>CM077667.1:315514592-316764592 GCA_039707655.1 Elymus sibiricus
TAATCCCACCCGAGTATGTGTAGATTGGGTTCGTTTTCCCATGCTCTGCTCCGGATCCGACGCAAAATTTCGGCAGCACCTCCCCGCTGTTCTCCTGATACACGTCTCGGCAATAAGCAGAGAGGATGTGTACCCGGAGAACAACAGGGAGGCACTGACGAAATTCTGCATCGGATCCGGAGCAGAGCATATGGGAAAACGAACCCAATCTACACATACTCGGGCTGTCCATGGATAACGTTGGACAATTCGAAAGAATCACGGTTATAAATATGCAAATGCATGCATATTTATAGATGTAACCCTTTCAAACGGGAGACGCATAGTGGTCACGCATACTGATGATTGACACCTATAGCTAGCAAGTTTCATCGGCACGAAGACCGGAACAGAGCAAATGAAGGGGGGAGGAGGAGATGTCATTTGTGCTCACCCACGAACGCAGGGCCGGAGCTCGTCGAACGCACGGGGAGGTCGTCGAACACCAGACCCTCGCAGCCCCGAAAGAACTGCACATTTAAATCCACCCGATCAACACAAATATATATGATGTTTTTCTTAACAAAATCGGGAAATATACTTCCTAACTCATAATTCACAAATATATGACCCCGTCGGCCTCTGGAAGGCCGAAGAGCACCTTTTCGGTCAACAGGAGGCCGAAGAGGTGTCGGGGGTCAGGGCTGTCGTGTCTGGGTGGCGTGGTGTCGGGGTGTCGTGGTGTCGGGGTGTCGTGTCGGGGTCGGGGTGTCGTGTCTGGGTGTCGTGGTGTCGGGGTGTCAGGGGTGTCGGGGTGTCGGGGTCGGGGTGTCGTGTCGGTGTCGGGGTGTCGTGTCTGGGTGTCGTGGTGTCGGGGTGTTAGGGGTGTCAGGGTGTCGGGGTCGGGGTGTCGTGTCGGGGTCGGGGTGCCGTGTCGGTGTCGGGGTGTCGGGTCGGGGTCGGGGTGCCGTGTCGGGGTCGGGATCGAGGTCGTGGTGTCGGGGTCGGGGTGTCGGGTCGTTGTCGGGTTGGGGTCGGGGTCGAGGTGCCGTGTCGGGGTCGGGGTTTTTCCTCTTTTTTTCTTTTCTTCTTCTTCCTCTTCTTCCTCTTCTTTCTTTTCTTCCTTTTCTTCCTTTTTTTTTCCTTCTTCTTCTTCTTCTTCCTCCTTTCCTTTTTCCTCTTCTTCTTCTCCTCCTCTCCTTTTTTTTCTTCTTCTTCTTCCTCTTCTTCTTTTTTCTTCTCCTCCTCCTCCTCTTCTTCTTCCTTTCCTTTTTTCCTCTTCTTCTTCTCCTCCTCTCCTCTTTTTTTCTTCTTCTTCTTCTTCTTTTTTCTTCTCCTCCTCCTCTTCTTCTGTTTCATCTTCTTATTATTTTTTGTTCTTTTTCTTTTTTATTTTTCCTTTTTTTTCTTCTTTTCTTCTTTTTTTTCTTCTAGGTTTTTTCTTTTCTTCTTTTCTATCTAAGTTTTTTCTACCTAATAAAAACTAACTAATATGAACTAATAACTAACTAATATAAACTAACTAAATGAACTAATAAAAACAGAAAAAAAAACAGGAAAAAAACAAAAAAGGGGGGGAATGGTGGAGCTCACCGGAGGGTGGTCGAGGCGGCGGCGCTGGGGAGGAGGGGGGCGGCGGCGGTCGGCGGGGAGGAGGGTGGCGGCGGCGGTCGGCGGGGAGGAGGGGGTCGGCGGGGGTCGGCGGGGAGGAGGGGGTCGGCGGGGAGGGGGCGGCGGCGGCGCTGTGGAGGAGGGAAGGGGGCGGCGGCGGCACTGTGGAGGAGGGGAGGGGGCGGCGGCGGCGCTGTGGAGGAGGGGAGGGGGCGGCGGTGGGGAGGAGGGGGGCGGCGGGGGTCGGCGGGGAGGAGGGGGTCGGCGGGGAGGGGGCGGCGGCGGCGCGCAGAGACAGAGAGAGAGAGATATGTGAGAGAGAGAGGGGGGGTTTGGGCGCGGGGGGCGAAAATTAAGCCCCCCTCTTTGCCGTCTGCTGGCAGACGGCAAAGAATTCTTTGCCGTCTGCCAGCAGACGGCAAAGACGGTGACCGTTAGCCCGTCCCCGCCGTTACACTGTGGGGCCCCCCTCACCTCTTTGCCGTCTGCTGGCAGACGGCAAAGAAGTGGCCCGTGTGACCTAGCCAACGCAGTACCCCGTGGGCCCCACTTTGGTCTTTGCCGTCTGCTGGCAGACGGCAAAGAACTCTTTGCCGTCTGCCAGCAGACGGCAAAGAAGTGCAGATGGCAAAGAGCCTCTTTGCCATCAGCATGTTCTTTGCCGTCTGCTTTGTAAAAGCAGACGGCAAATATCCTCTTTGCCATCTGCCAGCAGACGGCAAAGAGCTGGCAGATGGCAAAGTCCCTGATTCCAGTAGTGATTGTTGTAGTAATCTGTGAGCCACAGGGACTCAGCAATCTCATTTCCAAGGGTATCAAGACTATTAAATCTTAATGGGTGAGGTATGGTTAAGTGGTGAGGCTGCAGCAAGCACTAAGCGTTTATTTGAGTGGCTAACTTACGAGTACAAGAATAAGGGGGGATGATTGTCGAATAAACGGACGTGAACTAGTAATGATCACTAAGTGATCCTGAACACCTACTTACGGTCAAACATAACCCCACCGTGTTCTCTCTCGGATCAGAAATTCACGAGAAGAGACAGTCACGGTTACGCACACAGTTGGTGTATTTTATTTGAATTTACTTTAAGTTTGCTATGACCGGGTGTTAAACAAAGTTTCCAAGTTGCCACGTAACCGCGGGCACGACTTTCCGAAAGATTTAACCCTGCAGGGGTGCTCCAACTCATCCATCACAAACTAACCACACGCCGCGGGAATAACCTCGACCACGAATCCCGTGATTTCCTAGGAAATTCCATTGGAAAATCGCAACCTCGAGATAGCCCGAAGTATTCTCGGAATTCCTCGCACAAGATGTTCGAGAAAGGTAAAACAAATCCAGCAAGGCCGCCCGACGTGTCGACGAACCCGATATGAGCCGCGTATCTCGTTCTCAGGACACGACCAGATGAGCGCAGCGCACGGTGGCCTGATAGACATCTCCCGAGTTGCCCCGGGTTGGCCCCGCACACGACTCTAGTTTGGACCAACACTCATGAGGAGCACTGGCCCGGGGGGTTGATTAAGTATCCGCGGGTGCCGGCGGGTCCCTATGCAATTTTAGTTGTTATTAGGCAAATGGTAAAACCAATGTTGGGCCTTGCCAGACAAGTTTTATCCTAAAACGAAAATCAAGGGGGTCCCCATAACAACCCCGAGCATGTTAGGAGCGCAAATTATGGAACATAACACCGGTACACAAGTAACTAGGGTGGCAAGAGTGGAACAAAACACCGAGCAAAAGGCCAAGCCTTCCACCCTTTACCAAGTGTATATGTGCATTAAATTAAATAGCAATAATATTGTGATGTATCAAAAATATCCATGTTGCACATGGAAAGAACTTGCACCTGCAACTAGCAACGCTATAAGAAGGGCTGAGCAAGTGGTAACATAGCCAAACAATGTTTTGCTGGGATGTGGAGGGGTTAGAGGCTTATCATGGCATTTTAGGAGGCTTGACATAGAAGTGGTAGGTAGCGAGACAGCGATAGAACGAGACATCTAGCATGGCAATGGTAGTAATGGTATCCAGGGAAATGATCATCTTGCCTGAGATCCCGCTTGGAAAAAGAACGAATCCATGAAGAAGACGAGCCAACGTAGTCGAACGAATCCTCACACTCCGAACGCTTTCGGAACTCTATCGAGAAGAAGCAATCCGGAAACAACAATTAACACATGATGAACACCACAACATATGCATGGCATGATGCACATCAAATATGATGCATGTTATGCATGACATGGCAAAGCACAATAATCAACTTCTACACATTAAGTGAAGCTCAATATGCAACAAGTTGCATATTGACGAAACTCCACGTTCGAATTATTTAGTTCACTCTCGTTAGGTACACAACAATATTAAATGTTATTACACATGGCAAGAGGTGGAGCATAATGAAACTACACTATCTAGGCATCTTAAATGGGGTCGGAAACAACATATAGCATTTTCGAAACGACCTCATGTGTTATTTTCGAAATTAGTCCAGATCTGAACTAACCATGTTTTATATTTATTAAACAGGGAAATAAAGTGCACAATGCGATTCTACTCGTCATTCTAGTCGATTTACATATATAGAACATTTCAAACGGAGCTACGGTCTAAAAGATATGACCATCACAAGATAATATGACATGAATGCGAAATGCATGAAAATGACAACCACAAACACTTCAAAACATGAATGCAGTAAGATATTATGATAGTACATGAGATTCTAAGCAAGATTCATATATGGCATGCCCAAAACGGAGCTACGGTTCAACCACAACAACCAACACAAGTTTTATTTGAAATCTGCCCAAAACAGCAACATAGCATATTGCACACATGAAAACAACAAGCTACAATATTCTAATATGCACAAACTAAGCATGGGGCAGTAAAATATAACACACACTTCATTTCATCTTCACATATCATACTCAAAAGAGTCATAGATCACACGGTAGGAAGCTCACAACATGGCAACAAAATATAGCAGATTAGGACTTAGTGAAAATAACAGTTTTTAGCATAGCAGTTTATCACGGAGGCATATTGGCAGCAGCAAAACTATATGCTACAGGGCATATTATGGCATGAAAATCTACAGCACGGTAGAGGACATGATGCACTACAATTCATACCATAGTGGCAAGGCCTAATAATGCATAGAATCATGGCTAGCATCCTCACAACATGGCATTACGAAGAAAACAGATTCTCAGACTTAGAGAAAATTAGAGTAGACATGTGCAGCAGTTTTTAATACATTGACATGTTGGACAATGAATATAAGTATGATGCAAATCCTATACATGGCATCAAAAGACACAACCTGGTAGACAACAACATGCTTTAAAAAAGACTCCTTGGGAGCAACCACAAAAGACTCCTAGATCAATAGCAAATCACATGGCAACATGGCAACAAAATAACAGTTTTCAGACTTAGAAATATTTTGGACCCTCAAAACAGCAGTATTTTATAGCATGTTGGCAACAAGAAAATAACACCTACACATGGATTTCTATAGCAACCAAAAATATCAGGGCCTAACACACATGTCCAAGGGCATATTTCATATTCAACAACAATTCATATCATGCATGGATTAAATCACACGAAAATAACAAAAGGGCATCATAGCAAAATAACATGCACACAAAAAATGCTCACATGACAAAACTAACTGCACAGATAAATTCTATGGATTTTTCTACCCCGAAAACATATATAATATGTGGGTTCTTATAACAAAACAAATGCCACAACATTTATGCGAGTTTAGGAGATAAACCGTTTTAGCAAGTTACGTATGAAAAATAAATGCAACCACCACATCAAACATTTTTAGCATGCATGAAAATGCGATATAAATAATCTACACATTTTACATGCAACGTTTGATTAATTCGGATGCACGATCCAGTAATTATGCGCAATGCAACAAACATGAAATCTATGCAAAATAAGAAAACAACATGTTAAACATTTTAAAACATGGATGAAAGTTGGACATTATGAATCTAAACAAAATTCTACACGTTTTTCGTATACAACACATTTGGATCCGGTGCACGGTTATTTGATTATGAGCGAAATAAAATCATGCATTTCTATAAATTGCAATGACCTGGTTTTATTGGAAAAATCACAGACATCTAAAAAAACGTTCCTGAGCCGAAAGTTGAAATAGGCATAGAGCGTCGGATAACAATACTGTCCATGGGCAAAGGATAGGCGGGGGAGCGCTCACCATAGTGGGCTAGGCCCGAAGCGGAGGCGCGCTCGGCCCATGGATCTGCTTGGGCCGGCTTGGCGACGGTTGCGGCCCACGCGCGCTAGAGGCGGGGTCAACGCAGGCGAGCGGGACGCGGGATCGAGCGAACTGCTCCTTCCCGAGCAGTGGCTGGCGGCGCCATGACAAGGATGGGTCGAGGGAGCTCCAACCGGGCGACGGGAGGTCGGCAGGAGGCGGACGGAGACCGGATCTCGACGCGGGGGCCCGGCCTTGTTCGATTCCCGACCAGATCTGGGGCGTCGACCGGCAGGAACCATGCGGCGGCGGCCACTCCGATGAAGCTCCGGCGAACTCGATAGGGCTTCACCGGCTGGGGGAGGAGGTGCACGGGAGGGCGCGAGGGAGAGGGACGGCGCTGGGCGCGAGGGGAGCTCGCCAAGGTCGGGGAGCTGGTCGCCGGCGATGCTCCGGCGGCCGGCGGGCCAGCGCGGAGGAGACGGGGTCGAGGCAGCCTCAGGCACGGGGCTGGGCGCCCTGGGGAAGGAGCTCGGGCAGAGAGGAGCTGCGGGTGGCGGCGGCTCGATCCGGGCCCGGGCGGGCCTCCCGTGGGCTCGGCGGGCCTCGGTGACTGGAGGGGAAGCCAGGGTGACGTGGCAGCCCCTGGTTGGCTACGGGCGGCGGCTGCAGCGGCGCTGGGTCGATCTGGCGGCGACAAGTGGCGGCGGGTTTGTTGGCCAGCACGGATTTCGAGGCAGAGGTGGGAGAAGGTCATTTTTGGACGTGGGGGTGTCCATATATAGCAGGAGGGCTAGGGTTAGGGTTTTTTTTGCACCGTTTTGAGCCCTCCGATCTCGATCGGACGACTCCGGGTGCGGGATAGGTTAGGTGGGCTATGTAGAGTGGCCATGTGCTGAGATGAGAGGGATATTTGAGGCCCGTGACATGTTTTGAAATACTGAAAACGACCGACGAATAACCGACGACGGCGACACTATTGTCGACCGTTCGGGTATCAAACGACCTCCGATTGTGACGAAACTTGGCACGCGGTCTACCCACAACATAAAAAGACCGCACGCCAACTTTCGACCCAATCCGAGAATATTTTTCACGCGCTTTAAAAATGGTTTTTTTAAACGATGTCGTGGGCGCGTGCGTGTGTGGTTGGTCTCGAAACGATCGTTGACGAGAACGGTGAGAACCGACGACTACGACGGATGCAAGTTTTCAAAAACGAGTGATGATGATATGCAGATGATGCGAATGATGCGATGATGAATGCGACAACCAAACGAAACGCACGATGACAATGGAATAAAAGGGGAATCTTCTGGAGCGTCGGTCCCGGGCTGTTACAGCTATACTCATGAGAGAAGCCACTAGTGAATCCTACTGCCCCCGGGTCTACTTTTCCAACATATTGCTTTCCGATCTATCTTTTTGCCACTTTTATTTTGAGATCTATTATTCCAAAAACCCAAAAATATCTTGCTGCACTTTTTATTTGCCTCTTTTATTTTGTGTTCTTGTGAGATCTATCTATCCAATCTATCACAACCTAATCTATCTTTTTACCGTGGAGAGATTGACAACCTCTCTTTCGCATCGGGTTGCAAGTATTTGTTCTTTGTGTGCAGGTGATGTTTACATAGTGTTGCGTGATCCTCCTACTGGTTCGATACCTTGGTTTCATAACTGAGGAAATACTTACCGTCGCTGTGCTGCATCATCCCTTCCTCTTTGGGGAATTACCGACGCAGTCTCAAGCCACGTCAGAGCTCGGACCACATGACATGAGAAACATCCAAAGGCATCACTTCCTATTTCTTCCTCACAAAGTGACAATAAAGCAGGATATGCACTAGATAGGAGTGAACCTGATCCAAATTCCCAACACGGGGAAACAGAGTGTGCGTGAATATGCGGTGCATAATGTCAAGAAAAGGATCTAGCACATATGTTGACTTGCCGATGGTGGAGGAGATCTTCTCAGTACTATAGGGCTGGAGATGGCTCTTGTGAGTGGCAGCGGTCTCCTTATGGGGGCAAAAACCAAGTGGGTTATGGAGCCCTTGATACTCAAAACCAAGCAGATTCATGAACAGCTTCCAAGGAGCAGACAGCCGCTTGCCATTGGTCATCCAAGTCAAAGTCCTTTCCTCATCGGTTCCAAGATGGACCGTAGCATAGAACATAGCTATCATTTCAGCATCAAAGTCCTTGTTGAACTGCATAAGATTGGTAATGCCAAGCTTCTCACATAGACTCAGTGCCTCACCAAAGTATTGACCATTCTTCTCCAGATAATCCACGTCAATGGACTTGACATTGGGAACATACAAGTTTTCCTTGCGCTTGCGAACATCCGTGTAGATAGAAAGCTGCTGCCGGTTCCAGAAGGGACGGTTGCGAAGCATTGAATCTTGGGGAACGTCATAGGGGTATTACTTGCGGGCGAGCCAGAACTCCTTGCTGGGCAACAGAGCAAAAGATTTGGACTTCTTGGGCTTGTGTGTAACTTACTTGGTCTTCTGCTTGGGAGGTTGCTAAATGGAACTATCCTCCCCTGAGTTACTATAACGCTTAGAGCTCTCACAACTCGGGTTCATCCTTCGTTCAGAGCTGCCACCACCTGGAACCCAAAACACAAAGCGAGGGAAAAGCAGGTGTAAAAGATATGCATAAGCCAAAAAGAAAAAGAATGAGTAAATTTGAAGTGGAAGTGGGAAAACACGTGCATTTGCCACCACAAGCGGTAGTACCACTGACCAGGGCGGTAGTACCGCCCATAAGCGGTAGTACCGCTCTAGGAGGAGCGGTAGTACCGCTCGGGCGAAGACCACGAGGGCAACCACTACCGCCAGTCAGAACCGGTACTACCGGTGACGCCAAATGCAAATATTTGCCACTAGAACTTCAAATCTACTCCCTAGTCACCTTCCACATCCTACTCATGCCTCAATTTGACTAAAAATTGAACGATGCATCTCATATTGCCCTAAAACCTAGATTCAAGAAATAGAACCATAGGAGAGAAGAACGGGGGCAATACTGGCATCCATGGCAAGAGGGGAGGGTGGGGATCGATTCCACCGGTCAGAATCGCGGAAGAACGGCTGGAAACGAAGATTCGACGGCGGCCTCCGGAGCCCTTGAGTCGCCTGGAGAGAGAGCACCACGGGAGGAAGGGGGTGATTGGGTAAGGGGAATTGGAAACTTCCCCTGCCCCGCCCCATAACCTCCGTGGGCACACATAAGCGGTAGTACTGCCCGAGAGGGCGGTAGTACCGCCCCGGTACTACATCACGACAGAGGGCCGGGTAGTACCGCTCCAGCGGTAGTACCATTGGTGGCGGCAGTAGTACCACCCACGCCCCCGGTAGTACTGCCCAAAGCGACCACAAGGCAACATAGACTACAAAAGGAGGCTTATGCAAATATGAGGAGGCTGAAGATGAGAGAAGGCTTGGGTTGGAGACTCAAAAAACAGCAAGTGGGAGAGGGCGCTCCAAGTATAAACATCAAAGATAGAAAAAAAACGACCTTGGAGTGGCCCAAAGCACGAATAAGCTCTCAAAAGCAAATGCCTCACTAGGAGGTGGGCGGTGGCCGAAGCCACCTATGTTTGAGTCAATTGGTATGGCACCGCGAAGATTTTAACCTTGGTCGCATGACCAAAACTCGTCTTTGAAGCACAAGTACCATCCAAAATGGCCAATGTGAAAGACTTAGATCGATTTATGCATAATAGGGGGAGGGAGAGTTCATTGAGAGAACAACACTCCCCCTATGTCCATGCCTACATATAAACAAGACACAATGATGGGTGTGGTGGGGTGTGCAATACTTCAAGCCACATTGCTCGAATCAATGATATTTAGCTCATGCCTTAACTCGCGAAATCTTGCTTCATGCAATGGCTTCGTGAAAATATCTGCAAGTTGCTCATTAGTATTGAGATATATAAGATCAATCTCACCGCGCTTGATATGCTCCCGGATGAAGTGATGACGAATCTCAATATGCTTCGTCTTGCAGTGTTGAACTGGGTTGTTGGAGATCTTGATCTCACTTTCGTTATCACAGTAAAGAGGCGCTTTGTCACAAGTGACACAATAATCCTTTAAAGTTTTCCGCATCCAAAGAATTTGTGCACAGCAGCTTGCAGCGGCTACATACTCGGCCTCGGTGGACGAGAGGAAACACAATTTTGTTTCTTTGGAGACCAACTTACCAAAGAGAGACCAAGGAATTGGCAACCTCCGGAAGTTGACTTCCTCTCCACACGGTCTCCCGCACAATCCGAGTCCGAATAACCTATGAGATCAAATGAAGCACCTTTGAGGTACCATAAGCCAAAGTTTGAGGTATTCGCCAAATATTGAAAGATTCGCTTGACCGCCACATAGTCGCTTTCCTTAGGTGCGGATTGAAATCGTGCACAAATGCCCACACTCAACATAATATCCGGTCTATATGCACAAAGATAAAGTAGGGATCTAATCATGGAGCGATACACTTTTTGATCCACGGCTTTACCATTGGGATCACTGTCAAGTTGGCATTTGAGTGGCATGGGAGTGTTGGCCCCGCCCGGCTTGAGATCATCCAACTTGAATCTCTTGAGCATGTCTTGAGTGTATTTTGCTTGGTTGATGAAGGTTCCTTGACTTTGTTGCTTGACTTCGAATCCAAGGAAGAACTTCAACTCTCCCATCATAGACATCTCAAACTCTTTGGTCATTATTGCGGCAAACTTATCATTGAAAGATTTGTTAGGAGAACCAAAGATATATCATCAATGTATAGTTGGCATATGAACAAGTTCCCTTTAACCCTCTTCGTGAAAAGAGTAGGATCAATTTTCCCAATTTCAAACCCACGGTCTTGCAACATCTCGGTAAGGTGCTCATAGCACACACGTGGGGCTTGTTTAAGGCCATAGAGTGCCTTATCGAGAACGTATACATGATTGGGGAACTTAGGATCCTCGAACCCCAGGGGTTGCTTGACATATACCAACTCCTTAAGTGGACCATTAAGAAATGCACTCTTCACATCCATTCGATATAATTTGAAATCATGATGAGATGCATATGCAAGCAACATGCAAATAGATTCAAGGCGAGCAACGGGAGCAAAAGTTTCACCGTAGTCGATACCCTCGACTTGGGAGTAACCTTGTGCCACCAATCTTGCCTTGTTGCGAATGACGACACCGTTCGCATCTTGCTTGTTCTTAAAGATCCATTTGGTTCCAATGACATTGTGATTCTCCTTTGGTCTTGGCACCAAACGCCACACTTTGTCGCGCTCAAAGTTGTTGAGTTCATCATGCATGGCTTCAAGCCATTCCATGTCCTCGAGCGCCTCTTATACCTTTAGGGGTTGAATGCAAGAAACAAACGCGTGATGTGCACAAAAGTTTGTTAATTGACTATGAGTGGTTACCCCTTTATTCAAGCTTTCGTAGACGTTCTCCAAAACATGTTGTTTATGTTTAATCTTGGAAGCAATCTTGGTGGCTCGTCTTTCTAAAATCTCCTCCATGGAAAGTTGAGGAGCATCATCTTGACGATCTTGAGTGCCATCATGAGATTGCTCTTGATCTTGAGCATGATCTTGATCTTCAGCTTTCTCGGGGGTGTGAACTTGATCTTGGTCATCTCTTGGTGTATCACCATCATCATGAGGTTGATCTTGTTCACGAGATTGAGGGCATGCACTTTGTTCCTCGGAAGCGTGTGGGTCTTGCACCAGTGATGGTTCCACTTGCGTAGAACATTGTCCTTCTCCTTCGGCCACAAGGGGTTCCTCAACGGGTAGGAAGTGTCGCACACCCATTCTTATTATGGCTTGGGGAGGAATTTCATCACCTATATCACAAAGACCACTTTGATCCACTTGGAGCCATTATTTTCATCAAACTCCACATTACACGTCTCCTCAATGAGTCCATTGGACTTGTTGAGGACATGGTAAGCGCGAGAGTTTGTAGCATAACCAACAAATATGCCCTATTGAGCTTTAGGTTCAAACTTAGACAAACGAACACCTTTCTTGAAAATGAAACACTTGCAACCGAACACCCAAAAGTACGTGAGGTTGGGATTGTTACCGGTAAGTATCTCATATGGAGTCTTGTTCAACCCTTTGGGTAGGTAGAGATGATTAGATGCATGACATGCGGTGTTGATGGCTTCGGCCCAAAAGTTGTACGGAGATTTGAATTCCGCCATCATGGTCCTTGCCGCATCCATCAACACCCGGTTCTTCCTTTCCGCAACACCATTTTGTTGAGGAGTATATGGTGTGGAGTATTGATGCTTTATCCCCTCATCACTAAGAAACTCATCCAAGGTGTAGCTCTTGAACTCGGTGTCGTTGTCACTTCTAATCATCATGTAACACCCTGGTTTTCGCTCCCCGTTTTTCCTTTGCGGGATTTGACTCCCGTCTTTTTTCTCGGTGTTATCGGATTTCTTTCACTCTTGGGTATAAGAAGATGGTCATTCAGCCTTGCCTTCCTATCCAACCAGAGATTCTCTCCAGTCCAACCTTGCCACCCAGGATATATTCCCAGGGCTTTGCCGTCAGAACCCTACCTTCCGAGTTGCCGGAAGGGAAACCCTAATCCTTTCAGTTACAAAGGAACCCCAATTTCCTTTGATCTTCTGCCTCCCAAACTTTTCCCAGTGATCATCATTTATCTATAAACCCTGGATATGCAAAAATATTCCCAAGTCATTTGCAATATTTTTCATTTATAATTAATTCCTTTTTCTGCCAGTTAAAGGAATTAAATCCAGGAAAATGTCTATCCATTTCCAAAGTTCATGAAAACTTGTGGAGATATTCTTTGTGATCACATTGAGCTCCCATAAAAATATTGGCCATAATTAAATAAGGGAAATTGCCTTTTCCTATTTAAAGCCAATATTGCATTTTGGGCCCTTTCCAAAGGAGCTACCATTTTGGTAGCCAGGAAAAATCCCAAAAAATTTGTGGAGCTTCTCCTATCCATATCTTCACTATTTACATCAAGAACCCAAGTTCCATAGTTCAAATTTTGAGCACAACCTCAATTTGCAAATTCTGTACAGTTGGGCAAATTGCAAAGGAAGTGCTTGAACCCTTGATCTATTTGAGCTGAAATTTTTCATGGTGGTTAATATTGATAAATCACTCATGGAAACCAAATACCAGCTCAATCCCTCTATCCATTCTTCCACAGCATTTTTCTCAAAGTTTTGCCCTTTTGGAAGCTCTGTGAAGGAAGTACCATTTTGGCCTTTCCAAATGAGCTGAAACTTTTCTAGCATCTTCATATGTTCATATCATTACTCTACACCAAAATTCATCCAATTTCATTTAGCAATTTGAGCACAGCATCAACATCTCCATTTCGGGCCAGTTTGCAAGTTTGCAAAGGGGGTACCATCTAGACTGATCCATTTGTGTTGAAACTTTGGAATCATCTCCACCTTAGTGGATGTCTAATCCATGCCAAAGATCAGGCCAAGATCACTACTGTGGTGGTCACACTACAGCACAAACTTTGGATCCTTCGGGAGCTCGTCTCCAGCGAGCTCTGGCTCATCCGGACGCGCCGACGAGCTTCCCACCGCGTGCATGAGCCTTCTGGAGCTATCTCCCCCTCGTCCTCTAGGCCGTGGATGGCTGGGCCGACACGGATTTGCCGTCGGAACGCCGCCACCTCGCCGAGCTCTGGAAGCTCCGCCCGTCGTCACTTAGCCCCTCCCCGAGCCCTCCTCCTCTCCAGCGACCTCCCCAGCCCTCTCTCTCGAGCTCCCGGAGCTCTCTGCCCTCTCATGGCCATGAGCCCGCCGCCGATCCCCTCGGCCAGCCGCTGCTCCTGGCCCTCCCCTTCCCTCTTTTGGCGCCCTAGATCCCCTCTGGATCCTGCGCCGCCGCCGCTGACCTCCTCTCCGGCGGAGGAACCTTGCCGGCGCGGCCCTCCTCTTCGCAGCATCTGGCCGCCGCGGCCTCCCCATGGAGCCATCGCTGTGGGCGGTCCCAGCCGGCCCCGCAGCCACCCACGGGTGCGGCGAGGAGCGCCCGACCTCCTCGGCTCGCTGGCCGGCCCTCCCGCGTCGCCGGACGCCGCCTGCACCGACGGCCGAGACCCTCCCCTGTTCTCTGTCGTGAGGAGGAAGGAGACAGGGAGGAGGAGAGAGAAGGTGGGGTGGGGGCCACCTGTAAGTGACCCAGAGACCGGGCCCTGCCTCGCCACGTCATTAAGTGGAGGCGCCCTCGGCGTCTTTCCGTTTTCTGCGAAGGAAGGCGTATTCCACGGAAGTGCGCAACCGGCCGAGCTGTCAGGGACCCTGTTGAAAATATCATTTTTACAGATAGGTCCCTAGCAGAGAAACCTTTGTAACTTTTCACTCGTAACTCCGATTCAGGTGAAACCAACGCTCACATCTTCAGTGCGTCGAGCCCGTTCCGATGAGGTCACTTTCATAATGCTTACACATTCTGAAAATGACTATTTTGCCCTTGCCTCTAAACAGCCCCCTTCGAGAGAGAACGGTTTCCGGCGATCCCTTCCGCGGACTCTCCGCACTTCTCCCGGAGTGTTCCTTCACCCCCCAGGCAAGCCGACCATCTGATATATGCCCTAAAGCATTGCTCTGTGTTATTCTTGCGTGTTTAATTAATGATTATGCCTGTGATAGAAATAATTAAACTTCTGCTAGATTGCACTTACTGTTTACCTCACTTTCATTTACCTGCTATATACTAATTCAAAGTAAACTGATTTAATGCCTAGCTGATGCCATCTCAAGTTATTGTGATAAACCGCCATGCTTGCTAAATGAAACCTGGTCGGTTGATCCAGAGTCACCTGTCCGGACTTTCCCGTGTAGCCACATTTGCCGGTATGGGACGGCCTTGACTTGGTCTGGCTTCGTGCTCTTTTATCGGTACCACCAAACAGGGAAGGTTATGCGTGCATGCTACCTTGGCCCGGTAGGCGGCGATAACCTTGTGAGCCCAGTTGAGTTATATGGTACCAGGTCCCCGTTTGGGACAGTTTGTTTGGCCACGATGGTGGCAGGTGTCACGAGGTGACACAGGGGACACCCAGGGCAGGACTCCGGGGGAGGATGATTGCCGGTGGTATGATGGGAGAGTCACGGGTCAGGCAGGTTTCGTTGGAGCAACACTGGTCCACCCGAATGGGATCACGAGCCCAGGTGCTCCATGGTGTGGGTAAAGTGCGCAACCTCTGCAGAGTGTAAAATCTATTCGAATAGCCGCGTCCACGGTATTGGACAGTCCGTCCAGACCTCACTAGGTGGTCAACCGTAACAGTGATAATAATGATGGAAGAACCCGTCTTATGCCCTGAAGTATTCAGTGGATCATGAATGTTCTGAGGGTTGTGAGGCAACCCGGAAGAGAATAAGTTGGATCTGGTTAAGAGTTGGATTGGATCTTGAGATTATTCGGAGTATGGATGGTTTACTTGATATGCTTTATCTTACAGTATTTTATCTTAGTAGTTATCTTGCTGGATAAACCTGTTATGACATAATAACTAATATTGCTAGATAGGTATGCTATGCCATGATAATTAATGATGCTCTAATAACTAATGCATGCTTGAATGCCATGGATTGCTTTGCTTGGTGTATATGTTAGTTTGGTTTGCTTGCGAGTACATTCAAAAGTACTCAGCAGCCTTTAACCTAGCCAGGTTCACATAAGGATCCGTCGTCAGTCGTCGAGGAGCCAGAGCGTTCACGGGCTAGAAGAGTAACCCAGTCAGATCCCTGTGGATTGGAGCCGCACCAAGACCCTGCTGCCTTAGATAGAGCTTTTCCGCTGCCATTCCCTCTTGTAATATATCATGTAAGACTCATATATCCATTAATAGAAATGCCTGTGTTCATGATACTTGTTGTAAACACGCATGCGAGAGTGATTTCCTGGGCTGGCATGCGTGGCGACCGTTTGGCTATAGTGGTAATCAGGCGGGGCGCCACAACGGATGGTATCAGAGTAGCCAGGCTGACTATAGGTTACCCTAGCCAGACTTCACTGTCTTGTGTTCAGTAGAAAGCCCAGATGGATTCCAGCCATCTTTGCCACCTGGCATGGCTACTATTGATCATAAGGCAACCCCATAGGTCTTTGGCTCCATCAGACCCCAATTCTCGTGGCCCTTGCCTTCGGTGTGAAATGCTCGCATCGGGCAACGACCCGTGAGCCCTGAAACCCCTAGGTAAACCAGATATCCTTACCCTGCTTGCTAACCATGGCATTTCTCTTCTTACTCTAGTTTCCTTTGGGAAACGCTTATAAATTCTATCTCTCCTCGACAACCTTAGGAACGTTGACTAAGCCACTTTGGCTATGGTCTTGCGTCGAGTGTGATGCTCCCTAAGGAAGTAGTAGGAGCTTGACACCAGTGCTACCAGGAGCATTGTGTGGTTTCGCTTCTAAATCCTTAGAGGTGCATCGAGTGCGCTATACTAGTTATACTAGTGGATCCTTGGCCACGTGTGTAAGGTCCGCAAAATTTGAGCTTTATTTGCTTTTTGGTTTTCGCGGTGTTTGTTTCTTTTTCGGTTTCGTTTCTTCGCTCCGACCGGATCCATCCGCAAGTGCCATCAAGAAGACCAGCATACAACTTGGATAATACCCAATAATCCAGATTCCACAAAAGTCAAGCCATGCCAACTGCCTGATATTCAGAACAGCAACCTCGGATCTGTCAAGAATGAAGAATGGGTCAGAAGCAAAATATGTGTGCAACAGACAAGGCCAGAATATACCTGAGAGAGTTGGCCTCAGAACCGATCATACCCGAGGAGCAGTCAGATGAGCTACCAAGAATAAACACCAGTAGGGACAAATGATTCCGTCCTCGACACAAGGATTATTTCAGTCAGTGGGGTGAACCTTGAGTCTTTTCTCAGTGGACCCAAGAATCATTTATCACCCACCGAGGACATATTTCAAGAATGTGAATGAGCCAAAAGCAGCAACAAAACTCCGGTACGTTGGTACAAATTTCAAAGCATATTTTGAAGTTCACCGGTGCAAATACAAAATTTTCTGGGCACTATGAACAAGGTTTGCAAGAAATATGGATAAGTTTACGGTTGCCTAGAATCAATGAGAACTTCAAATGCTTGGAAGCTCAACTAAATCAAATGGAATTATCCGCCGACTATGTACTACCGGCAACATATGGTATTCAGGATTAATTGTGAACATGAGGTCTGCATCAGTCATGCAACCTTTACAGCAACAGTAATCAGACCAGCAGAAGGACAAGCGATGTGCATGACCAATGGAATATCTTCAGTCAAGGTATGGCCTATATCAAGTTTTGGCTCTGCTATGGGTAAAATTCTGGATACTTCGGAAGGAAGCCAAAATCAGCCATAGATCCGACTGTGTACAAGGCTTCTGGTATAAGGAACCCAGCCTTCCCCCGCAAGCTACCGAGAAGAGCTTACGATACCAGACTGCCAATCATCCTCCGTACGTCACTTGGTGAGAAAAGCTTCTGGGGTACGGCACTCCCATCTTCCACAGCGGGCTACCGCGGAAGACTTCCGGCATAAGGCACATGACCTTCCTCAGCAAGCCACATGAAGGAAAGCTATTAAGGCACGATACCCAGCCTTCTTCAGCATGCTACCTTGGCAGAAGCTTCGAGCATAAGGAATTCAGCCTTCTTCAACACATCATCGTGCCACAACAAGCGTGTCAGAAGCAAGAACTAGTCTGTACACACATTCGCCTCAGAACCCAGTGGTTATGAAAGGATTTATCCTACACCTGCATATGTTGTGAGCATGCAGTCCAGTGGACCAGTTCATGCAAGCCACTCGTCGGGTATGACTGTGTTCAGAGAAACATTGGCCCCATGTTGCAAAGGATATGAGCACAGCAATCCCTACAAGGTATGCAAGAGTAAGTTCTGAGAACAAGCCCGACAAACCGGGGAAACAATCAAGAAGCCGTGTTGGCAGGTCATTACAGGTCCATCAAAGAAGTCCACAAGAACAAAGAAGTCGTGGACAAACAACCTCTGTGACGGTCAACAAGATACGGCTTCACGGACAGAGTGGTAATACCAATCCTTATCAGACTCTTGCATATACGGCCACAACAGTGCAGCCTGCATGTCATACTCATCATAAATATGGGCCATCAACCAAGATAAGAGGCTATGCTACAAAAGATACACCGGATGCTAGCCATACTATGCTCAGCTCAGTGGTCATAGCAAGGACTACAGAAGCTATATATAACGGAATTCTCTCCACAAGCGACAGAGTTTGAAACAAGGCATTCAGATAGAATGGCTCAAAGCACGCAACAACTCATAGACATCATGACATCATTGGAATAAGAGATTACTGTCTATGATTACATTGTGATCATGCCTGACATTTCAGTTAGGGATGCGACAGTAATAACCTGGTCATACTGGACTGCGGAACACCTAGGACAAAGTCAGAATGCCTGAGGCAGAGAGAAACATCAGTATGGAACCCACAGCCAGACTGAGCATTCTGACACGGCAAAAAGAAAGTCATCCCACCCACTCGAGGCCATACAAGCACGTAGGCCTTGTACCAGGAAAGGAGGTCTTGCCCATGACAGTCAAGGTACGAAGTATCGCAATAAAACCGAAGCAGTTACTTCCAGGCCATGGAAACCGAGCCGTCTATTGGTGCTACTCGCTACCCCACCCAACAACACCACTACCAGGACAAAAGGTACACCTGACAGGAAAGAGAAGAATTCAAGAAAGCTGTGTGCAGAGACAACACATGGTCCATCAGAAGAGGCAGTCAAAAGGTCAGTGAACCAGCGAAGACAGGACAACTGATGGATCCAAGTCGCACACTGGTAAGTTCCCCTTCACCGGGAGGTAAGCCCGGAAATCTCGAGGACGAGATTTTCTTAAGGGGGGTAGGTATGTAACACCCTGGTTTTCGCTCCCCGTTTTTTTTCCTTTGCGGGATTTGACTCCCGTCTTTTTTCTCGGTGTTATCGGATTTCTTTCACTCTTGGGTATAAGAAGATGGTCATTCAGCCTTGCCTTCCTATCCAACCGGAGATTTTCTCTAGTCCAACCTTGCCACCCAGGATATATTCCCAGGGCTTTGCCGTCAGAACCCTACCTTCCGAGTTGCCGGAAGGGAAACCGTAATCCAATCAGTTACAAAGGAACCCCAATTTCCTTTGATCTTCTGCCTCCCAAACTTTTCCCATTGATCATCATTTATCTATAAACCCTGGATATGCAAAAATATTGCCAAGTCATTTGCAATATTTTTCATTTATAATTAATTCCGTTTTCTGCCAGTTAAAGGAATTAAATCCAAGAAAATGTCTATCCATTTCCAAAGTTCATGAAAACTTGTGGAGATATTCTTTGTGATCATATTGAGCTCCCATAAAAGTATTGGCCATAATTAAATAAGGGAAATTGCCTTTTCCTATTTAAAGACAATATTGCATTTTGGGCCCTTTCCAAAGGAGCTACCATTTTGGTAGCCAGGAAAAATCCCAAATAATTTGTGGAGCTTCTCCTATCCATATCTTCACTATTTCCATCAAGAACCCAAGTTCTATAGTTCAAATTTTGAGCACAACTTCAATTTGCAAATTCTGTCTAGTTGGGCAAATTGCAAAGGAAGTGCTTGAACTCTTGATCTATTTGAGCTGAACTTTTTCATGGTGGTTAATATTGATAAATCACTCATGGAAACCAGATACCAGCTCAATCCCTCTATCCATTCTTCCACAGCATTTTTCTCAAATTTCTGCCCTTTTGGAAGCTCTGTGAAGGAAGTACCATTTTGGCCTTTCCAAATGAGCTGAAACTTTTCCAGCATCTTCATACGTTCATATCATCACACTACACCAAAATTCATCCAATTTCATTTAGCCATTTGAGCACGGCATCAACATCTCCATTTCTGGCCAGTTTGCAAGTTTGCAAAGGATGTACCATCTAGACTGATCCATTTGTGTTGAAACTTTGGAATCATCTCCACCTTAGTGGATGTCTAATCCATGCCAAAGATCAGGCCAAGATCACTACTGTGGTGGTCACACTACAGCACAAACATCTTGCTGTTGGTTGCTGTTTGACCTTGGTTCAGTCACATCGGAACTCTCCCGTGCCATCCAGCTCCACAAGTCGATCCAGGGAAGGGAGGAGAACACTCCAGACATTATTTGGCAATGAGTGCGGCGTGGCAATGCCGTGGCCACGCGGTGACCACGCGCAGAGCGCGCCAAACCAGTGCACTGTGCACTGGATCCTTCGGGAGCTCGTCTCCAGCGAGCTCTGGCTCGCCCGGACGCGCCGACGAGCTTCCCACCGCGTGCATGAGCCTTCTGGAGCTATCTCCCCCTCGTCCTCTAGGCCGTGGATGGCTGTGCCAACACGGATTCGCCATCGGAACGCCGCCACCTCGCCGAGCTCTGGAAGTTCCGGCCGTCGTCGCGTAGCCCCTCCCCTAGCCTATTTAAGGCGTTCCCCAAGCCCTCCTCCTCTCCAGCGACCTCCCCGGCCCTCTCTCTCGAGCTCCCGGAGCTCTCTGCCCTCTCATGGCCGTGAGCCCGCCGCCGATCCCCTCGGCCAGCCGCTGCTCCTGGCCCTCCCCTTCCCTCTTTTGGCGCCCTAGATCCCCTCTGGATCCTGCGCCGCCGCCGCTGACCTCCTCTCCGGCGGAGGAACCTTGCCGGCGCGGCCCTCCTCTTCGCAGCATCCGGCCGCCGCGGCCTCCCCATGGAGCCATCGCTGTGGGCGGTCCCAGCCGGCCCCGCAGCCACCCACGGGTGCGGCGAGGAGTGCCCGACCTCCTCGGCTCGCTGGCCGGCCCTCCCGCGTCGCCGGACGCCGCCTGCACCGACGGCCGAGACCCTCCCCTGCTCTCTGTCGTGAGGAGGAAGAAGACAGCGAGGAGGAGAGAGAAGGTGGGGTGGGGGCCACCTGTAAGTGACCCAAAGACCAGGCCCCGCCTCGCCACGTCATTAAGTGGAGGCGCCCTCGGCGTCTTTCCGTTTTCTGCGAAGGAAGGCGCATTCCACGGAAGTGCGCAACCGGCCGAGCTGTCAGGGACCCTGTTGAAAATATCATTTTTACAGATAGGTCCCTAGCAGAGAAACCTTTGTAACTTTTCACTCGTAACTCCGATTCAGGTGAAACCAACGCTCACGTCTTCAGTGCGTCGAGCCCGTTCCGATGAGGTCACTTACATAATGCTTGCACATTCTGAAAATGACCATTTTGCCCTTGCCTCTAAACAGCCCCCTTCGAGAGAGAACGGTTTCTGGCGATCCCTTCCGCGGACTCTCCGCACTTCTCCCGGAGTGTTCCTTCACCCCCCCCCCCAGGCAAGCCGACCATCTGATATATGCCCTAAAGCATTGCTCTATGTTATTCTTGCGTGTTTAATTAATGATTATGCCTGTGATAGAAATAATTAAACTTCTGCTAGATTGCACTTACTGTTTACCTCACTTTCATTTACCTGCTATATACTAATTCAAAGTAAACTGATTTAATGCCTAGCTAATGCCATCTCAAGTTATTGTGATAAACCGCCATGCTTGCTAAATGAAACCTGGTCGGTTGATCCAGAGTCACCTGTCCGGACTTTCCCGTGCAGCCACATTTGCCGGTATGGGACGGCCTTGACGTGGTCTGGCTTCGTGCTCTTTTATCGGTACCACCAAATAGGGAAGGTTATGCGTGCGTGCTACCCTGGCCCGGTAGGCGGTGATAACATTGTGAGCCCAGTTGAGTTATATGGTACCAGGTCCCCGTTTGGGACAGTTTGTTTGGCCACGACGGTGGCAGGTGTCACGAGGTGACACAGGGGCCACCCAGGGCAGGACTCCGGGGGAGGATGATTGCCGGTGGTACGATGGGAGAGTCACGGGTCAGGCAGGTTTCGTTGGAGAAACACTGGTCCACCCGAATGGGATCACGAGCCCAGGTGCTCCATGGTGTGGGTAAAGTGCGCAACCTCTGCAGAGTGTAAAATCTATTCGAATAGCCGCGTCCACGGTATTGGACAGTCCGTCCAGACCTCACTAGGTGGTCAACCGTAACAGTGATAATAATGATGGAAGAACCCGTCTTATGCCCTGAAGTATTCAGTGGATCATGAATGTTCTGAGGGTTGTGAGGCAACCCGGAAGAGAATAAGTTGGATCTGGTTAAGAGTTGGATTGGATCTTGAGATTATTCGGAGTATGGATGGTTTACTTGATATGCTTTATCTTACAGTATTTTATCTTAGTTGTTATCTTGCTGGATAAACCTGTTATGACATAATAACTAATATTGCTAGATAGGTATGCTATGACATGATAATTAATGATGCTCTAATAACAAATGCATGCTTGAATGCCATGGATTGCTTTGCTTGGTGTATATGTTAGTTTAGTTTGCTTGCGAGTACATTCAAAAGTACTCACGGCCTTTAACCTGGCCAGGTTCACATAAGGATCCGTCGTCAGTCGTCGAGGAGCCGGAGCGTTCGCGGGCTAGAAGAGTAACCCAGTCAGATCCCTATGGATTGGAGCCGCACCAAGACCCTGCTGCCTTAGATAGAGCTTTTCCGCTGCCATTCCCTCTTGTAATATATCATGTAAGACTCATATATCCATTAATAGAAATGCATGTGTTCATGATACTTGTTGTAAACACGCATGCCAGAGTGATTTCCTGGGCTGGCATGCGTGGCGACCGTCTGGCTACAGTGGTAATCAGGCGGGGCGCCACACATCAATATCTTTGTCTCATGTTGACGGCGAGCTTCATTTGCAAAGTCGATGACGGTTTGTTGGTCTCACTCTTCCTCTTAAAGAAATATACCCATGTATATCTTGAGTAATCATCCATAATCACCAAGCAATACTTTCTTCCCCCAAGACTATCGAAAGAAGGAGGACCAAAGAGATCCATGTGAAGGAGCTCCAAGGGCCTCTTTGAGTAGATGGTAGTCGTGGGTCGGTGAGCCTTCTCATGTAGCTTTCCTTTGATACAAGCACGATCTTTGGCAAAAATCACATTTTTTAGTCCAAGAACGTGATCCCCTTTGAGGAGACTTTGCAAAGATCTCATATTGACATGGGCTAGCCGACGATGCCAAAGCCATCCCACATCAACTTTAGCCATTAGGCAAGTCGCGGTCTTAGTGGGTCGCTCCGAGAAGTTGACCACATAAAGACCGTTTTCGACATGCCCAACAAAGGCTACTTTAAGAGTCTTGCTCCACAAAAAGGCCACGGTATCAATACCCAAGAAAGTACTAAAACCCATGAGTGCAAGTTGATGAACGGAAAGTAAATTGTATGCAAGGGTCTCAACAAGCATGACTCTCTCAATGGTTAAGGTCGGAGAGATAACCACCTTGCCAAGACCCAATACCTTTGAGATTGCATCATCTCCAAATGAGACTTGGGTGGCCACGGATGCATCGGGTCGAACATCCACCACCAAGTCCTTGCTTCCGGTCATATGATTTGTTGCTCCACTATCAAGCAACAATGACAGTCCTCCAGAAGCAAATTCCTACAATAGATCAATGCTTGGATTTAGGTACCCATTCTTTAATGGGTCCTTTCATGTTAGTAACAAGGGTCTTAGGAATCCAAATAGACCATTCAATGTACTCATAAGAAGAACCAACATATTTGGCATACACATGCCCATCACTAGCACGACATAAAACATAAGAGGGGTTAAAATCACCGGCTTTGTTGGAAGTGGTGGTCTTGCCCTTCTTGGCATTACCACCCACAACCTTGTCCTTCTTCTTCTCATGAGTAACCTTTGTAAGAGCACATTTATCCATGTGTGGTTTTGTTAATTGAAGACAATCCCTATGGACTAATGGTTGTCTTGAGTTATATTCGAAGGATTTGTCCATAGGCACTTCTTGAAGTCCATCTGTTGGTTTTAAGGAGTTTATATGGTGACCAAGGTGGTATTCAAGGTTTTATCCAAAGATTGGTCATGTGAGAGTTGAGCTTATTGCAAGCATGTCTTGAAGAAGATTGTGTGAGCATTCATGTTAACCTTCAAGACATCGTCTTTATGAAGAGAGAAGATAAGATACAAGATTGATCAAGACTAAGTCAAAGAGTGAATCAATTTGATCAACATACAAAGCATACAAGATGTACCGAGAGGGATCAAGTGATCCCATGGTATGGTAAGCATTGTCCATTACGCTTTGTGTACTAACCCATGGTCTACGTGAGAGTTCTATGTGGGGTTAGGTATGTGTCCATGCGATTGCATCAAGAGGAAGATCTCATATAACCCATGGAGGATGACATCAAGTGGTGATCGTCATCAAGTTTACGGTGTGCAAGTTCAAGTGGAGCATGATAACCCACAAGTTTAGGGGATCGTTTGTAGCCTTTTTCGATAAGTAAGAGTGTCGAACACAACAAGGAGCTAAAGGTAGAATTAATATTCTCTCAAGTTCTATTGACCACCGATACAACTCTACGCACGCTAACGCTTACTTTACCTAGAACAAGTATGAAACTACTTTGCAGGGATAAAACTAGAAGTACTTTGTAGATGTAATGGATAGTTTTGCAAGGTAATAAAGAACGTAGAAATAAGAGTTAGGTGTTGTTTTAATAAAAGAACAATAAATTAAATATAGCGAATGTGGAAAAGTGGTGATAGGATTTGCGAGATTGTCCTAGGCACTTGATAATAAGATCGGCAATCATTATTGCAGTTTTATATGAGGGAGAGGCATACACTAACATACTTTCCGTACTTGGATCATATGCAATTATGATTGGAATTCTAGCAAGCATCCGCAGCTACTAGAAATTCATTAACGTAAACCCAACCATAGCATTAACACATCAAGTCCCCTTTATCCCATACGTAAACAATCCCCTTACTCGGGTGTAAGCTTCTGTCACTCTAGCCACCCACTATAAGCGAATCATAAATATATTGCAACACCCTCCAACGTGAATCCTTCACGTGCGCGCCTCACGTAAGGCACCTTAGGACAACACCAAAATAAACCACGCAACTCAAACCAATCGAGATCATCAATCAACACATAGGACAAAAAGGAACTACTCAAACATCGTAGGATAGCCACACATCATTGGATAATAATATATAACATTAAGCACCATGTTCTAGTAGGGGTTACAGAGGGATGCGGGAGAGTGGACTGCTGTAGATAGATGAGGGAAGGTGATAGTGGTGGTGATGACGGCGGCGAAGTTGTTGGTGTAGATCGCCGTCACGATGGTTGCCCTGGCGGCGCTTCGGCGCCATCGGGAGAGAGGGGGAGAGAGCCCCACTCCTTCTTCTTCTTCCTTGGCCTCCTCCCTAGGTGTGAGGAGGGTTTCCCCTCTGGTCCATGGCCGCCATGGCTCCCGGAGGGCAGGAGCCCCTCCGATATTGGATCTATCTCTCTGTCTCTCTTCTGTTTTAGCGACTGTTTTCTGACCCCTTCACCATTTTTAAATATCCGAAGATCTGTAACTCCGATCAGACTAAAAATTTGAGGGGATTTTTATCGCGAAAATATCTTTCTTGCGGCGGAAGGAGAACCTCAACCGACTTAAGGGCTGGCCACAAGCCATCAGGGCGCGGCCCCACCCCCAGGCCACACCCTGTTGTCTTGTGGGGCCCTCGGGCATCGTCTTGCGTTGATTCTGACTCCCAAAATTCACATATATTCCAAAAAAATCTCCGTAAATTTTTATCGCGTTTGGACTTCATTTGATATGGAATTTCTACGAAACAAAAACACACACAAAAAACAGGAACTAGCACTCGGCACTAGGTCAATAGGTTAGTGCTCAAAAATAATATAAATTGGTAAATAATTACTCAAAAAGTATCCTAGAATGATAATATAATATCAAGGAACAATAAAAAATTATAGATACGTTGGAGACGTATCAAGCATCCCCAAGCTTAATTCCTGCTCGTCCTCGAGTAGGTAAATGATAAAAACAGAATTTTTGATGTGACATGCTACCCAATATGTAATCTTTTGTATGTATGCTCATTGAGAAATGATGAATTAACAAACATTAACATAGTAATACTTATAAGCACAAGCAATAAAATCATCAATCTTTCAAAGTATATGATCCTCAAAGAATGTTTACCCCCATTCATCTTATTATATTAGCAAGGCATGGCTCCGTCTTCACTGGATTAATACAAATGTCAAGCACCACGGTACCCAAGTCAGGCAATTGGATCGTACTTTTTCAATATGCATCAACTTTTTATTCTTCACGCAATACATGAGCGTGAACCATGGACATAGCATATAGGTGGAATAGAATGTGGTGGTAGGTTTCAAAGGGGTAAAAGTGGAGAAGAAAGTCTCGCATCAACTCGGCGTATCAACGGGCTATGGAGATGCCCATCAATAGATATCAATGCGAGGAGTAGGGATTGTCGTGTAACGGATGCACTAGAGCTATAAATGTATGAAATCTCGACGAAAGCTAAGTGGGTGTGCATCCAACTTGCTTGCTCATGAAGGCCTCGGGCATTTGAGGACGCCCATCATCGGAATATACAAGCCAACTTCTATAATGAAAAATTCTCACTAGCATATGAAAATGACATAACATGAGACTCTCTATATGACGAACAAGGTGCCACTTTGAGGCACAAGTGTGGCAAAGGATGGTAGCAAAGTCCCTTCTCTCTTTTTCTCTCATTTATTTGTTTTATTTGTTTTTTTTTCATGGTGGGCTTTTTCTTTTTTCGCCTCCCCCAATTATTTATTTTTATGGTGGGCTCATTTGGCCTCCCCCATTTTTATTTCCTCACTAGGACAATGATCTAATAATGATGATCATCACACTTTTATTTACTTATAACTCAACATGAAAAATTGTATGACTCTATATGAATGCCTCTGGCAGTGTACCAGGATGTGCAATGATGTAGCGTAGCAAAGATATCAAAAAATGGACAAGCCATGGAAATATCATGCTAGCTATCTTACGATCATGCAAATCTATATGACAATGAAGGTACAAATCATATGATGTGACGGTGGAAGTTGCATGGCAATATATCTCGGAATGGCCATGGAAATGCCATGATAGGTAGGTTTGGTGGTTGTTTTGAGGAAGATATAATGAGGCTTATGTGCAACAGAGTGTATCATGTCACGGGGTTGGGATGCACTGGCGAAAGTTGCACCGATCCTTGAGGTGAGAATGGGCAATGCACGGTACCGAAGAGGCTAGCAAATATGAGAAGGTGAGATTGCGTATGTCCATGGTTTCACATTAGTCATAAAGCACTCATATACTTTTAGCAAAGTTTTATTAGTTTTATCATAGATCAAAGTACTACTCGCATGACCCGAGGGAAGAGGTTGGTAGGAGTGAACCATCGCGCGCTTCCGACCCGAAACAACACTAGGATTTCAACGAGGAATAGAAATGCTCACACATCATCACCATGCCTCTTTAATTTTTAGATGAACAAAAAGGTTAAGCTTTCTTAATATCGACACTTCTACGGGTCAACAATTATGAACTCACACCTATTTCATATTACTACATCAATATCATTAACCCGCAATTTCTCTATATGTGCTACATGATGGTTTTGATTATCACTCATTTGAATACCTAATATTTTTGGACTAGTCTTATGACCCATGCAAATAACCATCACTATTTTTTAACTATCAAACAAATATAAGTGAAGAACGAGAGTGAAATCATTTCTATAAAATCTACACGCCACCGTCCTCAAAAAGATATAAGTGAAGTACTAGAGCAACTTCTAAGCTCAAAAGATATAAGTGAAGCACATAGAGTATTCTAACAAATTATGATGAAGGTGTGTCTCTCTGTTAAATAGGTGTGTCCATAAAAAATGATTGTATCAAACTGGAAGTAAAAGCAAACAAAAACAAACGATGCTCCAAGCAAAACTCATATCATGTCACGAATAAAAATATAGCTTCAAGTGACATACCGATGGATTGAGACGAAAGAGGGGATGCCATCTGGGGCATCCCCAAGCTTAGACGCTTGAGTCTCCTTTAAAATATTACCTTGGGGTGCCTTGGGCATCCCCAAGCTTAGGCTCTTGCTACTCCTTCTTCCTTTGTCCATCGTGATAACACCGAAAACATGAAAACTTGAATCACACAAAACTCAACAAAACTTCGTGAGATCCGTTCGTATAAGCAACATATTGAATACTTTAGGTACTGTTATAAATTGATTCTTATTTCATAATTGCATAATAGGTACTGTATTCTAACTTCTCCATGGCTTATACCCCCCGATACAATCCATAGCATAATCAAAACAAGCAATTATGCAAGCAAAAACAGAATCTGTCTAAAACAGAACAGTCTGTAGCAATCTGTAGAGAACCTATACTTATGTAATTCTAAAAATTCTAAACAATTAGGAAAACCTCGAAAATTTGAATATAAATACTGTGTAAAAAGTTCAGGTCATTATCACGCTCCAGTAAAAAATGAATTTTTTTGTACTGGAGTCAAAAGTTTATGTTTTGTTTCAGCATCGATTCTACTCATCTTGTGAGTCATCCCAAAGGCTCTACTTGGCACAAACACTAATTTAAAACACAAAAACATAATAATTACAGAGGAAATAATCATGTTATAAAAAATAAACAGAAAGTTTAAATCAAAAAAAATTAAAGATAACGATTGGGTTGCCTCCCAACAAGCGCTATTGTTTTATGCCCCTAGCTAGGCATAATGCATAGTTTCAAGTATTGTCATCTTTGACACTCCACCCATAAGTGGCTATCATGAGATATTCATAAGGTGGTTTAATTATCTTTCTAGGGAAGTGCTCCATCCCTTTCTTTAATGGGAATTGGAACCTTATGTTTCCCTCTTTCATGTCAATAATTGCACCTATAGTTCGTAGGAAAGGTCTTCCAAGTATTATGGGACAAGTAGGATTGCAATCAATATCAAGAAAAATGAAATATACAGGCACATAATTTTTATTTGCAATAATAATCACATCATTAATTCTACCTAAAGGTTTCTTAATTGTAGAATCCGCAAGATGCAAGTTAAGGAAACAATCTTCAATATTAGTGAGACCAAGCACATCACAAAGAGTTTTAGGAATAGTTGAAACACTAGCACCATATTTATTTATCTTAATATTGATAGTAGGTTCCCACAAATAATTGCATCCATATTTATTTATCTTAATCTTGATAGTAGGTTCCCACTCATCATGCAATTTTCTAGGAATAGAAACTTCAAGCTCAAGTTTCTCATCATAAGCTTTTATCATGGCTTCTACTATATGTTCGGTAAAAGCTTTATTTTGTTCATAAGCATTGGGTAAGCTAATAATGGATTGCAACAAGGAAATACATTCTACTAAAGAGAAATTATCGTAATTAAAGTCCTTGTAATCCAAAATAGTGGGCACATCACCAGTTAAAGTTTTGACCTGTCCAAACCCACGATTTTTAGTTTTAGCATCAAAATCATTACCCTCCAAGCAAACATGACGCTTCTCAATTAAAGTTGACTCATCTCCAGTCCCTTTATCATTTATATTCAGAGAGGTAAATAAAGATTCAATAGGATAAATACCAATCATTTTAAGATCTTCATCATGATTCTGGTAAAAACCGGGTGGAAGAGCTTTTTCTAAGAATTCCCGCTTAGCTCTCAACTTAGCGGTCCTCTCCTTACTTTCATTAATAGATATTTGGATAGATTTAATAGCATCATTAAAATCATGCTTGGGTGGCAAAGCTTTGCCTTTAAGAGTTTCCACATCAAGAGCAATTTGATACGTCCATTTTGCATCATGATTTCCTACTGTTATTTACTTTGTTTTGTTGAATAATAATGCTTTGGGGAGTGATTCTAATGCCTTTTCTCTCATAATATGCAAGGTTTACACAAAGAGGGAGAATACCGGCAGCTGGAATTCTGGACCCAAGAAAAGCACGTCAGAGATACCTATTCTGCACAACCCCAATGAAGCTGAAAATTTACAAAGATTATTTTTATATTTAATAAAAATTACTGGAGCTGAAAACTACCGGAGGAGGCCCCCAAGGTGGGCACAACCCACCAGGGCACGCCAGGCCCCCCTGGGCGTGCCCTGATGGGTTGTGCCCAGCCTGGCCCGCTTCCGGTGCCCATCTTCTGGTATAAATTCCCAAAAAACCTAAAACAATTAGGAGGAGGACTTTCGGGATGAAGCGCCGCTGCCTCGAGGCGGAACTTGGTCAGGAGCACTTTTACCCTCCGGCGGAGCGATTCCGCCGGGGGAACTTCCCTCCCGGAGGGGGGAAATCGAAGCTATCGTCATCACCAACACCCCTCTCATATTTGGGAGGCCAATCTTCATCAACATCTTCAACAGCACCACCTCCTCTCAAACCCTAGTTCATCTCTTGTGTTCAATCTTTGTACCGGAACCTCAGATTGGTACCTGTGGGTGACTAGCAGTGTTGATTACCTTGCGTAGTTGATTACTATATGGTTTATTTGGTGGAAGATTATATGTTCAGATCCATTATGCTATTCATTACTCCTCTGATCTTGAGCATGATTATTATTTGTGAGTAGTTGCCTTTGTTCTTGAGGTCACGGGAGAAGTCATGTTGCGAGTAATCATGTGAATTTGATATGTGTTCGATATTTTGATGATATGTATGTTGTGATTCCCTTAGTGGTGTCATGTGAACGTCGACTACATGACACTTCACCATTCATGGGCCTAAGGGAATGCATTGTGGAGTAGTTATTAGATGATGGGTTGCTAGAGTGACAGAAGCTTAAACCCTAGTTTATGCGCTACTTTGTAAGGGGCTGATTTGGATCCACATGTTTAATGCTATGGTTAGACGTTGGCTTAATACTTTTCTCGTAGTTGCGGATGCTTGCGAGGGGGTTAATCATAAGTAGGTTGTTAGTTCAAGTAAGAACAGCACCTTAGCACCGGTCCACCCACATATCAATTATCAAAGTAGCGAACATGAATCAAACCAACATGATAAAAGTGACTAGACAAAATTCCCGTGTGCCCTCAAGAATACTTTGCCTATTACTAGTGATTTTTCTGGCCTGTCCTTTGCCTCAAAAGGATTGGGCTACCTTGCTGCACCTTGCTTACCGTTACCGTTACTTGCTCGTTACAAATTACCTTGCTATCAAACTATCTGTTACCTACAATTTCAGTGCTTGCAGAAATTACCTTGCTGAAAACCGCTTGTCATTTCCTTCTGCTCCTCGTTGGGTTCGACACTCTCACTTATCGAAAGGACTACGGTTGATCCCCTATACTTGTGGGTCATCAACACTCTTTTCTGGCGCCATTGCCGGGGAGTGAAGCACTCTTGGTAAGTGGAAATCGGTAAGGAAAAACTTATACTACGTGCTGAAATTTATTGCTACTTGCTAATATGGAGAACAATCCTTTGAGGGGTTTGTTCGGGGTATCTTCACCTCGACCGGAACCACAATTAATTGCCCCTCAACCTACAACACCTACTAAAAATGTTACTTATGAAATTCCTTTGGGTATGGTAGAACAACTGCTTGCTAAACCTTATGCAGGAGATGGAACTGAACATCCTGATATGCATCTCTTATATGTGAACGAAATATGTGGATTATTTAAGCTTGCAGGTTTACCCGGAGATGAAGTTAAGGAGAAGGTTTTCCCTTTATCTTTGGAGGGAAAAGCATTGACATTGTATAGGCTATGTGATGATCTTGGATCGTGGAACTGGAATCGTTTGCAATTGGAATTCCATCAAAAGTTTTATCCTATGCATCTAGTTCATCGTGATCGGAATTATATATATAATTTTTGGCCTCATGAAGGAGAAAGTATCGCTCTAGCTTGGGGGAGGCTTAAGTCAATGTTATATTCATGCCCCAATCATGACATTCCGAGGGAAGTTATCATTCAGAATTTTTATGCTCGGCTTTCTCATAATGATCAATCCATGCTCGATACTTCTTGTGTTGGTTCTTATATTAAGAAGACTATTGATTTCAAGTGGGATCTCTTAGAAAGAATTAAACGCAACTCTGAAGATTGGGAACTCGACGAAGGTAATGAGTCAGGTATAAACTTGAATTTGATTGTGTTAAATCTTTTATGAATACCGATACTTTTCACAAGTTTAGCACTAAATATGGACTTGACTCTGAGATAGTAGCCTCTTTCTGTGAAGCATTTGCTACTCACGTTGATCTCCCTAAGAAGAAGTGGTTTAAATATCATCCCCCTATTAAAGAAGGAATTAAAGAACCGGTCATAGCTAAAGAAGAAACCATCTTTTACAATGTTGATCCAGTTGTGCCTACCGCTTATATTGAAAAACCACCTTTCCCTGTTAGGATAAAGGAACATGCTAAGGTATCAACCGTGGTTCGTAAGAGTAATATAAGAGCACCCAAACCCCCTGAGCAAATTAAAGTAGAACCTAGTGTTGCTATGGTTAAAGATCTCTTTGTAGAAAATATTGATAGGCATGTCATCTACCTTTGTGTTGAATCTGCTAGAATTGCTAAACCTGATAAAAAAGATAAACATAGACCTATAGAAGGCTTGCCTATTGTCTCAGTTAAAATAGGAGATCATTGCTACCACGGTTTATGTGATTTAGGTGCTAGTGTGAGTGCTATCCCTTTTACCTTATACCAAGAAATTATGAATGAAATAGCACCTGCTAAAATGGAAGATATTGATGTTGCTATTAAACTTGCTAATAGAGACACTATCACACCACTTGGGATTGTTAGAGATGTTGAAGTCTTGTGTGGGAAAGTAAAATACCCTACTGATTTTCTAGTTCTTGGTTCCCCACAATATGACTTTTGTCCCATTATTTTTGGTAGACATTTCTTGAGCACCGTCAATGCTAAGATAGATTGTGAAAAACAAACTGTCAGTGTCAGTTTTGGTAATGTGTCTCATGAGTTTAATTTTTCCAAGTTTAGTAGACAACCTCGTGATAAAGCGTTACCTAGTAAGGATGAGACAATTGGTCTTGCTTCTATTATTGTGCCTCCTACTGATCCGTTAGAACAATATTTGCTCGACCATGAAAATGATATGCACTTGCGTGAAAGAAATGAAATAGATCAAATTTTCCTCGAAGAACAACCTCTCTTGAAACACAATTTTCCTATTGAAACTCTTGGAGGTCCTCCTCCACCGAAAGGTGATCCTGTGTTTGAATTGAAACAATTGCCTGACACTTTGAAGTATGCTTATCTTGATGAGAAAAAGATATATCCTGTTATTATTAGTGCTAACCTTTCAGAACATGAAGAAGAAAGATTATTGAAAGTTCTAAGGAAGCACCGGGCTGCTAATGGATATACTCTTGATGATCTTAAGGGCATTAGTCCCACTCTATGTCAGCACAAGATCAATATGGAACCTGATGCTAAACCCATTGTTGATCACCAACGGCGATTGAATCCCAAGATGAAAGAAGTGGTAAGAACTGAAATATTAAAGCTTCTAGAAGCAGGTATAATCTACCCCATAGCTGATAGTAGATGGGTAAGTCCCGTTCATTGTGTCCCTAAGAAAGGAGGTATTACCGTTGTTCCTAATGATAAGAATGAACTCATTCCACAAAGAATTGTCACTGCTATAGAATGGTAATTGATTTTAGAAAATTAAATAAAGCTACTAGGAAAGATCATTACCCTCTACCGTTCATCGATCAAATGCTAGAGAGACTATCTAAGCACACACACTTTTGTTTCCTAGATGGATATTCTGGTTTCTCTCAAATACCTGTGTCACAATCCGATCAAGAGAAAACCGCCTTTACTTGCCCTTTTGGAACCTATGCTTATAGACGTATGCCTTTTGGTTTATGCAATTCACCTGCTACCTTTCAAAGATGTATGACTGCTATATTCTCTGACTTTTGTGAAAAGATTGTGGAGGTTTTCATGGATGATTTTTCCGTTTATGGAACTTCTTTTGATGATTGCTTAAGCAACCTTGATCGAGTTTTGCAGAGATGTGAACAAACTAATCTTGTCTTGAATTGGGAGAAGTGCCACTTTATGGTTAATGAAGGTATTGTCTTGGGGCATAAAATGTCTGAACGGGGTATTGAGGTGGATAAAGCTAAAGTTGATGCAATTGAGAAAATGCCATGTCCTAAAGATATTAAAGGTATTCGAAGTTTCCTTGGTCATGCTGGTTTTTATAGGAGGTTCATTAAAGACTTCTCTAAAATTTCTAGGCCTCTTACTAATCTTTTGCAAAAGGATATTCCTTTTGTTTTTGATGATGATTGTGTGGAAGCCTTTGAAACACTCAAGAAAGCCTTAACCTCTGCACCCATCGTTCAACCACCTGATTGGAACTTGCCTTTTGAAATTATGTGTGATGCTAGTGATTATGCTATTGGTGTTGTCCTAGGACAAAGAGTTGATAAGAAATTGAATGTTATCCATTATGCTAGTAAAACTCTAGACAGTGCCCAACGAAATTATGCCACTACTGAAAAAGAATTTTTAGCAGTTGTGTTTGCTTGTGATAAATTTAGATCCTATATTGTTGACTCCAAAGTTATTGTTCACACCGATCATGCTGCTATAAAATATCTTATGGAAAAGAAAGATGCTAAACCTAGACTCATTAGGTGGGTTCTTTTGCTTCAAGAATTTGACTTACATATCGTTGACAGGAAAGGAGCTGATAACCCCGTAGCGGATAACTTGTCTAGGTTAGAAAATATTCTTGATGACCCACTACCTATTGATGATAGTTTCCCTGACGAACAGCTAGCTGCAATAAGTGTCTCACACAACACACCTTGGTATGCTGATTATGCTAATTACATTGTTGCTAAATATATACCACCTAGCTTTACTTATCAACAAATGAGAAAAAAATTCTATGACTTGAGACATTACTTTTGGGATGACCCACATCTTTATAAATAAGGAGTACATGGTATTATTAGACGTTATGTACCTGAGCATGAACAGGAACAGATCCTACGGAAATGTCATTCCGAAGCTTATGGAGGACATCATGCGGGAGATAGAACTGCTCATAAGGTATTGCAATCTGGTTTTTATTGGCCTACTCTCTTCAAGGATGCCCGTAAGTTTGTCTTGTCTTGTGATGAATGTCAAAGAATTGGTAATATCGGTAAGCGTCAAGAAATGCCTATGAATTAATCACTTGTTGTTGAACCATTTGACGTATGGGGTTTTGATTATATGGGGCCTTTTCCTTCCTCTAACGGGTACACTCATATTTTAGTTGCGGTTGATTATGTCACTAAGTGGGTACAAGCTATTCCAACTAGTAGTGCTAATCACCACACCTCCATTAAAATGCTTAAAGAGGTTATCTTTCCGAGGTTTGGAGTCCCTAGATATTTAATGACCGATGGTTGTTCACACTTTATTCATGGTGCTTTCCGTAAGATGCTTGCTAAATATGATGTTAACCATAGAATTGCATCACCCTATCATCCTCAATCTAGTGGTCAAGTAGAACTTAGCAACAGAGAAATAAAATTAATATTACAAAAAACTGTCAATAGGTCTCGTAAGAATTGGTCTAAGAAATTAGATGATGCATTTTGGGCCTATAGAACAGCTTATAAAAATCCTATGGGTATGTCTCCATATAAAATGGTGTATGGAAAAGCTTGTCATTTGCCTCTAGAACTAGAACACAAAGCATTTTGGGCAATTAAAGAACTCAATTATGATTTCAAACTTGCCGGTGAGAAGAGGCTATTTGATATTAGCTCACTAGATGAATGGAGAACCCAAGCGTATGAAAATGCCAAGCTATTCAAAGAAAAAGTAAAAAGATGGCATGACAAAAGAATCCAAAAGCAGGAATTCAAAATAGGATATTATGTTCTTTTGTTCAATTCTCGTTTAAGATTCTTTGCAGGAAAGCTTCTCTCCAAATGGGAAGGACCATATATTATTGAAGAGGTTTATCGTTCTGGAGCTATCAAGATTAAAAACGTCGAAGGTACTAACCCGAAGGTGGTCAATGGCCAAAGAATAAAGCATTATATCTCAGGTACGCCTATTAACGTTGAAAGCAATGTTATCCAAACCATGACACCGGAGGAACACATAAAAGAAACCTTTCGGAACACTCCAGAATTCTTAAAAATAGGAGGTATGTGATACGGTAAGTAAACGGACTCCGAAAAATCCGCAAAAATATTTTCTGTCAGTTTTGGAATATTTTGAAATTTTAGGAATAAAAAAATAAACCGGAAGGTGATCGAGGTGAGCACGATACACCAGGGCGCGCCAGGCACCCCTGGGCGTGACCTGGTGGGTTGTGCCCACCTCGGATGCCTTCCTGACTCCGTTTTCCTTCCAAATACTTGTTTCCCAAGAATAAAAATTCTCTATTTATACCCCCGACTGTTTTGACGACCGCATCGCAGAAAAATCCTCTGTTCTTGTTTCTTGTTGTTTTCTCGTTCGATCTAGATTTACATGGCTCCACCAAGCTCCTCCAAGGACAAGTTCTTAGAGAGGGTTATCAACCCGTATTTGCCGGAGGTGATGAAGCACCCTCAAGCCATTGAGATGCGTGAGGTGGTGCTCCACATCCGCGATGTTCAAGGACCCAAGAAGACCGGGAGCGTGGAGGCTAGGCTTGAGGCGGTGGAGCAGGAAATCTTCAAGTGCCAGAAGATGGTGGAGCGTGGACTTAGTGCCAATCACTCAATGATCTCGGAATTCACCCGTGATCAGACGGTGGATGGCCGGTCTGTGAAGGACATCATCTCCACCCTCAACGAGTAAATTAATTTTCTGCAGAGCCAAGTTTATGATCTTCAAAACCAAGTCTTCGAATATGAAGCAAGATTTAAAGGTATGAGTTTAGCTGCCAGTTGCAGGACTCAGGGGACTCTCGCGTCAACCTTTGATGGGGAGCCCCTACCCTGGAAGCTGGAGGACAAGCTGACTACATCAACATCTCCACCTTCTTCATCACCACCACCAAAGGAGACTTGAGCACATGGGTATGGGCACTCCCCTTGGCTTGAGCCAAGCTTGGGGGAGGTGCCCCGGTATCGTATCACCATCACTTTTATTCACCTTTACCTATTTTAGTTTTATCTTTAGTTTCCCTTTGCCTTAGTTGAATAAAAGTTTAGCGTGATCTATTTTCGTGTGTTAGTTTCGTGGTCTACCTATCTATGTAATCGAGTGAAAGTTATATAATAAAGTTTAGTTTGAGTTTTTGCTTCTCTACTTTCTTGTTGCAATCAAATAAAGAAAAGAAAAGAAACAAATGAAAAGAATCATATGCTAATCTTATGGTGAGTAATGACATCACATAAGAAAAAGTATAAGTAGTAAAATTTATTGGAGATTGACAAACATAGCATTGGTCAATGATGCAATTCATGAAAGAGTTAATTAGGGAAGAGAAGATTCACATGCAAATACACCATCTTGGACATCTTTTATGATTGTGAGCCCCCATCAAATATTATATGTCAAAATTATTAACGTTGGACAAGGAAGACAACGTAATGATTTATGTTTGTTCATATGGACATAGAAGTTATATTGTCATAGATCCTTCAACATGTGGTGCTTGCTCAATATCTTTGCTAGCCAAAAATTCCGCACTAAGTAGAGATACTACTTGTGCATCCAAAAACCCAAACCCAAACTCTTTCCTTGAGTGTCCACCATACCTACCTATGGATCGAGAAAGATCCTTCAAGTAAGTTGTCATCGGTGCAACAAGGCAATAAAAATTGCTTCTAAAAGTGTTTTGATCAATTAGTGTAAGAAAAAATTGAGCGTTATACGAACTTATGATGGCAAAGTAATAAAAGCGACGGACTTCATAATAAAGGTTGCTATCATAGGGGGCAATATAGCGTGACGTTCTTTTACATTAAGGGATTGGGCATACAAACCAATAAGCGCATGACAACCTCTGCTTCCCTCTGCAAAGGGCCTATCTTTTACTTTTATGCACTTACTTTTATGCAAGAGTCAAAGTATTCTTCCCTATTCCTTTTTACTTTTTCTTTTGCAAGCATCATGTGGTGAGGAAAGATCTAGGCACATATATCCAGTTGGATATGGGTGGGCATGAGTTATTATTGTTGACATCACCCTTGAGGTGAATACGTTGGGAGACGAAACTATAAGCCCCTATCTTCCTATGTGTCCGGTTGAAACTTTTTGTTCATGGGTATGCCGTGAGCGTTAGCAATCATAGAAGACTAAATGATGGTTGAGTATGTGGACTTGCCAAAAGGCTCCGACATGAGACCCTTCCTGAAAATATGATGAATTGTAGTTGCAAAGTTGACTGAGAACATAGTTTGTTGGTTTCCAATGAGGTTTATGCTTCATACTTCTATGTTGTGATGAATTGTTACTTGTTCATGAGAAGCTTTACGATAAAAATGTATTGAAATAAGTTCTTGTGTTAGTCTTTGTTGCTGTTATGTTAATAAGCATGATGCTTCTATGTCCGTATTTTGTTTTTATCGATACCTCTCTCTCAAAACATGTGGACATGCTTTTCAATATCGGCTTTTCGCTTGAGGACAAGCGAGGTCTAAGCTTGGGGGAGTTTACGTCCATTTTGCATCATGATTTCCTACTGTTATTTACTTTGTTTTGTTGAATAATAATGCTTTGGGGAGTGATTCTAATGCCTTTTCTCTCATAATATGCAAGGTTTATGCAAAGAGGGAGAATACCGGCACCTGGAATTCTGGACCCAAGAAAAGCACGTCAGAGATACCTATTCTGCACAACCCCAATGAAGCTGAAAATTTACGGAGATTATTTTTATATTTAATAAAAATTACTGGAGTTGAAAACTACCGGAGAAGGCCCCCCAGGTGGGCACAACCCACCAGGGCGCGCCAGGCCCCCCAGGGCGCGCCCTGATGGGTTGTGCCCAGCCTGGCCTGCTTCCGGTGCCTATCTTCTGGTATAAATGCCCAAAAAACCTAAAAAAATTAGGAGGAGTACTTTTGGGACGAAGCGCCGCCGCCTCAAGGCGGAACTTGGGCAGGAGCACTTTTGCCCTCCGGCGGAGCGATTCCGCCGGGGGAGCTTCCCTCCCGGAGGGGGAAATCAAAGCTATCGTCATCACCAACACCCCTCTCATCTTTGGGAGGCCAATCTTCATCAACATCTTCAACAGCACCACCTCCTCTCAAACCCTAGTTCATCTCTTGTGTTCAATCTTTGTACCGGAACCTCAGATTGGTACCTGTGGGTGACTAGTAGTGTTGATTACCTTGCGTAGTTGATTACTATATGGTTTATTTGGTGGAAGATTATATGTTCAGATCCATTATGCTATTCATTACTCCTTTAATCTTGAGCATGATTATTATTTGTGAGTAGTTACCTTTGTTCTTGAGGTCACGGGAGAAGTCATGTTGCGAGTAATCATGTGAATTTGATATGTGTTCCATATTTTGATGATATGTATGTTGTGATTCCCTTAGTGGTGTCATGTGAATGTCGACTACATGACACTTCACCATTCATGGGCCTAAGGTAATGCATTGTGGAGTAGTTATTAGATGATGGGTTGCTAGAGTGACAGAAGCTTAAACCCTAGTTTATGCGCTACTTCGTAAGGGGCTGATTTGGATCGACATGTTTAATGCTATGGTTAGACGTTGTCTTAATACTTTTCTCGTAGTTGCGGATGCTTGCGAGGGGGTTAATCATAAGTAGGTTGTTAGTTCAAGTAAGAACATCACCTTAGCACCGGTCCACCCACATATCAAATTATCAAAGTAGCGAACACGAATCAAACCAACATGATAAAAGTCACTAGACGAAATTCCCGTGTACCCTCAAGAACACTTTGCCTATTACTAGTGATTGTTCTGGCCTGTCCTTTGCCTCAAAAGGATTGGGCTACCTTGTTGCACCTTGCTTACCGTTACCGTTACTTGCTCGTTACAAATTACCTTGTTATCAAACTATCTGTTACCTACAATTTCAGTTCTTGCAGAAATTACCTTGCTGAAAACCGCTTGCCATTTCCTTCCGCTCCTCGTTGGGTTCGACACTCTTACTTATCGAAAGGACTACGATTGATCCCCTATACTTGTGGGTGATCACAATTCTATCCATGGTTTTAGCCAAAGTATCAACTACATGCAATTTTTCTTCTACCATAGTGTTGAAAACCTTTTGAGAATTAATAAATACTTTAATTGTGTTCTCAAGATCAGAGGGCATCCTATTAGAATTTGTAAAATAATTTCCTTAAGAATTACCATAAGAGTTTCCATAGTTGTTAGAGGAATTACCGGGATACGGTCTAGAATTGAAGTTTCCTCTATAAGCATTATTGTTGGAATTATTTCGCGAGACAAAGTTCACATCAATAGCATCATTATTTTCCTCAATCAAAGTAGACAAAGGTATATCATTGGGATCAACATGAGCATTTTTACTAGCAACCATATTTATAAGAGCATCCACTTTTTCACTCAAAGTAGCGATTTCTTCAACAGAATTTACCTTCTTACCGGTTGGAGCCCTTTTGGTATGCCATTGAGAATAATTTGTCATAATGTTGTCCAGAAGTTTTGTGGCCTCTCCTAAGGTCACATCCATAAAGGTACCACCTGCAACAAAATCTAGAAGATTTCTAGACACAAAGTTTAGTCTAGCATAGAAGTTTTGGATAATCATCCACAAGTTTAAACCATGAGTTGGAGAATTTCTTATCATCAATTTCATTCTCTCCCAAGCTTGTGCAACATGCTCTTTATCTTGTTGTTTAAAATTCATTATTTGATTTCTAAGGGAGATGATCTTAGCAGGAGGAAAATACTTGGCAATAAAAGCATCTTTACACTTATCCCATGTTCCAATACTATTACGAGGTAAAGATGAAACCCAAGCTTTAGCTTTATCTCTTAGTGAAAAAGGAAATAATTTTAATTTCACAATATCATTATCCATATCATTTTTCTTTTGCATGTCACATAATTCAACAAAGGTATTAAGATGTGAAGCGGGATCCTCATTAGGACTTCCCAAAAATTGATCTTTCATGACAAGATTTAGCAATGCAACATTAATATCAAAAGCCTCCGCACTAGTAGCGGGTGGTATAGGAGTACTAATAAAATCATGGGTTTTTTACATCTGTGCCCCTAGTTCCTTAGCTATGCTCATTCATCCCCACGTCCTTAAATTTTGCTCACTTTTCCCCACTCCCTAGCCCGAAACCCTCACCAAAGGACACAACGGAGGATGCCGTCGGGTCAATGGTTTGACCGTTAACTCTGACGAGTGGGGCCACGCTGGACTGCGTCACCCGTTGGACCAGACAAGTGAGTCCGTCCCGCCCCATTTCCGGCCACACGGATGCCGAACGTACGTGCACACGCTTTCTCCTCGTTCGCCTCGGGGACGCGTGGCGGCCTTCCAACTACCCCCACAGCCAAAAGTAAATGCGCACGCGTGGCGGGCCCCGGTCGTCAGCCACCCATGTTCGGGTCGTCGTCCTTCTTTAAATAGAAACCGGCCAGTCCATAGTAGCTTCCATCCTTCCAGAGCCGCGCCTACCCCCTCCACCCCCCGGCAGGATCTACAAACCCTAGCCCGCCGGCGAAAAAACCAAACCCTAGCCAGTAGCCAGCATGGGCATCTTCTCAGGGGCCGGCTCGAGCTCCGGCAAGAAGCAGGGCAAGGCCCCCGCCGTCCCTTGGCGTGCGCTACCCCCGCCGTCCTCTTCCCATCCGCCTCGGCAGCGGATTAGCGTCCCAGTGCACCAGGCGAGGTGGCACTGGGAGCACACCATCTCTCTCCCCTACCCCGACGTGATCCTGCCACACTACTGGCACTTGGATCCGGAGAGGATCCCAGTGCCGGTGCGGGCGCATGCGGAGGAGATGAGGCACCGGCGGCAGCGGCTCACGCCCAAGCAGCGGCTCGATCCGGCCTATGCTGCAGACTCTCCCAATTGGGAGGTCTGGTTTGCGTTTGAGCACGAGGAGCAACGCCGGCATGGCGTCCGCGACGTGCGGGCTGGCACCCCGCCGCCCCTCATCGTGCGCGATGAGGACCAGGAGGCGGAGGCCGCATACCAGGAGGCGTTGGTGCTGGCAGCTGTCCTCCGTGAAAGCGAGGAGGAAGAGCGGCGCAAGGAGGAGGAGGAGTGATGTCTACTACGCAACCTTCTTCTTGTAGACTCGTGTTGGGCCTCCAAGCGCAGAGTTTTGTAGGACAGTAGCAAATTTCCCTCAAGTGGATGACCCAAGGTTTATCAATCCGTGGGAGGCGTAGGATGAAGATGGTCTCTCTCAAACAACCCTGCAACCAAATAACAAAGAATCTCTTGTGTCCCCAACACACCCAATACAATGGTAAATTGTATAGGTGCACTAGTTCGCCGAAGAGATGGTGATACAAGTGTAATATGGATGGTAGATATAGGTTTTTGTAATCTGAAAATATAAAAACAGCAAGGTAACTAATGGTAAAAGTGAGCACAAACAGTATTGCAATGCTTGAAAACAAGGCCTAGGGTTCATACTTTCACTAGTGCAAGTTCTCTCAACAATACTGACATAGTTGAATCATATGTAAATCCCTCACGTGCGACAAAGAGTTCACTCCAAAGTCACAAATAGCGGAGAACAAACGAAGAAATTATTGTAGGGTACGAAACCACCTCAAAGTTATCTTTTCTGATCAATCTTATGAGCTATCCCTACAAGTGTCACGAACAGCCCTAGAGTTCGTACTAAAATAACACCTTAAGATACACATCAACCAAAACCCTAATGTCACCTAGATACTCCAATGTCACCACGAGTACCCATGGGCTTGATTATACGATATGCATCACACAATTTCAGATTCATCATGTTCAATCCAACACAAAGAACTTCAAAGAGTGCCCCAATGTTTCTACCGGAGAGTCAAGACGAAAACATGTGCCAACCCCTATGCATAGATTCCCAAGGTCACGGAACCCGCAAGTTGATCACCAAAACATACATCAAGTGGATCAATAGAACATCCCATTGTCACCACGGATATCCCATCGCAAGACATACATCAAGTGTTCTCAAATCCTTAAAGACTCAATCCGATAAGAAAACTTCAAAGGGAAAACTCAATTCATCACAAGAAGATAGAGAGGGGAAAACTCCATACGATTCATCTATATCAATAAAGCTCGTGGTACATCAAGATCGTGTCATCTCAAGAACACGAGAGAGAGACAGATCAAACACATAGCTACTGGTACATACCCTCAGCCCCGAGGGTGAACTACTCCCTCCTCGTCATGGAGACCGCCGGGATGATGAAGATGGCCTCCGATGATGGTTTCCCCCTCCGGCAGGGTGCCGGAACGGGCTCCCGATTGGTTTTTCGTGGCTATAGAGGCTTGCGGCGGCGGAACTCCCGATCTAGGTTCTGCCCGGTTTTTTTGGAATATTTGAGGATTTATAGAGCTGAGAGGGAGGTCGGTGGACTCCCGAGGGACCCACAAGCCAGGGGGCGCGCCCCTATGGCTTGTGATCTCCTCGGGAATCTTCTGGCTTCATCTCCAAGCTCCGTGGGTGTCTTCTGGTCCATAAAAAATCATTCCGAAGATTTTATTCCGTTTGGACTCCGTTTAATATTCCTTATCTGCAATACTCAAAAACAAGGAAAAAACAGAAACTGGCACTGGGCTCTAGGTTAATAGGTTAGTCCCAAAAATAATATAAAGTTCTAGTAAAATGATTGTAAAACATCCAAGAATGATAATATAGCAGCATGGAACAAGCAAAAATTATAGATACGTTGGAGACGTATCAGCATCCCCAAGCTTAATTCCTGCTCGTCCTCGAGTAGGTAAATGATAAAAACAGAATTTTTGATGTGGAATGCTGCCTGACATGTTCATCATATTCTTTTCTTCTATGTATAGCATGGACATTTGGACTCGTAAATGATTAAAAGCAATAGTCTAGTTTTAACATAATGACTTCAATACTCAAGCATGTCAACAAGCAACCATGTCTTTCAAAATATCAACACTAAAGAAAGTTATCCCTAGCCTATCATGCTCAATCATTGATCCATTCTTGAAACACACTCAAATATTAGCTATGCCCAATGCTCAAGTACGATCATAGTGCCCCCTGGTTGGTGCTTATAAGAGGAGATGGAGACTCAAAGCAAAAATAAAAATTGCATAAAGTAAATAGATAGGCCCTTCGCAGAGGGAAGTAGGGATTTGTAGAGGTGCCAGAACTCAAGGTTTAAATTGAGAGAAAAATATTTTGAGTGGCATGCTTTTCCTGTCAACGAAAACGACAAAGTAGCTCACAATACTTTCCATGCTAGATACATTATAGGCGGTTCCCAAACAGAATGGTAAAGTTTTTACTCCCCCTCCACCAATCAATCACACTCCACGGCGAGCCGAATCCATGGGTACCGTCCATACAAACAACAATCCTGGGGGAGTTTTGTTTCATTATATTTTGATTTGATTTTTGAGCATGGGACTGGGCATCCCGAATACCAGCCACTTTCTCGTGAATGATAGTGAATCAACACATATCGTGAGAATAACACACCTAGCATGGAAAAATATTGGATACTCCCCACCGTTTCATGAGCGGTACGGGCACACAAAAGAGAAAATTTATTTTGAAAATTTAGAGATGGCACATACAAATTTGCTTGGAACGGCATGGAAATACCGCATATAGGTAGGTATGGCGGACTCATAAGGCAAAACTTGGTTTAAGGATTTTGGATGCACAAGTAGTATTTCTACTTAGTACAAATGAAGGCTAGCAAATAGATTGGGAAGCAACCAAACCGAGGAACGAAAAATCTCATAAGTGAGCATTGAGTCATAACTAACACCGAATAATGCACCACAAGTAGGATGTAACTTCATTGCATAACTATTGACTTTCGTACTTGCATAGGGAATCACAAACCTTAACACCAATATTCCTACTAAGCATAATTACTCACTAACATGACTCACATATTACTATCATCATGTTTCAAAACTATTACAAGGAATCAAGTTTAATTTGTCCAATGATCTTCATGAAAGTTTTTATTGTATCCTCCTTGGATATATATCACTTTGGGACTAGTTTCATATATTGCCATTGCTTTTTGGCAAGCTCAAACAAATTTAAGTGAAGTACAAGAGCATAAAAATTTCAGCTCTCAAAAAGGTATAAGTGAAGCATGAGAGGAAATGACAAGCTACTCTCAAAAGATATAAGTGAAGATCAATGAGTAACCAACAATTAAATAACTATGTGAAGACTCTCTCATCTAAGAATTTCAGATCTTAAGTAATTTATTAAACAACAAGCAAAATAAAAATAGCACTCCAAGAATAGCACGCATCATGTGAATGAATAAAAATTTAGGCTCAACATAGGACTTCATCCACACAAAACTCAAAAAGAACTCGTGAGATAGGTTAGTACACATAATAATAGATCAACTCTTTATGTACTGCCAAGACAAGTTGCATAATAATTTTCAAACATTAGGTACTGTATACTATCATTTCCACAATTTATATCTACCAATATAGGCTATGGAAACTATAGGATAAGTAGATAACAAAACTATGACAGCAATCTGTCCAAACAGAACAGTCTGTAGCAATTTATGTAAACAGTGTACTTATGTAACTCAAACAATTATGAAAATTTAGGACAAGCTAAATAATTTATATGACATCACTGTGTAAAAATTTCAGAAACTTTCCACATTCCAGTAAAACATGAAAATTCAAACACTACAGCCAAAGTTTCTGTTTTTACACGACACTCATCAAAACATGCAATGCAAGCATCCTAAGGCAATTCTTGGAACTTTTTATTGAAAAACAAGATTATAAATAACTCCTAACATAGAAAAACAAAATAATATGATGCTCCAAACAAAACTCATATTATGTGACGAATAAAAATATAGCTCTAAGTAAGATATACCGATAATGTTGAAGACGAAAGAGGGGATGCCTTCCGGGGCATCCCCAAGCTTAGGCACTTGAGTCTTCCTTGGATATTGCCTTGGGTGTTCCTTGGGCATCCCCAAGCTTAGGTTCTTGTCACTCCTTATTCTCCTCGTATCGGTGTCTCACCCAAAACTTGAAAACTTCAATCACACAAAACTTAACGGAACTTCGTGAGATGGGTTAGTATAATAAAGATAAATCATTCACTTAGGTACTGTCAAGACAAGATTCATAATTGTTCCCACGTCATACCTACTGTATTATATCATTCCCATAATTTATACCACTAAATATAAGCTATGGAAACACTAAAACAAGCAAACTATGCATGCAAAACAGAATCTGTCAAAAACAGAACAGTCTGTGAAGATCTGTAGTGTAACCATACTTCCCTGTCTCTAAAAATTCTGAAAAATTAGGAAAATCTATGAAATTTGTATATAAATCATGTGTAAAAAATTTATATCAAAATCACGTTCCAGTGAATTTACAAAATTCCTGGACTAAGAGCAAAAGTTTCTGTTTTTGCACAGAATCAAGTCAACTATCATCCACACTATCCCAAAGGCTTTACTTGGCACTTTATTGAAACAAAAGCTATAAAACATGATTATACAGTAGATTAATCATGTGAACACACAAAAACATAAAGTAAAAGTGTTGGGTTGTCTCCCAACAAGAGCTTTTCTTTAATGCCTTTTAGCTAGGCATGATGATTTCAATGATGCTCACATAGGAATAATAATTATAACATGCAAAAGAGCATCATGAATCTCATGACAAGCACATTTAAGTCTAACCCACTTCCTATGCATAGGGATTTTGTGAGAAAATAATTTATGGGAGCAAGAATCAACTAGCATAGGAAGGCAAAACAAGCATAACTTCAAAACTTTGAACACATAGAAACTTGATATTATTGCAATTCCTACAAGCATATATTCCTCCCTCATAATAATTTTCAGTAGCATCATGAAGGAATTTCACAATATAACCAGCACATAAAGCATTCTTTTCATGATCTACAAGCATAGAAATTTTACTACTCTCCACACAAGAAAATTTCTTCTCATGACTAATAGTGGGAGTATCATAAAAGAATTGAATACTACAAATTGGTTCCACATTAAAAGAGTAATATTCAGTAAAAGGATATTCATAATTATGACAAGTATCATAATAGTAATCATCACTCCTTTTCATCGCATAAGTATCATCACAATAATCATCATAAGTAGCAACTTTGTTCTCATCATAGTCAATTGAAACCTCTTCCGAAATAGTGGAATCATTAATAAGTAAAGTCGTGACCTCTCCAAATCCACTTTTATCATTATAATAAGATTCAACACCCTCCAAAATAGTGGGATAATTATTATCTAAAGTTGACACTCTTCCAAACCCACTTTCATAAATATTGCAATCATCATAAATAGGGGGTATGCTATCATCATAATAAATTTGCACATCAAAACTTGGGGGACTAAAAATATCATCTTCATTAAGCATAGCATCCCCAAGCTTGGGACAAACATTAATTGCAGCAAATAAATTCTCAAACATGTCATTCTCATCAAACATAGCATCCCCAAGCTTGTGGCTTTGCATAACATAAGCATAATCACTCTCATCATTAATAGTATGAATAGCACCAATAGTATAGCAATTATTATCATCATCCTCTTCCACAACTATTTTTGATTCATTCTCATGAGGCCTATCAATAATGGGAGCAACATTATTTGGGAGAGATACCTCTTTACCTTTACTTTTCCTTCTTTTCTTCTTCTTCACCACATTATGTGTGGGTTTATTTAATTCCTCCAACCTTCTTTTTGAAGAGGTTGGTTGAATAAAAAGCTCCTCCTCGTTACCTGATTCATCATAATAAAAAATAGGAGGATATTGGGAAACCTCTTCCCCTTCATTAGTATTCTCTTCATCTTCTATTTGTTTTCTTGTCTTTAAGTAATTGGCAATATAAGGATTCTCAGTGCAATTTACCACACAATACATATAGATTTCATTTAGATCAAAATCAATCATTTTCATGAGAACCCAAGCTGGAACATCCTTAGTTTTATGTTTCATTTCTTCATACCCCAAAAATAGACTAAGTTCATTATGATGCTCAAGGGTAATGAGGTTATCACAATTTTTGGACACAATTCGATCATGAAATAATTCACATTGGAAATTAAAATGACCACTTTCATTGCAAAGTTCACAAGGACGGCGAGAAATATTAAGACTTTCAGCACAAACATATAGCCTCTCTTGCAACCATTTAGTTTCTAAATACTTATGCCTCTTACAAAATCTATCTTCCCTTTTAGGCATGTCTTCACAAACTCTATGCACTCCACAAAAATTGACATGCTTATAAGAAATCTTTTTATCATGATTAGTGCAATCATCATTAGTACTATGGATATTCAAAGAATTCATACTAACAACATTGCAATCATGCTCATCACTCAAAGGTTTAGTGCCAAACATTTTAATAACTTCTTCTTCTAACACTTGAGCACAATTTTCCTTTCCATCATTTTCACGAAAGACATTAAAAAGATGAAGCATATGAGGTAACCTCAATTCCATTTTTTGTAGTTTTCTTTTATAGACTAAACTAGTGATAAAACAAGAAACTAAAAGATTCAATTGCAAGATCTAAAGATATACCTTCAAGCACTCACCTCCCCGGCAACGGCGCCAGAAAAGAGCTTCGTTGACGGGATGTGAGTGCCGCTTACCTAGCCTCCCCGACAACGGCGCCAGAAAAGAGCTTGATGTCTACTACGCAACCTTCTTCTTGTAGACTCGTGTTGGGCCTCCAAGCGCAGAGTTTTGTAGGACAGTAGCAAATTTCCCTCAAGTGGATGACCCAAGGTTTATCAATCCGTGGGAGGCGTAGGATGAAGATGGTCTCTCTCAAACAACCCTGCAACCAAATAACAAAGAGTCTCTTGTGTCCCCAACACACCTAATACAATGGTAAATTGTATAGGTGCACTAGTTCGGCGAAGAGATGGTGATACAAGTGTAATATGGATGGTAGATATAGTTTTTTGTAATCTGAAAATATAAAACAGCAAGGTAACTAATGGTAAAAGTGAGCACAAACAGTATTGCAATGCTTGAAAACAAGGCCTAGGGTTCATACTTTCACTAGTGCAAGTTCTCTCAACAATACTGACATAGTTGAATCATATGTAAATCCCTCACGTGCGACAAAGAGTTCACTCCAAAGTCACAAATAGCGGAGAACAAACGAAGAAATTATTGTAGGGTACGAAACCACCTCAAAGTTATCTTTTCTGATCAATCTTATGAGCTATCCCTACAAGTGTCACGAACAGCCCTAGAGTTCGTACTAAAATAACACCTTAAGATACACATCAACCAAAACCCTAATGTCACCTAGATACTCCAATGTCACCACGAGTACCCATGGGCTTGATTATATGATATGCATCACACAATTTCAGATTCATCATGTTCAATCCAACACAAAGAACTTCAAAGAGTGCCCCAAAGTTTCTACCGGAGAGTCAAGACAAAAACATGTGCCAACCCCTATGCATAGATTCCCAAGGTCACGGAACCCGCAAGTTGATCACCAAAACATACATCAAGTGTTCTCAAATCCTTAAAGACTCAATCCGATAAGAAAACTTCAAAGGGAAAACTCAATTCATCACAAGAAGATAGAGAGGGGAAAACTCCATATGATTCATCTATATCAATAAAGCTCGTGGTACATCAAGATCGTGTCATCTCAAGAACACGAGAGAGAGAGATCAAACACATAGCTACTGGTACATACCCTCAGCCCCGAGGGTGAACTACTCCCTCCTTGTCATGGAGACCGCCGGGATGATGAAGATGGCCTCCGATGATGGTTTCCCCCTCCGGCAGGGTGCCGGAACGGGCTCCCGATTGGTTTTTCATGGCTACAGAGGCTTGCGGCGGCGGAACTCCCGATCTAGGTTCCGCCCGGTTTTTTTTTGGAATATTTGAGGATTTATAGAGCTAAGAGGGAGGTCGGTGGACTCCCGAGGGACCCACAAGCCAGGGGGCATGCCCTGGGGGGGGGGGCGGGCCCCTGTGGCTTGTGATCTCCTCGGGAATCTTCTGGCTTCATCTCCAAGCTCCGTGGGTGTCTTCTGGTCCATAAAAAATCATTCCGAAGATTTTATTCCGTTTGGACTCCGTTTAATATTCCTTATCTGCAATACTCAAAAACAAGGAAAAAACAGAAACTGGCACTGGGCTCTAGGTTAATAGGTTAGTCCCAAAAATAATATAAAGTTGTAGTAAAATGGTTGTAAAACATCCAAGAATGATAATATAGCAGCATGGAACAAGCAAAAATTATAGATACGTTGGAGACGTATCAAGGAGGAGGCGGCTTACCGGGCGCGGATGGCGGAGGCCATTGCGCTCTCCGCTGCTGGCGACTGCTTCGTGCCGCCGCTGGCCCCGCCGTACCCCGCCAGGCTCGAGTAGGCGCCGATCGCCCTCACGCCCCACGAGTACGTCTGGGAGGGGGTGGTGCGGGAGTGGGTGAGCGCGCCACCCATATGGATGCTGGCGACGCCGAAGCAGGAGCGGGACTACCTGGAGTTCTGGCGACAGCAGCACCTGCGGGCGGAGTGTCGCGAGGGTCAGCGGCTCGAGGAGTTGGATAAGGACGCCGATGCAGAGGAGGAGGAGTGCCGTGCCGAAGCGCAGGCAGCAGCGGTGCAGCCACCGGCGGACGACGTCGCCACCGCCTGGGAGACGTCGTTCCCCTAGGCTGGCCTGGCGCCAACCCTCGTCGACCTCACCGGCCCCGACGACGACGACGAGGACGCCTAGGGGGCAGCGCACCTACTCATTTTTTTTTAGTTTTAATGTTTTTAGTTAATGCCTGGCAGACTTGTGAACTCTCGCTGGCCTTTGTGGCCGGCAAAATGTATAATTAAAGTTAACGCAGGTTGATGTGATTTGATATGATGTTTTGACTGTGATGTGATGTTTGAATTTGAATTTGGACTGACCTTTGAATTATAAGCAACATTTGAAATCCATTGCTCTGTGATGTTGCAATGATCATGTTAGCCTAGGTTGCAATGATCTAACAACAAATAAAACAAAAATACAAACAAATGATCATGTTAGCCTATGTTGGTGAGCTCCGAAAGTTAGGGTAAACAGACCATTTCCAATATAAATCATTATAAAAACAGTTTAAAATTTCAATAATACAAAAATAAGTTCAGATCCTTCTTATTCACACTAAAATGAATCTATGGTGATTTTTTAATTTTTTTAATTTTTCATAAACCCAAACCCACTATCACTCTCTTCTTGGACTCTATACAATCTCGTACGTGATAGCTCATTTGTGTGAAAGGACTTTTCATGGAAATGTCCATAAACCAAGATTTTTTTTGTCATAACCATGTCACATACAACGGCCTTGTGCGCAGGTCTTCCATTTTTTTGATTATTTTTGAATTTGTTCTTCTCATTTGAACTTGGAGATGGTAGCTTACCTCAAAAAAATATTTTCCATAAAAATATCCCTAAACCAAGTTTATATTTTTTATGGTAACTATGTCTTATGAAACGACGAACTGCGAAGGTTTGCTATTTTTTTTTGATTTTTTTTGAATTAGTTAACATCATTTGAAAGTTGATCAAACCTAAGATAACCCCGCTGACCGGCTCAAAACCCCGCAGCATCTCTCCAAACCCTAGCGTCGAACTGCAGCCGTCCGATCTTACCCTAGCGCCAAGCGACAGCCCTCAGATCTGGTCTTCTAGAAGGAATTCACAGGGTGGGCCGCGTGCAGGCTGCGCGCCGTTGGATCACATGGATGGCTCCGCACCGTTGGATCGTTGGGCGATCCGCGAGAGGTTGGTTCTGCTCGCTCGCCCACTCGTCTGTCCCAAAATGCAAACAAGTCCTTGTTGGGCCTTCGCAAGGCGTTGACCTATCGAAGGCCCACAAGGATAATAGAGGCCTATAAAATGGTGCACACGCTGGTTCTATTTTTTTATTGATTTGATTGCACCGTCACCCTTTTCTTTATTGATTTGATTGCACAGTTTGTTTCTTTTTTTTATTTGATTACACCAAATTAGTTTCATCCTGCAAAAAATAGTTTCTTTTCCTTCTTCTTTTTCAACATCACCATGGTTCATATTAGATTGAAAACATCATTACACAACCGGGCATCTCATATAAAAGCATGAAAGATGTAAAACCTACGTACTACATAATAAAACCTATCTACTCTTCGTCGGAGATGTCGATGATCTCCGTGCCCTCCGGTGGATAAATGGCCGCCTGTTGCGGCTCTGCACCCTCCGGCGCCTGCGACTGCTCCGCCGCCGCCTCCTTTACCTCTATCTCCGCCACCAGTTCGTCGAATAGGACGTCGGCCTCCGCCTGCATCTGCCGGATGAGCCGGCGGTTGGCCACCACCTCGGCCTCATCCCGAATGGAATCCAGGTTGGCCTGCTGCTCCGCCATCTCCTCCGGCTGGTTGACGGCGACCTCCGCCTCCGCCTCCGGGTCGTCCTCCTCCATGGGCGCCGGCTGATGCTCCTCCTCCTGCTCCTCCTCCTCCTCCTCCTCCTCCGTCTCCGGCGAATCCGGAGGAAGACCCGCAGCGATGCGGGCGGCGCGGCGAGCCTGCATTTTCGCCTCGATTTGCAGGCGTCGCTCCGGAGTGAGCTACGCGTACGTGGTGATGAGGCGCCGAACCATCCTGACAGCGACGGAAGTGCGAGAGGAGGCGTATGGGCTCGCGTGGCGGTGGCGTGGAGGGAGGAGGAGGATGTGCAAGGGCTGGGGGACGACGACCGGTTTAAATAGCCGGCTAATGGCCTCGGGCGGCGATTCGAAGCGGCGCCATGCGACGTTCACACCGCGCCGACGGACGAGGTGCCCGTCAGACCGTCGGGTTTCCCGACGAGTCCGCGTGGGGCCATGCCGTCAGCCCAACATGGCGGGCGCCTGTGAAAAGACGCCTGCAAAACGGGATGGAGGGAGTGGCACGCTTCGGCCCAACAGTCCACCAAAACCAGGGCCCCACTCGTCAGTAGTTAATGGTCAAACCATTGACCCGACGGCATCCTCCTGTGTGACCATTTATGAGGGTTTCGGACTAAGGAGTGGGGAAAAGTGAGCAAATGCTAAGAGCGTGGGGATAAATGAGTAGAGCTAAGGAACGAGGGGCACAGGAATAGAAATCCCTAAAATCATTATTATTAGTATTTGAGAAGTCACACAACTTAGTAGTATCTTGAGACATGGTGACCGAGCAAGCAAAGTAACAAGCAAGACACGTAAACTAACAAGCGAAGAAGTAAACTAGTAACAAGCAAAGATAAATATTTTTGTGTTTTTTGATTTTTATGAGACAAGCTAAATATAATAGCAAATAAAAAGAAGAACATGTGAATGAAAATTTGTGTGGAGTTACCTGATAGTTGATGATGATATTCCCCGGCAACGGCGCCAGAAATCCTTCCTGATACTTGTGATCTGCGTTGGGTTTTTCGTGAAGAGGAACAGGTTATTGCGGCACAAAGTGGGTAAGTATTTCCCTCAGTTATGAAACCAAGGTTTATCGAACCAATAGGAATATCAATCCTCAACCGTCTTCAATGGCTGCACACAAATTAACAAACAACCTGCACCCAACGTGGGCAAGAGGGTTGTCAATCCCCTTGATATCGTTATTTGCAAGCAAATGAGTTGTGTAGATAATTGTTGATAAATGTACATTGCAAAATAAAATAAAAAGTAAATAAAGACAGCGAGGTAATAGTAGCATTTGTAAATATATAAGTGAATAGACCCGGGGGCCATAGTTTTCCCTAGCGGCATCTCTCATGTAGGCAGCATACGGTGGGTAACAAATTACTATTGGGCAATTGATAGAAAAGAGGATAGTTATGCGATTTTCACGGCAATGATCATGTGTATATAGGCATCACGTCCATAAACAAATAGGCCGACTCCTGCTTGCACCTATTACTATTACTCCACTCATCGACCGCTATCCAGCATCCTTAGTAGCAACAACACAAAGACGCATCTTGTCCCCTACTTTGTCACTGGGATATAGAAATTCGTCAGGTTGAACCTACCACAACGCACCACTCCCACCGATGAAATATCAATCTACTTGGCCAAAGCACATCAATAAATCAGAGAGCATTACGAAGCTATAATGATCATGCAATTAAGAGACAATGTATATCAGAGGTACTCAAATACTTTTCATGAATAATCTGAACATAAACCCACAATTCATCCGATCCCAACAAACACACCGCACAATAGGATTACATCGGATAGATCAAAGCGAAGATGCGATGACCATTGTATTGAAGATCAAGAGATAGAGAGATTGCCATCTAGGTACTAGCTATGGACCCGTAGGTCCGTGGTGAACTACTCACACATCATCATGAGGGCAGCAAGGTTCATGTAGAGGCCCTCCGTGATTGATCCCCCCTCCGGCAGGGTGCCAAAACGGAGCTCCAGATGGCCTCGCGACGGAACAGAGACTTGCGGCGGCGGAAAAAGGGCTTCGGGACTGGCTCTATTTTTTTGCAATATTAGAGAATTTATAGGCGAGAGAGGGTCGTCGAGAGGCAGCCAAGGGGGCCACCACATATCAGGGTGCGACCCCCCTAGGGCGCGCCCTGATGTGTGGTGGGGCCCTCGTGCGCCTCCCAGCCTCCTTCCGAAGCTTCCAGGTCTTCTTTTGGTCCAGAAAAAATCATCAAAAAGTTTCGTAGCAATTGGACTTCGTTTGGTAATGTAAACCTGAAAAGTAAAAAAACACGCAGAAAATAGCAACTCATACTGGGCACTGGGTCAATAGGTTAGTGCTCAAAAATATTATAAATTGGTAAATAATGACCCAAAACGTATCCTAGAATGATAATATATCAACATGGAACAATCAAAAATTATTGATACGTTGGAGACGTATAATTTCCTCATGAGATTTAATGAGATCACTAGCTTCACCAAGTTGTTCCAAGAGAGCAACAAAGTGCTTCTTGGTCTTACCCTTGAGTTTGGCCATGAACTTGTCGAACTCATTCTCATCAACGTTCACCTCCTCATGTTCCTCCACACATTCTAACGAGGGAGAAGTAGTGGTAATGGAAGTTTTGATGTTGGAGGTTACCTTGTTAATACCTTTGGCCATGAGTCACTTGGCAATGCGGTTCTCGTTGGGGGAGTCGAAGAGAGACACCTTGGTAAGGGTAGAGGATGCAATTGCCACCATAGCCATTGCCATCCCTTCACCACTTGTATCATCATCATCATCGGAGACATACTCTTCTTGAGCCACCAACACCTTGTGAGGTACCTTCTTGGTGAAGTTGTTCTTGTTGGGGAAGGACTTGGCCTTGTCTCTGCGAATGAGCTTGTCACCATTGTCTTCCCTCTTCTCATATGGGCAATCCACCATGAAGTGACTCACATTGCCACAATTGTAACACGTTCTCACACGTTGCTTGCCTTTGGATCCACTTGAGTTGTTCTTGGAGAAGTTCGGCTTCGAGTTTCTCTTGTTGCCCCAAAATTGCCTTGATGCAAGAGCCATGTGCTCGTGGTAAGCATATTTGGTGTCTTAGGGGCAACACTCCTCTTCTTCATCTTCTTCTTCTTTCGGAATCGCCTTGGCCTTCAAAGCAAAGTTGGGTGAAGACTTCTTTGACCATTGAACACGAGCTAGAGCGTTGTCAGTGGTCTTGTTTAAGATGTTCATAGCAATGAATTCATCCAACACATCACTCGAGGACAAGGAGTGGAAGTCCGGTCTTTGACGGATAATGGAGGACATGGCCTTGTTGAATGGCATGATGGCCTTCAGAAACTTACGCTTGATCCAGTTCTCATCCGTATCCTTGATCCAATAGTCTCCATCATTCTTTCCTCACTGGGACAATGCTCTAATAATGATGATCATCACACTTCTACTTACTTATAGCTCGATATGGAGAACTAATATGAAGATATGACTCTGTATGAATACCTCTGGCAGTGTACCAGGATGTGCAATGATCTAGCATGACACGTATCAAAAATATGATGAACGGTGGCTTTGCCACAAATACTATGTTAGCTCTATATGATCATGCAAAGCAATATGATGATGAATGAACTAGTCATGTGAAGTGACGATGGAATTTGCATGGTAATATATCTCGGAATGGCTATGGAAATGCCATGACAGGTAGGTATGGTGGCTGTTTTGAGGAAGATATAATAAGGTTTATGTGCAACAGAGCGTATCATGTCACGGGGTCTGGATGCACCGGTGAAAGTTGCACCGATCCTCGAGGTGAGGATGGGCTATGCACGATACCGAAGAGGCTAGCAAATATGAGAAGGTGAGATTGCGTATGTCCATGGTTTCACATTAGTCATAAAGAACTCATATACTTATTGCAAAGTTTTATTAGTTTTATCATAAATCAAAGTACTACTCGCATGCCCCAAGGGAAGAGGTTGTAGGAGTAAATCATCGTGCACTTCTGACCCGAAACAACACTAGGATTTCAATGAGGAATAGAAATGCTCACACATCATCACCATGCCTCTTTAATTTTTAGATGAACAAAAAGTTAACCTTTCTTAATATCGACACTTCTACGGATCAACAATTATGGACTCACACCTTTTTTCATATTACCACATCAATATCATTAACCCACAATTTCTCTATATGTGCTACTTGATGGTTTTGATTATCACTCATTGAATACCTAATATTTTTGGACTAGTCTTATGACCCATGCAAATTACCGTCACTATTTATTAACTCTCAAACAAATATAAGTGAAGAACGGGAGTGGAATTATTTCTACAAAATCTACACCCCACCGTGCTCAAAAAGATATAAGTGAAGTACTAGAGCAACTGCTAAGCTCAAAAGATATAAGTGAAGCACATAGAGTATTCTAACAAATTATGATGAAGGTGTGTCTCTCTTAAATAGGTGTGTCCAGCAAACAACGATTGTGGTAAACTGAAAGTAAAATCAAAACAAAAACAAATGACGCTCCAAGCAAAACACATATCATGTGACGAATAAAAATATAGCTTCAAGTGACATACCGATGGATTGAGACGAAAGAGGGGATGCCTTCCGGGGCATCCCCAAGCTTAGATGCTTGAGTCTTGCTTAAAATGTTACCGTGGGGTGCCTTGGGAATCCCCAAGCTTAGGCTCTTGCTACTCCTTTTTCCTTTGTCCATCGTGATAACACCAAAAACTTGAAAACTTCAATCACACAAAACTCAACAAAACTTCTTGAGATCCGTTAGTATAAGCAACATATTGAATACTTTAGGTACTGTTATAAATTGATTCTTATTTCATAATTGCATAATAGGTACTTTATTCTAACTTCTCCATGGCTTATACCCCCCGATACAATCCATAGCATAATCAAAACAAGCAATTATGCAAGCAAAAAACAGAATTTGTCTAAAACAGAACAGTCTGTAGCAATCTATAGAGAACCTATACTTCTGTAACTCTAACAATTCTGAACAATTAGGAAAACCTCGAAAATTTGTATAGCAATACTGTGTAAAAAGTCAGATCATTATCACGCTCCAGTAAAAAATGAAAATTTCTATACTGGAGTCAAAAGTTTCTGTTTTGTTTCAGCATCGATTCTACTCATCTTGTGAGTCATCCCAAACGCTTTACTTGGCACAAACACTAATTTAAACACAAAAACATAATCATTACAGAGGCAATAATTATGTTATAAAAAACAAACAGAAAGTATTGGGTTGTCTCCCAACAAACTCTTTCTTTATAGCCATTAAGATAGGCTTGAGATTTCAATGATGCTCGCATAATAGACAAGAATGAAGCACAAAGAGAGCATCATAAAGCATGTGAAAAATACATCTAAGTCTAACATACTTCCTATGCATAGGCATTTTATAGGAAAACAAATTCTCAAGACAAGTGAAATATAGAATATGCAAATAGGAAGAATGAAGCATTACACAAAGAGAGGTACTTGAGTAACATGCAAATTCTTATAGCCATGCTTGCCTCTCTCATTATATGTAGGATCATAATCAAACTCAACAATATAACTATCATAATATTGATCATTCTCCAAAGTAGTGGGATCATTATTACCTAAAGTTGACATTCTTCCAACCCCACTTTTAGTAGTTTTGCGAATATCATACTCAATAATAGATTCATCATGAAGGCTAGAATTATCAAGATCACAAGGAACATCATGATTATCAACCCAATCATGATCATTAGCACAATTGATATTCATAGAATTTATACTAGCAACATGGCAATCATGCTTTTCATTCAAGGAACTATCATGAATCACTTTATAAATTTCTTTTAACACTTCATCACAATTTTTAGATTCATGATTTTCAAGCAAGACCTCATAAGGAAAATCCAGTGCACTCAACTCACTAGCAATTGGTTCAACATAATCGGATCTTTTGAAAAGATTAGCAAGTGGATGGGATCCATTTATCTTTATTTTTGCTTTTAACTTTCTGTTTGTTTTTTATAAAGATAAAGATAAAGATAACATAGCTAGGCAAGCAAGCAAACTAGAGACGAAACAAGCAAACTAGTAAAGTAAATATTTTTGTATTTTTGATTTTTATAAGACAAGCTAAATATAATAGCAAATAAAAAGATAAACAAGTGAATGATAATTTGTGTGAAGTTACTTGATAGTTCATGATGATATTCCCCGGCAACGGCGCCAGAAATCCTTCCTGATACTCGTGATCTGCGTTGGGTTTTCCGTGAAGAGGAACGGGTTGTCGCAACACAAAGTGGGTAAGTATTTCCCTCAGTTATGAAACCAAGGTTTATCGAACCAATAGGAGTATCAATCCTCAACCGTCTTCAGCGGCTGCACACAAATGAACAAACAACTTGCACCCAACGCGGGCAAGAGGGTTGTCAATCCCCTTGATCTCATTATTTGCAAGCAAATGAGTTGTGTAGATAATTGTAAATTGCAAAATAAAATAAAAAATAAATAAAGGCATCAAGGTAATAGTAGCGTTTGTAAATATATGAGTGAATAGACCCGGGGGCCATAGTTTTCCCAAGCAGCATCTCTCATGTGGGCAGCATACGGTGGGTAACAAATTACTGTTGGGCAATTGATAGAAAAGCGGATAGTTATGCGATTTTCACGGCAATGATCATGTATATATAGGCATCACGTCCATAAACAAATAGGCCAACTCCTGCCTGCACCTATTACTATTACTCCACTCATCGACCACTATACATCATGCATCTAGAGTATTAAGTAAAACAGAGTAATGCATGGAGAACGATGACATGATGTAGACAAAGTAAACTCAAGCAATAAGAATGAACCCCATCGTGTTATCCTTTGTAGCAACAACACAAAGATGCATCTTGTCCCCTACTTTGTCACTGGGATATAGAAACTCATCAGGTTGAACCTACCACAACGCACCACTCCAACTGAAGATAGATCAATCTACTTGGCCAAAGCACATCAATAAATCAGAGAGCATTACAAAGCTATAATGATCATGCAAATAAGGATCTTAATATTCAGAGGTGACTCAAATACTTTTCATGAATAATCTGAACATAAACCCACAATTCATCGGATCCCAAAAAACACACCGTTCAATAGGATTACATCGGATAGATCAAAGCAAAGATGCGATGATCATTGTATTGAAGATCAAGAGATAGAGATTGCCATCTAGGTACTAGCTATGGACCCGTAGGTCTGTGGTGAACTACTCACAAATCATCATGAGGGCAACAAGGTTGATGTAGAGGCCCTCCGTGATCGATCCCCCCTCTGGCAGGGTGCCGGAACGGAGCTCCAGATGGCCTCGCGATGGAACAGAGACTTGCGGCGGTGGAAAAAGGGTTTCGGGACTGCCTCCAGGGTTTTTAGGATATATTAGAATTTATAGGCCAGAGAGGGGCGTCAGAGACGCCCGAGGGAGGCACAAGCCATCAGGGCGCGCCCTGTTGGCTTGTGCGGCCCTCGTGCGGTCCCCAGCCTCCTTCCGAAGCTTCCAGGTCTTCTTTTGGTCCAGAAAAAATCATCAAAAAGTTTCGTGACAATTGGACTTCGTTTGGTAATGTAAACCTGAAAAGTGAAAAACATGCAGAAAACAACAGCTGGCACTGGGCACTGGGTTAATAGGTTAGTGCTCAAAAAATTATAAATTGGTAAATAAAGACCCAAAAAGTATCCTAGAATGATAATATATCAGCATGGAACAATCAAAAATTATAGATACGTTGGAGACGTATCATGGACCCGTAGGTCTGTGGTGAACTACCCACACATCATCATGAGGGCAGCAAGGTTGATGAAGAGGCCCTCCATGATCGATCCCTCCTCCGGTAGGGTGCCAGAACGGAGCTCCAGATGGCCTCGTGATGGAACAGAAACTTGCGGCGGCGTAAAAAGAGTTTCGGGACTGCCTCTAGGGTTTTTGGAATATTAGAGAATTTATAGGCCAGAGAGGGGCATCAGGAGGCGCCCGAGGGGGCCAGCACATAACAGGGAGTGCCCTGTTGTGTGCTGGGGCCCTCATGCAGCCTCCTGACTCCTCTCGAAGCTTCCAGGTATTCTTTTGGTCCATAAAAAATCATCAAAAAGTTTCGTGGCAATTGGACTTCGTTTGGTACTGTAAACCTGAAAAGTAAAAAACATGTAGAAAACAACAACTAGCACTAGGCACTGGGTCAATAGGTTAGTGCTCAAAAATATTATAAATTGGTAAATAAAGACCCAAAAAGTATCCTAGAATGATAATATATCAGCACGGAACAATAAAAAATTATAGATACGTTGGAGACGTATCAGTCCTCCATAAACCGTGGGAGGGGGAACCGAGGCAAAGGTAACCGACCCATTCATTCCTTGAGGCACCTTATCCTTATCACTACTAGCCCCCTCCTTACCGGAGTTGGCATCCGACTCCCAGTTAGTGGGTTTAACCACTAGCAATGGATTGGTAGAAAGTTTGACACCATCAAGGAATTCTTTAAACAAGGATTTGACCTCGGTCGTCATTATAGATTTAAGTGAGGACATTGCCTCATTTAAATCCTCTCGAGAGACCATGCTCACACCCTTGGCCTCGGGTAAGTCCACAACCCGATCCCCGTCATTAACCATACTCTTCGGGTGGTAAAACCCTTAATAAAGGGACGTAGCTCTGATACCAATTGAAATGATCGATACGGTTGACTAGAGGGGGATGAATAGGTAACTACCAATTTTTAGCTTTTCTTAACAATTTAGGTTTAACAACAAATAGGTTGTCTATATATGCAACTAGGTGAGCAACCTATATGATGCTAACAACAACAAGATACACGCAAGCAAAAGATACAACACAAGTATAGCTTGCACAAAGTAGAGGTGAGAGATAACCACAAGTGGAACCGGTGGAGACGAGGATGTCTTACCGAAGTTCCCTCCCTTTGAGGGGAAGTACTTCTCCGTTGGAGCGGTGTGGATGCACAATGCTCCCCAAGATGACACTAAGGCCACCGTATTCTCCTCACGCCCTCACACAATGCGAGATGACGTGATTCCACTAGTGGTGCCCTTGAAGGCGGCGACTGAACCTTTACAAACAAGGTTGGGGCAATCTCCACAACTTAATTGGAGGCTTCCGACACCACCACGAAGCTTCACCACAATGGAATATGGCTTCGAGGTGACCTCAACTGTCTAGGGTGCTCAAACACCCAAGAGTAACAAGATCCGCAAAGGATTAGTGGAGGGAATCAAATTTCTCTTGGTGGAAGTGTAGATCGGGGCCCTCTCACCCAAACCCTAGATGAGCAACAAGTTTTGTTGGCTAGGGAGGGAGATCAGGCAAAAATAGAGCTTGGAGCAACAATGGAGCTTTGGGGAGGAAGAGGTAGACTTCTTGGGGAAGAAGACCCCCTTTATACAGTGGGCGAATAAATCCAACCGTTACCCCCTCTCAGCCCGCACTCAAGCGGTACTACCGCTCACTGGAGCGGTACTACCGCTTGGGTGGTAGAGCCAGCCACACATGCAATGGCACGATGCCACGAGGCGGTAGTGCCGACGGAGCGATATTACCACTCGCCCCAACGGTACTACCGCTGGGGTTGCAGTGCTGATAATCCCAGATGCACATAAGCAGTAGGAGGAGACATCAGTTCTGCCTAAGCGGTACTACCGCTCCTTAGGGTGGTACTACCCCTAAGAAGAGGTAGTACCGCTCCCTACTACCGCTCAAGATCCGCTGAGCGTTCCAGTCTAGAATGAGAGGGCAGAAGTGGCGCGGTAGTAGCAAGCGGTATTACCGCGTTGTACTACCGGCCAGAAACCGTTCAGTCCGACACGAAAAATGTCGAGACTCCGAAGCCGGCGGTACCACGCGCAGTAGTAGGCAAAGGCACTACCACTAATAAGCAGTACTACCGCTGCCCAGAACAGTACTACCCCTAATAAGAGGTAGTACCGCTGCCCAGAGCGGTACTACCCCTAATAAGCGGTAGTACCGCTGCCTTGCACGGTACTTCCGCTTGGGTCTCTCTGGACGAGAACAAGGTTAATGCTGGTACTCCAATGAAGCGGAAAAGGAACGTGGGTGCAAATGAAAGTGTACGTGTTGATTCCACCCAAACCTTTCCGATGCGGACCCCCTCTTAATAGTACGGTTCTCCTACGACTCAAATCCACTGAAAATGAAACGCGGGAAAGAAACCGTCTTCACTCTAAACCTCCAAGGGGCAAGAATCATCTTGTGCCATATGATGAAATATCTGAAAGGCTTAATGCACACGATTAGTCCGCAAATGCATTGTCATCAATCACCAAAACCACTGGGGTAGAAATATGCCTTACAATGGTGGCATCACCTTCAATAAGAACGCATGCTGAGAGGAGAACCTCGTGTGAATGGCGACAAATGAAGAGGATATTTGCCCACTGATTATAACCATATCCTATTTATCTAATTTTAAAAATATGCTTGAGGGAATATAACGGTTTCAGATAACACGAAGGAGTTTCTAAGGCTACAAGCGGGGTGCACCCTTGCAAAAATGATGATCAACGAGTTGCAAGGTACATCAATGATCTCAGTGATGTCATTCAAGATTGATTAATGATGCAACACATCTGGTATTTTGATCAAGCACAAACCCTAACCTTAAAGGCTGAGAGTTTTTGAGGATAAGAAAGACAACTAAGACTCCATAACCTCATATCAAAGGCTCGTCTAGGAGTCACACTAATAGTGGGATAAAATACCGCTCCGCCAAAGGCAAAATGACCCACCCAGAAGCAAACTAGAGGCAAGGGTAAGGCAAATGAATGCCCAAAATGCTATAAATATGGTGAAGAGGGGCACATATCCAGCGGTTGCCAATTGAGGAAATTGTTAACACAACTATCCATGACGATAGGGATGGTAATGTGTAGGGTATGGGCGGGTAAAACCTCCTTCTGCCCAAACCCATACCCACAGAAAATTTCTATAGCCACCCACTTCAATACCCATGGGCATAAATTGGCACTCATTCCCATACCCATCGGGTATCCTATACCCAATGTGTATCCAATGGGTACAACATATGGCATGTAAATTTTTAGAACGTAGAGAAATGAGGTTAAAGTTCAAGTGATGATGGGCGAGCAATATAGCACTGACACGCCCTTGTTCAGTGGGTGGCCTCTTGGAGGCATCAAGAGAGTATACTCAGTGGTTGGTGGGAGCCCGATGCAGTGGGAGTTGATGGTGGGAATGAGGGATCGCTAGATCAAGAATTGGACAGAAGTGCAATAGCGAAGAGTTTAGATTTCATCTTTTCGAGGAGTCACATAGGAATTAGGAGTGGTGATTAGGTGATTATGAACCTATGAGCTATGACCGGTTTAAGGAATACGAGATTTAGGGGCCTTAGGAGTTGGATGTTGACCCCACATGTCATAGGAGTTACTTTTGTTTATTAATTTTGTGTGAGTATCCATTGGGTTACCCATGGGCATAATTTCATACCCATGCCCTACCCATATATTTTGTGGGTATGGATAACCATTACCGGTGGGCACAAAATCTCTTCAAGTCTTGCACATGTCCGTTGTTTTTGGGTAGCGTACCCGCGGGTACCCATACACATGGGCAAAACTGCCATCCCTACATGACAATGAAGATAATGGCGAAGAATATGAATATGAGGATATAGAAGGACAATAAGTTTGTCAAGAAGAAGGTGAAGATGTGGCATGCGTGATTCAGCGTCTCCTATGTTCCTTTCCGCAGCCTGACGACACAGAACAAAAGAAAATATTTGAGAGCAAATGCACAGTGAGCGGCAAGGTATGCCTATTAGTGATTGATAGTTGTAGCTACGAGAATATTATCTCCCATAATTTGATGAACCATTTAAAGCTTGAAACTCACAATCATCCAAATCCATACACTACTGGGTGGATCAAGAAATAAGTGAATATGAGGATCACTAAACAATGCAACCTTCCACTTTCTTTGGACAAACATTATCGTTCGAATGTGTTGTGTGATCTCGCCGACATGGATGCCAACCATATTCTACTTGGGAGACCTTGACAATTTGATGTGGATACTACACATAAAGGGAAGGAAAACTCTTACTTTTTTGTTTGAAACAAGAGGAAGATCATTATTCTACCAAACAAAACTAATGTTGAATACTTCTAAGGAGGAGGCGAAAAGTATGTTAACTATCTACCACACCTCTAACGAGTTTATGGAAGACTTGAAGGAGACATATTTCTGTGTTGCACATTGTAAAAGAAGAAGATCACAAAGTTGTTGAAATTCCAACAAAGGTACGTGACTTATTAGCAGAATTTCAGAACATGCTTGCACCATAGGTCATCATTGGAGGTAATTGGAGGTACCCTAGTATTTTCACAAATAATAGGCATGTTTGGTTTTCGCGTAGGTTTGTCCTGCCAAATAGTTAGCTAGCCACATTTTGGGTGAAACTTTTGTTTTCCCATGAATTTCTCAACATTGGCTAGACAAATGAATTAGGATGGCTAATGAGGCATTGGCATGCCAACAAAATGGTATCCATCTAAATATAGAACAACATTTTGGAGATGATTTTTTTTTGATAAGATGGGTTTTGGTCACCATCTAAACATACCCAATAAGTAGGAAGGTAGAAGGGAACGAATTTTGTTTAATTTTTTTTTCATATTTGTAACACAAAATAAAAAATTAACAAAAGTATGACCCTATATGACCCAAAAGGTACTTTTCGTTGTAGTCTCAAAGGGAAAGCAAATTTCCGCGCAACGACTGCAATGAAAAGCAGTCTTCCTTGACCACGACAACAAAAAGGCAATCTTCATTGGCCACACCAACAAAAGCCTACAACTACACTAGGCTCATGAAAACTTACGTCCTTGCCGCTTCGGAGGTCCCTTGACCAAACCATGACGAAGAATAACTCAAACATGCATCATGGAGAAATTACTCCAGTCAATCTACACCGCATGCTGCAAGCCCACATCACTCTATGAGAATATTTCCAATTATTCTCACCCATCTGCTCATCTAGATGTCGCCAAACTCCGACACATTTGTCCTTCATCATATTGTTGTCATTGGCGACACACACTATGACCCGTGCCATCCGTGGGCGTGAACCGGATGTTGCCAACTCTGACAATAACAACAACATGACGAAGGCAATGTCTAGAAGGTTGATGGCATCTAGATAAATAGTTGTGTAGAATTAATTAAAAATTTCATGACCCAGCTTGATGTGGTCTTACGATGGTCGGTGTAGATTAATAGGCAAAATCCGTACTTCACAATGCACATTTCAAGCGATTCTTCATCTAAATGGATTCTCCTTATCGATGCAGTGCTAGTGCGTGCGGGTTTGACTGGAAGGAATTATGGTCTATGGGGTAGGGGTGAAAACGGATCAGATGTGGATTAAATAGTACCCTTACCACTTCCGTTTATCATATTTTTAAAGCAAATACTGCAAATATGGATGTTATTGATACACATGCGGATCAAATGTTACTCGAATACAAATAAGAATAAGATGTTTATTTAATTCGGAATCGATACGAATAATAACGACATATCAGTTAAAGGAAATAAATCAATAGGCTATGCGACAAAAAATAATCAACTTGCAACATATAATAAGTCAATGATACACATGTTTATGAATAACTACTACTCTAATGCATAATAATTCCTAATTGTAATCATACAAAAATGTAAAAAATGACAACCCACCTGACTTTTATATTGGATAACTGGCATATTGGGGATATAATTTCTCAAATTAGCTCAAGAAATCTTATTCGGATACGAAATATCCACTTTATATTTGCATTTGTATTTGTATTTGTAGAATAAACCTAGTTATCTTCCATTTTTATTTTCATTTCAATTCGGATGCGGATGTTTCGGATATGATAGAAATTTTTTCGAATACAAATTTCGAACATCCACTGCCACTTCCAATCCTTGTCGGGGTGGGGGGGGGGGGGGGCAGCTGCATGGGAAGATGGGCTTTTCTCTCAAGCTGACAAATGAGTTTTTAGTTGGCGCCACTGATTAAAAAGGCTTATAGTCCGAGGCAGTAACGAAATGGCAACGTAAGGGTCATACTTTTGCAAATTTTCAATTTGTAGTGTAGATCGGAAATTTCATTAAAGTAATATTTTAAGAAGAGACGATGACGTGCAAGGAGGAGTAGCAGGCCGTGGGCTCACAAATCGGGCAACGCCATTTTTGGGCCCGTTGGGTAAAATATCATCATCGCCGTTCTCCGCAGTCGAAGCACGCGCAGCCGAGCACCCCTTCCTCCCAGCTCCCTCTCTCCCCCGCCTCCCTAAGAGCGAGGAGATAACGCAGGACAGGAAGGTACTCACGCTCTGCCTCCTCCGAATCCATCTGCCTCCGTCAAAGGATTCTCGCCGTGTTCCACCAGCGGCGCCTCGCGTCCCTCCATCTCAGACCAAATTTCGTGTTTTTTTAATTTCAGTCCTGCCACCTGCTGAATTAGCGAGTTTCTCGGCGGAGGCTGCCACCACAAGAATGCGGTAGGCGTCGCAAGCCCACCGGCCGACGAGGGGCGATGGCGGCGGTGCCGCCAAACGCGAGCATGGGGCTGCTCAATCTGGGCGGGTGCGGGGTTTTGCTCCCCTCCCTGCAGCCTAATTCGAGCGCCGGTCACGGCTTCCTGGTCCCGAGAAGGGACGTCTCCGCGTTGCCGCTGAGCTGGGGTTTGGTCAGAAGAGGCAGGTCCCTCGACGCCGGGTTCGGGGCTGCGGGTGCCCTGGCTAGCGGCGAGGCCGGTGCCGGTTCGTCGGAGTTGCGGCACATCGAGAAGGAGCTCACGTTTAGCCCCACATTCACCGACTATCTGAAGATGATGGAGTCGGTGAAGTTGGACAGGAGCAAGAGTTTGCACGGGGGCGATTCGGATGGCCGGAGTCCGAGGAGGAGGTTCGCGGGCGATGGCGATGCATCGGCTGGTCGACGAGAGGATAGGGAGTCGGTTGATCCGAGGAAGAGATCATTTGAGAGTGGAGGGGCTCAGAGGGACAGAGGGGGTGACCAAGGCAGGGGTGAGAGGTTAGCGATGAATGACAGCAAAGAAGAATTTACTGGATTGGTGGGGAAAAGAATGCTGGGTGATGTTAAAAACAGCAGTGATGGTCAGAGGAAAGTTGAAGAATATGTACAGCGAAGAATAGTTCGAGGCGAACGAAGCAGAATTGGGGACAACACTGATAGCAATGACCGCAAGCAGTTTTCATCAGCATCATATGTGAAGAATAAAGATAATAAAGGTGGTGTGGTTGCTCATGAATCAGCAGGGAACAGGCATGCCCAGTCAAATGCACGGAAGGATTTACAAGGACGGGCAATTTCTGTCGTAAGTCGTACTTCTGTCACTCGGGATAGCAGCATTATATTCAGGAACACCAAGTCTACCAATGCAAGAAGTAATATACATGAACATGACTTCAAATATCCAAGAGAGGGAAAAGTTTCCAGTAGGGAGGTCGATGATGACAGTAAATTTCAAAGGTACCAGCAAAGAACAGAGAATTCAGGAAGAAATCTTGTAGGTAGTTTTAGAGATAATGACGTGGACTATAGCAAACCTACTGTAAGCAAAAGATATGGCCATGCACAAACAGTGTCTGAGAATTATGGTCATCGGAGTGATAGTTTGGAGCGTGGAAAACCTGAAACAAGTCGAATGCACAGAGGAGAAAATGTTCAACAGGGAAAGTTTGTTAGAAGAGATTCAGAAGCCGTCGTTGATGATAGGGCTGCTTTCAAGACATTTGAGGCATTCACTGATGTCAGGAACAGGCCACGAGCTCTTCAAATGGAAATAGAAGAGAGGATTCAGAAATTAGCTAGTCGGTGAGTCTTCATATAATTGCTTCTATTCTAATGCTTAAGTTATCATAGTTACTTCTGTATAAGTTGAACATAGTAGCCTCTTATTTTTCTTTGACATGCGTAGTAGCCTCTTTTAATTTGAAAACATATGGTCCATGAACCATGATGGTAGTTTACATGTACTCATTAATATTATCACTTGTTGTTGTTGTTGCTATTATCACTTTTTATTCAAATTGTATTTAAACTGCTTTGTATCTTTACTGGCGGCACAGTTTACCATCATCATTCACATCAAATATACAATAACTCTAAAGGTCTAACCTACTTGGCTTATATCCCCGCCAATCCTTATAAAATACTATATGATAAATCTTTCTCGTGATAATACTGAACTTCCAGAAAGATCACGCTCTAACGTTTAGTGGTTATGTACAGGTTATAAAGCGGGAATATGTATTCCTAAATCATTATCAGACTGTTCCAACTTTAGAAATCATTACCAAGCTACTATTTACATTGTGATGCCTAGATGCAAACTATTATTTACGGTTTGTTTTGGAGAATTCTTTTATGCGTTTATGCAGACAATTGTTTGAAAAGTCCATTACCGACTGTAACCCAGCAATGGAACTTGTAAGCTGAGATGACTACGAAAATATTTTTGCATTTCATGCTTTCCGCATAACTGATTATGATTAATCACATGGAATCACCATTATCATATGATCTTAGTTAATTTCTTATAATTTTATATTTTGAAGGCTCAATGCTACAGATGTAAATACTCCAGAGTGGAAATTCTCCAAGATGATTCATGATGCACAGATCAAATTCACCGATCACTCTATCCTAAGGGTTGTTCAAATATTGGGTCGATATGGAAACTGGAAACGTGTTCTGCAAGTCGTTGAATGGCTTCAATCACGCGAAAGATTCAAGTCCTACAAGAGCAGGTAGAATAGCTGCCCACTTATATATTTCTATGTTTTTATCGATCTTAAATCTGCATTTTTTGTTTTGTTTTTGTAGCATGCATTTTAACTGCTTTGATATCTGTAGCGCAATTATAGTGCTACTGAGTTGTTAACCATATGAATAAGTTGGTTGATCTGTGTGTGCATGCTTAAAGTAGTTTCTTGGATTAATTTTCCTTGGTACCTCCACCTGATCTCATTGAAGGGGTATACTGCTTAGTATACGAAGTGCATATGATCTTTATAAGCACCTTCTGATGTAGGTATATTTATACAACAGTCCTTGATGTTCTTGGGAAGGCAAAGAGACCTTTCGAGGCATTGAATGTATTTTACACCATGCTGGTATAACTTGTACTTATTTTTATCTTATTTTATGCAGAAATACTTATCTTCATCTTATGTTTATCTTATTTAGACGCTGTCCCTATATTTCATTTGCAGGACCAATTATCTTCTTATCCTGACATCGCAGCTTATCATTGTATTGCTGTGACTCTTGGGCAAGCTGGTCTTGTGAAAGAACTATTTGATGTGATTGATTGCATGCGTTCCCCTCCTAAGAAGAAGTTTATGGTAGGCCCCGTTCAGAATTGGGATCCACGGTTGGAACCAGACCTCATTGTATACAATGCGGTGAGTTTATTTTTAGCAAACGTGATATGTGCGTGGAATCAGCACACCATGTGCATGGTGAAGTTTATCAGTTGAACATAACTGCTTCTGCTCGTATGTAGGTTTTGAATGCGTGTGTTCAACAAAAGCAGTGGGAAGGGACATTCTGGGTACTGCAACAGTTGAAAGAGAAGAATATTCGCCCAACTAATACAACATATGGTCTTGTAATGGAGGTATGCTGATTGTGATACACATACGCATACAATATGACACATACTCTTTGTATTCTCTCCCACCCAACTATCCTGGGCCCTGAAGGGGAACTTCCACAGACCTCTTTAGATTTTCTGCAACATAACAAAGCATTTTTTATTATATTTTTTGATAGAACTACACATGAAATTGTCCTGGTTTCCTAAGAGCAGCTCATTATACAGAATGTTTCACCTGTAATTTTTTTACTTAAGCTTGGTTCTTTTCTGATTTCCACAACATCATGTTATATGTAGTGGGCACAATTCTTGTGCAGCATAACCCATTTTTAGTCTAGTTTAATTTCGTGGCAGTGCAGGTAATGCTTGTTTGTGGCAAGTATAACTTGGTGTATGAGTTCTTCGACAGGGTGAAGCAAAAATCAATACCTGGTGCATTGAACTATAAAGGTAATAACTAGAAGTTGAATAAATGAGTAGTTTAAAGTTCATGTCTGAGACTTCATGCTGGTTACAGTTCTCGTAAATGCACTCTGGAGAGAAGGAAAGATTGACGAAGCAGTCATGGCCGTGAAGGATATGGAAAATCGTGGAATTGTTGGTTCAGCCAGTCTCTATTATGACCTTGCTCGGTGCCTTTGCAGTGGAGGGCGTTGCAAAGAAGCACTTCTCCAGGTTTGGCTTAGACAAGTGCAGTTAATGAGTTAATGTGTAATACATTTGCCACAGCCCACAGCTGACATTGATAGCGAAATTCCTTTTGTTAGCTAATTTCATCTTGATTTACTCGCAACTATTAATTGTTTAAGAAACTAAATGCCTAAGGATAAGTTTACTTTGGGCACACTGATGGTTAAGTATTTCAACTAAGTTTTAGAATTAATGAGTTATATATTTTGTTAGTTTGCCTTATTTATAGTGATTTTACAATACAATATTTGTTATCATGGCCTTATGAGCAGAATCAGTGTTGTTCTTGATTGTACACTTGACAAGAAATATATGGTTTAACAATTTTTGTGCTCAAGCTAGTAAAGACCCGATTGCATACATTATATTTTGGTTGAAGTAGGCATTGTGTGTTGGGACATGGAACCACCAATATTTAGATGCGAAGCAAGCAGTCAGAACATATGGAATTTGGTTCCGACCCTCTAAGTTTCATTGCAGAGCTTTTGATTTGAGGGTAGTTTCAACAAGTTACTAACACTCTTTTAAGAAACATGTGGACGCAACTTAGGAAATGAGATTCAAGGATATTTTTATTCAAATGATTAAGGAATTTTACGATTGGAATCTTTATGAAGTTTTCCTATATGGGTTGTTTGGTTTGTAGGATTGAATGCCGTTGGAGTTTTCCCAACGGTTTCTTCGCACTACATTACAAACGAAATTTTCTATTGACCCTCGAATCACTTGGAAAGAACCCTTTGTTTCCCTTATGGTGCAGTCAAACAATATATATTTTTGAGATGTAATCAAATAACCTTTGGTTCAAATCCGATCCTGTAGGACTTCAGTGGGAATTGCAATCCTACATTTTGCCTATTCCCACGTTTGGAAAATCCTGCGATCAAAACTTGTGGTCACTTTGGTTTCATTTCGTTAGTATTTTAGGTTTTTGCTAGCCTAGTTCTTGTTCTTCTTCTAATACAAACTGACACACGTTTGGGTGTGTGTTCAACAAAAAAAAAAACTTTGTGGTCATAAACTCGTCAGAGTTGACAGAGCAGTACTACATTCGAGCTTCTGTTTCTATATTTATAACCCCGTAACCTGTCTATGCATTATTTTTGTAATGTCATCAGACTGTTTGTGTACTCTTTGACTTTTATCTGATAATAACAACTGTACTCAGGTTGAGAAGATATGCAAGGTCGCGAACAAACCGCTGGTTGTTACCTACACAGGACTTATTCAAACTTGCATAGATAGCGGAAGCATTGAAAATGCTAAATACATATTCAAAGAAATGTGCAACTACTGCTCACCTAATAATGTGACTTGCAACATTATGCTGAAGTCATACATAGATCATGGAATGTTTGAAGACGCGAAAGACCTACTGGAGAATATTCTAAATGACAGGATAAGGAGCAAAGCGGATTTGGATCAACAAGCAATTGCAGACAAGTTTACTTTCAATACTTTCTTGGACGCTTGTGCTGAAGCAAAAAAGTGGAATGACTTCGAGTATGCATTTCGCAAAATGTTATCTAACGGCTACCATTTTGACGAACGAAGGCACCTACGTATGGTACTTGATGCCTATAGGAGCGGGAAGGTACTTGTCTCTTATGCTCATGGTTTTGATTAACTATGGATGTTCTTAAAGAGTCTATTATAAAGCTAGAATATTCATTTCACATAATTATTCAGGTCTAAAGCTGAAGTATTCTGGTTAGCGGGTGATAATGTAGGTCATGTCTGACATGGTGATAGGAGCATGTTGTCATATGGCGTAATTATTGTTAAATTGATACACAAAGACCATATCAAAGTTCCTGCCGTTCAGTTTGAAACGTACGCTAAACCTTTTTTGGGGTGCAAGTACATGCAGACATTTGGGCCCTCATGACAATATGCCTCACTAGATTGTATCCGTAGCCTTACAAAAGAATTTCAAGTAAAAGAGTAGCACATGATAGACTAGGCGTTTCATATTGAAATTACATTAGGCATGACCACATGCACGATAGGCGTGGAACTGCTTGGTTAATCCATCTGGCGTGTCTCTTCTCACCCTTGCTATCTGTTGTCCGTCATTATTCAGGAGCAGCTGCTGGAAGACATATGGGACTACCTGTGTCGCAATGGTCGGGTTCCACCGGCTGCCATGATAATGGAGAGATTCTGCCTAAAACTGAGACAAGGCCATACGACGGCAGCACTCTCCTGCATCAGCAGCTTCCAGGAGAGCAAGATAGGCAGCGTTTCCTCCAAGTCGTGGTCGAGTCTTCTGAACCGGAACGCGGACCTCCTCGAGGAGGAGTGCGTTGCCGAGCTTGTCCACAAACTCGATGACCTCTCAAGGCCAGGGAGTCCCTGCAATTCCTTGTACGAAAATGTCCTGAGCAGCTGTACAGAATTCCTCGGTGGTTCCGGTGGAAAGGCGCCTTCTGACGGACATGGACGGATGCCTTTGTGTAATTCTTGACCGCTATGCTAGCCTCCTATCGTCGTTCAAAGTTTGGTTAGCAGTGGGAAGGGAACCACTGGTCTGCTCGTGGGTCTCATGCTATTTTCCGAGAATTTTGGCAGAAGTAGGAGTAGCATTTTGGTTGGATTGGTTGCTGGTAATCTGGCAGAAGCAACCTTTGGCGTTGCCATCGTCACCCTTAGCGATGCGTGGTGTAAGCATGCTTGCTTGTTGTTTCATCGTCTAATAGTGTTACTGTGACAGTGCGAATAGCTGGTATCACTATGATAGGATACATGGACGATAGTGCATGTTGATAGCTACTGTATATGTTCAGTAAGACAAAAATTTCCGAGTCTGTCTAGTTGCACTGGATTTGCAGAGTCTAAAACTATGTCCGCCGCTTGTTTGGAAGGACTGGTCCAAATGATCTTCTCTCCGAAAGGCTCCATCTGGAGAAATTTGCGGTCCTGTCGATATAGTTTCCATCTGTTTCTACGTTGCGTTCGATTGAGGTCAGCACTCAGCATGCACGGACAAGCGTGTCGCCGTCGCGGGTTGAGATCAGCACGCACGGACAAGACTGATTTAACTGTGGACGTTCATGTCGTTCATGTAACTGTAGAGTACTGTTCTATCACTCCTCTTCGCTCCATGTAGAGGCCGGGGCTCCACCCGTTTTCTAAAGAAAAATCTATCACTCCTTTGATAGGACGGTGATGGTTTGCACCATGTAGCCTCCTTCTCCTCATCTCTCCGACCTTAGAGCATCTACAACCACGATTTGCAAATCCGTCTGCGGACGCGTCCGGGCGAGTCTGCGGGCAATGACCGGTTAGAGCAACTTCAACCATGCGACCCAAACGGACGCGCGCTTTGTCCGCGTTTTGTCCGCTTGGGTCGGCTCGTCCTCCCTCTTTTGTAAATGGGTCAGCCGCGCATCCAACACGCCGACCCATTTTTCACCCGTGCACAAACAGGTTTTACTCTAAAAAAGGCCCGCAGCCACAGATCATGCCAGCCACCATGCCAGCGTCCAGAGTTCATGTCGGCGATATGCCAGCGACGGCATACATATGCCAGCCTAAAAAAGAATACATAGTTTTCAAGTTGGGCGCACTTGCGAGCGGGCCGGCACACATGCCAGCACACAAAATGAGAATGTAGTTCGACCACGCCATCTTGGCCGTGGTCATGCCCGCACATCGCAACATGGATCACTCGTCCTCGAGGCTGAACATGTCGGCCTGCATCTTCTCGAACAAAGACCGCTTCCTCGAAGAGACAGTGCTCAAGTCCACCTTCATGATCTCGACCCCCTTCATCATGCAAGCGAGCCGAACTTCTCTTGCTCTGGTGGCTGCCATCTTGGCTTTGCGTCTTGTCCATCCCCAATGCCGTCATGCCCGGCCATGAAGGGGTTGCGGCCATCTTGGCTTTTTTTTACCGTCTACTGTAGGGGAAAACACCCACAACCTTTTTTTGGCCATCTTGGCTTTGCGTCTCGTCGGGATCAAAGGTAGCGCCACCGCCACCACCTTCGTAGATGAGGCCCTCCATGAAGAGGCGGCTGGCCTCCTCTTCCGCAGCCGACATTTTGTCGAACAGGTTGCGGGCGTTCCCCGTGGTGTCAGCTGGGAGCTCGCGAGGCCGCTTGCGCGCACCCCCGGAGGACGATCCACTGCCCATAGGTACCGCGTTGAGGTCGATGTCCATGACCGTTGGCGTGCCAGGTGTGATCACGCTCACCTCCGGTGAACCTGAGCCCGTAGAGTAGGACAAACGGGAGGTCTGCGGGTGCTGTCGCTGGAAGCTGTGCGCCGCCGGCGTGGTGGACATGCGCGGCGAGTCCGGAAGTGGGTGACGAAGGGGCGATTAGCCGGTGCTGGCCGCGGCCACAGCGGCAGCGACGAGCCCGTGTTGGCCAGGGTTTAACCCCAGTAGCAGCAGGGTCTGCCTCGTGGCCTCGCGGACCAGCTGGCTGGTCTTCGCGGCGTTGGCCTCTTGCTCCAAGATTGCGGCGAGGGTGGACGCGGCCGCGTCCTCGTTCCTGGCTTCTTGCTGATGCTGGCGGTTCTTCCTCCTCAACAATTGGTCCGCGCGCTCCGCGGGCGTCAGCACCTTCTTCTTCTTGGTCGCCGTCGACCCTTTCCGCCCGCTGCGACGACCGGTGGAGGCGAGGGAGGCGAGGCCGGCGACGGCGTCGAGGGTTGGCACGTCGTCGTCCATGGCGCGTGCGGGGGGTGGTGGGCGGGAGGGTTTTGGAAAATTTGGGGGGAAATGGTGGCGGTGTGCCACCGACGGGCGGGCCAGGGGGAGGAGAAGAGCGGGCGACGCGCGCGTCCGTCCCTTGTCCACACGAACGCAAATCCGGCCCAAATTTGAGCCTGGAATGGGTCGTGGGCGGATAAGAAACGGACGCGCGTCCGTTTGGGTCGGCGCGTTGGGCTGTGTTTTGTGTCCACGGCGACCGAAACGGACACGCGGGAACGAAATGGGTCACCCGGTTGGAGTTGCTCTTAGTACTCAAATCTGTTCGTCCACATTCAGATACCTCATAATAGAAATCTTATATCCATACAAAAACATGCAATATCTACGTACTACATAGATCATCTACCCTATTCCTCGTCGGAGATGTCGACTATCTCCATGCCAGGCTCCGTTTGCTCCGGTTGTTCGTCTGCCTGCTCCTCCGGCTCCTCTACGTCGGCCTCCGAATTCATCTTCGCGTCGAGTTCAGCGAAAAGGGCGTCGGTCGTCGCCCGCTCCTGCCGGATGAAGTGCCAGTTGGCCTACACATGGGCCTCATCCTTGATGGACTCCAGGATGGCCTGCTGCTCCGCCATCTCGTCCGCCTGAACGACGGCGAACTCCGCCTCCGCCTGGTCCATGGTGAAGCCCGGAGCCGGCGCCATCTCCTGCTCCAGATGATCCGCCTCCTCGTCCACCTGCTCCTCCTCCATCGGAGCGGGCTGCTGCTCTGCTCCCTCCTCCTCCTTTGGTCGCTCCTCCTCCTCCTCCGGCTCCGACGAGTCCGGAGGCAGCCCGAGAGCGATGCGGGCGGCGCGCCTCACCTGGATCTCCTTCTCTATCTGGTACCGACGCTCCTTCATGAGCATCACATAGGTCGTTATCTTTCGACGAACCATGGTGCTGTCGGGAGCGGGAAAGAGCGGCAGAGCGGGAGAGAGGAAGTGGATGGGCTCGGGTTTGCAGCACGGAGAGGGAGGAGGAGGATGGCTACGGTTGGGGGACGCCGACCGGCTTAAGTAACCGTATTTGGCCTCGGGCGGGAAGCCAGAGTGGCGGACGTCGCGTTCACACCCCCCACCGGAGGAGACAAACGTCGACCGCCGGGTTTCCGTGCGATCGGAGCCTAGCGTCAGTCCGACATGGCGAACGCGCCCGGGCGCCGCCATATCCGCCCCATATTTGGGCTGGATATGAGGGGTGTCTGTCAGCCCGGGCGTTTGAGGAGCCCGGTTGGGTCGCTTTTTTGTGACCGGGCGGCCTGCCCGGACGTTTGAGACGGGTTTGAGAGGTCTAACCTAGTAAATTTGCCTCCCAAGCATCCGTGGACACGCCCGGTAAACTCTTAAATGTCCCATCGACAATTGAATACCTTGTTAGCAAATCCTCAAATTCATACAATGTCATGCAACGTAAACTAAACTTACGTACTACATCTCGATCACATACATAGCATACGTCTACTTCATCATACATTGGCATCAGACTATCAAAAATTGGCAATGCTCCTACATGCCATCGGACTACCAAAACTTGGCATGTTCTAAATACTAGAGCCATGGAGAAAGTTCACCCACAACTTCCCTTGTCCTTGCCATCTTTATCGTGGAAGTAGCGACCGAAGACGCAAAATGGATCGAGTCAGATCTGCTCACTGCCGGAGTTGTCCGACCCGTCATTGCATTCCTCCTTCTCCTTTTTCTGGGGTAGCCCGGCCATGGCACAGGATGTCTGCCTTTTCTCCCTTGCGAGGGCGTGCGCCATTCTCCTTTGCCGCGTCTCGAGGATGCGGTCACTGAGGTCTTCTCGTCGAAGGCAGCGTGCGACTCCGCCCCCGTGACCTCAGCCTCTAGGGCTGATGCGACTCGTCACGCCTTGTTCCTCGCATGGCGGGCTGCTACTTGTGAGCTGCGTTGGGATTTTCCCCGAAGAGGAGAGGAGATGCAGCACAGTAGAGATAAGTATTTCCCTCAATGAGAACCAAGGTTATCGAATCAATATGAGAACCAAGAAAATTCCTTTCAACAACACCTACACACACAAAACCAAACACTTGCACCCAACGCGGGCAAGACAGTTGTCAAGCCCCTTGAACTTGCAAGGCTTAAATATTGGTAGAAATATATATTATAAAATAAAAATAAAATAAAAGTAAATAATATGAAGCAAGGTATTTTTGGAGTTTTTTGTATTTATGTTTAAGTAGACCCCGGGGCATAGTGTTCGCTAGAGGCTTCTCTCTCGAAAATAACATACGGTGGGTAAACAAATTACTGTTGGGCAATTGACATAATTGCGCATAGTTATGACATGTTATTCACGACAATGATCATGCATATAGGCATCACGTCGATAAACAAGTATACTGAAATGATTCTGCATCTACTACTATTACTCCACTTCGAGAGCGCTTCTATGCTTGCCTCTCTAGGTATTAAGTTCATAACAAACAAAGTAATGCTTGGAGCAAGGTGACATGATGTAGACAAAATAAGACAAGCAATATGTTCAGATCCCGTCGTTTTATCATTAATGGTAGCAATACAAATATGTGTCTTGTCCCCTTCGGTCACGAGGATATAGAGCACCGCAAGATTGAACCCACTACAACACAACACTCCCGCTGAAGATAAATCAATCTAGTTGGCCAAACCAAACAGGTAGATCGGAGATAAATACGAAGCTATATATAATAATCATGCATAATAGAATTCAGAGGAGGCTCAGTTCTTTTCAATGAATAATCTGATCATAAAATCACAATTCATCAGATCCCAACAAACACACCGCAAAAGAAGATTACATCAGATAGATCACCGCAGGAATCACGATGAACTTTGTATTGAAGATCAAAGAGAGAGAAGAAGCCATCTAGGTACTAGCTATGGACCCGTAGGTCTGTGGTGGACTACTCATGCATCATCATGGAGGTAGCAAGGTTTATGTAGAAGGCCTCCGTGGTCGATTCCCCCTCCGACAGGGTACCGGAAAAGGTCTCCAGACGGCCTCCTGTCGGAACAGAGGCTTGCGGCGACGAAAAAGTGTTTCGGGTGGCTCTCTATTGGTTTCCCGATTTTAGAGAATTTATGGAGGTGGAATTAGGTCAGATGGAGCCACGAGGGGCCCACAAGGCATTAGGGCGCGCCCTGTTGCCGTGCCGTCTCCTCGCCTGGCTTCCTGACTCCTCCTGAAGCTTCCTGGGCTTCTTCTGTCCAGAAAAAATCATCAAAAAGTTTTGTAGCGTGTACAAATTCCCTGGAAAACCAAAAACAGGCAAAAAACAGCAACTGGCACTTGGCACTGGGTTAATAGGTTAGTTCCCAAAAATGATATAAAATAGCATAAATGGCATATAAAGTATCATAGATTGATAATATAATAGCATGAAACAATCAAAAATTATGGATACGTTGGAGATGTATCAGCACCCCCAAGCTTAATTCCCGCTCGTCCTTGAGTACGTAAATGATAAAAACTGACTTTTTGATGCGACATGCTACCCAACATGTAATCCCTTTTTAAGTATGATCATTGAGAAACGATGAACTAATTGATATCAACATAATAATATCCATAAGCATTAATAGCATAATCATTTTTTTTCAAAATATACAATCCTTCAAGAATATTATTCCCTACTCATTTTATCATGTCAAGCATGGCATGACTCCTTCTTCACCGCATAAGTATAAATCATGAGCACCCCGGTGTCAAACCAGGCAATTGGATCGTACTTCTAACGCCCTTCAGCATTTTCAACTCCACGCAATACATGAGCGTGAACCATGGATAAAACATATGGGTGGAATTGAGTATGGTGGTAGATATCGAAGGAGTCAAAGTGGAAAAGAAAGTCTCGCATCAACTAGGCGGATCAACGGGCTACGGAGATGCCCATCAATCGATATAAATGCGAGGAGTAGGGATTGCCATGCAACAGATGCACTAGAGCTATAAGTGTATGAAAGCTCAACGAAAGCTAAGTGGGCGTGCATCCAACTTGCTTGCTCATGAAGACCTCGGACATTTGAGGAAGCCCTACATCGGAATATACATGCCAAGTTATATAATGAAAAATTCCCACTAGCATATGAAAATGACACCTCAAGAGACTCTCTATATGAAGAACATGGTGCCACTTTGAGGCACAAGTGTGGTAAATGGATACTAACACTGCTCCTTCTCTCTTTTCTCTCATTTTTTTCATGGTGGGCTTTTCTTTTTTTTGCCTGCCCCAAGTTGATACAACACGATAGGATTTCATTTCAGACACAAAAATGCTCACACATAATTACCATGCCATAGTTAATACTTAGATGAATAACAAATAACAAGCTTTAATTATCAATATTTCTAGTAACCAACAATCATGTACTCATTCTCTTTCATATTACTACATCAATATAATCAACTCATGTTTCTTCTTTAGTGAGCTACATGAAAGTTTTTATTATATCCCCCTTGAATACCTATCCTTTTTGGACTAGTCTTATAACTCGTGCCATTTACCATTCCTATTTATTATTATACTCTTAAAAAGATTTAAGTGAATCATGAGAGTTCAATTATTTCTACAAAATCTGAATGCCTCCGTGCTCTACAAGATATAAGTGAAGCACTAGAGCAACTGCCTAGCTCAAAAGATATAAGTGAAGCATATAGAGTATTCTAACAAATTATGATAACCGCGTGTCTTTCTCAAATATGTGTGTCCAGAAAACAATGATTGTAGCAAACTAAAATAGAAACAAAATAAAACATACGACGCTCCAAGCAAAACGCATATCATGTGATGAATAAAAATATAGCTCCAAGTGACATACCGATAGATTGGAGATGAAACAGGGGATGCCTTACGGGGCATCCCCAAGCTTATACGCTTGGGTCTTCCTTGAATATTATCTTGAGGTGCCTTGGGCATCCCCAAGCTTAGGGTCTTGCCGCTCCTTATTCCTTCATCCATCGTTCTCTCACCCAAAACTTGAAAACTTCAGCACACAAAACTCAACAAAATCTCGTGAGATCCGTTAGTATAATAGACATATCAAATACTTTAGGTACTGCTATAAATTGATTTATATTTCATTATTGCATAATAGGTACTGTATTCTAACTTTTCCATGGCTTATACCCCCGATACAATCCATAGCATCATCAAAACAAGCAAACTATGCAAGCAAAAGCAGAATCTGTCTAAAACAGAAAAGTCTGTAAAGATCTATAGCAAAACCATACTTATGTAACTCCGAAAATTTGGAAAAAATTAGTAACACCTGGGAAATTTGTATACCAATACTGTGTAAAAAAATTCAGATCCAAAATACATTCCAGTAAAATCAGAAAAATTCTGCATTGTACGCAAAAGTTCCTGTTTTTGCACCGTATCAATTCTACTATCTTCCAAATCACCCCAAATGCTTTACTTGGCACAGACACTAATATAAACATAAAAACACAATCATTACAGTAGAAATAATCATTTCAACACACAAAAACATAAAGTACAACAAAAAATTAAAGATAACTATTGGGTTGCCTCCGAACAAGTGCTATTGTTTTATGCCCCTAGCTAGGTATAATGCATAGTATCAAGTATTGTCATCCTTCAAATTGATTCCATAAGTGGCCCTCATAATAGATTCATAAGGTGGTTTAATTCTATTTCTCGGGAAGTGTTCCATACCTTTCGTTAATGGGAATTTGAATTTTATATTACCTTCTTTCATGTTAATAATAGCACCTATAGTTCGTAAGAAAGGCCTACCAAGTATAATAGGACAAGACGGATTGCATTCAATATCAAGCATAATGAAATCCACGGGCACATAATTTTATTAGCAAGAATAAGAACATCATTTATTCTAACCAATGGTTTCTTAATAGTGGAATCCACTAAATGCAAGTTAAGGGAACATTCATTTATATCGGTGAGACCTAGCACATCACATAGAGATTTTAGTATTGTAGAAACGCTAGCACCAAGGTCACACAAAGCATTGCATTCATAATCTTTAAGCTTAATTTTAATATTAGGTCCCCATTCATCATGTAACTTTCTAGGTATTGAAACCTCTAACTCAAGTTTCTCCTCATTAGCTTTTATCATAGCTTCTACGATATGTTAAGTAAAAGCTTTATTTTGTTTATAAGCATTAGGTGAGCTAATTTTATCATGGATTGCAACAAGGAAATACATTCAACTAAAGAGCAACTTTCATAATTAAAGTCCTTGTAATCCAAAGTAGTGGGTGCACCGCTATTTAAAGTTTTGACCTCTCCAAACCCACTTTTTTCATTTTTATCAATAAGATCATCACCCTCCGAACAAACGGGACGCCTTCTAGCTAAAGTTGACTCATATATAATACCTTTATCATCAGTTTTCAGATTATTAAATAATTATTCAATAGGAGAAACACCAATCATTTTAACATCTTCGTCATAATTATTATAGAATCCGGGAGGAATCGCTTTTTCTAGGAATTCTCGCTTAGCTCTCAACCTAGCGGTTCTCTCCTTACTTTCATTAATATATATTTGGATGTATTTAATAGTCTCATTGATATCATGCTTGGGTGGAAAAGTTTTACTTTTAAGAGTTTCCACATCATGAGCAATCCTATCCATGTTTCTAGCCATATCGTCAACTTTATGTTGTTTTTCTTCTACCATAGTATTGAAAATCTTTTGAGAACTAATAAACTCTTTAAAATTGTGTTATCAAGATTAGAGGGAATCCTATTATTATTATTGGAAGAATTACCATAGGAATTACCATAAGAATTGCCATAATTATTAGAGGAATTATCGAGATACGGTCTAGGATTGAAATTACCTCTATAAGCATTGTTATTGAAATTATTTCTAGAAACAAAGTTCACATCAATAGCATCATTATTTTTCTCAATCAAAGTAGATAGTGGCACACCACTAGGATCAACCTGAGAATTCTTATTTGCAAACATATTCATAAGGGAATCCAACTTATCACTCAAAGTAGAGATTTCTTCAATAGAATTTACCTTCTTACCAGTTGGACCTCGTTCGGTGTGCCATTGAGAATAATTTGTCATGATATTATCCAGTAATTTAGTAGCTTCCCTCAATGTAATATTCATAAAGGTACCACCTTCAACAGAGTCTAGAAGATTTCTCGACACAAAGTTTCGTCCTGCATAGAAATTTTGTATTATCATCCATAAATTTAAGCCATCAGTGGGACAATTTCTAATAATCAATTTCATTCTCTCCCATGCTTGTGCAACATGTTCTAGCTCATGTTGTTCGAAATTTTTAATTTGGTTTTGGAGAGATATAATCTTAGCAGGAGGGAAATACTTGGCAATAAAAACATCCTTACACTTATCCCATGTTCCAATACTATTGCGAGGCAAGGATGAAAACCAAGTTTTAGCTTTATCTCTTAGTGAGAAAGGAAATAATTTCAGTTTAACCACATCATTATCCACATGTTTTTTCTTTTGCATATCACATAATTCAACGAAGGTATTAAGATGTCGAGCAACGTCCTCATTAGGACTTCCAGCAAATTGTTCTTTCATAACAAGGTTCATCAAAGCGACATTTATATCAAAAGCTTCCGCACTAGTGGCGGATGGTACTAGAGTACTAATAACATCATTATTATTAGTATTTGAAATTTCACACAATTTGGTATTTTCTTGAGACATAGTGACAAAGCAAGTAAACTAGCAAGCAAACGAGTAAACTAACAAGTAAACTAACAAGTAAACTAGATAACTAAGCAAACAAGCGACTAGAAATATTTTTGTATTTTTGTTTTTTATAAAAAGTAAAATATAACAGAAAATAAAAAGTAGAACAAGTGAAAGATAATTTATGTGTAGGGACCTGACGAGAATTTGATGATGTCTCCCCGGCAACGGTGCCAAAAATTCTTCCTGCTACTTGTGTGCTGCGTTGGGATTTTCTCCAAAGAGGAGAGGAGATGCAGCACAGTAGAGATAAGTATTTCCCTCAGTGAGAACCAAGAAACTAAGCAAATTCCTTTCAACAACACCTACACAGGCAAAACCAAACACTTGCACCCAACACGGGCAAGAGGGTTGTGAAGCCCCTTGAACTCGTTACTTGCAAGGATTAAATCTTGATAGAAATATATATTGTAAAAGCAAAATAAAATAAAAGTAAATAATATGCAGCAAGGTATTTTTGGAGTTTTTTTTGTATTTATGCTTAAGTAGACCCAGGGGCATAGTGTTTGCTAGAGGCTTCTCTATTGAAAATAGCATACAATGGGTAGATACTGTTGGGCAATTGACAGAATTGCGCATAGTTATGCCATGTTATTCACGGCAATGATCATGTATATAGGTATCACATCCATAAACAAGTAGGCCGAAATGATTCTGCATCTACTACTATTACTCCACTTCGAGAGCGCTTTTATGTTTGCCTCTCTAGGTATTAAGTTCATAACAAACAGGGTAATGCTTGGAGCAAGGTGACATGATGTAGACAAAATAGGATAAGCAATATGTTCACATCCGGTCGTTTTATCCTTAATGGCAACAATACAAATGCGTGTCTTGTCCCCTTCTGTCACGAGGATATAGAGCACAAGATTGAACCCACTACAACGCACCACTCCCGCTGAAGATAAATCAATCTAGTTGGCCAAACCAAACCAATAGATCAAAGAGAAATGCAAAGCTATAATAATCATGCATAATAGAATTTAGAGGAGACTCAATTAATTTCAATGAACAATCTGATCATAAACCCACGATTCATCGGATCCCAGCAAACACACTGCAAAATAAGACTACATTGGATAGATCACCGCGGGAGTCGCGGTGAACTTTGTATTGAAGATCAAAGAGAGAGAAGAAGCCATCTAGGTACTAGCTATGGACCCATAGGTCTCTGGAGGACTACTCACGCATCATCATGGAGGCAACAAGGTTGATATAGATGGCCTCCATGGTCGATTCCTCCTCTGACAGAGTATCAGAAAAGGTCTCCAGATGGCCTCCCATCGAAATAGAGGCTTGCAAAGGCGGAAAAAGTGTTTCGGGTGGTTCTCTGTTGGTTTCCCGATTTTAGAGAATTTATGGAGGTGGAATTAGGTCAGACGGAGCCACGAGGGGTCCACAAGGCATCAGGGCATGCCTACCCCTCTGGGCACTCTCAGAACTTTTATTTTCAGGACATTCTCAGAACTTTTATTTTGGCATCCCTTTTTATTGTGAAGAAAATCCAGAAAACAGGCATAATAGGGTACTCTAAAGCATTTAAACTTTATGAAAACTAATTCAAATAGAAAATAAAGTGCCGTTAAAGCAAGTTATGCTTATGGAATTCCTCGATCATATGCTTTTTAGAAAGAACCCATTAATAAGGTCAATCAAGTCTTATTAACGAACTATTTTTGAGCAACATAAAACTGAATTTTTTTTGTAGAGCACTATGTTACCTCAACTTGAATAGGCATGGTTCCAATCATAATAGTTTGATACTTTTTCCAGGAACCAAAAGAAGAACTTCGAAGTCTCCAATAGTAACAGTTATAATCCTTTCAATAGAACTGAGATTGTTTCCTTTATTTGGCTTTCTCGGAAAATAAATCATATGCTGATTGCCATTAACATGAAAAGTAACCTTGCTTTTATTACAATCAATAACAACCCTACAATGTTAGAAAAGGTCTTTATAGATAACATACATGTTGTCATCCTTGGGCATATCAAGTATAACAAACGTTAAGACCGTAACATTAGCAACCACAATGGGAACATCCTCACAAATACCAACGGGGATAGTAGCGGACTTATCCTCCATTTGCAAAGATATATCACTGGGTATCAACTTATTCAAGTCAGTCCTGTAATAAAGAGAGAAGGGCATAACACTAACACCGGCTCCCAAATCACACAAATTAGTTTTAACATAGATATTCTTAATAGAGCATGGTATAATAGGTATCCCTGGGTATCCTAGCTTTTCAGAAAAATTTCCTTTGAAAGAATAATTAGCAAGCATAGTAGAAATTTTAGCCTCAGTAATTTTCCTTTTATTAGTAACAATATCTTTCATGTACTTGGCATAAGGAGAGATTTTCATAGCAGTGAAAGGAACTTGCAGAAATAATGGTCTAAGCAATTCAACAAAATGATTAAAAGTTTCCTCATCTTTAGATTTTAATTCCTTACTAGGAAAAGGCATGGGTTTTTGCACACATGGTTCTCTTTCTCTACCATGTTTCTTACCAACATAGTCTATTTTACCATGTCTTTTATTCTTAGGAGGTGGGTTATCAAGCTCAACCTCAGGTTTTACCTCTACCTCTTTATCAGGTTCATTATCCTCATTAGGTAGAGCATCATTATTAATATTATCATCATTAGCATTGTCATTATCAATAGGTTCATTGAGTTTCAGCATTAGAGATACAAACATTTTTAGAATTATCAACATGTTTTCTACAACAGTTTCACTAGAAGCATGCACAGTTTTAGCCCCACTCTTCTTTTTCTTATTTTTCTTAGGTGAACTAGGCGCACCATCATTAAGTATCTGAGAATCTTGTTCAATTCTTTTAGGATGACCTTCAGGATACATGGGATCCTCAGTAAATTTACCACCTCCAGTTCCTACTCCATAAGCATGCTTGTTATGTTTATCATGCATGTCCCTAAACAAATCATGTTGTGATATAGAAACTTGTTCAAACTGAGTTTGAACCATAGAAAAGTTCTTCCATAATCCTTTAACATCTTTAGAAATTCTAACTAGCACCTCACTCAAGAGTTCAATAATGATAGCATTTTGTTTCAATTGATCACTTATTTGCATATTAAATTTTGTTGTTTGATATTTTTTTATCAAATTCCTCCAAGCATTGACTTGGAAAGTTGTTGTTAAGAATATCAGCCTCATATTTTTTTTAAAGAGAATGTACCTCTACTACCTGTTTTGGAGGGTCAAGTCCATGAATTTTTTTAATGGTAGGCAATTTCTTCACATCTTTAGCTTTAATGCATTTTTCTTTCATGTTTCTTGGCCTCTTGCATATCTTCAGGACTCAAAAATAGAATACCTCGCTTCTTCGGAGTTGGCTTAGGTGGTGGCTCAGGAAGTGTCCAATTATCGATATTTTTAATAAGTTATTCAATAATTCTTGAGTTTGTTCAACTGTCTTTCCTTGAAAATACAACCAGCACAACTGTCTAGGTAGTCCCTAGATTCATTGGTTAGTCCATTATAGAAGATATTAAATATTTCGTTATTTTTAAGAGGATGATCAAGAAAAAGCATTTAATAATGTAAGAAGCCTTCCCAAAGTTTGAGGGAGACATTCTTCCTCAAGTTGCTTAAAAATAAATATTTCCTGTAAGGCGGTGATACTTCCTTGTTTAGTGATCCGGTAAAGGAACAGAAAGTACCACACACCTATTTCCCCAAGAGATGACCCTAGGTTATCAAACCCATGAGAGGAAGGTTCCCTTGAAGCGACGATCTCTAGCAAGCAAGTGTTAAAGGAGCAATTCCAGCTTTTGACCGGTTCAATCAAGCTAATTGTGATGTAACACTTATAATAAAAAGAGGCATGGGTATGAGGTCTTAATGCTTACAACCATGTATTTTTTTTGGGACCAGATATGATCTTAATTTGTGCGCTGGAAGTCACCCATCGAGATGTGCTTGTTACGAACCGAACTGGGGATGTGTCCCAATAACATCTTAACCGACACACGTCCTGCATCAAGAATAAGTTGTCCTACCGAAGGCTCTATCCATCGCACAAGGTTGCCTCGATGATTAGGATTATAATAATCAGACATGAGCTTTGGGTTTTGAATGACTACACCTTATGAATCCCAAATATTCGATCCATGTTACCGTACCAAACCTTTCTATCACTGGTGCTCAGAGTAATACTTCACGTTCTCCCTTCCCTTAGCCTCATCGTGGCTCACTCTCCATGATCCTGGGTACCTGCAGGGATGAAGAATGTGGACACGACAAGAGAGATCTACGAAACAATTTTATTTCACACATATGTGATGTTAATTAAAAGCTCTTCCATTGAGGCCCACAACAAATACACAACAATGCCTATGCCTCAACCCATAACTTACCGAACTACCCACACATCGAGATCAGATAGCATGAAGAAACCATTAAAGAAAATATCTTGAAGATTGAATGATTGATAATATATCTTACAATGGTTGCCTTGTGTGATGCATGATTACAAGTATGAACTAGAGAAAGATGAACTATGGTGGTGATGGTGGCTATGGAGATGGAAATGGTGGTGGCCAGGGCTGATGGAAGGGGATGAAGATGGCTCTGTTCTCGCTTCACTCGCGGATGCTCTGTTCACATTTTGACATGGTCCCCTTTAAAAGATGTTCTGGTGGACGAGAAGCTTCAGAATCCATGCCATACGATCGCTCATATGAGCGCTTGCGGTCATATGGAACGCCATCTTTTGCTTTGTGGCTTCTGGTGTGCCTCCTCTTGATCTCCTATATCTCCTCTTTTACTTCTTTCCTTGTTTGTGGCTTGATTTCGTCCATTTATAGCCCATTTCCTGTAGATACACTATAAAGAGAGAATTTGTGGAATCCTTTGCATCCATTAGTCATTAGTACCAATATCAGAGCAAATATTTCTGTTTTAATGAAAAATCTTGGTATAAACAAAGGGTGAATGAGTAAAAATATTACTCATCAACTCCCCCAATCTTAAACTTGATCGTCCTCGAGAAACATAGAGAGAAATCTGAATCATAAGGAACTCAGTTTTTTAAACCGAAATAACGAGAAGGTTTTGGTGCACTTACGATTGGTATGCCTAGATAGACTTCCGCCTCTTGACCTGAAAACTTAATGTTGCTGTAGCGGTGGCATGGTTTATTATGGAAGTGTTAGGGAAGCAACGATAATCAACACAAAGTTTTTGATCTAGTAGATAAAACAACTTTGCAAAACTCAGTTCTATTTATTCTAGACAATACTTTCTTGTCGGGAATGCATGGAAGAGTTTTCTTTAATAGAGACATAAGAACATAAGTTAGGGAGTGAAAGGCATGTAAAAACATGATGCTCTAGTGCTCACAAACATACCCACAATTATCTCCTCTTCAGGTCTCTCAAGCACTTCATTTCAATCATTGTTTGCTGGAACTTTGGTTGTCACGTGAAGGGGATTATGCCAAATAATTGATCAGGTATAGAGTTTCGCCGTGGCTTAATTTTAGGAACTATGGATCTCCGATAATTGTCTCTTTCAAGCTTTAATTAGTTCCAGGCATTTACCACATACACACCTATTCAAGAGAATGCCGAATTCGTTTGTAGTGTTGCCACCATATACGGTAGTAAAATCATAGCCGAAATCCGAGCTGTTGCTCTGGTGGATCGTTCATTAGTTAGCGGAGTCCTCAGCATAACATCAAGAAATGTGACAAAGCCACTGTCGTGGGAATGTCCCCGACAATAGAACCAGGGGTACGAATGGAGGGGCGAAGTCTAGCTATGGCTCAGGCGTATCATTCGGATGTGTACGAGTTCGGGCCCCACTCGGAAGTGGTAAAAGCCCTACGTCTCGAGCCCGGAGGCTGGTTTGTTTTTCTTATGTGGGAATACGAGAATACAATTGTCGGAACCTTGCTACGGCGTCCAGTGGTGGCTTATATAGAGTGCGCCACCACCAACCGAGCACTGTAATGAATGCTAGTTAAAGCTACGTTATAGGAACTGCCACTTTAACTAGAGCATTACTGGTAACGCATGACTGATCAATCCCATAGGACGTCCCTTCATATTACTCAACACTACGTCTCCTGGACCGTTGAGTTCCTGTTGACCGAGTGTGGCTGTGGCCATCCGAGTGTGTTCTTCAGGCGCGTCCGAGTGACTCTTCAGGTCTGACCGAGTGCACTTCCACCTCTGGAGCTTTAATGTCGATGAGGGTCCCTAGGTGGGCCAAGAAGTCAGCCTTGTGACCCTACCCATGGTAGACGACCTCATCAGTAGCCCCCGAATCCGTGAGGTTTGAATGGTCGGGTGATTGACATTCGGGAATGTCGACAACACCTCGGAGGTGCTTCGAAAAATGACCTGGATCATTTCTCACCCGGCTCCAAATCTTGACGGATTCAGGATTATCATTCCTTGGCCGAATGACTTAATTGACATATTTGATGTTATCTCTGTAATTGAAGTGTTTCTCTGGAGAAACGATCCGAATGCTCAGCTATTCCGTCCGAGTGTCTCGTTACAGACTGCCTTGTCATTCGGTTTATAAATGGATCGTCAGGCGACCCGGAGCGCTGAGCTCTCCTATTATAAGGTATGAAGAGGCCTTCACGTGTTCGAAATCGCGGAGAGCGCGCGTGGACGTGCGACAAAACGGTTACTCCATGGGATTTGGGGGTAGTGGGCACGACGCCTCGATAACCACGCCGCGATTTTCGCCACATGTCTTTGAGAGCCTGTACAGTAGATCCGTGGATCTCTCTCCATTTGCGGATTGACGGCCACAGATTCCGCCCAATTTTTATTATAAGGAGCAAGGGCACTGTGCGGGGAGAAACATATCTCACTTCTCCTCCCTCCCTTCGGCTTCTCCGACACCAGCTATCACACTCCACAGAGAAATCCGCCGCGAGCCGAGCCCAACATCACCGGAGATGAGCCGTGCGGCGACCGCGAAGAAAGGCTCGCGCGGTTCTTCCTCGAGCGCCGGAACGCCGACAGGATGGACTCAAGGCGACTGGATGGTGTCGCGGGTCACCGAGGCCAGGTTGCTCGAGATGGAGGACTAGGGTCTTCTGTCCAAAGGGAGTTGGCGGCTGCCGGAGGCGGGTGAGGACGATCCTTCGCTGAGGGGGAACGAGCGCGTTCTCTTGGTAACTCACCTTGAACGAGGTTTTTCCCTTCCGCCCCATCCGTTTTTCCGTCGCTTCTTGGATTTCTTCAGCGTTCAGCTTCCCCACATTCCGCCCAATGCCATGGTGTACCTAGCTGCTTTCATTTCCTTGTGTGAGAACTTTCTGGGCTGCCACCCTCATTGGGGCTTGTTTAAGCACTTGTTCACCTGCCGGGTGATGACCGTGAAGAAACCCACTCGGTCAGAGGATAAGACCAACGTGGTCCAACTGTGCGGGGGATTGGGTATCCAGTTGCGGGGCAAGGTCTGCTTCCCAGCGATCAACTTTCCCGACTCGGTGAAGGGCTGGCAGGAGAACTGGTTCTACTGCCAGGATATTCCAGTCGGAGAAAATCAACCAGGACTCCCTCTGTATACGTCGTAATGCATTCAGTCACTTCCCCGATTGACTGTAACCAAAGAAGAGAAAGTAGATGTAGACATCTTGGTGATTGCTCTGGTAGCCTTAGTACAGAAGGGCGTCAACGGACTGGACTTGCTCGAAGTTTTCTTTCAGAGGAGGATCCAGCCATTGCAAGCTAGAGTCCACCCCATGTGGGAATATACCGGAGCAGATGATGTCACTCGGATGCATCCTGAAGAACTTGACGCAGAGACGGTTGAAGCCAAGATCAAAGCAGTCACTCTAGCGCGAGATAACCCCACGGGGAGCAGGCTGGTGCTTCCACTCTCATCAAAAAATCCGCCGAATGAGGTAACTTCAGAGTTCCACCTATTATCCGAATGATATTGCTGCTCTCATCGAATATCAGCTTGGTTGATTCATTTTCCATTCGGCAGACTTTCGTGGGCTTGATTAGTGAGATTCCAATCGTCAATCGAGGTCCGATTGATGTGGCGAGTGACACAAACCTCGCGGGAGATTCAACCGGAGTAGAAGAAGAGGAAGAAGGTGGCGACGACGAAGATGATGACGACGAGGAGGACTCGGACAGGAGCTACGAGGTGGAGTCCTCGCGCTCGGAAGATCGCGTGCCTGAATCCCGCTCCAAGTCACGCCATGACCCGGGGGTTGCTGGCAGCGGCCTGAAGGCGTCGAATGTTGTCAATCCGACTGTCAATGTTCCCTCGACCCGTCATTCAAAGCGTGGTCGTGCAGAACTGGCTTCGTCGCCTGAGAAGGCCGCGAAGCAAGCCAAAGTTGTTGTAACAAAGCCCCGAAAGGCCGTACCCATTCCGAGGATCAAGATGACCATCCCGGTTGCTTCGGCGTAAGAATTTTCACTCGAAGGTTGTTGTCGAAATTTATCCGAGTGAGTTTAACAATCCGAATGTTTCTTTTGCAGTGCTGATACTTCAACTACTTCGCCTGACCCCCAAACTCTGGAGAAGGAGCGATCCGAAGTAGACGCGGCGTCTTCGAAGGGTAAACTTCGAGACTTTTCTTGTATATGTTGCGATTTTGCTTCTGCTCATTTCCGAATGATTTTTGTACGCGTGTAGCTCCGACTGAAGTGATCGACCTGGATGCGGTTGACAAAGCTGATCTGCCAAATCCTACTGCAAACATAGAAGGTGTAATGCAGGAGCCATCACTTGCCGGTGCCTTGGCATCATCACAGGGGACTAGCTCGGGCGCTGGAGTCGCACTCGGAACCGACACGTCGACTCTTATGCTGACTCCTCGTGAGACCACCATCTTCTCGCTACACCATGTCCCAGAGGACCAGACGGGAGCGAGCAAAGAGGCGCTGATCCAGCTGGAGCTAATGTGCGATAAGCTGAAGACGGCGTACGACGCGAGTGCGGCGCTGCAGAAGAATGTCCGAGTAAGTACTCTCGTAAGTACCTTCCTCATTCGGCATCTTGGTCCATTTGTCCATGGTTTAAGACCCGAGTGAGTTTGCATCTGGGCACACCCATTGGGTGTTGACTTTCCAGTGGGGGCGCGCTGAGCGCACCCACTGGGTGTTGACTTTCCAGTGGGGGCGCGCTGAGCGCACCCACTGGGTGTAGTCCCCGAGACTGCCATCGACTGAAGTAGTCGGCGGTAGTCTAATAGCATAGAGAAGAGTGTCTTGAACTTAAATTTTCCAGTGGGGGTGCGCTGAGCGCACCCACTGGGTGTAGTCCCCGAGGCTACCGTCGACTGAAGCAGTTGGCGGGAGTCTTAGAGTTTGACCGAATGATCCGTATGCTGTATTCGATTGACGAATCATATGTCTTTGCCTGATTGCAATTTTTCTTCCGTTTGTTGTTTGTAGTCTGTTTGTGAGCTCGGAAGCCACTACAATGCTCTGAAGGAGGAGGTGTTGACCCTGCGCCTCGACCTTGAAGCTGAGAAGGCCAAGAGCGCCCGATTGGAGCAAGAGAAGAACGCATTGGAAGGTATTGCTCTTCCTGTCCGACTGTTGCCATCTTTGTTCTTTCTCCCTGTCCGACTGAGTTTACTTCGTCAGATCTTCGTGGAGAAAATCGTAAGCTTGTCGAGAGACTAAGGAATTCTGTTTCTTTAGTGACTGTGAAGACAACCCTCGAGAAGAAGGACACAGAACTGGCAACAACTCAGAAGGAGGCCAGCCGGAAGGCCAAGGAGGCCGAGGAGAAGTTGAAGTCAGTCGAGAAGCTAGAAGAGGAGAAGAAAACCCGCGAGGTCGCCGTGAAGAAGTCCAAGGAGGAACTCGTCGAATGGAAGACCAAACTTGAACATATCATTGCCAAGAAGGGTGAGCTGGAGCAATTCGTCGAGGAGTTCGGCGATACCGTGAGTGAAAAACTCAAAGGTAAACTCTTCCGAATGACCCATGTGTATTTCTGAACAGCCGAATGAAATTTGCTTGACTTTGATTCCTTTTTTGTTCGGCTGAACCCAGAATTCTGCTTCGACATTGGCGAGGAGACCGACAAGATCGAGAAAGAGCTAGATCCATCCCGAGTATTGCTCAAGGACAGTGCTGCCATGGCCTTTCTCCGTCTGGAAGAACGCATCGACGAAGCGGTTTCGTTCTTCAAGAGGCTCCGTACCGGCATCGTGGACATCGAAAAGGAACTCTTCTCCGACGAAGAACCTTCCAAGGACCTGGAATCCACTCTTAACCGAGTGAGGGACGTACCGCACCGAGTGAAGATTTGGAAGAAGTCAGCGGCCCGAGCCGGAGCTGACATTGCTCTCTCACTAGTTCGGGTCCACTGCAAGGGAGTGGATGAGAAGAAACTAAAGTCCTTGGAAGTCGCCAATCGGAAGCACGCCAGAATTCAAGACTTCATGGAGATGTTCATGGAGGCGGCCACCCGGATTGCAGAGAGCCTTGACCTGGACACGTTCGTCGAAGCAGTGCCTAACCCCGAGTGATCGCCGGGTTAAAAACTTCTTTAAACATCTGCCTCGGAATGCCGAGTAGTATCTGTATCCATAAGACCTTTAAATGAGCCTGAGGCTCCTATCGTCCGTACTTCTGCTTTGAATGATGCAGTTTTCATTTGCCTTATCTTGACTTGATCTCTGATCTTAGAGTGTTTTATATTCGCATTTGGCACGAATTTTAACTTAGGCGATGCGGGATTGCGGCTAAGTCCCCGAGTGTGGGCAAGACCTGCACTCGGAACAGTTTTGGTGAACAATGATGATCCTGTCCATCTTGTCGTTCGAGTGAGAAGGATATCTCACCCTAGACATTTTTAACTTAGGCGATGCGGAGTCACAACTAAGCCTCCGAGCATGGGCAAGACCCTCACTCGGAGTAGTTTGTCTTTAGACGAACAATGATGGTCCTGTTCATCTTGGCAACCGAGTGTGGAGGATGTCCCACTCGAAAGGTTTTTTAACTTAGGCGACGCGGAGCCGCGGCTAAGCCCCCGAGCGCGGGTGAGACCCTCACTCGGAGTAGTTTGTCTTTAGACGAACAATGATAGTCCTGTTCATCTTGACAGCCGAGTGTGGAGGATGTCCCACTCACAAGGTTTTTTAACTTAGGCGACGTGGAGTCGCGGCTAAGCCCCCGAGTGCGGGTGAGACCCTCACTCGGAGTAGTTTTTCTTTAGACGAACAATGATAGTCCTGTTCATCTTGACAACCGAGTGTGGAGGATGTCCCAATCGCAAGGTTTTTTAACTTAGGCGACGCGGAGTCGCGGCTAAGCCCCCGAGTGCGGGCGAGGCCCTCACTCGGAGTAGTTTGTCTTTAGACGAACAATGATAGTCCTGTTCATCTTGACAACCGAGTGTGGAGGATGTCCCACTCGCAAGGTTTTTAAACTTAGGCGACGCGGAGTCGCGGCTAAGCCCCTGAGTGCGGGCGAGGCCCTCACTCGGAGTAGTTTGTCCTTCGACAAACAATGATAGTCCTGTTCATCTTGACAACCGAGTGTGGAGGATGTCCCACTCGAAAGGTTTTTTAACTTAGGCGACGCGGAGTCGCGGCTAAGCCCCCGAGTGCGGGCGAGGCCCTCACTCGGAGTAGTTTGTCCTTAGACGAACAATGATAGTCATGTTCATCTTGACAACTGAGTGTGGAGGATGTCCCACTCGAAAGGTTTTTTAACTTAGGCGACGCGGAGTCGCGGCTAAGCCCCCGAGTGCGGGCGAGGCCCTCACTCGGAGTAGTTTGTCCTTAGGCAAAATCAGGTTCGCGGCTAAGTGTTTTGTGTTTTACACCCACAGGGGGTGGCAGTCGGATTTCAACAAGACATAATGAAATAGAACTTTATTCATCGAGATCACTCGGATTTATTAATGGAATGACAAGCTAAAGTAGTTATGTTCTAGGTTAGAACTTGCGAAGCAGGTCCGCGTTCCAAGTCCGAGGCTCTTCTACTCCATCTTTGATATTGTAAAGCTGGTAGGCTCCATTGTGCAAGACTTTGGAGATTGCATACGACCCCTGCCACAGAGGCGCTAGCTTGTGGGGTTTCTGCTGATCCAGTCGGAGAGCAAGGTCTCCTTCCTGAAAGGCTCGGCCCTGGACGTGTCTATCATGGTAACGCCTCATATCTTGCTGATAGAGCGTCGATCTGATGAGGGCCAGCTCTCTCTCTTCCTCCAGAAGGCCGAGGCCGTCTTGCCGAGCGGCTTCGGCTTCAGCTTCATCATATAGTTCCACTCGGGGGGAATTGTGTTGAAGATCACTCGGTAACACCGCCTCTGACCCGTACACCATGAAGAAAGGCGTGCGCTTCGTAGAGCGGTTTGGGGTTGTCTGAATGCCCCATAAGACAGAAGGCAATTCTTCAACCCAAGATCCAGCAGCATACTTCAGGTCTCTCATCAATCGAGGCTTCAGACCTTGCAGGATCATTCTGTTTGCGTGCTCTGCCTGACCATTCGACTGCAGGTGAGCCACTGAGGTGTAATTAACCCGAGTGCCTTGAGAGAAACATAATTCGCATAATTCTTCCTAGTCGAAGTTCTTCCCATTATCCGTGATAATATCATGTGGTATGCCGAATCTGAAGATGATCTGCCGAATGAAACTAATGGCAGTACCTGCATCCAAACTCTTGATGGGCTTCGCTTCGACCCACTTGGTGAACTTGTCAACCGCGACAAGCAGATGTGTGAATCCACTCGACCCAGTCTGAAAGGGACCGACCATATCAAGGCCCCATACTGCGAACGGCCAAGTGACCGGGATCGTCTTGAGCGCGGACGCTGGTTTGTGGGACTTATTCTTGTAGAACTGACACCCAACACATAGGTCCACCAGGTCCCTTGCTGCTTCATTGACTCGGGGCCAATAAAAACCCGCTCAGAAAGCCTTAGCAACCAAAGTCCGAGAGGACGCATGATGGCCGCAAGTTCCCGAGTGGATTTCATGTAAGATTTGCAGCCCTTCCTCTGGGGAAATGCATTTTTGGATGACTCCCGTGGTGCTTTTCTTGTACAACTGGTCTCCCATAACTTCGAATGACTTGGATCGACAGATGATCCGATGGGCTTCTTCTTCGTCTTCGGGGAGTTCTTGTCTGAGCAAATATGCCAAATAGGGTTGAGTCCACTCGGGAGTGATTACCAGCATTTCATGGACCAAATCCACTATAGCTGGCACTTCAACCTCAGTCGGATCATATGGACCGACTGCTTGCGGGGGCTCCTCTGTGAAAGGATCTTCTGCGATTGTTGGAGCGCGAAGATGTTCAAGGAATATGTCTTTCGGGACCGCTCGCCGAGTGGACCCAATCTTTGCCAGGTCGTCTGCTGCCTGATTCTTTGCGCGAAGAATGTGATGCAGTTCTAGGCCTTCAAAATTCTTCTCCTGCTTCCTGACCGCGTTGCAGTATCCGGTCATTGCTGGACTCCGAATGTCCCACTCCTTCATCACTTGGTTGACAACAAGGTCCGAGTCGCCGTATACCATCAAACGACGAATGCCGAGTGATATGGACATGCGAAGCCCGTGCAGGAGGGCTTCGTATTCGGCCTCATTGTTTGATGAGTCGAAATGGATTTGGAGGACATAGTTCAGCCGGTCTCCTTTGGGAGAGACGAGAACCACGCCAGCCCCCAAGCCATTGAGCATCTTGGATCCATCGAAGAACATAGTCCAGTGTTCGGGAACACTCGGAATTGGCTGCTCCTGCTCGATCCACTCGGCCATAAAATCAACCAATGCCTGGGACTTGATTGCTTTCTTAGCTTCAAACTTGATCTCCAGTGGAAGGAGCTCGATTGCCCACTTTGCCACTCAGCCGGCGGCGTCCCTGTTATGCAGGATCTCTGACAGAGGAGCGCTGCTGACAACCGTGACCGAGTGATCTTGGAAGTAATGAACCACCTTTTTGGCAGTCAGGTAAATACCATAGACCAGCTTTTGGTAGTGTGGATACCTTTGCTTGGAAGGGGTTAACACTTCTGAGATATAATATATGGGTCTTTGAACTTTGAATGCTTTTCCTAGTTCTTCGTGCTGTACCGCAAGGACTATGCTCACCACCTGGCTGGTCGCCGCAATGTACAGGAGTAGAGGTTCCTGGCTTCCCGGAGCAGCAAACACCGGCTGGGTGGAAAGCAATGCCTTGAGTTCTGCGAATGCGGCTTGCACTTCATTAGCCCACTCGAATTTATCGGACTTCTTCATCAATCGGTAGAGAGGGAGTGCCTTCTCTCTGAGTCTTGAAATGAATCGGCTCAGGGCCGCAAGGCATCCTGTCAACCTTTGCACGTCATGCAAGCGCTCCGGTTGCTTCATTCGGACTATGGCACCGATCTTGTCCGGATTGGCATCGATCCCCTGTTCGGAAACGAGGAAACCGAGTAACTTTCCTGCCGGCACTCCGAATGTGCACTTAGCTGGATTCAACTTTATTCCAAAACGTCGCAGGTTCGCGAAGGTTTCGGCGAGGTCAGTCAGGAGGTCGGAACCTTTCCTAGACTTGACTACGATATCGTCCATATAGGCCTCCACGTTCCGACTGATTTGCTTTTGCAAGCATTTCTGGATCATGCACTGGAAGGTGGCTCCAGCATTCTTCAAGCCGAATGGCATCATGACGTAGCAAAAACACCCGAATGGGGTGATGAAGGCTATTTTTATTTCATCAGGACCGTACATTCGGATCTGGTGGTACCCGGAGTACGCATCCAGGAACGACAGACGTTCGCATCCGGCCGTAGAGTCTACTATCTGATCTATCCGAGGTAAAGGAAAATGATCCTTCGGGCAGACCCGATTGAGGTGTTTGAAGTCAATACACATACGGAGTGACTTGTCCTTCTTTGGTACCAGGACAACATTCGCGAGCCACCCCGATTGGTAAATCTCACGGATGAACTCAGCGGCGAGGAGCCGAGCTATTTCCTGACTAATCGCCTTGCGCTTCTCGACAGAGGATCGGTGCAGGTACTCCTTGACTGGTTTGGCCTTGGGATCGGTTCGGAGTCGGTGCTCAGCCAGTTCCCTGGGTACATCTGGCATGTCAGACGGCTTCCATGCGAAAATGTCCCAGTTCTCACGGAGGAACTGGATGAGCTCGGCTTCCTATTTGTCTCCGAGTGAAGTGGAGATGTTCGTCGGAGCGGCACTCGGGTCACTCGGATGAACATGGACTTGCTTAGTCTCACCAGCCGACTGAAAGGCTGATTCTGAAGCTGACCGCTTTGATCTGAGTAGATCTGCAGTGTCTACTTCTTTCTTGTACCCTTCCAGCTCGACTGCAAGCACTTGTTCATTAGCTATCTTTGTGCCCTGCGGAAGGCACTCTTCGGCAACCTTCCGATCACCCGTGACTATAATCACACCCTTAGGTCCTGGCATCTTGAGCTTGAGATACACGTAACATGGTCTGGCCATGAAACGTGTGTAGGCTGGCCTACCCAGGATGGCGTGGTAAGCACTGCGGAAGTCAACCACCTCAAAAGTTAGCTTTTCCTTTCGGAAATTCTTCTCGCTGTCGAATACTACGTCCAGAGCAATCTGGCCGAGTGACTCTGCCTTCTTTCCAAGGATGATCCCATGAAAATGCATGTTGCTCTTGCTCAATCGGGACATCGGGATGCCCATAGCCTTGAGCGTGTCGGCGTATATGATATTAAGCCCGCTGCCACCGTCCATTAGGACCTTGCGCAATCGGACACCGCCCACTGCTGGGTCAACGACCAGCGCCTGCCTCCCTGGGGTGGCAATGTGGGGCGGATGATCGGACTGGTCGAAGGTGACAGGCGTCTTCGTCCAGTTGAGGTACTTGGGAGCAGTCAGAACCGCCATATTAACCTCCCGATTGATAACCTTCAGCTGTCTCTTGCTCTCAACATCGGTGAAGATCACATTGAGGACTTTATCAACTTTTGGATACTAGAAAGTATCCTCCTCATCCTCAACATCGACCTTCTCCCTCGAGGGCTTAGCGCCCATCTCCTGCTTGAGCAGGCGACATTCCCTAGTGGTATGCTTCGGAAGCACAACGTTGCCTTCTTCATCCGTTTTGGTATGAATCTGGCATGGTTTGTCAAGAATGTCGGATTTGTACTCGGATTTTTTCTTGGGAATCCATTCTTTCTTCTTTTTCTTGGGCTTCGGCTTGCCTTGCCCTTGCCCTTGGACGACTGCAACCTCCGCCTTGCCGGAGGCGTCAACTTTCCGCTTCTGATTTTTCCCGGCGTTGCCTCCCGATTGAGGGGCATTGCCGGCTCTCGCTTTGCCGCTTTGGAGGCGGTCTTCTTCCTCGCCATTGGCGTACTTGTTTGCAATCTCCATGGCCCGACTGAGGGACAGATCCCCAGACCGATCGAACTTCAAGACTAAATCCCGATACCGAGTGCCTGCCTTGAAGGCGCACACGGCCTGATGCTCGGTGACGTTTTCCACGGTGTTATGCAGCGTGGTCCAGCGCTGAATGTACTCTCGGAGAGTTTCATTGTTCTTCTGAATGTAGTGCTAGAGTTCCGTCAGTCCACCCGGACACTTGTAGGTGCCTTCGAATGTTTTGACGAACACTCGGGCCAAGTCTTCCCAACAATAAATGCAGTTGGTGGGCAACTGATTTAGCCACACCCGTGCGGACCCTTCCAACATGAGCGGAAGGTGTTTCATGGCAACGAAATCGTCGCCGCCGCCGATTTGGACAGCGACTTGATAATCTTCTAGCCACGTTTCTGGCTTGGACTCGCCATTGAACTTTCCAATTCCGGTTGCCAGTCGGTAATTGGGGGGTATTTCCACCTCTCGGGTGTATCTGCTGAATTACCCGAGACCAGTAACTCCCCAGCCGCTCGCTCGGTCTCTGTCATATATGTTTCGATCGACCACTCACTGAGTGATGTCCGATCGGGCATCGTAGCCCCTGTGTTGAACAGGGCTCCGCTCGCAGTTTCTCCCGAGTGGATAGCCTCCGTCATATGGACGTTGGCCACGCAGACCGCCCCTCGGAGGGGGAGTCCGACTGAAATCGTGGTCGTCGTGCCCGCGTCCTTCATACGGGCTTCTCGGATGAGGAGGAGTTCGCGGATCCCTCCTCGGTGCGAGCGGACTATGAGCCGACTGCACGGTATCTGCCCGAGTAGATTCATTGTGAATGCGCTGATGAGATTGTGATACCTCTGAGTTCTGCTGTAGGGCGGTCTTCAGCAAAGCCTGGATCTACCGAATGCCCTCGCCTACCGCCTAATTGGACGGCTGGATCGAATCTGCAATCCGAGTGGCCGCGGCCAGATTCATCAAAGGTGTACGCATCGTTGGGATGGTGTACGGGCGCTCCTTCGTGAACGTCAACTGGCGGCGGCTACGGCTGGAACTGGGAAGTTCCCTTGCCGCACGTTCGTCGAGTGAGTGCTGTAACCGCTCGAGACGCCTCGAGGGCTATCTCTTCGGGGGTGTTCCCCGCAATGGGCGTCTGGAGGACTTGGTCGTTCCTGCGCCTGATTTCCTCCCGCTGCTCCCGAGTGAGCGGTCGGGAAACGTAGCCGTCGGTGCTGGCGTTGCGGCTGTCGCCGTCCCGATCGCGGGTGTCTCCCACCGAACCCCCCAGAGGGGCAGCGTCTCGAGACGGGCCGGCCATCAAAACCTCCACCACTTCGCCGCTGCTCTTGAAACCAGCAGCATCGGAGGAGTCGTCATCTGAAGACGAGAAAAGACAGTGGACTGACTCGTCAGCTTCGAGTGCAGCCGCTTGCCGTCCTGCGGCCTGCGCCGCCGCGGCGTGCTTGACCCAGCGCTGAAGCCGAGAGCGCCCGGAGCGCCGGCGAGAAGCCGCAAGACGAGTCGGAGAAGTCGGTTGATATGGCGTAGACGGTTGCCGGAGGAGAACTCCGAACGTCGTCGCGCTAAAGTGCACTGCGCTGCAGGCGGGCAGTGCCTCAGCATCCAGCGGTGCCTCCTGCAGCCAAGCCGAATCGTCGACAGCGAAGCTGAGGGATCCGAAGAAGATCTCGCCGCCAAAAGCGTTCATGATGAACGGGAGAATGGAAATTCCACCTGCGCCGAAATTCGCTAGATGCGCAGCCCCAAGGTGGGCGCCAACTATCGTGGGAATGTCCCTGACAATAGAACTAGGGGTACGAATGGAGGGGCGAAGTCTAGCTACGGCTCAGGCGTATCACTCGGATGTGTACGAGTTCGGGCCCCACTCGGAAGTGGTAAAAGCCCTACGTCTCGAGCCCGGAGGCTGGTTTGTTTTGCTTATGTGGGAATACGAGAATACAAGTGTCAGAACCTTGCTACGGCATCCAGTGGTGGCTTATATAGAATGCGCCACCACCAGCCGAGCGCCGTAATGAATGCTAGTTAAAGCTACATTAGAGGAACTGCTGCTTTAACTAGAGCGTTACTGGTAACGCACGACTGATCAATCCCAGAGGACGTCCCTTCATATTACTCAACGCTACGTCTCCTGGACCGTTGAGTTCCTGTTGACCGAGTGTGGCTATGGCCATCCGAGTGTGTTCTTCAGGCGCGTCCGAGTGACTCTTCAGGTCTGACCGAGTGCACTTCCACCTCTGGAGCTTTAATGTCGATGAGGGTCCCTAGGTGGACCAAGAAGTCAGCCTTGTGACCCTACCCATGGTAGACGACCTCATCAGCCACAATTACACACGTACACACGTATATAGTAGCAGGTCCATGGCACAAGCGAGAAGCTAAAGCACCATGTAAGAGATACAACACATATTTTTGGCATAATCTCATTCACCCTTCAACTAAGTTCCTCTAGACAATTTAATCCACAAGTGATATCATGTCTATTAAAATTAACAACATTGGGTTGAGCTTTTCAAACATCATCTTCTCTACAATTATCTCAACACACAAGTCTTTGGAGACTTTCCCTTGCGCATGGTTATTCTTAGTTAAGATTATTTCATTTAAAAATAGTCCCACGACAAGTCTTGGTTATCTAGATTAAACAAAACAAAGGCTACAAAATTATCTCAGCTACTAGAACAAAACCTTTATTTTAATTATCAAGACTTAATCCCTCTTGCACACATCACACAAACTACTACATATACTCTAAGTATTTCAAGTGCGAAAGATGGGGGTCGTAGGACATACCTTCACGGTTGTGAATTTACACACTTCTCTTCCTTATTCTTGCATTCCTCGTTGTCCGACGTAGATCAACTGCTCTGAAAACAAAATGAAACGAACTCCAAGGGGAAGAAAAGAATAAGAACAAAGCAAAGCTTATTCTATTTTTTGTTTTTTGTTTTTTTGAGAACTAACTTGCAAACGGAAAATCGCAAAGGCAAAAAGAAAAATGAAAGCAAATAAAAACGAAGTGTTAGAACAAACCAACACGAGTGTCTTGAAGCTCCACGAGTTTAAGTACAAGCTCATTACAATTTATTCAAATACCGCCACATTTTGATGGAGACGTGGTAGTGACCTTCTCCAAGCTTAAGCTTTTGCAAGCGCAAACTGGCTGGATCATTGTGGGGGTTGGTCAGGAGCCCATCGTTGCTTCCGGTTGGAGAAGCTCGAACTCATGTAGGCGGACATGCCTCGAAGGGACTAAGAGAGGTTGCTCATATCTTTGATGGAGCCCTAGAGAGTGTAGAGGTCCACGTAGGTGGTGTAGCTTTCTTATTGCGGCTGCTCTTGGGGCTGCTCCTCCTCTTAGTCGATGGCGAGTTCTTCTTCTACTTGTTCAGGTTCTGGGCCTTCTTGGTCAAAAGTTGCATCTCCATCCTGTGGCATATAATGCAATTTTCCATGTTCTATGGAGAAACGGTTAGGCATACGAGTAGGAAACAAGTGTGCCACTCCAGAAATTCTGATGCAATGACGAACACGACTAACTACTATCATTCCAGCGCTAGTAAGAACACGAATATTAACAAGATTATTACAGACAATGGGGCGAAGGTGATTGTAGTTAAGACCAAGGGAGTTAGCCAACATGGTGACCACTCCTCCGCACATGGTATCTCCTTGTGCATGATTTGCTTGATGTGCGAGGTGTAGCAAAAGTATTGCCCCTAAGTTGGGCAAATAACCGACGTCAAGGTTTGCTGCTTTCCCGAGACTAGCATGTTCTCATAACTTACCTTATAAACATCTCCTCATGCCTGGAACGAGTTAGTGATAACATAATAGAAATAACGTATAACGGGATATTCAATGCAACTGGCTCTTTGTCTAGAGCCATGGATGCTCATCCGCTAGAAGGATTGCCTTGGGTGCGTGTTAGTGAAATCATGAACATATCGAAGATCGTCATTGTTGTTGGGGACGCCAAAGTGGTTACACCATGCATCAGGAGTGATTTTGAAGTCTTGATCCAAGAGACGGAAAGTGATCCGCTCCTCCTCATAAGCACTTGGCAAAAGCCCAACATTATGCGAGGCAGTGATAAGAAACTCAAGCGTCATGCGTTCATATGTCTCACATCCCCGATAAACAAAATGATGCAACCCGACATATCACAAAGAAAATTGAAATCATTAGTAATACCTAGCTGAGCGGTTGTTGACTCGCAAGCACACTTGGTTGCTTTGATCTTCCTTGTACTTTGTTTCCGAAACTTCTTCTTTGCTTCACTGACGTGGCTTGAGACTGCGTCGGTATTTCCCCAAAGAGGAAGGGATGATGCAGCACAGCGACGGTAAGTATTTCCCTCAGTTATGAACCCAAGGTTATCAAACCAGTAGGAGGATCATCACCACCCAATAAGCAACACCTGCACACAAATAACAAATACTTGCAACCCGACGCGAAAGAGAGGTTGTCAATCTCTCTACGGTAAAAAGATAGATTAGGTAGTGATAGATAGGAGAGATAGATCTCTCAAGAACACAAAATAAAAAGAGAAAATAAAAAGTGCAACAATATATTTTTGGGTTTTTGGTTTTGTAGATCTGAAAACAAAGAGGCAAAACAATAGATTGGAAAGCAATATGTTGGAAAAGTAGACCCGGGGGCCGTAGGATTCACTAGTGGCTTCTCTCATGAGTATAGCACACGGTGGGTGAACAAATTACTGTTGGGCAATTGATAGAAGATCTAATAATCATGACGATATCCAAGGCGATGATCATTATATAGGCATCACGTCCAAGATAAGTAGACCGACTCCTGCCTGCATCTACCACTATTACTCCACACATCGACCGCTCTCCAGCATGCATCTAGTGTATTAAGTTCATGGAAAAATGGAGTAATGCAATAAGAACGATGACATGATGTAGACAAGATCTATTCATGTAGGAATAGACCCCATCTTGTTATCCTTAATGGAAACGATACATGCGTGCCTTGCTGCCCCTTCTGTCACTGGGAAAGGACACCGCAAGATCGAACCCATCACAAAGCACCTCTTCCCATGGCAAGAAAAATCGATCTAGTCGGCCTAACTAAACCAAAGATTCGAAGAAGAAATACGAGGCTATAAGTAGTCATGCATATAAGAGATCAAAGAAGACTCAAATAATATTCATGGATAGAAACAGATCATGAACTCAAAATTCATCGGATCCCAACAAACACACCGCAAAAGTTTACATCAAATAGATCTTCAAGAGGCCATTGTATTGAGAATCATAAGAGAGAGAGAGGAAGCCAACTAGCTACTGCCTACGGACCCGTAGGTCTATGGTGGACTACTCACGCATCATCGCAGAGGCACCTATGAAGAAGATGAACCCCTCCGTGATGGTGTTTAGATTGGATCTCGAGGTTCTGGAACTTGCGGCGGCCGGAATTGTGTTTCGTCGACTCCCCTAGGGTTTTCGGAATATTGGGGAATTTATAGGCATCAGAGGCGGTGGAGAGGGGCCCCGTGGAGGGCACAACCCATCAGGGCGCGCCGGGGGCCCCCTGGCACGCCCTGGTGGGTTGTGCTCTCCATAGCCCACCTTCCTGGCTCTTTTTTGGCCCATTGGGTGTCTTCTGGTCCAGAAAAAATCTCCAAAAAGTTTCATCGCGATTGGACTCCGTTTGGTACTGATATTCTGCGAAGTAAAAAAACAAGCAAAAACAACAACTGGCACTTTGGCACTATGTCAATAAGTTAGTCCCAAAAAATGATATAAAGTTGTTATAAAATGATTGTAAAACATCCAATAATGATAATATAATAGCATGGAACAAGCAAAAATTATAGATACGTTGGAGACGTATCAGCATCCCCAAGCTTAATTCCTACTCGTCCTCGAGTAGGTAAATGATAAAAACAGAATTTTTGATGTGGAATGCTGCCTAACATGTTCATCATATTCTTTTATTTTGTATAGCATGGACATTTGGACTTGTAGATGATTCAAAGCAATAGTCTAGTTTTAACATAATGACTTCAATACTCAAGCATGCCAACAAGCAACCATGTCTTTCAAAATATCAACACTAAAGAAAGTTATCCCTTACCCATCATGATCAATCATTGATCCATTCATGACACACACTCAAATATTAGCTATACCCAATGCTCAAGTACGATCATAGTGCCCCATAGTTGGTGCTTTATAAGAGAAGATGGAGACTCAAAGTAAAAATAAAAATTGCATAAAGTAAATAGATAGGCCCTTCGTAGAGGGAAGTAGGGATTTTTAGAGGTGCCAGAGCTCAAAGTTTTAAATTGAGAGAGAAAAAATATTTTGGGTGGCATGCTTTTCCTGTCAACGAAAATGACAAAGTAGCTCACAATACTTTCCATGCTAGATATATCATAGGCGGTTCCCAAACAGAAAATAAAGTTTATTCCTTTTCCACCAAACTTTCACTTTCCATGGCGGGCCGTATCCACGGTTGCCTTCCATACCAACACTTTCCAAGGAATTTATTATTTGACAACATAAAGTAATTTTTTTGTTTTTCATTTCGGGAATGGGCATCCCTATTACCACCGCACTCTCGTGCAATGACAAGTGAATAAACACTCATCTTGAGAATAACACATCTAGCATGGAAAAATATTGGACACTCCCCACCGTTTCATGAACAGTACGAGCACACAAAAGAGAAAATTTATTTTGAAAATTTAGAGATGGCACATACAAATTTGCTTGGAACGGCATGGAAATACCGCATATAGGTAGGTATGGTGGACTCATAAGGCAAAACTTGGTTTAAGGATTTTGGATGCACAAGTACTATTTCTACTTAGTACAAATGGAGGCTAGCAAATAGATTGAGAAGCAACCAAACCAAGAAACGAAAATTCACATAAGTGAGCATTGAGCATAACTAACACCGAATTATGCACCACAAGTAGGATGTAACTTCATTGCATAACTATTGACTTTTGTACTTGCATAGGGAATCACAAACCTTAACACCAATATTCCTACTCAAGCATAATTACTCACTAGCGTGACTCACATATTACTATCATCATGTTTCAAAACTATTACAAGGAATCAATTTTAATTTGTCCAATGATCTTCATGAAAGTTTTTATTATATCCTCCTTGGATATCTATCACTTTGGAACTAGTTTCATATATTGCCATTGCCTTTTTGACAAGCTCAAACAAATTTAAGTGAAGCACATGAGCATAAAGATTTCATCTCTCAAAAAGGTATAAGTGAAGCATGAGAGGATTTGTTCAAAATTTAATAACTCTCAAATTAATCTAAGTGAAGAATGAGAGTATTTCTACAAAAATTTCCAATCACACCGTGCTCAAAAAGATACAAGTGAAGCACTAGAGCAATTCTATAGCTCAAAAAGTTTAAGTGAAGCATAGAGAGCGATTCTAACAAATCATAGCATAATTTTGGCTCTCCCAAATAGGTGTGTACATAAAGGATGCAAATGAAAAACTAAAAAACAAAGCAAGCAAAGATACATGACGCTCCAAGCAAAACTCATGATATGTGACGAATAAAAATATAGCTCCAAGTAAAATACCGATGGTCGTTAGAAGAAAGAGGGGATGCCACTCGGGGGCATCCCCAAGCTTAGTTGCTTGTTCCTCTTTGGATATATCTTGGGGGTGCGGTAGCATCCCCAAGCTTAGGCTCTTATCACTACTTATTCCTTCATCCATCGTGATCTCACCCAAAACTTGAAAACTTCAATCACACAAAACTCAACAAAATGTTTGTGAGATCCGTTAGTATAATAAAGCAAATCACTACTTTAGGTGCTGTTGAAAACCCATTCATATTTCATTATTGAATTATACCTACTGTATTTTAACTTTACCATGGCTCATACCTTTCAATATAACCCATAGATTCATCAAAACAAGCACACAATGCAACGAAAACAGAATCTGTCTTAAACAGAACAGTCTATAGTAATCTGTACTCTAACCATACTTCTGTATCTCTAAAAATTCTGAAAAATTAGGAGAGCGTAAATAATTTGTATATAAACACTGTGTTAAAATTTCAGCTGAAGATCACGTTCCAGAAAAAAATTAAAATTCAAATACTGGACGCAAAGTTTCTGTTTCAGATTCAGCATCGCTTCTACTCATCTTATGAATCATCCTAAAGGCTCTACTTGGCATAAACACTAAATAAACCATAAAAAACACAATCATAACAGAGGCATAATTGTGTCAACACTCAAAAACATAAAGGAAAAAGCAAAAATTTATTTATTCATTGGGTTGCCTCCCAACAAGCGCTATCGTTTTACGCCCCTAGCTAGGCATAACGCATAGATTCAAGTATTGTCATCTTTGGTTTTGGATCCATAGGATGCCCTCATGATTGATGCATATGGTGGATTAATTCTTGTTCTAGGGAAGTGTTCCATACCCTTTCTTAGTGGAAATTGAAAACGAACATTGCCTTAGTTCATATCAATCACGGCACCTATAGTGCGTAAAAACGGTCTACCAAATATAATGGGACACGACGGTTTGCAATCAATATCAAGCACAATAAAATCTATTGGCACATAGTTCCTATTTGCAAGAATAAGAACATCATTAATTCTTTCCAAAGGCTTTTTAATAGTAGAATCCGCCAAGTGCAAATTAAGAGAACATTCTTCAATATTGGTAAGACCAAGCACATCACATAAAGATTTCGGAATCGTGGAAACACTAGCACCCAAATCACACAAGGCAAAGCACTCATAATTTTTAATCTTGACCTTAATGGTAGGTTCCCACTCATCATGTAATTTTCTAGGAATAGAAATCTCCAACTCCAACTTTTCTTCAAAAGATTTCATCATGGCATCAACGATATGTTTAGTAAAAGCTTTATTTTGCTCATAAGCATGGGGTGAATTCAACATGGATTGCAGCAAAGAAATACATTCAATCAAAGAGAAACTATCATAATTAAATCTTTGCAATCCAAAATAGTGGGCACATCACTAGTTAAAGTTTTGACCTCTTCAAACCCACTTTTATCAAAAATTTCATCAAGATTTTCACCCTCCAAATTATCGGGACGCCTTCTAGCTAAAGTTGACTCTACTTCAGTCCCTTTATCATAAATTTTAATAATACTAAGCAAGGAATCAATAGTAGAAACACCAATTACTTTAAGATCTTCATCTTTTTTATGAAGGCAATCACTAGAAAACGATTTTTCTAAGATTTTTCTTTTAGCTCTAAGCATAGCGGTTCTTTTCTTACTTTCATCCATAGAGACATATAAAGCTTTAATTGATTCACCAATCTTAGGCACAAAAGCTTTCAACTTGAGATTTTCAACATCATGAGAAATTTTATCAATGCTCCTAGACATATCATCAATCTTATTCAACTTTTCTTCTATCTTAGTATTGAAAGCCTTTTGCGCATTGATAAATTCTTTAATATTACTCTCAAGATCAGAGGTGTTCCTATTATTATTGTAAGAGGAATTACCATAGGAATTACCATAATTATTAAAGGAATTTCGAGGAAAAGGCCTAGTATTAAAATTACCTCTATAAGCATTGTTATTGAAATTGTTTCGCGAGACAAAGTTCACATCCACGGAATCACTATTTTTCTCAATCAAGGTAGACAAAGGCACATAATTAAGATCAATAGGAGCATTTTTACTAGCAACCAATTTCATCAAAGCATCAACCTTATCACTCAAAGTACTAATTTCTTTAACCGAATTAACTTTTTTACTAGTAGGTGCTCTTTCGGTATGCCATTGTGAATAATTTGCCATGATATTATCTAGAAATTTAGTAGCTTCACCTAAAGTAATTTCCATAAAGGTACCACCCACGGCGGAATCTAAAATATTTCTAGAGACGAAATTCAATCCCGCATAAAAATTGTATGATCATCCAAAGATTTAAACCATGAGTAGGACAATTTCTTAGCATCAACTTCATTCTTTCCCAAGATTGTGCAACATGTTCATGCTCAAGTTGCTTAAAATTCATGATTTGTGTCCTAAGGGAAATAATTTTTGCGGGAGGAAAATACTTGGTAATAAAAGCATCCTTGCACTTATTCCAAGAATCAATATTATTGCGAGGAAAGAAGAAAACCAAATTTTTGCATGATCCCGCAAGGAAAAAGGAAACAATTTCAACTTCACTATATCATTGTCCACATCTTTTTTCTTTTGCATATCACACAATTCTACGAATGTGTTTAGGTGGGACGCGGCATCCTCATTAGGAGTACCGGTAAATTGATCTTTCATGTGTGACGCCCCGAAATTGATCGTACGCTAATCATACACGCAAATGCGTACGACCAAGATTAGGGTCTCACTGGATGATATCACAACACAACTCTAGACACAAATTTAAAGTCATACAACATTATATTACAAGACATGGCCTCGAGGGCTCGAATACATAAGCTCAACATACAAATGAGTCAGCGGAAGCAAATAATATCTGAGTACAGACATAAGTTAAACAAGTTTTGCCTTAAGAAGGCTAGCACAAAGATAACACGGATCGAAAGAGGCGAGGCCTCCTGCCTGGGAACCTCCTATCCTACTGCTGGTCGGGGGCATCCTCCACGTAGTAGTAGGCTTCGGCGGAGGTGTAGTAGTCGTCTCCGGCGTACTCCATCTCCTGGGCTCCATCGTCTGAACGCAGTAATCGTATCGAGGGGAAGAGAGAAAGCAAAGCAGCGGTGAGTACTCATCCAAAGTACTCGCAAGACTGACATCAGAACTATGCTAAGTATGCATCATCATCAAAGGAAAAGGGGTTATATCTGGACTGAGTGCAGAAAGCAAGAATGAGAAGGGGAAAGCCTAGTCCTATCGAAGACTAGCATCTTCAACATGTTGCAGCATTAGAAGAGTGTAGATTGGTAACTCATATGTAACAATATTATTGTAGCAATTTTATTAAGTAACCACGCCCAAAGATCCTTCCTCGACTCCCTGCGAGAAAGCAATCTCGGAGCCAACATTCATTTCAAATTTATCACTTTTAGTTATATTAGCTCGGGATACAACTCCAAGTCGTCCTGTTACCGTGGACACGACTATTCAAATAGTTAATTTCATCCCTGCAGGGGTGCACCACGTTTTCCATCACGCTTGATCACCTTTGGCTGGACACACTTTCCTAGGTCATGCCCGGCCTCAGAGATCAACACGTCGTCGCCCTACCTAGGCTCAACAGAGAGGCCAGCCCACCGGTCTAAGTCCTAAGCGCGCATGGGTCATGGGCTCACTCACCCTTTGCACTCCTGCACGATGCGAGGGCGGCCGAGGTCAGTCCTAGCATGACTAATACAAGACCAATGCCGTCGTGGACCACTCGGGCGCGCGCCGCTCCATTGCTGACGTCCGAAGAGCTTCGGCTGATACAACGACGCCGAGTACCCATAACTTCTCCCACGTGAAGGTTAGTGCGAAAAGGTCAAATGACCAACTCAGATCAAATACCCAAACCATTAGCATTTTGTTAATTGCGGTGACGAGCGCCATACATGATATGTGGTCCCGTCGCCCCGTCTCGAGGTCTTGTGGCAAGGGCCAAGAATGCCCGGCCACGCCCAGTCGTATTACACCAACACCCTCCGGTCTTCCAGACCTCATCATGTATCAACAGTAAGGTAAAGGTAACAGTGTGTATATAACACCAAGGGGGAAACCCGAGGGATTAACCTCGAAGATTCCCACCTGATGTAACCGACAAGGTGACCAGAGAGGATTCACCCTCAATGGTCTACGCTTGAGGGGTTGCACGACAGAGTCGTCGTCGGGAGTGGTGAAGGAGGAACCACCCTCGATAACCACGAATGACTAGCTGCACTACAGAGTTAGCATCATGAGTACTTCACGAGGTGTCACCCTCGGTACTCGATAGTAGCTCAATAGAGTCGTACAACTAAGGGGTGTGCGGAGAATGTGACGGGCATGGCTGGTCGGTCAGCTGACCGAGTCTTCGAGTCTTCGAGTCGTCGATGAAGAAGCACGGGCAACCGGGACTAAGGGGGTCACAGGGGATCACTAGTCAACCTATGCTAAGCAGTTTAGGAAAGCAGTAGGTATAGTAGCAGTTCATCAAAAACAGGCTATGCATCAGAATAGGTATTAACTACAACAGTAGCAAAATCTAATGCAAGCATGAGAGAGAAGAGAACTAGGCGATATCGGGATGATCAAGGGGGGTTGCTTGCCTTGCTGCTCTGCTGCAAAGGCCTGATCGTCAACGGCGTAGTCGTACCCGGCAGCAGCGTCAGTCTCGGAGTCTACCGGTAAGAAGAGGGGGGGGGGGAGAAACAATAAATATAAAGCACAGATGCATTCACGATGCATGACATGGCAATACGCAGAGCTAGACATGCACTAACGCAGTACTACACGTCACAGACGGATCGGAATAATATCTGACGATATTTTCCGGGTCTCGGGCTACTACCGGACAGATGCAAATGATGGAAAAGTTCCACGTTCGTTATGATAGGAGCAGGCGACAGACGAACGGACTGTGTATTCGGATTCGTGGGATTTTTCTGAACAACTTTCATGTATAAATTATTTTCATCTGACTTACAGATTATTTTATATTAATTTTTAAAGTTTTATTAATATTCTAAAATTAAAAGGATTAAATTTAATTCAATAATTCTATTATGACATCAGCATGATGTCATGCTGACCTCAGCAATCAACAGTGGGGTTGACTGGTCAAACTGACCAGTGGGCCCCAGTGTCATTGACACAGGATTAAATTAGTTTAATTAATTTTAAACAAGATTAATTAGGGGGGGACCCACCTATCATTCTCTGCTGAGATTAATTAACAGAATTAATTAACCGGTTAACCTTATCGCCTAATTAATTAATTAATTAATTAATTTACTAATTAATATTTTTATTATTATACTTTTAATTAAAAACATTCTTGGGGGGTGGGCCGCGTCTGTCATTGTCACAGGGGTGGGGATTAGTGTGTGTGTTTGTGTGGGGGGGTTAATCCCCCACTAATCTGGTTCGGTTTAGGAGGGCCAGGGGCCATCGGGGCATGGGCGCGCAGGGCGCAAGGCGCCGTCAGCCAGGGGCGGCATGGGGCGAGGCCACAGGGGGCGCCGCCGGTCAAAGGGCGCGCGGGCGCGGTGTTAGCCGCGGCGAGCGGCGACGAGCAGCAGGGTGAGGCGCGGCGGGCGCGAGCGACGTAGCGGGGCCGCGGCGGCGTAACGGCGATGCAGGGGCGTGCGGTGCTCGGGCGCGAGCGCGAGCGGATGGCCGGCGAGCGCGGCGAGAGGGGGGGTGCGCCGGAGCGCATCGAGCGGCCGAAGGGGGGAGAGGAGGAGGGGAGGGAGGAGCCCTAGGGGCTCAAGTTGCGTCGGGAGAGGAGGGTAGCGGGCGCAAGAGAGGGCGGCGGCCGGCGACTGGTGGGGAGGCCCGGCGGCGACAGGGCGGCGTGGAGCGGCGGCGCAGGTGGAGCGGGGCGACGGGCGGCGACGCGGGCGGCGGTTGCCCCGATCCGATCTGGATCGGGAGCGGGGGGGTGGGCAAGTGGGGTGAGTGGGTGGTGGCTAGGGTTGTGGGGAGGGGGGGGGGTTTATCCCCAGTGGGGCGGCTGGGCCGGCCGGAGTGGGCCGTGAGGGGGGGGGGGTAGGTCGGCCGGCCAGTTGGGCTGGCCCAGGGGGAGGGGGTTGCCTTTTCCTCTTTTTTTGTTTTCTATTTAAAATACTTTCTGTTTTATTTATCTTGCCATTATTTTAGTTTAGCAAAAATGTGTGACATGCTCCAATAAATATCTTGCAATACCCTGCATGGCCACACACAGTTTGGAGATTATTTGAATATGTTTGTATTATGCATGCAATTAAAGGGCACTTTTAAATGCTTTAAAGCTCTGCTTTTGATGGTGGGGTCCATACCAACATCAAGGTGATGTTGTTTTCCTTAACCACATTTTTTTGTGATTTTTAACAAGTGTGCAACAATATTCTCTTGCTGTTTGGACTTTTATTTTATCACAATTAAATTCAAGGGCCTTTTGAAGTGGAATTCGAATGATATATGAAATTCAAAAGCGACCAAGTCATGTTTAGCAAAATGGTCATGCTTGATCAGGGTCATTACTGTAGCCTAATTACAATCATCACTGTAGCACTGAAACCAGGGTGTTACAACTCTCCCCTACTAAAAGAAATTCTCGTCCCGAGAATTAAGAGGTAGAAGGGAGAAGATCGAGATATTCTACACGAAGATGATCTTCGCGTTCCCAAGCGGCTTCATCTTCAGAATGATTTTTCCACTGTACTTTGAAGAACTTGGTGACCTTCTGACGAGTCCGACGTTCGGTTTCATCAAGAACGCGGATCGGATGCTCTTTGTAAGTGAGATCATCCTGCACTTCAATCAATTCGGGATACACCTCACGATGCAGATCCTTGAAGCAACGACGAAGTTGCGACGCATGGAAGACATCATGGATATGGTGGAATTTTGGTGGCAGCTCCAATTTATAAGCCACATGCCCACGTCTTTCAATAACGCGGAAGGGACCAACGTAGCGAGGAGCTAGCTTGCCCTTGACTCCGAACCGATGAGTTCCTCTCAAGGGAGTGACACACAGATAAGCCTTATCACCGGTTTGGTAGGTGGAACCCCAGTGTTTCTTGTCATAATTGCTCTTTTGACGTGACTGGGCCGCCTTGAGATTATCCCGAACAATACGGACTTGCTCTTCGGCTTGTTGGATAATGTCCGGACCAATGAGTACACGTTCCCCAGTTTCTGACTAGTTCAGAGGGGTTCGGCATTTCCGTCCATATAACACTTCAAAGGGGGCCATCTTCAAGCTGGCTTGATAGCTGTTGTTATATGAAAATTCAGCATAAGGAAGAGATTCTTCCCACTTCTTGCCGAAAGAGATAACACAAGCCCATAGCATGTCTCCAAGGATTTGATCAACTTGTTCAACTTGACCTTGCGACTGAGGGTGGTAGGCAGTGCTCCAGGTAATATGAGTTCCCATTGCTTCTTGGAAACTTTCCCAGAACTTGGAGGCGAAAATACTGCCACGGTCTGAACTGATTTCCTTTGGAATGCCATGGAGGGAAACAATTCTTGAGGTATACAAGGCTGCTAGTTGACTAGCAGTAATTGTCTCCTTGACTGGCAAGAAGTGTGCGACCTTTGAGAATTGGTCGATGACGACAAAGATAGCATCATTACCCTTCTGCGACCTTGGAAAACCCATGACGAAGTCCATCTGAATCTTGTCCCATTTCCATTCAGGAATCGGGAGTGGTTGCAGAAGTCCAGCAGGTTTCTGATGTTTAGCTTTGACCCGGTGAGAAATGTCACATTCTTCAATATAGCGAGCAATGTCTTGCTTCATACCAGACCACCAGTAATTTTGACGGATGTCCAGGTACATCTTATTACTGCTCGGATGAATAGAGAGATGGGTGTCGTGAGCTTCTTTCATCACCTTCTCTGTCATAAGTTCAAAACAGGGAACCACAAGGCGATCCTTGAAGTACAATGCTCCATCTTTACCAAGCGAGAATTCCTTGAATTTCTCTAAGTTAATATCCTCTTTCATTCTAAGGATGTAAGCATCCTTGTCTTGGGTGGACTTAATAGTTCTCAGAAGAGTCGGTTCCATGACAAGGTTATTAAGAGAACCCTGTGGAACAATGTGAAGATTCAACTTGCGGAGCTCTTCATGGAGATGGGGGTTAGCCTTTTGAACCATATGATTATTGCAATAAGCCTTTCGACTCAAGGCATCTGCCATAACATTAGCCTTGCCAGGGGTATAAGATATACCGAAGTCATAGTCCAAAACTACTTCCATCCATCGCCTCTGACGGAGATTTAGGTCTGGCTGAGTAAACAGGTACTTCAGGCTTTGATGGTCAGTATATATCTCGCAACGATTACCAATAAGGTAATGCCGCCATAACAACAAAGCATAGATCACCGCGGCAAGTTCAAGGTCATGCACTAGATAATTCTCTTCATGGGGACGCAACTGTCGTGAAGCATACGCAATCACTCTGCGTTCTTGCATTAGGACACAACCTAATCCTTGACGGGATGCGTCGCAATAAATGACGAAGTCCTTCTGAGAATCCGGAGGAGCAAGCACTGGAGCAGATGTCAGCTTGTCCTTGAGTACTTGGAAACTTTCCTGACAATTGTCTGTCCACTCAAACTTAACGCCTTTGTGAAGCAGATTGGTCAATGGCTTGGCAATCTTGGAGAAGTTCTCGACAAAACGACGGCAATAGCTGGCGAGTCCGAGAAAACTTCTGACTTTCTTGACATTCTTCGGGGGAGTCCAGTCAAGAATAGCCTGAACTCGTTCTGGGTTGACGACAATACCATCTTTGGAGATCACATGACCAAGACAGGTCACTTCGTCCAACCAGAACTCACACTTGGAATACTTGGCATATAGCTGATGCTCTCGAAGCTTTTCCAGCACAAGACGAAGATGTTCAGCATGCTCTTCTTTGTTCTTGGAGAATACTATAATATCATCGAGATAAACCATGACGAATTTATCGAGGTAGTCCATGAAGTTATAATTCATCAACCGAGAGAAGGTTGCTGGAGCATTTGTTAAACCGAAAGACATGACGGTGTATTCGTATGAACCATAGCGGGTAACAAATGCAGTCTTAGGGATATCTTCTTCACAAACATGGATCTGATGGTAACCCAACCTCAAGTCGAGTTTAGAGAATATTGATGACCCAGCAAGTTGTTCATATAAATCATTGATCCGAGGAAGCGGACATTTGTTCTGAATGGTTGCCTGGTTGATGGGACGGTAGTCTTGGACCAAATGATACGTACCATCCTTCTTCTTGACAAACAAAGAAGGCGCTCCCCAAGCAGAGGAACTCGGGCGTATGAAACCCATGCGAAGAAAATTGTTGATTTCTTGCTTAAGCTCAAGGAGCTCATGAGGAGGCATCTTATAAGGACGCTTGGCTATAGGCGTGGTACCGGGTACCAAGTCGATGACAAACTCGACAGCTCTAGCAGGGGGAATCCCTGTAAGTTCTTCTGGAAAGACATCTCGGAAGTCCCAGACAACTGGAATGTCTTCAATCCCCGCCAAAGGTGACTCATTTAGAGCATTCATGGCATATAGTCGGGCATCAACATCTCAAACAAGATGAGCATGGTAGCTGACTATCTCATTCGAAGGATGCAGGAGGTGGACAGTTTTGGTGGCACAAATGATCGAAGCAGTATGTGCTTTCAACCAATCCATTCCCAGAAAAAGGTCGATCTTGGAAGACTTCAATATAATGGGGGAAGCATGGAATTCCAGTCCTTCTATTTCAATGGGGACATCGTGGCTAACCATGGAGGTCCGGCATTGGCCCGCGGGGGTGTTTACCACTATTGGAATGTTCATCTCCTCGTACTTAATGCCATGCATGTATGCAAAATCTTCAGACATAAACGAATGCGATGCTCCTGTATCAAACAATACAGAAGCTGGAGTTGAGTTGACGAGAATAGTACCCATCACAGTAGCAGGCTGGTCTTGAGCTTCATTCAGCTCAGCGTTGTTAGCTTGAGCACGACCCTAAGCAGGCCTGGCATTGTTGTTGCGGGCCTGGTTGGAAGGCAGTGCAAGTTGATTCTGATTCTGCCTGCATTCTCTAGCACGGTGCCCTGGATGACCACACTTGAAGCACAACCCATCCTCAGGACGAGAATGGGGACCAGGAGCTCGTGGTGGCGGAGCTGGGAGCCTCGGCTGCCTAGGTGGGGATGGAGGCAGACGAGGTGCAGCATAGGACGGCCTTGGAGCAGGAGCAGGTGCATGGTACATGATGAGGATGCCTACCCTGGGTAGGGTCATAGGCCTGACATCTGAGGCCCACCTATGGTCCTTCAATGTCATTAAAGCCCCTGGGCAGAGACTCATTCGGATGAATATAGTCGTTCACTCGGATTATTCATGTCACTCGGACTACACGGCACCATTCGGACAGACAGAAGCTCAGGCGACCCGAAAGACAAAGCGTCCGTAGAATTCGAGTAGTCATTCGTTATGAGTTAATTCACCGTTACCAGTAACATCAGGTTAATCAGCCATTCCTCTAATGCAGTATTCATTGGCATTTATTGCCCTAATCATGGCGCTCGGCCGGTGGTGGCGCACTCTATATAAGCCACCCCCGGGCGCCATAGCAAGGGTTCCGACCCTCTGTAATTCTCTACCACCATAAGCAAACACCACAGCCTCCGGGCATCGAGATGTAGGGCTGTTATCACTTCCGAGTGAGGCCTGAACTCGTACATACCGAGTGCACACTTACGCTGTAGTTAGAATTCGCCCCTCCTTTCGTACCCCTAGTACTATTGCCAGGTTCATTCCCACGACAGTTGGCGCCCACCGTGGGGCTGCGCGTCTAGCGAATTCCGGCGCAGGTGGAATTTCCATTTTCTCGTTCATCATGAACGCATTCGGCGGCGAGATCCTCTTCGGGTTCCTCAGCTTCGCCGTCAACGATTCGGCGTGGCTGCAGGAGGCACCGCTGGATGCTGAGGCACTGCCCGCCTGAGGTGCAGTGCACTTCAGCGCGACGACGTTCGGAGTCCTCCTCCGACAACCGTCTTCTCCTTATCAGCCAGCTTCTCCAACCCGTCTTGCGGCTTGTCGCCGGCGCTCCAGGCGCTCGCGGCCGCAGCGTTGGATCAAGCATGCTGTGGCGGCCCAGGCCGCAGGACAGCAGGTGGTCGCGCTCGAAGCCGACGAGTCCGTCCACTGCCTTTTTCCGTCTTTGGATGACGAATCTTCTGGAGCAGCCGAGCACGAGAGCAGCGGCAACATAGCGGAGGTCTTGATGGCCGGCCCGGCCCAGGGTGCTGCTCCACCTGGGCATTCCGCGGGAGATGCCCGTGATCGGGACGGCGACCGCAACAACGCCAGCTCCGACGGCTATGTTCCTCGACCCCTCACCCGGGAGCAATGGGAGGAAATCAGGCACAGGAACGATCAGGTCCTTCTGACGCCCATAGCGGGGAATACCCCAGAAGAGATAGCCCTGGAGGCAGCTCGCCAAGCCACCCTGGCTGAGCGCGAGTGACTCGAGCGGCTGCAGCGCTCACTCGATGAACGCGCGGCAAGAGACCTTCCCAACTCCAGCCGCAGCCGCCACCAGTTATTCACAAAGGATCGTCTATACACCATCCCGGTGATGCGCACGCCTTTGCTGAACCTGGCCGCGGCCACTCGGATTGCAGATTCGATCCAGCCGTCTGATTCGGCGGCAGGCGAGGGCATTCGGCAAATCCAGGCTTTGCTGAAGACCGCCCTGCAACAAAACTCAGAGGTATCACAGTCTCACCAACGCATTCGCAATGAATCCACTCGGGCAGACACCGTTCAGTCGGCTCACAGTCCCTTCACGCCGAGGAAAGACCTGCGAACTCCTCCTCTTCCAAGAGGTCCGCACGGAGGACGCGGGCGCGACGACCGCGATTTCAGTCGGACTCCCTCTCCGAGGGGCGGTCCACATGGCCAACGTCCGTATGACGGAGGCTACCCACCCGGGAGGAACCGTGAGCAGAGCCCTGTTCGGCAGAGAGGCTATGACGCCCGGTCTGACATCACTCAGTGAGTGGTCGATCGGAACAGGCATGACAGAGACCGAGCAAGCAGCTGGGGAGTTACCGGCCTCGGATGTTTCAGCAGACAGATCCGAGAGGCGGAAATACCCCCCAATTATCGGCTGGCGACCAGAATTGGGAAGTTCAATGGCGAATCCAAGCCAGAGACCTGGCTCGAAGACTATCGAGTCGCTGTCAAGATCGACGGCGGCGATGATTTCGTTGCCATGAAGCACCTTCCGCTCATGTTGGAAGGGTCCGCGCGTGTGTGGCTGAATTAGTTGCCCGCCAACTGCATTTACTGTTGGGAAGATTTGGCCCGAGTGTTCGTCAAAACATTCGAGGGCACGTACAAGTGCCCGGGTGGGTTGACAGAGCTACAACACTATGTCCAGAAGAGCAACGAAACTCTCTAAGAGTACATTCAGCGCTGGACCACGTTGGACAACACCGTGGAAAATGTGACCGAGCATCAGGCCGTGTGCGCCTTCAAGGCAGGCACTCGGTACTGGGAGTTGATCTTGAAGTTCAGCCGGTCTAGGGATCTGTCCCTCGGTCGGGCCATAGAGATCGCAAACAAGTACGCCAATGGCGAGGAAGAAGACCGGCTCCGTAGCGGCAAAGGGAGAGCTGGCAACGCCCCTCAATCGGGAGGCAATGCCGGGAAGTATCAGAAGCGGAAGGCTAATGCCTCCGGCAAGGCAGAGGGCGCAACCGTCCAAGGGAAGGACAGGGCAAGCCGAAGCCCAAGAAAAAGAAGAAAGAGTGGACTCCCAAGAAGAAGTCCGACTACAAATCCGACATTCTCGACCAACCGTGCCAAATTCATACCAATACGGATGAAGAAGGCAACGTCGTGCTCCCGAAGCACACCACTCGGGAATGTCGCCTGCTTAAGTAGGAGATGGGCACTGAACCCTCGAGTGAAAAGGTCGATGTCAAAGATGAGGAAGATACTTCCGAGTATCCAAAAGTCGACAAAGTCCTCAACGTGATCTTTGCCGACGTCGAAAGCAAGAGGTAGCTGAAAGTTGTCAATCAGGAGGTCAACATGGCAGTTCCGACTGCTCCCAAGTATCTCAACTGGACGAAGACGCCTGTCACCTTCGACCAGTCTGACCATCCGCCTCACATAGCCACACCTGGGAGGCAGGCGTTGGTCGTCGACCCGGGTGTGGGTGGCGTCCGACTGCGCAAGGTCCTGATGGACAAAGGCATCGGGCTCAATATCATATATGCTGATACGCTCAAGGTAATGGGCATCCCGATGTCCCAATTGAGCAAGAGAACACATGCATTTCCACGGGATTGTCCCTGGGAAGAAACATAGTCACTTGGCCAGATCGCTCTGGACGTCGTATTCGGAGGCGAAAAGAATTTCCGAAAGGAAAGGTTAACCTTCGAGTTGGTCGACTTCCGCAGTGCTTATCACGCCATCCTGGGTAGGCCTGCCTACGCACCTTTCATGGCCAGACCATGTTACGTGTATCTCAAACTCAAGATGCCAGGGCCTAAGGGCGTGATCACAGTGACTGGCGACCGGAAGGTTGCCGAAGAGTGCCTCCAGCAGGGCTCAAAGATCGCCAACGAGCAAGTGCTTGCAGTCGAGCTTGAAGGGTACAAGAAAGAAGTAGATACGACTGATCTGCTCAGATCAAAGCGTCCGGCTTCAGAATCAGCCTTCCAGTCGGCTGGCGAGACCAAGCAAGTCCATGTTCATCCGAGTGACCCAAGTGCTGCTCCGACGAACATCTCCACCTCACTCGGAGACAAATAGGAAGCCGAGCTCATCCAGTTCCTCCCTGAGAACTGGGACATCTTCGCATGGAAGCCGTCTGACATGCCTGGTGTTCCCAGGGAACTGGCTGAGCACCGACTCCGAACCGATCCCAAGGCCAAGCCAGTCAAAGAGTACTTGCGCCGATCCTCCGTCGGGAAGCGCAAGGCGATTGGTCAAGAGATAGCTCGGCTCCTTGCCGCCGAGTTCATTCGCGAGGTTTACCACTCCGAGTGGCTCGCGAATGTCGTCTTGGTACCGAAGAAGGACAAATCACTCCGTATGTGTATTGACTTTAAACATCTCAATCGGGCCTGCCCGGAGGATCATTTCCCTTTACCTCGGATAGATCAGATAGTAGACTCTACTGCCGGATGCGAACGTCTGTCGTTCCTGGATGCGTACTCCGGGTACCACCAGATCCGAATGTACGGTCCTGATGAAATAAAAACAGCCTTTATCACCCCATTTGGGTGCTTTTGCTACGTCACGATGCCATTCGGCCTGAAGAATGCTGGGGCCACTTTCCAGCGCATGATCCAAAAATGCTTGCAAAAGCAGATCAGTCGGAACGTGGAGGCATATATGGACGATATCGTAGTCAAGTCTAGGAAAGGTTCCGACCTCCTGACTGACCTTGCCGAGACCTTCGTGAACCTACGACGCTTCGGAATAAAGCTGAATCTAGCTAAGTGCACATTCGGAGTGCCTGTCGGAAAGTTACTCGGTTTTCTCGTTTCCGAACGAGGGATCGATGCCAACCCGGACAAAATCGGTGCTATAGTCTGAATGAAGCAACCGGAGCGCTTACACGACGTGCAAAGGCTGACAGGATGCCTCGCGGCCCTGAGCTGATCATCTCAAGACTCGGAGAGAAGGCACTCCCCCTCTACCGATTGATGAAGAAGTCCGACAAGTTCGAGTGGACCAATGAAACGCAAGCCGCATTTGAAGAACTCAAGGCATTGCTTTCCACCCAGACGGTGTTAGCTGCTCCGGGCAGCCAGGAACCTTTACTCCTGTACATCGCGGCGACTAGCCAGGTGGTGAGCATAGTCCTTGCAGTAGAGCGCGAAGAGCCGGGAAAAGCATTCAAGGTTCAAAGACCCATATATTATATCTCAGAAGTGTTAACCCCTTCCAAGCAAAGGTACCCACACTACCAAAAGCTGGTCTATGGTATTTACCTGGCTACTAAAAAGGTGGTTCATTACTTCCAAGATCACTCGGTCACGGTCATCAGCAACGGTCCCCTGTCGGAGATCCTGCATAACAGAGACGCTGCTGGCCGGGTGGCAAAGTGGGCAATTGAGCTCCTTCTGCTGGAGATCAAGTTTGAAGCTAAGAAAGCAATCAAGTCCTAGGCATTGGTTGATTTTATGGCCGAGTGGATCAAGCAAGAGCAGCCAATCCCGAGTGTTCCCGAACACTGGACTATGTTCTTGGACGGATCCAAGATGCTCAATGGCTCGGGGGCTGGTGTGGTTCTTGTCTCTCCCAAAGGAGATCGGCTGAACTATGTCCTCCAAATCCATTTTGACTCATCAAACAACGAGGCCAAATACGAAGCCCTCCTGTACGGGCTCCGCATGGCCATATCACTCGGCATTCGTCGTTTGATGGTCTACGGTGATTCGGACCTCGTTGTCAACCAAGTGATGAAAGAGTGGGACATTCGGAGCCCAGCAATGACTGGTTACTGCAATACGGTCAGAAAGCTGGAGAAGAATTTTGAAGGATTGGAGCTGCATCACATTCCTCACGCAAAAAATCAGGCAGCAGACGACCTGGCAAAGATTTGATCCACTCGGCGACCAGTCCCTAAGGACATATTCCTCGAACATCTGCGCGCCCCAACGATTGCAGAAGACCCTTTCACAGAGGAGCCCCCACAAGCATTCGGTCCATCTAATCCGACTGAGGTTGACGTTCCGGCTGTAGTGGATCTGGTCCACGAAATGCTGGTAATCACTCCTGAGTGGACTCAATCCTATTTGGCATACTTGCTCAGGCAAGAACTCCCCAAACATGAAGAAGAAGCTTGTCGGATCGTCCGTCGATCCAAGTCATTCGAAGTTTTGGGGGACCAGTTATACAAGAAAAGCACTACAGTAGTCACTCAGAAATGCATCTCCCCAGAGGAAGGGCTGCAAATCTTACACGAAATCCACTCGGGAACTTGCGGCCACCATGCGTCCTCTCGGACTTTGGTCGCAAAGGCTTTCCGAGTGGGTTTTTATTGGCCCCGAGCCAATGAAGCAGCCCGAGATTTGGTCGACCTGTGCATTGGGTGTCAATTCTATAAAAATAAGTCTCACAAGCCTGCATCCGCGCTAAAGACGATCCTGCTCACCTGGCCATTTGCAGTGTGGGGCCTTGATATTGTCGGTCCCCTGCGGACTGGGACGAGTGGATTCACCCACCTGCTTATGGCGGTTGACAAGTTCACCAAGTGGGTCGAAGCGAAGCCCATCAAGAGTTTGGATGCAGGAACTGCCGTCAGCTTCATTCGGCAGATCATCTTTAGATTCGGCGTGCCACATGACATTATCACAGATAATGGAAAGAACTTCGACTCGAACGAGTTTCGCGAGTTCTGTTTCTCTCAAGGCACTCGGGTTAACTATGCGCCAGTGGCTCACCCGCAGTCGACTAGACAGGCAGAACGGGCAAACGGAATGATTCTCCAAGGTTTGAAGCCTCATTTGATGAGAGACTTGAAGTATGCTGCGAGGGCCTGGGTTGAAGAATTGCCTTCCGTCTTATGGGGCATTCGGACAACCCCGAACCGCTCTACGAAACGCACCCCTTTCTTCATGGTGTACGGATCAGAAGCTGTGCTTCCGAGTGATCTTCAGCACAATTCCCCCCGAGTGGAACTATACGATGAAGTTGAAGCTGAAGCTGCACGGCAAGATGGTCTTAACCTTTTTGAGGAACTGAGAGAGCTGGCCCTCATCAGATCGACGCTCTATCAGCAGGATCTGAGGCGTTACCATGATAGACACGTCCAGGGCTGAGCTTTTCAGGAAGGAGATCTTGTCCTCCGACTGGACCAGCAAAAACCCCACAAGCTAGCGCCTCCGTGGCAGGGGCCGTATGCAATCTCCAAAGTCTTGCACAATGGAGCCTACCGGCTCTACAACATCAAAGATGGCGTAGAAGAGCCCCGAACATGGAACGCGGACCTGCTTTGCAAGTTGTACACCTAGAAAATAACTACTTTAGTTTGTCATTCTAGTCATGGATCTGAGTGATCTCGATGAATAAAGTTTCGTTCCTTTATATTTTGTCGAAATTTGACTCTTTTCACTCCGGTGAATCAATCTCCTGTGTCACCCCCAGTGGGTGTAAAATGCTTAGCTGCGACCCCGCGTCGCCTAAGTCATAAACTGTCTCGAGTGGGACATCCTCCACACTCAGACTCTAAGATGGACAAGACCATCATTACTAAGATGGACAGGACCATCATAGTTCTCACGAACAATTCCGAGTGCGGGCCATGCCCACACTCGGGGGCTTAGCTGCGACCCCGCGTCGCCTAAGTCATAAACTGTCTCGAGTGGGACATCCTCCACACTCGGACTCTAAGATGGACAGGACCATCATTACTAAGATGGACAGGACCATCATTGTTCTCACGAACAATTCCGAGTGCGGGCCACGCCCAAACTCGGGGGCTTAGCTACGACCCCGCGTCACCTAAGTCATAAACTATTCCAAGTGGGACATCCTCCACACTCGGACTCTAAGATGGACAGGACCGTCATTACTAAGATGGACATGACCATCATTGTTCTCACGAACAATTCCGAGTGCGGGCCACACCCATACTCGGGGGCTTAGCTGCGACCCCGCGTCGCCTAAGTCATAAACTGTTTCGAGTGGGACATCCTCCACACTCGGACTCTAAGATGGACATGACCATCATTACTAAGATGGACAGGACCATCATTGTTCTCACGAACAATTCCGAGTGCAGGCCATACCCACACTCGGGGGCTTAGCTGCGACCCCACGTCGCCTAAGTCATAAAATGTCTCGAGTGGGACATCCTCCACACTCGGACTCTAAGATAGACAGGACCATCATTACTAAGATGGACAGGACCATCATTGTTCTCACGAACAATTCCGAGTGCGGGCCACGCCCACACTCGGGGGCTTAGCTGCGACCCCGCGTCGCCTAAGTCATAAACTGTCTCGAGTGGGACATCCTCCACACTCCAACTCTAAGATGGACAGGACCAGCATTACTAAGATGGATAGGACCATCATTGTTCTATTGAACAATTCCGAGTGCGGGCCACGCCCACACTCAGGGACTTAGCTGCGACCCCGCGTCTCCTAAGTGTAAACATTCAAAAAGCAAAAGTCGAATGAAACCAAGGCAAATAAAAACTGCGTCACTCAAAATAAGAGTACGGATAAAAGTCTTGACGACAGGAGCCTCATGCTCATTCAAAGTTTTACGGTTACAGCTACCACTCGGCATTCCGAGGCAAAAGTTTAAAGAGTTTTAAACCCGAAAATCACTCGGGCTGAGGCACTGCTTCGACGAAGGTGTCTAGGTCGATGCTGTCTGCGATCTGAGTGGCAGCTTCCATGAACATCTCCATGAAGTCTTCGACCTTGGCATGCTTCCAGTTGGCAACCTCCAAGGACTTCAGCTTCTTCTCATCCAGTCCCTTGCAGTGGACGCAGACGAGTGAGAGGGCAATGTCGGCTCCGTCCCGGGCTGCAGATTTTTTCCAATCTTTCACTGGGCTTGGTACATCCCTCACTCGGGTAAGGGCTGATTCTAGATCCGTCGAGGGCTCTTCCTCGGAGAAGACGTCTCGGACAATCTCCGAGACGGCAATGCTGAGCCTCTTCATATACGAGGTCACTTGATCGACACGTTCTTCCAAGCGAAGAATGCCCAGGGCAGCACTGTCCTTGAGCAGCTCTCTAGATGGGTCCAGCTCCTTCTCGATCTTGTTAGTCTCCTCGGTGACGTCATCACAAAAATCTGGGTTTGCAATGGATGAAGAAAAGTGTCAGAAGTGGTCAGAATTCACTCGGCCAGACAAGGATCACTTGGGAACATTACCTTTGAGTTTTTCGCTCACAGAGTCGCCATACTCCTCGACAAACTGTTCCAGCTCGTTCTTCTTCGCGGTGATATGCTTGAGTTTGTTCTCCCATTCAGAGTATGACTTCTTTAGATCAGCGAGCTCCTCCTTGGACTTCATCGCAGCAGCTTCCAGAGCTTTCTTCTCTTCCTCCAGCTTCCCGAGTGCCTTCAGCTTCTCTTCGGCCTCCTTGGTCTTTCGGCTAGCTTCCTTTTGAGCAGCCGCCAGATCCGTGTCCTTCTTCTCGAGGGCCGTCTTCACAGTTTCTAAAGAAATAGAATTCTTCAGCTTCTTGACAAGTTTATGATTTTTGCCACGAAGATCTGATGAAATAGACTCAGTCGGACGGGGAGGAACGGCAGTTATTGCAGCAGTCGGGCAAGATGAGCATACCTTTAATTGCCTTCTTCTCCTCTTCCAGTCGGGCGTTCTTGGCCTTCTCGGACTCAAGGCTAATGCGCAGGTCCTGCACCTCTTTCTCCAAAGTTTTGTAGTGGCTTCCGAGCTCACAAACAGACTGCAAACAAGAATTAAAGTGAAAGATATTGGTCAAAATTTTGACTCGAACTCTAAGAATCCCGCCGACTGCTTCAGTCGACGGCAGTCTCGGGGACTACACCCAGTGGGTGCGCTCAGCGCGCCCCCACTGGAAAATCAAATACAAGGTTTTTGATCCAGACTTAACAGACGGATCGAACATTAAATGCATTCGGACTCTAAGACTTCCGCTGACTGCTTCAGTCGACGGCAGTCTCGGGGACTACACCCAGTGGGTGCGCTCAGTGCGCCCCCACTGGAACTCAAAGACACCCAACCGGTGTATGCAAATCCTCACAAGACAGAAATAAAAATTCTGACTGAGGAAGGTACTTACAAGAGTACTTACTCTGACATTCTTCTTCAGCGCTTCGCTTGCATCGTACGCCGTCTTCAGTCGGTCGCTCGCCTCTTTGCTCGCTCCCACTTGGTCCTCCGGGACATAGTGTAGCGCAAAGATGTTGGTCGCAGAGGGAGTCAACGAGGGGGATGCTGTACCAGTACCGAGTGCTGCACCGGCTCCCGAGCTGGCCTCTCGTGCTGGCACCAAAGTATCGGCAAGCAATGACTCCTGCATCACGACGTCTGCGTTGGCCGAAGGGTTCGGCAGGTCAACCCTGTCGTCCGCATCAATGTCGATCACTTCACCTGGAGCTGCAAGTGTTCAAGGCACTCGAAGATGAGTAAAAAGTAAACACTCGGAAATGTCCAGAGTTACCGAGTGAGTCCGGAGCTTACCTTTTGAAGACGCAACATAATCGTCGGCCCGCTCTTTCTCCAGAATGTTGGGATCAGGTGAAGCAGTTGAAGTATCAGAACTGTAAAGGAAACACTCGGATCGTTTCATCACTCAGACAAATATAGACAACAATTGTTAGAATGGAAATGCTTACGCCGAGGCCACGGGAATGGCCATCTTAATCTTTGGGATGAAGACCGCCTTCCGAGGTTTGGCCGTAGTGACTTTGGGATGCTTCGTCGGCTTCTCAGGCGAAGAGACAAGCTCTCCACGCCCGCGCTTTGAGCTTCGGGTCAGAAGGGCAGACCCAATCGGTTTGGTGGCTTTTGGTCCCTTGGGACCGCCACCACGGACTCCCGAGTCGTGGTGCGCCTTGGAACGGCCTTCAGGCACTCGGTCATCCGAGCGTGACGACTCCACCTCGTCGCCGCCTTCCGAGCCTTCCTCTTCATCCTCTTCATCGTCCTCGTCATCGTCGGGCTCTTCATACTCCCCTGCTTCGGCCGAATCTTCTGGATGATCGGTGTCGCTCGCAACATCGACCGGGCCCCTGTCCACGATTGGCACTTGGCTGCTCATCTGTGTAAAATCCTGCCGAATGAAGAGCAAGATCAGTCGGATCAACGACAATAAATACGCAAGTATCACTCGGATGATAGACCTTCGGAGATTACCTCATTCGGCGGGTTCTCTGCTGAGAGTGGAGCCACCAGCCTACTCCCCTTGGGGTTATCGCGCGCTGGGGTGATCGCCTTGATCTTGGCCTCCACCTTGTCGTCCGTGAGCTCCTCCGGGTGAGTCCGAGTGGGGTCACTCGGTCTGGCGTACTCCCACATGGGGTGAGCCCTGGCTTGCAGCGGTTGAATCCTCCTCTGGAGGAAAACCTCCGGCAAGTCGAGGTCGTTGACGCCTTTCTGCACTAGAGCTACCGGAGCTATCACCAGGATATCCACTTCAGTCTTCTCCTCTTTCGTCACAGTCAATCTGGGAACTGGCCGAATGCGTTCAGAAGTATATGGCGGAAGTCCCGACTGACCTTCACCGACTGGAATGTCCTGGCAATAAAACCAGTTCTCCTGCCACCCTTTCACCGAATCAAGGAACGTCATTTGCGGGAAACAGACCTTTCCCCGTAGTTGAATCCCCAGACCTCCACACAGCTGGGCCACATTCGTCTTGTCTTTCGACCGAGTGGGCTTTTTTACGGTCATCACTCGGCAAGTAAAAAGGTGCTTGAACAAGCCCAAGTGAGGATGGCAACCCAAGAAGTTTTCACAAAGAGATATGAATGTAGCTAGATAAACAACAACATTGGGAGGGATATGATGGAGTTGAGCGCCAAAGAAACCCAGAAATCTTTGGAAGAAGGGGTGGGGCGCCAGAGAGAAACCTCGCTCGAGGTGAGTCACCAAGAGCACGCGCTCGTCTCCCTTCGGCGAAGGCTCATCCTCGCCCGCTCCCGGTAGCCGCTAGCTCCCCTCGGGCACGAACCCTTGGCCCTCCAGCTTGAGCATCCAGGCCTTGGTCACCCGCAACAGCAACCACTCGCCCTGCGTCCATCCAGCCGGCGCTCCGGTGCTGGAGGAGGAGGCGCGCGAGCTCCTCTTCGCCCGCTCGGCCTTCGCGGTCACAGACGCCGCGCTCATCTTCACCGATGAGCTTGGAACGGCCTTTGCCTAGGGAAAGGTGGAAGGAGCAAGGGTGGGCGTCGGAGAAGATGAGGGAGAAGGGGAAAATGAGAACTGGTCTCACCCCTAATAGTGCTTCCAGTTTTTATATCGAAAATCCGGCGAGATCTCTGGCTGTCAATCCGCAAACGGAGCGAGATCCGCGGATCTACTGTTCAGGGCTTCGAGGACACGTGGCGAAAATCCCGGCGCAGTTATCGAGGCGTCACGCCCACTACCCCAAATTATCGGGACGTGACCGTTCCGCCGCGCTCCCACGCGCAGTTTTGACGATTTCGAACGCGCGGAAATTTCTCCATGCCACGAATGAAGCAAGCTCCGCGATGCGAAGGCTTTGATGACTCCCTCCTACGAACCGAGTGAATGACTCACACCAGCTAAACACTCGGATTAAGTGGCAAGACAGTTTGGTCAAAAGACATCAATCCTGAATCCATCATGGTTTGAAGCCGAGTGAGGAACGGCAAGACCGTTTCTCGGACTCTTCTGAGAGACCATCGACGCTTCCGAGTGTCAGTCACTCGACCACTAAAACCTCATGGATTCGGGGGCTACTGATGAGGATGCCTACCCTGGGTAGGGTCATAGGCCTGACATCTGAGGCCCACCTATGGTCCTTCAATGTCATTAAAGCCCCTGGGCAGAGACACATTCGGATGAATATAGTCGTTCACTCGGATTATTCATGTCACTCGGACTACACGGCACTATTCGGACAGACAGAAGCTCAGGCGACCCGGAAGACAAAGCGTCCGTAGAATTCGAGTAGTCATTCGTTATGAGTTAATTCACCGTTACTAGTAACATCAGGTTAATCAGCCGTTCCTGTAACGCAGTATTCATTGGTATTTATTGCCCTAATCATGGCGCTCGGCCAGTGGTGGCGCACTCTATATAAGCCACCCCCGGGCGCCATAGCAAGGGTTCCGACCCTCTGTAATCCTCTACCACCATAAGCAAACACCACAACCTATGGGCATCGACATGTAGGGCTATTATCACTTTCGAGTGAGGCCTGAACTCGTACATACCGAGTGCACACTTGCGCCGTAGTTAGACTTCGCCCCTCCTTTCGTACCTCCTAGTACTATTGTCAGGTTCATTCCCACGACAGTACATATTGTGAGGAATCCAGATCTTGCGCTTCTGACTTCCTGAGCCCAAAGATGAGCCCATGTCACGGTTGCGCTTGCTGCTGTCCTTGTAGTCCTACAGACCTGTTTCCACTTGAATGGACTTGTTCACCAAGGTGGCAAAGTTATCGAAGTCCTGAACAAGGAGTGCCAGCTTGATATCCGGGTGGAGGCCTTCACGGAACTTCTCCTGCCTACGAGCATCAGTTGCAACGTCTTCTTCAGCATAGCGAGATAAGTCCAGAAATTCCCGCTGATAAGCATCCACAGTCTTGTTGCCCTGGACTAGTTCCGGAACTCATGCTTCTTCTTGTCCATCAGTCCCTGAGGAATGTGATGAGCACGGAATGCAGCTTGGAACTCCGGCCAGGTGATGATTGTTCCAACAAGCTATGAGCGCCTGTGACTCTCCCACCATTGAGCAGCGGGACCCTTCAGAAAGTACGAGGCAAAGGTGACATAGCTAGCCACTGGGGCGCCTGAAGACTCCAACTCATAAGTGATGTCACGGAGCCAGTCATCTGCGTCAAGCGGCTGAGTTGAGCTGCGGTAGATAGCAGGGTTGAGACACATAAAGTCCTGCAGAGTCATTGGGGCTGGCTGCTGATTCATATTCAGCCTCGGGAACTGATCGATAATCCCTTGCATAAACTGGCGGTTCAGCTCAAACTGCTGCATCATTCCAGCCATGTATTCAGGTGGCGGTGGTGGTTCACGCGCACCACGACCACGACCAGCTGGCCTAACCATTCTGTCAAATAATTTAACAGTGGTAGTTTAGCATTGAGTAATTGCAAAGACAAAGAATCATTCAAGAAGTAAATTGCACAAAGAAGGAAGTGCAATAGCTACGACATAGTAGTTCAAATTCAACATACAGATCCATACATAGGTCTATTACAAACCATAAGTCTGTTACAAAATAGATGATAGTTCCGGCATGAAAATAACTTAGACAACTAGGCGGCGCGTAGGCACACGGTAGAGGGATACAACAACGGGACATAGCGATATGCTATATCAACGTCGGGGACAACGAAAGAACCCACGGAACTGCACGTGGCCCTGAATGTGAAACCTGGGGGCAGGATTCTGCATCCCATGCACACTTTCATGTAGAATCTGGTGCCCAGCGGGGAGCGCAGGTCCACGTGCAGGAGTACGACCTCCAACAGCAGGCCACTCAAGACCTGGTGGAAACTCTGTCCGGCACGGGTAAAGGATGTACTCCAGATGTATCCCCGCACGGACTACTGACAACAACTGCTCCATAGCCTCATAAAGACGAGTACGGGTGGCGTATAGCTCGACGTTAAGAGCTCGGACAGTGCGATCCAGTACCTCAGTGTACTGAACCAGAACATACATGATGTATCTCAATGTCATCTCCTCCAAGCAGGGGTTCGCTGCATGGAGACGAACAATAGCAGCATAGGCAGCATCCTGTACTGCCATCTCAACGGTCACTCCAATGCCATGAAAGGTGTGCAGCTCAGTGATGGAGAGGTCCCGCCGATCCCAGATAACCATCTTGGCTTCATACTGTTCCCGGTTGAACTCGCGGTAGTCCTCATAAACAGTGTACTCGGGGTACCAGCGATATCCCAGCCTGATCAAGAGGTTGACCAGAATGGCCGGGAACCCAGTCGTATCGTGAGCCAAAGTCAAACGAACGATCTGCCTAGCGGGACGCATCTGTAACAAGAAGATTCAAAGATGTCAAATGGCAGTGTGTGCATCATAACTTCAAAGGAAACAATTGTCGACGAAATAAATCTCCAGTGGATGTGATCACGACAGCCTAATGTTAGAGTTAGCAAAATCTTTAATCCGAAAGAGAAGAGAGACCAGAACCCAGAGTATAGACGAGGAATAAAAGATCCTAATACCACCCGATTGAGATGTGGGCCCGTAAGCCACACGACTATGTTAGTAAAAGTTTTTCAAGTACTAGACTCAACTTCGGCCAAGGAGTTGGAAAGGGGGCTACCTACAGGCAGTCGGCTCTGATACCAGCTTGTGACGCCCCCAATTTGACCGTACGCTAATTATACATGCAAATGCGTACGACCAAGATTAGGGACTCACTGGAAGATATCACAACACAACTCTAGACACAAATTTAAAGTCATACCAAGATTAGGGCTCGAATACATAAGCTCGACATACAAACGAGTCAGCGGAAGCAAATAATATATGAGTACAGACATAAGTTAAACAAGTTTTGCCTTAAGAAGGCTAGCACAAACATAACACGGATCGAAAGAGGCGAGGCCTCCTGCCTGGGAACCTCCTATCCTACTGCTGGTCGAGGGCAGCCTCCACGTAGTAGTAGGCTCCGGCGGAGGTGTAGTAGTCGTCTCCGGCGTACTCCATCTCCTGGGCTCCATCGTCTGAACGCAGCAATCGTATCGAAGGGAAGAGAGAAAGCAATGCAGCGGTGAGTACTCATCCAAAATACTCGCAAGACTGACATCAGAACTATGCTAAGTATGCATCATCATCAAAGGAAAAGGGGTTATATCTGGACTGCCTGCAGAAAGCAAGAATGAGAAGGGGAAAGCCTAGTCCTATCGAAGACTAGCATCTTCAACATCTTGCAGCATTAGAAGAGTGTAGATTGGTAACTCATATGTAACAATATTATTGTAGCAATTTTATTAAGTAACCATGCCCAGAGATCCTTCCTCGACTCCCTGCGAGAAAGCAATCTCAGAGCCAACATTCATTTCAAATTTATCACTTTTAGTTATATTAGCTCGGGATACAACTCCAAGTCGTCCTGTTACCGTGGACACGGCTATTCGAATAGTTAATTTCATCCCTGCAGGGGTGCACGACGTTTTCCATCACGCTTGATCACCTTTGGCCGGACACACTTTCCTGGGTCATGCCCGGCCTCGAAGATCAACACGTCATCGCCCTACCTAGGCTCAACAGAGAGGCCAGCCCGCCGGTCTAAGTCCTAAGCGCGCAGGGGTCATGGGCCCACTCACCCTTTGCAATCCTGCACGATGCGAGGGCGGTCGAGGTCAGTCCAAGCATCACTAATACAAGATCAATGCCGTCGCAGACCACTCGGGCGCGCGCCGCTCCATTGCTGACGTCCGAAGAGCTTCGGCTGATACAACGACGCCGAGTACCCATAACTTCTCCCACGTGAAGGTTAGTGCGAAAAGGTCAAATGACCAACTCAGATCAAATACCCAAACCATTAGCATTTTGTTAATTGCGGTGACGAGCGCAATACACGATATGTGGTCCCGTCGCCCCATCTCGAGGTCTTGTGGCAAGAGCCAAGAATGCCCGGCCACGCCCCGTCGTATTACACCAACACCCTTCGGTCTTCCAGACCTCATCATGTATCAACAGTAAGGTAAAGGTAACAGTGTGTATATAACACCAAGGGGGAAACCCGAGGGATTAACCTCGAAGATTCCCACCTGATGTAACCGTCAAGGTGAGCAGAGAGGATTCACCCTCGATGGTCTACGCTTGAGGGGTTGCACGACAGAGTCGTCGTCGGGAGTGGTGGAGGAGGAATCACCCTCGATAACCACGACCGACTAGCTACACTACAGAGTTAGCATCATGAGTACTTCACGAGGTGTCACCCTCGGTACTCGATAGTAGCTCTGCAGAGTCGTACAACTAAGGGGTGTACGGTGAATGTGACGGCCATGGCTGGTCGGTCAGTTGACCGAGTCTTCGAGTCATCGATGAAGAAGCAGGGGCAACTGGGACTAAGGGGGTCACAGGGGATCACTAGTCAACCTATGCTAAGCAGTTTAGGAAAGCAGTAGGTACAGTAGCAGTTCATCAAAAACAGGCTATGCATCAGAATAGGTATTAACTACAACAGTAGAAAAATCTAATGCAAGCATGAGAGAGAAGAGAACTGGGCGATACCGGGATGATCAAGGGGGGGGGGGTGCTTGCCTTGCTACTCTGCTGCAAAGGCCTGATCGTTAACGGCGTAGTCATACCCGGCAGCAGCGTAAGTCTCGGAGTCTACCGGTAAGCAGAGGGGGGAAGAAACAATAAATATAAAGCACAGATGCATTCACGATGCATGACATGGCAATATGCAGAGCTAGACATGCACTAACGCAGTACTACATGTCATAGACGGATCGGAATAATATCTGACGATATTTTCCGGGTCTTGGGCTACTACCGGACAGATGCAAACGATGGAAAAGTTCCACGTTCGTTATGATAGGAGCACGCGACAGACGAACGGACTGCGTATTCGGATTCGTGGGATTTTTCCGAACAACTTTCATGTATAAATTATTTTCATCTGACTTACAGATTATTTTATATTAATTTTTAAAGTTTTATTAATATTCTAAAATTAAAAGGATTAAATTTAATTCAATAATTCTATTATGACATCAGCATGATGTCATGCTGACCTCAGCAATCAACAGTGGGGTTGACTGGTCAAACTGACCAGTGGGCTCCACTGTCATTGACACAAGATTAAATTAGTTTAATTAATTTTAAACAAGATTAATTAGGAGGGTGGGACCCACCTGTCATTCTCTACTGAGATTAATTAACAGAATTAATTAACCGATTAACCTTAATTGCCTAATTAATTAATTAATTTACTAATTAATATTGCGGGGCCACCGGTCAAAGGGCGCGCGGGCGCGGTGTTAGCCGTGGCGAGCGGCGACGCGCAGCAGGTTGAGGCGCGGCGGGCGCGTGCGGCATAGCGGGGCCGGGGTGACGCAACGGCGACGCAGGGGCGTGCGGTGCGCGGGCGCGAGCGCGAGCGGATGGCCGGCGAGCGCGGCGAGAGGGGGGGCGCCGGAGCGCATCGAGCGGCCGAAGGGGGGAGAGGAGGAGGGGAGGGAGGAGCCCTAGGGGCTCACGTTGCGTCGGGAGAGGAGGGCAGCGGGCGCAAGGGAGGGCAGCGACCGGCGACTGGTGGGGAGGCCCGGCGGCGACGGGGCGGCATGGGGCGGCGACGTGGTCGCGGGCGGCGGCGCCGGTGGAGCGGGGCGAGGGGCGGCGACGCGGGCGGCGGTTGCCCCGATCCGATCTGGATCGGGAGCGGGGGGGGTGGGGTGAGTGGGTGGTGGCTAGGGTTGTGTGTGTGTGTGGGGGGGGTTATCCCCAGTGGGGCGGCTGGGCCGACCAGAGTGGGCCGTGAGAGGGGGGTTAGGTGAGCTGGCCAGTTGGGCTGGCCCAGGGGGTGGGGGGTTGCCTTTTCCTCTTTTTTTTGTTTTCTATTTAAAATACTTTCTGTTTTATTTATCTTGCCATTATTTGACTTTAGCAAAAATGTGTGACATGCTCCAATAAATATCTTGCAATACCCTGCATGGCCACACACAGTTTGGGGATTATTTGAATCTGTTTGTATTATCCATGCAATTAAAGGGCACTTTTAAATGCTTTAAAGCTCTGCTTTGGATGTTGGGGTCCATACCAAAATCAAGGCGATGTTGTTTTCCTTAACAACATTTTGTTTGTGATTTTTAACAAGTGTGCAACAATTTTCTCTTGCTGTTTGGACTTTTATTTTATCACAATTAAATTCAAGGGCCTTTTTAAGTGGAATTCGAATGAGATATGAAATTCAAAAGTGACCAAGTCCTGTTTAGCAAAATGATCATGCTTGATCAGGGTCATTACTATAGCCTAATTACAATCATCACTGTAGCACTGAAACCAGGGTGTTACATCATGACAAGATTCAACAAAGCGGCATTAATATCACAAGACTCCGCACTAGTGGCGGGAGGAGCAATAGGAGTACTAATAAAATCATTATTATTAGTATTGGAAAAATCACACAACTTGGTGTTTTCTTGAGTCATCGTGACTACGCAAACAAGATTGCAAGCAAGGAAGAGATCCGGCGAGAAAAAGGCAAACAAAAAAGAGGGTGAATAAAACGACAAATTGGTGAAGTTGGGGAGAGGAAAACAAGCGGCAAATGGCAAATGATGTAATTGCAAGGAGATGAGATTTGTGATTAGGAACCTGGTAGATGATGATGGTGTCTCCTCGGAGCCTGAGATAGGCACGTAGAAGAGACCGCTTCCTCCCCGGCAACGGAGCCAGAAATTCCTTTGACGTGGCTTGAGACTGCGTCGGTATTTCCCCAAAGACGAAGGGATGATGCAGCACATAAGTATTTCCCTCAGTTATGAAACCAAGGTTATCGAACCAGTAGGAGGATCACCACCACCCAATAAGCAGCACCTACACACAAATAACAAATACTTGCAACCCGACGCGAAAGAGAGGTTGTCAATCTCTCTATGGTAAAAAGATAGATTAGGTAGTGATAGATAGGAGAGATAGATCTCTCAAGAACACAAAATAAAAAGAGCAAATAAAAAGTGCAGCAATATATTTTTGGGTTATTGGTTTTGTAGATCTGAAAACAAAGAGGCAAAACGATAGATCGGAAAGCAATATGTTGGAAAAGTAGACCCGAGGGCCGTGGATTCACTAGTGGCTTCTCTCATGAGTATAGCACACAGTGGGTGAACAAATTACTGTTGGGCAATTGATAGAAGATCAAATAATCATGACGATATCCAAGGCGATGATCACTATATAGGCATCACGTCCAAGATAAGTAGACCGACTCCTGCCTGCATCTACCACTATTACTCCACACATCGACCGCTATCCAGCATGCATCTAGTGTATTAAGTGCATGGAAAAATGGAGTAATGCAATAAGAACGATGACATGATTTAGACAAGATCTATTCATGTAGGAATAGACCCCATCTTGTTATCCTTAATGGCAACGATACATGCGTGCCTTGCTGCCCCTTCTGTCACTGGGAAAGGACACCGCAAGATCAACCCATCACAAAGCACCTCTTCCCATGGAAAGAAAAATCGATCTAGTCGGCCTAACTAAACCAAAGATTCGAAGAAGAAATACGAGGCTATAAGTAATCATGCATATAAGAGATCAATGAAGACTCAAATAATATTCATGGATAGAAACTGATCATGAACTCAAAATTCATCGGATCCTAACAAACACACCGCAAAAGTTTACATCAAATAGATCTCCAAGAGACCATTGTATTGAGAATCATAAGAGAGAGAGGAAGCCATCTAGCTACTGCCTACGGACCCGTAGGTCTATGGTGGACTACTCATGCATCATCGGAGAGGCACCTATGAAGAAGATGAACCCCTCCGTGATGGTGTTTAGATTGGATCTCGAGGTTCTCGAACTTGCGGCGGCTGGAATTGTGTTTCGTCGACTCCCCTAGGGTTTTCGAAATATTTGGGAATTTATGGGCATCAGAGGCGGTGTAGAGGGGCCATGTGGAGGGCACAACCCATTAGGGCGCGCCGGGGCCCCCCTGGCGTGCCCTGGTGGGTTGTGCTCTCCACAGCCCACCTTCCTGGCTCTTTCTTGGCCCACTGGGTGTCTTGTGGTCCAGAAAAAAATCTCCAAAAAGTTTCGTCGCGATTGGACTCCGTTTGGTACTAATATTCTGCGAAGTAAAAAAACAAGCAAAAACAGCAACTGGCAGTTTGGCACTATGTCAATAGGTTAGTCCCAAAAAATGATATAAAGTTGTTATAAAATGATTGTAAAACATCCAAGAATGATAATATAATAGCATGGAACAAGCAAAAATTATAGATACGTTAGAGACGTATCATTCACCGTCGGTGAAGACAGTCCCTTGAGTGAAAAGTTGTTGTGGTTGTGCAGTGGACGAATGATAACCCACAAGTATAGGGGATCACAACAATTTTCGAGGGTAGAGTATTCAACCCAAATTTATAGATTCGACACAAGGGGAGCCAAAGAATGTTTGCGAGTATTAGCAGCTGAGTTGTCAATTCAACCACACCTGGAGATTAAACATCTGCATCAGAGTGATCAGTAGCACAGTAGTATGATAATTTTGATAGCAGTGGTAGCAGTAATAGTAACAGTAGTAGTGATAGCAGTAGTTTTGTAGCAGTTGGAACATTAACAGCAGCAGTAGTAACTTAGCAAGAGCAATATGTGGAAAACTTGTAGGCACTGGATCGGTGAACTCGTTGGATGATATTCATCATATAACAGTCATAACCTAGGGCGATACAGAACTAGCTCCAGTTCATAAATGTAATGTAGGCATGTATTCCGCAAATAGTCATACATGCTTATGGAAAAGAACTTGCATGACATCTTTGGTCCTACCCTCCCGTGGCAGTGGGGTCCATAAGGAAACTAAGGGATATTAAGGCCTCCTTTTAATACAGAACTGGAACAAAGCATTAACACACGGTGAATACATGAACTCCTCAAACTACGTTCATCACCGGAAAGTATCCCAACTATTGTCACTCCGGGGTTTACGGATCATAACACGTAGTAGGTGCATATGACTAGCAAGATCGGATCAAGAACATAGATATAATGGTGAAAACATAAATGGTTCAGATCTGAAATCATGGCACATGGGCCCTAGTGACAAGCATTAAGCATGGCAAAGTCAAAGCAATATCAATCTCAGAACATAGTGGATACTAGGGATCAAGCACTAACAAAACCAACTCGATTACATGATGAATCTCATCCAACTCCTCACCGACCAGCTAGCCTACGAAGGAATTACTCACTCCCGGTGGGGAGCATCATGGAATTTGTGATGGAGAAGGGTTGATGATGACGAAGACCGAAGATTCCCCTCTCCGGAGCCCCAAACGGGCTCCAGATCTGGCCTCCCAAGGAAGAACAGGAGGTGGCGGCGGCTCTGTATCGTAAAACGCGATGAAACTTTCTCTCTGATTTTTTTCTCCAAAAATAGGATTTTATAGCGTCGGAATTAGGGTCAGTGGGGCCCCGAGGTGGGCACAACCCACCAGGGCGCGCCTTGAGGGGGTGGCATGCCCTGGTGTATCATGCCCAGCCAGGGCTCCCCCTCCGGTGGTTCTTGGCTCCAGTATTTTTTATTTATTGTAAAATAAATCTCCAAAAAGTTTCGTCCAGTTCCAAGAACTTTTATTTCTGCACAAAAACAACACCTTGGTAGTTCTGCTGAAAACAACATCAGTCTGGGTTAGTTTCATTCAAATCATGCAAATTAGAGTCCAAAACAAGGGCAAAAGTGTGAGGAAAAATAGATACGACGGAGACGTATCAACGAACTCGAAGCACCACGTACGCGAATGGACCTCCTCGTAAACATCTACAAAACAATTTTTCAATCCAATACAATTAAATGATATTGATCCTACGGTAGTCACAACATCATACTCCTCTAAAAATATCGACAAATCCAAGCCAAACTCAAATTTGGATAAAAATATGCATTTCCTAAACATGGCAATGCTAGGCATGTAGAACATGGATTCGTGAAAAATAAATTAGGGATCGGAGGATAAATGTACCATAGATCGATCACACAGAAGGATTTGAACTGAAATCAAACGAGCAGGGAGATGGGGCAAAGTTTTGCTAGGGTTTGGAGGAGGAAGTGGAGGAAAAGGGAGATATGGGGCAATTTACCTCCTTCCTCGGGCTACTTGTGGCCGCCGGGGCGTCATACGACCGGCCATACGAGAAGGATCGCTCGTATGGAAGGTCGTCGTTCACTCTAATTGCTTACCTGCGCCTATGCATACCTCTTGCGACCGCTGGAATGAACGGTAGGACCTGTATGGAACGCCGTCAAATGTTCTGATCTTTTTCTTCTTCTGGTCGAGTATGTCATACGACTGCTCAAACGGGCACGAGCGCCCATATGGAACACCATCAAAGGCTCTGTAATCTTTGTGGTTTCCGCGAAGATGTCAAACGACTGGCCATGCGGGCGCAAGCGATCACATGGAACACCGTCGTTCGATCTGTTGCCTCTGGATGTTTTCTGTTGGAACCGCGAGGATGACATGTGACCGCCCAAATGACCATCTTGGTCCTCTGAAAGGCCGTATTTGGATCCGTTTCTTCCGAAACTTCTCCTTTTCTTCATTTTCCTGTGGGGTTAGTTCAACACAATACATAGGCATATTTCGAGTCATCTTAACGTCAATACAACATATAATTTAATTTGCACATGGCATAGCCTTCATTAGAACAACTGTTCCAAGTCAATTTCTTTATCTAGAACTTCAATCACTCTTTTAATTGAAACAAAAATAAAAACTTACTTGCCTACTTTATTCGCGTGGGTTGCCTCCCACAAAGCGCTTGTTTTCGATCGGTTAGCTCGACTGCAGCGGTGATCAAGGTGGTGCAAACACACTTGTAAGGGCATCTAGTGCCACCCTTATTGGTTTTGGAGTATTGAAGAAAAACGTGATTGAGGGATTAATGTGTTTGTGAGAGCTCATAGGTTAACACAGATATAAGTCCCTGGAGATTTGGTTCAACCGTCGAAGACGACCCCTAAAAATGTCCGAACACATTGATGATGGCCGAATCCATTAGTGGTACGTGAAGATAATTGCTTGAAGATAATGAAACGCGAAGATGAAGTATTTTGGTAGTTTTGTTTCTTCTTTCCCGAGTCATAGGAACCACCGTACTATTAAGTGGGGTCAATGTGATTGAAGTCAGATGCTGACGTGATGCTCAACCCATACCTATGTCTTCGAGTGAAGACAATGAGAGGAAATCTCTTCGAGAGCTGGTTGAGTCAGCATTGCTTGTAGCCCAAGTAATGTTGCCGCGTGTGTCATTGAAATCCGACCGTTAGAACACGTGCCGGTTGGCCATTGACCCAGGGTCATTTCGGTCATATCATGTCGGATTGCCTGTTGGCTATAAATAGCTGATACTTGTGATCTGCGTTGGATTTTCCATGAAGAGGAACGAGTAATTACAGCACAATACGGATACGTATTTCCCTTAATTAAGAACCAAGGTTTATCGAACCAATAGGAACATCAATCAACAACCGTCTTCAACGGCTGCATACAAAAGAAAAAACACTTGCACCCAACGCGGGCAAGAGGGTTGTCAATCCCCTTGGACTCGTTATTTGCAAGCAAGTGAAGTGTGTAGATAATTGTAAATTGCAAAATAAAATAAAAACAAATAAATGGCAGCAAGGTAATGATAGGATATGTAAATATAAAAGTGAATAGACCTGGGGGGCATAGTTTTCCCTAGTGGCATCTCTCATGTAGGCAACATACGACGGGTAAACAAATTAATGTTGGGCAATTGATAGAAAAGCGCATAGTTATGTGATATTCACGACAATGATCATGTATATAGGCATCACGCCCATAAGCAAATAGGCCGACTCCTGCCTGCACCTATTACTATTACTCCACCCATCGACCGCTATCCAACATGCATCTAGAGTATTAAGTAAAACAGGGTAATGCTTGGAGAACAATGACATGATGTAGACAAAGAGAATTCATTTATATGAACTCACCCCATCGTTTTATCCTTAGTGGCAACAACACAAAGACGTATCTTGTCCCTTTTTGTCACTGGGATATAGAGCACCGCCAGATTGAACCCACTACAACGCACCCCGCTCACCGAAGAAGTATCTATCTAGTTGGCCAAACTATTTCAATAAATCGGAGAGGATTACGAAGCTATAACAATCATGCAAATAAAATACCAGCAAGTATTCAATATCTTTTCATGAATAATCTGAACTTAAACCCACAATTAATCGGATCCCAACAAACGCACCGTACAAAAGAATTACATCGGATAGATCAAAGCGTAGATGCGATGATCATTGTATTGAAGATCAAAAGAGAGAGAGAGAGAGAGAGCCATCTAGGTACTAACTACGGACCCGTAGGTGTGTGGTGAACTACCATCATCATGAGGGCAACAAGGTTGATGAAGAAGCCCTCCGTGATCGATCCCACCTCTGGCAGGGTGCCGGAACGGAGCTCCAGATGGGACCACGGTGGAACAGAGACTTGCGGCAGCAGAAAAAGTGTTTCGGGATGCCCTCTAGGGTTTTTGGAATATATGTGAATTTATAGGCAAGAGAACGGGACCAGGAGGTCCACCAGGGAGGGACAAGCCCTGGTGGCTTGTGCATCCCTCATGCGGCCTCTTGTCTTCTGCCAAAGCTTCCAGGTCTTCTTTTGGTCCAGAAAAAATTATAACAAGTTTCGGGGCAATTGGACTTCGTTTGGTACTGTAAACCTGAAAAGACAAAAACACGCAGAAAACAAGAACTGGCACTAGGCACTGGGTCAATAGGTTAGTGCTCAAAAATAATATAAATTGGTAAATAAATACTCAAAAAGTATCCTACAATGATAATATGTCAGCATGGAACAATAAAAAATTATAGATACATTGGAGACGTATCAGCATCCCCAAGCTTAATTCCTGCTCGTCCTCGAGTAGGTAAATGATAAAAACAGAATTTTTGATGTGACATGCTACCCAATATGTAATCTTTTACATGTATGCTCATTGAGAAACAATTAATTAACAAACATCAACATAGTAATATTTATAGGCACAAGCAACATAATCATCAATCTGGCAAAGTATACGATCCTAAAAGAATGTTTACCCCCATTCATTTTATCATATTAGTAAGGCATGGCTCTGTCTTCACCACATTAGTACAGATGTCAAGCACCACGGTGTCCAAGTCAGGCAATTGGATCGTACTTTTTCAATGTGCATCAACTTTTTATTCTTCACACAATACATGAGCGTGAACCATGGACATAGCATAAAGGTAGAATAGAATATGGTGGTAGATATCAAAGGGGTAAATGTGGAGAAGAAAATCTACATTCAACTAGGCGTATCAACGGGCTATGGAGATGCCCATCGATAGATATCAATGCGAGGAGTAGGGATTGCCAAGCAAATGATGCACTAGAGCTATAAGTGTATGAAAGCTCAACTGAAGCTAAGTGAGGTGTGCATCCAACTTTCATGCTCATGAAGACCTCGGGCATTTGAGGAAGCCCATCGTTGGAATATACAAGCCAAGTTTTTAATAATAAAAATAATTCCCACTAGCATATGAAAATGACATAACATGAGATTCTCTATATGAAGAACAAGGTGCCACTTTGAGGCACAAGTGTGGTAAAGGATAGTAGCAAAGTCCCTTCTCTCTTTTTCTCTAATTTTTTTCATTCATTTTTTTATTATGGTGGAATCACTTGGCCTCTCCCATTTTTATTTCCTCATTGGGTCAATGCTCTAATGATGATCATCACACTTTTATTTACTTACAACTCAATATGAAAACTCGATATGAAGAACTATGAAACAATATGACTCAATATGAATGCATCTAGCAGTGTACCAGGATGTGCAATGATCTAGCGTGACATGTATAAAAAATGTGATGAACGGTGGCTTTGCCATAAATACTATGTCATCTCTATATGATCACGCAAAGCAATATGACGATGAATGAACTAGTCATATGATGTAACGGTGGAATTTGCATGGCAATATATCTTCGAGTGGCTAAGGAAATGCCATAATAGGTAGGTATGGTGGCTGTTTTGAGGAAGATATAAGAAGGCTTATGTGTGACAGAGCATATCATGTCACTGGGTTTGGATGCACCGGCAAAGTTTGCACCGATCCTCAAGGTGAGAAAGGGCAATGCACGGTACCGAAGAGGCTAGCAAAATATGAGGTGGTGAGATTGCGTATGTCCATGGTTCACATTAGTCATAAAGAACTCATATAATTATTGCAAAGTTTTATTAGTTTTATCACAAATCAAAGTACTACTCGCATGCCCCGAGGGAGGAGGTTGGGAGGAGTTAACCATCACAAGCCTCCGACCTGAAACAACACTAGGATTTTAACGAGGAACAGAAATGCTCACACATCCCCACCATGCCTTTTTAATATTTAGACAAACGGGAAATTAACACCTCTTAATGCCGATACTTCTACGAACCGACAATCATGAACTCACACCCTTTCACATTACGACATCAATATCATTAACCCAAGGTTTCTCTTAAATGTGCTACATGATGGTTTTGATTATCACTCATTGAATACCTATTATTTTTGGACTAGTCTTATGACCCATGCAAATTACCGTCACTATTTATTAACTCTCAAACACATGTAAGTGAAGAATGAGAGTGCAATTATTTCTACAAAATCTATACGCCACTGTGCTCAAAAAGATATAAGTGAATTACTAGAGCAACTGCTAAGCTCAAAAGATATAAGTGAAGCACATAGAGTATTCTAATAAATTATGATGAAGGTGTGTATCTCTCAAATAGGTGTGTCCAGAAAAATGATGATTGTGGCATACTAAAAATAAAATCAAAAACAAGCAAAAGCTAACGACGCTCCAAACAAAACTCATATAATGTGACGAATAAAAATATAGCTCCAAGTGACATACCGATGGATTGAGACGAAAGAGGGGATGCCTTCCAGGGCTTCCCCAAGCTTAGATGCGTGAGTCTTCCTAGAATATTATCTTGGGGTGCCTTGGGCATCCCCAAGCTTAGGCTCTTGCCGCTCCTTATTACTTCGTCCATCGTGATAACACCCAAAACTTGATAACTTCAATCACACAAAACTCAACAAAACTTCGTGAGATCCGTTAGTATAAGCAATATATGAAATACTTTAGGTCATGTTATAAATTGATTTATATTTCATTATTGCATAATAGGTACTGTATTATAACTTCTCCATGGTTTATACCCCCGATACAATACATAGCATCATCAAAACAAGCAAACTATGCAAGCAAAAATAGAATCTGTCTAAAACAGAACAGTTTGTAAAGATCTGTAAAGAACTTATACTTCTGTAACTCTAAAAATTCTGAACAATTAGTACAAACTTAAGAATTTGTATAAAAATATTGTGTAAAAAATTAAGATAAAAAATACGTTCCAGTAAAATTAGAGAAATTCGGCACTGGACGTTAAAGTTTCTGTTTTTGCACCGTATCAATTCTACTCATCTTGTAAGACATCCCAAAGGCTTTACTTGGAACAAACATTAATTAAAACATTAAGACACAATAATTACAGTGGAAATAATCATTTTATCAAAAAAAATCAGAAAGTAAACAAGCAAAAAGCAAAGATAAAGATAACTATTGGGTTGCCTCCCAACTAGCGCTATTGTCTTATGCCCCTAGCTAGACATAATGCATGGATTCAATTGTTGTCATCTTTGACATCAAGCTCCTTGATAACACAATGATTTTTAGGAACAATAGGAAGCTTGAAAATAGGGTCTTTTACTAGGTTTATAAAGTTGGGATGTACACTAATCATTTTGAGATCTTCATTTCTCTTGCTAGGAGGAGTACTAACGCCCTTGGGAATATAAATGAACTCGGGGTTTTTATTTCGGGAAGTGCTAGCATTTGCTTTTGAGGGTGTGAAAGCGGAGCCTACTTTATCAATGACTTGCTCCATTTTATCAATCCTATTCAAACTTTGTTCTACCCTCTCATCAATAATTGTATCTTTCTCCTTTAAAGTTTTCAAAGTCATTCCTACCCGTGACCCAAATTGAGTGATATGATTATGAAGTTTTTTTTATCTAACTCCTCAATTTGTTCATTAGTAGTCATTTTCTTTTCAATAGCATCAAGCCTTTGCATAACATGCTCCAAGGTCAAAATAGTTTCACTAATGATAATAGGAGGTGCTCCTACAAGATTTTCAATAGCATTATGAGCATCCATGGTGTGACACATTAAGAAATTGCCATCGGTAATGGTGTCAAGAATAAACCTATACCAAGTTATCACACCCGCATATAAATTACGAAGCAAAGTAGTGGTGGATTGCTTATGGGTTGATTTATTTTGAGCATTGCAAATCCTATATCATGCATCTTTCAAATTTTCTCCTCCCCTTTATTTAAAATTGAGTACCTCATTATCGGGAGTAACGAGAACATAAGAAGAACTAGCCATAGCAACAGGCAAAAAGTAAACTAGTAACAAGCAAAGATAAATATTTTTATATTTTTGATTTTTATGAAGCAAACTAAATATAACAACAGATAAAAATAAGAACAAGTGAATGATAATTTGTGCAAAGTTACTTGATAGTTGGTGATGATATTCCCCGGCAACGGCGCCAGAAATCCTTCCTGATACTTGTGATTTGCGTTGGATTTTTCATGAAGAGGAACGAGTAATTGCAGCACAATACGTATTTCCCTCAGTTAAGAACCAAGGTTTATCGAACCAATAGGAATATCAATCAACAACCATCTTCAGCGGCTGCACACAAAAGAACAAACACTTGCACCCAACACGGGCAAGAGGGTTGTCAATCCCCTTGGACTCGTTATTTGCAAGGAAGTGAAGTGTGTAGGTAATAGTAGATAATTGAAAATTGCAAAATAAAATAAAAACAAATAAATGGCAGCAAGGTAATGATAGGATTTGTAAATATATAAGTGAATAGACCCGGGGGACATAGTTTTCCCTAGTGGCATCTCTCATGTAGGCAACATACGGCGGGTAAACAAATTACTGTTGGGCAATTGATAGAAAAGCGCATAGTTATGTGATATTCACGGCAATGATCATGTATATAGGCATCACGTCCATAAGCAAATAGGCCGACTCCTGCCTGCACCTATTACTATTACTCCACCCATCGACTGCTATCCGGCATGCATCTAGAGTATTAAGTAAAATAGAGTAATGCTTGGAGAACAATGACATGATGTAGACAAAGAGAATTCAATTGATATGAACTAACCCCATCGTTTTATCCTTAGTGGCAACAATACAAAGACGTGTCTTGTCCCTTTCTGTCACTGGGATATAGAGCACCGCCAGATTGAACCCACTACAACACACCCCTCTCATCGAAGAAGTATCAATCTAGCTGGCCAAACCATTTCAATAAATCGGAGAGGATTACGAAGCTATAACAATCATGCAAATAAAATACCAGAAAGTATTCAATATCTTTTCATGAATAATCTGAACATAAACCCACAATTCATCGGATCCCAAAAAACATACCGTACAAAATAATTACATAGGATAGATCAAAGCGAAGATGCGATGATCATTGTATTGAATATAAAAAGAGAGAGAGAGATCCATCTAGGTACTAACTACGGACTCGTAAGTCTATGGTGAACTACTCACACATCATCATGAGGGCAGCAAGGTTGATGAAGAAGCCACCCGTGATCGATCCCCCCTCCGGTAGGGTGCCGGAACGGAGCTCCAGATGGGATCGCGACGGAAAAGATAGTTGCCGCGGCAGAAAAAGTGTTTCAAGATGCCCTCTAGGGTTTTTGGAATATATGTGAATTTATAGGCCAGAGAACGGGGTCAGGAGGTCCACCAGGGAGGGACAAGCCATCAGGGCATGCCGACCGACACTAGGCATGCCCCGTTGGCTTGTGCCTCCCTCGTGCGGCCTCCGGTGTTCTCCCGAAGCTTCCATGTCTTCTTTTGGTCCAGAACAAATCATAAAAAAGTTTCAGGGCAATTGGACTTCGTTTGGTACTGTAAACCTGAAAAGACAAAAACATGCAGAAAACAGCAACTCGCACTGGGCATCGGGTCAATAGGTTAGTGATCAAAAATAATATAAATTGGTAAATAAATACTCAAAAAGTATCCTAGAATGATAATATGTCAGCAAAGAACAATAAAAAATTATAGATACGTTGGAGACGTATCAATAGCCCACCAAGACATAGAGAGAGAGAGCTATCCTGTGAGGATAAACCCAAACACCTAGAGCTAGTGTGTTTGAGCATCACCGAAGTCATTCTGTTCTGAGTGAACTGAAGACTTATTACACTTGAAGATTGTGATCTTCCAAACGGTTATGCGTCTGGGTCTAGAGCATCCAAGAGTCATTGTGGATTGCCGGGTGAACAAGTTTGTACGGGTTTCAGAAGTCTCACCTGAAGACTTACCAGAGTGATTGGGCGCTGTCTAAGTGACTTCGGCTCAAGGGGAACAAGGTGAAGATGAGGTCTTCTGAGTTCAATCTCAGCCTCCCCAACCAGACGTACGGTTTTCACAACAACTGGAACTGGTCCAACAAATCATGTGTCTTCGTCAAGCAACTGGTTCTATCATTCACTCTCTTACTTTCTGTACTATATTGTGAAGTCATTGCTTGACCACTTTTGTTCGAAGAAATTCACCGAAGACATTTCTTAAACCGCCATTTATCTTCATACTACCTAAGTTTATCCTTGATACTTCTTAGTGTGCATGATGACTATGCTATATCTACCTGAATGTGTTCAATGTATTCCATGATTTGCTTAGATCCTTGATTGTTATCCCTACTTGATCCTGTATCACTTCCGCATACTTTGAATACATTTACTATTTTGAAGCTTTTCATAAAATTGCCTATTCACCCCTCTAGTCGATAACTAGCACTTTCAATTGGTATCAGAGCAAGGTACTCCCTTGTTCTGTGTTTTGGTTTAACCACCTGGAGTTTTAGCTATGTCGACTGCAGGGACAATCAAGGTCTCCGATGTGTGCCGTGTCTTCGATGGCATTGACTACCCCTACTGGAAGAACAAGATGTGCATGCATATCGAAGCTATTGACAACAACCTATGGTATGTCGTCATGGCTGGCATCCCCAAGGTTGGAGAAGGTGTCACTGTTGCTGATGCGAAGAGATTCGCTCAACTGGACTCAACCGCCAAGAACATCATTTGTGGTCATCTGACCAAAGGACAGTACGGTTGCGTGAGTGCTTTGGACACTGCGAAGCAAATCTGGGAATGACTTTCCAAGGTCAATGAAGGTGTCTCAACTCAGCGAGACTCATGCGTTGATGTTCTTCGCAATCTTTTCAACCGCTTCAACATGCTTGACAATGAGAATGTCCAGCTCACGTTGATAGACTCACTGAAATCTCAAATGAGTTGAATGCTCTCGGTGCCACTGATATCACCAAACATGAAGTTGTGAAGAAGCTATTGAGATCTCTTGACAGTTCCTTTGACACTCTCGCTCTAATGATCCAAGAACGCCATGACTTCAAGGAATTGGATCCTGCCGATATCCTTGAGAGGCTGAACACCCATGAGTTCCAACAAGCCGAGAAGAGGGAAATCTATGGTTCTAGTTATGGTCACTCTCGTGCCATGAAGGCAAAGGATGTAACTTCATCTGAAGAAGAAAATCTGAATGCAGTTCTGATGGTGCTGAAGACATTGGTAGAGAACTCGCTCTGCTTGTGGCGAAGTTTCAGAAATTCGCCAAGTTCAAACGCTTTGCAAAATATTCAAGGCGTGACTCCAAGAAATCTGGAGAAATGTCTTCGCGTGACAACAAGAAGCAAACATGTCACAAGTGCAAGAAAGCTGGTCACTTCATTGCTGATTGTCCTTGATGGGAGAAGGAATCCAAGAAAAAGAGCAATGACTATGATTCCGATGACAAGAAGAATAAGAAGTATGACAAGTCTTCATCCAAGTCTTCAACACACAAGAAGAGTTCATCTGGTAAAGCTCATGCTTTCATTGGCAAGGAAATGGACTCTGAAGCTCAAGCTGAGTCAGAAGTTGAAGAGGAATCTGAGGAGGAGTCTGATTCTGAAGTTGCTAGTTTGGGTACGGCTTTTGCATTTATTGCTTCGTCCGTCTTCCACACGAAGATAATGGCCCCCTCAATAACACTGAAGCTAGCAACGACGACAATGCTCCATCCTACTGCTTCATGGCAAAAGACTCCAAGGTATCCTCAAAGTCATGACTTTGATAGCGAAGATGAATCTTATGATAACTTGAAACCTAGCTATTCTACACTTGTCAAAATTGCCACTAAACAACAAAATGCTATGGAGAAAATGCAAAAATCTCTAGAGAAAATGCAAAAATCTCTAGAGAAAAGCGATGACCTGTTACGCGACGAGATGAGACTGAATGAAACTATGGCAGAAGATATGCAAAGTCTTTGTTCAAGGTTTGAGGATCTCCAAAATCATCATGATATTCTCACAGCTAAACATGAGAAGCTTTCTCTTGAATATATTCAAAGAAAGCTTGATCTAGAGAAGTTGAGAGAAGCTCATAATGACCCACGGAAGGAAAACGGCTCACTCCTAGCAGAATAGATCAGTACCGCTCAGGATGAATTTAATGCTCCATGCTTAAAATGTCTTGCTCGTGAAGCTAATGATTCAATGGCTGAATGTTCAAATGCTTCTGAAAATGCATTATCTTCAACTGTGTCTGTGGTGTCTAACCCCTTATATAAGGAAACCAGTTCTGATGACAATGACATGTTGAAGACATTGCTTGAAATAGGCATGTACAAGAGTTTGAAGGGACATCAGATTCTTTGTGATGTCCTGAAAAAGACAATCTTGAACAAAAACCCTTGGAAAGAGAGTGCGGGTTTCGAAAGAAACATCAATGTTGATGGATCTTACTGGAAGCCTGAGAATTATCCCAAAACCACATGGGTTGCTGCAAAAGGCCCTTCAGTTTATCCTTCCACATTATCTGGTTTTAACTGTTCTAACCGTGTCATCATTGATGGGTCATTTGACTCCAACTATAAATTGTTCAAATCCATGAATGATGAAGTGTTTGCCAGTTACATTGGAACTAACTATAGGAATGGTTCTCCTATGAAGAGGATCTGGGTTCCCAAATGTCTTCTTGAGAAGCTTCCTGTAAATATCATGATGACATCTCATAGGAAGAAAACATACCCCAAATCAAAGTCTTTGAGAAGACACAAGTCTTCGTATGATCATGCTAACAACTATGTTCGCAGGGAAGGACTGAACAGACTCATGAGTATGAGCACTATGGCATGAATCGCTATGTTCATAAGACTAAGAACTTCTCTATGTATTCTTATGAGTACTATAACCCTCCTGTGAAACGTTACATTAGGGCAACATTGCCTAATTTTTTTGATGCCGCATTACATCTCATTGCTTCTAAGCCACCCCTTCAGATGTGGGTGGTTAAGAAGAACTAACATCTTCATGCATCATCGGGTCTCCAGATGGGATGAAGCTTAACTCGAAGATTATCTCTGGAGACCCGAAAATATTCTTGCCTGGACGCAAGATAACTAATGAAAATGGTGTTTACCATTTATATCGTCCAGTTTACATACCATTGTGTACTACTACATCTTCATCAATGCATGTTACAACTACATGACTTGGCGAACAAGACTAATTCTCAAATGCAGGAAGATAACTCCAACACCACTAAATGGATCATGGACAGTGGATGCATTAGTCATATGACTGGTGATCGAAGCGTATTGATGGAGTCAACTCTTCGACCTCCAACCAAAGATCACATAGTCTTTGCCAACAAAAGTAGCAGCAAAGTTCTGGGACTAGGTAGAGTTGCTATCACAAGTTATCGGCACATGGACAATGTGATGCTTGTCAAATCCCTTGGTTAAAACTTAATGTCTGTCTCAATGCTTTGTGATCTGGACATGCTTGTCATATTTGGAAAATTTCGATGTGTTGTGCTAATGGCCTATGACAAAACCAAATCTTCAAAGGTTTTCGAAGAGGTGATCTATATATGATGGATTTCTCGGCAAGATCACAGGTTTCCACTTGTCTTCTAGCCAAGGCTTCAGAATGCTGGCTATGGCATCGATGGCTAGGACATGCTGGTATGAGGAACTTGCATACTCTTGCCAAGAAGAGCCTCATCATTGGCGTCAAAGGAGTCAAGTTCAAGAAGGATCATATGTGTGGTGCTTGTGAAGCCGGGAAGATGACTCGGGCCAAGCATCCCTCGAAGACAATCATGACGGCCACTCGTCCCTTTGGGCTGCTTCATATGGACTTATTCTGTCCAACTCATTATTCCACTTTCTCTACCACTACTAATCTTTATGGCTTTGTGATTGTTGATGATTACTCTCGATATACCTGGGTGCACATATTACTCTATAAGACCGAAGTGCAGGATATCTTCAGGCGCTTCGCAAACAGGTGCATGACCTATGACATCAAGTTCAAGCATATCAGGAGCGACAATGGCACATAGTTCAAGAACACTGGTCTTGACACTTATCTTGACACTCTGGGTGTCACACATGAGTTCTCTGCTCCATACACACCACAGCAGAATGGCATTGTGGAGCACAAGAATAGGACTCTCATAGAGATGGCTTGCACTATGCTTGATGAATACAAGACACCTCGAAGACATTGGCCTGAAGCTATTGATGCTGCCAGCCACATCATCAACACGGTATATCTTCACAAGTTCTTCAAGAAAACATCATATGAGTTGCTTACTGGTAAGAAACCCAATGTAAGTTATTTCAAAGTCTTCGGTGCAAGATGCTGGATTAGGGATCGACACCACACTTCAAAATTTGCACCGAAAGCACATGAGGGTTTCATGCTTGGTTATGGAAATGATTCGCACACCTACAGAGTCTTCAACACTTCTCACCATAAAATTGTTGAGACTGTAGATGTGCGATTTGAAACTAACGGCTCGCAAAGAGAGCACCTGCCTCCTATGCTAGATGAACTTCCTACTGAAGAAGCTATTAAGCTGATGGGCACTTGTGAGATCATGCTAGAGGAACCCGAGGTTGAGGAAGTTATCATTCCTCCATCTACTCATCGCGAAGACAATGTTGCTCCTGAAGATAATGATGCTGATGAAGACAATGCTCAACAGTAGGAACAAAGTCTTTGTCCTGCTCATCCACGTGTGGCTAATGAAGTTCAAATCGAGAAGATGCTCGTTAGCATCAACGCACCAGGACCGCTCACTCGCTCAAGGACTAACCAATTAGCTAAGTTTTGTGGGCACTTTGCTTTTGTATCTATCTCCGAGCCCACGAAAGTAGATGAAGCTTTCATGGAACCTGAATGGATTCAATTCATGCAAGAAGAGCTTCATCAATTCAAGCTCAACAATGTATGGGAACTCGTCAAGCGACTAGACCCACGCAAGCACAATATCATTGGTACGAAGTAGATCTACAGTAACAAACAAGAAGAATCTGGCCAAGTTGTGAGAAACAAGGCTCGACTGGTTGCTCAAGGCTACACACAGGTTGAGGGTATTGATTTGGATGAAACATTTGCACCTGTTGCTAGACTTGAAGCCATACGTATACTGCTTGCTTATTGACGTGGCTTCAGACTGCGTCGGTATTTCCCCAAAGAGGAAGGGATGATGCAGCACAGCTACGGTAAGTATTTCCCTCAGTTATGAAACCAAGGTTATCGAACCAGTAGGAGAACCACACAACACTATGTAAACGGTACATGCACACAAAGAACAAATACTTGCAACCCGACGCGTAAGAGAGGTTGTCAATCTCTCCACGGTAAAAAGATAGATTAGATTGTAGTAGATTGGATAAATAGATCGCACAAGAACACAAAATAAAAGAAGAAAATAAAAAGTGCAGCAAGGTATTTTTGGGTTTTTGGAATAATAGATCAGGAAACAAAAGCGGCAAAAGATAGATCGGAAATCAATATGTTGAAAGAGTAGACCCGGGGGCCATAGATTTCACTAGTGGCTACTCTCATGAGTATATCACACGGTGGGTAAACAAATTACTGTTGGGCAATTGATAGAAGATCAAATAATCATGACGATATCCAAGGCGATGATCATTATATAGGCATCACGTCCAAGATTACTAGACCGAAATGATTCTGCATCTACTACTATTACTCCACACATCGACCGCTATCCAGCATGCATCTAGTGTGTTAAGTTCATGGAGAAACGGAGTAATACAATAAGAACGATGAGATGATGTAGACAATATCTATTCATGTAGGAATAGACCCCATCTTGTTATCCTTAATAGCAACGATACATGCGTGCCTCGCTGCCCCTTCTGTCACTAGGAGAGGACACCGCAAGATCGAACCCATCACAAAGCACCTATTCCCATGGCAAGAAAAATCGATCTAGTTGGCCTAACTAAACCAAAGATTCAAATAAGAAATACGAGGCTATAAGTAATCATGCATATAAGAGATCAAAAGAAGACTCAAATAATATTCATGGATAGAAACTGATCATGAACTCAAAATTCATCGGATCCCAACAAACACACCGCAAAAAGTCATTACATCAAATAGATCTCCAAGAGACCATTGTATTGATAATCAAAAGAGATAGAAAAAGCCATCTAGATACTGCCTATGGACCCGTAGGTCTATGGTGGACTACTCACGCATCATCGGAGAGGCACCAATGAGGATGATGAACCCCTCCGTGATGGTGTTAGATTGGATCTCGCGGTTCTGGAACTTGCGGTGGCTGGAAGTATTTTTCGTCGACTCCTATAGGGTTTGTGGAAAATTGGGTATTTATAGATCTCAGAGACGGTGGAGGGGACTCCCGAGGCCACCACAATCCACCAGGGCCCGCCGGGGGCCTCTGGCGCGCCCTGGTGTCTTCTGGGCCCCATGGGCCTCCTCCCGGGTGCTTCTTTGGCTCACTAGTTGTCTTCTGGTCCAAAAAAAATCTCCAAAAAGTTTCATTGTGATTGGACTCCGTTTGGTACTGACATTCTGCAAAGTAAAAAACAAGCAAAAAACAACAACTGGCACTTGGCACTATATCAATAGGTTAGTCCCAAAAAATGATATAAAATTGCTATAAAATGATTGTAAAACATCCAAGAATGATAATATAAAAGCACGGAACAATCAAAAATTATAGATACGTTGGAGACATATCACTTATGCTAACCACTATGATATATGCCTATATCAAATGGATGTCAAAAGTGCATTCTTCAATGGTAAGATTGAGGAAGAAGTATATGTTGCTCAACCACCAGGGTTTGAAGATCCAAAGCATCTTGACATGGTCTACAGGCTCAACAAGGCATTGTATGGCCTCAAACAAGCACCAAGGGCTTGGTATGATACACTCAAGGAACTTCTCGAGGAGAAAGGCTTCAAACCTAATTCACTCGATCCTACTCTCTTCACTAGATCATATGATGGTGAACTGTTTATATGTCAAATCTATGTGGATGACATTATCTTCAGTTGTACTAACAATCAATATAGTGATAAGTTTAGCTTCATGATGCAAGAGAAATATCCAATGTCGATGATGGAAGAGCTGAAGTTCGTTCTAGGGCTTCAGATTCGACAACAACCAAATGACATCTTCATATCTCAGGAGAAGTACCTCAAGGACTGTCTCAAGAAATTTGGCATGCATGAATGCAAAGGCTACGAGATGCCAATGCCAACAAACGGCCACCTCTGCACTGACAAAAATGGTGAAGATTTCGATCAGAAGGTATATCGCTCCATGATTGGCTCTTTGTTGTACCTATGTGCATCTAGGCCAGATATAATACTTAGCGTTTCCATGTGTGTCTGATTTCAAGCGGATCAAAAGGAATCGCATCACCTTGCTATGAAGCGAATGCTTTGATATTTGACTGACACCCCAACGCTAGGATTATGGTATCCAAAGGGCTCAAAGTTTGATCTCATTGGCTATTCAGACTCAGATTTTGCTGGCGACAGAGTTGATCGCAAGTCTACATGAGGCACTTGTCACTTTCTTGGCCGTTCACTAGTATGCTGGTCTTCGAAGAAGTAGAATTGTGTATCACTCTCCACTGCTAAAGTCGAATACATTGCTGCAGGCACATGCTGCACTCAGCTTCTCTGGATGAAGCAAACCCTCAGGGACTACGGCATCAACAAGAAGAAAGTACCTCTCTACTGCGACAATGAGAGTGCTATCAAGATCGCCCACAACCCAGTACAACACTTGAAGACAAAGCACATTCAGATACGACATCATTTCCTTTGTGATAATGTGTTGAAGGGAGACATCGTCATCAAGCATGTGAAGACAGAAGAGCAGCTTGCCGATATCTTCACGAAGCCTTTGGATGAGAAGAGGTTTTGCAAGTTGCGGTGTGAGCTAAATATCTTTGAATCCTCAAATGTCCTCTGAATGGACATACATCCTAACGCTTATGCATTTTGATGACTTTGATGCACAACACACGAAGTAACGTATGTCTTCGACTCATGATGACATACACTCTAAGTGTGAATGTGAATAAATTAACGAAGAATATGACTTCAGAGCGCCATGATAATTGTGTGCCGTGTCAGGTCTAACATTCTTATACGGTGGGTAAAGCCACCAACCCCTCTTGAAGACATTGCCTTTATCTTCACACTTTAATTATGTCTTCAAGAAACAAAGTTTATCTACGAGTTGAATGTTCATTCTCGAATTTGCACATTTTTCACTTGAATATGCTTTGCATATTTTTCTGGAGTTTTATCCTCTACAACATTTCGCCTATAGCTATTCGAGTTTATCTAGGCAAATGTGATCGGACCCGCATACCCCATCTATGCTTATCTGTTCTAACACTGTTCAACTCCAGTCATATGCATTCTATTTGACACATGTTGATTGTCTTCACTGCATCCTTGGCAGTCGAAGACAAAACCGAACAAATGGTTAAAATTTAAATCTTATATTTTATCGCCCTTATCGCAAAAATTCTCGCGCTCGTCGCTATAGATCGGAGGTAGTGGGATGTCAGACGAGTGCATGCATTCCATGTGTCCCACTAAGCAGAAGGGTCAGGGGCATATCCGTCCAAAACTTTCGGATGTTCCAGTTCCACCTCTCCTTATAAATACTTGCCCCCGGCTCCATTATTACTCTTACCTCGTTGCCTCTGCTCTCGAGCTCCAAACCCTAGAGCCACCGCTAAAATCCATTGTCGTCCGAGAAGAAACGCTTTGCTGTTGTGCCTTCTTCGTCGTCGTACTCACGCCGGCCGCGAACATCTTCTTCCGCCGCCGCCGTAGCTTTCTGCCACCACCGAGCTAGGGTGTGGCAGATTGAACCACTCGGCTTGTTCGCCTCGTCGAGCTGTTCTTCGTGTTCTTCATCGCGGTAAATAAACCACTGATTTTTACTGTCTTTTTGACTGAAAATTTACCACATATTTTTGATTGCTGTTTTCCATCTTCCTTTCAACAACACTCAATCATTGATCTGAATCTACCTAATGCCTTCACTTTTTGACGAATTTTTTTGGCTTGATTTCTCACTTGTGCAAATTTTTTTGGACTTGCACAAATTTGAAACCACCATATCTTGTGCAAAAGTGAATGTCTTCGGTGAACGAGGTCATTATCTTCAGACCATGTTTTAATCCTTAAAATCTTCTGAGAATGCATATGACCTATTCTATTCCCTTCCCATATCTAATTCTTTCACAGGTACATGTCCGCAGTAGAATCACTAAGATCTCATAGTCTGAATTCATTTGCAGACTACTTGTAGATTCATTTGGACTCACCTGAAGCAAGTTCTCGTTTGGATTCTTGTGTGAAGCCAATACATCAGCCGAAGACAATGGCTTCAGAATCTGCCCCCAAGAAGGGTGGAAGGCAAAGATGTCTGAACACTGCTAAAGACCTTCCAGCAGCTCTCTATGAATAATACAAGTCTGGTCCTGAAGAGACTTACCAACAACACAAGAACCAGATTCAGTGGATCCGAAGATATTGTGCAGAGGAATGGTTCTACCATCACTTTGTCACTGAAGAATATGCAGAAAAGAACGCAGAAAAGGCTCCCTAGACAGATATTGTTTACAAAAATCTGCATCCGAAGACAAAAGCCGAATCCATGAGAATTGGTTTCTATCCATGCATGGTAAGGCCATCCATGCCAAGTCATGATGACCCATCTACCATCCTTAGGTGTCCTGTTCCTGATGATACTTATGAAGCAGATACTGATCAACCCCGGTCTCTGTTCTGAAGCGTCAGAAAAGCAAAAAGGCGTCGAAGCCTAAAGACTCAAAGGCTTCAAGTCTTGTCACCGCAACACCACAGGCTTCCCATTCAAGACCTGATGAAACTGCTGAAGAAAGCCTGCAGATTGAGGATGAGCCTCGTACTTTCAGAAGGATGAAAAGAAAGCATACTGCTAGTCGTGGACCGAAGCCATCTGTCAACTTGATGGATGGAGATACTATCATTGAGAAGTCTGATGATGAATTTGATGATGAAGCCCTTGCAAGGCTTATTCAGGAAAAGGAAAAAGGAGCCAAAAGGCTAGAGGATCTGCCTCTCTTTGATGCAGATATACTGGACCATTTCGTTGATGAATGGTTTCGTGATCCTTCAATCACCATTGATGCGCTTGAGCTTCCACTTGGCTTGAGCATCACCTTTCAGGGACTGGTAAGTGAAGAGCTCACCATTGCAAAGCGTCGTGTGGAGCAACACGAGAAGATTAACCATGAAAATGTTCTCTTCAAGAAGCATAAGGACAAACTTGGAGTCAAGGAAATCCAAGGCTATCAGCAAATGATGTCCGGTCTCAAAGCCAAATTTGTCAAGCGTCAAGAAGATGTTCATGGTGCCCTTGCCCGGCTGAAGAGAAAGGAAAGATTGATGGTAGAGGCCCACAATGACATGCTCAAGCGAAAGGCTCTTGGCCAACCTGCTCTTGACCCCAGAATCATTGCGAAGTCAAAGCAGGCCTCAAAGTATTTGAGCCAAGCTGCCTGATACGTCTCCAACGTATCTATAATTTTTGCTTGTTCCATGATGTTATATTATCATTCTTGGATGTTTTACAATCATTTTATAACAACTTTATATCATTTTTTGGGACTAACCTATTGACATAGTGCCAAGTGCCAGTTGTTGTTTTTGCTTGTTTTTTACTTCGCAGAATATCAGTACCAAACGGAGTCCAATCGCGACGACACTTTTTGGAGATTTTTTCTGGACCAGAAGACACCTAGCGGGCCAAAAAAGAGCCAGGAAGGTGGGCTGTGGAGAGCACAACCCACCAGGGCGTGCCAGGGGCCCTCCGGCGCGCCCTGATGGGTTGTGCCCTCCACAGGGCCCCTCTCCACCGCCTCTGATGCCTATAAATTCCCAAATATTCCGAAAACCCTAGGGGAGTCGACGAAACACAATTCCAGCCGCCGCAAGTTCCAGAACCTCGAGATCCAATCTAAACACCATCACGGAGGGGTTCATCTTCTTCATAGGTGCCTCTCCGATGATACGTGAGTAGTCCACCATAGACCTACGGGTCCGTAGGCAGTAGCTAGATGGCTTTTCTCTCTCTTATGATTCTCAATACAATGGTCTCTTGGAGATCTATTTGATGTAAATTTTTGCGGTGTGTTTGTTGGAATCCGATGAATTTTGAGTTCATGATCAGTTTCTATCCATGAATATTATTTGAGTCTTCTTTGATCTCTTATATGCATGATTACTTATAGCCTCGTATTTCTTCTTCGAATCTTTGGTTTAGTTAGGCCAACTAGATCGACTTTTCTTGCCATGGGAAGAGGTGCTTTGTGATGGGTTCGATCTTGCGGTGTCCTTTCCCAGTGACAGAAGGGGCAGCAAGGCACGCATGTATCATTGCCATTAAGGATAACAAGATGGGGTCTATCTCTACATGAATAGATCTTGTCTACATCATGTCATCGTTCTTATTGCATTACTCCATTTTTCCATGAACTTAATACACTAGATGCATGCTGGATAGCGGTCGATGTGTGGAGTAATAGTGGTAGATGCAGGCAGGAGTCGGTCTACTTATCTTGGACGTGATGCCTATATAATGATCATCGCCTTGGATATCGTCATGATTATTTGATCTTCTATCAATGGCCCAACAGTAATTTGTTCACCCACCGTGTGCTATACTCATGAGAGAAGCCACTAGTGAATCCTACGGCCCCCGGGTCTACTTTTCCAACATATTGCTTTCCGATCTATCGTTTTGCCTCTTTGTTTTCAGATCTACAAAACCAAAAACCAAAAAATATATTGCTGCACTTTTTATTTGCTCTTTTTATTTTGTGTTCTTGAGAGATCTATCTCTCCTATCTATCACTACCTAATCTATCTTTTTACCGTAGAGAGGTTGACAACCTGTCTTTCGCGTCGGGTTGCAAGTATTTGTTATTTGTGTGCAGGTGCTGCTTATTGGGTGGTGGTGATCCTCCTCCTGGTTCGATAACCTTGGTTTCATAACTGAGGGAAATACTTACCGTCGCTGTGCTGCATCATCCCTTCCTCTTTGGGGAAATACCGACGCAGTCTCAAGCCACGTCAAAGGAATTTCTGGCGCCGTTGCCGGGGAGGAAGCGCTCTCTTCTACGTGCCAATCTCAGGCGTCGAGGAGACTCCATCATCATCTACCAGGTTCCTAATCACAAATCTCATCTCCTTGCAATTACATTATTTGCCATTTGCCTCTCGTTTTCCTCTCCCCCACTTCACCAATTTGCTGTTTTATTCGCCCCTTTTTTTTCTTTTTTTTCGTTTGCCCTTTTTCTCGCCGGATCTCTTGCCTTGTCGTTATGGCTAGTTCTTCCTTTATTGCGTGTACTCCTGATAATGAGTTTCTTAATTTTAAGGAAAGGGGAGGGAAGAACCTAAAAGATGCTTGGTATATGATTTGCAATGCTCATAATAGATCTATCCATAAGCAATCTACCGTTGTTCTTCTTCGCAGTTTTTATGTTGGCATCACCACTTGGTATAGATTCGTCCTTGATACGATTACCGGTGGGTATTTCTTGGTGTGTCCATCTTTGGATGCTTTCAATGCTATGGGAAGTCTAGTGGGATCACCACCTATTATGATCAATGAAACAACTTTAACTCTCGAACATGTTATGGAGAGATTAGATGCTATTGAAAAGAAGATGATTACCAAAGAACATCTTGAAGATTTGGATAAGAAAATGCATAATCTTGCTAATAAAATTGGGGCTAAGGCAGAGATGCCATTAAATTGCTAAAGGCAAAAGATGTTGGAAATATGCCCTAGAGGCAATAATAAATTAGTTATTATCATATTTCCCCGTTCATGATAATAGTTTATTATTCATGCTAGAATTGTATTGACCGGAAACTAAATACATGTGTGGATAATAGACAAATACTATGTCCCTAGTATGCCTCTACTAGACTAGCTCGTTGATCAAAAGATGGTCAAGGTTTCCTGACCATGGACATGAGTTGTCATTTGATAACGGGATCACATCATTAGGAGAATGATGTGATGGACATGACCCAACCGTTAGCATAGCAAATGATCGTTCAGTTTATTGCTATTGCTTTCACTATGTCAAATACACGTTCCTCTGACCATGAGATCATGCAACTCCCGGATACCGTAGGAATACTTTGGGTGTATCAAACGTCACAACGTTACTGGGTGATTATAAAGGTGCACTACAGGTATCTCCGAAAGTGTTTGTTGAGTTGGCATGGATCGAGATTGGGATTTGTCACTCCGACTATCGGAGAGGTATCTCTGGGCCCTCTCGGTAATACAGCATCACAGAAGCCTTGCAAGCACCGTGACTAGAGAGTTAGTTGCAAGATGATGTATTACGGAACGAGTAAAGAGACTTGCCGGTAACGAGATTGAACTAGGTATTGGATACCGACGATCGAATCTCGGGCAAGTAACATACCGCCAGACAAAGGGAACAACGTATGTTGACATATGAGGTTCACCAATAAAGATCTTTGTGGAATATGTAGGAACCAATATGAGCATCCAGGTTCCGCTGTTGGTTATTGACCGGAGAGTCGTCTCGGTCATGTCTACATCATTCCCGAACCTGTAAGGTCCGCACACTTAAGGTTCGATGACGATTTAGTATTATATGAGTTATGTGATTGGTGGCCGAAGTTTGTTCGGAGTCCCGGATGAGATCACGGACATGACGAGGAGTCTCGAAATGGTTGATAGGTAAAGATTCATATATTGGAAGGCTATATTCGGACGTCGGAAAGGTTCCGAGTGATTCGGGTATTTTTCGGAGTACCGGGGAGTTACGGGAATTCACCGGGAGAAGTAATGGGCCTTATTGGGCCATACGGGAAAAGGAGAGGCAGGCCACGTGAGGAGGCGCGCGCCCCCCCTTGCCCAAACCGAATTGGACTAGGGGAGGGGGCGCAGCCCCCTCTTTCCTTTCCCTCTCCCTTCCCCCTTTCCTACTCCGTATGGGAGGTGGAATCCTACTAGGACTAAGGAGTCCTAGTAGGACACCCCACACTTGGCGCACCCCTAGGGGGCCGGCCTCCTCCCTCCCTCCTTTATATACGGAGGAGGGGCACCCCTTGGAGACACACAATTGTCCCATAGCCGTGTGCGGTGCCCCGATCTCCGTTTTCCACCTCGATCATATTTTCGGAGAGCTTAGGCGAAGCCCTGCCGGAATCACTTCACCGTCACCGTCGCCACGTCGTCGTGCTGACAGAACTCATCTACTACCTCGACGTCTTGCTGGATCAAGAAGGCGAGGAACTTCACCGAGCTGCACGTGTGTAGAACTCGGAGGTGCCGTACGTTCGGTACTCGATCGGTGGAGCTCGAAGGATTGTTCGACTACATCAACCGCGTTGTGAGACGCTTCCGCTAACGGTCTACGAGGGTACGTAGACACACTCTCCCCTCTCGTAGCGATGCATCTCCATGGATAGATCTTGCGTGAGCGTAGGAATTTTTTTGAAATTCATGCTCCGTTCCCCAACAAAAGAAACCGTAGTTAACGAAAGGGTAGAAGAAAGTCCTTACCGGATTGATAAGTTGGAAGAGATTTTTAGTAATTTGGGTTCGGCTTTTTCTTATATCAAAACTATTGAAAAAAGTCCCATAAAAATTGGCAAGACCACGCAAGTCACTAAGAACAAAGTTGCTACACCTAGTGGCCACAAGGGGGATCTTAAAATGATTAGTATTCATCCCGACTTTGTTGAAATCATAAGAGACCCTATTTACAAGAATGAATTTTTTGGTTTTCTTCCTAGGAGTGTTGTCATCGAGAATATGCATGCTAAATCCTTGAAGAAATCTAGTTGTGTGATTGAAGAGTTGAAAACCAAAGATGACAATACTTGAATCTATGCGTTATGCCTAGTTAGGGGCGTAAAACGATAGCGCTTGTTGGGAGGCAACCCAATGAATAAATTTATTTTTGCTTTTTCCTTTCTGTTTTTGAGTGTTGACACAATTATGCCTCTGTTATGATTGTGTTTTTATGGTTTATTTAGTGTTTGTGCCAAGTAGAGCCTTTAGAATGATTCATAAGATGAGTAGAAGCGGTGTTGAATCTGAAACAGAAACTTTGCGTCCAGGATTTGAATTTTCATTTTTTGCTGGAACGTGATCTTGAGCTAAAATTCTAACACAGTGTTTCTATACAAATTCTTTATGTTGTCCTCATTTTTCAGAATTTTTAGAGTTACAGAAGTATGGTTAGAGTACAGATTACTACAGACTGTTCTGTTTAAGACAGATTCTGTTTTCGTTGCATTGTGTGCTTGTTTTGATGAATCTATGGGTTATATTGAAGGGTATGAGCCATGGTAAAGTTAAAATAAAGTAGGTATAATGCAATAATAAAATATGAATGGGTTTGCAACAGCACCTAAAGTAGTGATTTGCTTTATTATACTAACGGATCTAATGAAGATTTTGTTGAGTTTTGTGTGATTGAAGTTTTCATGTTTTGGGTGAGATCACGATGGATGAAGGAATAAGGAGTGATAAGAGCCTAAACTTGGGGATGCTACTGCACCCCCAAGATATATCCAAATAGTAACAAGCAACTAAGCTTGGGGATGCCCCCGAGTGGCATCCCCTCTTTCTTCTAACGACCATCGGTATTTTACTTGGAGCTATATTTTTATTCGTCACATATCATGAGTTTCGCTTGGAGCATCTTGTATCTTTGCTTGCTTTGCTTGTTTGTTTTTCATTTGTTTCCTTGCTGTACACACCTATTTGGGAGAGCCAAAATTATGCTATGATTTGTTAGAATCGCTCTCTATGCTTGACTTAAACTTTTTGAGCTATAAAATTGCTCTAGTGCTTCACTTATATCTTTTTGAGCACGGTGTGCTTGGAATTTTTTTGTAGAAATACTCTCACGCTTCACTTAGATTAATTTGAGAGTTAGTAAATTTTGAAGAAATCCTCTCATGCTTCACTTATACCTTTTTGAGAGATGAAATCTTTATGCTCATGTGCTTCACTTAGATTTGTTTGGCTTGTCAAAAAAGCAATGGCAATATATGAAACTAGTCCCAAAGTGATAATTATCCAAGTAGGATATAATAAAAACTTTCATGAAGATCATTGGACAAATTAAACTTGATTCCTTGTAATAGTTTTGAAACATGATGATAGTAATATGTGAGTCATGCTAGTGAGTAATTATGCTTGAGTAGGAATATTGGTGTTAAGGTTTGTGATTCCCTATGCAAGTACGAAAGTCAATAGTTATGCAATGAAGTTACATCCTACTTGTGGTGCATTATTCGGTGTTAGTTATGCTCAATGCTCACTTACGCGAATTTTCGTTTCTTGGTTTGGTTGCTTCTCAATCTATTTGCTAGCCTCCATTTGTACTAAGTAGAAATACTACTTGTGCATCCAAAATCCTTAAACCAAGTTTTGCCCTATGAGTCCACCATACCTACCTATATGCGGTATTTCCATGCCGTTCCAAGAAAATTTGTATGTGCCATCTCTAAATTTTCAAAATAAAATTTCTCTTTTGTGTGCTCGTACCGCTCATGAAACGGTGGGGAGTGTCCAATATTTTTCCATGCTAGATGTGTTATTCTCAAGACGAGTGTTTATTCACTTGTCATTGCACGAGAGTGCGGCGGTAATAGGGATGCCCATTCCCGAAATGAAAAAAATAATATTTACTTTATGTTTTCAAATAATAAATTCCTTGGAAAGTGTTGGTATGGAAAGCAACCGTGGATACAGCCCGCCAAGGAAAGTGAAAGTTTGGTGGAAAAAGGAATAAACTTTATTTTCTGTTTGGGAACCGTCTATGATATATCTAGCATGGAAAGTATTGTGAGCTACTTTGTCATTTTCGTTGACAGGAAAAGCATGCCACCCAAAATATTTTTCTCTCTCAATTTAAAACTTTGAGCTCTGGCACCTCTACAAATCCCTACTTCCCTCTACGAAGGGCCTATCTATTTTATTTTTACTTTGAGTCTCCATCTTCTCTTATAAAGCACCAACTAGGGGGCACTATGATCGTACTTGAGCATTGGGTATAGCTAATATTTGAGGGTGTGTCATGAATGGATCAATGATTGAGCATGATGGGCTACGGATAACTTTCTTTAGTGTTGATATTTTGAAAGACATGGTTGCTTGTTGGCATGCTTGAGTATTGAATTCATTATGTTAAAACTAGACTATTGCTTTGAATCATCTACAAGTCCAAATGTCCATGTTATACAAAAGAATATGATGAACATGTTAGGCAGCATTTCACATCAAAAATTCTGTTTTTATCATTTACCTACTCGAGGACGAGTAGGAATTAAGCTTGGCGATGCTGATACGTATCTATAATTTTTGCTTGTTCCATGCTATTATATTATCATTCTTGGATCTTTTACAATCATTTTATAACAACTTTATATCATTTTTTGGGAATAACCTATTGACATAGTGCCAAAGTGCCAGTTGCTGTTTTTGCTTGTTTTTTACTTCGCATAATATCAGTACCAAACGGAGTCCAATCGCGACGAAACTTTTTGGAGATTTTTTCTGGACCAGAAGACACCCGGTGGGCCAAAAAAGAGCGAGGAAGGTGGGCTGTGGAGAGCACAACCCGCCAGGGCGCGCCAGGGGGCCCCCGGCGCGCCCTGATGGGTTGTGTCCTCCACGGGGCCCCTCAAAATTCATAACCTCTCCACCGCCTCTGATGCCTATAAATTCCCAAATATTCCGAAAACCCTAGGGGAGTCGACGAAACACAATTCCAGCCGCCGCAAGTTCCAGAACCTCGAGATCCAATCTAAACACCATCATGGAGGGGTTCATCTTCTTCATAGGTGCATCTCCGATGATGCGTGAGTAGTCCACCATAGACCTACGGGTCCGTAGGCAGTGGCCAGATGGCTTCCTCTCTGTCTTATGATTCTCAATACAATGGTCTCTTGGAGATCTATTTGATGTAAACTTTTGCGGTGTGTTTGTTGGGATCCGATGAATTTTGAGTTCATGATCAGTTTCTATCCATGAATATTATTTGAGTCTTCTTTGATCTCTTATATGCATGATTGATTATAGCCTCATATTTCTTCTTCGAATCTTTGGTTTAGTTAGGCCAACTAGATCGATTTTTCTTGCCATGGGAAGAGGTGATTTGTGATGGGTTCGATCTTGCAGTGTCCTTTCCAAGTGACAGAAGGGGCAACAAGGCACGCATGTATCGTTGCCATTAAGGATAACAAGATGGGGTCTATTCCTACATGAATTGATCTTGTCTACATCATGTCATCGTTCTTATTGCATTACTCCATTTTTCCATGAACTTAATACACTAGATGCATGCTGGATAGCGGTTGATGTGTGGAGTAATAGTGGTAGATGCAGGCAGGAGTTAGTCTACCTATCTTGGACGTGATGCCTATATAATGATCATCGTCTTGGATATTGTCATGATTGTTTGATCTTCTATCAATTGTCCAACAGTAATTTGTTCACCCACCGTGTGCTATACTCATGAGAGAAGCCTCTAGTGAATCCTACGGCCCCCGGGTCTACTTTTCCAACATATTGCTTTCCGATCTATCGTTTTGCCTCTTTGTTTTTAGATCTACAAAACCAAAAACCCAAAAATATATCGCTGCACTTTTTATTTTCTCTTTTTATTTTGTGTTCTTGAGAGATCTATCTCTCCTATCTATCACTACCTAATATATCTTTTTACCGTAGAGAGATTGACAACCTCCTTCGCGTCGGGTTGCAAGTATTTGTTATTTGTGTGCAGGTGCTGCTTATTGGGTGGTGGTGATCCTCCTACTGGTTCGATAACCTTGGTTTCATAACTGAGGGAAATACTTACCGTCGCTGTGCTGCATCATCCCTTCCTCTTTGGGGAAATACGGACGCAGTCTCAAGCCACGTCAATGCCCCCATAAGGCAAGAAGTGCCTAGCATTATCTTCCCTGCTGGTTTCTCTGGCACTAGAACACCCCCACTTCCTCTGCTGCATCAAGCAAGAAGACCAGGACTGCTGAAGCTGAAACCAAAAAGCGCAAGCACATTCAGTCTGCTGAAGCTCAACCTAAGAAGCCGAAGACAAAAAAAGCAAAGTCTTCACGCTCGGCCCAAGTGCCCCTAGAAGCCCCATCTATTACTCTGCCTGCTTGAGAGGAGCCCCTGCTGGTGAAGCCAATCTCTATGCCTCCCCCAGCTTCTGAAAATATTGAGAGACGTGTTGTTCTGCATGAGTCTACTACCACAGAGGCTCACACAACTGAAGAGGTTCCTACTGCTGAACCCAGTGCAGCTGAAGACATTCCAGCTGTCGACTTCACCGCAGCTAAAGACATTGCTGCAGATGCAGCTGAAGACATTGCTCCTGATACTGTTGTACAAAAGGAGAATGTAGAAATGCAATCTGAACCGGTGCCTCAACTGGATGCACCTTTGGTATCATCGCCACTGCCTGAAGTCAGTGAGAATGTGGACATTGGGTCCCGTGGTACACCCCTTGTGCAAGATGAGTTTTGGGACACCAATCATCCAAACACTCCAATGCACGAAGTCATTCCTCGCACACCGCCTGCTCCTCTTTCAACTCCTGTACCGCAATCATCTCAGTCGCCTTCTAAAGACATGGAGGTTGAAACTGCTGATCATGCGTCGCCCCTCAAAAGGCTTTGTAGAGGACCAAGGCCTACTGTACCATCAATGTCAAGCATTCCTGAAGATGAAGTGCAAATGGACCCCACTGCATCAGTCAAAGAAAATCTCAGGATAGAAGATGTTGTTCCTGAGCTACCTGAGCTCGAAGCCAATGTAGGTGAAGTTAATGCTGTTGACACTGCTGAGACCCCCAGAACCAGATCTTGCCGCAACTCCTGTGCGTGAAGTCAATGCCCATCCCCAGATGGTGCTCCTGTCCCTGCCATGCCATCAACCAACGACAATCCTGACAACATTGTCATGGCTCGCAATTGGGAAGGAGAAATAGTGCCTACAAGGTGGCCCAGGATGATCGCTCCACCAAGGATGGGCCCTCAATACGAATTCAATATTCATCGTTGCCCAAGAGTCATGAACCCAATGCCAAGGCTTTCATGTCTTCGTCAACAAGGTCCAGTGCGTCCACTTGTTTTCAGTGTCAAAGACTTCCAACTCAACAACACCTTCTTTGACTCCGACCGGAATCCCTATGATCGCCAAAAGGTTCGATCTGATTGGTTCTGGAGTGCTCAATAGCGCCAATATTATACATGTGTGCTCTATTGCCAGAACAGGATCTTCCCCCACAGGCGTATCCATTTTGAAGCCATGAGTGGGCTTCCCTGCTTTGAACCAGCCCTTGATTGTCTTCGGGATGTTGGACTGCTACCGTTTGTCATTGATCAAGAAGACTGGAATGAAGAACTCATTCTTCAGTTCTATGCAACACTCCAAATCTTAGGTTTTAGCAGAGATTTGAAGACATGGGCCATGGACTTCATGATTCGTGATGAGCACATCAAGGCTCCTGCTATGGAATTCTTTGCCACCACTCCACTTGCAGCATCAAGCGAAGACTTTCATCCACAGTCTGAAGCCTATCTTGAAGCAACACGAAGCATCTTCCAAGCACCAGAACCCAACCTGACACAGATGCTGACCCTGATGAAGCCAATGGCACCTGATGCTCCCTTGCCCACTGCTTTATTTGTTAATGATCTTCAGTACCTACCGAAGACAATCTATCATATTGTTCGTCACACAATATGGCCAGTCAAGGGGCATTCATCTTCGACCAAGCTTGAAGGTGCCGTGAAGACATTGATCTACAATATTGTTTATGGCATCAGGTTTAATATTCAAGACTTGTTTATTCGCAACCTCGCTGCATTTGGTATGGCCCTTTTTGAGCCCAAGATATTTGCACCATGGATCATGCGCTTCATCAAGTGCCGAACAAATACAAGTTATCTGCCTTTAGCTCGCAACCATGTTGTGTTCCTTCCGGAAGTGGAAATCATCCATGAAGACATTTACCCTTCCAAAGGAAAGAACCCCATTGTGGAAGGCACAAATGGCACAACTAATGATGAAGGGCTTCACATTCCAAATGATCCAGCCAGGGCTCGACTGATTGGCTCCATTCGCCGCCCTCAGCCCAGTGCTACTGCCACTGAAGCCACTGTTAGCACTGTGCCTCCACAACCACAACCCAAAAGGGAACGTGCCATGAGTGACTGAGAACTTCTAGTTTCTCTTCATCAAAAGCATGATAAGCATCATGAATGGACAAGGCGCCAGATCCAATCTGTTATGGTGGATATCAATCGCATTCGCAACCTTGCCACAAAGAACACTTTTGTGGCTCATGAGACATGCATGCATTCCTGGAAGACATTCAACATGATGGCTCCAGAGGAAGATCTTCGGGAAGATGGCTTCGACAAGTACTTCAGATTCTGTGCCCCTCTGATAACCCACAAGTACAGGGGATCGCAATAGTCTTCACGGGTAGTATTTCGCCCTGATTTATTGATTCGACACAAGGGGAGCCAAAGAATGTTTATCGCCCTTAGCAGTTGAGTTGTAAATTCAACCACACCTGGGATATCTCTCTGCAGCAAAGTTTTAGTAGCATGGCAAGTGATAGTAGTAACAGTAACATCAATAGTGACACCAGTAATTTTGTAGTAGTTGTGACAGTAGCAGCAGCCATAGTAACTTAGCAAATCTCAGTATATGTAAAGCGTAGGCACGTGTATCGGTGATGAATAAGGATTCAGATGACATCAATCATGTAACAGTTACACACTAGGGTGACATAGAACTAGATCCAGTTCATCAATGTAATGTAGGCACGTATTCCGTATATAGTCATACGTGCTTGCGATAAGAAATTGTATGACATCTTTTGTCCTACCCTCCCGTGGCAGCGCGGTCCTAATGGAAACTAAGGGATATTAAGGCCTCCTTTTAATAGAGAACCGGAACAAAGCATTAACACATGGTGAATACTTGAACTCCTCAAACTACGACAATCACCGGAAAGAATCCCAATTATTGTCACCTTGGGGTATACGGATTAAGACACGTAATAGGTGCATACAACTTGCAAGATCGGATCCAAATCACTCTTATATTCATGAAAACATAATAGGTTCAGATCTGAAATCATGGCACTCGGGCCCTAGTGACAAGCATTAAGCATAGCAAAGTCATAGCAACATCAATCTCAGAACATAGTGGACAATAGTGCAAACTTAACTTGATTACATGATCAATCTCATCCAATCCAGCCTACATAGGAATTACTCTTTACCGGTGGTGAGCATCATGGTGGTGTTGATGAAGAAGGGTTGGTGATGATGACGATGACGAATCCCCCTCTCCGGAGCCCCAAACAGACTCAAGATCAGCCCTCCCGAGGAAGAACATGAGGTGGCGACGTCTCCATCTCGTAAAACATGATGAAATCTTCTCTCTTTTGTTTCTCCGAAGATGTGAATTTATAGGAGTGGAATTAGGGTCGGGGGAGCCACGTGGGCCCCACAAGCGCCCACCTGTTGCCTTGTGGCTCACAGGCAGCCCCCTCCGGTGGATCTTCATTCCAAAATTCATTATTTATTCCAAAAAATAATTCACAAAAAGTTTTGTCCAATTCGAGGAACTTTTATTTCTGCACAAAAACAACACCAAGGTAGTTCTCCTGAAAACAACGTTAGTCTGGGTTAGTTCCATTCAAATCATGCAAATTTGAGTCCAAAACCAGAGCAAAAGTGTTTGGAAAAGTAGATACGTTGGAGACATATCAACTCCCCAAAGCTTAACTCATTGCTTGTCCTCAAGCAATTCAGTTGATAAACTGAAAGTGATAAAGAAAACTTTTACAAAGTCTTTCGTTCTTTTTATTATACACATGCTTAGCTAGTGTTCAACTTTTCAGCATAAATCGTAAATAACCATATCGATGATAACCATTAAACATTGTATTCACTCATGGCAATACATAACCAACTAGTGAGCAATAATAAGATATCTCACATGCCAACAATTTGTGAAAACAATCATGATATAATATGACAACATGGTATTTCGCTAGCCCTTTCTGAGACCGCAAAACATAAATGCAGACACTGTTCAAAAAATCATCCGATTCAGTGATTTATCTTCCGATTTATCACTACTCATGGGGTGACCGATAAGATTATGCCTTATCTTCACCGTTTATCTTTTGGGTCGATTTATTGCTCTAACAAGTGATTTATCGAGAATCTACCGACAAATCAGGCCTATTCTAGCACTATGTTTGCAAAAACTATGTTTATTTGTGTGTTTGTAGACCTTTTTATGCAATATGTACTATTGCCCTATTTTGTTTATCATTACACGAGGATTCAAAGGCCAGGAATCAAGGTAACACTTTTGTCCAATATTTTTTTGGTGTTGAATATAGCATATTTCAATGTTGGGAACCTAGGATTTGCAAAAAATGGCCGATTAATAGTCGACCGATGAAATCTATTAATCGGCCGATTTCTGATTAATCTCTAATCCCCAGCGGACCGAGACGCTAACGATAAGCGATATCCTCAACATTGAATGCAGAGCACCTGTGAGGTTCAAGCGGCGACTAAACATTATAATTCAGGGCAGAAAAGATCTAGTCATGCTCACATCAAACATTAACTAGACTCAATGCATAAGAATGACAATAGTGCTCTCCGGTCTGGTGCTTTTAGTAAGAGGGTGATGACTCAGTATAAAAGTAAATAGACATGCCCTTCGCAGAGGGAAGCGTTGATTTGCAGAGGTGCCCGAGCTCAAGGTTTAAAACATGATTGAAATTATAGTTTTGGGTGGTGCACTTTTCCTGTTAACGTCATGACAAAGGATTTCAATATCTTCCATGCTAAACACATTATTGGTGGTTCCCAAGCAGAATTGTAAAGTTTACTCCCATCCACCATATATACACAAGCCATGGCTGACCGAATCCACGGATGCCCTCCAACAATTCAACTGTCCCGGGAGTTTGTTTAATTAATTTTGATTTTGCAGGACCGGGCATCCTTTTTACCAGCCTCTCTCGTGCAACGACAGGCGAATAAACGCCCATCTTGAGAACAACCCACTTAGCATGGAAGATACCGACCACCCCGTTGCTCCATGAGCGGTACGAGTGCACAAAATAGAAGTTTTATTTGAATATTAGAGGTGGCACGTACAAATTTACTTGGAACGACAGGGTAATACCGTATATAGGTAGGTATGGTGGACTCCCGAACTAAGTGTGCTTCTTATTTTCTGATTCAGAGAGATATAGATTTGTAGATCTCACATGAGTGAGGATCTGGTTGATTTAATTAGCAGAAAAAGAACAAATCAATTGTCTTTTAATTATAGGCAGTAGAGCATTCAAAACTTAAGAGGAAGAACGTTGATTTGAAAACTTAATGGAGTAGAGTGAACATAATCTTCTGAGATATTATTGGTATTGTGAACAATTTGTATTGTCGTGAACATAGCTGGCTTCTCTATTAGGGTGGAAAAATAATTTGAACACCCAAAGTTGAATGCCTGGATCCGCCACTAGTTTCAGTCCCACGTTTGGTAAAAGCCACACCTCCTGCTTATGCTGTACTTGGGAAAAATTGTTACAACAGAGTATATCCGACCTATGGAGAGCTAGCTTAAAGATGTCTGGATCTTGGAAAGGCTTGACCCTTGATGAAGGGTGATACATCCATTTTGCATCATGATTTCCTATTCATATTTACGTTATTCTTGTCCATTATTCCCTATTATCATACAATTCTTATGCCCTTTCACTCTGAATATGCAAGGTACATCACAAATAGGGAATTATCTGGAAACTGGAATTTTGGACCGGAAAACCGAGAAAAAGGCAGAAAAATCACCAGACTCCAAATGACCTGAAACTTCACGAGGAATTTTTATTGAATATATCTGAATTTATCGGCCAAAAATATACCAGAGGTGGGCCACCAGCCAGGCACAAGCCAACAGGGTGCCCCCCCAGGACGCGCCCTGATGGCTTGTGGGGCCCTGGCTGGCCTCCTGAGGCCCCTCTTCTCCTATATGGTGTGTTTTACCTTAGAAAAAAATTATAAGCAACCTTTCGGGATGAAGCGCCGCCGTCTCGAGGCGGAAACCTGGGCAAAGGACCTTTGGCACTCCGGTAGTCAGATTCTGCCGGGGAAATTCCTCTCCGGGAGGTGGAGATCGAAGCCATCGTCATCGCCAACGCTTCCTCCTTCGTGGGAGGATCAATCCTCATCAACATCTTCACCAACACCATCTCATCTCCAACCCTAGTTCATCTCTTGTATTCAATCTTTGTCTCAAAACCTCAGATTGGTACCTATGGGTTACTAGTTGTGTTGATTACGTTTTGTAGTTGATGCCTGTTGGATTACTTGGTGGAAGAAATTATGTTCAGATCCTTAATTATTATTATTATTGCACCTCTGATCTTGAACATGTTGATGAGGTGTGAGTAGTTACTATTGTTCCTGAGGACATGGGAGACGTCTTGTTATAAGTTATCATGTGAAGTTGGTATTCGTTCGATATTTTGATGATATGTATGTTGTTACTTCTCTTAGTGGTGTCATGTGAACATCGACTACATGAAACTTCACCATGCTATGGGCCTAAGGGAAGTCATTGAGGAGTAACAAGTAGATGATGGGTTGCTAGAGTGACAGAAGCTTAAACCCCAGTGTGTTGCTTCATAAGGGGCTGATTTGGATCCACACGTTTCATGTTATGGTTAGATTTATCTTAATTCTTCTTTCATAGTTGCGGATGCTAGCGAGAGGGGGTAATCATAAGTAGGTTGTTAGTTCAAGTAAGAACAACACCTTAGCACCGGTCCACCCACATATCAAAATATCAAAGTAGCGAATGCGAATCAACTCAACATGATGAACATGACTAGACATAATTCCCATGTGTCCTCGGGAGCGCTTGCTTAATATAAGAGTACTTTCCGGCCTGTCCTTTGCTATAAAAAGGATTGGGTTACCTTGCTGCACCATTGCTACTATTGTTACTTGTCACTTGTTATGATTTATCTTGCTACAAAACTATCTACTATCGTTACTTACAGCACTTGCAGAGAATACCTTGCTGAAAACTGCTTATCATTTCGTTCTGCTCCTCGTTGGGTTCGACACTCTTACTTATCGAAAGGACTATGAGTGATTCCCTATACTTTTGGGTCATCAAGACTCTTTTCTGACGCCATTGCTGGGGAGTGAAGCGCCTTTGGTAAGTGGAATTGGTAAGGAAACATTGTCGCTATGAACGGTCACCCTTTGAGTGGCTTGTTCGGGGCATCTTCGCCCCGTACTGAAGATGAGGAAATTGTTCCTCAACCTACTGAACCCAGTGAAAATATTTATTATGAGATTCCTTCGGGTATGCTTGAAAAACTCTTATCACATCCATATGATGGCACGACTCATCCTGTTTATCACTTGATATTTGTCGATGAAGTTTGTGGATTATTTCAGCTTGCAGGGTTGTCTGGAGACAAAGTTAAGAAGCAGGTTTTCCCTTTATATTTGGAGTGAAAGGCATTAATGTGGTATAGGCTATTGGGCGATATTGGATCATGGGATTGGAATCGCTTGAAGTTGGAATTTCATCAGAAGTTTTATCCCATGCATCTAGTTCATCGTGATCGGAACTTTATTTATAATTGTTGGCCTCGTGAAGTAGAAAGTATCGCTAAATCTTGGGGGAGGCTTAAATCTATGATGCACACTTGCTCCAACCATGAGATTTCAAGAAATACTATTATGCAAAAAAATTATGCTCGGCTTTCTCACGATGATCAATCACTACTCGATTCTTCTTCTACTGGTTCCTTCATGAATATGACTATTGAATTCAAATGGGATCTTCTGGAAAGAATTAAACGCAACTCTGAAGATTGGGAACTCAACAAAGGTAAAGAGTCAGGTATAAAGCTTAAGTTTGATTGTGTTCAATCTTTTATGGAAATTGATGCTTGTTACAAGTTGAGTAATAAATATGGCCTCAACTCTGAGATAGTAGCTTCTTTCCGTGAATCATTTGCTACTCATGTTGATCTCCCTAAGGAGAAGTGGTTTAAACATCATCCACCTATTGAAGAACAATTAGAGAAATCCATTAAAGTTGAGAAGGAAGAAATAATTGTTAATCATGTTGATCCAATTGTCCCTACTGCTTACATTGAGAAACCACCCTTCCCTGTTAGAATTAAGGTACGCGCTAAAGCTACAACTGTGATTAATAAAAGTCATGCTAGGACTTCTACACCTCTTGAACAAATAAATGTTGAGCCTAAATTTGCTATGGTTAAAGATCTGCTAGTTGATAACATTGATGGACAGGTTATTTACTTCTGTGATGAAACTACTAGAATCATAAAACCCGTTAGACGTAAGCAAGATGAACTAGATAAAAATAAACCAGTTGTTAGCATGCGTGTGGTTTCGGTTAAAATTGGAGACCATTGTTTTCACGGCTTGTGTGATATTGGTGCTAGTGTTAGTGCTATACCTTTTACCTTATATCAAGAAATTATGAATGACATAGCACCATCTGAGCTTGAGGACATTGATGTTACCATTAAACTTGCAAACAAAGACACTATTATACCACTTGGAATTGTTAGAGATGTTGAGGTCTTGTGTGGAAAGGTCAAGTACCCCACTGATTTTCTAGTACTTGGTTCATAACAAGATAATTTTTGTCCCATTATATTTGGTAGACCTTTCTTAAATACTGTTAATGCTGAAATTAATTGTGCTACTGAGAAGGTTAAAGTGAGCTTTGGCGATGTGTCTCATGAATTTAATTTCTCCAAGTTTAGTAAACAACCACATGACAAATAATTACCAAGCAAAGATGAGATTATTGGTCTTGCTTCTATTGTCGTACCTCCTACCGATCCGTTAGAACAATATTTGCTAGACCATGAAAATGATATGCATATGAATGAGAGAAAAGATGACATATTTCTTAAACAAATGCCTATTCTTAAACACAACTTACCGGTTGATATCTTAGGGGATCCCCCTCCACCTAAGGGAGATCCCGTGTTTGAGTTAAAGACTTTACCTGATACTTTGAACTATGCTTACCTTGATGAAAAGAAGATATATCATGTTATTATCAGTGCTAACCTTTCAGAGCATGAAGAAAAGAGATTACTTAAAACTCTGAAGAAGCACCGGGCTGCTATTGGATATAATCTCGATGATCTTAAGGGCATTAGTCCCACTCTATGTCAGCACAAGATTAATATGGACCCGGATGCTAAACCTGTCGTTGATCATCAACTCCGCTTAAACCCTAAGATGAAGGAAGTGGTAAGAACTGAAATATTAAAGCTTTTGGAGGCAGGTATAATTTATCCTATTGCTGATAGTAGATGGGTAAGTCATGTGCATTGTGTTCTGAAGAAAGGAGGTATAACTGTTGTTCCTAATGATAAAATAAACTTATCCCACAAATAATAGTAACTAGTTATAGGATGGTGATTGATTTCAGGAAATTAAACAAAGCTACTAGGAAAGATCATTATCCTTTTCCTTTTATCGATCAAATGCTAGAAAGATTATCCAAGCACACACACTTTTGCTTTCTTGATGGATATTCTAGTTTTTCTCAAATACCTGTGTTAAAAGAGGATCAAGAGAAAACTACTTTTACTTGCCCTTTTGGAACGTATGCTTATAGACGCATGCCTTTTGGTTTATGCAATGCACCTGCTACCTTTCAAAGATGTATGATGACTATATTCTCTGATTTTTGTGAAAAGATTGTTGAGGTTTTCATGGATGATTTTTCCTTTTATGGAACTTCTTTTGATGATTGCTTGAGCAACCTTGATCGAGTTTTGCATAGATGTGAAGAAACTAATCTTATTTTGAATTGGGAGAAGTGCCATTTTATAGTGAATGAAGGTATAGTGCTTGGGCATAAAATTTCTGAACGAGGTATTGAAGTGGACAAAGCTAAAGTTGACGCCATTGAGAAGATGCCATGCCCCAAAGATATCAAAGGTATAAGAAGTTTCCTTGGTCATGCTGGTTTTTATAGGTGTTTCATTAAAGATTTCTCAAAGATTTCCAGGCCGCTAACTAATCTTCTTCAATAAGATATTCCTTTTGTTTTTGATGATGATTGTGTAGAAGCTTTTGGAATACTTAGGAAAGCTTTGATTTCTGCACCTATTGTTCAACCACCTGATTGGAACCTACCATTTGCGATTATGTGTGATGCTAGTGATTATGCTGTTGGTGTTGTTCTAGGGCAAAGAGTAGACAAGAAATTGAATGTTATCCATTATGCTAGTAAAACCCTAGATGCTGCTCAAAGAAATTATGCCACCACTGAAAAGGAATTTTTAGCAGTTGTCTTTGCATGTGATAAGTTTAGACCTTATATTGTTGATTCCAAAGTAACTATTCACACAAATCATGCTGCTATTAAATACCTTATGGAAAAGAAAGATGCTAAGCCTAGACTTATTCGGTGGGTGCTTTTGCTTCAAGAATTTGATTTGCATATTTTTGATAGAAAGGGAGCTCAAAACCCCGTAGCAGATAACCTGTCTAGAATGGAAAATGTTCTTGATGACCCACTGCCTATTAATGATAATTTTCCTGATGAACAACTTGCTGCTATAAATACTTCACGTAGTACTCCTTGGTATGCTGACTATGCTAATTATATTGTTGCTAAATATATCCCACCTAGTTTTACCTATCAACAAAAGAAAAAATTCTTTTATGATTTACGACATTACCTTTGGGATGACCCACATCTTTATAAAGAAGGACTAGATGGTATTATTAGACGTTGTATACCCGAGCATGAACAGGAACAAATCTTAAGGAAGTGTCATTCTGAACCTTACGGAGGACACCATGCTGGTGACAGAATTGCACATAAGGTATTACAATCTGGTTTTTATTGGCCTACTCTTTTCAAAGATGCTCGTAAGTATGTCCTTTCATTTAATGAATGTCAAAGAGTTGGTAATATTGGTAAACGTCAGGAAATGCCTATGAACTATTCACTTGCCATTGAACCATTTGATGTTTGGGGTTTTGACTTTATGGGACCTTTTCCTTCCTCAAATGGGTACACTCATATTTTAGTTGCTATTGATTACGTCACTAAGTGGGTAGAGGCTATCCCAACTAGTAGTGCTGATCATAACACCTCTATTAAAATGCTTAAGGAAATTATTTTTCTGAGGTTTGGAGTCCCTAGATACTTAAATGACTGATGGTGGTTTACATTTTATTCATGGTGCTTTCCGTAAACTTCTAGCTAAATACGATGTTAACCATAGAATTGCATCACCTTACCACCCTCAGTCCAGTGGTCCAGTTGAATTGAGCAATCGAGAACGAAAACTAATCTTGCAAAAGACGGTCAATAGATCTAGGAAGAATTGGTCTAAGAAGTTAGACGACGCTCTGTGGGCTTATAGAACTGCTTATAAGAACCCCATGGGGATGTCCCCATATAAAATGGTATATGGAAAAGCTTGTCATTTGCCTCTTGAACTAGAACATAAGGCTTATTGGGCAATTAAAGAACTAAATTATGATTTCAAACTTGCCGGTGAAAAGAGGTTATTTGACATTAGCTCATTAGATGAATGGAGGACACAAGCCTATGAGAATGCTAAGTTGTTCAAAGAAAAAGTTAAAAGATGGCATGATAAAAGGATTCAAAAATGGGAATTAAATGTAGGAGACCTTGTGCTTTTGTACAATTCTTGTTTCAGTTTTTTCGCAGGAAAACTCTTATCCAAATGGGAAGGTCCATACGTTGTCGAAGAGATCTACCGCTCCGGTGCTATAAAAATCAATAACTTCGAAGGCAAAAACCCGAGAGTGGTGAATGGGCAAAGAATCAAGCATTATATTTCAGGTACACCCATCAATGAAGAGACTAAGGTCATCCAAGTAATAACACCGGAAGAACACATACGGGAGGCCTTCCGGAACACTCCAGAAACCTGAAAAAGAGGTAGGTAGGTGGTACGGTAAGGAAACCAACTCCAAAAATGCCAAAAAAATAATTTATGTTGGTTTTAGTATTTTAGAAAAAAATCCAAAAATAAAACGGAGTCAGGGGGCCCATGAGGGAGGCACAAGCCAACAGGGCGCGGCCCCCCCTGGGGCGCGCCCTGATGGCTTGTGCGGCCCTCGTGTGCCTCCCCGACTCCGATTTCTTCCCGAACACGTATTCTGACCTAGAAAAAATCATTATATATACTCCCGTATGTTTTGACCACCGCGTCGCGAGTTTCTCCTCTGTTCTTGTTTCGAGCTGTTTTTCTGACAGATCTAGATCGCCATGACTTCCCTAAGTTCATCTAAAGACAAGTTCTTTGAGAAGGTCATCAATCCCTACTTGTCGGAGGTGATGAAGCACCCTCAAGCTATTGATATGCATGAGGGGGTTCTCCACATCCGGGATGTCCAAGGCCCCAAGAAGGAGGGAAGCGATAAGGCCAGGCTTGTAGAAGTGGAGCAGGAGATCTTCAAGTGCGAAAGGATGGTTCAACGTGGTCTGAGTGCTAATCACTCTATGATCACGGACTTCATCTGTGAGAACAAGCTTGACACAAGGAGCGTGGGAGAAGCTCTCTTCAAACTTCAAGAGCAGATCGAGCACCTTCAAGATCAAATCTTCGAACTCCAAACCCAGAACTGTGCGTATGAATCCAGGTTTAAAAGGATGAGCCTCGCTGCTGATTTCAGGATTTCAGAGACAAGAGTTTCTTTCCATGATGGGGAGCCTATTGTTGGGGAACGTTGCATGGGAAACAAAAAATTTCCTACGCACACACAAGATCTATCCATGGTGATGAGCATCTACGAGAGGGAGAGTGAATCTACATACCCTTGTAGATCGCTAAGCGGAAGCGTTAAGAAACGCGGTTGATGTAGTCGAACGTCTCCGCGATCCAAATCGCAAGTCGTCCCTCGATCCGATCACAAACTAGTGCCGAACGGACGGCACCTCCGCGTTCAACACACGTACGGCTTGATGACGCCTTCACCTCCTCGATCCAGCAAGCGATGGTGAAGTAGTAGATGAGTTCCGGCAGCACGACGGCGTGGTGATGATGGTGAGGAACAATCTCTGCAGGGCTTCGCCAAGCACTACGGAGATTATGACGGGAGAACTAGAGGGTTAGGGTTGCCGACACACGGGTTGGGAAATCTTGATGTGTCCCGTGTGCTAGCCCTGCCCCTCTATTTATATGTTGAGCTCTGGGGTCTAAACTTGGAGAGAAAACCTCCACAAGGTCGGTTTTGCCCGCACAAGGTCGGTTTGGCCCGCACGGAAAGAGTCCAACTCGGATTCCAGCAGTATCGCGTACAAGCGGTAGTACCGCTTACGATAAGCGGTAGTACCGCCTGTAGCGGTAGTACCGCTTACGATAAGCGGTAGTACCACCCCAGACGCCAGCAAAACTTCCTTTTGCACCTTGCCTAAGCCTCGTGGGCTTTACCCCTTGGCCCAAATAAAGTGTTCTCATACCCGAACATTTCAGGAAACATCCGGAACCCCTTCCGGTGAATTCCGGAACCCTTCCGGAGACCAAACACTATTATCCCATATATCAATCTTTACCTCCGGACTCTTCCGAAGATCCTCGTCATGTCCGGGATCTTATCCGGGACTCCGAACAACCTTCGGTCACCAACAAAATAACTCAACTATACTAATCGTCACCAAACGTTAAGTGTGTAGACCCTGCGGGTTTGAGAACTATGTAGACATGACCGAGACACCTCTACGATCAATAACCAATAGCGGGACCTGGATGCCCATATTGGTTCCTACATATTCTACGAAGATCTTTATCGGTCGAACCTCTATGTCAAGGATTCAGTTAATCCCGTATGTTGTTCCCTTTGTTCTTCGGTATGTTACTTGCCCGAGATTCGATCGTCGGTATCTCTATACCTAGTTCAATCTCGTTACTGGCAAGTCTCTTTACTCGTTCCGTAATACAAGATCTCGTGGCTAACACTTTAGTCACATTGCTTGCAAGGCTCATTGTGATGTTGTATTACCGAGTGGGCCCTGAGATACCTCTCCGTCAAACGGAGTAACAAATCTCAGTCTTGATCCATGCCAACCCAACAGACACCCTCGGAGATACCTGTAGAGCACCTTTATAGTCACCCAGTTACGTTGCGACGTTTGATACACACAAGGTACTCCTCCGATGTCAGGGAGTTGCATGATCTCATGGTCATAGGAACAGATACTTGACATGCAGAAAACAATAGCAATAAACTGACACGATCAAATGCTACGTTTATAGTTTGGGTCTTGTCCATCACATCATTCTCCTAATGATGTGATCCTATTATCAAATGACATCTCATGTCAATGGCTAGGAAACCTTAACCATCTTTGATCAACGAGCTAGTCAACTAGAGGCTTACTAGGGACACAGTGTTGTCTATGTACCCACACATGTACTTGAGTTTCCAATCAATACAATTATAGCATCGATAATAAACGATTATCATGAACAAGGAAATATAATAATAACTAATTTATCATTGCCTCTAGGGCATATTTCCAACACCTATGCCTTGGAAGATGGAGGATTTCCGCACACCACCACCATCACTGAAGAACACTTGAGCACATGGGTATGGGCACAACCCCTAGCTTGTTCCAAGCTTGGGGGAGGTGCCCCGCTATCGTATCATCATCACTTTTTACCATCATCTTTTATTATTAGCTTGATCTTTAGTTATTTCGTGGTTTAGAGAAATAAAGTTTAAGATTTGCTTTGCTTAGGATTTTGCTTTGAGTTCTACCTATCCTCGTAATCGAGTGTGAGAGTTATATAATAAAGAGTAGTTGAGTTCCTGTGATTTACTCTCTTGCACCAATCATCATAGTATGACAATAAAAAGAATAGTAAAGATCATATGCTTATCCCATGGGAAGTAATGACTTCACATAAAAAGAAAGTATGAGCTATGAAAATTGTTGGGAATAGAACAAACATAGCCTTAGTCATTGTTATAATCTATGCAAGATTATGATAGAGAGGAGAAGATCCATATACAAATATACTATCTTGGACATCATCTATGATTACGAATCCTCACCAAATATTGAATAATGATCAAATGTTGAAGTTGGACATGGAAGACTACCTAATGGTCATGATTGCTTACATTTGCATAGAAGTTATATAAGCATGGATCCTTTAACATGTGATGCTTTCTTTAGAACTTTTGCTAGCCAAAATTTCCGCACCAAGTAGAGATACTACTTGTGCATCCATAACCCCTTGAACCCAGTTTCTTTTTGTAAGAGTCCACCTACCTACCTATGGATTGAATAAGATCCTTCAAGTAAGTTGTCATCGGTGCATAAGCAATAAAAATTGCCTTTAATCAGGTATGATTTTCTATTGAAAGGGAAATTAAGCTTTGTACGATCTTGTGATGGTGAAGAAATAAAAGCGATGGAGTGCATAATAAAGTTCGCTATCACAAGGGGCAATATAAAGTGAAGTTCCTTTGCATTAAGAGATTGCACATCTAATCAAATAAAACCGCATGATAACCTCTGCTTCCCTCTGTGAAGGGCCTATCTTTTACTTTCATATAGTTCCTACTTCTGATCACGAGTCGTTAATATCTTACCTTCTTTTAAGTTTTAAATTCTCTTAGTGGTAAGCATCACATGTTGAGGAAAGATCTAGGTATATATACCCAGTTGAATGTAAGAAACCATGATTCATTATTGTTGACATTATCCTTGAGGTAAATGAGTTGGGTGGCAAATGAAGCCCCTATCTTCCTATGTGTCCGGCAAAAAACATTAGCTCCAAAAATATGCAATGAGTATCAACAATCATAGATGACTAAATGATAGTTGAGCATGTGGGTTTGTGATACGTCTCCAACGTATCTATAATTTTTGCTTGTTCCATGCTGTTATATTATCAATCTTCGGTGTTTTACAATCATTTTATAGCAACTTTATATCATTTTTTGGGACTAACCTATTGACATAGTGCCAAAGTGCCAGTTGTTGTTTTTGCTTGTTTTTTACTTTGCAGAATATCAATACCAAACGGAGTCCAATCACGACGAAACTTTTTGGAGATTTTTTTAGGGCCAGAAGACATCCAGTGGACAAAAGAAGTGCCAGAGGGGAGGGTTGAGGAGACCACAACCCACCAGCGCGCGTGAGAGGCCCCGGGCACGCCCTGATGGGTTGTACCCTCCTCGGGACCCCTCTCCACCGCCTATAAATTCCCAAATATTCCAGAAACCCTAGGTGAGTCGACGAAAAGCACATCCAGCCGCCGCAAGTTCCAGAACCTCGAGATCCAATCTAACACCATCACGGAGGGGTTCATCATCCTCATTGGCGCCTCTCCGATGATGCGTGCGTAGTCCACCATAGACCTACGGGTCCATAGGCAGTAGCTAGATGGCGTTCTCTCTCTCTTTTGATTCTCAATACAATGGTCTCTTGGAGATCTATTTGATGTAAACTTTTGCGGTGTGTTTGTTGGGATCCCATGAATTTTGAGTTCAAGATCAGTTTCTATCCATGAATATTATTTGAGTCTTCTTTGATCTCTTATATGCATGATTACTTATAGCCTCGTATTTCTTCTTCGAATCTTTGGTTTAGTTAGGCCGACTAGATCGATTTTTCTTGCCATGGGAAGAGGTGCTTTGTGATGGGTTCGATCTCGCGATGTCCTGTCCGAGTGAAAGAAGGGACAGCGAGGCACGCATGTATCGTTTCTATTAAGGATAACAAGATGGGGTCTATTCCTACATGAATAGATCTTGTCTACATCATGTCATCGTTCTTATTGCATTACTCTGTTTTTCCATGACTTTAATATAGTAGATGCATGCTGGATAGTGGTCGATGTGTGGAGTAATAGTAGTAGATGCAGAATCGTTTCGGTCTACTAATCTTGGACGTGATACCTATATAATGATATCTGCCTTGGATATCGTCATGATTATTTGATCTTCTATCAATTGCCCAACAGTAATTTGTTCACCCACCATGTGTTATACTCATGAGAGAAGCCACTAGTGAATCCTACGGCCCCCGGGTCTACTTTTCCAACATATTGCTTTCCGATCTATCTTTTTTCCGCTTTTGTTTTCAGATCTATTATTCCCAAAACCCAAAAATACCTTGCTGCACTTTTTACTTGCCCTTTTTATTTTGTGTTATTGAGAGATCTATCACTCCAATCTATCACTACCTAATCTATCTTTTTACCGTAGAGAGATTGACAATCTCTCTTTCGCGTCCGGTTGCAAGTATTTGTTCTTTGTGTGCAGGTGACGTTTACGTAGTGGTGGTGATCCTCCTACTGGTTCGATACCTTGGTTTCATAACCGAGGGAAATACTTACCGTCGTTGTGCTGCATCATCCCTTCCTCTTTGGGGAAATACTGACGCGGTCTCAAGCCACGTCAGTTTGCTACAATGAAAGCTCTTATATAGACTCTTCTCTTGAATATGATGAATTATGATTATCACCATGACTAAAGGCATCGTTTGTTGGTTGTCAATAAGGTTTATGCTTCATACTTCGATAATTGTGAATAGATCTTTACTTGATTATGAGAAGTTATATGATGAAATGCTTGCTGCTGATGATATTCATGATGCTCTCATGTCCGTATTCTGTTTTTATCGACACCTCTCTCTCAAATTATGTGGTCATTACTCTCGAGTTCGGCTTGGGGGTGTTGATACGTCTATTTTGCATCATGATTTCCTATTCATATTTACGTTATTCTTGTCCATTATTCCCTATTATCATACAATTCTTATTCCCTTTCTCTCTGAATATGCAAGGTACATCACAAAGAGGGAATTATCTGGAAACTGGAATTCTGGACAGGAAAACCGAGAAAAAGGCAGAAAAATCACCAGACTCCAAATGACCTGAAACTTCACGAGGAATTTTTATTGAATATATATGAATTTATGGGCCAAAAATATACTAGAGGGGTCCACCAGCCAGGCACAAGCCAACAGTGCGCCCGCCAGGCCGCGCGCTGATAGCTTGTGGGGCCCTGGCTGGCCTCCCGAGGCCCCTCTTCTCCTATATGGTGTGTTTTACCCTAGAAAAAATCATAAGCAACCTTTCGAGAGGAAGCGCAGCCGTCTCGAGGCGGAAACCTGGGCAGAGGCCCTTTTGCACTTCGGCAGTCAGATTCTGCCGGGAAAATTCCTCTCCAGGAGGGGGAGATCGAAGCCATCGTCATCACCAACGCTGCCTCCTTCGTGGGAGGATCAATCCTCATCAACATATTCACCAGCACCATCTCATCTCCAACCCTAGTTCATCTATTGTATTCAATCTTTGTCTCAAAACCACAGATTGGTACCTATGGGTTACTAGTTGTGTTGATTACGTCTTGTAGTTGATGCCTGTTGGATTACTTGGTGGAAGAAATTATGTTCAGATCCTTAATTATTATTATTGCACCTATGATCTTGAATATGTTGATGAGGTGTGAGTAGTTACTATTGTTCCTGAGGACACGGGAGAAGTCTTGTTATAAGTTATCATGTGAAGTTGGTATTCGTTCGATATTTTGATGATATGCATGTTGTTACTTCTCTTAGTGGTGTCATGTGAACGTCGACACTTCACCATGCTATGGTCCCAAGGGAAGTCATTGTGGAGTAACAAGTAGATGATGGGTTGCTAGAGTGACAGAAGCTTAAACACCAGTTTATGCGTTGCTTCATAAGGGGCTGATTTGGATCCACACGTTTCATGCTATGGTTAGATTTATCTTAATTCTTCTTTCGTAGTTGCGGATGCTTGCGAGAGGAGGTAATCATAAATAGGTTGTTAGTTCAAGTAAGAACAACACCTTAGAACCGGTCCACCCACATATCAAATTATCAAAGTAGCGAACGCGAATCAACTCAACATGATGAACATGACTAGACATAATTCCCATGTGTCCTCGGGAGAGCTTGCTTAATATAAGAGTACTTTCAGGCCTGTCCTTTGCTATAAAAAGGATTGGGCTACCTTGCTGCACCTTTGCTACTATTGTTACTTGTCACTTGCTACGATTTATCTTGCTACAAAACTATCTACTATCGTTACTTACAACACTTGCAGAGAATACCTTGCTAAAAACCACTTATCATTTCCTTCTGCTCCTCGTTGGGTTCGACACTCTTACTTATCGAAAGGACTACGATTGATCCCCTATACTTGCGGGTCATCAAAGGGTCACCTACCCATTATATATTTTTACACGTGCCTTTAATGGGGTAATTCAGGGAGATACAACATGATCTGGTGACCCCGCAGTTACATGGAACATATCTCTTGTAACAATCATATTCCAGACTGAATACACACAATGTTATCTCTTCCAAGTACACACTCATGAAAAATGGTATCCTTTCAAAGTGCATATTCGTAGGTGAACTTGTTTTGTGCGCACTCATAGGGTATACCCCTCCGACTATGTACCTATCACATCGACAATGCCCTGTTTTGGCTGGAGTGAGAATTCAAGAGTTTTGGTGTGTTTAAGATGAAGGCTTCCATTGGTTTGTTTGATCTTAGCTTGTGTGTTTATTGTGAGCCTTTGTGTGAAAATTACTTCATACATGACACTCCCAAGTCTTGTATTTCATTTGGTAGCCGACATTTCGCCTAGTTTATGAGTTCAAATGAATTCCATGTTTTCATGTAAAAGAACCTTTGAGCCATCTATTTAAAAAATCCCCGTGTTAAAGGGAGTGTCACGGAGACCTTCAGGTCATTTGGAAGGCTTGACTTTCGTAGATTGACGTCCATTAATCAAGCGTACATAACTCTTCTGCCCAAGTCGCCAACTACTGTGAATGTGCGAGAGCTTCACTTGATTAATTTGATTCATATCATCCCTAAGCTCCTCGTCAAGGTTCTTGCAACAAGGGTGGCTCCAAACATGCCGAGAATTGTAGGTGCACATCGGAGTGGACAAGATGGTAGACTGCCTACCAGGATTAGCAGGCGATGATGATCTTTCGTGGGGGTAGGTTGGAGTTTCTCAAGAGCACAGTTGCAACCATCCAGTTCATGCAATGATGGCACTTGACATCCCCAAAGAACACTCGTGGCTCTAGTGAAGTTTTTTCATAGTTTTCTCTAAAAGAGGAGTCGTGAGGTGTAGGAAGGCCACCATTTGGTGGCTTGGGATCAAGTGTGCTGCCCTAAGAAGTTGGAGGGTTTGGGGTCCCAAATCTACACATCCTCAAGTTGGAGCTAAGAGCTAGATGTCCGTGGTTGCAACGTGTCGCGCTAGACAAACTGTGGAGGGAGTTCAACAATCAAGTGGCGAATCCATGGCCGTATATAAGGTGGCTACTAGATGCAAGTTGGCAATTGGCGATACTGTTCTATTGTGGACAAAGCAGTGGTTGAAATGAAGGAAGACTGGAGGATGTGGGGCCCAACATCTTTGTTCGAGTTAACAAGAAGGCCACCAAGACACACACACACACACTTTGAGAGAAGGGATATATGGTGAATGCCGGTGCGATGTGGACCCCAACATGGATGGGCGGGCGTTGGCGGAGTTCATTCACATGGTTGATGATGAGTATATTTTTTATGCTCGTCACACCATTCATGGATTTCATTCACATGGTTGATGATGAGTGCAAGAGATTGCGAAATTCTCTCTTTATTTGTTTTTGTAGGAAAATAGGCTATACATGGATAAAAATTATCACTTATATGGAAAGAAGAAAATGGAGAAAGAAGAGATATTGGGAGGCGCACCAAATGAAATAGAGCACAAGATGGTGTCTGGTACGAGCGCGTGCGCTCGTACCAAGTGCCCACATCACCGTGAAGTCCAACCCTCCAACCAATAGCGGAGGCAGGTTTTTTTTGAGGTATGGCCTCCGCAAGGATGCATGTACACAACAAAACTTAGGTTGAATCTTTCATCAGTGCCAACACCTATATAGGGTATGTTTGAAAAGTTTGGGGGTGTGGCAGAGGCCAAACCTTGCCATGTTGCTGCCTACGCCACTGCCTCCAACTTTTGTAAAGGTCCTTGTGCTAAATTTGCGAAGGAGCATCGCCAAAAACCTCCATTTCCGCACCAGAAGCCATTCACAAACCCTAGCCACCGCCATTTCCCATCTCATCTCCATATCCACCACCATCTTCACTACTACAACAATCCACCTCCAAGTTAGCCATACGTGTAATCGTGTATCACATCCCGCAACCATTGTAAGACATATTATCCATAAATTTTTCATCTTGATGTCTTCTTCAATGATATCTTTGTGTGGTTTGTTCGCCATGTGTGAGTAATTCAGTGAGGCAGTGGGTTAAGGCATAACCTTGCAACCCGATGTGTTTGGATGAGGGATCGATGGAATGACTTTGAATGAACATCATGTATGTGTGAAATAAAATTGCATCATAGTTGTCTCTTGTCTCTCTCACATTCTTTAGCCCTGCAAGTACCCATGATCACGAAGTTCGAGCTATGAGGAGGTTAGGAGCAGGGAGAAAGTGGAGCGCTATTATGAACACCAATGACATAAAGGTTTAGTACGATAGCATGAAGCTAATCCTTGGGGATACATGAGGTGTAGTCATTAAACACCCAATCCTTTTGTCTCATTTATCTTAATTACTGAGGTAACCCCACATGACTGATAGGGCCTATGGTTGGATAACCAACTCTTGATGCAGGGTGCGTTCCGGTCAAGATGTAATTTGGACACATCCCCACTTTGCAAGTACATCTTAATGAGTGTCTTCTATATCAAAAATTAAGATCATGATGATCCCAATCACAAACATATGGTTGTAAGAACTAAGTCCTCATACCTATGCATGTTTTTATTATAGGTGTTTTTAGTAGGAACTTGATTACGACCTGGTCTAAAAACTAGAATTAAACTTTCTTGCAAAAATCTTGGTAGAAACCATTATCATATGTGCATGTCCTCTCCTGGGTTCGATAACTTAGGGTCACATGTTGGGAAAACAGGATGGTAACCTTTCCGCTATCCGTTACCGGATCACCAAAGGGACTCATCAGTTGATAGATCAAGCGAGGTTTTACTTTTGAGGGAGTGGAGGATGCAATTGTGTGGCCTGGGAGGGTGATGGGCAATTTTATACTAGGACAACATTCTTGATGGTCGAGTCAAGAGCGTCGAAGCGATACATATGTGGAGGTTGTGTGCCCCGACATTGTGCAATATTGGTGATGAGAAACCAGTGTTGCAACGCTTATAGACTTCAGAGTCATGGTCTTTCGCACTCAGCGGCTTGCCCATTATGTGACCAAGAGCCAGAAACAATCCCACACGTCCTCTTGGGATGTGTGCTTGCGAGACATGTGTGATTCAACATACTCAGGAGGTGGGTAAGCCACAATGGATGCAGATCCTAACTCTGAGGCAGTGAACTGGTGGACCACAATTAACCCCAGAATGGGGATCTCGAGAGATACATGGACGACAGTGGCACTTGTGGCATGGTCGATATGGAAACACCACAATAATGTTGTATTCAATGGCGTGTCACCCTCGGCGGACAAATATGCTCGAGTAGGTGGGTGATGAAGGTCACAACTGGAGGATGGTAATTTGTTTCGGGGCGATGGGCTTGTGCCTAGGAGGGTGGATAGGTTGCTGGATAGCGAGTAGTCGGCATGAGTGTTGGAAATATGACCTAGAGGCAATAACATTGTATTGTTATATTTCCAAATTCATAATTAAGAGTTTATATTCTATGCTATAACTGCTATGATCCTGGAATATACTCCCTCCAGTCCAAAATAAGTGAGTTAGTATAAAGTTGAGTCACTTATTTTGGGACAGAGGGAGTACAATTCAGTGGAAAACTCATATGCACGTGTGGAATGATAAACGGTAAAATAAGATTCCTAGTCTCGCCTCTAATACTAGCTCAAGTGTTGTTGGTGATCACATTTTCCGGATCTTAGGATGTCGTTAAGTATAACGATGATCCTAAAACAACATTGAGACTATGACGTTAGAAGAACGATCATACTGAATCGGCCCAAACTTGTTTGTTATACTTTGAGATAAAATCATCTAAAATCAATTGTTATAACACAGTGTTAACATGTGTTTTATGTTCCTTAAACCATGAGAGTATCGTGGTCACTTCTTACCATACGACGAGCTTTGGGGTTGCTCAAACGTCATCTGTAACTAGGTGATCATAACGACAACTCACAGGTTCATCAGAAAGTTTGAAAATGGACTAGATAGCTCGAGAGTGGAATTTGATCCTCCGATGATGGAGAGATATTCTTAGGGATCTCTCGGCGTGACGGCATCCATCATCGTCTGGCCGGACAAATGTGACTATGTCATGGGGATGCGGGAACACATCAACGAGAAAGAATAACAAAACCGGTAATGAGGATAACGGTATAGTGAGAATATGCATGACTCAAGAGGATACCGATGCATCTCGGGGTTTTTAAAGTAATGCAAAGCAAAGGGAATATCACATGATAACCAAGGTTCACTCAAATATCATTTTTGTACTCATAGGGATGGAGATGGACGTCAATGGTTCCGCTATCGGTCATTGAACGAAGGGGTTTCGTTCATGTCTATGTATTATCGAACCTACGGGGTCACAAGCTTAAGGTAATCACGATATGCCGAGTGTTAGTAGGACGGGAATGATGGGAATATATTTTTCAAATTGTTTCATTAATATTTGAAATAGTTTCGAGAGGATCCGGAAGCGTTCCAGGGTCACCGGAAGGGTTTCAGACAGTATCATGCAATACCGGGTATTACCAATAAATAATATATAGGTGGAAAATGTTTCCGTAGATTTCAAATTAATAATAAAAGGCTCTAATAATAGTTAGTAGGCTTTTATATTTAATTTAACATCAATGGGCCTTAAAAGGCCAAGTAGTGGAAGGAGAATTGGGCCACTTGGGCCCAATAGGTGGAGGCGCCTCCTTCCTCCTTGTCGAAGGAAAGTGGAGCCGAATTAGAGGGGGTTTCCCCCTCCTTGGCCGGCCAAATGGGAGGTTTTTCTCCCTTTGTGGCACCCCTTATCTCCCTCCCTTCAACCTATATATACTAGAGGGTTTTGGCACTTTTAGACACAACTTTTGAAGTCTCCTCTAGTCCTCTAGTTCTAGTTCTAGTTGATCCTAGTTGGTCAATTAGAGCTAGACCTAGATCCTCTAATCCTCATAATCAGAAGGCTAGTGTGGTTCTAATCTCCCTCTAATTCTCCGGCGATGATAACTTTGGACGACAAAGCGTTGTCGGATCGTGAAGACCATACACTTGCAACCAAGTAGAGAGGTCGTCCTTTCGTCTTTGGTTTGAGGGATCACTCATCTATGGTTCGAGGGACTTCATCAACTATCTACACCGACTCGTCTTCTTCCCCTACAACTTGGAGTTGGTAACGATATGATACCAACCATTTATTGTATCTTCATAGTGTTCCCGATTGATCGTGGGGCGAATTTTTTTGTTTTCTACGACGCCACCCAATAGTGAGGAGGTTTGGCTTGTGTGGCCATGAGAGTGGTGTTGCTTTTATAATGACGATGTAGCCACCCTAACGCAGGCACAGATCCACCATTAGTCATGGGTGTACAGATGCATAACCAAAATTTTCTGAACAAAAATTGTGTATACTGTATAGGTGTACATCACAGAGACAATAACCTGCAGTCTATAGGCCCATTAGAAGCCCATTTCGGAAGTAGCAGAGAGCTATCTTCACGCACGCAACCAGCCATGTGGTGGCGGTGCACTGCTGATACGTCTCCAACGTATCTATAATTTTTGATTGTTCCATGCTGTTATATTATCATTCTTGGATGTTTTATAATAATTTTATAGCAAATTTATATCATTTTTTGGGACTAACCTATTGACATAGTGCCTAGTGCCAGCTGCTGTTTTTTTGCTTGTTTTTTACTTCGCAGAATATCAGTACCAAACGGAGTCCAAATGCCACGAAACTTTTTGGAGATTTTTTTTGGACCAGAAGACAAATTGGGAGCCAAGGAAGCACCTGGGGGGAGGCCCGTGGGGCCCATGATACACCAGGGCGCGCCAGAGGCCCCTAGTGCGCCCTGATGTATCATGGGGCCCACGGAGGTCTTTTCCACCGCCTCTCAGCTCTATAAATCCTCAGAAATTTTACAAACCCTAGAGGAGGAGACGAAACACAATTCCAGCCGCCGCAAGTTCCAGAACCACGAGATCCAATTTAACACCATCACAGAGGGGTTCATCATCCTCATGGGTGCCTCTCCGATGATGCGTGAGTAGTCCACCATAGACCTACGGGTCCGTAGGCAGTAGCTAGATGGCTTTCTCTCTCTCTTTTGATTCTCAATACAATGGTCTCTTGGATATCTATTTGATGTAATGACTTTTTGCGGTGTGTTTGTTGGGATCCGATGAAGTTTGAGTTCATGATCAGTTTCTATCCATGAATATTATTTGAGTCTTCTTTGATCTCTTATATGCATGATTATTTATAGCCTCGTATTTCTTATTCGAATCTTTAGTTTAGTTAGGCCAATTAGATCAATTTTTCTTGCCATGGGAAGAGGTGCTTTGTGATGGGTTTGATCTTGCGGTGTCCTCTCCCAGTGACAGAAGGGGCAGCGAGGCACACATGTATCGTTGCTATTAAGGATAACAAGATGGGGTCTATTCCTACATGAATAGATCTTGTCAACATCATGTCATCGTTCTTATTGCATTACTCCATTTCTCCATGAACTTAATACACTAGATGCATGCTGGATAGCGGTCGATGTATGGAGTAATAGTAGTAGATGCAGAATCGTTTCGGTCTACTAATCTTGGACGTGATGCCTATATATTGATCATTGCCTTGGATATCGTCATGATTATTTGATCTTCTATCAATTGCCCAACAGTAATTTGTTTACCCACCGTGTGCTATTTTCTTGAGAGAAGCCACTAGTGAAATCTACGGCCCCCGGGTCTATTCTTTTAATATATTGCTTTCCGATCTATCTTTTTCCGCATTTGTTTTCAGATCTATTATTCCAAACACCCAAAAATACCTTGCTGCATTTTTTATTTGCATCTTTTATTTTGTGTTCTTGTGCGATCTATTTATCCAATCTAATACAAACGAGTCTATCTTTTTACCGTGGAGAGATTGACAATCTCTCTTATGCGTCGGGTTGCAAGTATTTGTTCTTTGTGTGCAGGTACTGTTTACATAGTGTTGCTTTGTTCTCCTACTGGTTCGATAACCTTGGTTTCATAACTGAGGGAAATACTTACCGTAGCTGTGCTGCATCATCCCTTCCTCTTTGGGGAAAATACCGACGCAGTCTCAAGCCACGTCAAAGGAATTTCTAGCGTCGTTGCCGGGGAGGAGGTACGAATGTAGTCTCCCATCAACTTTCCAATTTCTGGCGCCGTTGCCGGGGAGACATCATCAACATCTATCAGGTTCCTAATAAAAAATCTCATCTCCTTGCAATTTACATTATTTGCTATTTTCCTCTCGTTTTCATCTCCCCCACTTCACAAAAATTTGCCATTTTATTCGCCCTCTTTTTCGTTTTCCTTTTTTCTTGTTTGCTATCTTTGCTTGTGATGCCATGTGCCTTCTATTTGCTTCCATCTTCGCTTGCTAAAAATCTATTGATATGGATCCTCATCCACTTGCTAATCTTTTCAAAATACCAAATTATGATGAACCAATTGCTAGTGAGTTGAGTGCACTTGATTATCTCTATGAAGTTTTGTTTGAAAATCATGAATCTGAATATTTTGATGAAGTGTTGAAAGAAGAAATTTATAAGGTGATTCATGATAGCTCCTTGATTGAAAATCATGTTTGCAATGATGTTACTATAAATTATATTAATGTCAATTATGTTAATGATATGCAAAACTACAAACTTGGGGATGATAATTTTGTCATGTCCACTTCTTATTGCAATGATCATGATTGGGGTGATAATGCTTCTTATGATCTTGAAAATTTATTTAAGCCTCACGTTGAATTTGTTATTGATAATAATGTTTGCAATAGTATCGAAAGTGGGTTTGGGAGAGCGTCAACTTTAGGTAAAAAGAATCCCACATGTTTGGAGAGTGTTCAATCTTATGAATTTTTGATAAAAGTGGGTTTGGAGAGGTCATAACTTTAGTTGATGATAATCCCACTATTTTGGAAGATGATAAAAACTTTATGCATGTTGATCATAAAGAGAGTATTGTTTATGATAGCTACATTGTTGAATTTGATTATGATCCTACATGTAATTATTATGAGAGAGGAAATTATGGTTGTAGAAATTTTCATGATACTAAACTACCTCTCTTCATGTTGAGATTGCTATTGTCTCTTTCTTCTTCCTTCCATATGCTAGTTTTTGCTTACCTTGATAATTTGTTTGCTTATAAAATGCCTATGCATAGGAAGTATGTTAGACTTAAGTGTGTTTTCCATATGCTTCATGATGCTCTCGTTGTGTTGCTATTATTATCTTTCGTGAGGGCATCATTGAAATCTCAAGCCTATCTTAATGGCTATAAAGAAAGAGCTTGTTGGGAGGCAATCCAATGAATAAAATATTTTTTGATTTTTTTGCTTTTTGCTTCTATTCTTTTGTTTACACAATTATGCTACTGTTATGATTGTGTTTTTATGTTTTAATTAGTGTTTGTGCCAAGTAAAGCCTTTGGGATCATGTTGGGTGATAGTTGATTTGACCTTGTTGAAAAACAAAAACTTTTGCGTCCAGTAGCAGAATTTTCAAAAATCACAGAAGTGACAAAAACTTCTGATATTTTACACAAGATTGATATAAAAATTGCTTACGTTGTCCTAATTTTTCAGAATTTTTGGAGTTACAGAAGTATGGTTAGAGTACAGATTACTACAGATTGTTCTGTTTTTGACAGATTCTGTTTTCGTTGCATCGTGTGCTTATTTTGATGAATCTATGGTTTGTATTGGAGGGTATAAGCCATGATAAAGTTAGAATACAGTAGATATCATGCAATAATAAAATATGAATGGGTTTGCAATAGTACTTAGAGTGGTGATTTGCTTTATTATACTAACGGATCTCACGAAGGTTTTGTTAAGTTTTGTGTGATTGAAGTTTTCAAGTTTTGGGTGAGATCACGATGGATGAAGGAATAAGGAGTGAAAAGAGACTAAGCTTGGGGATGCCATGGCACCCCAAGATAATATCCAAGGAGAAACAAGCAACTAAGCTTAGGGATGCCCCGAGTGGCATCCCCTCTTTCTTCTAACGACCATCGGTATTTTACTTGGAGCTATATTTTTATTCGTCACATATCATGAGTTTCGCTTGGAGAGTCTTGTATTATATGAGTATTTTATTTATTTGCTTTTTAGTTTGTAACAAGTATCCTTGTTGGACACACCTATTTGAGAGAGCCAAAATTATGCTATGATTTGTTAGAATTGCTCTACACGCTTCACTTAAATTTTTTTTGAGCTATGGATCTGCTCTAGTGCTCCGCTTATATCTTTTTGAGCACGGTGTGCCTTAAATTTTTGAAGAAATACTCTCATGCTTCACTTAGATTAATTTGAGAGTAATAAATTTTTGAAGAAATTCTCTCATGCTTCACTTATATTATTTTGAGAGATGAAAATTTTATGCTCATGTTCTTCACTTAAATTTATTTGAGCTTGTCAAAAGCAACGGTAATATATGAAAATAGACCCAAAGTGATAGATATTCAAGAGGGATATAATAAAAACTTCCATGAAGATCATTGGACAAATTAAAATTGATTCCTTGTAATAGTTTTGAGACATGATGATAGTAATATGTGAGTCATGTTGGTGAGTAATTATGCTATAGTAAGAATATTAGTGTTAAGGTTTGTGACTCCCTATGCAGCACGAAAGTCAATAGTTATGCAATGAAATTACATCCTACTTGTGGTGCATTATTCGGTGTTAGTTATGCTTAATGCCCGTTTATGTGAATTTTCGTTTCTTGGTTGGTTGCTTCTCAATCTATTTGCTAGCCTCCACTTGTACTAAGTAGAAATACTACTTGTGCATCCAAAATCCTTAAACCCAATTTTGCCATATGAGTCCACCATACCTACATATATGCTGTATTTCCATGTCGTTCCAAGCAAATTTTTATGTGCCATCTCTAATTTTCAAAATGAATTTCCTTTTTGTGTGCTCGTACTGCTCATGAAGCGACAGGGGGTGGCCAATATTTTTCCATGCTAGATGTGTTATTCTCAAGATGAGTGTTTATTCACTTGTCATTGCACGAGAGTACAGAGGTAATAGGGATGCCCAGTCCCGAAATGAAAAAGAAATTTACTTTATGTTGTGAAATAATAAATTCCTTGGAAAGTGTTGGTATGGAAGGCATCTGTGGATACGGCTAGCCATGGATTGTGAAAGAATGGTGGGAAAAGGAATAAACTTTATTTTCTGTTTGGGAACCGCCTATGATATATCTAGCATGGAAAGTATTGAGAACTACTCGGTCGTTTTCGTTGACAGGAAAAGCATGCCTCTCAAAAATTTTATCTCTCAATTTAAGCTTTGAGCTCTGGCACCTCTACAAATCCCTACTTCCCTCTGCGAAGGGTCAATCTATTTACTTTATGCAATTTTTACTTTTATTTGAGTCTCCATCTTCTCTTATAAAGCACCAATAAGGGGGCACTATGATCATACTTGTGCATTGGGTGTAGCTAATATTCGAGTGTGTTTCATGAATGGATCAATCATTGAGAATGATGGGCTAGGGATAACTTTCTTTAGTGTTGATATTTTGAAAGACATGGTTGCTTGTTGGTATGCTTGAGTATTAAAGTCTTCATGTCAAAACTAGACTATTGCTTTGAACCATCTAAAAGTCCAAATGTGCATGCTACAAAAGAAAAGAGTATGTGATGAACATGTTAGGCAACATTCCACATAAAAAAATATGTTTTTATCATTTACCTACTCGAGGACGAGCAGGAATTAAGCTTGGGGATGCTGATACGTCTCCAACGTATCTATAATTTTTGATTGTTCCATGTTGTTATATTATCATTCTTGGATGTTTTATAATCATTTTATAGAAAATTTATAACATTTTTTGGGACTAACCTATTGACATAGTACCAAAGTGCCAGTTGCTGTTTTTTTTGCTTATTTTTTACTTCGCAGAATATGAGTACCAAACGGAGTCCAAATGCCACGAAACTTTTTGGAGATTTTTTTGGACCAGAGGACAACTTGGGAGCCAAGGAAGCACCTGAGGGGAGGCCCGTGGGGCCCACGATACACCAGGGCGCGCCAGAGGCCCCTTAGGTGCCCTGATGTATCGTGGGGCCCACGAAGGTCTTTTCCACCGCCTCTCAGCTCTATAAATCCTTAGAAATTCTAGAAACCCTAGAGGAGGAGACGAAACACAATTCCAGCCGCTGCAAGTTCCTGAACCACGAGATCCAATCTAACACCATCACGGAGGGGTTCATCATCCTCATGGGTGCCTCTCCGATGATGCGTGAGTAGTCCACCATAGACCTACGGGTCCGTAGGCAGTAGCTAGATGGCTTTATCTCTCTCTCTCTCTCTCTCTCTCTTGATTCACAATACAATGGTCTCTTGGAGATCTATTTGATGTAATGAATTTTTGCGGCGTGTTTGTTGGGATCCGATGAAGTTTTAGTTCATGATCAGTTTCTATCCATTAATATTATTTGAGTCTTCTTTGATCTCTTATATGCATGATTATTTATAGCCTCGTATTTCTTCTTCGAATCTTTAGTTTAGTTAGGCCAACTAGATCGATTTTTCTTGCCATGGGAAGAGGTGCTTTGTGATGGGTTCGATCTTGCGGTGTCCTCTCCCAGTGACAGAAGGGGCAGCGAGCCACGCATGTATCGTTGCTATTAAGGATAATAAGATGGGGTCTATTCCTACATGAATAGATCTTGTCTACATCATGTCATCGTTCTTATTGCATTACTCCGTTTCTCCATGAACTTAATACACTAGATGCATGCTGGATAGCGGTCTATGTGTGGAGTAATAGTAGTAGATGCAGAATCGTTTCGGTCTACTAATCTTGGACGTGATGCTTATATATTGATCATTGCCTTGGATATCGTCATCATTATTTGATCTTCTATCAATTGCCCAACAGTAATTTGTTTACCCACCGTGTGATATGTTCTTGAGAGAAGCCACTAGTGAAATCTACGGCCCCCGGGTCTATTCTTTTAATATATTGCTTTCCGATCTATCTTTTTCCGCATTTGTTTTCAGGTCTATTATTCCAAACACCCAAAAATACCTTACTGCACTTTTTATTTGCATCTTTTATTTTGTGTTCTTGTGCGATCTATTTATCCAATCTAATACAAACCAGTCTATCTTTTTACCGTGGAGAGATTGACAACCTCTCTTACGTGTCGGGTTGCAAGTATTTGTTCTTTGTGTGCAGGTACTGTTTACATAGTGTTGCTTGGTTCTCCTATTGGTTCGATAACCTTGGTTTCATAACTGAGGGAAATACTTACCGTAGCTGTGCTGCATCATCCCTTCCTCTTTGGAGAAAATACCGACGAAGTCTCAAGCCACGTCAACTGCTGACTTGTTGTGTGCTCATGGCGAGCCCGGCGAGGGAGAGCTCGACAAATCCAATGACGTCGGACGGGGTCGAGCCTCCCATGAATTTCACCATTGCGGAGGACACATGACAGCTGCACAGTGCTGCGCCCACCTCCGCCAACGGGGAATGCGATGTGTTGGCGAAAAGGTGGAACCACCACCGTACGGTGATCACCGGAGACAAGACCGGAGAGGAGGGAGACGAACACAGAGGATTTTCAGGCGCACAAACACCGTGCCGCACGAACGGCGTTTTCTGTTTTTTTTTTCACAAGCTCAAACTCGATCGTCCCGACTCAATACACAGGCGGAGAGGGGCTTTATACATGTGCGCACATACGCGCCACATCGTGCTCCCGACGCACCCCACTCGCACGATCTCCACGCCCGCGCTCCACGGCTCGCGCGCCCGGCGCGCACGCACGCGCTCAATGCGGCCGGATCCAGCGCCCTGACGCGATCTCTCCTGCGCCTATTGCGCCAGCTAACCCACACCCGCACGCACACACGCACGGACACACACACACACACGCCCGTGAACTGACCACACCAGGCGCACGCACACCGGTCACCACCGGTCACGGCTTATTCTTAACATTCACGCCCTAAGCCGTGACTAGAGCAGCCCGTCGTCGATGTCGGCGATGAGTGCCTGCTCTGCCGCTGCCGTGCCCTGTCGAGACTTTGGGCAGTCACGCTTGAAGTGACCGCAATTGTAGCAGCGGCCGCGCCTCTTCTTTCCGCCGCCCGACGCCGTGCTGGCCGCCCCGTTGTCGTCTAAGCTGCCGTTCTTCTGCCGGCGGCGCGCCGCCCACTGCGCCTCCGCAAGCATCAGCTGCCCGTCCGCCCGCTTGCCGCCGGTCTGCGTGCGCCGCCGCGTCCACTCCTCGAATGTCTTTAGGCGCCCGAGAGCCTCCTCGAAGGCCATCTCCTCGACATCGCAGAACTGCTCGATGTCGGCCACCGCGGCGTACAGCCGGTCCGGCACGGTGTCGAGCATCTTCTTCACCATGGCAGCATCGTCGAGGGTCGCCCCAAGCATGGCGTACCTCGCCGCCATCCCGTAGACCTTGCCGGCGTACACGTCGAGCTTGTCGCCGTCATCCATCCGAAGACGATCAAACTCACCGCACAACGTCGCCAGCCGCGCGGCCTTCACCCGATCGGCACCGACGAAGCGCACTTTGAGGGAGTCCCATACCTCCTTCGCCATGGGCTTCGGCGCCACCTGCATCAGCACCTCCTCCGACAGCGCCCCGAGCAACATCGCCTGCGCCGTCTTGCTCTTGCCGGCGTCGATCGCCGCACCCTCCGCTGGCGCCACCACATCCAACAGCCCCTGGGCATCAAGGATCGCCTCCACCTTGATTGCCGAGGAGGTGTAGTTCGTCGTCGTCAGCGGTGGGATCTGCATCGACATTGAGCCACCGCCACCGCCGATGTACTGCACCAGCGACATGGCCGCCGTCGATCACCTCCACCACCGGGCTCTGATACCAAATGTTGGCGAAAAGGTGGAACCACCACCGTACGGTGATCGTCGGAGACAATACCGGAGAGGAGGGAGACGAACACAGAGGATTTCCGGGCGCACAAACACCCTGCCGCACGAACGACGTTTTCTGTTTTTTTCCACGAGATCGAACTCGATTGTCCCGACTCAATACAAAGGCGGAGAGGGGCTTTATACGTGCGCGCACATACTCGCCACGCCGCGCTCCCGACGCACCCCACTCGCACGATCTCCACGCGCGCGCTCCACGGCTCGCGCGCCCGGCGCGCAGGCACGCGCTCAACGCAGCCAGATCCAGCGCCCTGATGCGATCTCTCCTGCGCCTATTGCGCCAGCTAACCCACACCCGCACGCACACACACACGGACACACACACACACGCGCACGCGCCCGTGACCGGACCACACTAGGCGCACGCATGCCGGTCGCCACCGGTCACGGCTTATTCCTAACACGATGTACCAAAAGGTGGAGACGAGGGACGTCGAGGCGGCCGGCGCGGTCGTCGATGCCTTACCAATGTAGCCAACAACCTCAATCTCTAAGCCTAAGGTAAATCCTTTTCCAGTTCTGAAATTGCAATGTTCACCGAATGTGTTGTGAAATCCCGAACTTCTGTGTTGCTTATTTTCCGATTCAGTGAGATATAGATTTATAGATCTCACATGAGTGAGGATGTGGTTGATTTAATTAGCATAAAAATAACAAATGAATTGTCTTTTAATTGTAGGCAGTAGAGCATTCAAAACTTAAGAGGAAGAACGTTGATTTGAAAACTTAATGGAGTAGAGTGAACTTAATCTTCTGAGATATTATTGCTATTGTGAACAATTTGTATTGCCATGAGCGTAGTTGGCTTCTCTGTTAGGGTGAAAAAATAATTTGAACACGCAAAGTTGAACTCCTGGATCCGCCACTGCCCCAACGAGTTGCTCTTCTATGACATTGATACATCTACCTTAGACGTATCCTTGAAAAAGAGTCAAAAGACGTATTGCATTATAGGATGGAGGGAGTATCTTGTATTCTAAAAATGATGATGTACGGTGCTAAAGAATATTAATTTTATTTTCATGAATATTCTTCGATTTATGGCATTAGCATTGCTTTTAGCATTCCCTCTGCAAACTGAGGGAGGATAAGATGAAGGGTGCAATTGGATGCTGCCCTGCCAGGCTCTACCAAATCGTTGGCGAGCCAAAATATTGGCGCAACATCTAGCCGCCCGCGTCCTCGCCGAGAGTTGGTGTCAAGTTGAACTAGAGAAGCCAAGGCATCTCGGGCGAGCCAAATATTTGGCCACCATCCAAACGAGCGCCCAACCCTTGGTCAACGTCCAATATTTTGGCCTGGCAGTTGTTCGCTGAAATCCAAACAGCCCTGTACTTTCACATTGTGTTTGGTTGGTGGTAATTATAGCTAGAGAATAAGAACTGAAAAATCGAGGTTTTAAATGTATCATTTGGTTAGGAGGATAGGAACTTGAGAAGATATTAGGCATGCGAATTAAAATGGCATTGTTCTAGTGAGTTCATGTTAATACTTATATGTTTTTTTTATCTAATCATTCGTCAATTCTAATGAACCAAACAAAGAAATAAAGTTTCTTCTAAATTTTTCACATATAATTTCTAGTATGTGTCAAACGAAAGTTTAAGAATTAAATGACTCATTTCAGAGTCTTTCGACGATGTTTGTCTAGTGGGAGGAGACGTCTCTGTCGACTACGAAGACGCCCGTGATGACTTTCTCAACGTTAAAATATGTTAGCTCAGTTCTAGGAGATGCTCATAAGGGTAAGGTATGCGTGTAGGCTCTATAAGAAAGAATGTATATATGTGTATGTGAGTATTTGGGTTTGTAGTGTGTTAAAAAAAACTCCTACTCAGTTATTTTGTACCACGTGAAAATGGACAAATCTGATCCTTTTCTGAAACCTTACGCAAAATAAAACATATTTTTTTCCTTAATAAAATGATCCATTTGCATTACACCCGAACCCGAGACGCAGTGGGGAGTCGTGCTATCTAGCGTGACGTCCTGAACCACGATGCCATAGTAACTCATGCCGTCACGCGTCATGTTATTTAACATGACACCCAATCTAGCATGGCGTTCCAGCCCCATACAATTATGCAAATGTAGGCCATTTTATGATTTTTTTGATCCGATTCGATCAAACGTGTGCGTTTCCGCTTGTACTATCCATTGCCCCTACCAAATATCGAGATAGCACTGGGCTGGGTTGGAGGCAGGCTGGAGACTGGCGCGCACGACAAGAGGCAACGACACAACGTGGGAGCCAACAAATAGACTGTACACGAATAATAATCTGGGAAGAAAAGAAATGGAAAAGAAAGAAAGAAAGAAACAAGGATACGGGCGGACAGCTAGGCGGGAGCCGGGCATCAATAAAATCAGCAAAAAACGTTCCAACTAATTTTTTTCGCCCTCCTTCCTTTGCGCGTCCCACCTGTCCCGCCACGGGCCCACCGCACGTCTCCTCCTCCGTCCACCCCCCTCTCTCTCGCCCGCCGCCGGCCACCGTCACAATCACCGCCACCCCTCCGAGGATCTCCCCGGGTGGGGAGGGGAGGGGAGGGAAGCCTCCACCCGCTAACGCCGACCATCCTCCATATCGTTCCGAAAATCGAAAAAAAGAACACGGTAAGGATCGTTCCGCCTCATTTCCTTTGAAATGTCCAGGAGGCCTTGGCTGACTTCCTTTGAATTTTACTCCGTTTAAAAGCATTTCGCTGTATCAACCTTGGAGAGTCTCGACCTGGTTCAATGCTAAGCACCCCCGGCGAGAGAAAAAGAAGGAGGCGATTTTTGTTGCGACCGCATTTGGCGTCGCCTGATTGCAAACGGTTTATAAAAATGTCAGACGGGATGGGAGCATATTTAATTGACATTTGTGATGATGATGGGCACGAAAGGATTTTCTGCGATTTTTAAAAAACGCCACTAGGCGTCGAGCCCGTCGCCGGCGACGACGAGGCTCGCGTGGGCCGCGGAGCCCGCGACAACGACCGTCCCTATCCGATTCTTTAATCCCCAGCGCGGAATCGTCTGACAGATGGCCGCAGAATTCTTCTGCCCCATTTTTTCCTCCCAAGAAAACGCAATCTTAGAGACATTGGGAGATTGGAGCTCCGTTAAATATTATCTTTCGCTGTCTGCCGCGAATATTATACTGTGTGTGTGTATGAATTTCTCTCTCTAGCTGTGTTGTCTTCGTTGATCTCTCCAACTACTGCTACTGCTACTTGTTCCTCCAAGAACGGACGACGGCTGTTTCCCTCTCCCCTCCTCCTCCGTCTTCCTCCCCCCGTCTTCTCCATCTCCTCGGCTCGAATCGCGTGCGGCGTAAGCGAGATTGGCAGAGGCGAATCACCAGGCAAAAAGCCAAAGCTGCTCCTTTGCTTTTCGAGCGATGCAAGCTTCCTCTGGAGCCCCTCCTCCCACGTTTCTGAGCTGTTTTTTGTCTCTGTCTTTCTTGCATGCAGCTGCAGGAGCGGGAGCGTGTTGTCAGGCTCTGCTGTCGTGCCAGCAAAGGTAAAGGTAGGCGCCGCGCCACGCCATGGGCGTCCCTCGCGCCTGACCATGCATTCCAGGCTGCTCAAGAGGCTCGCCAAGAGGATCATGTGAGCCACCGCGAGCCCGTGGAAATGTGGGAGATGGGTGCGCTGCTCTACTGCGCCGTCTTCGCGCTGGCGCTTCATTGCGTCGGTCGTGGCTGCGCGGCGATCAACCTTGAAGGTAGGGGCAGCCAGCCAACCTTCACTGCCGGTGTCTCTCTTCTGCTTTTGGTGGCTGAGCATGTGGGGTTCTGGTGTGGCTGATTGATTGAGGCTTTTGGTGTTGGTGCTTTCAGGCTCAGCGCTGCTCAAGTTCCAGTCGAGGGTGGAGGAGGATCCGCATGGCGCCATGGCAGGCTGGAGCACGCGGGACGCCGACCCCTGCGGTTGGAACGGCGTCCACTGCTCCGATGACAGGGTTGTGATGCTGTGAGTTGGATGTTTTCCTCTTTGTTTTTCTTCACCTCAATGTTTACCACTGGCTCATGAGTCTTTTGGAAAATGGAAATGCAGTTTGTATTTCACCGGTGATTATTATGATCAGAAAAGTGAGCATGTAGTTCATCCTCTGTTTTAACGGGTCTTCCATTTGACTGTATCTTTCTCTCTTCAAGAGTAGTTTTACTAGTATTGATTTATTGTTAAATGGATGCTGCATTGGCAACTGCCCCTTTTATTCCTAGTTTTCTCCTTCACAGTTATCGTGGCTTGACTTTCTTGACTACTAAATGCATCAGTTGATTCTATTGAGTTACTGCCAACACAAGCATGTCTCCACTTTGTGTAGCAATTCAGAGAAGGTAGACTTAAGCATAGAGGCTCAATCATTACCAGGCTAGTAGATATTATGAAGGATTTTAGGAGTGCATTCGTGTTTTTTCTAATAGTTAGAGAAATTAGTACTCCTAAAACATTTCATTTTTAGGAGTTCTTTTTTGGGCTGAATAAGGAAAATGAAATAGTATACATAAATGACCAACTCTGGTTTCTTTGGTGAATATATACTCTTGAAAAATTAGTACTCCTAAAAATACACTCATATGTAGGAGTTCTTTCTTGGCTGAATAAGGAGTAACTCTTAAGGATTTTTTAGTGCCTACCTTGAATTTACCATGGATGCATTGTTCACAAATTCCTAGAAATGTTTTCTTTGGTAGCTGGAGGCCTTTCGCAAGCTTATATTAAGCTTTGACACAATAAAAAAAATCTGGTCATTAGAACTATGTGTTCGTTCCACCAACACAAACAAGTGGCTATAGCTAAGTTGTTATGATCGGTTACTTCTCTCCTGCTGGTATTCTCTGTTTTGTGACGTGGGATTGTTGACCTATAAAGTGAGACTGTTGACTTATACAATAGTATTGAAGGTCCAAAATGGGGGCTACCTTTTGTTAGCTAGCGCACTTAGATTTTTTTGGCAAGTTTGTTCAAGTGAATCATCATTAACAGAATCTTGTACTCTGCCTATATAAGATCACTGATTGGCACAGTATAGCCTTATTTTTATATCCTAGATTTCCGGGTGCAACCCGTCTCCAAGTTTTTACCTCCTATTATTTAGAGAACATGCAAAAGTTTTACACATCTTTTCATTACGAAGAGAATCAAGGTTTATACAATGATACCACCAAGTTGAACAAAAAAGAAAAGAAATAGCAACCCCCCCCCCCCCCCCCCCCCCCCCCCAAAACAAGAAGGAACACTAGAAAAAAATTCCTCACGGTGGTTTGTGCAGCCTATTTTTTAAGGCATGCCACTGTCTCTCTGCCCCCGCCTCCGCCTTCATCTTCTTCAGCACCGTGTCCATGTTGCAAAAAGAGAGATTGGGAGAGGGAGATGCTACTTGTTTGAAAGGAAAGGTGGCATTTCTTGTCATACTTCTATAGACCTAGTTTTCACGAAGCTAAGACATGTTCTCTCTTGATCTTACCACCAAACTAGATATATGAGCATTTTATTGTAAGCGAAACATGATGGTCCAGAACCCCTCAGGATATGTTGCTCTGGTGCCAAGCTGACTTCCATACGCCAACCACCTCATCTAGAAGTTTACCTTAAGATTTTGTTTGTTTGTTTTCTACCCAGTTAATTATCAAGCATTTACCTCATCATCGCTACTTGTTTTCATATTTTAGATCGAAAGGTTTATGGTGACTCTCCTACAAACAATGTTTTAATAGAATCTTTTGTTATTCAAGATTCAGTTTTGCATTCAAGATTATCTTTTAACTCCATTGGGGTACCACAACTTTGCCAAATGAGTATTTAAGACATTGCATTTGGTGACTACTGTTGTTCTATTTCAGTATTTTTCAGGGGTTCTGGCTTGATTTATCATCTTAAGGATTATACTTACTGTGAATTATACTCTTGCAGGAACCTAAAAGATCTCTCATTAAGAGGTACCCTGGGTCCAGAACTAGGAAGTCTTAGTCATCTGCAGGCTCTGTAAGTATACAGTTTTGTATTTATGCTCTCACAACAAATATACATCGCCTAGCATGAACAACAATATATTGATATTTTTGCTAGGTTATCTCTTTGAAATCTCGTAAAGAGATACTACCTCCGTCCGGGTTTATTAGGCCCCTTTGTATTTTGAGCCAGACTTTGACCATCTGTATACTATTAAATTACAAAGTATATGCTATGAAACATTATATTGTTGGATTTGTATTTGAAAGAGCTTTTTGACCATATAATTTTTGTGACATTTAGTTTACATTTTATTAGTTAAATTTATAGGTCAAATTTTAACCCAAAATAAGAGGGGGCCTAATAAACCCGGACGGAGGGAGTAAGTAGGTAATTCTGTAGTGGTTGCTGCCTTGTCTTGCCTTCATAAGTTTCTTACCAGATATGAGTATCTAAACAAAGTCAATTTCCTTAAAAAATGTCAACCAACCATCAGTTAGGACATTTCAAGTGTATATATCTAACCAACCGATGATTGTTAAGTTCCATCCTTCTTAGAATAAATGATGTGTGCATATCAGCTTACCTCTGTGGATCAAATATGAGACAAAATCACAGAAATCTCTGTTGTGTCGATAAAGTATGTCCATCTGTCAATCAAGCACTTGTTTCTTAACATACTGCTTTTGGCAACTTGTGATACTCTAATTTTACTTTGCATGCGACTATAACATTTTCTGCAACCATTTCAATGTTTTGATTCCTTGTTGTGCCTTCTTGCAGCGTATTATCCAACAACTTGTTTAGTGGACTGATACCCAAGGAAATTGGTGGTCTCGCAACGTTGGAGATATTGGACCTAAGCAATAACAACTTGACTGGGGAAGTTCCACAGAAGATAGCAGAAATGGCACCACTTAAGCATTTGTAGGTCGTCTGACTGATTAACATTGTGAAATGTTTGATCAACAAGCCAAATTTCATGATACGATTTCTCTTGTTCGACAGATTGCTTTCCGACAACAGATTTCAATGGCCCGTGGTCCAAAATTCCCATGGGAACTTTGATCAGGAAACTGATTTCGACATCTATGATCATCTCGGGAGGGGCAATTTGAATCAAAGAGATGATAATGGGTAAGGAAATTCAGGATTATCATCAATTCTCCTTTAGTTATCATCAAATATGTTTTTTATATAACCTATTTAAGAAAAGGATTTATCAGCTGATGATAGCAGTTTTTGAATGCGGACCTTTGTAGGTTCAAGTCTGGTTCTTCCACGGAGGAGAACAAAATAGACACCAGCAATCTCTCCGGTAAGCTAGGGTACTGCTATGCAAGTTCAGTTTTGCTCTTAAATACATCAGCTGGTACCATAACATGCCTTCTTACTCTCCCCAGCTCGTCTTCCTGCACAACTTGCAGCAAGAAACCCAGCTGCACAGGTTAGTAGGCGCAGACTACTTCAGGATAGCAATCTTGCTGCGCCTTCTTCTGCAAATGCTCCTCTTCCACCCTCTGTTCCTGTTCCTTCTACCGGGAGTGGATCATTTTCAGCATTTAGTCCCATCGAAGCACCTGCACCTGCTGTAAATCCTCCAGTTACTCCACCCAAATCCTCTGATACTCCTCCGGAAGCAGGGTCAAAAAGATCTATGAAGTGGTTGTATGCAATTGTGATTCCATCAATTGCTCTGTTGCTTGTTTTCATTGCATGCATGCTTTTGCTATGCCGCAACAAGTCGGTGGCAACAATAGGTCCATGGAAGACTGGACTCAGTGGCCAGTTGCAGAAGGCATTTGTGACAGGTAAATGTTCTGTTTGCTATCTTGTCACATGCCTTTGCCTCTTACTTGGGCATCTGTGAAAAGTTTTGCTCTCCTGATGTACTGCAGGAGTACCCAAGTTGCAACGCTCAGAGCTGGAAGGTGCTTGTGAGGACTTCAGTAACATTGTGTCAAGCTATCCACACTACACTGTCTACAAGGGAACCTTATCAAGTGGAGTCGAGATAGCAGTTGTATCAACTGTGCTTGCGTCCAGCAAAGATTGGTCAAAGCATTCCGAGGGGAGATTCCGGAAAAAGGTAATTCAGTGTCACTTATAAGAGAATAAACCCATGCTGTTGCTACAATTTGCAATGTGGATCTAAAACAAATTTATTTCGTCTAACTTGCTTTTTTTAACACATAGATAGACTCGCTCTCACGAATTAATCATAAGAACTTCATCAACTTGCTTGGATACTGCGAGGAGGAGGAGCCTTTCATGAGGATGATGGTGTTAGAATATGCAGCCAATGGGACACTCTATGAGCATCTCCATGGTAAGAGCTTCTACTGCTATTCTACTGTCAGAATGCTTAGTGTTTAGTCTTTGTGCTCAAATTAAAATGTTTTGCTTTGCCTTTTGCAGTTGAGGGATTTGATCATATCGATTGGAATGGTAGGATGAGAGTAATTATGGGAGTAGCATACTGCATGCAACACATGCATGAGCTCAACCCTTGTATAACACACCCTGACCTACAGTCAAGTGCCATATTGTTATCCGAGGATGGAGCTGCAAAGGTACATGATTATGAATTCACAACTTTTGTTTATTTGATCTTCAAAGGAATTTCCATAACTGTATTTCCACACAAAATTCTGGTAATATGAAAAGAGCAAATTATAGCAGACAACTGTTTTTTCATCATTCTAAACCTCTTTTCTGGACATTATGCAAAAAAAAGACAAACTAACATAAATTACATGCACTTTTGTGTACCCTATAACTAAACAAGGTGAAGTATCGTCCAATTCATATGAATAAAAAATTTCCTGGGGCGTGCATGTACGGTACGGTCTTTGTATTAGAGTTAATTTGAACAAGTTGAAATAAGATCAGGAATGAGGACATTGTATTACGCTTCTGCTCCTAAAACCGAGCCTTTTCACAGATAGCCGACATGAATGTTTGGCAAGAAGTAATTTCCAAAGAAAAGATGCCCAAGAATGACGACTCCAGTGAGCACCATGAGTCAATACGTGCTGATCCAGCTGGGAATGTATGTAGTTTTGGTCTACTCATGCTGGAAATCATATCAGGAAAGCCTCCATATTCTGAACACACGGGCTCTCTTTTGAACTTAGTAAGCATGACAAAGACACTGAATACTTAAACTTATAATCCACAGAAATGGCATATAGAAGTAACAATATATGTCACTTTTTTCTCTCACAGGCTATGGAGTGCATTAAGGATGACCGGAGTATATCCTGCTTGCTTGACCCTACCTTGACGACTCACAAAGAAAATGATCTAGATATCATTTGCGAGTTGATCGAGGATTGCATCCAAAGCGATCCGAAAAAGAGACCAAGTATGAGAGAGGTCACCACTAAATTGCGAGAAGTGCTATCGATTTCGCCGGAGGCAGCAACGCCGAGGTTATCTCCGCTTTGGTGGGCAGAGCTTGAGATACTTTCAGTTGAAGCAACCTAGGAAGGAACATGTTCATATGGTATGGTTCTTGCTGCAACACCGAGGTTCTGTGCATACTGTCTTGCAACCTTGTACACCTTTGTTGTGGGTTTCTGCTTTTCTGGCGATTTCGGTGTACGCGTGTGCTACCTCCTCCCCCTCGCCCCGTAAATTCAAAAATTCTGGGTTATTCTTATTTCTTCTTGAGTTTTCTCTGTATGCTGAACGTACATGGCGATGGTGTGAATGTAGAATGATTCAGGTCATCCTAGAGTGGATTGTAATCAGGAGATGCGTGATTGTGTAATGTACCTTGGGGTTTACAGAAATATTCTTTAAATTTTTTTTAAAGGAAGAGACAGCAATTGGTATGGTGTATGGACTATACAGTCCTCTTCGTTAGACTGGCACTTTGTACCCGTTTCTCGTTCATTTCCAAGTTCCTTCTTAGGTCAAAAAAGAGAGAAATACAAGCTGCATATAAAGGCTACTGGAGTATTTCTCATCAAATACAAGCTGGATATAAAGGCTTGGGCAATGCAACTGCTCAAAGCTATTTGGGTGCAAACATTGCTCGGTGGATTGGGTAGTGTGCCGCAGACAAGAGCCGCTCGTTTGTGGTGTGATAATATTTCAGCTCCGTAATTCTCGGCTAATATAGTGCTAAAGCATATTGAGATTGACTATCACTTGGTTCTTGAAAAAATGACTTAAATATTTTTTAAAGGAGGATTATCCCGGGCTCTACATCAAAATGATGCATACAATCATCTTTATTAAATTATTCAACAGGGTCTAACAAAATAAATACAAAGATTAATCCAAAGCCACCTACGAAGTGAACAAAGTCGTTACACCTACAAGAATAAGATGTGCCCTTACTGCATCAACGGAGACCATCTAATCCAGTGGCCTCCAGAAGCCGCCCGCCTGGCAAGCTTAGAGCACCAACCGGTTTAGGCGTCCCACAGCGCGCACCGCAATGCGCACGCTCTAGGATCCGTCACCGCCATTTTTCGCCGTCCCATCTTCAGGAAGGATCATTGCGTAGACCTTGTCAGGCCCATCTGTCGTCGACCACCACGACGCCAGCCAACGCCACCAGCCGGCACGCGTCCATCAAACCGTGTGCAACGCCTAGACTCCACTGCTCCACAACGTCGAAACCCGCCATCTTCAATGCGGTAGATGCAACACCGCTCCACCCGTTGGCCCCTCCAGTGAGTCTCTGCTCCAAAACAATGTCCTCGGGAGGGGAAACGGCACCACTGACTCCATCATCATCCGATCCGGGAGACCCAGATCTAGGGTTTCCCCTTGAGCAGATGCCCCCTGGAGGAAGAGGGGGACGCCACCTGCACCTGCCAACGAGCCCAAACGGTGCCCACCATCATTAAGCTCGCATGATGGCGCCTTCGAAAAGACCATGCCGCCTTGAGTGCCGTTGCCGCCCATTGTAGTTAGTGTTTTCAAGCAGTGAGGTGGGAAGAGGTAGGGCGGACCCGAACGACGTCTCCAAGAAGAACATCGGCACCCGCGGGCGGCAACGGCGTCGTCGTGGCCGGCCGGAACCTACCAAGGAATTATCATGATCTAGATCCCCACCTCTCGCTCCGCCCACAAATAGGTGACCGGCTAGCTAGCCAACACGGCCAAGTCCGGCGAGATTGGAGCGCACCTAGACAGGACGGTAGGCAGCAGACAAAACGGCCCCGTCCGCGGCCAGGGCATCGCTACCACAGCCCGAACCCATCGGTGGTCCACCGGCCACCCAAGCCGACCTCCATCAGTCCGCCAGCCCCGCCGCTCCACCGGATGGGGAAGCCTCACCAGGGGGCTGCCACCTCGAGTCCATGGATCGCGACCGCTATACCAACACCGAGTATCCGGAGAAGGGCCCCACCGCTGTCTTCCCCGAAACCATATGGACTTTGTCAGAGGGCGCCTTAGGCGATGGCGAGGGAAGGAAGGTGCGCCGGGGGAGGAAGGTGCATCGGGGTAAGGTGGCAGCGGAGGAGGTATCTAGCGGCGGTGTTGGGTGGTGGCGATGCTAGATCTTGAGTCCTAGGTTGCGAGTCATTCCTCCCGACTAGATATGTGGTTTATTTCTGCAGAAGACCAGTTAGCAAATGGCTTTACGAAGTCACTTTCGACTTGATAGCTAGAGGCATTTCGACGTAAACTTAACTTGGACAAGTTATGATTGTTGGGGAACATTGCATGGGAAACAAAAAAATTCCTACGCACACGCAAGATCTATTCATGGAGATGTATAGCTACGAGAGGGGGAGTACATCTACATACCCTTTTAGATTGCTAAGCGGAAGCGTATATAACGCGGTTGATGTAGTCGTACGTTTTCACGATCCAATCGCGATCCGTCCCGATCTAGCGCCGAACGGACGGCACCTCCGCATTCAGCACACGTGCGGCTCGATGACGTCTCCTCCTTCTTAATCCAGCAAGAGAGGGAGGAGAAGTAGATGGGATCTCAACCAGCACGATGGCGTGGTGGAGATGATGGTGGAGCAATCCCATCAGGGCTTCGCCAAGCGCCTCCGGAACTATGAACGAGGAAGAACGGGAGAAACGGGAGGGAGAGGGCTGCCTCAAGGGAGAGGACTTGTTGTGTTCAGCCCTCCCCTCCCCTCCACTATTTATAGGAGGCAAGGGGGAGGAAGGGGGCGCAGCCCTAACCCCTCCACCAAGGGAGGGGGTGGCGGCCAAGAGGGAGGAGTCCTCCCTCCCCAAGGCACCTACTAGGTGCCTTGCCCCTCAAGGTTTCCACCCCCTTAGCCGCATGGGCCCTTGGGGAGCTGGCCTAATAAGGCTAGGGCGCCCCCCTACAGCCCATGCTGGCCTAAGGGGTGTGATGGAACCTTCCATGGACTTCCGGACCCCTTCGGAATCCTCCAGATCCTTCCAAAAGCTTCCCGGTACAATACCGGTAAAACCCGAAACTTTTCCGGTAGCCAAACTATGACTTCCCATATGTAAATATTTACCCCTTGACCATTCCGGAGCTCCTCGTGCCGTCCGGGATCTCATCCAGGACTCCTAACAACATTCGGTCACCAACGTACATATCCTAATACTACTCTAGCATCACCGAACGTTAAGCATGCGGACCCTACGGGTTCGAGAATCATGTAGACATGACCGAGACACCTCTCCGGTCAATAACCAATAGCGGGACCTGGATGCTCATATTGGTTCCTACATATTCCACGAAGATCTTTATCGGTCGAACCATGATGCCAAGGATTCAATCAATCCCGTATGCAGTTCCCTTTGTCCAGCGGTATGTTACTTGCCCGAGATTCGATCGTCGGTATCTCCCTACCTAGTTCAGTCTTGTTACCGGCAAGTCTCTTTACTCGTTCTGTAATACAAGATCCCGTGACTAACTCCTTAGTCACATTGCTTGCAAGCTTCTTGTGATGTTGTATTCCTGAGTGGGCCCAGAGATACCTCTCCGTCATACGAAGTGACAAATCCCAGTCTCGATCCATGCCAACCCAACAGACACCCTTGGAGATACCTGTAGAGCATCTTTATGATCACCCAGTTACGTTGTGACGTTTGGTACACAAAAGGCATTCCTCCGGTGTTAGGGAGTTGCATGATCTCATGGTCATAGGAACAGATACTTGACATGAAGAAAATAGTAGCAATAAACTAATACGATCAAATGCTATGCTTACGGTTAGGTCTTGTTCATCTAATCATTCTCCTAATGATGTGACCCCATTATCAAATGACAACTCATGTCTATGGTTAGGAAACCTTAACCATCTTTGATCAACGAGCTAGTCTAGTAGAGGCTCACTAGGGACACGGTGTTGTCTATGTATCCACACATGTATCTGAGTTTCCAATCAATACAATTATAGCATGGATAATAAATGATTATCATGAACAAGGAAATATGATAATAACCAATTTATTATTGCCTCTAGGGCATATTTCCAACAGTCTCCTTATACGTCTCCAACGTATCGATAATTTATGAAGTATTCATGTCATATTTGCCTATGTTTTTACTATGGTTTTATGATTTATTGGGACTAACCTATTAATGGTTGCAAAAGTGCACAAGTTCTTGTTTCACACTTTGATGTGCAGGAATTAATTGAAAATTGTCAAAAAAACGCAAAAGGAGCCTTGTTGGAGGAGGACTCTGACTTTCCTGAAATCTGTCCATGAACAGTTTTTAGAGATCGACAGTTTGACACCCGAAGACGGCGTCAAATGGAAAAAGCTAAAACTAGGAAAGTGTGGGAAATTTTATGGCATTGATTCTGTGGAGTTCGGATGCGATCTGTAGACCCGTTTTACTGGAGGAAAATATCTGATTACGGAATTACGAGAATTGATGACGTGATTGAGTCCAACTCTTACCATATCTGATGTATTCGGCCAAGCCACGACTTTGGGGACTCATGAGGGCTGTGAGGAGTCCCTAGGAAGGTTCTAGAGGTGCCCACGAGCCATTGGATCAAGGGTCCATCTGAAAGCACAACATGCTTCCTTGGTGGTTTTGATAATTCATGACAACATACATTGTCTCTTGGACTAATACCTTTACCTAGTGTATTTCAGATAAAGTCCACAGAGAGGGTTGGCAAAAGGATTGTGGAGATTGTGGAAATACCCCAAGATGCAAGGAAATGGATTGGCAAAGCTTCAAGTTGGAGGACTCTACATTTTACTTTGTGAGAAATCACTTTGAGTCCATAGGAAAGCCAATACTATTAAAAGGGGGTAAGGTTCTGTTGGTGAACAAAATGCTCATACGTGCACAAGTGATAGTCACCAAAAACACCCACAAGCTCTTCCACAAAAAGTCTGTCAAAGCCAAATATTCAAAATCGGTGCAACCAACACTTTCCACTCGGTGCCACCGATTCCTATACTCAGACAGACACAAGCCAAACCCTACCTTTTCGGTGCAACCGATTCTGCTTCGGTGCCACCGAGTTTGGGTTGCCAACTTTCTGTTACGCAAATTCACAACATCGGTACCACCGAGATTGTTGGATCGGCGTCACCGAGAATGGCAATCTGACCGTTGGTCACCTTATCGGTGCAACCGAGTTTCCTATATCGGTCTCACCGAGATTCAAAAGTTGCCACCTTTTGGTCACTTCGGTACCACCGAGATTAACACATCGGTGTCACCGAGTTGGTCATTTTGTGTGTAACGGTTGGATTTTTGGGGATGCCTATATATACCCCTTCACCACCACCCACTCGGTAGAGAAGCACTCAGAACTATTCCATACTTGCCCCATCCAGTTTTCTGAGAGAGAACCACCTACCCTTGTGTTGAGGTCAAGATCATCCACTCCAACCATATGGATCTTGATTTCTAGCCTCCCCAAGTTGCTTTCCACCAATCCCATCTCTTCCACCAAGCCAAATCTGTGAGAGAGTGATTGTGTGTTGAGGAGTCTATCATCTTGAAGCACAAGAGCAAGGAGTTCATCATCATTGCCGAGCCTATTACCTTTTGGAGGGTGGTGCCTCCTAGATTGGTTAGGTGTCGCTTGGGAGCCTCCTACTTCGTGTTGTGGAGTTGAACCAAGAAGTTTGTAAGGGCAAGGAGATCGCCTACTTCGTGAAGATCTACCCATAGTGAGGCTAGTCCTTCGTGGACGGAAGCCGTTATGGAATAGTCAAGGTTGCTACTTCGTGGACCCTTATGGGTGGAGCCCTCCGTGGAATCTCACGACCGTTACCCTCCGTGGGTTGAAGACTCCATAAACGTGGACGTACGATAGAACCACGTATCGGAACCACGGGAAAAATCTTTGCGTCTCCTATTGCGTTTGATCTACCTATCTCAACTCTTTACTTCATGTGCAATGTCTTTACTTTCCGCTACCATATTTGTTGACATGCATGTGTAGGGTATATTAGTCTTGCTAGCCTTGCTAAAACTGTTAAAATATGCCAACCAATTAACTTGGGAAAAGGTTAGGTTTTAAATTCCTGCTAGTAGTCTATTCACCCCCCCTCTAGACACTCTTCTAGTGATCCCTCAATTGGTATCAGAGCATTGGTCTCCATTGCTTCGGTTTAATCACGGAGGAGGAAGATGGATGTGTCTAGTGTAGGGAGTTTGAGTTGTAGAGTGCCTATTCTTGATGGAGAGTACTATAGTCAATGGAAAACTTTGATGCTTGAGCTTTTTAATGAATTTCAATTGAGTAAGCATGTTAAGAGCCCCTATGTGCCTCCCATTGATCCTTTACACCCCACACACGAAGAGGAAATTGATATGCTATGCAATCTTAGAACTGTTAATCTCATTGTTAGAGCTTTGCCTAGAAATATGCTAAGTCAAATGAAGAATTTTGAGTGTGCTTATACTTTTTGGAATGACTTGGAGAAACGATATCCGAGTTATTCATTAAGTAATCTTGATGAAAATTTTCATACAACTATTGCCTTCCACAATATGACGCCTAGTGATCCCAAGTTTGATGTTTATCTATTTGAGCTTAGAGACCTCATGCGTGCTAAAGGAGATGTCACAACTATCAACAACATTATTGTAGAGGCCATTCGCATTCATAAGTTTGAACATTGTCATGATCACAACTCTAACGAATCTCTTGTTCTTTATGACGAGGATTTCCCACTTGATGATGACAATGTGGAACATGGCTACTATGATGAAGATGAGCTGTTCGACATCGAGTATGAGAAGATCATGAAGAATCTAAGTCTCATGGAAAACTTCAAGGATTAAATGTCCGGAGGAAAAGAGTGGATTCTCGATAGCGGATGTACCGATCATATGACCGGAGATAGAGACATGTTCGAAGAGATCACACCAAACCATGGACCGCGAAGGTACGTAACGTTTGGAGACAACTCCAAGGGTAAGGTACTTGGTCTTGGTAAGGTGGCCATATCCCATGATAGCTCTATTCAAAATGTTATGCTTGTTGAATCTCTTGGCTACAATCTTCTTTCCGTATCTAGACTTGCCGACTTTGGTTTTAATGTGCTATTTACGAAAATAGATTGCCAAGTGTTTCGTCAAGATAATCATAAAATGGTCTTTACCGGTTTCCGTAGAGGTGATCTATACATTGTTGATTTCACTAAGAGATCCAAACCTCGTACTTGTCTTATTGCAAAATCTTCTAAAGGTTGGCTTTGGCATAGAAGAATGGGACATGTTGGCATGCGTAATTTAGACAAGCTTATCAAAGGTGATCATATTCTTGGTGTTAAAGATGTTATCTTTGAAAAGGATAGACTTTGTAGTGCTTGTGAAGCTGGAAAGCAAGTAGGTGGAAGTCATCCCGTTAAGAATATCATGACTACTAGGAGACCACTCGAGTTACTTCACATGGATCTTTTTGGTCCCAATGCTTACAAGAGTCTCAGTGGAAATTCCTATGGTCTAGTTATAGTTGATGATTTTTTCAGATTTACGTGGGTATTCTTTCTTGATGATAAGTCACAGGTTCAAAAGATCTTCAAGAACTTTGCTCACAAAGCGCAAAATCAGTTTGAAGTGAAGATCAAGAAGGTTCGGAGCGATAACGGATCGGAGTTCAAGAACACCCATGTGGATACCTTTCTTGACGAAGAAGGTGTCTCACATGAGTTCTCGGCTACATACACGCCTCAACAAAATGGAGTTGTTGAGAGGAAGAACCGGACGCTTATTGAGATGGCAAGAACGATGCTTGACGAATACAAGACGCCAAAACACTTTTGGGTAGAAGCCGTGGAAACATCATGTCATGCCACAAACCGACTGTACTTGCACAAGCTTCTCGGTAAAATGGCATACGAGCTACTCACCGGTAACAAACCCCAAGTTGGATACTTTCGGGTATTCGGCTCAAAGTGCTACATTCTTGACAAGCATCGTCATACAAAATTTGCTCCTAAATCTCATGAAGGATTCCTACTTGGTTATGGATCGAACTCTCACACTTACCGTGTCTACAACAACTTCACTTGAAAAGTTGAAGAGACGGTAGATGTGAAGTTTGATGAATCTAATGGTTCGCAAGTCGAACAATTGCCAAATGATGTAGGTGATAAAGATCCTTCGGAAGCAATCCAAGACTTGTCTATTGGCAAGATTCGTCCCATGGAGGTGAAGGAAAGTACTTCATCGACTCAAGTGGAAGCCCCTACTTCACGTCAAGGTGAACCACAACATGACATGGAGGCATCCACAAGCGGTACACGACAAGATGATGAAGAGGAGGAAGTGCATCATGAAGATCCACGACAACCTCTTTCACCACCACCTCAAGGAAACAACACCTTCAACAACAATGAAGATGAAGGAGATGATGAAGAAGAAGAAGCTCCACCATCCAACAATCGGAAGCTGACCCGAGTTAGAGCACAAGTGACCAAGAACCATCCCCTAAACCAAATCTTTGGTGATATACAAACAGGGAGAATCACTCGCTCAAAAACTCGTCTAGCTAACTTTTGTGAGCATTATTCTTTCATATCTAGCATTGAGCCTTTGAAGGTAGAACAAGCTCTTGAAGATGCAGATTAGGTGAACGCGATGCATGAAGAGCTTCACAACTTCGAGAGGAACGAAGTGTGGACACTCGTGGAGAAGCCCAAGGACGAGCAAAACATCATCGGAACCAAATGGGTGTTTCGGAACAAGCAAGACGAAGACGGTCAAGTCGTACGGAATAAGGCTCGTCTCGTAGCCCAAGGATATACGCAAGTCAAAGGTATGGACTACGGTGAGACCTACGCCCCCGTCGCTAGACTTGAAGCTATTCGCATTCTTCTTGCTTATGCTAATCACCATGATATCACGCTTTATCAAATGGACATTAAAAGTGCCTTTTTAAATGGTGAGATTGAAGAAGAAGTCTATGTTAAGCAACCACCTGGTTTTGTGAATCCTAAGAAACCTAATCATGTTTACAAGCTTCGTAAAGCACTTTATGGTCTTAAGCAAGCCCCTCGTGCTTGGTACAAATGCTTAACGAAGTTTCTCATTGAAAAAGGTTTTGAAATTGGTAAAATTGATGCAACCTTATTCACTAAGAGAGTTAATGGTGAATTATTTGTGTGCCAAATCTATGTAGATGATATTATCTTTGGATCTACTAACCCACAATTTAGTGAAAGATTTTGAAGGTTGATGTCCGAGAAGTATGAGATGTCTATGATGTGTGAGCTAAAATTCTTTCTTGGGTTGCAAATCAAGCAAATGAAAGAAGGAACTTTCATCTCTCAAACTAAGTATACCAGGGACTTGATCAAGAAGTTCAACATGCAAGAGTGCAAAGGTATGAAAACTCCTATGCCTACTAGTGGACATGTTGATCTTACCAAGGAGGATGAACCGGTTGATCAAAAGGTTTATCAATCAATGATTGGTTCATTACTATATCTATGTGCATCTCGTCCCGATATAATGCTTAGTGTTTGCATGTGCGCTAGATATCAAGCTGCACCTAAAGAGTGTCATCTTTTGGCCGTGAAACGTATTGTGAGATATTTGATACAAACACCAAACTTTGGCATTTGGTATCCCAAGGGATCTTCCTTTAATCTTGTTGGCTATTCCGATTCGGACTATGCCGGTGACAAGGTTGATAGAAAATCCACCTCGGGTACTTGTCAATTTTTGGGTAGATCTCTTGTGTCTTGGTCCTCCAAGAAACAAAACTCGGTATCTCTATCTACTGCCGAAGTTGAGTATATTGCTGCTGGATCTTGTTGTGCGCAATTACTATGGATGACACAAACGCTTAAGGATTATGGAATCCATGTTAGAAATGTTCCATTACTTTGTGACAATGAAAGTGCTATTAAAATTGGTCATAATCCTGTGCAACATTCTCGAACTAAACATATTCAAGTTAGACATCATTTCATTCGTGATCATGTTGCCAAAGGAGATATTAATCTTAAGCATGTTTGCACTAACAAGCAATTGGCCGATATCTTTACTAAGCCACTTGATGAGAAAACGTTTTGTTACTTGAGGAGTGAGTTGAACATCATTGATGCTTCAAACTTGAGCTAGACTCACTCGTTTGCATGCAAGGGCATGAGCTTTCTTGATATTTCCATGATACTCTTGATGTGTTATCTTATGCCATGGAATACTATGCTCCCTTGTATTGCATCTAACCTTTTGTAGGTACTTGGAAGATTTTCACTCCACAAGATTGCCATCAACTCAAATCATAAGCAATCTTGTCATTACCAAGTATCCACAACCCCTCTTGATGATGGAAGGAAGAAGAAAACTCAACCATATCCTTGACATATACTTGATGTGATCATATTTACTAAATCTCAATTGGTATCATGTCAAATGGATATATCTATTGTTCTTCCTTGCATGACTAACCTTTGTAGGTGACAAGTGTACTAAAATGAGAAGGATTGCTCCCAACTCAAGATGATCTTCATCAACCTTGAGCATCCTCAACAAGTTCACCTACAAGCCACGTCATCAACATCACTCAAAGGTATGTACTCATATCCTTGAAAGGGCTTTACTCCAAGTCATGAGCTAAAGCAACTCAAGTGATATGAAGACATTAAAATGCTTAATCGAAAAATGGTAACCCCATTTTGAGCTTAACGTAGAGTATGACCTATGATCAAGTATTCTTGCTTGGCTCCTAAGTCAATATACTCTAATATAGGTGACCTAGTCACCGCCCATCATCTAGTTAAGTATTTTGAATGGTTTACTCTCTGTTTTGCAAAATCTCTTGGAACCACTCAAATCTTTTCTAGTTGATATCCCTTTTGTAAAAACTTTTGCATTCCTTTTAATTTCATTTGACACTGTGTTATTGGCAACGGTTGAGAAATCTCAAGTTCAAAATCCCTCTGCCAAGTTTCTGTTTTAGCATCGGAGCCGCCGACACAAATAACTCGGTTCTACCGAAATTGTAGACAAGCTGCACCACAAAATCTCGGTACCACCGACTTATCTGTCTCGAAGTCACCGATTTATTTTCTTTTCTTATTTGAGTTTGCAGTTGCAAATCTATGTCACTTTTGTGATCTTTCAAGTGATGATTCTGTTACTTCGATGATCCCTTCTTATTAAAAAAGAAGATAATTCAAGGGGGAGAATAACAAAGCTAAACTTAGGGGGAGAATTTCCTTATTCAAGGATCCCTAACTCAAAGGAGGAGAAGTCTTACAAAATCTCAAAGGGAGAGAAATTATTTTCAATGATTCCCTCAGTTTTCAATTCAATGAACCCTACATTCAATGACCCTTGTTCTCAAGGATCCCTTCTTATCAATGATCCCTGTATCTCTTCCTGTATTTGACCTTTTTGGAAATTAATGCCAAAGGGGGAGAATAACAAAGCTTCATGCTAAAGGGAGAGATACATGCTTATGCAAAGGGGGAGATATGATCAAGGGGGAGAGAGGATATCAAGCTTTTACTTATATAAACAAGGTGAGAATACCAAAGTAGGGGGAGAAAAATATGTTTTGGAAAAATAGTGCATTTATTTCATTTGACTGATTTTTCCCACCCTATCCAATCCCAATATCTACATGCTAAGATTCAGGGGGAGAGGATGATTTACTATTTTCATATCTAGGGGAGAAAATTCTAAATGATCTTGGAAACATATCAATCTTAAGGATTACTATCTTCTATATGTTCTCCATATCTTGGTACTTTTGAGTTCTATTGCCTTGTTGATTGGTAGAATACTCTTGTGTTTCCTAACATTGTTTTCTCAAGTGTATTTATACTACAAGCATGCTCAAAAACTCAAGGTAAGTATATGCATCATATCTTTGATCAAGATGATCTCTTGCTTCTTGCACAAATTGTTTGCAAGAGTGAAGTCTTGAACAAGGATACATCTCATTCCTATATATGTGATGCATATAGCCAAGATACACATGACTTACTATATCCCTTCTACTATATGTGTGTTCATGCATTCCAAAGCAACTATCCTTTAAAGGAATCACACATCTAGGGGGAGCAAATCTAAGTCATGTGTCTCTCAAAGTCTTCATTATATCCATGCATATCTTTATTTGAAGCTTTGATTGTATGTTGTCATCAATTACCAAAAAGGGGGAGATTGAAAGCACAACATGCTCCCTTGGTGGTTTTGATAATTCATGACAACATACATTGTCTCTTGGACTAATACCTTTACCTAGTGTATTTCAGATAAAGTCCACAGAGAGGGTTGGCAAAAGGATTGTGGAGATTGTGGAAATACCCCAAGATGCAAGGAAATGGATTGGAAAAGCTTCAAGCTGGAGGACTCTACATTTTATTTGTGAGAAATCACTTTGAGTCCATAGGAAAGCCAATACTATTAAAAGGGGGTAAGGTTCTGTTGGTGAACAAAATGCTCATACGTGCACAAGTGATAGTCACCAAAAACACCCACAAGCTCTTCCACAAAAAGTCTGTCAAAGCCAAATATTCAAAATCGGTGCAACCAACACTTTCCACTCGGTGCCACCGATTCCCATACTCAGACAGACACAAGCCAAACCCTACCTTTTCGGTGCAACCGATTCTGCTTCGGTGCCACCGAGTTTGGGTTGCCAACTTTCTGTTACGCAAATTCACAATATCGGTACCACCGAGATTGTTGGATCGGCGTCACCGAGAATGGCAATCTGACCGTTGGTCACCTTATCGGTGCAACCGAGTTTCCTATATCGGTCTCACCGAGATTCAAAAGTTGCCACCTTTTGGTCACTTTGGTACCACCGAGATTAACACATCGGTGTCACCGAGTTGGTCATTTTGTGTGTAACGGTTGGATTTTTGGGGATGCCTATATATACCCCTTCACCACCACCCACTCGGTAGAGAAGCACTCAGAACTATTCCATACTTGCCCCATCCAGTTTTCTGAGAGAGAACCACCTACCCTTGTGTTGAGGTCAAGATCATCCACTCCAACCATATGGATCTTGATTTCTAGCCTCCCCAAGTTGCTTTCCACCAATCCCATCTCTTCCACCAAGCCAAATCTGTGAGAGAGTGATTGTGTGTTGAGGAGTCTATCATCTTGAAGCACAAGAGCAAGGAGTTCATCATCATTGCCGAGCCTATTACCTTTTGGAGGGTGGTGCCTCCTAGATTGATTAGGTGTCGCTTGGGAGCCTCCTACTTCGTGTTGTGGAGTTGAACCAAGAAGTTTGTAAGGGCAAGGAGATCGCCTACTTCGTGAAGATCTACCCATAGTGAGGCTAGTCCTTCGTGGACGGAAGCCGTTATGGAATAGTCAAGGTTGCTACTTCGTGGACCCTTATGGGTGGAGCCCTCCGTGGACTCTCACGGCCGTTACCCTCCGTGGGTTGAAGACTCTATAAACGTGGACGTACGATAGCACCACCTATCGGAACCACGGGAAAAAACTTTGCGTCTCCTATTGCGTTTGATCTACCTATATCAACTCTTTACTTCATGTGCAATGTCTTTACTTTCCGCTGCCATATTTGTTGACATGCATGTGTAGGGTATATTAGTCTTGCTTGCCTTGCTAAAACTGTTAAAATCTGCCAACCAATTAACTTGGGAAAAGTTTAGGTTTTAAATTCCTTCTAGTAGTCTATTCACCCCCCCTCTAGACACTCTTCTAGTGACCCCTCACCATCCATCGGAGGGCCATAGAGCACCACAGAGGCACATATAAGGAGAGAAAAACCCTAATTTCGGGAGAGCCACCAAGAGCCACGAATTTGCCTCTGCCTTGGCAACCGCCAAGAAGGGGAGAGGCTCCTCCATTGCAGCACCAAGACCAAGGAAAGTGTAACACTCCAAAAAATTTGATTTGGTTTTTATCAAATTCTTTATTTGATTTGAAGGAGGTTATTTAAATTTTTCTAAAAGACTCTCCTTCTCAAAACTTTTAATGACAAATCTTTGTTGAGATCTTTTCTTGAATTCTGGTCTTGAGGGTTTTTCAACATGTGTTGGTTCAACACAAATATTCTTGGGATATTTTGCCTTTCCTTTTATTAAAAAGGATTTCTATGAAAGTGGATTTGTATCTCCCTATTCAAAAATGCTCCTAAGCTACTCTCTTGCCATGACTTGCATTTCAATTTTTCCTCCTAAAACCCTCCTCCCTACTTTGGGTCAAGCCAAGCATGCTGTTCCAGCAAGGTTCATCCTATTCTCAATTTCTTTTCTATTTATTCTATCCTCAAATCATTTTCTGTAATTTATTTTGGACCCGTCTAGTTTACAAAGGAAGTATCAGATTCCTTTGAGCTTTGGTCCCAAATAAATTACCCTAGCTACTCCTTGGTATCCTCAACCTAAACCACCAAAGAGCTGCTGGTCCACAGTTCAAAATTTTCAAATTCTGTTTATTGCAAGTTTGGACCAGATTTGCCATTTTTGGTGGAAACCATTCTTTTTCTCTTCCAAAAATTCTGAGAAAATCCAGGAAGCCTCTGGATGCATCAAGAGGCCACCCCTCCAAGTTTCAGCTCTAGATAAATTTTCCACGTGCGTCAATCATTTCGTCCAGCAGGTGGCCGGCACTGTTTCAGTCAAGATTCAGAGTTCAGTGTTAAGCTTCAGAGTCAGTGTCGTTTTCTTCAGAGCTTCGGCATCAATCTCGCCAGTAACTGCAGTGGCACCATGCTCCCTGTTCCTCCTTCTTATCCATCGCGCCGCACGGTCGTCTGGACGGTTGCGAGGGTCGGTGGTGAGCTGGCAGGGGTGCATCGTCCCCGTGAGCGACGGCAGCGACGCCCGCTGCGGTCGCCAGAAAGCTCAGCGAGGAGCGGCGCCGTCCAGCACCCCCCGCACCACCAGAAGCCTCCGCGTGGCCGTCCTCCTCTCTGTGCACGCTGCAGAACCGTCACTGTGGCCTAGAGCCAGAGAGCGCGCCCTCTGCAGCCGGTGCGCGCCCGTGAGGCCGTTCCGTCGAGGCCATGGCGGTAGGCCATCCTTGATCAAGCTTAGGCCAAAAATGGAGCCAGTAGACCAATCCGATGATGCCCAGTCGCCGTAACCTCCCGTCCGATCACCACCTCGCCGTAATTGCTCGCCGGAGTAATCCCGTTTTCGGCAACCGCCTCGGGCTGGCTATAAATAGAGGACCCGAGCCACCCATCGACCCAGAGCCTCTCCACCTCTCCTCAGAACCTCGCCACGCTCATCAGAGGGCCTCGGGAGGGTCTTCTTCCTCGCCTCCGGCCGCCCCGATCCGCTTCGGGCTCCGGCAAAATTTGCTCTGGTGAGCCTGTCTCCGCAGCCCATTTTTAGTCAGTAGCATCCTAGTCCACCCCCTCTTCTAACCCGAGCTTCAATTCGGTGTTAGCAGCTCTCCTCGGCGAGATCCATCATCGCCCGACGCCGCCGTCCGCCGGAGAGGAAGTGGCCGTCGACGTGGTGCTCCCCGACGCCTCCTTCCACCACCCATCGACGCGGGATAGCCCCGTGAGTGCAACCTTCCCCTTGCCCTCCTCTGGATCACCGTCGATCGTTGCCGGTGACTACCGCGAGCCTCTGTCCCCGGTGGAATTTTTAAACCTGACATGAGGGACCCCCTCGTCAGCCTCTCCTCTTCTTCTTCGAACCGTTTTCTGAAAACGCCTTCGGGCAAAGTTCGTTTTCTCTTTGAGTTGACGTATTTTCATCCGAAGCGTTTTCTGTTTATTCAAACTAGCCCCTGGAAAGTTTTCTGTTTATAACAGAATAGTCCCTAGACTAAAACCTTTATAACTTTTAAACAAAAGATGATTTGGAGTTGATTCTTTTTCTGTCATCTCTATTTTTCTGTCTAGTTTTTTTATCATATTTATTTGAAAAATATTTGGAACAATTTTTATGCACGCACAGTATTTACGTTAGAATTCGATATTTTATGTGACGTAGATACCGAAGGAGGTGACGGTGCCGTCAACTTCGCCGAGCTAGACTCCGACTACTCCGAACCAGGCAAGCCTGTTTGAACCTTTGATATGATGAGTGTTTTTCATGTTTGCTTGAGTGTTTATTCTCATGACATGTTATATAAGCATATGATGAATGTTATATTTCATGCATGATAAGTTGCAAGTGAGCTACAAACTTGATGTGATCATGAAATATTGGACAACCTAGTCATGTGGTGACATGATAGGTTGTATGCTGGTATTGTTGGAGCATGCCGGTATTATCAAAGAAATTGTTTAACTCCAGTGTTGACATAGATCGAGTCTTGTCCCCGTTCGCCTTCTTTTCGTGCTGCCACATGCTTTCTGCAAAGGATACGGTTTAGTAAGTTGCAAACCTCTTTCCATGTACACACCAAATAGAGGGGCCGGGATGAGGGTTCCATGGCCCTGGATTAAAGCCCGTCATCCGGTCAGGGGGCATGGTTGTTTCCGGTTGGGACCGAGAGGGGGGCACCCCTTAGAGCGCGCGATATAAATTTGATCCCATGCTATTCGAGGTGTTGGCCTCCCCGTCTTAAAGTTTTTCTTGAACGTTGCCTAGGGTGATACCTGGCATCGGGATGTGAAATGGGTGTGTACTGGTTAGGTGTGTTTTCTTCTAAAATACCGTAAACGGAACTAGTCCTTTGTGACTACTGAAATCCGTTGGCTGTGGGTAAAGAGTACAATCTCTGCAGAGTCAAAACTATTCGAGTAGCCGTGTCCACGGTCAAGGGCGTTGGTTGACAGGTCAAGTGTCGGTCTCAGTGTCAGTCTCTGGAGAACTAATATGTTAAATGACAGAAGTAAAACTTGGCTGAATATCATTCCGGTGGATGGACTAACATGTTTATTATTATGTACCGAGTATTCCTTGGAATGGTGCTACCTCCTGGACTACTCGAATTCGAATGATGAAATATAAGCACTTTATGTGATGTCGCTCAGACGTCCGACTGTGGCATTCTTGTCATTTACTTTTGATATAAGCCCTTTATGTGATGTCGCTCAGACGTCCGACTGTGGCATTCTTGTCATTTTACTTTTGATATAAGCCCTTTATGTGATGTCGCTCAGACGTCCGACTGTGGCATTCTTTCTATTTACTTTTGATATAAGCCCTTTATGTGATGTCGCTCAGACGTCCGACTGTGGCATTCTTGTCATCTACTTTTGATATAAGCCCTTTTTGTGATGTCGCTCAGACGTCCGACTGTGCACGTACTGTTATTTACTTTTCAGTATAAGCCCTTTATGTGGTGTCGCCCCGACGCCCGACTGCGGCATGCGAATTTATTTTTACCTTTCGAGGCGTCGCTTCAGACACCCGATCGGTCTTCTTCTATTTTATGGGGATTTCGGGAGGACTACCGCCCGACTACCTTTTTATTTATTTTGCTATGCAGATTTAATGCCCTTGTGTGTATTACTTTTTTGCTCGTGTGCATCATGTTTGCATTTGTTATATCTTATGTCCAAACTGTCTTGCGAGTACATTCAAAGTACTCACCTGGCTTGTTGATTTGGCCAGATGTTGACGAAGGCGATCTTATGGATGAAGAGTACGATAGCGAGTCCGACGCCAAGAGGAGTCCCAGTCAGTCCCTGGCGATCCTGGAGTTGGTCACTTGTATTATATACGCTTCCGCTACCCAAATAAAATCATCGAGCCTCACTCCGACGCTTGATGAGCTGTTAGATATTGGAGTCATGTCACCCACTTCACTGTGACATTTTCACCACCACCTTTTATTGCGAGTCAGTAGTTATGCCACCATATCCATTGTGACATATCCGCCTTTATGTGTAATATTGGCGTGCTTGTAATAAATTGTTGAGCAGCCTCAGCTCAACCCTGTATAATATTAAGTACTACTGGATTTCTGTATCAAGGATTTGTCTACCAGTAAGAAGGATTTTCTATACTGGTTTGACTAAAGGGGCGATTTTTCAATAAATGTTTTATTGAAAAACCGTTCCTGACAACCTTGGTACCAGAGCCAGGCTGACTGTAGGAAGCCACTAGGTGCGATCGCTAATCGGTTATTAGCGTAATTGTGCTATTTTAGCATTTTGCAAATTGTAGCAATTTTTCTGTTAGTCATCATAAATTTATGATTTGACTATCTGGAATTTTTGTCTACTTTTGTAGATGGCTGGCCGCGACTGTGAGTCACAGGTGTTCGCCAATGTGCCTGAGGGGTTTATCAAGCTCCTCGCCTCCATCGCCAAGATCGCGATCAGGCCATCGACTCGTCCGGAGTTCACACTCTACCAGCACAAGCTCGGCGACAGCGTGTCTATGCACCAGGCCGCGGTGCAGTTCAAGGGAGGGCGTTCTGAATCACGCCACTTCCAATTTGTTGGGAGGGCCATGCCTACGGAGAGGCATGCCATGCAGATGGCTGCCCGTGATAATGTGTGAGTAATCCACCCTTCGGGCTGAGGGTATGTACTAGTAGCTATGTATTCAATCTCTCTCTCTCGTGTTCTTGAGATGTCGCGATCTTGATGTATCACGGGCTTTGTTAATATAGTCGGATCATATGATATTATTCCCTTGCTATCATGTTCTGATGAATTGAATCTTTCCCTTTGAGATATCGTTATGTTGGATTGAATATTGGATTTGAGAACACTTGATATATGTCTTGCATATGGATACCCGTGGTGACAATGGGGTGTTCTATTGATTCACTTGATGTGTGTTTTGGTACTCAACTTGCGGATTCACGAGGTGACATTGGGGTAATCTATGCATAGGGCTTGATGCACGTTCTTGTCCTACGTTCTCCGATAGAAATCTAGGGGCACTCTTTGAGGTTCTTTGTGTTGGATTGAGTATTATGAATCTGAAATTGTTTGATGCGTATCGTATAATTAACTCATGGATACTTGTGGTGACATTGGAGTATCTAGGTGACATTAGAGTTGGTTGATGCGTATCATATGGTGTTATTCTAGTACGAACTCCTAGATAGATCGAATGGAAAGGATAACTTGATGTTATCTTAGTACGAACTCTTGAATAGATCGATCGGAAAGGATAACTTTAAGGTGGTTTCGTACCCTACAAACAATTTCTTCTTATGTTCTCCGCTAGATAAGAACTTTGGAGTGATTCTTCGTTGCACGTTGAGGGACAGTTATGTGATCCAATTATCTTAGCATTGTTGAGAGATTGCACTAGCAAAAGTACGGACCCTAGCCCTTGTTTTCAAGCATTGCAATACCATTTGTGCTCAATTTTGTTACTTGCTACCTTGCTGTTTTTATATTTTCAGATTACAAAAACCTTTATCTACCATCCATATTGCACTTGTATCACCATCTCTTCGCCGAACTAGTGCACCTATACAATTTGCCATTGTATTGGGTGTGTTGGGGACACAAGAGACTTTTTATTATTTGGTTGCAGGGTTGTTTGAGAGAGACCATCTTCATCCTACACCTCCCACGGATTGATAAACCTTAGGTCATCCACTTGAGGGAAAATTGCTACTGTCCTACAAAACTCTGCGCTTGGAGGCCCAACATAGTCTACAAGAATAAAGTTGCGTAGTAGAAATCATCTCCCACTTGCACTAGAGTCAATAATCTAGTTCACATCACCATGTGATTAACACCCAATGAGTTTTGGGGTTTGATCATGTTTTGCTTGTGAGAGAGGTTTAGTCAACGGGTCTGCAACATTCAGATCCGTGTATACTTTGCAAATCTCTATGTCATACTGTAGATGCTGCTACTTCGCCCAACTTGGAGCTATTCGAAATTTATGCTCCACTATAAGAATCCGGTTTGCTACTCAGAGTCATCCATATCGGTGTCAAAGCTTGCATCGATGTAACCTTTACGCCGAACTCTTTATCACCTCCATAATCAAGAAACATTTCCTTAGTCCTCTAGTTACTAAGGATAATTTTGACCGCTATCCAGCGATCCACTCCTGGATCACTCTTGTACCCCCTTGCCAGACTCATGGCAAGGCACACACCAGGTGCGGTACACATCATGGTATACACTACAGAGTCTATGGCTAAGGCATAGGGGACGACCTTTGTCCTTTCTCTTTCTTCTGCCGTGGTCGAACTTTGAGTCTTACTCAACTTCACACCTTACAATACAGGCAAGAACTCCTTCTTTGACTGATCCATTTTGAACTCCTTCAAAATCTTGTCAAGGTATGTGCTCTGTGAAAGTCTTACCAGGCGTCTTGATCTATCTCTATAGATCTTGATGCCCGATATTTAAGCAGCTTTATCCAGGTCTTCCTTTGAAAAACTCCTTTCAAACAACCCTTTATGCTTTCCAGAAATTCTACATCATTTTCGATCAACAATATGTCATCCACATATACTTATCAGAAATACTATAGTGCTCCCACTCACTTTCTTATAAATACAAGTTTCTTCATAAACTTTGTATAAACCCAAAAGCTTTGATCACCTCATCAAAGCGTATATTCCAACTCCAAGATGCTTGCACCAGTCCATAGAAGGATCGCTGGAGCTTTGCATGCCTTTTAGCATCCTTAGGATCAACAAAACCTTCCAATTGTATCACATACAACCTTTCCGCACGGAAACCGTTAAGCAAACTCTGTTTTGACATCCATCAGCCAGATTTCATAATCGAAAAATGCAACAACTGCTAACATAATCCCAACAGACTTTAGCATTGCTACGAGTGAGAAAGTCTCATCATAGTCAACTCCTTGAACTTGTTGGAAACCTCTTTGCGACAAGTCGAGCTTTGATAAATGGTGACATTACCATCAACGACTGTCTTAAAGATCCACTTGTACTTAATGGCCTGCCGGTCAACGGGCAAGTCTACCAAAGTCCATACTTGGTTTTCATACATGGATCCTATCTCGGATTTCATGGCTCCTAGCCATTTGTTGGAATCCAGGCCCACCATCGATTCTTCATTATTCGTAGGTTCATCGTTGTCTAACAACATGATTTCCAAGACAGGATCACCGTACCACTCGGGATAGTACATGTCCTTGACGAACTACGAGGTTCGGTAGTAGCTTGATCCGAAGTTTCATAATCATCATTATTAGGTTCTTCTTCAATTGGTGTACGCGTTACATGAACACCTTTCTGCGCTGCGCTACTTTCCAATTCAAGTGAAGGTTCGATAACCTTATCAAGTTCTACCTTCCTCCCACTCACTTCTTTCGAGAGAACCTCCTTCTCTGGAAAGGATCCATTCTTGGCAACAAAGTCCTTGCCTTCGGATCTGTGATAGAAGGTATGCCCAATTATTGCTTTCGGGTATCTTATGAAGATGCATTTTCCGCTTTGGGTTCGAGCTTATCAGACATAAGTGTCGTATCCCCAAACTCTAAGAAATGACAGCTTAGGTTTCTCACCAAACCATAATTCATACGGTGTCATATCAACGGATTTAGATGGTGCCCTATTTAAAGTGAATGTAGTTGTCTCTAATGCATAACCCCAAAACGATAGTGGCAGATCAGTAAGAGACATCATAGACCGCACCATATCTAATAGAGTATGATTACGACGCTCGGATACACCATTACGCTATGGTGTTTCAGGTGCCGTGAGATATGAAACAATTCCACATTGTCTTAAATGCATACCAAACTCATAACTCAGATATTCTCCACCATGATCAAATCATAGAAACTTTATCTTCTTGTTACGAAGATTCTCAACCTCACTCTGAAATTGCTTGAACTTTTCAAACGTTTCAGACTTGTGTTTCATTAAATAAATATCCCAATATCCACTCAAGTCATTCGTGAAGGTAAGAAAATAACAATATCCACCGCACGCTTCAACACTCATTGGACCGCATACATCAGCATGTATTATTTCCAATAAGTCACTTGCCCGCTCCATCGTACCGGAAAACGGAGTCTTAGTCATCTTGCCCATGGGGCATGGTCCGCATGTATCAAGCGATTCGAAATCGAGTGAGTCCAAAGATCCATCAGCATGGAGTATCTTCATGCACTTTACACCAACATGACCTTAGCGGCAGTGCCACAAGTATGTGGTACTATCATTATTAACTTTGCATCGTTTGGCATTAATATTATGAACATGTGTATCACTACGATCAAGATTCAATAAACCATTCACATTAGGTGCATGACCATAGAAGGTATTATTCATATAAACAGAACAACCATTATTCTCTGACTTAAATGAATAACCGTATTGCAATAAACACAATCTAATCATGTTCATGCTCAACGCAGACACCAAATAACATTTATTTAGGTTCAACACTAATCCCGAAGGTAGAGAGAGCGTGCGATGGTGATCACATCAACCTTGGAAACACTTCCAACACTCATCGTCACCTCGCCCTTAGCTAGTCTCCGTTTATTCCATAGGTTTTATTTCGAGTTACAAATATTAGCAACTGAACCAGTATCTAATACCCAGGTGCTACTAGGAGTACTAGCAAGGTACACATCAATAACACGTATATCAAATATACTTTTGTTGACGTTGACAGCCTTCTTATCTACCATGTATTTGGGGTAGTTCCGCTACCAGTGACCGTTCCCCTTATAATAGAAGCACTTAGTCTCGGGTTTGGGTTCAACCTTGGGTTTCTTCACTGGAGCGACAACTGGCTTGCCATTCTTGAAGTTTCCCTTCTTTCCCTTGCCCTTCTTGAAACTAGTGGTTTTACTAACCATCAACACTTGATGCTCCTTCTTGATTTCTACCTTCGCGGCGTAAAACATCGCGAATAGCTCAGGGATCATCTTCTCTATCCCTTGCATTTTATAGTTCATCACGAAGCTCTAGTAGCTTGGTGGCAGTGACTTGGAGAACTCTGTCAATCACTATCTAGGAAGATTAACTCCCACTTGATTAAAGCGATTGTAGTACCCAGACATTCTGAGCACATGCTCACCGACTGAGCTATTCTCCTCCATCTTGCAGGCAAAGAACTTGTCGGAAGGTCTAATACCTCTCAACACGGGCGTGAGCCTGAAATTCCAATTTCAGCTCTTGGAGCATCTCATATGTTCCGTGACGTTCAAAACGTTTTGGAGCCTCAATTCTAAGTCGTAATGCATGACGCACTGAACTATCAAGTAGTCATCAGAACGTGCCTGTCAGCTGTTCACAACAACCACAGACGATGCTTGAGGGGGTTGCACCCCGAGCAGTGCATCAAGGACATAAGCCTTCTATGCAGCAATGAGGACAATCCTTAGATCACGGACCCAGTCCACATTATTGATACCATCATCTTTCAACTCTATTTTCTCTAGGAACGTATCAAAAACACAGGGGAGCTACAGCGCGAGCTATTGATCTACAACAAAATTTTCCAAAAACAACTTTAGACTATGTTCATGATAATGAGTTCAATTAATCATATTACTAAAGAACCCCCACTCAAATCAGCATCCCTCAGGTTGTCTAAGTGTGACATGATCCAAATCCACCAACCCAAGTCCGATCATCATGTGAGATGAGGTGGTTTCAATGGTGAACATATCCATGTTGATCATATCTACTATATGACTCATGTTCGACCTTTCGGTCTCCTGTGTTCCGAGGCCATGTCTGTACATGCTAGGCTCGTCAAGTTTAACCCAAGTATTCCACGTGTGTAAATCTGGCCTACGCCCGTTGTATGCGAACATAGAGTCTATCACACCCGATCATCACGAGGTGCTTCAAAACGACGAACCTTCGCAATGGTGCATACTTGGGGGGAATACAATTTTATCTTGAAATTTTAGTGTGGGATCATCTTATAATGCTGCCATCGTCCTAAGCAAAATAAGATGCATAAAAGGATAAACATCACCTGCAAATCATATAAGAGACATGAGATGGCCATCATCATCTCGTGCTTTTGATCTCCATCTCCAAAGCACCGGCATGATCTCCATCGTCACTGGCATGACACCATGATCTCCATCATTGTGTCCTCATGTGGTTGTCGCACCAACTATTGCTTCTACAACTATTGCTAACTCATAGCAATAAATTAAAGCAAAAATGGCAAAAATAAATTAAAGACAACCCTATGGCTCCTGCCGGTTGCCGTACTCATCGACTTGCAAGTCGTGATAATCTATACAAAACATGATCATCTCATACATCACATATATGACATCATGTCTTTGGCCATATCACATCACAGCATGCCCTGCAAAAACAAGTTAGACGTCCTCTACTTTTTTGTTGCAAGTTTTACGTGGCTGCTATGGGCAACTAGTAAGAACCGTTCTTACCTACGCAAAGCCACAACGGTGATATTCAAGTTGCTATTTAACCTTCCACAAGGACCGCCTCTGTCGAATCCGATTCAACTAAAGTGGGAGAGAGAGGCACCCGCCAGCCATCTTCATGCAACAAGTTGCATGTCAGTTGATGGAACCGGTCTCTCGTACGTGGACGAGTAAGGTTGGTCCGGGCCGCTTCATCCCACAATACCGCCGAATAAAAATAAGACTAAGGAGGTAAGCAATCTGAACATCAACGCCCACAAACTCTTTTGTGTTCTACTCGTGCATATCATCTACGCATAAACCTGGCTCGATACCACTGTTGGGGAACGTTGCATGGGAAACAAAAAATTTCCTACGCACACGCAAGATCTATCCATGGAGATGTATAGCTACAAGAGGGGGATTGCATCTACATACCCTTGTAGATCGCTAAGCGGAAACGTATATAACATGGTTGATGTAGTCGTACGTCTTCACGATCCAATCACGACCCATCCCGATCTAGAGCCGAACGGACGGCACCTCCGCGTTCAGCACACGTGCGGCTCGATGGCGCCTCCTCCTTCTTGATCCAGCAAGAGAGGGAGGAGAAGTAGATGGGATCTAAACCAGCACGACGGTGTGGTGGAGCAATCCCAGCAGGGCTTCGCCAAGCGCCTCTGGAACTACTAACGAGGAAGAACGGGGGAAATGGGAGGGAGAGGGCTGCCTCAAGGGAGATGATGGGGGGATGACCCCGGGGTATCCTCAGCCGACCGCCTCCAACTTTTCGAAATAATCGCGGGGCGAGCCGCCTCCCCCTGCGGACCAGCTCTGCCCGGCCGGCTCCGCGGAACGTCCGGCTCGGGGCCGGGCGGCCACCCACTCCAACCAGCCGGCTAGGGGCGTAGACGCCTAGCCCCTAGCCGGCAGTGCTGCAGGTACTGCCGTCAGAGCATGCGTGGCTACAGGGGCCCCCGTCGCATCCGGGTTCAGCCCCGCGTGGCCACAGTGCCCCTGACTCTGGCCGACTGCGACCTGGCGAATGGCACAGTGCCGGCCTGCCCTCAACCACTCCATTACCTGCCCCGGCATGGCTACAGCACGGCCGGCCGTACCGCTGACCGTGCCCGGCTGCCGCAAGACAACGCCCCGAAGGACGGCCCGTGCCACGACGGGACGGGCGCTGGGGCCCGCCAGGCGGGTCCCCTACGGCTCCCGATCGGACCTTGCAGCCGGCGGACCCTACCAGTGACAAGACCCCACAATCGGGGGCCCCGCGGACGGCTAGACAGACTGCCGGCTGGGGCCCTCTGGGGCCTTCTATTCATATTGTATTCCGGGGGGTTAACCTATAAAACCCCCCGGAGCTCCCCCCATGCAGGGGACGGCTTCCAGCGCACACACACACCCACACCCATGTAGAGAGGTGGAGAGGGCAAGCTAGCTCCTTCTTCCTCCTCTACCCATACAGCTCGTGGAGCACCATTGTAGCCCCCCGTTGCTGATCAACCTAACCGGCAGGACTAGGGGTATTACCTCCCACGGAGGGCCCCGAACCTGGGTACATCAGTGTCCCTCATCGCTTGTGCTTAATCCCGCTCCCGGAGCCCGTCGGCGTCCTTCGGCCCCAACCACTCTCGATAAGCCACCCCATGGCATCTGCCGTGAGAAAACGACGACAGTTGGCGCCCACCGTGGGGCCGTCCGCGGCGCCAGCCGGAGTCATGCTCCGGGCGGGACCCTTCGCCACCATCCCTGGCCGCCCCACGTCCGGGCGGAACTGCACGCTCGTGGGGCTTGCTTCTGGCCCTGCGGGCGACGCTGCCGGCCTCTCCATTGAGCGGCTCGGCAGCAACCCTCTGATCGACATCGCCGTCCTCACCGAGCACGTCGGTAGGCTGAGCCTCGCCGACGAGCCAGCTGCCGACGAGTACCCTAGCCAGATACTCGACTGCCTCGACCCGCCCTCGTCCGTGGGCGCGCTCGGCCTGGGCGAGGCCGGCAACTCCCGCGTCCGCGCGGGGGTAATGGCCACCGGCTCCTCCACGACTTCCGGCCGGGCCAGGGCGGAGGCGGACGCGGCCGCTCGCGCCGGCACCTCCGACCCCCTCGGCGCCATGCTTCGGGGCCTCGGCACCCCCATCTCGCCTACCGCAAACCCAGCTACGGCCACGGCTAAGCTGGAGGCCGCTCGCCGGCTGCTTTTCGATGAAGCGACCGCGCTCGCCACCGCCAAGCGTCGAATGGAGTCTGCGCAGCGCGAGTATAACTCCGCCTACAGCCTCACCCCCGCCGGTAACGAGCCTAGCCAGCGCGGAGACGTCCGCGACCGCGGCCGTGTGGTCGCGGAAATCCTCGGTGGTAGGCTCCCCACCTACGACACGCCGGCTGCTAACCTGAGGGCCGCCCACGTAGCCTACACCGACCTCGCCGGCCTGGAGGGCGAGGAACGAGAGCGGCAGGACCGCCACATACAAGACCTCATCGCCACCGCTAATGTCCAGCAGGCCTGGCTCGACGGCGCCAACGCCGGCTCCGAAATACCCGTCCCCGAGGGGGATGCCCAGCAAACTGCTGGCCAGCGCCGGCCCGCCCAGCAGGCGTCTTCCCCTCGCGGCTCTGGCCGGCGGGGCGCTGGATCTCACAACGGACGCTCCCGGCTGCAAGATGAGCAGCCGGCCGTCGACAGCCGGCGCAACGACGCTCCGGCTGGCGGCAGCCGGCGTAGCCGGAACCATACCCCGCCCCCGCGGCGGGAACGCGCCCGCTCACCTGCTCCAACTGTTCGCCCCGAGCTCGCCGCTCGGCTCGGCCCGCGCGTCCAGCGGAGCGAGAACGACGCTCGGACCCGCATCGAGCGGCTGGCGCAGTCGGCCCTCCTCGAGGAGGAGGGCTCGATCAGCCCGGCGTGCTTCGGCCCCCGGATTCGCAACGAGCCGTTCCCAACCGGCTTCACTCTCCCTCGCGACACCTCGAAGTACAACGGCTCCGCCAAGCCGGAGGATTGGTAATCGACTACACCACCGCGGCCGGCATCGCTAGGGGGAACAAGCGCGTAGCCGTGCGCTACGCCCCCCTAATGCTAACTGGCTCGGCCCGGACCTGGCTTAACAGCCTATCAGCCGGCAGCATCAACACCTGGACGGACGTCGAGGAAGCCTTCGTCCGCAACTTCACCGGCACCTACAAGCGGCCCGGCCGGACCCGCGAGCTGGCCATGTGCGTCCAGGGGCCGGAGGAGCCCCTCCGCGACTACCTCACGCGCTGGACCGAGCTCCGCAACTCCTGCGAGGGCGTGCACGAAGTACAGGCCATCCAATACTTCATCGAAGGTTGCCGCGATGGCACCCACCTCAAGCACAAGCTCTTGTGCTCCGAGCCGGCTACCCTGGCAGACCTGATGGCCAAGGCGGATAAGTATGCCACGGCTGACTCCGCAATGCGGATCAAGGTCGCCACGCCGGCCAAGCCGACTCCGCCGCCTGCCGCGCCGCGGGCGGCCGCCGACAACCGGCAGCAGCAGAACAACAAACGCAAGTCCGACCAGCCGGATCCCCGCTACGGGAGCCGGCAGGTCACCACCATCGAAGAAGAGCAACCGGCTGCCCAGGCCCCCAGCCAGCGTCAGCGCACCGGCAAGGCCACCTGGCAGCCCAAGCTTACCTTCGAGCAAATGCTCGACCTACCCTGCAAGCACCACTCCGGGGCCAAGCTGGCCACCCATACGCTCCGACAGTGCAGCTTCTCCCAGCGGCTAGCCCGAGGCGAGGGCCTTCCGGTTCCTCCGCCTCCGGCTCCCCGCGAGCCGGCTCCGGCCCAGGCCCCGCCGCCTGCTCCGGCCCCGGCGGCCAGCGATGGCCGGCTCCGCGACCAGTTCCCTCGCCAGGACGGGTCCTACGTCGTTTTCACCAGCGAAGCAACCGACAAGCACAACATGCGCCAGCGCCGGCATGAGGTGAACGCCACCGCCCCCTCGGTCCCCCAGTTCATGCACTGGTCCGAGAAGCCGGTCACCTGGAGCCGGGCGGACCATCCGGCCGTAATGCCGAACCCGGGCAGCCACGCCCTCGTCCTCGATCCCACCATCGTCTTTGAGAGGCGCACCTGCCGTTTCTCGCGGGTGTTGATCGACGGAGGCAGCAGCATCAACATCCTCTATCGTGACACGATGCTCAAGCTGGGGCTCAAGGAGAAAGATTTGCGAACGAGCCGGACGGTGTTCCACGGCATCGTACCGGGGAAGTCCTGCACCGCCATCGGCAAGATCGATCTCGACGTCCTATTCGGCGACCAGAGCCACTTCCGTCGTGAGCCGGTCTGGTTCGAGGTGGTGGATCTCGACAGCCCCTACCACGCGCTGCTGGGCCGGCCGGCCCTCGTCAAGTTCATGGCGATCCCCCACTATGCCTACCTCAAGCTCAAGATGCCGGGTCCCAAGGGCATCATCACCGTAGCCGGTTACTACAAGATGTCGATCGAGTGCGCTCGCGACGGTAGCCGGCTGGCCGAGGCCCTGGAGATAGCGGAGGAGAGGCAGCAGCTCGACCGGCTCGTGGCTCACGCCTCCAACGAGCCGGCCATGCCGGCTCCCCCGTCCTAGACAACCGGCGAGGCATCATTCCAGCCGTCCAAGGACACCAGGCAGGTGCCGCTCGACCCGGCTAACCCTAAGCAGTGCGTCACCATCGGCGCCAACCTCAGCAGCAAATAGGAAGGCGAGCTCGTCGACTTCCTCCGTGAGAATCGGGACATCTTTGCATGGTCTCCCAAAGACATGCCGGATGCGAAGCCGGTCAAGCAGCCCCTGCGCCATTTCTCCGAGGAGAAGCGGCGCACTATAGGAGAGGAGATCGCCCGGCTGCTCGCAGCCGGCTTCATCATGGAAGTGTTCCACCCGGACTGGCTGGCCAACCCAGTCCTGGTGCTGAAGAAGAACAAGACCTGGCGCATGTGTATCGACTACACTAGCTTGAACAAGGCATGTCCCAAGGACCCGTTCGCCCTGCCACGGATCGATCAAGTTATCGACTCCACGGCCGGCTGCGATCTGTTGTCCTTCCTGGACGCCTACTCAGGCTATCACCAGATCAAGCTGGACCCGGCCGACCGGCTGAAGACCTCCTTCATCACCCCCTTCGGAGCCTACTGCTACATCACCATGTCTTTCGGCCTGAAGAATGCAGGCGCCACTTTCCAGCGCTGCATGCAGAAGTGCCTCCTGCCGCAGATCGGCAGGAACGTCCACGTCTACGTCGATGACATCGTCGTCAAAACCAATAAGCACTTTAGCCTCCTCGACGATCTCCGGGAAACCTTCGCCAATCTGCGCGAGTACAAGATCAAGCTCAACCCGGAGAAGTGCGTTTTCGGCGTCCCAACCGGACAGCTCCTGGGTTTCTTCGTGTCCGCCCGCGGCATCGAGGCAAACCCAGAGAAGATCAGGGCGATCGAACGCATGCCCAAGCCGACCCGTCTCCGCAACGTCCAGAAGTTCACCGGCTGCCTCGCCTCGCTCAGCCGGTTCGTCAGCCGGCTGGGGGAGAAGGCCCTGCCCCTTTACCAGCTCCTGAGGAAAACGGCCCTCGTCAAGCCGGGCGCCGATTCCGCCAGGAAGCCGGCCAAATTCGAATGGACCGACCAGGCGGACGCGACATTCCGCGACTTCAAACAAGCCCTCACCCGCGCGCCCATCCTGGCCGCGCCGGCTGAGAAGGAGCCCCTGCTCACATACATCGCAGCGACCACCCGCGTCATCAGCGTCGTCTTGGTCGTGGAGAGGCCGAAGGAAGGGAAAGCGCTGGCAGTCCAGCGTCCCGTCTACTACCTCAGCGAAGTCCTCTCCGCCTCCAAGCAAAATTACCCCCACTACCAGAAGATGTGCTACGGCATATACTTCGCCGCCCAGAAGATCAAGCAATATTTCCAGGAGCACGTCATCACCGTGGTAAGCACGGCGCCGCTGGGCGAAATCATGAGTGGTCGAGACGCCACCGGCCGGATCGCCAAGTGGGCAATCGCCCTCACCGACTACGAGATCCGATACGAGCAGCGCACCGCCATCAAGTCGCAGGCGATGGCCGACTTCCTCGTCGACTGGGTGGAGACCCAGTTCGTGCCGCCTCCCCCGGACTCCACGCACTGGCGCATGCACTTCGACGGCTTGAAGATGCGGTCCGGCTTGGGAGCCGGCATCATCCTGTCGTCCCCGAAAGGAGACCAACTCAAGTACGCGCTCCAAATCCACTTCGCCGCCTCCAACAACGTGGCCGAGTACGAGGCGCTCGTCCACGGCCTCCGGCTCGCCAAGGAGATCGGCATCCGGCGCATCTTGTGTTTCGGCGAATCCGACCTGGTGGTGCAGCAGGTCTCTGGCGAGTGGGACGCCAGGGACGCCAACATGGCCAGCTACCGTTTCCTCGTCCAACAGCTTACCGGCTCCTTCGAGGGATGCGAATTCCACCACGTCCCCCGGGCGGACAACGAGGCGGCAGACGCCTTGGCCAAAATCGGCTCCACACGCCAGGCCATCCCGGCTGGCGTCTCCCTCGAGCAGCTGCGCACACCGTCGATCAAGCCCTCCGCCGAGTCGGAGTCCATCTTCGTGCCCACGGACCCCGCCGGCTCCTCAAGGGACCCGGGGGCTCCACCGGCTCCACCTGCTCCGCCGGCTCCACTGGCGCCGCCCGCTCCTCCAGCTGCGCCGGCTCCCGCAGCCGTCATTCCGACAACAACCGGCTCCGAGCCCACGGCCGTAATGAAGGCTGTTGACCAGCCGGCCCCGGGGACTGACGAACCGGTCCCTGGGACTCCGTCAACGAACCCGGGGGCTCCGGCAGCCCATAGGCCCCAGCCCGCGCCGGAGCCGGCCCCGGTGTCGGCTCCGTCCTGGGCTCAGCCAATCTTGGCTTTCCTCTTACGCGGCGAGCTCCCCCTCGACGAAGACAAGGCTCGGCAGGTCCAGCGCTGTGCGCCCGCCTACAGCATCATCAACCATGAGCTGGTCCACCGCGGCACAACCGGCGTGTACCAACGCTGCGTCGAGCCCGAAAAGGGTCAAGAGATCCTCCGTGACATCCACCAGGGCGAGTGCGGGCACCATGCCGCCTCGAGGACCCTGGTGGCCAAGGCGTTCCTCCACGGCTTCTACTGGCCGACTGCACTTGAGGAGGCGACGCGACTCGTCGACAAGTGCAAGGGGTGTCAACGTTTCCACTCCCAAAGCCACCTGCCAGCTACGGCGCTGCAGACCATCCCGTTGTCATGGCCCTTCGCCGTCTGGGGGCTCGACATGGTTGGACCATTCAAGACCGCTCGAGGCGGCATGACGCATCTGCTAGTAGCCGTCGACAAGTTCACCAAGTGGATAGAAGCCAGGCCCATCAAGAAGCTGGACAGCCCCACGGCCGTCCGGTTCATCGAGGACATAACGGTCCGCTACGGCGTCCCGCACAGCATCATCACCGACAACGGCACCAACTTCGCCAAGGGCGCGCTGGCACGTTTTTGCGCCAAACAGGGCATCCGGCTCGACCTGGCTTCGGTTGCCCACCCATAGTCAAATGGCCAGGCCGAAAGGGCTAACGGCCTAATCCTGGCCGGCATCAAGCCCTGGCTCGTGGCACCGCTCGTCCGCTCAGCCGGCTGCTGGATCGAGGAACTGCCGGCCGTCTTGTGGAGCCCGAGGACCACACCCAATCGATCAACCGGCTTCACACCCTTCTTCCTCGTGTACAGGTCCGAGGCGGTCATCCCCACGGACATCGAGTTCGACTCGCCTCGAGTCACCCTGTACACGGAGACGGACGCAAAGGAGGCAAGGGAGGACGGCGTCAACCTACTCGAGGAGGCCCGTGAGCTAGCACTGAGCCGGACGGCTATCAATCAGCAGAAGCTTCGGCACTACCACAGCAAGCGCATCCGGCCCCTCTCCTTCCACGAGGGGGACCTGGTGCTCAGGCGAATCCAGCGAACCGCCGGCCAGCACAAGTTGTCCTCCCCATGGGAGGGCCCGTTCATCGTCAGGAAGGCGCTGTACAACAACGCGTACTACCTAATAGACGCGCAGAAGCGCAAGAGAGATGCCTCCGGCGAGGAGACGGAGCGCCCCTAGAACGTGGCGCTCCTCCGACCGTTTTACTGCTAAGGACCAGTGTATGTATGTACCTCCCCTTTTGGGCTTATGAATGCAATTGGTGCCCCAAGCCGGCTCTCTGGGCACGCCCCTTTTCGTTTCCTCCCAAAAGTTGTTCGCCTCACTCACCGGTTCCCGGACCCGGTTTCGCGGTCTCGGGAGCTCGCCGGTTAGCCTTGACGTCGCTCTCCGAAGCCGGTCAAGTAATGTGGACTAAGGAACGCCCTACCACCCCACCCAGCTACAGACCGGCTCCCGGCTGTCCGGCTAGTGGGTTCTCGGAACGGGAAACTTAGCACACACGAAAGCGGTCGCAGGGGGTCGCCGGCTAGGGCTAGCCAGAATCTTTTTTTTGGCCTCTGCCATTCACCTTAGCCAAACAGTCTCGCGGCTCCCAAACCCACGACCGGCTCCCCCGAGGCGGAAGCCCCGTCCCAGCTACAGACCGGCTCCCGGCTGTCCGGCTGGCGGGGCCGACGCCAAAGGGGACAAGGTTTTGGGTGGACGGAGCCAAAAAAGGGCAAAAAGGGCTAAGGTCGAGCCGGCACGCATAAAAAACTATTGCAAACGAAAACGCAAACTTATATACAAAACGGCCCACGGCCCCAAGTTCATTACATCCAAGTTCGTTACATCCACACCCCCAGTGGGTGGAATTGCAGTCTAAACAAAATGCAGGAGAGAAAAATCCTAAGCAGCGGCACCGCCGTCTTCTCCTCCGGCGTCCTCCGCGGCGGCTGAAGTATAGGCCCCATCCTTGGCCGCGGCACGTCCCGCGGCGGCTCCCGTGCCCAGGTCATGGGCCAGCTCGGAGTCGGCATAGTCGTCGGTGCTGGACCCGGCATCCTCGTCGCCCGTCTCCGCGGCGCTACCCTCCGGGTCGTTCAGGGCGAGCCTGTATGGGTCCTCCGGGATCGCCTCGCCGTCTGCTGTGCGCTCGGGGACGTACTCGTCCCACGCGGCGAAGGAAGCAAGGTCGCTAGCCTGCACGGCCAGCGCATCGGCTGCCGCCTCCAGCTCCGCATCGGTGCCGGCGCGCTGAGCCGTGAGCAGCCCCAAGTCGAGCTCGGGGTACCATGACCTCGCGATGCGAAACGCCATGGTCGCTCCGGCGCACGCGGCGGAGGCCCTCCAGGCGTTTACCCGCGCCGACCCGAACTCCAGCCACCTCGACAGCCAGCTTATGGAGTCCGGCTCCACCGCACCCGGCCAGAGGGTGCGAACAAGCCCCACGCCGGCCGCCTGGAGCCGCTCCATGGCCCGAACCATATCGGTCAAACACGCCCTGGCGGCGATTCCCACCTCGCCCAGCGACCAGGCGGCAAGTTGCCCAATGGCGACTCCCTGAGCCCGCAGGTCCTCGCGGTGGGCCTCCGCAACCCCCTGCATGCTTGGGAGGAACCCTAAGGAAGAAAGGGGCGCAAGATAAACAACGAAAGAAGCCGAGCCACTTAAAGGAAGCAAGCAATCGAATGCAAGACGACGAAAGCTTACCGGCCAGCATCCGATCTATCTCGTGAGCTTGCTCCTGCAGCGTGGCGTCTCTAGCCGACCATTCCTGAAGCCGGCGCTCGTGCTCAGTGCTGGCCGCCTGCGCCTCATCGACCGCCTTCGCCAGCAGGGCGGCCTTGTCCTCCAGCTCCTTGCGGTGGACCTCCTCCCGCTCCTCCAACCGCCGTTGGAAAGCCGCCTCCCGGTCCTCCAACTCCCGGCGGTGAGCCGCCTCATGCTCCTCCTTCTCCGCCTTCGCCTGGTCCGCCACTTGACGGAGCCGGTCTCACTCCGCCATCAGGAGGTCCCGCCGTTCGCCAAGCTGTATCACCTGGCGACGGAGGCTGACCTTCTCGGCGTAGGTGGCTGCCAGGGATGAGGACGCCTCTGTCAGAATGCAGGCAAGGAAAGGGATTCAGCCCGCCTCCAGATGTAGCCGGCCTGAATCCCGAGGGCTACACCCAGTGGGTGTGCTGGCGCGCCCCCACAGGACCTTCGCAAGAACCTTACCTTTCAGGTCGGCGAACGTAACGGCCAGCCGGCTCTCGACTCCTCGGTACAGGCCCAACAGCGTGTTGTACGCGGCCACCCGGCGGTCGTGCGCAGCCTGCAGAAAATACGAGCAAAGACGCCATCAGACTCGACCCGCCTGCGTCCCAGGATGGCCCGAGTCTCGGGGGCTACACCCAGTGGGTGCGCTGGCGCGCCCCCACTGGAAAAAATCAGAAGCAAAGTGCAAAGCTTCGAGCACTTACCGCGACGGATTGCTCGAGGTGGACCAGCCGGTCGCTGGCGGCCTGAGCATCCTGCGCCACCTGGGCGCGGCAGGCGGCAAACTCCTCGACGACGGCAACCACCGCGGCCCCGAGAGCGCTCGGCGCGTCGTTGAGGGCTGCGCCTCCGGCTGTGGCCCAGGTTTCCTGCGGCCGGTCCCCGTCGGCAGGCCCGGACGCGCCCTTCGCCGTGGTCACCAGGGGGCCAGCCCCTCCCGGCGCCACGGTTCCAGGTGCCCCCGTTGACGGACCCGGAGCGCCCGCCCCTCCGGGCGCCGCCGTCTCACTAGTCGGCGCTCCGCCTCTGGCGGTGCCGGTCCGGCTCGCCTCCGGAGCCGGGGCCTCCAGAGCCGGGACCTCTGCATCCAGGACGATGACCTCTGGGGGCCCCTCCGCCCCTGGAGGCACGTCCTCCGCCCCTTCCGCGGCGTCCGCCATGGTCGTAGTCGCGCGCGCCTCCTCCTCGACCCGCGCATTCATCTCCCCCCGCCGCCCGGGGTCGTGCCTATCTTTGGATCTCCTCTCCCGGCCAGAGGGAAAAGGCTCCCACGACTGGCCGGCCGCCTCCGCACTCGCCTGTCCAGGCGGCCGTTTCTGCGCCACCTCCTCCCATGGGAGACGCTCCTCCTCGCGCAGCTCTCGCTCGGCCGCCTCGAGGTCCCTCCACGCCTCGCGCTCCCTATCCTCGGCGGTGGGCGGCGGCGCCGCTCCCACCGTCTCAGCGGCGGCGGCCCTCCCAAGAGCGAGTGGCTCCCTGGATGAACAAGATGAGAAAAAGGGAACCAACCGAAAAACAACAACAACAGGTGGGCACCCAGAGCCGACTTACCCAATGGTGACGGGGACCGCCCGCCTGGCGGGCCCCGACTGGGCTACCCGCAGTTTCTTCCCGGCGCCTCCGCGGCCGCCTCCCGGCTGCCCGGTTGCCGCTCGTTTGGGAGCCGGCCTCGGGTTCGCCGGCCGTTTCCCTCTGCCGCCTGCGACCGCGTCGTCCCGGCTGGGCGCGCGGTCAGCGCGGTGAATGCGCCTCCTCGGCGCCGTGGTGTCGTCACCCCAGGCTTCGGGGTCCTCCGGAGCCGCTGCATCATGCACCTCTTCCGGTTCAGCATCGTCATCGGTCCAGTCCCGCAAAAGTGACTGGGGAGGGAACTCACCCGCCGACTCGGTCACCTCCGTCTCCGTCCCATCGCCGCCGGGTGCGTCGGCCGGCTCCGATACAGCCGGCTCCACGTCGTCGGCGTCCTCGACCTCCTCCGCGTCCGACTCCTCCACGTCGGCAGCCGGCTCGTGATAGTTCTGCAATAGCGGGAAGACCTGCACATACGAGGAGCCTCCCCGCCGTCAGGTCGCGGGGGGATGCCGCCTTCAACGAGAAAAAGAAGGGGGGACGACTCGTCACGTACCCGCGGAGCCGGACGGTCCCGGCTGTACGGGGCATTCCCCCATTGCCATCCGCCCTCATTCATCTTGGCGGCTGAAATGGCGTTCACCCTCCTCGCCACCTACACCGCCTTCAGCTCCTTGGTGGAGAGCCGGCAAGGGTCGTGCCGCCCTCCCATTTGGCAGATGAGGTGCGGTCGGCGCTACAGAGGCTGCACCCGGCGCGCGACCATCGTCGCCAGGAGGTCCGTTGCCAGCAGCCCCTGCGTCCAGTTCATCACCACCAGCCGCTCGCAGAACCGGTCCGCTGTCTCGGGGGAGATAGCCGGAGGCGTCCTCCAGTTCAGCATGGCGACTGGCGGCTGGTTGACGAAGGCGGGGAGGTTGATGTAGTCCGCCTCCGGCTTCACATTCTTCACGTAGAAGAACCCCTTCTGCCAGTTCTTCACCGAGTCCTGCAGGGGGAGTTGCGGGAAGCCGGCTCCGGCTCGGAAGTGAATCAGGGCGGCTCCGCAGGCGGTCATGACTTTCTGGCCGGTGGCTGGGTCCTTGACCGTCTGGTGCTTGAGGTAGAAGAGCCGGCACCAGAGGTCCAGGCGCGGCTCCACCCCCAGGAATCCCTCGCAGAGGGAGACGAAAGCCGCCAGCTGCAAGACGGCGTTGGCGGCCAGATGATGCGGCTGCAGCCCGAAGTATGTGAGGAAGGGCCGGAAGAACGTGCTCGCCGGCAGGCCGAGCCGACGGAGGAAGTGCTCGGCGAAGACCACCACCTCGCCCTCCCTCGGGGTCGGCGCGTTCTCCGCCTCGGCGAGGCACGCCTCCAGGTGCTCCGCCGATGGCAACTTGCGGAGGTGGTGGAGGTGCTCGATGAAGTGCTCGTCGATGTCGCTGCCGTCCCACGCACCTTTGCTCGCCATCACCCTCGAAGGTCGCGTGGCCGCAGCGGTGGAGCGCGAATGCCCGCCCTCGGTACGGTCTCCGGCGGCGGCGAACGGCGGCACGGCGGGCGTGCAGGTCTCTCTCTCTCCCTCTCTCTCTCTGAGCGGGGAGGTGAGGGGCGGCGACGGCAAGGTGCTGGGGGAGAGGAAACGAATGAGCCGTTCCGCTGATACGTCTCCAACGTATCTATAATTTTTGCTTGTTCCATGCTGTTATATTATCATTCTTGGATGTTTTACAATCATTTTACTACAACTTTATATTATTTTTGGGACTAATCTATTAACCTAGAGCCCAGCGCCAGTTCCTGTTTTTTCCGTGTTTTTGGGTTTTACAGAAAAGGAATATCAAACGGAGCCCAAATGGAATAAAAATCTACGGTGAATTTTTATGGACCAGAAGAAGCCCAGGGAGAGTTGGAGTTGGGCCAAGGGAGCCACGAGGCCACCACAAGCCTGGGGGGCGCGCCCCCCTGGCTTGTCGTCACCTCGTGGCCCATCCTAACTTGTTTCCACTGCCATAAATTCCTATAAATAGAGAAACCTCCGGAAAAAAACCGAGATCAGGAGTTCCGCCGCCGCAAGCCTCCAGAACCACAAAAAACCAATCGGGAGCCCGTTCCGGCACCCTGCCGGAGGGGGAAACCATCACCGGAGGTCATCTTCATCATCCCAACGCTCTCCATGACGAGGAGGGAGTAGTTCACCCTCGGGGCTGAGGGTATGTACCAGTAGCTATGTGTTTGATCTCTCTCTCTCGTGTTCTTGAGATGGCACGATCTTGATGTACCGCGAGCTTTATTAATATAGATGAATCATATGGAGTGTTTCCCCTCTCTATCTAGTTGTGATGAATTGAGTTTTCCCTTTGAAGTTTACTTATCGGATTGAGTCTTTAAGGATTTGAGAACACTTGATGTATGTCTTGCGATGGGATATCTGTGGTGACAATGGGATGTTCTATTGATCCACTTGATGTATGTTTTGGTGATCAACTTGCGGGTTCCGTGACCATGGGAATCTATGCATAGGGGTTGGCACACGTTTTCGTCTTGACTCTCCGGTAGAAACTTTGGGGCACTCTTTGAAGTTCTTTGTGTTGGATTGAATAGATGAATCTGAAATTATGTGATGCATATCGTATAATCAAGCCCATGGGTACTTGTGGTGACATTGGAGTATCTAGGTGACATTAGGGTTTTGGTTGATGTGTATCTTAAGGTGTTATTTTAGTACGAACTCTAGGGCTGTTCGTGACACTTATAGGGATAGCTCATATGATTGATCGGAAAAGATAACTTTGAGGTGGGTTCGTACCCTACAATAATTTCTTCGTTTGTTCTCCGCTATTTGTGACTTTGGAGTGAACTCTTTGTCGCACGTGAGGGATTTATATATGATTCAACTATGTTAGTATTGTTGAGAGAATTTGCACTAGTGAAAGTATGAACCCTAGGCCTTGTTTCCAAGCATTGTAATACCGTTTTTGCTCACTTTTGTTACTTGCTACCTTGCTGTTTTTATATTTTCAGATTACAAAAACCTATATCTACCATCCATATTGCACTTGTATCACCATCTCTTCGCCGAACTAGTGCACCTATACAATTTGCCATTGTATTGGGTGTGTTGGGGACACAAGAGACTCTTTGTTATTTGGTTGTAGGGTTGTTTGAGAGAGACTATCTTCATCCTACGCCTCCCACGGATTGATAAACCTTAGGTCATCCACTTGAGGGAAATTTGCTACTGTCCTACAAAACTCTGCGCTTGGAGGCCCAACATGAGTCTACAAGAAGAAGGTTGCGTAGTAGCCATCAAGCTCTTTTCTGGCGCCGTTGCCGGGGAGGCTAGGTAAGCGGCACTCACATCCCGTCAACGAAGCTCTTTTCTGGCGCCGTTGCCGGGGAGGTGAGTGCTTGAAGGTATATCTTTAGATCTTGCAATTGAATCTTTTAGTTTCTTGTTTTATCACTAGTTTAGTCTATAAAAGAAAACTACAAAAAAATGGAATTGAGGTTGCCTCATATGCTTCATCTTTTTAATGTCTTTCGTGAAAATGATGGAAAGGAAAATTGTGCTCAAGTGTTAGAAGAAGAAGTTATTAAAATGTTTGGCACTAAATCCTTGTATGATGAGCATGATTGCAATGTTGTTGGTATGAATTCCTTGAATATTCATGATGCTAATGATATGCAAAGCTACAAGCTTGGGGATGCTATGTTTAATGAAGATGATATTTTTAGTCCCCCAAGTTTTGATGTGCAAATTTATTATGATGATAGCATACCCCCTATTTACGATGATTGCAATATTTATGAAAGTGGGTTTGGAAGAGTGTCAACTTTAGATGATAATTATCCCACTATTTTGGAGGGTGTTGAATCTTATTATAATGATAAAAGTGGATTTGGAGAGGTCACGACTCTATTTATTAATGATTCTACTATTTCGGAAGAGGTTTCAATTGACTATGATGAGAACAAAGTTGCTACTTATGATGATTATTGTGATGATACTTATGTTATAAAGAGTAGTGATAACTATTGTCATAATTTTGAATATCCTTTTACTGAACATTACTCTTTTAATGTGGAAACAATTTTTAGTATTCGAGCTTCATATGATACTCCCACTATTATGAATGAGAAGAAAATTGCTTATGTGGAGAGTGACAAATTTTCTATGCTTGTAGATCATGAAAAGAATGCTTTTTGTGCTGGTTATATTGTGAAATTCCTTCATGATGCTACTGAAAATTATTATGAGGGAGGAACATATGCTTGTAGGAATTGCAATAATATCAAGTTTCCTCTCTATGTGTCCAAAGTTTTGAAGTTATGCCTGTTTTGCCTTCCTATGCTAGTTGATTCTTGCTCCCATAAATTGTTTGCTCACAAAATCCCTATGCATAGGAAGTAGGTTAGACTTAAATGTGCTTGTCATGAGATTCATGATGCTCTTTTGCATGTTTCAATTATTATTCCTATGTGAGCATCATTGAAATCATCATGCCTAGCTAAAAGGGCATTAAAGAAAAGCGCTTGTTGGGAGGCAACCCAACACTTTTACTTTCTGTTTTAGTGTGTTCACATTATTAAGCTACTGTATTAATCATGTTTTATAGCTTTTGTTTCAATAAAGTGCCAAGTAAAGCCTTTGGGATAGTGTGGATGATAGTTGACTTGATTCTGTGCAAAAACAGAAACTTTTGCTCTCAGTCCAGGAATTTTATAAATTCACTGGAACGTGATTTTAATCTGAATTTTTTACACATGATTGATATACAAATTTCCTATATTTTCCTAATTTTTCAGAATTTTTAGAGACAGGGAAGTATGGTTACACTACAGATCTTCACAGACTGTTCTGTTTTTGACAGATTCTGTTTTGCATGCATAGTTTGCTTGTTTTAGTGTTTCCATAGCTTATATTCAGTGATATAAATTATGGGAATGATATAATACAGTAGGTATTATGTGAGAACAATTATGAATCTTGTCTTTACAGTACCTAAGTGAATGATCTTTGGTTATTATACTAACCCATCTCACGAAGTTCCGTTAAGTTTTGTGTGATTGAAGTTTTCAAGTTTTGGGTGAGATACCGATATGAGGAGAATAAGGAGTGACAAGAACCTAAGCTTGGGGATGCTCAAGGCACCCCCAAAGTAATATCCAAAGAAGACTCAAGGGCCTAAGCTTGGGGATGCCCCGGAAGGCATCACCTCTTTCGTCTTCAACACTATCGGTATATCTTCCTTGGAGCTATATTTTTATTCGTCACATAATATGAGTTTTGTTTGGAGCGTCATTTTATTTTGTTGTTCTATGCTAGGTGTTATTTATAATCTTTTTTTTCAATAAAAGTTCCAAGAATTGCATTAGGATGCTTGCATTACATGTTTTGATATGTGCTGTGTAAAAACAGAAACTTATGCTGTAGTGTATGAATTTTCATATTTTACTGGAATGTGGAAAGTTTCTGAAATTTTTACACAGTGATGTCATATAAATTATTTAGCTTGTCCTAAATTTTCATAATTTTTTGAGTTACAGAAGTACACTGTTTTCATAAATTGCTACAGACTGTTCTGTTTGGACAGATTGCTGTCATAGTTTCGTTATCTACTTATCCTATAGTTTCCATACCCTATATTGGTAGATATAAATTGTGGAGATGATAGTATACAGTACCTAATGTTTGGAAATTATTATGCAACTTGTCTTGGCAGTACATAAAGAGTTGATTTATTATTATGTGTACTAATCTATCTCACGAGTTCTTTTCGAGTTTTGTGTGGATGATGTTTTTGAGAATAGGTGAAACCATGATATGAGAGGATTGAACGAGATACAAAAGCTCAAGCTTGGGGATGCCCAAGGCACCCCAAGTAAATATTTCAAGAAGTCTCAAGCATCTAATCTTGGGGATGCTATGCATCCCACCTCTCTTCATCAACAATTATCGGTTAGCCGATGTTGAGCCTAAATTTTTAGTCGTTCACATGATGCGTGCTATTCTTGGAGTGCTATTTTTCTTTTGCTTGCTGTTTAAATAAAATACTCAGATCTGAAAATATTTATTGAGAGAGAGAGAGAGTCCTCACATAGCTACTTAATTGTTTGACTACTCATTGATCTTCACTTATATCTTTTGAGAGTAGCTTGTCATTTCCTCTCATGCTTCACTTATACCTTTTTGAGGGATGAAATCTTTATGCTCATGTGCTACACCTAAATTTGTTTGAGCTTGCCAAAAAGCAATGGCAATATATGAAATTAGTCCCAGAGTGATAGATATCCAAGGAGGATATAATAAAAACTTTCATGAAGATCATTGGACAAATTAAACTTGATTCTTTGTAATAGTTTTGAAACATGATGATAGTAATATGTGAGTCATGTTAGTGAGTAATTATGCTTAATAGGAATATTGGTGTTAGGGTTTGTGATTCCCTATGCATGCACGAAAGTCAATAGTTATGCAATGAAGGTATATCCTACTTGTGGTGTATTATTTGGTGTTAGTTATGACTCAATGCTCACTTATGAGATTTTTCGTTCCTCGGTTTGGTTGCTTCCCAATCTATTTGCTAGCCCTCATTTGTACTAAGTAGAAATACTACTTGTGCATCCAAAATCCTTAAACCAAGTTTTGCCTTATGAGTCCACCATACCTACCTATATGCGGTATTTCCATGCCGTTCCAAGAAAATTTGTATGTGCCATCTCTAAATCTTCAAAATAAATTTTCTCTTTTGTGTGCCCGTACCGCTCATGAAACGGTGGGGAGTATCCAATATTTTTCCATGCTAGGTGTGTTATTCTCCTGATATGTGTTGATTCACTATCATTCACGAGATAGTGGCTGGTATTCGGGATGCCCAGTCCCATGCTCAAAATTCAAATCAAAAAAATAATGAAACAAAACTCCCCCAGGATTGTTGTTTGTATGGACGGTACCCGTGGTTTCGGCTCGCCGTGGAGTGTGATTGATTGGTGGAGGGGGAGTAAAAAACTTTACTATTCTGTTTGGGAACCGCCTATAATGTATCTAGCATGGAAAGTATTGTGAGCTACTTCGTCGTTTTCGTTGACAGGAAAAGCATGCCACTCAAAATATTTTTCTCTCTCAATTTAAACCTTGAGCTCTGGCACCTCTACAAATCCCTACTTCCCTCCGCGAAGGGCCTATCTACTTACTTTATGCAATTTTTATTTTTGCTTTGAGTCTCCATCTTCTCTTATAAGCACCAACCAGGGGGCACTATGATCGTACTTGAGCGTTGGGCGTAGCTAATATTTGAGTGTGTTTCATGAATGGATCAATGATTGAGCATGATGGGCTTGGGATAACTTTCTTTAGTGTTGATATTTTGAAAGACATGGTTGCTTGTTGACATGCTTGAGTATTTAAGTCATTATGTTAAAACTAGACTATTGCTTTGAACCTTTTACAAGTCCAAATGTCCATGCTATACAAAGAAGAAAAGAATATGATGAACATGTTAGACAGCATTCCACATCAAAAATTCTGTTTTTATCATTTACCTACTCGAGGACGAGCAGGAATTAAGCTTGGGGATGCTGATACGTCTCCAACGTATCTATAATTTTTGCTTGTTCCATGCTGTTATATTATCATTCTTGGATGTTTTACAATCATTTTACTACAACTTTATATTATTTTTGGGACTAATCTATTAACCTAGAGCCCAGCGCCAGTTCCTGTTTTTTCCGTGTTTTTGGGTTTTACAGAAAAGGAATATCAAAGGGAGCCCAAATGGAATAAAAATCTACGGTGAATTTTTATGGACCAGAAGAAGCCCAGGGAGAGTTGGAGTTGGGCCAAGGGAGCCACGAGGCCACCACAAGCCTGGGGGGCGCGCCCCCCTGGCTTGTCGTCACCTCGTGGCCCATCCTAACTTGTTTCCACTGCCATAAATTCCTATAAATAGAGAAACCTCCGAAAAAAACCGAGATCAGGAGTTCCGCCGCCGCAAGCCTCCAGAGCCACGAAAAACCAATCGGGAGCCCGTTCCGGCACCCTGCCGGAGGGGGAAACCATCACCGGAGGTCATCTTCATCATCCCAACGCTCTCCATGACGAGGAGGGAGTAGTTCACCCTCGGGGCTGAGGGTATGTATCAGTAGCTATGTGTTTGATCTCTCTCTCTCGTGTTCTTGAGATGGCACGATCTTGATGTACCGCGAGCTTTATTAATATAGATGAATCATATGGAGTGTTTCCCCTCTCTATCTAGTTGTGATGAATTGAGTTTTCCCTTTGAAGTTTACTTATCGGATTGAGTCTTTAAGGATTTGAGAACACTTGATGTATGTCTTGCGATGGGATATCTGTGGTGACAATGGGATGTTCTATTGATCCACTTGATGTATGTTTTGGTGATCAACTTGCGGGTTCCGTGACCATGGGAATCTATGCATAGGGGTTGGCACACGTTTTCGTCTTGACTCTCCGGTAGAAACTTTGGGGCACTCTTTGAAGTTCTTTGTGTTGGATTGAATAGATGAATCTGAAATTATGTGATGCATATCGTATAATCAAGCCCATGGGTACTTGTGGTGACATTGGAGTATCTAGGTGACATTAGGGTTTTGGTTGATGTGTATCTTAAGGTGTTATTTTAGTACGAACTCTAGGGCTGTTCGTGACACTTATAGGGATAGCTCATATGATTGATCGGAAAAGATAACTTTGAGGTGGGTTCGTACCCTACAATAATTTCTTCGTTTGTTCTCCGCTATTTGTGACTTTGGAGTGAACTCTTTGTCGCACGTGAGGGATTTATATATGATTCAACTATGTTAGTATTGTTGAGAGAATTTGCACTAGTGAAAGTATGAACCCTAGGCCTTGTTTCCAAGCATTGTAATACCGTTTTTGTTCACTTTTGTTACTTGCTACCTTGCTGTTTTTATATTTTCAGATTACAAAAACCTATATCTACCATCCATATTGCACTTGTATCACCATCTCTTCGCCGAACTAGTGCACCTATACAATTTGCCATTGTATTGGGTGTGTTGGGGACACAAGAGACTCTTTGTTATTTGGTTGCAGGGTTGTTTGAGAGAGACTATCTTCATCCTACGCCTCCCACGGATTGATAAACCTTAGGTCATCCACTTGAGGGAAATTTGCTACTGTCCTACAAAACTCTGCACTTGGAGGCCCAACACGAGTCTACAAGAAGAAGGTTGCGTAGTAGACATCATCCGCCCCTCTCCCCCCTCCATTTAAACCCCCGCGCGGGGGTAGTGGGGAGCGGATTCGTCGCGCACGACCCCCACTACTCCCGCCGCACGTGGGAGGCATTAACGCGCCCCGGGAACGCCAACCGACGGCCCGGGCCGCAGAGGATCCACGCGCACACGGGCCGAAGCCGCGGCCGAAGTGGGGCCCCGCCCCACGGGCCGGTCTTGTCCTCCGCGTGGCCTGTCAGATCGCGGCCCGTTGCGCCCCCCACGTGGCGAATCTCGTCTGCCCGACGGGGCACTCAAGGCGTCCCGCGAAGCGTTGGCCGGCTACGGAGCCGGCCGCCGCACTCCCGCCTCCTCCGGCGCCTGGGCCATGCATGATACAGAGCAAGGCTCAAGCCGGCGAGGCTCGCCTCCGTTCAGCCGGCGGGCCTCCCCTGCTTCGGGGACTACTGATGGGGGGATGACCCCGGCGTATCCTCAGCCGACCGCCTCCAACTTTTCGAAACAATCGCGGGGCGAGCCGCCTCCCCCCGTGGACCGGCTCCGCCCGGCCGGCTCCGCGGAACGTCCGGCTCGGGGCCGGGCGGCCGCCCACTCCAACTAGCCGGCTAGGGGCGTAGACGCCTAGCCCCCTAGCCGGCAGCGCTGCAGGTACTGCCGTCAGAGCACACGTGTCTACAGGGGCCCCCGTCGCATCCGGGGTCAGCCCCGCGTGGCCACAGTGAGGCGACAGTGCCCCTGACTCTGGCCGACTGCGACTTGGCGAACGGCATAGTGCCGGCCTGCCCTCAACCACTCCATTACCTGCCCCGGCGTGGCTACAGCGCAGCCGGCCGTACCGCTGACCGCGCCCGGCTGCCGAAAGACGACGCCCCGGAGGACGGCCCGTGCCACGATGGGACGGGCACTGGGGCCCGCCAGGCGGGTCCCCTCCGGCTCCCGATGGGACCTTGCAGACGGCGGACCCTACCGGCGACAAGACCCCACAACCGGGGGCCCCGCGGCCAGCTAGACAGACTGCCGGCTGGGGCCCTCTGAGGCCTTCTATTCATATTGTATTCCGGGGGGTTAGCCTATAAAACCCCCCGGAGCTCCCCCCATGCAGGGGACGGCTTCCAGCGCACACACACACCCACACCCACGTAGAGAGGTGGAGAGGGCAAGCTAGCTCCTTCTTCCTCCTCTACCCATACAGCTCGTGGAGCACCATTGTAGCCCCCCGTTGCTGATCAACCTAACCGGCAGGACTAGGGGTATTACCTCCCACGGAGGGCCCCGAACCTGGGTACATCGGTGTCCCTCATCGCTTGTGCTTAATCCCGCTCCCGGAGCCCGTCGGCGTCCTTCGGCCCCAACCACTCTCAATAAGCCACCCCATGGCATCTGTCGTGAGAAAACGACGACAGGAGAGGACTTGTTGTGTTCAGCCCTCCCCTCCCCTCCACTATTTAGAGGAGGCAAGGGGGAGGAAGGGGTGCAGCCCTAACCCCTCCACCAAGGGAGGGGGCGGCGGCCAAGAGGGAGGAGTCCTCCCTCCCCAAGGCACCTCCTTGGCGCCTTGCCCCTCAAGGTTTCCACCCCCTTAGCTGCATGGGCCCTTGGGGAGCTGGCCTAATAAGGCTAGGGCGCCTCCCTACAGCCCATGCTGGCCTAAGGAGCGTGGTGTAACCTTCCATGGACTTCTGGACCCCTCCGGAATCCTCCGGAACCTTCCACAAGCTTTCTAGTACAATACCGTAAAAACCCGAAACTTTTCCGGTAGCCAAAATATGATTTCCCATATATAAATCTTTACGTCTGGACCATTCCGGAGCTCCTCTTGACGTCCGGGATCTCATCCGGGACTCCGAACAACATTCGGTCACCAATGTACATATCCAAATACTACTCTAGCGTCACCGAACGTTAAGCATGCGGACCCTACGGGTTCGAGAATCATGTAGACATGACCAAGACACCTCTCCGGTCAATAACCAATAGCGAGACATGGATGCCCATATTGGTTCCTACATATTCCACAAAGATCTTTATCGGTTGAACCACGATGCCAAGGATTCAATCAATCCCGTATGCAGTTCCCTTTGTCCAGTGGTATGTTACTTGCTCGAGATTCGATCGTCGGTATCTCCATACCTAGTTCAATCTCGTTATCGGCAAGTCTCTTTAGTCGTTCCGTAATACAAGATCCCGTGACTAACTCCTTAGTCACATTGCTGGCAAGCTTCTTGTGATGTTGTATTACCGAGTGGGCCCAGAGATACCTCTCTGTCATACAGAGTGACAAATCCCAGTCTTGATCCATGCCAACCCAACAGACACCCTCGGAGATACCTGTAGAGCATCTTTATGATCACCCAGTTACGTTGTGACGTTTGATACACACAAGGCATTCCTCCGGTGTCAGGGAGTTGGATGATCTCATGGTCATAGGAACAGATACTTGACATGAAGAAAGCAGTAGCAATAAACTAATATGATAAAATGATATGCTTATGGTTGGGTCTTGTCCATCACATCATTCTCCTAATGATGTGACCCCGTTATCAAATGACAACCCATGTCTATGGTTAGGAAAGCTTAACCATCTTTGATCAACGAGCTAGTCTAGTAGAGGATCACTAGGGCACGATGTTGTCTATGTATCCACACATGTATTTGAGTTTCCAATCAATACAATTATAGCATGGATAATAAACGATTATGATGAACAAGGATATATGATAATAACCAATTTATTATTGCCTCTAGGGCATATTTCCAACCATGATCGGGGGAGGCTGTTGAACGAGTTGTAATCTAATTGTGTTTTTCCAGGAAATTCTCTCCTTTGATTCATTTTCCTCTTCAATGTTGATTTATTGTTACAGTATGATTGGAAGCTGGGATGGAGCCACAAAATAGTGATAAGGGGTACGGGGCGGGGCTTGAACAAGAATCACATATAGTAAATATGGTAAGGTCTATATACTCAAAATATGTGTTATGTTCTGCAATATCATCTGAATTAGGTTCTACAACCGTCGTGATGAACGGTCTAGATAATTTATTAAGTCAATTTTGCTAGATAGGTGGTTGTTGTAATTTGTTTTACTTCTGAGGTGCTCTCTACTAGGGTTAAATTTTTATAATAGATATGGGGACTTTCTGCAAAGACGGGAAGAAAAGTGGCTACTAGTTTCAATTGGATAAAAAATTGTTCTCAACTACACTCTTTCTCTTCGTGTCTACATAAGCATAATTAGACAATACGATATTTCATGATTAACTTCTTATAATTGTACTTTCCGGTTCTATAGTTTTTAGGGGACACACCTAAAGAAATTAAAGATTAAAAGATGAAGTTAGAAATCAATACTAACCGACTCAGATGCTTACGGAAATCGCATGTCCTACCGGTCTACTCTAGTCTGACCGTGACATATACGTCCGCAAGCCCCAAGGGAGAGTGGCGAACGACCGAAGATGGATCGATTGCTTATATAGTTGTGTCGGCATGGTTGGTAATGAGTAATGATTCAAGATCTCTAGGGCGTGTTTGGTTGCCTACATTAGGCCCAACCAGGCCCACATGGAACGAAATTGACATGTTTGGTTGACTGGCCTGCATCTGCTTCTCGGGCCTCACGGAACATAAAGCACCCTTGGGCCTGTCCAGGGGGGAACAACCAAATCATCAGTTTTTTGTGAGCTAGGCTCGCTCGAGCCATGCGTGCCCCTTTGATGTACGCCTCGGTGAAAGGACGTGGATGTCGCCTAGAGGGGGGTGAATAAATATGGAATAAAACTAGCATTTAATTTGTCAAGCACAAACCCTAAAACAAGTAGGCTCACCTATGTGCACCAATAATTTATGCTAAGCAAGATAAACAACTAAGTGATAGCAAGATATATAACAAGAAACAATATGGCTATCACAAAGTAAAGTGCATAAGTATAGGTCTCGGGTAAGAGATAACCGAGGAACCTGGAGACGACGATGTATTCCGAAGTTCACACCCTTGCGGATGCTAATCTCCGTTTGGAGCGGTGTGGAGGCACAATGCTCCCCAAGAAGCCACTAGGGCCACCGTAATCCACTCACGCCCTCGCATAATGCAAGATGTCGTGATTCCACTAAGGCACCCTTGAGGGCGGTCACCGAACCCATACAAATGGTGACCCTTAGGGGCGGTCACCGAACCCGTATAATTGGCAACCCTTGGGGAAGGTCACCGAAACCCGTACTAATTGCTCGGGGCAATGTCCACAACTTAATTGGAGACCCCGATGCTTGTCCAGAGCTTTACACCACAATTTGAGCTCTGAGACACCACTAACCGTCTAGGGCGCCAAAGCACCCAAGAGGAACAAGCTCTAGGGTACCCAAACACCCAAGAGTAATAAGCTTCTCAAGTTTTCACTTCCACGTATCACCGTGGAGAACTCAAAATGATGCAACTAATGCAATGGCAAGAACACACGAAGTGTTCAAGTCCCTCACTCCCAAATCCCACCACAACAACAAAAGCTATGGAGGAATATGAGAGGAAGAACAAGGAGAACACAAAGAACTCCAAGATCTAGATCCAAGGGGTTCCCCTCACATAGAGGAGAAAGTGATTTGTGTAAATGTAGATCTAGATCTCCTTTCTCTTTTCCCTCAAGAACTAGCAAGAATCGTTGGAGGGATTGAGAGATAGCAAGCTCCAAGAGGTCAACAATGGTGGGGGGAAAGTTCCAGGAGTAGTAGAGTGAGCACATGAAGTGCTAGCGCGGTAGTGCCGCCGGAGCGGTACTACCGTCCATCCATTAACGACACTATCGCTTAGGAACACCTGGTACATAGGAACAACGGTACATAGAGGTGACAGAGCGGAAGTACCACACGAAGCGGTACTACCGTCCTAGTACCACTCTAGTACCGTGAATGCTGAAAGGGCAACAGAAACTTGCACGCAAGGTAATTTCTAAGCAGTACTAGGAGCGGTAGCGGTACTACCAGGCTACTACCGTCCTACTACCGCTAAAGGAAAATAGGCAATAGAATGTTGCATAGAAGATACTTCCCAAGCGGCAGTAGCAATGGCAGTAGACAACGGAAGGACCGCCTAAGCGTTACTACCGTGGTACCAAGCGGTACTACCACTTGGGTGCAGAAAACTTGCCCAGATAAAATAGATGGATCCTCCGAGAGTAAATCTGCCATAACTTTTGCATCCGAGCTCCGAACTGAGCAAACTCAAGCTTGTTGGATAGAGGACGACAAGTACTATCCAAACAGTGACCCTTCCTAAATATGAACCGGCAACATCTCCAACACCAAAAATGAAAAGATGATGCAAACGAAATCCGTTCTTGATGAACTCACGCTAGTCATGAAGATGACCAAGAGCTCCAAAACTCACATGGTTTGAGCTCTCAACGAATGATACGATCAAGCTACTCACTAGAGAGCCCCCCTTGATAGTACGGCAATCGATCCTATAACCCGATCTCCCAACTAACACCATTAGACCAGTAAAATATAAAATCTATCAAGGACAAACCTTTGTCGTGCGCATAATCCACTTGAGCTAGATGATGACGATCTTGACATGTCGGCTCGATTAAGACTAGTAAATTGCTCCCCATACTCCACTATGGGTGAGCCTCTCTCCGGCATATATTCACATGTCCATTGTCACCACAATAGACGACAAGATTCCAGCATGTGATATCTTCGTGATGCTTCACTTGAACTTGCACACAACAATCCTGATGGCGATCCCCACTTGATGCCATCCTCCATGGGTTATATGATATCTTCCTTTTGATGCACGCCCATGGAAACATACCTAACCCCACAAAGGACTCTCACCAAGACCATGGGTTAGTACACAAAGCGTAATGGACAATGCTTACCATACCATAGGATCACTTGATCCTTATCATTACATCTTCTACGCTTTGTGTGTTGATCAACTTGAATCACTCTATGTACTTAGTCTTGATCAACTATGTATCTTGTCTTCTCTCTTCATAAGGAAGATGTCTTGAAGGTAAACATGAATGATCACACAATCTTCTTCTTCAAGACATACTTGTAATAAGCTCAAATCTCACAAGACCAAGCTTTCGGTAATTCCTTGAATAGCACCTTGGTCACACATAATATCATTCTTATAGCCTTGAAACCAACGAATGGTCTTCAATCAATGCCTATGGACAAACCCTTCAAATATAACTCAAGGCAACCATTAGTACATAGGGATTGTCATCAATTACCAAAACCACACATGTGGGCACCATGCTCTTTCACACGGGAAGTGTGGGAGATGGACGAGACTTCTCATAAATCCCCTCCATCTCTTGTGGCACCGCCCACTCCCCATTCACACTGCTCTCTCTCTCTCTCTCACTCTCTTCACCACCCCTTCGTGCTCTCTTCCGATGGCACGCCCGCCCCTCATCGCCCCCTCACCCCCATCATCACGACAACAACCCAATCAAATCCCGGTGGGTGGCCGGCCTCGCTAACAACGGCATTGACCTGATGGCGGCCATCCGTGTGTCATCCCACTTTTGCAGAAGACCACGTACTCAAGCCAATGCGGTGCCGACCGCTCGGGCTCCTCCTCCGTATCCGGACTTGGTTGTCCTGGGTTCGGTTGCACCGCTAGAGAGGGACCCATCGGGTGCGCCACTGTTCGGAACCTCGATGGCCGGAGGGAGTATTTTACCCCCATTCGGGGTTTTCTCAAGGGAGTGAGACAAGTCCATGGACGACGACGCCCTCTTCTTCTACCTAACGCGTAAACAGGAGCACCGGTGCATCAACGATGACCCTGGGCATGGCCGACTTATCCTCTTTGGGTGGCCCCTCATTCCTGTCGGGGTTTTTCTCCTCAGCCAGCCTACGCTCCAACGGCATCCGCTCCGGTATGTTTCTTTGTTTCCTCTTTGCTCGTAGACATAGATTAGGCTTTGCGCTTAGTGAGTAATAGGCATGGATTGGATTTGATTCGATTCGTTTCGATCCGATTCCAATCATATCAATTCGAATCGATACAAATCCAATCGAATTATGTTGACTGATAGTGTAGATGGGCATTGCCTAGGGCGTGGATGCAATATTGGTGCTTCTTGTTGTTGCTAGACATGTGCTCGCTACATTGGTAGTCAATCATGCTTAGTGTTCATGATAGATTGATAGTCAGTTGTGCTTATTATTCATGCTAGATTTGTGCTTGCTCTTCATTTATGCTGCACAAGTGCTACTGCCACTGATTCATGTTGTTTGTAGTTAGGGTTTCTGCATGGTTGGATTACGTGCATGGTGATTAGTGTAGGTAGGACAAATATGCATGCTCAAATATGTTGTAGGACCAATGTGTTTTCTCGTATAGGTTGTTGCCATATCTGAATGCTGCCAAATGTGGGAGTGGCAGTTGCCAAACATGCAGTCACTGATAACCCACAAGTGTAGGGGATCGTTTGTAGCCTTTTTCGATAAGTAAGAGTGTCGAACACAACAAGGAGCTAAAGGTAGAATTGATATTCTCTCAAGTTCTATCGTCCACCGATACAACTCTACGCATGCTAACGCTTACTTTAACTAGAACAAGTATGAAACTACTTTGCGGGAAAGAAACTAGAAGTACTTAGTAGGTGTAAGGATAGTTTTGCAAGGTAATAAGGAACAAGTAAATAAAAGTTAGGGGCTGCTTAGATAAATATTAATTTAGCTAGTTGTTTAGTAGAAAGCTTTTTGTAGCACAAGAGAAAGATTTGTCCCTAGGCAATCGATAACTAGACCGGTATCATTGTTGCAGTTTTATATGAGGGAGACACATACGCTAACATACTTTCCGTACTTGGATCATATGCACTTATGATTGGAATTCTAGCAAGCATCCGCAACTACTAGGAATTCATTAAGGTAAACCCAACCATAGCATTAACACATCAAGTCCCCTTTATCCCATATGTAAACAATCCCATAACTCGGGCGTAAGCTTCTGTCACTCTAGCCACCCACTATAAGCGAATCATAAACATATTGCAACACCCTACAATGGGGATCCCACACGCTTGCGCGACATGGCAGGCACCATAGGACAACACCAAAATAGAACATACATCTCAAACCAATCACGATCATCAATCAACCCATAGGACAAAATAAATCTACTCAAACATCATAGGATAGCCGCACATCATTGGATAATAATATATAGCATTAAGCACCATGTTTAAGTAGATATCACAGCGGGGAGAAGAGGATTTACACCGCTGCATAGAGCGAGAGAGAGTTGGTGGTGACAGTAGCGAAGTTGTTGGTGTAAATCGCTGTCATGATGGATGCCCTGGCGATGCTCCGGCGCCACCGGGAGAGAGGGGGAGAGAGCCCCCCTCCTTATTCTTCTTCCTTGGCCTCCTCCCTAGGTGGGAGGAGGGTTTCCCCTCTGGTCCATGGCCGCCATGGCTCCCGGAGGGCAGGAGCCCCTCCGAGATTGGATCTCTCTATGTTTCTCTTCTGTTTTCGCGACTGGTTTCTGACCCCTTCACCATTTTTAAATATCCGAAGATCCGTAACTCCGATCGGGCTGAAATTTGAGGGGATTTTTATCACAAAAATATCTTTCTTGCAACGGAAGGAGAGCCTCAACTGACTTAAGGGCTGGCCACAAGCCATCAGGCCACGGCCCCACCCCCAGGCCGCACCTTGTTGGATTGTGGGGCCCTCGGGTATCGTCTTGCGTTGATTCCGACTCCCAAAATTCACATATATTCCAAAAAAATCTCCGTAAATTTTTATCGAGTTTGGACTTCGTTTGATATGGAATTTCTGTGAAACAAAAAACACACAAAAACAGGAACTGACACTAGGCACTGGGTCAATAGGTCAGTACTAAAAAATAATGCAAATTGGTAAATAATTACTCAAAAAGTATCCTAAAATGATAATATAATTGCATGGAACAATCAAAAATTATAGATACGTTGGAGACGTATCAAGCATCCCCAAGCTTAATTCCTGCTCATCCTCGAGTAGGTAAATGATAAAAACAGAATTTTTGATGTGACATGCTACCCAATATGTAATCTTTTGCATGTATGCTCATTGAGAAACAATGAATTAACAAACATTAACATAGTAATACTTATAAGCACAAGCAACAAAATCATCAATCTTTCAAAGTATACGATCCTCAAAGAATATTTACCCCCATTCATCTTATTATATTAGCAAGGCATGGCTCCGTCTTCACCACATTAATACAAATGTCAAGCACCACGGTGCCCAAGTCAGGCAATTGGATCGTACTTTTTCAATATGCATCAAATTTTTATTCTTCACACAATACATGAGCGTGAACCATAGACATAGCATATAGGTGGAATAGAATGTGGTGGTTGCTTTCAAAGGGGTAAAAGTGGAGAAGAAAGTCTCACATCAACTCAGCGTATCAACGGGCTATGGAGATGCCCATTAATAGATATCAATGCGAGGAGTAGGGATTGCCATGCAACGGATGCACTAGAGCTATAAGTGTATGAAAGCTCGACTGAAGCTAAGTGTGTGTGCATCCAACTTTCTTGCTCATGAAGACCTCGGGCATTTGAGGACACCCGTCATCAGAATATTCAAGCCAAGTTCTATAATGAAAAATTCCCACTAGCATATGGAAGTGACAAAACAAGAGACTCTATATATGAAGAACATGGTGCCACTTTGAGGCACAAGTGTGGTAAAGGATAGTAGCAAAGTCTCTTATCTCTTTTTCTCTCATTTTTTTCATGGTGGGCTTTTTTTATATTTTTTTCGCCTCCCCCATTTTTTGTGGTGCGCTCATTTGGCCTCCCCCATTTTTCATTTTTTGACTGGGGTCTCATCCCGACTTGAGGGGGAATCATAGTGTCCATCATCCTTTCCTCACTGGGACAATACTCTAATAATGATGATCATCACACTTTTATATACTTACAACTCGATATGAAAAATTGTATGACTCTATATGAATGCCTCTGGCAGTGTACAGGGATGTGCAATGATCTAGCATAGCAAAATATATCAAAAAATGGACAAGCCATGTAAATATCATGCTAGCTATCTTACGATCATGCAAAGCAATATGACAATGGAAATGCAAGTCATATGAAGTGACGGTGGAAGTTGCATGGCAATATATCTTGGAATGGCTATGGAAATGCCATGATAGGTAGGTATGGTGGCTGTTTTGAGGAAGATATAATGAGGCTTATGTGCAAAAAAGCGTATCATGTCACGGGGTTTGGATGCACCGGCAAGATTTGCACCGATCCTCAAGGTGAGAATGGGCAAGGCACGGTACCGAAGAGGTTAGCAAAATATGAATAGGTGAGATTGCATATATCCATGATTTCACATTAGTCATAAAGAACTCATATACTTATTGCAAAGTTTTATTAGTTTTATCACAAATCAAAGTACTACTCACATGCTCCGAGGGAGGAGGTTGGGAGGAGTTAACCATCGCACGCTTCTGACCCAAAACAACACTAGGATTTTAACAAGGAATAGAAATGCTCACACATCCTCACCATGCCTTTTTAATTTTTAGACAAACAAGAAGTTAACACCTCTTAATACCGACACTTCTACGAATCAACAATGATGCACTCACACCCTTTCACATTACCACATAAATATCATTAACCCACAATTTCTCTTTAATGTGCTACATGAAGGTTTTGATTATCACTCTGTGAATACCTATTATTTTTGGACTAGTCTTATAACCCATGCAAATTACCGTCACTGTTTATTAACTCTCAAACAAATATAAGTGAAGAACGAGAGTTTAATTCTTTCTACAAAAGACCTAGACATGCTCTAATAAATATAAGTGAAGCAAAAGAGCATTCTACACATAACGGTTTTCTATATGTAGAGAAACAGACATCCAACTTCAAATGATATAAGTGAAGCACATGAAGCATTCTATAAAGCCATACTCAATATATATAAGTGAAGTTCAAAGAGCATTCTATAAATCAACTATGGACTTTCCCAAACCATCATGGTGCATTTCGAAAAGAAAAATAAAAGGCACACGACGCTTCAAGAATTTATGCATATCATGTGAACAAAACAAAAACCGAACATATCGATAATTGTTGAAGAAGAAAGATGGGATGCCTTCCGGGGCATCCCCAAGCTTAGATGCTTGAGTCTACTTGAAAATTTACTTGGGGTGCCTTGGGCATCCACAAGCTTGAACTCTTGTCGCTCCTTATTCTTCTCACATCGATACCTCCTCGATCTTCGAACACTTCATCCACACAAAACTTGATAGAACTTTCATTAGAAACGTTAGTACATAATCATCAAATCTCATCATGTCCTGCCATAAAATTATTGCATATAATTATAATCTAAAATTAACCACTGTATGCTAGCACAATTCTATGGCTCCCAAGTCATTGGGGCTCAACAAGAATTCAAATATAAGCACACAAACCAACTATAACAGCAATCTGTGAAAGACACGACAATCTGTAAAGATGCAGATGGAACGTATACTTCTGTAACTCAAAAAATTCTGAAAAACTATGAATTAATAAAGAATTTGTATAACAGTATTATGTAAAAAATTCAGAATTTTTGCACTGTCCAGTAAAATAAGAAAATTCAAACACTACAACAAAAGTTTCTGTTTTTACACATCACATATCAAACAAGCAATTCAAACATCCTAAAGGTAATTTTTGGCACATTATTTTTATAATACAATGGATTTGTACAAGGGGATAATTATTTTTGTTGAAAAAATTCTATAATCAAGATTCAGAAAGTTTCCTTGGGTATGAACAAAGTTCAAGGCTAGCCCCCACTTCAACGATGCTCGTCTTTCTCACTTTCACTTCTCTTTTTGAAAAGCTTTTAAGTTCCCCACTTTATTTTCTTGTTTTTAATTATTTTAAAAGCACACAACAGAAATAAATTACTCTCTAAAACTTCCAGGTTGTTTCCCTAGCAGCGCTTTCTTTAAAGCCATTAAGCTAGGCATATAGTGCTCAAGTAATTGATCCACCCGGATCCCAAGGTATATCAAAGCCAATTTTATTTAACAATGACTTGTAATTAAGTAGTGAGCACAAAGTGATATATATATCATGTGACAACAAAGTCTAACTCTCTTCCTATGCATTGGCATGTCATAAAAGAACAATTCATCCACACAAAGTAAAGGCCAATGCATAGCATAAGTAGTTTCTTGCAATTTTATCGTATTGGAAACATAGAGAGGTGAAGATTTGGTTCTTCTCTCATAATAATTGCAAGTAGGAGCAGCAAGCACATGCATATTATATTTATCAAAATCATCATGTGTGATAGTAAGACGCAACCCATCAGTATAATCCTTAATAAGTGCAAACTTCTCCGATATAGTGTAGTTGGGAGAATTCAAAAGGATAATAGGGCTATCGTGTGTGGGTGCAATAGAAACAATTTCATGCTTAACATAAGGAACCATAGCAAGTTCATCTCCATAAGCATAATTCATATTGGCATCATGGACACAAGCATAGTAAGCATCAAGTTCATCAAAAAGGGATATTTCAAATGAATCCAAGGGATCATAACAATCATCACAGCATTCATCCTTCGGTATGTACGAAGGGAAATTAAATAATGTATGAGTTGAAGAGTTACTCTCATTAGAAGGTGGGCACGCGTGATCAATCCGCTCTTCCTCCTTCGCTCTCCTCCTCATCTTTTTCATCTAATGAGCTCACAGTTTTAGCAATTCCTTCTTCCATAGATTCCTACAAAATATTAGTCTCTACCAAGGCATCCAACATTCTCTCAATAAATTCAATCATATCATCATTGTATTCATAATTCTCATAGCAATACTTAAGTATGGCAAAAAAAATTGATCTGTAAACAGCATCATATATACCATTAGCATAAGAAGACAAGGTTTTATTATCATTAAATTCACATTGAAAGGGAAGGTGTGGAGCCTCCATCTTAGAGCAACAAGTATAATCACATCTCAAGCATAAATCCCAAGCATACCAACACAACATTTTAATTTGATCCCATAAGTGTTTCCCTTTTTGAGACAAGCGATAATCCCTAAACTACTCACGTTGATCCAGCATGTCTCCCATTAAGAAATTGAATGGGGATTTCTCAGGATTATCATAGTACTATTTAATGTGTTTCACATAACCAACATCGAGGATTTTAGGAGTTTCCCCATCTCCATGAGTAGCAAGTACAACTAATTGTTTTGGTGTTTCGTGTTCCATATTCATAACTAAAGATATAAACCAACTTGTAACAGAAAATAAAATTACTTAGTGATAAAGAAAATAAGCACACACGAGAATATCAACCGCTACGCTATTGCTCCCCGGCAACGGCGCCAGAAAAAGGTCTTGATATCCCACAAGTGTAGGGGATTGTTTGTAGCCTTTTTCGATAAGTAAGAGTGTCAAACCCAACGAGGAGCTAAAGGTAGAATTAATATTCTCTCAAGTTCTATCGTCCACCGATACAAATCTACGCATGCTAACACTTACTTTAACTAGAACAAGTATGAAACTACTTTGCGGGAAAGAAACTAGAAGTACTTAGTAGGTGTAAAGATAGTTTTGCAAGGTAATAAAGAACAACTAAATAAAAGTTAGGGGCTCTTTAGATAAATATTAATTTAGTTGGTTGTTTAGTAGAAAGCTTTTTGTAGCACAAGAGAAAGATTTGTCCCTAGGCAATCGATAACTAGACTGGTATCATTGTTGCAGTTTTATATGAGGGAGAGGCATACGCTAACATACTTCCCATACTTGGATCATATGCACTTATGATTGGAATTCTAGCAAGAATCCGCAACTACTAGAAATTCATTAAGGTAAACCCAACCATAGCATTAACACATCAAGTCCCCTTTATCCCATATGTAAACAATCCCCTTACTCGGGTGTAAGCTTCTAACACTCTGGCCACCCACTATAAGCGAATCATAAACATATTGCAACACCCTATAGCAGGTATCCCACATGCTTGCGCGACACGACGGGCACCATAGGACAGCACCAAAATAGAACATACATCTCAAACCAATCACGATCATCAATCAACCCATAGGACAAAAGAAATCTACTCAAACATCATAGGATAGCCGCACATCATTGGATAATAATATATAGCATTAAGCACCATGTTTAAGTAGATATTACAGCGGGGAGAAGAGGGTTTACACCGCTGCATAGAGGGAGAGAGAGTTGGTGGTGACGGCGGCGAAGTTGTTGGCGTAGATCACCGTCACGATGGATGCCCTGGCGGCGCTCCGGCGCCACCGGGAGAGAGGGGGAAAGAGCCCCTCTCCTTCTTCTTCTTCCTTGGCCTCCTCCCTAGGTGGGAGGAGGGTTTCCCCTCTGGTCCATGGCCGCCATGGCTCCCGGAGGGCAGGAGCCCCTCCGAGATTGGATCTCTCTATGTTTCTCTTCTGTTTTCGCGACTGGTTTCTTACCCTTCACCGTTTCTTAAATATCCGGAGATCCGTAACTCCGATCGGGATGAAATTTTGAGGGGATTTGTATCGCAAAAATATCTTTCTTGCGGTCGAAGTAGAGCCTGAACCGACATAAGGGAAGGCCACAAGCCATTAGGGCGCGACCCCACCCCCAGGCCGCGCCCTGTTGGCTTGTGGGGCCCTCGGGCATCGTCTTGCGTTTATTCTGACTCCCAAAATTTACATATATTCCAAAAAATCTCCGTAAATTTTTATCCCATTTGGACTTCGTTTGATATGGAATTTCTGCGAACCAAAAAACTCACAAAAAACAGGAACTGGCACTGGGCACTGGGTCAATAGGTTAGTACTCAAAAATAATATAAATTGGTAAATAATTACTCAAAAAGTATCCTAGAATGATAATATAATAGCATGGAACAATCAAAAAATATAGATACGTTGGAGACGTATCAGTCACCATGGTGATTAGTGAGTAACATAGCACTGATGATTGGCAAGTGCCAGTGATCAGTAGAAGTTGCACTGGATAACTGCCACTGATCAGACGCACTTGCCAATGATCATAGCACTGATGATTGCAATGCTTTGTTACTAACATAAGTCCTCTTACCTGACAAGATCATGAAGACAGAGTGGAGGATCGTGAAGACGAAGAGGGGGCATGAGAGCCACTTCGCTTCTACGTTCAGATCAAGGACATGAAGGATCTCGCCATGATTATCATCCCTCCCAAGTTTATGGAGGTGATGAAGCAGTGGCTGGTGATTAAGCCCCCTCGCATCTTCAGGCTACCGATGAACAAGTGGTGTGAGTTTTCGGTTCAGGTCCAGAACTTCCAGTGTCATATGGTCCTTGATAGGGGATGGCAGTACTTCTGCCGCCGCCACATGATCGCCTCCACCGATCTCCTCGTCCTGAGGATCTTTGGGCTTGGCCTCAATGTGTAGATATACAACCAAGACAGCTCCATCATGTGCAAGGTCCGCTGCATCAGGCACAACTGCATCGGCAACATCAGTCTCACGCTCTAGATCGCCAGTTAGTATGAAGTATTTAGTATGAACTTGTCTGTGGTGATGGTCTGCACTTCTGCTATGAAACTATCCATATTTTTTCCTAGGGGATCAACACCCTGGTGTGAAGCAGGGGCATGGAAAACTTATCCCCTACTACTAGTATGCATGTTTATCTGCTGTTTAACCTGTTGTTTATCACTTGTTTATCTGAAATATGTTGTTAGTTAGGTAGTGTTGTTCTTATATGTTCTGCCTACTATTGTGATACAAATGTGATGGTAAGGCCACCAGATTTGAAAGGGGTGAGTAGAACACGTATGTGCACTCAACCAAACAACTGTGCTTTTCATATGCTTACCCCTGAAGCACATATGAGTGCAACCAAACAACTGTGCTTTTCATATGCTCACCCCTAAAATGGCCACTGATGCAATGCGGGCAACCAAACAACATGTCGATATTGGTTTTTTTCCTATTTTTGCTCAGCTAGGTTGAACTAGTTCAAGTATGCAATGCAGGCAAATTTGTAGATGACAACCAAACACGCCCCTAATGACTCTGCCTGCACGGCTCAATTTTTTTAGGTAATCGTGTATGCCATTAAATCAAAGTGACATTACATGAACCGACACACGACGACGCTACTAAATACATCAGGACATGACAACTATCCTGAAAACTTTGTGGAGAAGCCCAAGAAAGAAACAAAATGAAAAATAAGTCCCTTGGGCTCCATGCACAAAACAAAACCGTTGACTACCTTCGACCCCAACGCCACTTAGGCCTTCGCCAGAGAGAGAGAGAGAGAGAGAGAGAGAGAGAGAAAGAGAGAGAGAGGAAGTGCTTCCTTTGTTGTTGTAGCTCGGAGGGCATCATCGCCACTAGGGCTTTTTGACATGATGACCAGGCCCACCGCATGCCGTCGGCTGAGGGTCATGCCCATGCTACGACCTCAGATCTATCACCACTCATCGATAATGTTGAGAGAGATCACCTGATCCGCCATCCTCGTGCCTCTTCCCATGCTCCAAGCAATCCATCTTGTCCCACGAGCCAACGTCACCACCAAGGGCAACATCCATCAGCCACCTCTGAACATGACCCACAATGTTCATCAACGGTGTCGGAGGATGCTTCATACCGACAAGGACAAAGATGGAAGACACCAACCTTGAATGGAATCACCAACACCCCACCTCCTCGACAACATCCAAGAGATCTAATCGCACTAATTTGAAGGACCGGCGAGCAAACGACTCCGAGACGTCGCCCTAAGAGATGTTACTAGTGTGGGAATGGAGTCGCTGTAGAATTATTCTCATGTCACTACTACAGGATGGTCCAAAGATGACACATCACTCAGAGACCCTTCGATGAAACTGTGTGCGATGCATGAATCACAAACAGTATAGTTCAAGATCCGTCGCCAATATCGCGAACTGTGTGCGATGGCGGACCCATCAAATACGATTCAGAAAAGACTTACGTGTGCGATTTGTGTCATACAGTTCTTCCATACGAACTATTTGCGATTAGCTAAAATAACACAAACGGTTACAGAGATCCAGATGTGTGCGATAGAGGGCACACAGTTCACTACCATCAACTGTGTGCGATGATACAGCAGAACACAAACAATACAGCATAACAAGATGTGTGCGACATACAGCAAACAGGTGAGTAATTAGAATCGTGTGCGAACACGAGAAATAACACAGACGATTGGTGATAATAACATGTGTGTGTTGTGGCGAAACGCTTGCTGGTATACAATTATCAGTCATAGATGAAATCATCGCCGACGGGTTTTGTAGTTTAGTCCGTGTGTATTGTGACTTGCTCTGTCTGCACATCTATGCTACATACAGGTCACTCCGGTGAACTATTTGCGATGAGCCAAAATAACACAAACGGTTGCACAGATCAAGATGTGTGCGACATACGGTATACCGTTCGCTTGGATGAACTATGCGCGATGAGCCAAAATAACACAAACAATTCGGCGTAACAAGATGTGTGTGATGCCCAGCAAACATGTCAGTAATCTAAATTTTGTGGAAAGACTGAAAATAACACAGAGGATTCCTGGTAATAAGCACCTGATTCAGAAAATGATTGCACAAATTATCGTTCGTACTCCTACATAATCAAGTAAACAATATAATAGCGACACTATATATCAGCAAGGTTCAGAAAACATCAAAATGGAAATAGCTACTCGTCAGCGTTGTAGCGGGGCTGGCCTGTTGGTTCGACGATGTTGATATATTGTCTGCACGCACGCAACATACTCTCTCGGGAAGAAGGATCCACATCCGGGTCAGCGAGGACCATGTTCTTGAACACTTCATAGGCCCGGCCATTCCTCTGCTTCTGCTCCATCACAGTAGCTTCGGTCTCATGGAAAATCCCGTCCACGGCCAAAGGCGGGCGTGCGACGCTCCCATGATGGAGATTTTCCAAGCGGTCGTAAACAACAAAGCCATAAGCTGTGTGCTCTGCTAGAGCGGTAGCAGACTCTAAGGAGGCTGCTGCCCTTACCGCGGCCAAATCCGCGCGGGCTGCCAAGGCAACGGCGACCTCATCGGCGCGTGCTGCCCTTTCAAAGGCCAAAGCCGCGTGTTCCGCGTACAGAACCACACTTACCCGCAACAGATCTGATGCAACCTCCATCTTTTCTGCTCTTGCCGCCAAGGCCCCCGCACCCTCATCGGCGCATACCGCTGCCGCCGCCACCGTGGGGCTCCTGTGCGCGTAGGATCTTCCCTAATCACGCGCTTTCCATGATGGAGAGGGGGGGCCAAGATTCTGATGACATGTGTAATGTTGAGGATTCTGATGACATAGGTTTTCGTAATCTGAAAATATAAAAACAGCAAGGTAGCAAGTGTAAAACAGCGAGCAAAATGGTGTATAAATGCTTGGAAATAAGGCCTAGGGTTCATACTTTCGCTAGTGCAATCTCCCAACAATGCTAACATAGTTGAATCATATGATCATCCCTCAATGTGCAACAAAGAATCACTCCAAAGTTCCTATCTAGCGGAGAACAATAAGATGAAATTGGTGTAGGTAGTAGAACCACCTCAAAGTTATTCTTTCCGATCAATCTATTGGGCTATTCCTATAAGTGTCACAACCAGCCCTAGAGTTCCTACTAGAATAACACCAATGATACATATCAATCAACCCTAATGTCACCTAGATACTCCAATGTCACCTCAAGTATCCGTGGGTAAATTATGCGACATGCATCAAACAATTTCAGATCTATCATATTCAATCCAACACAAAGAACTTCGAGGGGCTTGCCAAGATTTCTATCGAAGAACGTGGTATGAAAACATGCAATCAACCCCTATGCATAGATCCCCTAGGTCACCGGAATCCGCAAGTTGATGCCTCAACATATGTCAAGTGAATCAATAGAATACCCCAATGTCACTACAGGTATCCCATGCAAGACGTACATCAAGTGTTCTCAAACCATAATGTTCAATCCAACATAACGAGATCTCAAAGGTAAAGATTCAATTCATCACAACAAGGTAGCTAGGGAATAACATCATATGATCTGACTATATTAACCAAGTCCGTGATACATCATGATCGTGCCATCTCAAGAACACGAGAGAGAGAGATTGAACACATAGCTACTGGTACAAACCATCAGCCCCGAGGGTGGACTACTCCCTCCTCGTCATGGCCTCCGTCGGGATGATGAAGATGGCCACCGGAGATGATCTACCCTCTCCGTCAGGGTACTAGAACGCCTCCAGATTGGTTTTTCGTCGATACAAAGAGTTGTGGCGGTGGAACAAGGAGTCTCTTTTTATTTCTGGGGTTTCTCGTATTTATCGGATTTTTCAGCATTCGAATCACGCCAAACGAAGCCACGTGGGCCCCACCACATATCTCACCGTGCCCCTAGGAGGCGCGGCCTGTTGTGTGGTGGCCCACTGGCACACCCCCTCCAGCAGGTCTCCGCTCCAATGTTGCTTATTTACTCCAAAAAAATCACAAAAAAGTTTCGGGCGATTACGAGAACTTTCATTTTCTGCACAAAAACAACACCACGGTAATTCTGCTGAAAACTGCGTCAGTCCGGGTTAGTTATAAATAAATCATATAAAGTGCATCAAAACCATATAAAAGTATTGTAAACATAGGTGAATATGGCATGAATATTTCATAAATTATCAATACATTGGAGACGTATCAGCGTCCCCAAGCTTAATTCCTCCTTGTCCTCGAGTAGGTAAATGATAAAAGAAATAATTTATGAAGTGTGAATGCTAGCTTAGTGAATAGTTTTGATCATTGATAATTTCAGTCACTTTTTTAGTATCATAACCAGCAACTTTTTCTCATAAAAATCATCATGATAGAGTAGCAATCAATTCACATGTTATGGTTCAAACAATGCATTCTATTGAAACTTAACAATCTATGTTCTTGGTCACCTAACAATTTCAATACATCATCAAGTCTAAGTAAGATCTCCACATACTCAATTATCATATAGTCTTTTATGATTGCTAATACTCAAGGCATATTTTCAGAACAAACAACATCCATCGAACACAGAGAAAGATAGGGGCTTGATGTTTCGCCTCCCAACACACTTATCATAAAGATAATTGTCAACAATAATGAATCATGATCAAATATATTTGAGTGGATATATATGTTTGGGTCTTTCCCCACCACATGGTGCTTGCCAACTAATATATTGAGGTTGGAATATAAAGTTGACTCATCATGAAAGTAAGTAACATGAAAGTAAATAGATTATCCCTTCGTTGAGGGAAGCAGAGATTTGCATATGTGCCAGAGCTCATTGTTTAAAACAAAGATGAATATGTAATTTTGAGTGGTGTGCCTTTCCTGTCAACGTCACAACAGAGTATTCAATATCTTCCATGCTAATCACATTATTGGCGGTTCCCAAACAGAATTTAAATTTTTACTCCCCCTCCACCATTCAAACACGTCCCATGGCTGACTGAATCCACGGTTGCCCTCCAAACAATCAACTTTCTAGGGGGAGTTTCTGTTTATTTATTTTTGTGTTATGCAGGACTGGGAATCCTTTTTACCAGCCTCTCTCGTGCAATGACAAGTGAATAAACACTCATCTTGAGAATAACTCACTTAGCACGGAAGAAAATGACCACCCCATCGCTCCATTAGCGGTACGAGCACACAAAACAGATGTTTATTTGAATGTTTAAAGGTGGCACATGCAAATTTACTTAGAATGGCAGTGAAATACCATATATAGGTAGGTATGGTGGACTCTTATGGAAGAAACTTGGCTCAAGGATTTGGATGCACAAGTAGTATCTCTACTTAGTACGAAGTTTTCGCTAGCAAAAAGTTCTAAACAAGCACCACATGTTGGAGGATCCATAACAATATAACTTCTATGAAAATATACCCAAACATAACCATTACGTTGTCTTCCTTGTCCAACTTTAACTATTTTAAAATAATTAATGGGTATTCACAATCATAAAAGATGTCCAAGATAATATATTTGTATGTGAAAGTTCTCTTTCTTATACTATTGATTCATGAATTGCTCATATGACCAATACAGTGATTGTTAAACTTCAATAGATTTTACTTTCTAAACCAAATGTGAACTTGCTACTAAGAATATAGCACATTAATAATTTCAGATTTATGATATTTCATTCATTCACAATTTACTCTTAGGATATAAGTGAAGCACATGAGTAAACCTCAAACTACTCTCAAAAGATATAAGTGAAGATCAATGAGTAAGTAAACAATCAAGTAGCTATGTGAGCGCTCTCTCTCTCAATAAATATTTTCAGATCTGAGTATTTTATTTGAACAACAAGCAAAGAAAAATAGCACTCCAAGAATAGCACATATCATGTGCACAAATAAAAATTTAGGCTCAACATAGGCTAACCGATAATTGTTGATGAAGAGAGGTGGGATGCGTAGCATCCCCAAGATTAGATGCTTGAGACTTCTTGAAATATTTACTTGGGGTGCCTTGGGCATCCCCAAGCTTGAGCTTTTGTATCTCGTTCAATCCTCTCATATCACGGTTTCACCTATTCTCAGAAACTTCATCCACAAAAACTTGAAAATAACTCGTGAGATAGGTTAGTACACATAAAAACAAATCACCACTTCATGTACTGCCAATAAAAGTGGCACAATAATTTTAAAACATCATCTAATGTTTAGTATCGTTTCCACAATTTATATCTACCAATATAGGCTATGGAAACTATAGGATAAGTAGATAACAAAATTATGACAGCAATCTGTCCAAACAGAACAGTCTGTAGCAATTTATGAAAGCAGTGTACTTATGTAACTCAAAAAATTATGAAACATTAGGACGTGATAAAGAGTTTATATGAAAACACTGTGTAAAAATTTCAGAAACTTTCCACGTTCCAGTAAAATATGAAAATTCAAACACTACAGCAAAAGTTTCTGTTTTTACACAGCACATATCAAACATGTAACTCAAGCATCCTAAGAGGCAATTCTTGGAACTTTTTATTGAAAAACAAGATTATAAATAACACCTAAGAGAAAATAACAAAATATAATGATGATCCAAGCAAAGCACATATTATGTGATGAATAAAAATATAGCTCTAAGTAAGATATACCGATAATGTTGAAGACGAAAGAGGGGATGCCTTCCGGGGCATCCCCAAGCTTAGGCGCTTGAGTCTTCCTTGGATATTACCTTGGGAGTGCCTTGGGCACCCCCAATCTTAGGGTCTTAACACTCCTTATTCTTCTTATATTGGTGTCTCACCCAAAACTTCAAACTTCAATCACACAAAACTTAACGGAACTTCGTGAGATGGGTTAGTATAGTAAATATAGATCATTCACTTAGGTACTGTTAAGAAAAGATTCATAATTGTTCTCACATAATACCTACTGTATTCCAACATTCCCATAATTTATAGCCCTCAATATAACCTATAGAAGCACTTGAAACAAGCAAACTATGCATGCCAAACAGAATATGTCAAAAACAGAACAGTCTGTGAAGATCTGAGTGAACACCATACTTCCCTGACTCTACCAATTCTAAAAAATTAGGAAGCTCACAGAATTTGCATAGAAATGTTGTGTAAAAATTTCAGAATTTTTTGACGCTCCTGTAAAATCATAGAAATTCTTTACTGGAGGCAAAATTTCTGTTTTTACACAGAATCAAACTAACAAGTTTCCACACTATCCTAAAGGCTTTACTTGGCACTTTATTGAAATAAAACACACAAAACATGATTACTACAGTAGCTTAATCATGTGAACACACAAAAACATAAGATAAAAGTGTTGGGTTGTCTCCCAACAAGCGCTTTTTTTAAAGCCTTTTAGCTAGGCATGATGATTTCAATGATGCTCACATAAAAAAGTAGTAATTGAAACATGCAAGAGAGCATCATGAATCTCATGACAAGCGCATTTAAGTCTAACCCACTACCTATGCATAGGGATTTTGTGAGCAAACAATTTATGGGAGCAAGAATCAACTAGCATAGGAAGGCAAAACAAGCATAACTTTAAAACTTTGAACATATAGAGAGGAAACTTGATATTATTGCAATTCCTACAAGCATATGTTCCTCCCTCAAAATAATTTTCGGTAGCATCATGAAGGAATTCAACAATATAACTATCACATAAAATCATCCTTTTCATGATCTACAAGCATAGAAAATCCATCACTCTCCACATAAGCAAATTTCTTCTCATTTATGGTAGTGGGAGCAAACTCAACAAAATAACTATCATGAGGTACTTGATTGACATAACCACTTTGAATATTAAAATCGTGATGACAAGTTTCATGGTTACTAGCACTCTTTATAGCATACATTTCATCACAATAATCATCATAGATAGGAGGCATGTCATCATTATAATAAATTTGCTCATCAAAACTTGGGGGACAAAAGATGTCATCTTCATCAAACATAGCATCCCCAAGCTTGTGGCTTTGCATATCATTAGCATCATGGATATTCAGAGAACTCATACTAAAAATATTGCTATCATGCTTTTCATTCAAGGAACTATCATGAATCACTTTATAAATTTCACAATTTTTAGATTCATGATTTTCAAGCAAGACCTCAGAAAGATAATCTAGTGAACTCTCACTAGCAATTATTCCAACATAATCGGGTCTTTTGAAAAGATTAGCAAGTGGGTGAGGATCCATTTATATTTATTTTGTAGTTTTCTTTTATAAAACCAAACTAGTGAAAAACAAGAAACTAAAAGATTTAATTGCAAGATCTAAAGGTATACCTTCAAGCACTCACCTCCTCGGCAACGACGCCAGAAAAGAGCTTGATGTATACTACGCAACTTTATTCTTGTAGACTCGTGTTGGGCCTCCAAGCGCAGAGGACAGTAGCAATTTTCCCTCAAGTGGATGACCTAAGGTTTATCAATCCGTGGGAGGTGTAGGATAAAGATGGTCTCTCTCAAACAACCCTGCAATCAAATACAAGAAATCTCTTGTGTCCCCAACACACCCAATACAATGACAAATTGTATAGGTGCACTAGTTCGGCAAAGAGATGGTGATACAAGTGCAATATGGATGATAGATATAGGTTTTTGTAATCTGAAAATATAAAAACAGCAAGGTAGAAAGTGTAAAACAGCAAGCAAAATGGTGTATAAATGCTTGGAAATAAGGCCTAGGGTTCATACTTCCGCTAGTGCAATCTCCCAACAATGCTAACATAGTTGAATCATATGATCATCCCACAACGTCCAACAAAGAATCACTCCAAAGTTCCTATCTAGCGGAGAACAATAATATGAAATTGGTGTAGGTAGTAGAACCACCTCAAAGTTATTCTTTCCGATCAATCTATTTGGCTATTCCTGTAAGTGTCACAAACAGTCCTACAGTTCCTACTAGAATAACACCAATGATACATATCAATCAACCCTAATGTCACCTAGATACTCCAATGTGACCTCAAGTATCCGTGGGTAAATTATGCGGCATGCATCAAACAATTTCAGATCTATCATATTCAATCCAACAAAAAGAACTTCAAGGGGCACCCCAAGATTTCTATCGGAGAACGTGGTATGAAAACATGCAATCAACCCCGATGCATAGATCCCCTAGGTCACCGGAATCCGCAAGTTGATGCCTCAACATATATCAAGTGAATCAATAGAATATCCCAATATCACTACGGGTATCCCACGCAAGACGTACATCAAGTGTTCTCAAACCATAATATTCAATCCAACATAACGAGATCTCAAAGGTAAAGATTCAATTCATCACAACAAGGTAGCAAGGGAATAACATCATATGATCCGACTATATTAACCAAGCCCGTGATACATCAAGATCGTGTCATTTCAAGAACACGAGAGAGAGAGAGAGATTGAACACATAGCTACTGGTACAAACCGTCAGCCCCGAGGGTGGACTACTCCCTCCTCGTCATGCCCTCCGCTGGGATGATGAAGATGGCCACCGTAGATGATCTACCCTCTCCGGCAGGGTACTGGAACGCCTCCAGATTGGTTTTTCGTCGATACAGAGAGTTGCGGTGGCGGAACGAGGAGTCTCTTTTTATTTCTGGGGTTTCTCGTATTTATGGGATTTTTCAGCGTTGGAATCACACCAAACGGAGCCACGTGGGCCCCACCACATATCTCACCGCGCCCCTAGGGGGCGCGGCCTGTTGCGCGGTGGCCCACTGGCACACCCCCTCCGGTAGGTCTTTGCTCCAATGGTGCTTATTTCCTCCAAAAAAACACAAAAAAGCTTCGAGCGATTCCGCTCAAAACAACACAACGGTAATTCTGCTCAAAACAGCGTCAGTCCGGGTTAGTTCCAAATAAATCATATAAAGTGCATCAAAACCATATAAAAGTATTGTAAACATAGGTGAATATGGCATGAATACTTCATAAATTATCGATACGTTGGAGACGTATCAGTGATATTTATTTATGACCCTATACACGATTGCAGACAGTTGCAACATTTTTCCATGTGTGATTATGTGTGCACCGAAAAGAATTAAAAACTACAAAAATGGTGGTATTCTGTGATCTAACAGGCACACGGTGTAAGTAAAAGAAGCGTGGGCGATAGTAGTAAAAGAGCGTGCACGGTTGATGAAACAAGACGTGTGCTACCCAGAAACCGCCCCAACGCGCCGGTGCATAAATTAATGAAGTTATACACATGTCCCGCAAACCGTGTGCCATGTACAATATATATATCACACCCAGGTGTAAAATATGTAGCGCCTCTGATGAGTCACGCAACCACACACGGGTATAAAGTAACAACTGTGTGCCACGACTCGCCGCCCGTCGTCGCCTATACCCTCACCAATGGTGGTTGGTTGTCGCTCATGGGCTTCATTTAGTCTTCCCGCCCTTGAGCCAATGCTTCCCGCGCAAGCGCAAGCGTCATGCACAACGGTAAATTATAAAATCCCCAATCCCCTTGGCAGCTACTAGCTATAAATAACCACAACGGTGGCCGGCAACGGCGAGTCACTGATCCCCTGGCTAGTTGCCACACATACCGTCAAACCCCCAATGGCCGACAACAGGATGGAGTTGGGCGAGGCCAAAATCAAGGCTGCCGACGCGATGGTCGGCTTGAGGGTCGACGACCATGCCGCCAACTCTCCCGACGACGGCCAGAGGACATAGGAATCATGACACGAGCAAGCCAGCAGGTTAGCCAGTGTTGTCTTGAAAGAAGCTAGGGATCGCCAATGGGCGATGTTGCGGGCTCGGCGCGCCGAATGGTGCGGGCGGCGAAGCAAAAACCGCGAGACCGCAAGGACAACTGCGGCAGTGGTTGCCGCACGAGGCGCATGCTTATGTCCCAGATGGGGGAGGACGCAGCTCCGGACGCCGGGGGAGGCCTGGTGGCCGTGGCTGTAGCATAAGCAATAGCCAGGGTCTCGTCGGCCACCGGGATGATGTACGAAGACCCTACGGACGTGGAAGTCCTGGTGAGAGCTACGCCCGAGGCAGTACCGGCGATCACCAATGTTGTCGTGGTTTTGTCAACCCGGCAGATGTCCTCGTAACAGGACTTAGGTGTGAGGCCATCGCCGCTAGGTGGCGACTCGAAGGGATTGAATGAGAGAGAGAGTCGGGTTTACCCAGGTTCGGCCCCTCCAATGGAAGTAATAGCCTACATCCTGCTTTGTGTGTATTTGATGGGTAGATCTCGATTACAAGGGTGCGGAATCGCTAACCTAGCTATCGAGAGGTTGTAACTTGGGTCCTTCGGGCCATAGGGACCTGCCTTTATATACAGGTCAAGCCCTCGGGTTTACAATAGAGTCCGGGTCATATCATGACCCGTGACCATTAACATCTCTAACTTGTCTTGCATCTTAAGGAAACTCAGCCGGCGTCTTTAGCTTCATGGGCCTCGAGCCGCCGTCTTCAGGTGTTGGGCCGTCTGGCGACTCTAGTCAGCCACCGCCTCGTTTGTCTTCGTCTTCATGATATGGCCCATCTTAAACTTGATTGTAGAGTCATTGATATGTTAACCCGGCCTAGTATGGCAGGTTATACCGTGGAGTTATATCCCCGACATTAGGCCCCAGATTAATTTGAATCCGTTCATGTCAATTTATCTTTTCTTTCTTTTGGTGGCTCATCATTGGACTTATGTCTTCCATGAGTTTCATAACGCCGGCTTGTTCCGCTTCCACACTTGTCATTTCTCCAGCGTTCACTTATCATGACGTCATCTGCCATCAATCCGTAAAAACAATAATGACATCATGGAGAATCTGATCATATCTGTTTATCCCGAAAATCGAGGCGTTTTTGTTTCCCGAAAATTACTGTATTCCCTCGATTGTCGCGCATGTCAGTTACCCCTTCGAGCTCCTTCCCTTTAAATATTTACCGAAAGGCCCCTGATTCACTTTCCACTTCTTCTCTTTGCTTCTTCTTCTTCCTCGAGTCCAGAAGCTCCCCGTGCTACCGCCGCGGTTTCCTCATCTCCGGCAATCTCCCTCGAGGTCATAGTGGTGTTTCTTCTTTGTCGGTCAAACCTCAGCGCGCTTCCGCCGCCGCCGGTGACCACTCAAGTAAGCCATTTTCTTCTGACCTAGATCCATTATAACACCCCGATGTTCTTTGAATTCTTCGGTAGCTTTTCTCCAGTTCATCACCATCGTTAACTCCATGAGTAGATCCCGCGAACATAATCACCAAAGTAAAACGGTAGAAATTCTGATTCCGTTTCACGGATGATATGCTTTAATCCTCCTCACTATTAGATGAACCATACTGTCATTGCTTCTATGCTCCTCTGCTAGGGCTAGCAAATATTCTCACTTTTTTGAACTATTCTTAGATCCAAAATTGTTGCTGCTTCGGGAGAAAATTGTTTGTCTCACACTTAGCAAAACTCTCAGAAACCTTTGGTCTTAGCACAAGTCGCCCTTACTTTTGCCGGCTTAATAATTGTAACCCGTCAGGTATTTAAGCTGCTCTATAAAGACTCTGGCTTTTTACAAGGCTACCTTTTCATTGCAGATAGTTAGATCATTTTATTTGAACCATTTACTTAAGCCGCCCTCTTTTGATTTATCCAGGCAACTCATTATGTCGGAGTCAAAAGCCTGCAACTGGGTGGCCACTCAAGTTTCTGACGTTCACTTAAAAGACTATGAGGAACATGGGTTCCTACTGCCTCAAAACGTGGTTGGTTGGCGAGTCGTTCTTGGAGAGGAAATCCCAAACCCCGAGGAGGGAGAAGTGGTGATATTCTTGGATCACCTACAGAGGGGGTTTTCACCTCCCGGGTCAAAATTCTTCCGAGATGTCTTACACTTTTTCCAGCTTCATCCTCAAGACCTGGGCCCTAACTCCATATCGAACCTTTGCCAATTCCAAGTATTTTGCGAGGTGTATCTTCAAACGGAACCCACCGTCTCCCTCTTCAGGGAGTTTTTCTATTTGAACCGGCAAACAGAGTGTGCAGACGGTCCCGGCTTAGAGCTTGGCGGAGTCTCAATTCAGAGGCGGAAAAATGTCCTTTTTCCTGCTGCCACCCTACGAAGCCATCCCAAAGGGTGGAACAAGACTTGGTTTTACTGTCGGAATACCACTCCTACAGACGAAAATCCCTTGCCGGGTTATAGGCCCAACCGCCTCCCCATGGATCTTGAACTTCCGGGCTGGGCTCCTCAAGAGGAACGCTCCCAACATGCCCATGTTTATCCGAAGTTGAGGGCTCTTCTAGCCAATGGGTTAACTGGAGTCGATTTAACCCGGTGTTGGGTATCTTGGAGAATCCTGCCATTAAGTCCGCGCAATGGCTTAATGTGTACTTACTCTGGCGACTTGAATGACGCCCAACGGTACATCAATTTTTCCTTGGAGGCCGGCGAAATAAACCGGATTGTGAAGAAATTGCTGGGTGAAAACCAGGAGACTTGCAGCAAGGACGGGTTAAAACCTTTCTACGCCCTTAACCCGGCTCCTCCGGTATAAAACCTTTAAAATCTTAATCCGCCTTTTTGAAACAAACTTTGAACCTTTGCTTGCTCTGACTATTTAATTTTGCAGGCTACATCTCCTTTCTGGAGTAGGAAACGCGGTAAAACCACGGCTAACAAGCCCAAAGCCGTCCCAAGTAAGAAGAAAAATAAGACGGCTGCAGAAGGGCCGTCTCACATGGACGAAACAGCTGCCACTGATACCCGATCAGAGGTAAAATTAATCTTTTGTTTGTACTCCATTGAATCTATCTGACGTCTTTTCCTCTTAGGGTGATGTTGAAATAAGCCGTGCAGGCGATGTTGAGGTAATTTCCATCTCTTCCGACTCAGAACCTTTGCCTCTGTTGAAAACAAGGCGAGTTGTTTGGAAGATAGGCTTTTCTCATCCGGACGCTCATCTAGACCCTCACTTTATTTTGAAGAAAACCCAACACCAGTCTAGGCGTCAGACCTGAAGTGGGAGTGGTGATCTTATTGAGGGCTTACCTGATAAATCAGCCGCCCGAAAACGACCAGCCAAGGTAGTTAATATTCCAATCTTCCAAGGAAGTTCTGACTTGATGTGTTAAACTTTTGATTCCTAAGCCTTGGTTTATCAGGAGTCGCCACCTTCATCGGACGACTCAACTGCGTCCAAACTTGCACCCTTTGTTATCAATCATGGGCAAATTCCTCATCATTTTGCCTGTTAAAGCGGACTATTGTCTCTTCCCATACTTCATACTATATTCTTTATCTCGGCAGGGCCAAAGCCAAGAAAAGGAAATCTGACGGGTCTTCTGTTAACCCTGAGGCCCCTGAGCCGGAAATTCCTAATCCGGCGGCTCATGAAGTTCATGTTGATCATCCTGAAGACCCTCAAGAGATCCAAAATGATTTACCTCCTCCATCTGAACCAACCAGTACTGATGCCGTAACTGTTGAAGCTACATCAGCAGTTAACCTTGACTCGCCCAATCCTTCAGTAACAAACAAAGATGCCCCTGAAGTTATTATTACTGGAACGGGTTATACTGCTCCTGAGATTTCCAGGGTGTTAACAAAGGTTGTTGCTAAGGATGAAGCGGTACTGCAAGAAAAAGGGAAGACCAAGCTGGAGCTTCCAAATTATGAGAACTTTAGTGTTGAAGATCTTCATGCTGCCTATTTGGACCGCCTGGCTACAAGCCGTGAGATGGAAATCAGCCTTGTTAGCATGATGAAAAATAAATACGAGGTATGTTCTCCTTTATATGCTCACATCATATATCCTTTTGTAGCCCCCAAGGCCCAGCTTTGTCTTTCTAAGATAAGCTGGGTCTTGCGAATGTTGACTGACTCAACCTGTAGCCCCCAAGGGCCGGCTCATCTCCTTGAGATGAGTCGGGTCTTTTCAATAACTTTGAAGAACTTCGACCTGCAGCCCCCAAGGGCCGGCTCATCTCCTTGAGATGAGTCGGGTCTTTTTAATAACTTTGAAGAACTTCGACCTGTAGCCCCCAAGGGCCGGCTCATCTCCTTGAGATGAGTCGGGTCTTGTTCACATCTTCAATGTCAAAAAGAGCTGAGATACATTAGGCCCCAAGTGCCGAATATATTGCTTGCAATTTTCTTGGGACTTGACATAAACTTTATTTATGATGCAGGAAACTTTGAAGATAGCCGAATCCAGCGTGGCCAGTTTGAAAAAAAGATCTGGAAAAAGGGCAAACCTCCCAGGCAGAAGTTGAAGAAAAACTTCGCCTCTCATTGATCGAGCTGGAAAACACCAAGGCAGGCTTTTTAAAGGCGAAGAAATCCTTCGAAGATGAAAAGGCGACTCTGTTGAAGTCGTGCAGAGGATGCTGAGGGCCGGCTCAAACCCATCACCGAGGAGTTGTCCGGGTTAAAGAGGCATATTGCCCAGATGACCCAAGCTATTTTTGGTAAGTGTATATAGCCTCTTGTCTTCTTGATATATGGATATAATGCGCCCGGCGACTCATGCATTGATTTTATTTTGCAGGCCCCCGGACTAGCAGCTTTTATGATAATAGCCTGATGATGCTTAAGGCTGTTTATTCCCTGATAGAGCAACTCTACGCTGGGAGTCATCTTGAAATCAAAGCAATAATGGGGGATAAGCAGCCCTTGAAGTTTATCAAGAATGTGTTGGAGTGTCTTTCCACCATCCCTCAACACATTCCAGAGCTAAAAAGATCAGCCACCCGATCTGGCGCGATATATGCATTGAGCCGGGCTTTAGCTTATGGAGAGGAGCTCGATCCAGCTAAGCTAGCAAAGGGCTTCGCCGAATTTAAAAATGACGGGTCAGAATTTTCCTAGGAGGATTATGCTGCCTGTGTCAAGGATGCTCAAATACTGTCAACTCAGCTGGTATCTGAGATGAAACTGAGGAACTATCAAGCGGCTTATGACGCCAACCATACCCGGATTCCACTACCTGATTTAATATCAAAGAGTCTGGCTCCTCAACGGCGCGAGCATGTCTTTGCCCCTGAAGTTGACCCGTCTCCAATTCTTGATGACGAGGCTGTGTTCCAGGCCTTATCTCACTGCAACTGGGATGCGGATAACCTTCAGATACATGAGCCGGAAGACCAACCGGTGGATAACCCGGAGGCATCTCACGCGCAGGTTTAGCCGCCATTAACCCAGATGATGCAGTCGGCGATTCGTACTTTATGAATCATCATCTTGTCAACTTAAGCCCCCAAGAATGGGTGGAAAAAACAATCTGTGGCTTCCTTGAGCTTGTAATAGGGATAGCCGAATCTGTCGTTGTGCCATCGTGCACGTTTTGTGCTTTTATTGATGCAAAACACTTATTTTCCTGGGCTTGATCTTCTAGATTTTAGCAACTTATTTCTCTCTCAACAATGTTGAAGATTATCTCTGTCAATCGGTCGCTATGCGAGCTCAATTGTTCAACCCGGTCTCTCGAGCATAAGCCGGTAATAACTTTGAACCTGAAACTTGCTGTAATGAACAAAGCCAAGCAAGGCAATATTGACAGGCCGGCTCAATGAGATCTGGCCAACATTGATATTCAAAAATTTAAAGTCCTTTTTAGCTCCCTGACTAATAATATAATTTTAGGTTGGTCATGCAGCTGATAACCCGGTCATTTCATGTATAAACTGGTAATAAAAAATAAGGCATGCTCAAAAAATATTTTATGTGATGAGTTCCAGCACATAGTACTGCCTTAGGGCCTGGCTTTCGAAGCTTAGTAATGCACGGCATATCCTTTTTAAAGGCAGCTTTGAGGGTTTTAACCGTACAGTCCCGGTTAGTTTAACCGAGATACCGGTCGGCAGAAAGGTTTCATAAGAAAGCACAAAATATCTTGTGATATATTCTGATTTGAAAATCAGCTTTCCGCATAAACATGATGTGATGACGATGCGAAGGATGTAATAACACATGCTCATAGCATCAAATCAATCCGTCGGCCTTTGAGGCTCGACAGGGAAGACCGGCTTTCGAGGCTCGAGTCTTGCATCAATGAAGCGGGTATGATAACCCATGGTTTATCCTAGCTTTCTATATGGCATCTCTCTCATGACTCAAGCCGGTGTTTTAACCTTAACAATTTCAGGGTCCAAAAAGGATTGACTTGTCAAGAGTACACGGGGTCATTTGATCGGAGTCGCATCAAGCGTACATGCATGTTTAACCATATATGGTGTTTTATCTTTGCCGGGTCAAGAGGGTGAGAAAGCTAAGCCCGATGGGCTGGAAGCCCCCAAATGCCCTTTATACCGTGGCATTATTATGCCGGGTCACAAGGGTGAGAAAGCTAAACTCGATGAGTTGGAAGCCCACCGGTGCCCTTTGTTTCGAAAAATAAAGACTCAAACTCTATTTGTAGGTTGAAACAACAAAATATGCCGGCTTTATTGATACTCAAAACATAAAGAAGTATATACAGAATTCTGCAAGTGGGGGAAGAAATTACAAAAAAGGAGTCACCGGAGCTAAGTATAATGAGGCCACTGGTGTTCCAGGGCCGGCTTGTTTCCCTCTTGGAGACATAAAATTTCTTTCTTAAGACCCTCCAGAGCATGAATTTTATTCAGGGATTCAAGTGCTAGTGGTACTGACCGTTGTTCAACTTCTTGGGATTACTTTGGAATCCTCCTTGGTTCTTATGCTGATTGCCCTGTCTAGGATGCTGCCCATTGCCATGATTTCCCTGATGTTGAAAACCAGCCCCCGGGCCATTTTGTGACCCGCCAGGTCCGTGTTGACCCGGGTGTCCTCCACCATTACCTCCTGGATTATTCTGGAAAGCCTGGCTACGAAACTCCTGCATGATAACAATTCACCCAAGAGTGACTGGCCGGCTTATCTTGAGTGTTGTGATTAGGGCAAGGTGCTTTAAGCGCCTCTTCATAATTGCGAGGTTTATTCCCATTATAAGCTCCTCCGGGTCGACCGTTGTGGCGCTGATTCTTGAAGCCTGTATTAGTGTTGGCCACAAAGTTTGACCCGCCGTCAGGCTGCTTCCGCTTATTATTTTGAGCCCCCTGGTTGCCTCCGGGTCCATGCTGACCTTTCCCTCCTTCAGATTTTTTGCCTTTGGTGGTCTTGTCCTCATCTGAGCCAAGATCCTTTGTGCTATCTGACTCGGCATATCTGGTGAGGACGTCCATCAAGTCGCCCATGTCTTGTACCTTTCGCTTGAGTCGTCCGAGCTTCTGGACCAAAGGCTGGAAGTGATAGTTCTTTTCCAATATTAGGACTGCTTGAGCCGCCGTGATGTTGTCTGATGAGTGGATGATTTCCGCGACCCAGCGAGTCCAATGGTGATCCGACTCCTCTACTCGTTGAACGCAATGCTGTAGGTCTACTATTGTCATAGGCTTCTTGCAGGTTCCTTGGAAATTCTTGATGAATCGCTCTTTCAGCTCGGCCCACGTGTTGATGGAGTTAGGCGACAAGTTTTTCAACCATGTCCGAGCCGGTCCTTCCAACATCATGGTTAAGTATTTAGCACATACAGCGTCACTGACATCCAGCATGTCCATCGCCAACTCATAACTTTTGATCCAAGACGCCGGCTCAAGATCTGCTGTGTAGTTTGGTACCTTACGAGGCCCCTTGAAATCTTTGGGCATGCGCTCAGCGCGGAGCACCGGGGATAGGCATGGTATACCAATCATCCTACTGTTGGACCCAGCCCCCAAACTTGCCAGTTGAGGGTGAAGCTGTTGGATCGCCCATGCTGCTGCTTCTGCCTGTCGTGCCCCTCTCGCAGCATCAACAACTGCCTGGGCGTCTGATGGCATGGGACGGGTTGGACAGACCTGAAGCTGCTGCCTTCGCCCACTGCTAGAAACAGCCGGGGACTCCACATGACGGCCCTTGCTAGCGTAGGGAGTGGAATGCATCCGATCCCGGCTGTATGAATACTGTGCCTATTGTATCACAACAGTCTTTAGCATCTCGATAGCGTTTCTAGCCTCAACCTCAAGAGGGGAGTTTCCGTTAATAGGCAGTGCTTCCAAATTCTGGGTTGCAGACAACATGTTGTCAACAAGATTGGAAAAGTGGCCCCGCGGCGTCTGAAATCGCCGAGGCGGGGATTGAGCCGGCGAGGGTTGAGCCGGTTCCCCTTGTCGATTTCCGGGTTGTTGAACAATTCCCGGTGTCTGTTGTGGGGTGTTAAAAAGTTGTTGTGGCTCAAGGTTCAGAGGGAGCCCACGGTGGCGTCTTCTCTCGTAAACCGCCTCCGATGCCTCCCTCTGAACTCCTAGTCGCCAGGCCTCGGCCTTAAGGCGCTTCGTCTCTTGATGTATGCGAGCCTGCAACTCCGTCATTCGTGCATTTTCAGCATCAATTTCCTTCTGAACCTCAACTATCTGACTACGCAATTTGGTTAGTTCCACATTGCGCTCTTCCTGATTTTCTGCAGTGACTGGGGTATCCACGAGTTTTGCCATCTCGTCCATGAGATCAGTCATGGCTTGAGCCGGCGTTTTAGTCGACCCGCCAGAACCTCCAACTGTGGCCGGATCTGGAACCGTCGTAGCCCCCGCCATGTAGACGGTGACTTGCCGAGGCGACTCATTGTATTCATCAGGGCCTTCGATCTCCAATGAGCCCCCAAGCCCGCCATCATAAAGAGGGTAGATCGACTTCGTATCTCCTGTGGATGATGCGCCGTCCGAGTTGATGAGGACGTCGCCGCTAGAGACCGGCTCATCCGAAAGGCTGACTCCATGCGTGAAGCCGACAAACACAGGACAAAGGCCGCCCTAGCATTGACTGGATTGGGCGCTCCGAGCCGGCTCGTCGATGTTGATGTAGGTGTCCGACTCGGAGGTCTCTAAACCAATCTCTCCGGCAGGATCTCGAAGCTCACATCTGATCGGGTCAGCCTTGACGCTCCAAGTCGGTTCGCTGACGTAGATCTTGTCACGGTGGTTCTTGACCATCTGGTTCCCCGCAAACTTCCCAAATCCTGGTAGGATTCCCTCCGAAAACTCAACTCCACCGGGCGAGAGCCCCACGGTGGGCGCCAACTGTCGTGGTTTTGTCAACCCGGCAGATGTCCTCGTAACAGGACTTAGGTGTGAGGCCATCATCGCTAGGTGGCGACTCGAAGGGGTTGAACGAGAGAGAGAGTCGGGTTTACCCAGGTTCGGCCCCTCCAATGGAGGTAATAGCCTACGTCCTGCTTTGTGTGTATTTGATGGGTAGATCTCGATTACAAGGGTGCGGAATCACTAACCTAGCTATCGAGAAGTTGTAACTTGGGTCCTTCGGGCCCTAGGGACCTGCCTTTATATATAGGTCAAGCCCTCGGGTTTATAATAGAGTCCGGGTCATATCATGACCCGTGACCTATAACATCTCTAACTTGTCTTGCATCTTAAGGAAACTCAGCCGGCGTCTTTAGCTTCATGGGCCTCGAGCCGCCGTCTTCAGGTGTTGGGCCGTCTGGCGACTATAGTCAGCCACCGCCTCGTTTGTCTTCGTCTTCATGATACGGCCCATCTTAAACTTGATTGTAGAGTCATTGATATGTTAACCCGGCCCAGTATGGCGGGTTATACCGTGGAGTTATATCCCCGACAAATGTGGAGGCTGACCCTGGCTCGGTCGATCAAGGTGTAGGTCATCGACTTGGCGACCTCCTGTCCTCCTGACCCAAGGAACGACACGATGAACGATGGCAGTTGTGCGTGCTGAGTCGGCGTTAGGGGCAGTAGCACTTTTGTGCACACGCAGTTCATATATATTATATTGATGTAAATTAGCGAGCTAATGTTTTGTAAATTACTCCGCCAACTAGGCACTGGACCAATTTGAGCATGTAAATGTGTCAATTGTATGTGCTGGCCTATCTATATATATTATCTCATTTTGAAATGTGAACAATTAAGATGAGAAATGCCTTCTGAAAATCGGCGTTGATCACCACTTGGAAACAAATGGATATCATATGATCCATAACTTAACAATCTTTACAACCATATGATCCATAACTACGTACTTAAGATAGTAACAACCAACGCATTTTATGAAGCGCATGGCGAGCAACCACAACTATACACTAGAAGTAGCTTGATCACGGCATTTCGGCATCTCGTGAATGAAAAGGAAGATCCCTTCACTGCCTTTGTAGAGCATGAGTATAACAGTGTCTCCAATTTTGAAATGTGGACGCATTGCCAGGACAACGGAGAACCTATTAATTTGAGTGGTTCCATTTGTGCGGGAAATGCAGTACCTTGTAATCACTTTGGCGTTCCTAGTAGGAATAAGTGTGATAGGACCATGCCGGGGAATACGTTTAGGAACAACTGCAGCGGACACTTTCTGTTGCAATGAAGAACAAAAACCAATTGTAACCTACCATTGAAGCTATCTATAGTTTATGAACAACAACATAAAAATAATATTTTTTACCAACATTTTGTTAACACAATTGGTCTTGTTCAATGTGTCGGCGTTCTGGGAACGGGGGTACCCAGACCTTCCTGCGTGCGGCCCAGGGCATGGCCCACGTCATCAACCAAACGCTGTCAGGCGCGGCCCCACTCAAGACAAGGCCCTCGCGAGGGCCCAAGCCTCGCGAGGAGGAGTAGCATCAAGACCAGCAAGGAATGGGCCTCCTCAGGCACCCTCCGGAGCGGCGGAGATCTCTATGCAAGGCGCGGCCTCAGGAGTCAAAGGTGACACAAGGAAGGACAGGCGGGCGCCAGCGCGCCAGGCGGCACAGTTTCCCCTTTAGTGCAAAGGGAGCAAGGACGTACGCGGGTTCCCAAAGGACCCCCCAAAGGTTTCCATTCCAGTGCAACAAGACCGCAACCACCAGCCCCGCAGGAAGGATGTCATCGCTGAGCCCATCCCTGCGCCGTCGACAGCTACTTTGCAGGCGAAGACCGCCTTTGGGCAGGGCGAGCACGGCCTGCACGGCGTCGGCCGCCTCCTGGACCTGGGTCTGAAGAGACGCCAGCTCCGCCCTAGCCTCCGCTTCGCCCCGGAGGGCGGCTTGGAAGGCAGCCTCGGCGGTCGTCAGCCGGGCCCGCAGCGTCTCCACCTCCTCCTGAAGCTCGTCAAGCTTGCGCTTCTTGGCCGCAGGCGCCCTGGGAAAAAAGAGGATCATGCTCGGAACGGCGGGCGAAGCGGCTAAGGAAAAGGGAGGCAACGGAATACTCACTCATCGACCAGGGCCCAGCGGCGGCGAACCTGCGCCGACCCTGAGGGCCCCCCACCGCTGCCTCCGGAGGAGGACGAGGGAGTTGAGGGCGCCACGCGCTTCCCCATGCCCGTGCCGTTTCCACCGGACGCCATGAAGCACGAGAAGATGGGAAGGAGAGGGGGTTTTCTCAGCGGAGCGAAGGAAACAAGAAGGAGCCTCAAGACTGCAATGCTCTTCCCTTGCCATGGGCGGGGCGGATTTATAGGCGTGACCGTAGGCACCAAGCGTCGTGGGAGGGCAGGCGTCGTGCGCCTCTCGGGCGCCGCGAGGCGGTTCGATCAGTGCAGTACCATCCACGTCGCCTCCCCTGCCAACTGAAGGGTCACATCCGCGTGGCCCGAGGGGTGGAGGCCCGAAGCAGCGGCAGCATTCAATGGGAAGCAATGATGGCCGGCGCAGCACCCGGGCGTCGTATCAGTTTGACCGGAAGCGGTTCCGGACGCCTCGGGGAGCGGAGGCGTCGCCGTCCGGGCATTCGACGCGTGTAAAGCCTGTTCCGCAGGCGATTGGGGCCCGCGGCGCTTCGGGCCGTCCTCAAGGCTTCGCCCGGAAGCCAGCTCGAGCGCGCCTTGGGCCCGGGGGCTACTGTCGGCGTTCTGGGAACGGGGGTACCCAGACCTGCCTGTCTGCGGCCCAGGGCATGGCCAACGTCATCAACCAAACGCTGTCAGGCGCGACCCCACTCAAGACAAGGCCCTCGCGAGGGACCAAGCCTCGTGAGGAGGAGCAGCATCAAGACCAGCAAGGAATGGGCCTCCTCAGGCACCCTCCGGAGTGGCGGAGATCTCTATGCAAGGCCCGGCCTCAGGAGTCAAAGGTGACGCAAGGAAGGACAGGCGGGCGCCAGCGCGCCAGGCGGCATAGTTTCCCCTTTAGTGCAAAGGGAGCAAGGACGTACGCGGGTTCCCAAAGCACCCCCCAAAGGTTTCCATTCCGGTGCAACAAGACCGCAACCACCAGCCCCGCAGGGAGGATGTCATCGCTGATCCCATCCCTGCGCCGTCGACAGCTACTTTGCAGGCGAAGACCGCCTTTGGGCAGGGCGAGCACGTACCCCTGTCCCCCTTCAAAATTGGCCGTTGTGGGATCCCTTCCCGCCATTGCGATAAGGGAAGAGGACCCGTGCCACCGCTATATATAGATGGTAGGCTGCACCGTAGAGGGGGGATCCGCATCCACTCCACCACTCATCCACCACCAAGTCACAGAGGGCCCCGAACACCTCTGGGGAGCCCTCATGAGGCCCTGAAACACTGTACTTGTTCATCCACCCCACCTCCTCGAGAGGCAATCCACCAAAGCAGGAGTAGGGTATTATGCTTCGCAGCGGCCCGAACCTGGGTAAACTGTCATGTTCATCTTCTTCCTCATCATTGTGCGAGTTTGCTGCTGTGTTCATCGAGTAGCAAGCTAGGTTGGGCGAAGCCACTGGGGATCTTCGCACACGCCCCTGTGCTCGAATCTTAAGGGTTTTGCGGAGCCCGAAATCCGACACAATGTGTGCAGCAGTGGAAGATTTGTTCCCATCCCAAATCCAGCGTTCAAACATTCTATTGGTAGTTTATGTAAAAAAATTATGACATGCTCGAAGTCTTTCCAGTGAAATTTGGTATGGTGAGTATCATATAGATTTTTAGCTATGCATCGAACATATCATGCGTAAAAAGTTGAAAGTGCTTATTTATTCAGGACAGTGCAGAAGAATAGTGGGCATACATTGGTAATTAGAAGTTGCTGTTGGCTAGGAAACATAGTCAGAAAAGGAAATCCCAATTGGTTTCTGGCTAGGAAACAGAGTTGAAAGAACACTAACCTAGATCAAATCTGGTCGGATGATGCCGCTGGGGAAGTAAACATCCATGTTAAAACCAGGCTTCAGTGTACGCACTAGAATTTTATTATCAACTTTAAGTTCATAAAGCTGAGATAATTTCCTCCAATGACACGCATCAAAATAGGGGCGACCAACGTTATCATTTTTTACCCGTACTTTCATTGTAGATCCATGGTTCGTGGTCAATATGACATCAATGGAGTCATTAACTAAGTAAAGGCCAGGATTTCCGTGTACACTTGTTCTTGCAAAGCAGGGGATGTACTGCGGGAAATGATAAGATCGTTACATATAATAGAGTAACAAAGCAAATATGGGAGAAATTGAGAGAACATAAAAATAGCTGAAATCAAAGTGCAAAATTATGTAATTAAATAGATAATGTAACCAAGATGACATGAAAATATGAGGGTAGTTGAAAGAACAGTACAACATAAATTTCCCTCATTTAGAAGAAAAAAAATCATGTTTGACGTCTATGCTGCATGTGACACCTTTTATCCAAATTTAGCAATGTATAGTACATGCTCATAATATTAGGCCATGCCAACCACGGTAGGGTGAGATTGAACATACTGTGCGCCCCCTGAAGTCGTCTGGTATGTTGAGATAGAACTTCTTGTCCGTCTGGACGCCGCCACCACACTTGCTCGATTTGTGCTTGCACTGTGGACACTACGAATGAAAACGCTTGAATCAGCTACAAGAAAAATTCATCGACGGCTATTTCTCCGGGTGATCGACAAGGATATACGAACTGCGATAAGGGATGCTCAAATATTTCACAAAATTTGAAGGAAAACCCATATTTCCTTGGTCGTTTCTCCATGATTTATTTTCTACGATCAACATACCCACTAGAATGCAACGTGTTCAAATTTGACATTTTTTGAGCTTTTTACTATATTTAGGCTTTTATGTGCACTTTCTAGGCATTTACTGCTAATAATTCAAGTTCGAACGTTCTGTACATGAAAAGGTGTTCAAAAACAGTTCGAAAAATCATAATTATGTCATTGAATAATTTTTTCCCATGTATTTTACAGGAAATTAATAGAATTTTAAAGGATATGTGTGGCAAGAGGCAACCAAGGATGTGTCGTTTATTGGTTTTGTAACTCTAGAAAAATGGAAACATGCCTGAAAAACATGATACCTCGTGTAGTACCTTGGCATGACCTCAATATGACGTGGTAAATATTTGAGGAGGTTTGACTAATGTCATCATACACACTCTTCATATATCGAACCATCGCCTATGAAGTTTCATGGTTCGGGAAGCGAAATCACCATGTTTTGAAGGGGAACCCATATTTTCTCGTCTACTATATTTAGGCTTTTATGTGCACTTTTCTAGGCCTTTTGTGCTTATAATTCAATTTCGGACAATCTGTACATGAACAAATATAAAAAAATAACTCTAAAAATCATAATTGTGGCATTACATAACATTTCATCTATTTTACAAGAAATTAATTGAAATTAAAATGATATGTGTGGGTAGAGGCAACCATAGATGTGTCGTTTATTGGTTTTTTAACTCTAGAAAATAGAAAACATGTCTCAAAAACATGATACCTTGTGTGGTCCCCTATCACGACCTCAATACGGTGTGTCAAACATTTGAGAAGGTTTGGCTAATGTCGTCATACACGCTCTTCATATATCGGACCATCACCTATGAGGTTTCATGGTTTTGGGAAGGAGATCGCCATGTTTTGAAGGGGAATCTATATTTCCTTTGTCCTTTCTCCTTGATATATTTTCTACGATCAACATACCCACTACAATGCACCGTGGTCAAATTCGACATTTTTTGGGCTCGTTTACTATATTTAGGATTTTATGTGCATTTTTCTAGGCCTTTTGTGCTTATAATTCAATTTTGGACAATCTATGCATGAAAAAAATGTAAAAACGGTTCTAAAATCATAATTGTGGTATTACATAAAATTTCATCTATTTTACAAGAAATTAATTGAAATTAAAATGATATGTGTGGGCAGAGGCAAATATAGATGTATCGTTTATTGGTTTTTTAACTCTAGAAAATGGAAAACATGTCTGAAAAACATGATACCTTGTGTGGTCCCCTGTCACGACCTCAATAGGATGTGTCAAATATTTAAGAAGGTTTGGCTAATGGCGTCATACACACTCTTCATGTATCGGACCATCACCTATGAGGTTTTATGGTTTTGGAAGGGAGATCGCCATGTTTTGAAGGGGAATCCATATTTCATTGGTCGTTTCTCCTTGATTTATTTTCTACAATCAACATACCCACCACAATGCACCGTGTACAAATTTGACATTTTTTGGGCTCGTTTACTATATTTAGTCTTTTACGTGCACTTTCTAAGCATTTACTGCTTATAATTCAAGTTCGAGCATTTTGTACATGAAGTCGTGTTCAAAAACAGTTCGAAAAATCATAATTGTGTCATTGAATAACTTTTAATACTACAGGAAATTAATAGAATTTTAAAGGATATGTGTGGGAATAGGAAGCCACGTATGTGTCTTTTATTGATTTTTTTAACACTAGAAAAAGGAAAACATGCCTGAAAAACATGATACCTAGCATGGTGTCTTTATGCGACACCACTATGCTGTGGTAAATATTTGAACACCAAGCAAAGTATTAATTATGTCTATCTGATTCTATCAGTTTACCAAAAATACAGTTTTGATCGCAAACGTTTTCTTACAACGAACCCTTTGCAAAACGTTCGATGGCACGAGAGAGAGAAGGCTTGTAATATGCGTGCGAGCTCGCTTTTAATGCCGAGCTGTGCATGCTAGTAGAGCTTTGCCACCCCGCAGTTATTTGCAGTGGCAGCTGCATGGGCACTTAAGTGCCTTGGCAACGCTATTGCGCCTGGTCTGTCGACGAGACCACGCGTCTAGTAGCACGCAACGACGACGGCTCAGGTTCTCGACGACTGCGCATGCTCTGGAAACATGCATGCTTGCAAAGCACAGGCAGGGCACACCGTGGCAAATTAAGTAGCCAGAGCGCGGACTGCGGCATCGTATATTTCGATATCGAGTACTATAAAAAAAGCACCGAACTATACGGCTTTTCGGCCAGGTCCTAGAGCTATCTCCACACGTCGATCATGCCACCTCGCCGCACACTAACTGGTAAGGAAGCGATGGCATGTCGTCGCGTCAAGTTCATTGCATCCCGCGACCGCACACTAACTGGTAAGAAGGCGATGGCATCCCACCGCGCCGAGTTCTTCGCCGCCCGCGACCGCACACCAACGTGGGCGGACTATGAAGCTGCCTACGCCGAATGGGCGAAGGATGAAGCGGAGGCCTAAGCCGCACAGGCCGAGCGAAAAAAGGAAAAAGCACGCAAGAAATGAGAGTCCATCCACACCAAGAAAGAAGCGGACGCACGCCCTGCTGAGGAGAGCTGGGCGGAGATCCAAGCACGGTGGGTTGCTGCTGGCATGGCCGAGAAGGAGAACGATGGCCTCTGGCCAGCATGGCCCGATGCCTCCACCTGCCATCAGGATCGCGGCGTTAGCTACCAAAGCCATTGACAAGAGCTGGCCGGAGATCCAAGCATGGTGTGGGCTGCCGCCGATAAGGACGATAGCGAATAGCGAGGGCGTCTGGCCAGCATCGGAGAAGTAGTTTGCGTGTGTGTCGCCCGAACGTTTATTTAATTAATTAGGAGCATCCAAGTACTAGTACTTACCCCTACTAGTAGTTTTTAGAGAAAATTATGATCTGCGAATTTAAGTACGTTCATCGAGTGTACAATTTTTCCGACGCGGGATCACAAATTTTCTCTTTTGTCGCACACGGGTATTTGATGCGGTTCGTTTGCGTTGCGAGTTTTCCCCGCGTAAGGTTCGAGTTTTGCAGCGAAATTTTCAGTAGGCGCGTGATTTCAGAAGCTATTCCTCCCACCCCATACCCACCCATCACATTTCCCCCTATCCCTCCTCTCTCTGCAGCCCAAACCGCCGCCGCCGCAACCAAATCTACGTTATGCCCCAGCCTCGCTCGTCGATCTAGTGAGGTAACCACCGATCTCCATCACCACCCCAGCCCGATTGCTCAGATGGAGCCTGCGAACCACCATAATGCCTCCACATCCCTATCCCCTATCGCCGAGCATACCGGCGTAAGCCCAACCACATATCACACGGAGGTCGAGGAGCTCATGGCGGTCGATGGCACGGTGGCCGCTGTGCGTGTCGACCTGGAGGAACACCTTGCCGTCGCCGCCAACTTGGTGCGGGCTCTGGCCGAGATGAAGTGCCCCACGCTTAAAATTTACTTGTTTCTTGTACACATACATATGTCAGTGGTACTGATCCATGCTTCGGCCCGTAGGGACACCTCGCCACCGACACACCTCACCGCCGACTTTGGACGGGCTCTATTCGAGATATGCCCAAGCAACTACCCCTCAGGACTTACCAAGTATGAACTGTCCAGTTCAATTTTACCAATACCAGTTGCAATGTTTAACTGTGCCAATTTCAGTTTCACCAATACAAGTTTTAATCGCCATGTTAGGTTGTGTGTACTCTGTAGTTAACACGTTTGTCGTTTATTTCAGTTATGCACACTTTGTTGTTCAAGTATGAACTGTCCAGTTCAATTTCATCAATACCAGTTAAAAACTTAGAATGCCTATGCTAGGTTGCTGTTAAGCCTACTGTAGTGAACAGTTATATCCATTTTTTATGCTATCCATTCGGTACCGTGCTGCTCTTCGCAATGAAGATATCACTGGAGATTTTGTCCTTCAATTACCATTAAATATTTTTGGTGAATGTTAACCCTGTACTAGTTGACATGCGTTTCCATGTACTTACGCAGGGTCACAATGCACGATGTTGTTGTTTATTGTCGAGGTTAGTCACATCCCAATATCTTATAGTATTTTATATCATTTGTGCAATTGCAGTTTAGCTTCTAACATTTACTTGTTGCTTGTAGGTACATATGTTAGCGGTACTGATCCACGTTTCGACCCGTAGGAACACCTCACCGCCGATTTTGGACGGGCTCTAGTCGAGATGAAATGCCCAAGAAACTACCCTTCGGAATTTACCAAGTAGAACGTTCCCAGATCAGTTTTACCAATACCAGTTGCAATGGGTATGTTCTGTAGGGTTGATGTGTTAAGCCTGTTGTAGTAAACATGGCTAACACATCTTGGCTATTCTCCCTACCCTTTTCTAGACAACTGGTCCATTTTCTGCTCTAGCATTACCTGGCTCCCGATGTTTAACCGTGTTAATTTCTGTTTTACCGGTACAAGTTTTAATGACTATGTTAGGTTGTCTGTACTCTGTAGTTAACAACTCAGTTGTTTATTTTAGCAATGCGCACTGTTGTTCAAGTATGAATTGTCCATTTTAATTTCACCAATACCAGTTACAATCTGACAATGCCTATGCTAGATTGTTGGTAATCCTGTTGTAGTGAACAGTTATATCCACTACTTTTCCTTTGTCCCTTTGCTATCGTGCTACTCCTCGCAATGAAAATATCACCGGAGATATTTTTATTTAATTAACATTTGTTATTTTTGGTGGATGTTAACCCTGTTGTATTTAACACACCTTTCTATGTACTTATGTATGTCTACAATGCGCGATACTGTTGTTTACCATCGAGGTTAGTCACATCCCATTGACTTATAGTATTTTACATCATTTGTGCAATTGCAGCTTAGGTTCTAACATTTTTTTGTTGCTTCTAGGTACATATGTCAGCGGTACTGATCCACGCTTCGACCCCCTTTGCATATAGGGCATGAGATAAACATGAACAAGCATCAAGTGAGGAAACTAAGATTTTTTTTGGCAAAAGAGACATATGATTGGAATTAAACTCTTTATTTACACTTTATCCAAGACATCAGTGAATATTAGGATGGTCAGTAATTTGTTACCTTCTTTTCTTGCCCAGAACAAGTTACTCTATTAGACATGAATACCTGAAAGTTGTCTTTTTTTCAATGGTTTCCGAAGGAATTTACTCAAGATTACCTTGCAAACTACCTGACCAGAGTGGAGGCAACGAAGGTTATAGTATATAATTCATGCTACCATGATAATGGTTTAGAAGTCTTCCTGAAGGCGGTGAAGCATGGACGGGCGATCATCACAAGGGGTTGGACAAAAGTTGTGTGCACCTTTGGCATGGAGGAGGGCACATTATGGGTATTCCGCTTCTTCAACACCATCGACATCCAAAAGGATTTATAATTCTCTCTTCACCTTTACCGCCTCTAGTACTATATATTGTGGTTCATCATATTTAATCTTCTGCCGAACTATATATGTAACCATCGAATATGTACTGAGCTTTTGATTTATGCATTGGCTGTTGAACCATTGTAATTAGGGTATGTATTGATGGATGTGAAATCCACATATAATTCAAATTTTGAAATTTCCAATTATAATAATAAATTAACGAAAGTAAGCTATTAGGTAATAAATTACAGTGCACACAGTTAGAACAAATAAACCGTGTGCGATGGTCTCATATATTACACACGATTGTTTGAAAAATAGCGTGTATGATTATCAGCTTTACAACACACACTCGCATATTTTGCGCGTGTGGGATTTGCGCAATGTCACACATGCGTTTGCACGCCGTAAGCGTGTGCGATTGGCGTCAATGGCACAAACGGTTCCAAACATGTGTGCGTGTGTAATGTAGGACGATAAGAAGACGGTTGGCATACGAAGCGCGTGTATGGTCGGAATAACTATCGCACACGATTATTAAATTGGCACGTTAGCGATAGTGGAGCCACCGCACACAGTTAAAAGTTTCGGACTGTGTGTCATAATGTACCTATCGCAAACAGGTCATGGGATTAAATGTTTGTGATGTCCATATTTCGCACACGAATATATCTACGCTATCGTCTCGGATGTGTGGTTGATCACAAACGTAACGTTAAAGTGTAGCGTGTGGGATATGCTACGACTTCGCATACACTTACTTTGGGCGAATCGTCAGCAGGCGCTCGCCCCATCACAGACGATGTTTCAGTGTCGTGTGGGATGGGCCCCTCTATCACCCACACATGCAAGACGATGGTTTAAAACTGCGTCGTGAAAATGGGTTAAAAATTGTTTGTATATTAACGGTATCACTGTGTGTGTGCCGCTCCCACCACCCAAGGACGCACCCGGCACCTCAACACCTTATCCCTACGTGTATGTTGTACAACTCATGAGATAGCCAGACACCCCTCCTCCCGCTGTTGGAGCGACGGACGGAGGGAGGAGGGATCCACAGCCTCCCCGACGCACACAGTGGGGAAACTTGTTACCTCGTGTCACCTGTTCATGAAGAGGACAGACTGCCTGGATTAGGCCCATGACTGATTGGTTTCTCTCTCTCTATTTATGTTATGCTATGCTAATGAGATTTTGCAATGTCCAGCAACCTAGCAAGAGGGTGAGACTACACGCTCACACCATATACCAGCGACGTACGTCACCCTCATTGGGGAAAACCAGATCGTTAGCTAGACTTTGAGCCGAACAATATTAACCACTAAAATTCTACTATTAAAGAGGAGTTGGTAGATCCATCTCACTTTCTTCGTGGTTTTTCTCTCCCCGCACACCTCTCCTCCTTTTTGGTTCCCTATTGATTTTGTTGGTTAATCTCAACCGATGCCACACAAAATAAAAAACAACGTAAATAGTGTAACTCAGAATAATCTAAATTAATTTGATACTTTCCGAAAATCACGTCCCACATCAACTCAATCAAATCAAATCTTACCAAAACCTCAACTAAATCAAAAATTTCATTGTCTAGCCCTATCCATACTCAAATCAAATTAAATCTTACCAAAATCCAGAATATGATGGGTGTAAGGTATATGTCAGACAAGATTGATGTAGAACCATTAGTGCTCCGGTTGTAACACACGAACAATTAGCTAGTCAACTTAATACTTCCTCTGTTCCTAAATATAAGTCTTTTTAGACATTTTAATAGGGGACTACATACGGAGCAAAATGAATGAATTTACACTCTAAAATATGTCTACATACATCCGTACGTAGTTCAATAGTGGAATCATTAAAAAGATTTATATTTAGGAACGGAGGGAGTAGTACCCATTAAATTATCGAAAAACCTAGGACTCAACCGACGGTTTTTTGTTGCATATCCACCACATTGCTCGAGTGACGCATGTCCCTATGGTGCCCACCACCATTTTATCTGCTTCACGCATTATCTCGACGCGAGAACTTTGGTCCAATTGTTTCGTTCGTTCTTCTTCCTCTGTTCCCTTTTTTCTCAATTCACTATGGTGACACCGTACCACCACCGAAAACCATGACTACAACCTGCCATTACGCTACGAGCTCCACCAAAAAACCAGTGTTGCAGCAACCATCGCTACAAACCTATCCCGGCCATAGTTGCTACAAGTTGGGCGAGTTACGGTCTCTTCATATCACGCCGACGAGGCGAGGCTGCTTCAATGGACCGCTGTTGCAGGGCGTCTGCTACAAGCAGTGCTCGTGACACGACCGGCAATTGAAATGGTTTGCAATGGGGGGTATGTTTCTGAAACATCCATGGTGTTGCACTGGTTTGCAACTGGGGCTATGTTTCTGAAACATTTATGTTGTTGCAATGGTCTGCAACGGGGGCTATGTGTTTGAAACATGTCTAATGTTGCAATGATGGTCGCAGTGCGCTTCTACAACATGACTCTTGTTTCAAAGGAAAAAACGATTCGGGACAGATTGCAACGAGGCTCTTGTTGCTATAGCACAACACTAGCCTTGTTGCAAAGTCACGCACTCATGTGGGAGAGATCGGATGGCTATTCGAGGCTCCATTCAATGGTTGCCGAGGCGGTCAATCTTTGTAGAATATCATCTGACCGACGGCGCAGCACTGCCGTTAAATTATGTGGTACGATGTAGCTCCTAAATTTTTTGGCGCTCGTTGACAAGCATTGTCGGTTTTGAACAAGAAAAGAAAAACTAACCAAACGAGCTCTAAAACTCAATGGCGTGTAATTTTTGTATACTAGAGTGGGAGGAATCAGATTTCCCAAACAAGCCGGTATGCGAAAAATAGTTCCCACACAAAGCATGCACGCTGCCTGCATCTAAGAGCATCTCCAACAGTCGCCCAACGCGCGGCGCGCTAAAAATGCGTTTGCGGCGCGCCGATCGCCTGTTTTGGCGCGGCGGGGAGCGCTGGCTCCAGCGGCCGCTGTAAACTTTAGCGCGCTCGTTGCTCCAGCAGGCGCGCTAAAATGCAGCGCGCGCGAGCAGTCGGAGCTTGCCATATGTTGCATTTTGGACGTGAAATAAATTTCAAACATCAAAACAAAGATATGGCATAATTTAAATCATACAAACAAGTTCATGATGACATAAAAAGTTCATGCCCACAAGTTCAAATTCATGCCCACAACATCATCCAACCAAGTTCAAAATCCGAACCAAGTTCATGACACAAAAGTTCACACCAACGAATGGCCCATCAACAATCAAGCCTCATCCTCGTCTTCATCTTCCTCTTCCTCCGATTCATCATCCGAAGACGATTCTTCCTCCTCCTCTTCATTGTCGCGCGCCGCATCATCATGTGAAGCTCGGAAGGGGTTGGCAAGATCTTCAACGGCATCTTCATGCGAAGGTGTGTGAGGCACACCGGAAGACATTCCGCCCATGCCGCCCGGAGGTGCTCCCATGCCTCCCATGAGAGACGCAAAACTCATGCCTCCCATGCCGCCCGGAGGTGCTCCGAAGCCACCCATGCCTCCCATGGTCTCCATGGTAGCTCCAAAGCCAACCATGGCACCCATGCCGCCCATGGTAGCTCCGAAGCCACCGATGCCTCCCATGCCGCCAAGGCCACCGCCTCCCATGCCGCGAATCATGGCTCTTTTTTGGATCAAGACTTCTTCACGGGCAAGATTGACATACTCCTTTTGCGGCTCATTGAGGGTAGACGTGTCCATCAAGAACAAGTACTTCTCCCAATCCAACAATCTAGATCGCTCCTCCAATGCCACCTTCCTCTCCTCGGCCGCCACCCTCCTCTCCTCGGCCGCGGCATCTTTGTTCCTTGCCATCTTCCTCGCCTCGTTCGCTTCCTTTCTTGCCTTCACAATAGCTTCCATAGCATTTTTGAGCTCGTCATCTCCTTTCCTCTTCTTCTTTTCTTTTGCGTCTTTCTTGGTACCAACGGATGGATCCCTCGACACTTGCAACCAAGTATCGCATAGCAAGACGTCTTCATCATTGGTGTAGTTGCCTCCTCTTCCTTTCGGTGCGTCGACAATGCCCTCACCATCCTCGTCCACCTCGAACTCATGGTCATCGAAATGCATGTCATTGGTTTGAGACCAATGTGAATTATTGGAGCCAACACCCATAGTTGACATATATGCCTCATCGTTGAAACTACAAAGTATATATAACGAAGCAAATATGCTATCTATATGTATGCATTCAAAAAATACAACAACAAAAAGTTGGCGAAATTTTATACCTTTGGGGCATTTCCTCGAACACCTTGTGCGCGTCGGCCGCCGGCTCAACAAGTGAGCTCGCCGGCGCTTCGGTAGCCGCCGCGCCCATCGCACGCCCTGCAACCTTCTTCCTCGACGGCTTCGAGGAGCCGGAGCCGTCCGCCGCCTTGTTCTTCTTCGCCGATACCTTGCCCTTCTTCGGCCGCGCCACATTTGGGAGCTTCGATAGGGGGGCACATGGCTTCACGGCGGGCGCCGGCGCGACGCCACCCGCCGCCGAGGTCATCCGTGGCGGCATGAAAAGGCCGCGCGCGATGACGGTGCTTGGAGGAGCTCCGGCGGAGGCGAAGCCAAAACTCCCCGCGCTAGGGTTTGCGGCGACGGCGGCGGCGGCCGAGGGGTCGCGGGAGTAGGAAGGGGTGAGGGGGGTGCCGGCGCCGGCGTCCATCGGGTCGATTCGCCGGCGGCGGCGCGGGCGGGCGAAGGTGGCGCAGCGGAGAGAGTGCGGCGCGAGCGCTCGAGTGTGCGGCACGCGGAAGCGGGCGCACCAAATACACAGCGCGTGATGGCGATTCGGACCGCGCGCTCAACTCTATATGCCGCATGCGCACTTATTGCGCGTCCGCTGGAGCCCCAATATCGATTGCGCGCGCTCTAAAAAGGACAAATTTGTGGCGCGGCGCTTTTAGCGCGGCTGTTGGAGATGCTGAGGAAAAATAGTATGTTGCTTATATTTGGTCTGTTCTGGCCACAACAATGGCGCATCGACCATGCCATCTTTGGCTTGCTCCCCAACAAAACCAAGCCCCCCACCGCGACGCAAGGCAGCCAGCCAGCCACACTCGCGCGCGCACGCCGGAGTCGGTCGTACGTCGGGGGAGAGGCCACACACAAGGTTGCAACACAATCCAAGGCCTTCCCCCGCATGCACGCCGGCGAAGCGGCCGGCGTCCTCGTCAAAAACCAAACCTCCCGTCGAGCACAAACGTCCGTGCACCAGTCGAGCGAGCTTCTTCGATACCCTGCGACGATCCAACCCCTGCGCTTGGGATGAGCCTGAGCTTGTGATGGTGCGGCGATTCCTGGGACGCGGACAGAGCCTCGACAGATTCCTACCGCGGCGCCGAGTCATGACGTCCAGCCCGTCCTTCTCGCCCTCCTCCGCGTCGCTGCGGTCGTCGTCGTCGTTGTCCTCACAGTGCAGCACCAGCGGCAGGGGAAGCATGGCCGAGGAGCAGGAAGCCATTGTTGCGCCACTGCCGCCGGTGCGGAAGCGGGTGCTGTCGAGGAGCCACGGGTCTAGGGCCGTGCCGGGTCGGCAACTCCCGCCAAAGAACGCCGCCCGGGACGCCGGACCGCCTTCAGGTTCGATAGTTTCCATGTGTTGGGCCCTGACGGTGGCAGTTGGTTCGTAATTGCATAGGTTTTGACGTGGCTGCCGGATCGGGATGCAGAAATGGATTTGATGAAAGAGAGATTCGCCAAGCTGTTGCTCGGGGAGGACATGTCCGGCACCGGAAAAGGCGTCTCCTCCGCTCTTGCTCTCTCCAATGCCATCACAAACCTTGCAGGTAATGTTAACTATACATGCAACACCACTCTGTCCATCTCTTGTTCTGTTCCTGTTCCTTTCCATGACATTGTTCCTCCCTCCCTTCTTGATAATGGAATTGGGCAACTGATTTGCAGCTTCGGTGTTCGGGGAGCAGCGCTGCCTGGAGCCCATGTCGGCCGACCGAAGAGCACGATGGAAGATGGAGATCGACTGGCTTCTGTCAGTCACCGATCACATTGTCGAATTCGTTCCATTGCAACAAGTGTCCGAGGATGGGACCAGCATGGAGGTCACTGTCACACCACTTAACTCCAATAGGCTTTTCTAGCAATTATCACAAACATTGCAACTTTTACTTATCACACAGGTGATGGGCACCCAGTTGCACAGGGACATTCTCATCAACATCCCCGCCTTGCGAAAACTTGATGCAATGCTCCTCGTAAGCTCGCTACACAAATTCTTAGAGATCTTGTTTCCATGATCCTTTTCAACAATTTACGAGTCAAAGTTCATGTTTTGTGTATGTGGAGCAGGGTTATCTTGACAATTTCAAGGAGGAACAAGAGTTCTGGTACGTGTCGAAAGACGCCAAGGAGAACGAGAAGGGCAATGCACCGAGAGACAGTGAGAAATGGTGGATACCAACGGTGAGAGTCCCTCCCGAGGGTCTCTCCGACCAGTCAAGGAAGTGGCTCCAGCACCAGAAGGACCTTGTCGGGCAAGTTCTCAAGGCAGCCATGGCCATCAATGTTGATGTCCTTGGAGAGATGGAGATCCCAGAAGAGTACATTGAGGATCTACCCAAGGTTCGCCTAATTTTAATAAATTCACCATGTTTTCCTGAAATGTAGTCTTAATGTAACAATACAATTCTTCTTCAGATAGAGAAATTCTAAGGCTAATCAAACAGAGTGGCTACTTCTCTTGCAGAATGGGAGGGAAAGTCTCGGAGACGCCATATACAGAACAATAACCGATGAGAATTTTGACCCCAACGGACTCCTGGAATCCATAGACCTGTCGACGGAACACAAAATCGTCGACCTCAAGGACAGAATCGAGGCCTCCGTTGTCATCTGGCAGAGGAAACTCTGCAACAAGCTGTCATGGGGCCCCGGCGTGAGCTTGGAGAAACGCGAGCAGTTCGAGGAGCGCGCGGAGACCGTCCTGCTCATCCTCAAGCACAAGTTCCCTGGAACTGCCCAGTCATCGCTTGACATAAGCAAGATCCAATACAACAAGGTACTAATATTAGTACATAGAGAAGCAACAATGTTGCAGTACTTTTCGAACGTGCTGCAGTACTTCTTTTTTAGCTGCGTTCTATAGTACTTGTTTCGTCGTGTCCGTATCCAATGTTTGCTGTTTTTCTTTCAGGATGTTGGGTTTGCCATCTTGGAGAGCTACTCCAGGGCACTCGAGAGCTTGGCATTCGCGGTTCTGTCACGCATCGAGGATGTCCTCTATGCCGACACCGTTGCTCGGGACCCGAGGCGCTCGAAATCGAGGCGGCGACCTAGTTTAGAGGACGGCAGCCCCAAGTCTCTCGTTGCGACGACGCGGAGGCCACTTCGGCCAGGTCCAACGATTCATTTTGTTGGCAGGAGCTCGAGGACAGGAGCTTGGATACCAGCGGTGGCAAGCTGAAGAAGATTCCCCGTATCAGCACGAGGAAATTTATGCACGTAGACAAGGTCGAGATGAGCGTGTGCGCTGTTGGTGGCGGATCAAGAAGCTTTTCTCATAGATGAGACGGGCAGCTTGCATTGCGTGTGCATGGATGTGCTTTGACAGGGAGGCGTCTGATGAAGAGAGGCGCCTGTAAAATACTAGCTCAGAGTAAGTGAGATTGGGGAGGAAGTGATGTAAATTTCGCGGCCAGTGCTACAAATCAGCCGGTTGATAATGAACAAATGTAAGCCGCCTCTCCAGCCGTCAGATTGCCCGATGTGTAGCCGTTAGATTGGGTCAACGCAGGAATCGCACGCAACAACTAGCCATCAATCCCACCTAGCACAACGGTAGTTCTCATCCTCAATCCCACCCCACCGCGGCGTCTGCGTCGGCGACCTAGCAGTACCGGAGCCACCGGCAGAGCTCCCACGCAGCAACAACGGGAGCCGATGGAAACCAAGCTTCAACGCAACACCGACGACCCCGGGGAAACTCCACCGCAGCTCCATGGCAGCACCGCGGAGCAAAAAAAAAGCTCCGACGAAACACCGTCGGCGTCCGTCGAAGTTTCGTTGCAGCTGCGGCGGAGCTCCATTGCAGCCACCGGCGCGCGACGTTCCGGTGAAGCTCCATTGAAGCCCCGGCCGTGCTCCATTGGAGCCGGACGCATTCCATTGCAGCCACTGGCGCGCAACGTTCCGGTGAAGCTCCATTGGAGCCCCGACCGCGCTCCATTACAGCCACGGCGGAGCTCCGTTGCAGCCGGATGCGCTCCATTGCAACGCAAGCGACGACGGAGGATCTGCGACGCACGACCACCCCATCTGTTGCGCTGCAGCTGAGCCGCCTGACGGCGTGTTGTACTGCATCTCCCCCCATCCGCCGAGATCTGCGTGGAAGCTACTCCCTGCCGCCGAAGAAATCAAACCATTGCAGCACGGCCTTGCAGCACTCCTCGTCGGCAGCACCGGCGGGGTTCGCCGACGTGCTCACAACACCACCACAGAGCAACACCGGTCGTGGTGGAGCATCGGTGCTGCGCGGTGAGCTCGTTGTTGTTCAGCTCTATCCCTCTCTCTCTCTCTCTCTCTCTCTCTCTCTATCTCTTTGCTTGCAACAATGGTAGACATCCTCCATGGATTGCAGCTGGGGGGGGGGGGGGGGGGGGGGGGGGATGTAGCACGCACGTGCCAGATCGGAGGGGGACATGGCTAGCAGCGGTGGAGAGGAGGTGAAATGGAGGAGGGGTGAGGAGAGAAAGAAAGAGCAGAGGGGATTAGATCGGGAGGAAGAAGATTCGGAAGAGATAAGGGGAGGGGAGCGTACGTAGCGTGGGGCCAGACACGTGTCATGCGCCTGAGGAGGCTTACGCTGCGTAGAAATCAGCCGGTTGATTTAAAACGTTTTCCAAATTTCGCTCTACTCATCCCAGCTGAGCTGCAATGAAATTAGTACTACTCAGCTGAGTAGCATTTTTGGTTGGCATGAAACATGAGTAGTATGGTTGTTGCTTAACGACCGAAATCTAAATAACTCAAAATCACACAAACAGTAATCTTCATCGACATACCCACCATGAAAAAAAAACTTGCCTGGAGATTTCACAAGGTAATGACAATTCGCGCAAATACCGCCCCACCATTTCCCTTCCAAAATCTCAGAACGTTTGCAACGCAACAATTTGACTGGGAAACTCTGGAGTCACTGGCACCGCACATAAAGTCACATAAAGTACATGAAGAAAATGCACATTGACAATTTATTCGCAATAGCAGTTTGGCAGACAAGTTCAAACTACATCGATATGACACCAGGTCTGGCTGATTGCTTCGGTTCCAAAGAGCTGAAACTCCTACAGTGCCTTGAGGATCTCCTCGGCACCAGAGATTGTGAACTGGCCTCCTTCCTCGATGTTTGCGACGGTGACCTTGAGGTCGTCAGCAAGGAGAGCAAAGCGCTTAGAACGAAGACCCAATCCTTTCTCCGTGAGATCAAGCTCAAGACCAAGTGCTTTTGTGTATGCTGCCGCTCCATCAGCAAGGAACTTCACATGCTTGTTCTCTGGGTATGTCTTTGCCCATGCCTTCATGACAAAGGGGTCATTAACTGCAAAACAACAGCATAGTGAATTAATCAAGTATAATTCTGGACCTAGCTGCTTTAAGTCGAGATCATATGATGAGGATAGTGTGCCCATTCGTATAAGAAGGTCACTGCAACCACTAGGCTACAGGCCCGTTCACACGTTCACTAAATATGAACCGATCATTCGATGTTACCAGGCTACCTTACCATTATACAGAGAACACTAAGAACTCAAAGCATCTAATATATGCTTCCATGTGGCCATCCATGTTCAGGCTGTGTTGAGAAAAATTACAGGTAATATCTGCTTTCAGAACATGATAAGGGACAGAAAAAATATGCAGAAACCATACCGCTGACAAGCAGGATGTCATCTACACCCTTGGCTTTGAGATCCTCAGCCTGAGTAATGAAGCCTGGTACATGCTGATTGCTGCATTAATAGAAGATAGCAGACACAATGTGACTGCGTGAGTGCTCTTTCTTTCTACAATATGGAAAAGGAAAGTCTACAAAACAGAACAAAAGGAGCAACAGAATCCCGTTTGCTGACAAAAATATGAACACAAAAAAATTGTCTTACAGCAGGAGCTGATCACGACCTAATAATACAAGAAAAATAAATGCCAAGTTGCCCGCAGGGTAGTGATCAGTGAAGCAACAACTCAAATATCCCAAACTTGTACTTATAAAATACAAATTGAAACAGTGAAACAAAAATAATCTACTAGAGTACTATGCCAAGCTCTATCAAAAATCCCGTCAAATCAGCCGGCTTAGAGCACTCGCTCACAAAAAAAGATACATTTATGGAAGCTCAGCTAGATAGATGCGTCCAGGCTCACAAATTGTCATTTACATGTGAAATTTGACAAGAAATAGCTGGCAGTTAAGCAAAATCTTGCAGCTATTGGAGGGCAAAGTAAATCAATTCCGGAGGAAGAGGGGGTCCTGGCTCCTAAACAGATCTAGACTTCTAGAGCCCCTGTCCACAAATTTGCAGGGTCCAGTTTCGCAGCAGCTATAAGCCAGAAGGAAAAAGTCAATATTGGATCCTTCCACTAACAATTCAGCCTCGCTATCCAATCAGTTGCAAGAGATCAAACGCTCACTTCGTTTTTTCTCGATCTGTTGAGAAAAAATGAAGTGAGCGTTCTCGTCGGGGAAGGAAGATACCTGCAGGTGGGGGTGAAGGCACCGGGGACGCCGAAGAGGATGACCTTCTTGCCGGCGGCCAGGGAGTGGATGGAGACCTGCTGCAGCTGGTCGTTCTCGTCGAACCACCCGACCTGGCCGTCGGGGAGGGTGCTGCCCACGCCAATCGGAGCCATGGTCGCTCTTGCTTGCTCTGGGTTTGGTAGGGGGGAATGAGGGTCTAGATTCTACTAGAACGGAAGGCAGGCGACAGGGAGGGAGGGGGTTGAAAGGGATAGAAAACAATGGGGTATGGTATCGAAGGCGAACGAATAAATAGTGGATGTGCAATTGATTGGGTTGAATTGGCTTGCCGGTTGGTTGGTGGCCTTGGGTGCGTCGCCGTGTGTGAACGCCAAATTCCGGGCATATGTTCTTCCCTGCTCAACAAGAAAAATATAAAATCGTCCTCATCATTCTAACCTATAAGGTGGCTGGGCGACCCGCTCACCCGATGGTCCCTCGATTTCCATTCGATTCTGCCCGTTCGATCTGCACAAGTCGGGTCAACGCTGTTGTGCCAGCGTTCGATTTTCACAGCGTTTTTTGACCTGCAGTTCTTTTCGTGCCGCCGGATGACTGGTGGGCTCTGCAAGCTTCTCAATTGGCTGTGTTAGAATTCATCGCGTAAGCCATCCCTGACGCATCGCGTGTCTCGTCACCCTTCGTCGCCCGGGTCGTGCGTCGCGGGGGAGCCGCGAAAGGATTGGTCGACGCATGTGTACCCGGTTTCTGCACCCTTGGATGTGTTGTGATGGTGACGGGTGGGCCTATGCTGCTCCTGGTCCCGCTCGTCTGCTGCTATGGCTGCAAGTCTCTCGTATTTTGTATTGCCTCGGTCAACCGCCCCTGATGCACCGCTCCTCACGCGCTGCCCGCGTCGTGCGTCGTGGGGAGTCACTGCGTCTTGCGTCAGCTGCAGTGGGGTGGGCCAACGCATGTGCACCCAGCTTGTGCCCACGTTTTGCTGCCGACACGATGACATGTGGCCCCGTGCTCCTCCTGGTCCCCCTCGTCATTTGCAGTGCCTGCGCTGTGTGGGCGTCTTGTTCGCCCGGCGTTGGAGATAGTAGTTGTTGGCGAGGCTTTCCTTTGACTCCACACAGCCGCCGCACACGTCCTCCTGCGTTGGCCTCCCTTGTCCCTTCTTCCTCCTCACTAGCTCACCACAGCCGCAACATGTGAATCCTCGCGCCGGAGTAGCGCCTTGCTCGTCGCCCACCTTCAAATCCTTCGCCCCTAGCCGCTCGTCCGCCGCCCCGCGGCCGATTGAGGAGGAGGCGAGGGGAGGAGCAGACTGCGGTGTGGATAAAATGAGAGAAGCGGCCGGCGGCGCGGATGAAGAAGAGGAGCAGCCGGTGGCACGGATCAAGGGAGAGAGCACCGGCGGAGGTGGAAACTGCGACGCGCAGATGGGAGAGAGTTCGTGCATTGGGAGAGGGAGGTGAGAGCGTCGAGCCAGGAGCCGGCTCGGCTCGGCGGCCCAGCCATGGAGCTGGCATTGCGGACTCTCCGCTGACCTCCTTGGCAAGCAGCATCCAGAACTGAATTAGCGTTTGTGACGCCCTTAGGTATTTTTGTCCTCCCATGGCCACCTCTCTTTCTTCCCCTCTCTTCATGTACTCTGTTTTATTGCACTACTCTCTGTGTCACGTATGTTGCTGAATTTTTCTTTATTGTGGTTGGGTGTTGCCACAAAACCTGCGACTCTAGCAAGATGTAGTTCTCGACAAATTGCTTGTAGCTGCTCTCTCTTTACCTGTTCATTTTCAGTTTCTCTGGTTTTGATTTCCTGATATTCAATCTATCTAATAGAGAAATGGATTTGGGTGACTCTCTCTCTGTCTCTCAGATCTAAGAGAGAAGTGGAGCAGAAGAATCCAATAGAAGAATTTGTTGAAGAACAAGGTGACTCTCTCTCTGTCTCTCAAGTGAACACGTTTCATTTTGATGTTATGATTTGTGCTAATGTAAATATGAGCTGTGCATATTGATCTAAATGTATTTGAAAAAGGGTCTGGTTGTGGAACATTTGATAGACAATTTTCTTATACAAGATGGAACCAGTTGTTTTGATGTATTTTCTACCGATATTCCTGTAAATGGTTTGCATACATTGTTTTCTTATAAAGGAAACATATGGGATATGGGTGTATGGTTATCGCAATTCAGAGGTCCTGCGATGTCATCAATATAACCTCTCTGGTTTTAGTTTTCTGATATAAAATTTATCTTTACCGAACAGAACGAAGATAGCTACGAAGAAGAGCATATGTAAGGACTGACCTTTTCATGTTGCTGTCTTCAGGGCAATGTTTATTGACAAAATTTTGCTTTGGAAAAGACTTCCCGTATGCTGCCTGAAATGGATTCTTCATTACGTTGTCTTTGAATTCGCACCAAATTCAGTCACAGAAACTCAAATGCAAACGACATCAAACTTCCTGAAACTGTACATTGGAGACTGAAAAAGGTAAAAATCTCACTTTAGAAAGGGAGGGTCACAATCTTTGAAATCCGTGAAGATTAGGCAGGAACCTATTTACTCTATTAATGCTGGAATACCGCAGAAATAAGTTAAATGATTGTCTTGTTCCAATAGAAGTAATATTTTCCCAAAAAGATTATACCTTGCCTACCAGCCTTTTGTGCACAACTAATGCTAACATGCTTGTTTGAGAGGGAAGTCTTCTGCTGACTACCTCTTCAGTATGTTAATGAAGAATTCAATATTGGTTCAGCCAATAGGAATTTCACCGGCGATTGTTTGTAAACCGCCCTCGGTACATTGTCCTAAAGTAATACTTGTTGTAGTTATTGAATCGAGATATCTGCAGCTATTTACTTCCATTTGACTTCTACATTCTAGGATGAATTTTGTGTTCGTCTGCCTCAAGATGTTGTCACCCATGTGTTACTTTTGTAGAAGATGTATCATTTGACTTCTTCTTTTAGGTTTAATTTCTGTTTAGTTAATGCCCACAGATTGTGATGTTCATATATGGATATTTTTTGTCAATTGTGTTGCTTCAGTATGTAGGTGCTACTGTCCATGTGGGATATATAATAGGTCAGACTGGTTTGCTAGCTTAATTGTTTAGCTCGATTTTTTCATTTAGGAGAGTCCTCCTCTTGAGCTGCATCTTTTGTGCAGCTCCAAAAGTAGCAGCTCCAAAATTCTACGTTTCAAAAAACTCTATTCAGTGTGCTTGATTACTCCACTTCATGTTTATCCTTGCATAAAAGAGGACCTTTATCCTGATAGACATGGAAACACCGGTTCACATTGAGTGCATCATCGCTAATCAGTTACTATGTATGGTCAGCGGACATGCTTGCTTATTCCTGTAACAGATTGTTAATGTACCTGCTTAGCTTTTCTAACCTTTTAGATTTGACATTTCTTGAGAACTTCGTATATGATTCTTGAGAAGTTATACAGATCTGGAAGTATCTGGTTTTATTGGTAAAACCCATTACCTGCATGTCCTTATTTATTTTATTAGTCAAACATAATATCAGATCGCCTAGAATTATTATTCTTTATTACAGTCTCATACTAAAGTAGTCTAAAGTAGTCTGATTAGTTGTAGTAATTCATAAATATTTTCAGTATAGTTCTTTTTGGGTTTCTAGGCATAGAATTTACTTCAAAATTTTAATCGTTATTTGGTTAGTAAGGCTCTTTTTTCCCAATTGTGATGTTCGAAACGTTTTCTTCTCTTGATAATGATCTACAATAAAACAGACATATGCTTTATACAAACAGACACAATAGGAGTTAACTGGTACCTAGCTTTTGAAACCACTGATATATAGTACAAAATATTATTTTAGTAGAACAGAAGAGATGCAATCTTATGGATATTTCCGCATTTGTAAGAAACAGTCCAGCTTGGCAAGCGGACTTGACTAGCCATGTGTAGGACTCAGCCCTGCTGGCTTCCAAATGATTAGTATTTGTGTTTTCCTAAGTTCCTGTTAGCCCAAATGCATCAGTTAAGTAGACAGTGTTATGTTGAAAAAAGTAAAGTGACTACTCTTTTGTTACTTGCAGTACAGATATATGCTATCACATATTACCTTATGCTCTCTTTGGATTTCAGTATATGCCTGCGAACAAATAAGTCACTAATATCAATGCCTAAGAACTATTTTGTTTGCCATTCTGATCGTTCCAGCAGAGAGCAATGGATACAAGAGAAATATGTAAAGAGTTGTCCCTAGGAGAAATATGCAACAACTCATTCAGGTTACTTGTGAATCAATAATGCCTCTGTATCATTACACACACATACTTAAGAATGTGTCTTTTGAGACTGAGCTTGTGTCAATACCTCACACTTATATGCCATTCCAACTATCTGTTGCAGAAGAGAGCAAGGGATATATAAGAAATCTCCAGGCAGCTTTGCTTAGGTGCATCATCTTCTGCTAGGAGTCAGCTTGATGAACGACCTTCTCAGGTCAATTCTTGTGTCAGTGTTTTGGCTTTTCTCCATTGGTTTGTAAAAACCGCATGGTAACTTGACTTTACAGAGAACCTTCTGCATTATAACTTTTGTTTAATTGGTTCTTTCAAGAAAACTTTTGTTGAATTGGTTGATAACGCCCATGTGTATATACTTAGTGTATGTTTGACCAGATTGTTTTAACTTATATTGTTTCTATACTTCAGGAGATTGCAACTGACATGTTGGATGGGAGGCTGCAACTGATATGCTGGACAGGAATAACCCAATTTTTGTTATACAGGCTCATCCACCCATTTTATACAGTTTACGCTTGGTGTCACATGTCCAGTAATAAAGAAACAGTTGCTTTAGTTTCTTAAAACAATCTACAGGAACCCAGTGTATAATTAGTGTCATAAGCGGGAGTGGCCTTCACCTGAAAACGACGTGCCGAACAAGCCTGAGGTAATATATACCTCTAAACTAATGCTCCTTGTTTGGTCGCATATGGGACATGCTGAATCATGTTATTCTACTAGATCATGATTGGTGCGCGTTGCTGCGCCCGTCTATTTTTACAATAGAATGGTAGTAATTTTACAAATATAGACATGGAAGAACTGAATTCATATTTACAATGAAAGAACTTCCGAACCATGATGTAGACAAACCCAATATTTATCATTTAACATAATTGTCATCTTCTATAATTTTCAGGTCATATTGGCTATGCTCTTAGTTTCATGTCTACAAAGATCTGAGTCCCTTTTCTAGGTTCAGGACTAATAGTTATCATGATGTTTGTAGGGAAATTATTGTGCATTAGAGAGAGACACCGATCTATCCACCCCATGTGTTGTGGGTGCCTCCCCCAAACCTTTGGTCAATGATCTTGCTTTCTGTCTCCCTGTTACCATTCACTTCTCTATGTCGTTATCTGAAATCTCTCATGCTATTCTTGATTCGTTGATGTCATCAATTTCTATACCATTGGATATGTCAATACGCGAGTGGATTTAGAAAGAATTAAGGGAAAAGAATCGATGAAGAGATGTAATGGCATGCGTTGCCGCAGGCATCTGTTTTGACAACGGGATGACATGAACTTATACAAATATACGGAGGCACAAAGTATTACAGATGCTACATGTTTACCTTCTCAGATGAGAAAAAAAACTTGTTTGAAACAAACTGTTCACCAATACATATATATAGCATGGACGGGTTAGGGAAGTTAACGTAAGTGTTGAAGACCCCGCAAAAAAACGTAAGCGTTTAAGTACGACAAGGTGGGAAATGCTGATTAGCAAAGCTATTGACATTCTTATTTCACAGCACCAAGATATTTAATCTAACCCAAAACTACAACAATTCAATTACACAAAGAAGTACTCCCTCTGTAAACTACTAAAGTAGTAATCTAAAAGGTCTTATATTAGTTTATAGAGGGAGTAAAAGATGAGAATGAAAGTAGAAATTTGAAGGACAAACAAATGATCATGGCCCTGCGTCAACCCTAAGACAGTGGTAGTCTTGATGATTTCAAGTTGCAGTTGTATTGTACCAATCCCATATGATGTTGTTGGGCGAACTCCCTGCACTTTGGAGAACTAAATACCACACTGAACAATGATACAGGTCACACCATTCTGGACAATAACATCACCTAATTTAACAAAGAATGGATTTCATGGCATGATATAACATAACACTACACTTGGAACTAGCTTAACGAAACAGTGGAGCAAACTACTGTTTCATATTCTCATAACGAACTATGTTGAACTCCTCGACAATTGGTTAATCAGCAGGATAAAATGATAGAATCATTTATATGATGTTAAGTGCGGAATGGACCACATCTGCCAGAAAAAAAGCTTCCCTACCAAAAACAAATACAGAAAATGCAACCAAATACTCCATATTTTCGTAATCAAATTATTATCATGCAGAAAACAGAACAGACCCAATGAGTGGATCCTAGTTATGGAGGACGTCGCGAAGATGGTCGACAAACATGTGGTTCAATATAGCCTCAAAAAATTAGAGTTAGCATACCCTTACTGAAGATATATATCATCAAACAAAAAGTAAGTATACTGGATCAATAGTCCGGTTTACAATATATTTTTACTGCAAAGCCCGAGCCTCATCTTTAGGAGCTGAATGGCTCTGAAGAAACAACTTTTAACTACGCACGATAGAAACAAAATATACATGAACTTCCAGCAAGCTCCATCAAACAAATATGGAAATTTTATAGATTAACTAATCATCTCCTAGAGGATACGTATAGAAATAACACATCAGCTCCACCATAACTCGGCGGTCTCAATCTGTTCTAACCCTCCTGTCCTATTGCTAAATTAATTAATAAATACTCCATCTGTAAACTAATATAAGATTTTTTAGATCACTAATACTCCCTCTGTAAACTAATATAAGATCTTTTAGATCACTAAAGGAGTACCAACCTAGCTTCGTTCTTTGCATGCCACTACCTGCACTCCTCCAGCCTCTTCCTCAACTCCAGTACGTACAATTTTGTCAGTGCATCTCGTAATGGAATCTAGTATGCAAGGAGAACAAACCATTTAAAGAACACAAACTCATTGATTTGGAGGCAGAGAAGGGGATGATTTGAATCTTAATGGAAGTAATAATCCTTTGTTTTGATTTTGTACTACTTCGTAACATTGATCTTGGATCAGCAGGAACCATTTCCAAAACCAATATGAAGTTAGAACCCAAACCTGATTAGAAATAAACATATACTATTTTGTGACCAGATTTGATGTTGATCTCTGTTGCCTTACATGATCCTGGTTGAGGTCTTATCTCTCAATGTGTCAATGCTTCCTCATGCATGATGCATCTCCACTCTACCAGCATGCCTCATGTATCTTCAGTGCTCTAGATTATTGCCCCCTATTGTCAACAACAATAATTAACAATACCATAGCGTGGATGATACACATACATTCTGCACCGAAAGACCTAAGCAATAGCCATGCCAAATTATAAATTTATAAGATAAAGAATTCCTGAACAGATATATCAGAACCACAGCCTCCAAGAAATTCCCGAAGAAATGAACCAGAATCAGGATAGAAATTGTGTTCGTCCTGAACAGAGGGATGCATGAGTAGTGATGTACATGTGGCTGTCTACCTGAGAGCACAAAACTTCTTCGTGTTCCAGTTGTCTCACGAAACGTCAAATTTGATCAGAGATTTTCCCTAGGTAGGTCGACTGAGAGAGATGTCGGTAGGAGGCTGACCACCAGGAGCGCCTCAAGTCAATAAGGTCGGATGTGAACCACTGGCGTTGTCATCACCATCGTTGTGGTGGGTAGCAGAGTTGGGGGAGGAGCTGGCGACGTGTGCAGCGACCACGGGATTCAGGCGGCGAAGGACAGCGTACCCTGACGGGCAGCCGAGGAGGAGGGGAGGATTGGCCGTCATTAGAGGTGGCCGCGCGGCGCACCTGGCTTGGCGTGTGCAGCAGGCAGCTGCCGCCGCCGCCCCCTGCATATATTATGTGGAGCACGTACTGCTGGCGAATGTCTTACTGATGGTAGAGGAGCTCGGTTGGGACGGTGAGCACGTCGAGATCGCGGCGGCGCTTGAACAGGGCAGCAGAGGGAGATAGAGCAGGACCTCGTCGCGACGGCGCTCGTGCGGGGCGTCAGAGGAAGAAGATGCCAACTCTCGACCTGGGCGTCTGGGAAAGGGCGGCGTGGCCAGGTGCTTCGTCCCGTCGGCGGGCGACGCGACCCCCGCGGCACACCGGCGGCTAGGGTTCGAGCGAGTTGGTAAAAAGGAAGGGGCGTTGCGAGGGGAGCGGCGTGGAAACCTTTTCCTGACGCTGAGATGGGCTTGCCGGTGAGGCCCAATCGACCATATGGCTGGGATTTTTCTTCCAGAATAGCGTCCACTTAGGACAGCTGGCCCACGGAGCAAAATCCTGTTGCTACCAGCATATTAGACGATCAGATAAGATCCAGGTACGTAATCCAACGGTCTAGAAGGCTGATGGCCTCAGAGGGCTGGAAAGGTGCTCAGTTATAATGTATTTAAATGCCTGGAGAGATTCTGTCCATATTGATCGTATATTAAGATCGTGAATGAAGGGTGGTTCAATTCCATCAAGATTCTTTAGCGGTCCAATATTTGAGCACTTAGAATCTGATTGTTTGGTTTCCGTATGTTATAGTTGTAAAATACTAATTGGTAGTTTCTCAATATTTTGTTTGTAGTCTCCACTCATGTGAAATTTCTCATTCAGTTATCTTTTATGTATATGCTGCAGGTTGCAAACAGTACGATATCCTTTCCGCTCTGGGTGTTTTAACAAATAAAATGGGATATTTCTTTTGATGCTAAGAGAATCCCCAATTGAGCTCCTTTCCCCAATAAAAATCAGACTGGAAGGGTGTGAGGGAGAGTGGGGGTATTAAATCAGTACGTGCGGAAGTTAAATCTGTGGATGAAGCACGTGAAGGGGAGAGAGGGAGATTTAACAAGTACGGGTGAAGGCAAGTTGACTGAAGCAAAACCAGTCCATTGCTTCACCAAGCCGAGCTACCGAGAAAGGAGAAAAGAAAGAGAAAGACAAAGACAGTTGTTATGTATTCTGGCGTATTAAATCAGCACGCGCGGAAGTTAAATCCGTGGATGAAGCAGAGGAAGGGGAGAGGGAGATTTAACAAGTACGGGTGAAGGCAAGTTGGCTGAAGCAAAACCAGTCCGTTGCTTCACCGAGCCGAGCTACTCAGAAAGGAGAAAAGAAAGAGAAAGACAATCATTATGTATTCTGGCCTATTATATTCTCTTCTAATTGGGCCTAACCCAGCTAAGACTTCATGAGAGAAATATGGTAGATTCTTAGATGTGCTTGGTTGATTTTTTGTTGTTGCTATTTTCACTATAAAATATATGTGCAAGCTAGAGCCAAAAGAGGAAATGGATAAACCCGTTACAGAAAGCTATCTTTTCATACAATGTCAAAGAAGAATTCAACATGCCATATTAGACCAAAGAATGTGGTTTACAGTTTCCCTATTTTGTTAGATGGTGTTGATTTCTTGCTTCATATTAGCGATGTATGTAATCAGGAATCATGAAAACATACCAGTATATTGCAATTCCAAAACTTAGAAAAACCAGAAGGATCCCCAAAAACATACAGATTTGTAATTAACATTTAGCACTTTCATTGCTTAGCTCCCTATTTTGTTAGATGGTGTTTGATTTGTAATCAAACCATGGAAATTCTTTTCATTGCGTACATGGTTTTAGCATGCCTCTGCGCCATTTGGCGCAACGGGTCAACTAGTAAAACAAAGAAGATAGAATCCCTACCCTGCTCACCAAGAAAAAGATTGAATCGCCCTAAAAGAATTAAAAGATGGAATTCTGAGTAAACTGTCTCAGGGCATCTCAAACGCGCACCACCAAAATGCTCGTAAATATTTGAATAGGACGGCGCAAGCATTTTTAGGCCTCCAACAGGAGTCACCAAATTCGAGTCAGATCGGTCCGGTCCGCCTCATTGGACCCCGACAGCATTGTCCCACTCTCATCCAAAACTTTTTTTGGAGCCCGTGCATTTTCACATTCCTACAACTCTTTACGCCCCGATCGCCTTTGTCCACGGTCGTTCCGTCGTTTGCCACCGTCGCAATGGATCCATCGAACCAGGACAAGTGCGCCAGGATGGCCCAGTCCACGAAATGGCAAGGGCGGAGCATGAGGGAGAAGGCCGCCAAGAAGTCGGCGGACGCGGCCTCAGACCGCAGCTCTCCACGACGGACCGTCGTGTCGGTACCACACGGGCAACAATAGCCCTGCCCCCCCCCCAGTTCAGGACGTTGTACTACTATGCCGAACATCTAGACGGTTAGCCGGAGACGCAACATTCTGGCGCCTCGTCCGCATCGGGCGCTTTCCATCGTACAACGTCGACCTCAACATGGATTACACATTCATGGAGATGCAGTTGCCGCAGCTCGTCCGATCGTGGTTTCCATCCGATGAGCCCTTATCCGGCGGTGTCTGGTCCTTGTTCGACGGAATGCCTCCCCCAAGCTCGATAGCAGCCACCGAGGAGGTGACGATGAACATGATCCACAATGGCGGCAGCCACGAGGACGGCTACTCATAGTAGTTGGAGCAAGAGGCGCCCTATTCAGACACCGAGCCACCGGAGCCAAACATGACCGATCTGGACGGAAAGAGGACAAGAGATTTGTCGTGCTCGATGGAAGAGGATGAACTATTGGGTGACGCACGGTTCAACACGAGTGTTGATCTGATGCACGACACGGAGCAAAAGGGCTTGGTTTTTTGGAAAGATGTGCATGATTTCTTTGATGAGCAAACGACTACCCATGAGGTCAACAAAGAAATGATCCACGGCCGCAAATGCGAAGTGGCCAGGCCATCGATGGTAAACCACTAAACATGAGGTCAACAAGTATTGTGGGGCATATACACAATCGCAAAACCGATGGCCAAGTGACGTGTAAATCCTCGAGCTCATAAGTTTCGCTTTGTGTTGTTCTATATTTTCTCTATGCTGCAACTTGTAGATCATGTTGGTGCCTTGTTTTGCTAGCCAAACCGGGCATGCACCTTGTACCGCAAGACCGGGGAAATCCATTCACGTTGATGCATTGTTGGTTCAAGTAGAACAAACAAAGCAAGTGGGCAGGCATTTCCGTCAAGACCTCCAACCTCAAAGCCGTCGGTGAGGATGATGATGTTGATCCAACCGTCGGAGGGCTTGTACTAAGCCACATGTGCGGATGGGTAGAGGGGAGGAAATGGGAGACCGACAAGGAGAAGCGAGAAGGGGCAACATCCAAACTGTCGGAGAAGTTTGAGGAGATCATGGCAAAAAAAAGAGGAGGCATGTGAGTGCAATCAACTAAAGGAGGAAAAGAAGGTGGGGAGATTTGACATCTTCATGAAAATGCAAAACAAGAAAATTAAGCTCGAGGAGATGAGTATTACTATCAAGACCACTTCCGAGGAGCAAAAGTTGTTCTTCGTGAAGGCGGCATACTTGGATCCTGATGTGGAGACGTTTGTTAAAGACATTCATGCTAGCTTGTACAAACGCTTGCGCAAAAAGATGGTGAGAAGGAGGCAGAAACTTGATGTCTTTTGGCATGGACAACAGGACTGGGGTTGTTAGGGCCGATGGATGTATAAAACTTAGTGAACATCCAGTGCTTTTGGTACCAGTTGTTGTTTACAATTTAAATGAATAGTTTAATTGCTATTGATCTAGATAAAACTTGTCAAGAGAGGAGGTCGGACATGCTAGAATTTGGTCGATTTTTTGCCAGCCCAATAGCACTTTCAAAATTCCTAATAAATCCTAGAAGCCCACTCAGCCCATTCATGCAAGGCAAGAGGTGGAACTAAAGTTTAGTCCCATATTGCTCACTTAGTAGGAATTGGACCTTCTTATAAGGGTGGTTGTTTCTGTTGGAAATATGCCCTAGAGGCAATAATAATTTAGTTATTATCATATTTCCTTGTTCGTGATAATCGTTTATTATCCATGCTATAATTGTATTGATTGGAAACTCAAATACATGTGTGGGTACATAGACAACACTGTGTCCCTAGTATGCCTCTAGTTAACTAGCTCGTTGATCAAAAGATGGTGAAGGTTTCCTAGCCATGGACATGAGATGCCATTTGATAACGGGATCACATCATTAGGAGAATGATATGATGGACAAGACCCAAACTGTAAACGTAGCATATGATCGTGTCAGTTTATTGCTATTGTTTTCTGCATGTCAAGTATCTGTTCCTATGACCATGAGATCATGCAACTCCCTGACATCGGAGGAGTACCTTGTGTGTATCAAACGTCGCAACGTAACTGGGTGACTATAAAGGTGCTCTACAGGTATCTCCGAGGATGTCTGTTGGGTTGGCATAGATCAAGACTGGGATTTGTTACTCCGTGTGACGGAGAGGTATCTCAGGGCCCACTCGGTAATACAACATCACAATGAGCCTTGCAAGCAATGTGACTAAAGTGTTAGCCACGAGATCTTGTATTACGGAACGAGTAAAGAGACTTGCCGGTAACGAGATTGAACTAGGTATAGAGATACCGACGATCGAATCTCGGGCAAGTAACATACCGATAAACAAAGGGAACATCATACGGGATTAACTGAATCCTTGACATAGAGGTTCAACCGATAAAGATCTTCGTAGAATATGTAGGAGCCAATATGGGCATCCAGGTCCCGCTATTGGTTATTGACCGTAGAGGTGTCTCGATCATGTTTACATAGTTCTCGAACCCGCAGGGTCTACACACTTAACGTTTGGTGACGATATAAGTATAGTTGAGTTGTTATGTTGGTGACCGAAAGTTGTTCGGAGTCCTGGATGAGATCCCGGACATGACGAGGAGCTCTGGAATAGTCCGGAGGTAAAGATTGATATATGGGATAATAGTGTTTGGTCTCCGGAAGGGTTCCGGAATTCACCGGAAGGAGTTTCGGATGTTTCCCGAAATGTTCGGGTACGAGAACACTTTATTTGGGCCAAGGGGTAAAGCCCACGAGGCTTTAGGAAGGTGCAAAAGGAAGTTTTGCGGAGGCCAGGGGCCAGACGCCAGGGACCCTGGCGTCTGGGGCCAGACGCCGAGGACCCTGGCGTCTGGTCCTGGAGTCCGAGCAGGACTCTTGCCTTGCGGGCCAAACCGACTTTGAGGAGGCTTTTTCTCCAAGTTTCGACCCCAGGGCTCAACATATAAATAGAGGGGCAGGGCTAGCACCCGGAAGACATCAAGAATTCCCCAAGCCGTGTGCCGGCAACCCTAACCCTCTAGTTCCTCCGTCATAATCTCCGTAGCGCTTGGCGAAGCCCTGCAGAGATTGTTCCTCACCACCATCACCACGCCGTCGTGCTGCCGGAACTCATCTACTACTTCACCATCGCTCGCTGGATCGAGGAGGTGAAGGCGTCATCAAGCCGTACGTGTGTTGAACGTGGAGGTGCCGTCCGTTCGGCACTAGTTCGTGATCGGTTCGAGGGACGACTTGCGATTTGGATCGCGGAGACGTTCGACTACATCAACCGCGTTTCTTAAACGCTTCCGCTTAGCGATCTACAAGGGTATGTAGATTCACTCTCCCTCTCGTAGATGCTCATCACCATGGATAGATCTTGTGTGTGCGTAGGAAATTTTTTGTTTCCCATGCAACGTTCCCCAACAGTGGCATCCGAGCTAGGTCTATGCGTAGATGAGATCTCGAGTAGAACACAAACGAGTTGTGGGCGTGGGTGTATACATATTGCTTGCCGTTACTAGTTGATACTTGATTTGGCGGTATTGTGAGATGAAGCGGCCCGGACCGACATTACGCGTACGCTTACGCGAGACAAGTTCCTTCAACTGACATGTAACTTCGTTGCATAAAGATGGCTAGCGGGTGTCTGTCTCTCTCACTTTAGTTGAATCAATTTCAATGAAGAGGGTTCTTTTAGAAGATCAAAAAGCAATCACTACACCACGTTGTGGTTTTGCGTAGGTAAGAACGGTTCTTGCAAACCCGTAGCAGCCACGTAAAATTTGCAACAACAATTAGAGGACGTCTAACTTGTTTTTGCAGGGTATGTTGTGATGTGATATGGCCAATTACATGATGAGATATATGTGATGTATGAGATGATCATGTGTTGTATAGAATATCACGACTTGCATGTCGATGAGTACGGCAACTGGCAGGAGGCATAGAGTTGTCTTTAATTATTGTATGACCTGCGTGTCAATCATTAAGCGCTATGTAATGCTTTACTTTATCGCTAAACGTTAGCAATAGTCGTGGAAGCAACAGTCGGCGCGACAACATGGCGACACGTTGATGGAGATCAAGATGATGGAGATCATGGTGTCATGCCGGTGACGATGGAGATCATGCCGGTGCTTTGGAGATGGAGATCAAAAGCACGAGTTCATGGCCATATCATGTCACTTATGATTTGCATGTGATGTTAATCCTTTTATGCATCTTATTTTGCTTAGGACGACGGTATCATTATAAGGTGATCCCTCACTTAAATTTCAAGATAAATTGTGTTCTCCCCGAGTGTGCACCGTTGCGAAAGTTCGTCGTTTCGAGACACGCCGTGATGATCGGGTGTGATAGACTCTACGTTCACATACAACGGGTGTAAGCCATGTTGCACGTGCGGAACACTCGGGTTAAACTTGACGAGCCTAGCATGTACAGACATGGCCTCGGAACACAAGAGACCGAAAGGTCGAACATGAGTCATATAGTAGATATGATCAACATGAAGATGTTCACCATTGAAACCACCTCAACTCACGTGATGATCGGACTTGAGTTGGTGGATTTGGATCATGTTACGCTCGAATGACCGGAGGGATGTCAATTTGAGTGGGAGTTTTAAGTAATATGATTAACTAAACTCATTATCATGAACATAGTCAAAATGTCTTTGCAAATTATGTTGTAGATTACTAGCTCGCGCTGTAGCTCCCTTGAATTTTTATATGTTCCTAGAGAAATAGATTTGAAAGATGATGGTAGCAATAATGCGGACTGGGTCCGTGATCTGAGGATTGTCCTCAATGCTGCACAGAAGGCTTATGTCCTTAATGCACCGCTCGGTGCGCCACCCCCTCAAGCGTCGTCTGTAGATGTTGTGAACATCTGACAGACACGTTCTGATAACTACTTGATAGTTCAGTGCGTCATGCATTACGGCTTAGAATTGAGGCTCCAAAACGGTTTGAACGTCACGGAACATATGAGATGTTCTAAGAGCTGAAATTGGGATCTCAGGCTCGTGCCCGTGTTGAGAGGTATGAGACCTCCAACAAGATTCTTTGCCTGCAAGATGATGGAGAATAGCTCAATCGTTGAGCATGTGCTCAGATTGTCTGGGTACTACAATTGCTTGAATCGAGTGGAAGTTGATCTTCCAGATAAGATAGTGATTGGTATAGTTCTCCAAGTCACTGTCACTAAGCTACTAGAGCTTCGTGATGAACTATAAAAGGCCAGAGATGGAAATAATGATCCCTGAGCTATTCGCGATGTTTGACCCCGCGAAGGTAGAAATCAAGAAGGAGCATCAAGTTTTGATGGTTAGTAAAACCACTAGTTTCAAGAAGGGCAAGGGCAAGGAGGGATACTTCATGGATGGCAAGCCAGTTGCTGCTCCAGTAAAGAAACCCAAGGTTGAACCCAAACCCGAGACTGAGTGCTTCTATTATGAGGAGAACGGTTGCTGAAGTGGAACAACCCTAGATGCTTGGTAGATAAGAAGGTTGGCAACGTCGACAGAAGTATATTTGATATACGTGTTATTGATGTGTACCTTACTAGTACTCCTAGTAGCACCTGGGTATTAGATACCGGTTCGGTTGCTAAGTGTTGGTAACTCGAAATAGAAGCTACGGAATAAACGGAGGCTAAGGGTGAGGTGACGATGAGTGTTGGAAGTGTTTCCAAGGTTGATGTGATCACCATCGCGCGCTCTCTCTACCTTTGGGATTAGTGATGAACCTAAATAAATGTTATTTGGTGTTTGCGTTAAGCATGAACGTGATTAGATCAAGTTTATTGCAATACGGTTATTCATTGCAGTTAGAGAATAATGGTTATTCTGTTTACATGAATAATACCTTCAATGGTCATGCACCCAATAAGAGTGGCTTATTGAATCTTGATCGTAGTGATACACATGTTCATAATATTGATGCCAAAAGATACAAAGTTAATAATGATAGTGCCACATACTTGTGGCACTGCCGCTAAATGTCATATTGGTGTAAAACGCATGAAGAAACTCCATGCTGATGGATCTTTGGACTCATTCGATTTCGAATCGGTTGAGACATGCGGACCATGCCTCATGGGCAAGATGACTAAAACCCCGTTTTCCGGTATGATGGAGCGGGCAATTGACTTATTGGAAATGATACATATTGATGTATGCGGTCCAGTGAGTATTGTAGTGTGCGGTGGATATCGTTATTTTCTTACCTTCACTGATGATTTTAGTAGATATATGGTATATTTACTTAATGAAACACAAGTCTGAATCGTTTGAAAAGTTCAAGCAAATTCAGAGTGAAGTTTGAGATCATCGTGACAAGAAGATAAAATATCTACGATATGATCGTGGAGGTGAATATCTGAGTTACGAGTTTGGTATACAACTTAAGACAATGTGGAAGTTGTTTCACAACTCACGCCACCTGGAACACCATAGTGTGATGGTGTATCCGAACGTCGTAGTCGTGCTCTATTGGATATGGTGCGAACTATGATGTCTCTTATCGATTTACCACTATCGTTTTAGGGTTATGCATTAGAGACAACCACATTCACTTTAAAAAGGGGCACTATAAGTCCGTTGAGATGACACCGTATGAATTTTGGTTTGGCGGAAACCTAAGCTGTCATTTTTTAATGTTTGGGGCTGCGACGCTTATGTGAAAAAGGGTTTTCACCTAATGAGCTCGAACCCAAAGCGGACAAATGCATCTTCATAGAATACCCTAACGTAACAGTTGGGTGAACCTTCTATCTCAGATCCAAGCACAAAGTGTTTGTTGCTAAAACGGATCCTTTCTCACCAGTGTTGATAATGGGGTATCGAGTACATGATGATGATTTACCTCGAGATTGGTTGTGTAAGCTCTAAACCCTAAGGTGAGTAATTGACGGGGTTATTACCCCCGGGTAGGCCAAAGCTGTGGAGTCCTCCCCCCGCACGAAGAAAATCGATACCACCGGCCGGCCCGGGGCCGGCTGGGCTACGGCCGGCTGGTGGGCCGCCGGTTGCCTCAAGACCGGCTGGCGAGGAGCCGGATGGCGAGGAGCCGGCATGTCCATTGCCGGCTCACCTACGGCCGGCTGATCGAGGAGCCGGTCATCTGGCTTATGGCCGGCTGCCTCCAGGTCGGCCCTTCCGCTGACCTTCGGACGGACCAGCTCCCGTCCCGTCTCTCTGCGCGTCGGTACGGCGACATGACGAGACCCCCATGACCAATCCCGGCGTGGCCACAGTGGCCGCTGACACGTGGGCGCGCAGGGCCACAGTGACTGCTGACCTCGGCCGACCGCGACCGGGCGGGGCAACAGTGCCGGCACGCCCCAACCTACTCCATTACCTGCCCCGGCGTGGCTACAGGGTGGCCGGCCGTATCGCTGACCTCGGCTGGTAGCCGCAAGACGACGCCCTGACGGGCTGCCCGTGCCGCGACGTGACCGGCACGGGGACCCACCAGCGGGCCCCGCCGGCTCCTGACGGGACCCTGCAGCCGGCGGGCCCTACCAGCGACAAGACCCCACAGCCGGCGGCCCCCACAGCCTGCTAGAGAGGCTGCTGGCTGCCCCCCCCGAGATCTCTTATTCATATTGTAACCCGGGGGGTTGGCCTATAAACCCCCCCGGGCCTCCCCCAGGCAACGGGGTCGACTCTCCACACACACACACGCTCACGTAGAGAGGCAGCAGAGGCAGCCCAGCCTCTTCTTCTTCCTCTAGCCATACAGCTCCAGGAGCACCCTTGTAACTTCACCATCGTCTCAACTAGACCGAGCAGGACTAGGGGTGTTACCTCCCACGGAGGGCCCCGAACCTGGGTACATCGTGTGTCCGCCACCGCTTGTGCCTAACCCCGCTCCCGGAGCCCGTCGGCATCCTTCGGCCCCAACCACTCTCGATAAGCCTACACATGGCATCTGCCGTGATAAAACGACGACAGTAATTGTGTCTCTATGGACTAAAACCCTCAGCTTATATAGATGCCAGGGTACCTAGGTTACACATTAGGTCGATTACCGATACGCCAAATACAAAGTTATCCTAGGAGTGTCCGTCAAGTCTTTAGTGGTTTCCAACTTGCTCATGAGTAAGTCTCGAGGCTTTGACCGTCCTCCAGTCTGTGGCTCAGTGGGCCCTTGTTTGGCTGTAGGATCCAAAGTATGTCTAGAGTGGGGGGTGATTAGACTACTTGACCAATTTAAAACTAGCCTTTTCCCAATTTTATAGGTTGGCAAGTTTTAGCAATTCTAACGAGTCTAGCACACCCTACACATGCAAATCTATGAGTATAGCAGCGGAAAGTAAAGACATGCAAGTGTAAGTAAAGGTAGGGATAGGAAGATCAAACGCAATGGGGACATGAAGATTTTTCCCGTGGTTCCGATAGGTGGTGTTGTCGTACGTCCACGTTGATGGAGGCTTCAACCCACGGAGGGTAATGGTTGCACGAGTCCACGGAGGGCTCCACCCACGAAGGGTCCATGAAGAAGAAACCTTGCCTATTCCACCATGGCTTATGTCCACGAAGGACTAGCCTCACAAAGGGTAGATCTTCACAAAGTAGGCAATCTCCTTGCTCTTACAAACTTCTTGGTTCAACTCCACACGATCCGGGGGCTCCCAAGCGACACCTAACCAATCTAGTAGACACCACTCTCCAAAAGGTAATAGATGGTGTATGGATGATGAACTCCTTGCTCTTGTGCTTCAAAAGATAGTCACTCAACACTTAATCACTCTCTCACAGGATTTGGCTTGGTGGAAGAGGATGATTGGGTGGAAAGCAACTTGGGGAGGCTAGAAATCAAGATTCATATGGTGGGAATGGATTATCTTGATCTTAACACATGAGTAGGTGGTTCTCTCTCAGAAAATGAATGGTGGAAGTGTTGGCTTGTTCTGAGTGCTCTCTCTACAAATGAGAGGGGGTGAAGGTGTATAAATATCCATCTCCAAAAATCCAACCGTTACAACATTATTGCCCAACTTGGTGGAACTGAAATAAAAACTCGGTTACTCGGACCAGTGCAAAAGGCTGCAACTTTTGGCTTTTCGGTGAGACCGATAGGAAACAACTCGGTGAGACCGATTCGGCTAACCTAGGGCGGGTCCAAATCTCGGTGGCACCGAAATGAAAAACTCAGAGATTCCGAAGTAAAACATTTCGATTCCAAATAGTTGGCAACCACATCTCGGTGAGACCGAATGCAATCTCGATGGTAGCGAGGTGTTAGGGTTTTGTCTTTGGATTCTGTCTTGGCAAACTCGATGGGGCCGATATGGAAAAGTTGGTGGCACCGATATTGGCAGTTAGGGTTTTCGACAAAATATTTTGTGAGAGTTTGGTTGAGGCTTTTGGTGGCAAATCTCTAAGCACTTGAGCAACTAGATCATTATCAATACCTCATCCCCTTTTAATAGTATTGACTTTTCCTATGGACTCAATTGTGATTTCTCACATGAAAGAAATTGTAGAGTCTTGAAGATCTTGCCAACTTGTGTTCATTGCATTTAGGGTATCCATCTCACAATCTTAGCCAAACCATTCATTGAACTTTCCTAAAACATTACTTGATAAGTTCATTAGTTCAATGAACTACATGTTGCTATTAATTACCAAAAACACCTAGGGAGATGTTGTGCTTTCAATCTCCCCCTTTTTGGTAATTGATGACAACATATAGATCAAAGCTTAGACAAAATATATAATCAATGCATAGTATCTTCACTTTGAGAAGTATGTGATAAGCAAGAGCTCCCCCTAAATTTGTTCATTATTTTAGATTTGCGTTTGAATGCAAATGCACAATCAATTAGGATCACAGGTCACTCTTCCATCACATACATCTTGGTGGAGCGCATAAAAGATTTGCGTAAAATGCAATGCACACATCACCAAGCATAGAAGTGAATGATCATGATAGATAGAAGTGATATGACATAGTAGCATCAAACATTAAGCGTATGATCAAACACGGCATAGTTTAATTCATGAAACAACCAAAATACAAAATCAAATGTATCAACGATCAGGAGAACTCAAAAAGCAACTCTCTCTCTCTCTCTCTACGCCCTATGATCTATACATATTCTTCCCTTTTGGCAACAAGTTACCAAAAAATTCAAATAGTATAGAGCTAAACGTTGCTCTGGGCATGATCTCCTCCACGTGGCGATGAAGTTGCCGCTCCGGTGGTCGTCAAAGGAGTTGAAAGAAGAGCTTCGGCAAATGCTTCTGCGGAGGTCTTCTGAGCTGGAGGGGTTGATACTGGAGGTGCTGAAGGAGGAACTGAAGGTGCAACAGCTAGTGTAGACACTGAGGGTCTTGTCTCTGGAGCTGGAATTGTAGAAGATCTGGCCTGAGTCCTGAACTGAGTGGTCACTAGAAGTGTAGGCTCATCATCATCTAGGCTCGGTATCTGAACTTCGTCAACCTCCTGCTTAAGAGTCTCACCAGTTGTAGCAAGTTCAGTCACCTTGTTCTCTAAAGAGTGAAACTTTGTCTCCATAATCCGCTCTAGGCTCTCCCGATTCTTAAGAATATTTGCAATATTCTTCTCCATGTTTTGAGTGGCAGCAATTGTTGGGGAACGTTGCATGGGAAACAAAAAATTTCCTACGCACACGCAAGATCTATCCATGGTGATGAGCATCTACGAGAGGGAGAGTGGATATACATACCCTTGTAGATCGCTAAGCGGGAAGCGTTAAGAAACGCGGTTGTGACACCCTGATTTTGGCAACTTTTTCTTTCCAAAATTAATTGGATTTTATTTGCAATTTAGCTGATTTTCAAAAACCTCTTCAGTGGAGTTGAGCTATGCCTTGCTAAAATTTCTTCAAGCATCTCCAAACCTTTGTCATCTTGATAAAACCTTTCCATGCTCTCTTGGATAATTTTTCAATATTTAATCTTTTCTCAAAAATCATTTTCATAATTTGGGAATGTAGGCCATCACCATGGGTTGTGAAGCAACCTATAGTTTGGGTGGTCAATTAATTCCCAAACTTTTTCCCCATCTTTTTATTATCATAAGATTTCATATTCTTCAAAAATATTTTATTGCCCAATGGGAAATTTTGGCCAGAATAATTATTTTGTTTCTGACCAGAATCTGTCCATTGTGAAGCAACCCTATTATTTCTATTCCAGAAAATTCCCAATAAATTCCTCTAGCTCTTAGGGATCCTATCTTGCCCCAATATCCAAAAATATCATCTTGGCCAGTACAACTTTTGAGCAGCAGGGCTCTGACAAGTTTCTGCATTTTTGAAACCTCTGTGAAGGAAGTGCTAGCTAGAGATGCCTAATCATCCTAAGATTTTTATGGCATCTGCTATGTGCAAAATAACTCCCTTCCACCAAGTTTCACCATTTGCAGAGCAACCAATTGAGGGTCACAAGCTCATTTGTGTTCTGGGCCAGAATGATAGTTTCCAAAGGAACCTTATCCATTTCTTCTTCAAACCTTCTCAATTTTTGCGAGAAGATAGTCCTTCCAATCCTGATAGCCCTAGACATCTCCTCTGGCTCCATCCCTATCTACTTTTCTCTCTAGAGTCTCCTCAAGATTGCTGGCAGAATCTGTAGCTGAGGCTACACCTCATGGCAGGGTGAACCTGGTCGAGCCAGTGACCCAGGGAGGCTAAATGGTCGAGGGTCGACCCCATGGACAAGGTGCGCCAGGCGGGTGTGTCCTCCTGGTGGCCACACCGGTGGTGATCGCGGGGCAGGCATGCCACAGCGCGCGCTCTGCGCAGCGCCAAAGACGGGTCAGCTCGCCCGAGCCGTCCATCGCCGCTCTCTCCTTGTCCTCTGGTGTCGACATCGTTGCAGGTCGCCGCGTGGATCCTCCCGAACCCTCCCGGTCGCCGGAGAAGGCCGCCGTCGCTCCCGGCCAAGCGTCGCCACGGGCAGAATAGTGGGCTTCGGCCACTGTGGTCGTCCGCACGTCATTGATGACTCCGGACCCGTCCCGTCGCGCCCCTCTGCCCTCTTCCATCCCGTCGACGCTCCCGGCCAGCCAGCGCACCGTACGGGCGCCGGCGACGTGGCTGAGCCTCGCCGCTTCGGGAGAGATCGCCGCGCCTCGCCCTCTGCCTATTTAAAGCCCCCTCGTCCCTCGGAGCTCGTCAGCCACCTCCTCACCCTCTCAATTGCATCCCCGAGCAACGAGCCAAGGCCGAGAGGCCCTCTGGCCTCGAACCTCGCCGGAGCTCCGCCATCTGAGGTCTCCTCAGTGCCAGCAGTCCCTCGCCTTCCCGAGCCCATTCGACCTCCCCATCGAGCTCAGGGTAGTTCCCTGGTGCTCCCCGTCCTCCTGCCCAAGTCTTCCATCGCCGGAATCGCTGTCTCCGATCCCACCCGAGCGCCGCCACCGCCGGAGACGAAGGGGACGACGCCGTCCGGCCATCTCTTGCCATTTTGCGGGTACATGCATGATCGCCCTCGAGTGCCCGATCCATTCCCGTAGCTCCCCGACCCTATTGCCGTCTCTACCGCCGGCGACCGTCGCCGGAGCGCCGCCCCTCCTCTGTTCCCTCCTCCCTCCTTCTGTTTAAATAGAGCCGACCCCACCCGTCAGTGGGTCAGCCGCGCCCGAAGCGGTACGCAAGTGGAGGCATACTCAGGCTTTACGCGTTCGACGTGGCCGGCTCTGGGATTTCTGGAATTTCAGTTTTATTTAATTTAAAACAGATTTTTGACCGAACTTTGACCATCAATAACTTTTTATCTACAACTCCAATGCAGTTGATTCTTTTTGCATTGTGTTTGTCTTAAGCCCCTTTATTTTCTGGTAAATTTTCGTATTTTTCCAATGATCACAGAATTTCTATTTAACAGAATTGCTTTATGTGACATTTTCCAATTGTATTTGAAAATACTTTCAGAAGGAGAATTTGGTGGTTGTGAAGATCCAGAGTGTTTGAACAACCCAACAGAGCAAGGCAAGCCATGATACCCAATTCATGCATGCATTTCCATAGCATTGCATTTTTATACACATTAGGATGATTTATTTGATATAGTTTAATTCATAGTATTAATTTAAATACTCAATAATTATGTTGAACCACTATTGTTGTCATATAACTTAGTGGTTGATCTTGAGTCACCTGTCCGGGCATACTCGTGCAACCACATTTGCTGGTATGGAACGGCCCTGACCGGGTCTGGCTGCGTGATCTTTCACCGGTACCTCCAAAGAGGGAGGGTTATGCACGGCGTGCTACCCTGATCAGGTAAGCGGTGATAACCCTGTGAGCCCAGTTGATAGTTGAGTTTATGCCGGCGTCCCCGTTTGGGACAGTAGGCCCCGTTTGGGTCTACAGAGTTTGGCCACGACGGTGGCAAGTGTCATGAGGACACAGGGGCCACCCAAGGCTGACCTCCGGGGGAGGAAGAGTGCCGGTGGTACGATGAAAGAGTCACGAGTCAGGCAGGTCTTGTTGAAGCAACGCTGGTCCACCCGAGTGGTCTCGAGGCCAGGGCCAGGTGCTTCATGGTGTGGGTAAAGTGCGCAACCTCTGCAGAGTGTCAAAATCTATTCGAATAGCCGAGTCCACGGTATTGGACAGCTCGTCCAGACCTCAGTAGGAGATCAATCATATTACTGATATTAATGATGGAAGAACTCGTCTTGTGTTCGGAAGTACTCAGTAGGTATGAGTATTCCGAGGGTTGTGGGACAACACGGAAGAGAGTAAGTTGATGATCAGTACAGTAAGTAAATTGCTTAACTGATATTGTGTTGATTGCCATGCTATTGTTTGCTGCATTACTTGGTTGTCGTGAGCTTGCGAGTACATTCAAAGTACTCACCTGGCGTATCATGCCAGATGCAGGAGAATCCGAGGACGGAGGTCCTGAGGGTGCTGGCTATGCTAACTAGGATGTGTCCACAGCAGTGTCCCTATGATGGAGTTGCGCTATGTTCCGCTACGCCGTAGAAGTACCCAGTATCCGAGGCCCTGCTATGTGACATAAATAATGTAGATACTGTCATAGCACCGAGGGTGCCTTTGGCCTCGTCTCCATTGTAAGATATGCGCTTGTACTCGACTCCTATCAATAAAATTCAGTTATGTTCTGTGCCAAGTTGTTGTGTGTTTCCAGAAGACATGATCTCTGGGTTAGAAACACTGGTAATTCGGCCCTCTGAGCCGGGGTGCCACAGCGGTTGATGTAGTCGAACGTCTTCACGATCCAAATCGCCGAGCGTCCCGCGATACCATCACGATCCATCTCGTGATCCAATCACGATCCGTCCCGCGATCCCATCACGATCCGTCCCGCGATCAAATCACGAATCGTCTCGCGATCCTGATCACGGTCCTTCCGATCTAGCGCCGAACGGACGGCACCTCCGCGTTCAGCACACGTAAAGCTCAATGACGATCTCCGCCTTCTTGATCCAGCAAGAGGGAGCGGAGAGGTAGATGAGTTCTCCGGCAGCGCGACAGCGCGGCGGCGGCGGCGGTGCAACTGTTCCGACAGGGCTTCGCCTAAGCACCGCCGAAACTAGACTAAAGGAGAAAACGATCTAGAGGAAGTAGAGGGAGCACGTGGCAATTAGGGTTCGCTCTCCCCTCTAAATCCTCTAGTATATATAGGAGGGAGGGAGGGGAGGAGGCAGCCTCAAACCCTCAAGGGTTGGCCGAAATTGGAGGTGGAGGAGTCCTACTCCAATCCTACTAGGAGTAGGATTCCTCCTCTCCACTTGGAAACCCTTTCTTCCTTTCCACCTTTGGGTTTTCCCACCCCTAGCCGCATGGTCCTTAGTGGGGGGTTCGGCCAGCCCACTAGGGGCTGGTTTGACTCCTCCCACAGCCCATGAGGTGCTTTGGGTCGAGACACCCCTCCCGATGGCCACCGGTACCCTCCCGGCACTCCCGGTACACTACCGAAGTACCCGAAACTTTTCCGGTGACCAAAACAGGACTTCCTATATATCAATCTTTACCTCCGGACCATTCCAGAGCTCCTCGTGACATCCAGGATCTCATCCGGGACTCCGAACAACCTTCGGTCACCACCATACACAATTCTACTATACCGAAACGTCACCGAACCTTAAGTGTGCAGACCCTGCGGGTTCGAGAACTATGTAGACATGACCGAGATACCTCCACGGTCAATAACCAATAGCGGGACCTGGATGCCCATATTGGTTCCTACATATTCTACGAAGATCTTTATCGGTTGAACCTCTATGTCAAGGATTCAGTTAATCCCCTACGCTGTTCCCTTTGTTCTTCGGTATGTTACTTGCCTGAGATTCGATCGTCGGTATCTCTATACCTAGTTCAATCTCGTTACTGGCAAGTCTCTTTACTCGTTCCGTAATACAAGATCCCGTGGCTAACACTTAGTCACATTGCTTGCAAGGCTTATTGTGATGTCGTATTACTGAGTGGGCCCTGAGATACCTCTCCATCACACGGAGTAACAAATCCCAGTCTTGATCCATGCCCACTCAATAGACACCCTCGGAGATACCTGTAGAGCATCTTTATAGTCACCCAGTTACGTTGTGACGTTTGATACACACAAGGTATTCCTCCGGTGTCAGTGAGTTGCATGATCTCATGGTCACAGGAACAAATACTTGACATGCAGAAAACAATAGCAATAAACTGACACGATCATATGCTATGTTCATAGTTTGGGTCTTGTCCATCACATCATTCTCCTAATGATGTGATCCCGTTATCAAATGCCATCTCATGTCTATGGCCAGGAAACCTTGACCATCTTTGATCAACGAACTAGTTAACTAGAGGCATACTAGGGACACAGTGTTGTCTATGTACCCACACATGTATTTGAGTTTCCAATCAATACAATTATAGCATGGACAATAAACGATTATCACGAACAAGGAAATATAATAATAACCAATTTATTATTGCCTCTAGGGCATATTTCCAACAGTTTCCCACTTGCACTAGAGTCAATAATCTAGTTCACATCACCATGTGATTTACATTGTTATGAATCTAACACCCAATGAATTCTGGGGTTCGATCATGCTTTGCATGTGAGAGAGGTCATTAGTCAACGGGTCTGTGACATTCAGATCCATGTGTACTTTGCAAATCTCTATGCCATATTGTAGACACTGTTACCACACTCCACTTGGAGCTATTCCAAATGGCTGCTCCACTATACGTATCCGGATTGCTACTCAGAGTCATCCGGATTGGTGTTAAAGCTTGCACCGACGTAACCCTTTACGACGAACTCTTTATCACCTCCATAATCAAGAAATATTTCCTTAGTCCTCTAGTTACTAAGGATAATCTTGACCCCTGTCCAGTGATCCACTCCTGGATCACTCTTGTACCCCTTGACAGACTCATGGCAAGGCACACACAGGTGCGGTACACAGCATGACATACTATACAGAGCCTATGGATAAGGCATAGGGGACGACCTTCGTCCTTTCTCTTTCTTCTGCCGTGGTCGAGCTTTGAGTCTCACTCAACTCCACACCTTACAAATCAGGCAAGAACTCTTTCTTTGACTGATCCATTTTGAACTCTTTCAAAATCTTGTCAAGGTATGTACTCATTGAAAGTTTTATCAGACGTCTTGATCTACCTCTATAGATCAAGATGCCCAATATTTAAGTAGCTTCATTCCAGGTTTTCCTTTGAAAAACTCCTTTTCAAACAACCCTTTATGCTTTCCAGAAATTCTACATCATTTCCGATCAACAATATGTCATCCACATATACTTATCAGAAATTCTATAGTGCTCCCACTCACTTTATTGTAAATACAAGTTTCTCATAAACTTTGTATAGACTCAAAAACTTTGATCACCTCATCAAAGTGTATATTCCAACTCCGAGATGATTGCACCAGTCCATAAATGGATCGCTGGAGTTTGCAAACTTTGTCAGCATTCTCTGGATCGACAAAACCTTCTGGTTGTATCACATACAACCTTTCCTCACGGATACCGTTAAGGAAACGATGTTTTGACATTCATCTGGCAGATTTCATAATCGAAAAATGCAGCAACTGCTAACATAATTCCAACAGACTTTAGCATCGCTACGGGTGAGAAAGTCTCATCGTAGTCAACTCCTTGAACTTGTGAAAAAACCTTTGCCACAAGTCGAGCTTTATAGACGGTGACATTACCGTCCGCGTCCGTCTTCCTGTTAAAGATCCATTTGTTCTGAATGGCCTTTCGCCCTTCAGGTAATACTTCCAAAGCCCATACTTTGTTTTCTTACATGGATCCCATCTCGGATTGCATGGCCTCTAACCATTTCTCAGAATCCGGGCCCATCATCGCTTCTCCATAGCTCGTAGGTTCATCGTTGTCCAACAACATGACCTCTAAGACAGGGTTGCCATACCACTCAGGAGCAGTACGCGTCCTTGTCGACCTACGAGGTTCGATAGTAACTTGATCTGAAGCTTCATGATCATCATCATTAACTTCCTGCGCTGCGCTACTCTCTGGTTGAAACAAAGGTTCAACAACCTCATCAAGTTCTATCTTCCTCCCACTCAATTCTTTCGAGAGAAACTCTTTCTCGAGAAAGGACCTGTTTTAGCAACAAACACTTTGTGCTTGGATCTGAGATAGAAGGTTTACCCAACTGTTACATTAGGGTATTCTATGAAGATGCATTTGTCCGCTTTGGGTTCGAGCTCATCAGGTTGAAAACCTTTTCCACATAAGCGCCGCAGCCCCAAACATTAAGAAATGACAGCTTAGGTTTCTGCCAAACCAAAATTCATACGGTGTCATCTCAACGGACTTAGATGGTGCCCCTTTTTAAAGTGAATGTAGTTGTCTCTAATGCAAAACCCCAAAACGATAGTGGCAAATCGATAAGAGACATCATAGTACGCACCATATCCAATAGAGCACGACTACGACGTTTGGACACACCATCACACTATGGTGTTCCAGGTGGCGTGAGTTGTGAAACAACTTCCACATTGTCTTAAGTTGTATACCAAACTCGTAACTCAGATATTTACCTCTATGATCATATCGTAGATATTTTATCTTCTTGTCACGATGATGTCAAACTTCACTCTGAATTTGTTTGAACTTTTCAAACGTTTCAGACTTGTGTTTCATTAAGTAAATATCCCCATATCTACTCAAATCATCAGTGAAGGTAGGAAAATAATGATATCCACCGCACGCTACAACACTCATTGGACCGAATACATCAACATGTATCATTTCCAATAAGTCACTTGCCCGCTCCATCATACCGAAAAACGGGGTCTTAGTCATCTTGCCCATGAGGCATGGTCCGCATGTCTCAACCGATTCGAAATCGAATGAGTCCAAAGATCCATCAGCATGGAGTTTCTTCATGCGATTTACACCAATATGACATTTAGCGGCAATGCCACAAGTATGTGGTACTATCATTATTAACTTTGTATCTTTTGGCATCAATATTATGAACATGTGTATCACTACGATCTAGATTAAATAAACCATTCTCATTGGGTGCATGACCATTGAAGGTATTATTCATGTAAACAGAATAACCATTATTCTCTAACTTAAATGAATAACCGTATTGCAATAAACATGATCTAATCACGTTCATGCTTAACGCAAACACCAAATAACATTTATTTAGGTTCATCACTAATCCCGAAGGTAGAGAGAGCGTGCGATGGTGATCACATCAACCTTGGAAACACTTCCAACACTCATTGTCACCTCACCCTTAGCTAGCCTCCGTTTATTCCGTAGCTTTTATTTCGAGTTAGTAACATTTAGCAACCGAACCGGTATCTAATACCCAGGTGCTACTAGGAGTACTAGTAAGGTACACATCAATAACACGTATATCAAATATACTTCTATCGACGTTGCCAGCCTTCTTATCTACCAAGTATCTAGGGCAGTTTCGCTTCAGCGACCGTTCTCCTCATAATAGAAGCACTCAGTCTCGGGTTTGAGTTCAACCTTGGGTTTCTTTACTGGAGCAGCAACTGGCTTGCCATCCATGAAGTATCCCTCCTTGCCCTTGCCCTTCTCGAAACTTGTGGTTTTACTAACCATCAACACTTGATGCTCCTTCTTGATTTCTACCTTCGCGGTGTCAAACATCGCGAATAGCTCAGGGATCATTATTTCCATCCCTGGCATTTTATAGTTCATCACGAAGCTCTAGTAGCTTAGTGACAGTGACTTGGAGAACTATATCAATCACTATCTTATCTGGAAGATCAACTCCCACTCGATTCAAGCGATTGTAGCACCCAGACAATCTGAGCACATGCTCAACGATGGAGCTATTCTCCTTCATCTTGCAGGCAAAGAATCTTGTTGGAGGTCTCATACCTCTCAACACGGGCACGAGCCTGAGATCCCAATTTCAGCTCTTAGAACATCTCATATGTTCCGTGACGTTCAAAACGTTTTGGAGCCTCAATTCTAAGCCGTAATGCATGACGCACTGAACTGTCAAGTAGTCATCAGAACGTGCCTGCCAGATGTTGACAACATCTATAGACGACGCTTGAGGGGGTGGCGCACCGAGCGGTGCATTAAGGACATAAGCCTTTTGTGCAGCAATGAGGACAATCCTCAGATCACGGACCCAGTCCGCATTATTGCTACCATCATCTTTCAACTCTATTTCTCTAGGAACATATAAAAAATTCAAGGGAGCTACAGCGCGAGCTAGTAATCTACAACATAATTTGCAAAGACATTTTGACTATGTTCATGATAATGAGTTTAGTTAATCATATTACTTAAAAACTCCCACACAAATTGACATCCCTCTGGTCATTCGAGTGTCACATGATCCAAATCCACCAACTCAAGTCCGATCATCATGTGAGTTGAGGTGGTTTCGATGGTGAACATCTTCATGTTGATCATATCTACTATATGACTCATGTTCGACCTTTCGGTCTCTTGTGTTCCGAGGCCATGTCTGTACATGCTAGGCTCGTCAAGTTTAACCCGAGTGTTTCGCACGTGCAACACTGGCTTGCACCCGTTGTATGCGAACGTAGAGTCTATCACACCCGATCATCACGTGGTGTCTCGAAACGACGAACTTTCACAACGGTGCACACTCGGGGAGAACACAATTTTATCTTGAAATTTAAGGGAGGGATCACCTTATAATGATACCGTCGTCCTAAGCAAAATAAGATGCATAAAAGGATTAACATCACATGCAAATCATAAGTGACATGATATGGCCATGAACTTGTGCTTTTGATCTCCATCTCCAAAGCACCAGCATGATCTCCATCGTCACCGGCATGACACCATGATCTCCATCAATGTGTCGCCATGAGGTTGTCACGCCGACTGTTGCTTCCACGACTATTGCTAGCTCATAGCGATAAAGTAAAGCAAAACGACAAAAATAATTAAAGACAACCCTATGGCTCCTGTCGGTTGCCGTACTCATCGACATGCAAGTCGTGATATTCTATACAATACATGATCATCTCATACATCACATATATCTCATCATGTAATTGGCCATATCACATCACAACATACCCTGCAAAAACAAGTTAGACGTCCTCTAATTGTTGTTGCAAGTTTTACGTGGCTGCTACGAGTATCTAGCAAGAACAATTCTTACCTACGCAAAAACCACAACGGTGATACAAAAATTGCTATTCAACCTTCTCAAGGACCGCCTTTGTCAAATCCGATCCGACTAAAGTGGGAGAAACAGACACCCGCCAGCCATGTTTATGCAACGAAGTTACATGTCAGTTGATGGAACCGGTCTCTCGTAAGCGTACGAGTAATGTTGGTCCGGGCCGCTTCATCCCACAATACCGCCGAAACAAGAAAAGACCAAGGGAGGAAGCAATCCGAATATCAACGCCCACAAACTCCTTTGTGTTCTACTCGAGATCTCATCTACACATAGACCTAGCTCAGATGCCACTGTTGGGGAATGTTGCATGGGAAACAAAAAATTTCCTACGCACACGCAAGATCTATCCATGGTGATGAGCATCTACGAGAGGGAGAGTGGATCTACATACCCTTGTAGATCGCTAAGCGGGAAGCGTTAAGAAACGCGGTTGATGTAGTCGAACGTCTTCGCGATCCAAATCGCCGAGCGTCCCGCGATCCCATCATGATCCATCTCGCAATCCAATCACGATCCATCCCGCGATCCCATCACGATCTGTCCCGCGATCAAATCACGAATCGTCTCGCGATCCTAATCACGGTCCTTTCGATCTAGCGCCGAACGGACGGCACCTCCGCGTTCAGCACACGTACAGCTCGATGACGATCTCCGCCTTCTTGATCCAGCAAGAGGGACCGGAGAGGTAGATGAGTTCTCCGGCAGCGCGACGGCGCGGCGGTGGCGGTGGTGGAACTGTTCCGGCAGGGCTTCGCCTAAGCACCGCCGAAACTAGACTAAAGGAGAAAACGATCTAGAGGAAGTAGAGGGAGCACGTGGCAATTAGGGTTCGCTCTACCCTCTAAATCCTCTAGTATATATAGGAGGGAGGGAGGGGAGGAGGCAGCCTCAAACCCTCAAGGGTTGGCCGAAATTGGAGGTGGAGGAGTCCTATTCCAATCCTACTAGGAGTAGGATTCCTCCTCTCCACTTGGAAACACTTTCCACCTTTCCACCTTTGGGTTTTTCCCACCCCTAGCTGCATGGGCCTTAGTGGGGGGTTCGGCCAGCCCACTAGGGTCTAGTTTGACTCCTCCCACAGCCCATGAGGTCCTTTGGGTCGTGACACCCCTCCCGATGGCTCCCGGTACCCTCCCGGCACTCCCGGTACACTACCGAAGTACCCGAAACTTTTCTGGTGACCAAAATAGGACTTCCTATATATCAATCTTTACCTCCGGACCATTCCAGAGCTCCTCGTGACAACCAGGATCTCATCCGGGACTCCGAACAACCTTCGGTCACCACCATACATAACTCTACTATACCAAAACGTCACCGAACCTTAAGTGTGCAGACCCTGCGGGTTCGAGAACTATGTAGACATGACCGAGACACCTCCACGGTCAATAACCAATAGCGGGACCTGGATGCCCATATTGGTTCCTACATATTCTACGAAGATCTTTATCGGTTGAACCTCTATGTCAAGGATTCAGTTAATCCCGTACGCTGTTCCCTTTGTTCTTCGGTATGTTACTTGCCCGAGATTCGATCGTCGGTATCTCTATACCTAGTTCAATCTCGTTACCAGCAAGTCTCTTTACTCGTTCCGTAATATAAGATCCTGTGGCTAACACTTAGTCACATTGCTTGCAAGGCTTATTGTGATGTTGTATTACCGAGTGGGCCCTGAGATACCTCTCCGTCACACGGAGTAACAAATCCCAGTCTTGATCCATGCCCACTCAATAGACACCCTCGGAGATACCTGTAGAGCATCTTTATAGTCACCCAGTTACGTTGTGACGTTTGATACACACAAGGTATTCCTCCGGTGTCAGTGAGTTGCATGATCTCATGGTCATAGGAACAGATACTTGACATGCATAAAACAATAGCAACAAACTGACACGATCATATGATATGTTCATAGTTTGGGTCTTGTCCAGCACATCATTCTCCTAATGATGTGATCCCGTTATCAAATGACATCTTATGTCTATGGCCAGGAAACCTTGACCATCTTTGATCAACGAACTAGTTAACTAGGGGCATAGTAGGGACACCGTGTTGTCTATGTACCCACACATGTATTTGAGTTTCCAATCAATACAATTATAGCATGGACAATAAACGATTATCACGAACAAGGAAATATAATAATAACCAATTTATTATTGCATCTAGGGCATATTTCCAACAACAATAAGATAGGCCATTTGGTCAACCTTTGTCTTAAGCACGGGAGCACTAGTGGCTAGCTGCCTCTGCTCGGGCCTCAGCCTCTATCTCTGCCCGAGCTGTCGATGAAGTAGGATGAGAAGGAACCATCACTACGACATTGTCCTCAAATTCTAGTTGGAGTGGTGTGTGGTTACGGTGACGGTGTCCTGGAATAGGGGGCCTTGGTCTGGTCGGCCTAGGATCCTCGGGTTGGGCAGATAGGTCGTCCTCATTCTCGAGATAGACTCCGGAAGCTACACGATGGGGCGTGATCAGGACTGCATCTGCCGAAGGCTTGACGTATGCTCCAAGACTTCTCCTATCGCCTCTACGCCAAGATACCGACCTTGTAACCCTAGGTACCCTACTTGGCGTGTATATAAGCCGTAGGGTTTAGCTTGTAGAGAGGACATCAACACAATATCATTCACCTAGCTCTAGAGTTAGAACACATCTGACGATCTCGAGGTAGATCAACTCTATGCTTGATACTTCTTCATCAATATAAACAAGAGCAGGATGTAAGGTATTACCTCCATCGACAGGGCCCGAACCTGGGTAAACATCGTCTCCCTTGTTCTTGTTACTATCCTCCTGATATCCACAACTCGGGACCCCCTACCCCAAGGTCTGTCAGTTTTCACACCGACACTAGTGCTTTCACTAAGGGTTCCGCTGTGAGATTGACAGAAGGATTGATGGGAGCGTCGGTTAACGACTCTAAACTCACGGGCATGATTCCCATGCCCGAAAATTCCATCGTGAAAATGCCTCCCCTCCTTTGTGGGATCGAGGCAGACCATGACTCCTCTTTGGCCTTGGCCGAACTCTCCTTCAAGGACGAAGGGCCGAGGTATTTTTTGGACTGCAACTCACATAGTAGCCGACTAGAGGCAGTCGATGAAACTGATCGTCAAATCAGTCCAGCCAATCCGATGGCTACAGATCTAGCACGGGATGAGGATGTAGGGCTTCTAACCAACGGTCCTTAGAGATCGGAACTCACCAACCCACCTCCCACATCGAGTATCGCCCCGATAAATCGGGCCCACCAGATGTTTCGGATCTAGCCTACGTGCAACAACTTCCTGATGAGTAAATCCTGCAGTTCTGGGCTAGGTTCTTGTCTGTCAAAAACAAGATACCGAGCTACCAGGACTTAGAAATAATAACAGCGTTCCAACGTGGATGCAAGGATAAAGGCGTTTTGAACGCCCTCGCTCGTTGTTGTGTCCAAACACTCCCAGAATTGACCGATCTGGTGTCCAGATTCTGCACCATCGAAGATCTCTGGATGGACGAGGAAGGCACATATTTGATGTGTGAACACACTCCGAAACGGGATGTACCCACACCTCGGTGCGAGCCCCGCAAGCGAAACACCTCGGTCGAAAGACCTCGGAAGAAGAAAAATCCCGCGACCACCGTTGAACAACACTCAGTGGCCTCCTGGATAAACCATGCCCAATACATGCTATTCTGTCTAACTCCTGCCCGACCCACAGCCTTCGCGACTGTTGGGTTGTGAGACATGTGGCTAAGGAATGACCCGCCATTCTAACAGGCACGCCCAGCCGCGCTGAACCGTCCTCGGACGAAGGCGAAGTCATGATGATCTACGAGACCTTCGCGTCCAACAACCAGCGTAAGCGAGCCCTACGTGAAATTAATTCTATCCAACAGGTGCCAACCCGGGGCGCATGGATTTACACACCGATCACCTTTGATCATAAAGATCAACCGAGGTCGACCCCGAGCAGGTGCCCCGCCATGCTGATCCTCAGTCCTATTGTTGGCAGCTGCCGACTTTGAAGGTACTCATGGACGGAGGCAGCAACCTAAATTTGATATATGCAGACACTTTGGACAAAATGCACATTGACAAATCACACATAGAACAGAGTGGCACCACCTTTAAAGGTATAATATCCGGGCAAGAAGCATACTGCAGCAGAAAAATAACCCTGGATGTAGTCTTCGGAGCCCCGGACAATTGCCGCTCCGAAGAGGTCACGTTCCACATCTGAAAGCACATATGCTCCCTTGGTGGTTTTGATAATTCATGACAACATACATTGTCTCTTGGACTAATATTTCTACCTAGTTCATTTCAGGTTTAGTCCACAGAGAGTGTTGGCAAAAGGATTGTGAGGAGATACCCCAAGATGCAAGGAATTGGATTGGCAAATCTTCAAGCTAGAAGACTCTCTTTTTTACTTTGTGAGAAATCACTTTGAGTCCATAGGAAAGCCAATACTATTAAAAGGGGGTAAGGAATTGTTGGTGAACAAATTGCTCCACGTGCACAAGTGCTAGTCACCAAAAACACCCACAAGCTCTCCCACCAAGATTCTGTCTAAAACCCTTCCACTCAAAATCGGTGCTACCAACTTCCATATCGGCTACACCGAGTTTAAACCCTAGACAGAAACCCTGGCCAAAACCCACATCTCTGTACTACCAACATTCCATTCGGTGCCATCGAAAACAATGACCAACTTTCGGGTATCCTATTTTCAAGAATCGGTATCACCGAGTTTTGAGAATCGGTCTCACCGAGATTTGGACCAACTTTCTGGTTAGTCATTTTCAAGAATCGGTACCACCGATTTTGAGAATTGGTCTCACCGAGTTTTGGACCAAGTTTCTAGTTAGCCATTTTCAAGAATTGGTACCATTGAGTTTTGAGAATTGGTACCACCGAGTTTGGAAACTGTCCAGGTCACCCATATCGGTACCACCAAGATTTATATATCGGTTCCACCGAAAAGCCTAAAGTTGCCACATTTTGAACAAGTCGGTGCCACCGAGTTTTACTTCGGTTTCACCGAGTTGGGCAATAATGTTGTAACGGTTGGATTTTTGGAGAAGCCTATATATACCCCTCCACCACATCTCACTCGCAAGAGAATCACTCAGAACAGATCTCCACTTGCCATATCCAAATTTCTGAGAGAGAACCACCTACCCTTGTGTTGAGATCAAGATCATCCACTCCAACCATATGGATCTTGATTTCTAGCCTCCCCAAGTTGCTTTCCACCAAATCAATCTCTTCTACCAAGCCAAATCTATGAGAGAGTGATTGAGTGTTGAGGAGTCTATCATGTTGAAGCACAAGAGCAAGGAGTTTGTTGACACCAGATTTTGGCATGGTCAAAAACATAATTAAGAAGGCCTCAAATGGAAAAGTGCTCAAGGTGAGAAATTTCCGTATCATCGAAAGGAGAAACTTTGATATTTGAGCCATAGCCATCCGATCTCATCTCTAAGGTCGAAGTTGTGTTTGAAGTGTATGCAGAACACTATTCGGCTGATTACGCCCCCAAGAAGGCCTTATATGAGAAAAGTTTCTGCACGGATTGTCTTTGTCTCGTCAAATCGGTCGATTTTGATATAAAAATCGTCTCAATCCGAGTTCGTATGCAAAAGTTACGGCCGTTACAAGATTGCTGATACAGCAGAGAACGGTACTACCGCTCCAATAAGCGGTACTACCGCTTGAGCGGTACTACCGCTCCTACTACCGCGTCTACTACCGCTTACGAAGAAGTTTCTGGCATCCCGAGACCCTAAGCGGTACTAGAGCGGTACTACCGCCCAGAACGGTACTACCGTGCCCAGAACGGTACTACCGCTTGCCTATAGCCGCACAGACTCGGGCAGATCGAAAAAGTCCGAGTTTGGCTGCATTTTTTGACCCTTTGGAAGGAAATTTGGGTCCGTGTCCTGTACGGGAAGTCCAACCCCCTCTTAAATAGAAGAGGTGATGGCCGATTAAAACAACACACAATCGAACAATCATTATACTACTTTTTCATCTACGTTTTATCTTTCCATCATTTTTTCTCTCTCGTTCTTCGTCGTTCTTCGTGTTGGAGAGCTGCGAGTACAGAGGCTCTAGGGGCGAGCAAATTGATCTAGGGCAGCCCATTGCTGCCGCACTCCCTGACGGGGTCCCTCCCGGGCGTGCGGGGCTTCGGGTCTTCAAAAGCGTCTGCCGGCTGTCCTGCGTATCGCGCTGCCGGTCGGACCTCCTTCGACGTGAGCTGCAGTGCATCACCCCCGGCGTCGAGGGTACACGGTGACGTGTTCGTGTGTCAACACACTTTTTGGCGACTCCGCTGGGGACTTTGATCCATCATCATCAACATCCAGCATGTCCAATCTTCCCAAGCCCTCGGAGGTTGACGCCGATAACATCATCAAGCCCAATCTGGAGGAGTTATCGGCCGAACATCGCCAAGCTTATGAGGAGTACAAGAATGCACGTGAAGAGAAGGAGTTGCAGGAGTTCCTTGCAAACTTCAAGAAGGATCGCCAGGGCAATATCACTCCGGTTGGAGAAATCAGATTCCCTCCTCTTCAAACTGAGCAGGTTAAACCTTCTGTAAGTACTACCTTTTCTCCTGAGCAATGGGCTGAAATTGAGAGCCGTATTACTTATAGCAATAATCTGATCTATCAAGCTTTCTTAGACAATACTAATGCTCAGAAGAATATGCCTAACATGCCTGCTAGTATGGGAAACCCTGATTCAGCTTTGCCTATTTCATCGGCGCCTCCCATGCCGATGAATTATTTTCCTACCCATACCAATCAAATTGTGGCTGCACCACTTAATCCTTTTATGCAGAGTTCGGTGGCAACGCCGAACCAAATAGGTGGAAACACTGCCAGATCATTGCCGAACTATGGTTCGGCAAACATGTCACAATTTACACCCATGATTGCTAACCCCAATCCTCCTATGCCAGTGCCACAAGCTTCATCGTCTACTACGGACGATGCTCTAGCTAGGTTTAGAGAGGAGATGGCTAAAACACTTCGAGAGAATTTTGGTGTTGAACTACCTAGGAATCGGATTTATCAAAAGCCGTATCCTGAGTACTTTGATGCAATTCCGTGCCCTCAAGGGTATAAAATTCCAGATTTTGTTAAGTTTAATGGAGAGGGCACAAAAACCACATGGGAGCATGTTAGCCAATACCTAGCACAATTGGGTGAAGCAGGTTCGATAAATGAATTGAAAGTGCGTTTATTTCCTTTGTCATTAACTGGTACCGCATTTTCATGGTTTTCTTCTTTGCCGCATGGCTCTATTCGTGCATGGTTGCAGCTAGAGCAAAAATTTCATGATCATTTTTATAGCGGCGATAATGAACTTAAGTTGTCACATCTTACATCGGTTAAGCAGAAGCATGACGAATCGGTCTCCGATTACGTCAAGAGATTTAGGGAAACAAAAAACCGGTGCTATAGTTTAGTGATAACTGAGAGAGACTTGGCTGATCTTGTGCTTAATGGTTTGAGAGCTCATATTAGAGAGAAACTAGAAGGCTATGAATTTATAAGTATCAACCAAGTCTTACAGAGGGCTTTGGCTCATGAAAGCCGAAGCAAGGAGCTTAAAGAAGTGCATAGATATAAAACTGATCGTCCAAAGATGAATATGGTTGAATATGATAGTGATCGTTCGGACGATGAGGGTGATATTTATGCTGCTGAATTTGTTTGGCCATCTAAGGCCAAACCATTTACTTGCAATGATGTGAAACTGATTCATAAGAATCGTGATGAAGAGATGAAATTTACTTTTAATGTTGCCAAGTGTGATAAAATATTTGATGCTTTGCTGCAAGCTAAGATCATTAGGATATCTCATACTTTACCGCCGTTTGAAGAGCTGAAACGGCGTGCTTATTGCAAATATCATAATTCTTTTTCTCATGCTACTAATGATTGCAATGTTTTCCGACGACAGATACAATCGGCCATCAATGACGGACGATTGAATTTTTCTGAGATGCAAATTGATAAGCAGCCTTTCCCAATGAACACTCTGGATTTGGAGGGAAAAAAGTTACTCATTCGGCCGGAAGTGGCCGAATCTGGTAATAAAACTAATGTCATTGTTGGCGAGCCCAGGAAAGGCAAGGAGGACAGCAAGGTCTTAGGGAGGCAGGTTGTGCTTGACAAGCAACCTGATGGCAAGGAAGTGATCAAGATCACCATCAAGAATCCTACACTCGGGGGGCAACCACAGGTGCAGCAAGACGCTCGTGTTAAATTTGTTAAGCCCAAGAGTCCAGAAATTGGCAAATGGAAGACGAATGAAGCTAAAGTGCAGCGCAAGAAAATCAAGCCAACTTTTGATATGTTGCTGTCCAAATATGCCAATCAAGCGGCCGGTTCTAGCTCTAACCGGCCAGCTAATTTGAAGCGTTCAAGATCACCTCCAAGGCAAGAATTTCAGCATCATGCAAGGACATATGGGCCGTGGGCACCAAGACCGTGGATGGCGCCACCACCTTATGCGCCACATTACATGGGAGGCTTCAATGGAGGATGGGGGCAGCCCCCAATGGCCCCTTATGCTTTTCATCCAGGGTGGGCAGAACCAAGGAGGCCTATTTGTGAGAGGCTTTCTTATCCCACACGAGGCCGTTTGAACAGTGGTGTCAACCGGCCAATGCGAGATAGTCAAAAGAGTTTCAGCAATCAAGTGTGGCGTGCTAAATCTCCAAGTGCAGCGGTCGAGTCTGGAAAAAGTAAAGAAAATATCAATGCCGACTCACTCATCTTGGGCACCGAAACTTTCACCACACAGCAGCCGATTGTGCATAGCAACCCTACTGAGCCGATACTTGTTATCGCGCCAAAGCACTCGGCTAATGATCATGAAGCAAGTACCAGCCAAGTAAAGCTAAGAGATCCTAAATACACTCAGCCAAGGTGGTGTCCTTTAGGGCTAACAAAAACACAGAAAAGAAAACTGCAGAGGTTAAGGAATCAAGAGATGGCAGAACAAGAGGCCGAGAAGCAAAGGGACAAGTTGTTCAATGACACTCGGCCCATGATACCAACAAAGCAAGTGTGGAAGCCTAAACCAATACAAGATGCAGCAGCTTCTACATCTATCACAGCAGCACTTACACCGCTAAAAGAGGACGATGCAACCATTCTTACATCGTCCACGTCACCTATTACTTCTCCTTCACTCGGACAGGATTCAGAATTGGTGGACACGCCCGAGGAGGAAGACGGTCTGTTGGACTATGAGTCTACACCGGTTCATGAAGGTATGGATATCAATATGGTGTATTACTTACCCGCTGAATTCCGTGCTGTAGATGAAGAAGGGGAAGTGGCTCAACTGGATTTTGGCCCAAAAAATGCAATATTTGAGAAGCCAAAAGAACTAGTGACACACCTGAAACCATTGTACCTCCGAGGTCATATCAACGGATCACCACTCGCTCGGATGCTTGTTGATGGTGGTGCTGTGGTGAATCTTATGCCCTATTCGGTCTTCAAAAAATTGGGTCTGCCAGATGAAGAACTAATCAAGACCAATATGGTGCTTAATGGGTTTGAAGGCAAAGAGAAAACTGAAGCCAAAGGTGTGATGTATGTGGAGCTTACGGTCGGGAGCAAAACTTTGGCTACTGCATTCTTTGTTGCTGAGGTGCAAGGTAACTACAACGTCATACTAGGCCGTGATTGGGTTCATGCAAACTAGTGCGTGCCTTCTACTATGCACCAGTTTTTGATCCAGTGGGTTGATGATGAAGTGGAAGTCATTCATGCGGATAACTCGGCTTGTGTTGCTTTGGCCGATGCATCGGTGGATTGGCAACATCCCAATGCTACTTGCTTGACGGGACGCGACTTGTCAGAATTTGATTTTCTTAGCACCACAAAAAGTGGTTTCGTGCCCGTTTCTTTAAAGCCAGTTGGTGGTAATCGGCTCCAAGGTATGATGTATTTAAATGGATTCTAACTCAGATTGGTTGCAAAAGCGTCTTGTTGAATATCGGTCCAATGAGAACGATATATATGAATCTATAGAGGAGTTAGTTGATATGGATAAATTAGGACAAGGTTTTACGTCGGCCGATCCATTAGAAGAGATAGACATAGGAGATGGTTCAATTCCTAGGCCAACATTTGTAAACAAAAATTTAAGAGCCGATCATAAGGCTAAGTTGATCGAGCTATTGAAAGAATATGTTTGTTGCTTTGCATGGGAATATCATGAGATGCCAGGTTTAAGCCGAGAGCTAGTGGAGCATCGGTTGCCTATAAAGGCCGGTTTTAGACCTTACAAACAATCGGCCAGAAAATTTAATCCAAAAACATATGACCGGATCAAGGAAGAGATCGGTTGTTTGCTTAAAGCTAATTTTATTAGACCTTGCAGGTATGCCGAGTGGATTTCTAACATTGTACCAGTGGAGAAGAAAGGCTCCGGCAAGTTAAGGGTGTGCATTGATTTCAGAGATTTGAATAGAGCTAAACCCAAAGATGAGTATCCCATGCCTATAGCCGACATGCTTATTAATGATGCTTCTGGACATAAGGTTATTAGTTTTCTTGATGGTAATGCTGGATACAATCAGATCTTTATGGCCGAAGAGGACATGTCCAAGACAGCTTTTCGTTGCCCTGGTTTTCTTGGTTTATTCGAGTGGACAGTAATGACGTTCGGATTAAAAAATGCTGGTGCCACATATCAAAGGGCTATGAATTTAATTTTCCATGATCTGCTCGGCATTATACTTGAAGTCTATATTGATGATATTGTTGTCAAATCGGATGCTTTCGAATCTCATCTAGCCAATTTGCGCTTAGCTTTTGAAAGAATGAAAAAATATGGACTAAAGATGAATCCTTTGAAGTGTGCATTCGGCGTGTCGGCTGGCAAGTTTCTGGGTTTCATTATTCATGAAGATGGCATAGAGATTGATCCCAAAAAGATAGAGGCCATACAGAAAGTGGAGGCTCCAACGTGCAAGAGAGATATGCAAAAGTTCCTTGGCAAGGTCAATTATTTGAGAAGGTTCATAGCTAATCTGTCAGGGAAAGTCGATGCATTTACTCCTATCCTTCGGTTAAAGAATGATACTGATTTTACTTGGGGGGCAAAACAGCAAGAAGCATTTGATATGATCAAAAATTATTTGTGCACTCCTCCGGTGATGAAAGCACCCAGGCACAAAGAACCCTTTAGGCTTTATATTGCAGCAGAGGAAGGTGTTATTGGTGCTGTTTTAACTCAAGAAACCGAAGGGAAAGAGCATACTATTACATATCTGAGCCGACGCTTATTGGACGCCGAGACAAGGTATACATTTATTGAAAAATTATGCCTCTGTTTATATTATGCTTGCACAAAATTGAGACATTATCTAGTGCCTAGTACTTGCATAATAGCTTGTCAAACCGATGTCATCAAATACATGCTGCATAGGCCAATTCTTAGTGGTAGAATTGGCAAGTGGGCTTATGCTTTAATTGAATATGATTTGGCTTATGAATATCTAAAATCCATGAAAGGCCAAATTGTTGCTGATTTTATTGTTGAACATCGAATTGATGACAAGCATGATATTGATATAAACCTTGTCTCGTTAGTACCATGGAGATTATATTTTGATGGTTCAGTTTGTAGCAATGGCCAAGGTGTTGGTATTGTTTATATATCTCCTCATGGTGCTGTTTTTGAAGCCTCATGCCGCTTAGAATATTTTTGCACAAATAATCAAGCCGAATATGAGGCATTGTTATTCGGCCTGGAGATGTTACTTGCTATAGGTGCTACACATGTTGAGGCTTTTGGTGATTCGTTATTAGTAGTACAACAAGTATCCAAAGTCTTTCAATGTTTAGACGAATCACTTAATGTTTATCTTGATAAATGTCTAGATATAATTTCTACTTTGGATCATTTTAGCATTGCTCATATATCTAGACATGATAATTGGAGAGCAAATGAGTTGGCACAACAAGCATCCGGCTATCATGTCAATCATGGCATGTTTCATATCTCTCAAAAGCCGATGTCTTGTCTTGCTAATATAGGAGAGGCCGAACCAGAGCCCACTGATTCGGTCACTAACAATAAATCTAGTGCAGGTGAAAATCATGACTGGAGGAAGCCCATTATTGATTACTTGTGCAATCCGAGTGGAAGGGTGGACAGGGCTGTTCGGCGCATGGCTTTCAAATATACAATGAGAGACGGTGGTCTTTACCGCCGAACAGTTGAAGATGTTCTTTTGAAGTGTTTGAACGAGGACCAAGCAAGAGTTGCTATGGGAGAGGTTCATGAAGGAATTTGTGGTACTCATCAGTCGGCTCCCAAGATGAAGTGGTTACTACGACGTGCTGGATTTTCTTGGCCGACGATGATCAATGATTGCTTCAGGTATTATAAAGGATGTGAAGCTTGTCAAAAGTTTGGTGATATTCAGTTAGCTCCTGCTGCTATGTTACATCCTATTATCAAGCCGTGGCACTTTAGAGGTTGGGGATTAGACTTCATTGGAGAGATTCATCCTTCTTCTTCAAAGGGGCATCGGTTCGTGTTGGTGGCAACTGATTATTTCACCAAGTGGTCTGAAGCAGTACCTCTCAAGAATATGACGCATACGGAGGTAATTCAATTCATAAATGAGCACATTATTCATAGATTCGGTATTCCGCAAACATTAACTACGAATCAAGGTTCATCTTTCATGTCACATCAAGTTAGAGAATTTGCCGAATCGTATAAGATAAAGTTGCTCAATTCCTCCCCGTATTATGCTCAAGCCAATGGACAAGCTGAATCTAGCAATAAAATTTTGATCAAGCTCATCAAGAAGAAGATTGAAGATAATCCAAGAAGATGGCATGAATTATTGTCTGAAGCTTTGTGGGCGCATAGAATCTCAAGGCATGGTGCGACAAAGGTAACTCCATATGAGCTCGTATTTGGTCAAGAGGCCGTTCTACCGGTGGAAGTGAATTTGAATGCTTTGAGAATAGCCAAACAAAGTGATTTATCGGCAATAGATTTTTATAACTTGATGATGGACAATATGGATGAGGTTGCCGATAAACGCTTGGCTGCATTAAAAGCTATAGAAAGGGACAAGTTGAGGGTAGCAAGAGCTTACAATAAGAAGGTCAAGTTGAAGAATTTTCAGATTGGTGATCTTGTGTGGAAGGTGATTCTACCGATTGGTTGAAAGGACAGAAAATTCGGGAAGTGGTCTCCAAGCTGGGAAGGTCCTTTCAAGATTGCAAGAATAGTTCCCGGAAATTCATATTTGGTGGAATCCATGCAAAGAACATTGCTACCTCGAGCTCTCAATGGCAAATATTTGAAGAAGTACCACCCAAGTGTGTGGCAAGAAGCCTAAATAGGCAATGGCTGATATATGATTATCGCCCTAAGAATATAAATGGCCGATGGAGTGTTGACATCGTCCTTAGAACAAGCCTAATGCACATTATTTTTCGGCACACAAGTTTTGCCGAAAAACAGGGGGGCATGTGTTGACACCAGATTTTGGCATGGTCAAAAACATAATTAAGAAGGCCTCAAATGGAAAAGTGCTCAAGGTGAGAAAGTTCCATATCATCGAAAGGAGAAACTTTGATATTTGAGCCATAGCCATCCGATCTCATCTCTAAGACCGAAGTTGTGTTTGAAGTGTATGCAGAACACTATTCGGCTGATTACGCCCCCAAGACGGCCTTATATGAGAAAAGTTTCTACACGGATTGTCTTTGTCTCGTCGAATCGGTCGATTTTGATATAAAAATCGTCTCAATCCGAGTTCGTATGCAAAAGTTACGGCCATTACAAGATTGCTGATACAGCAGAGAACGGTACTACCGCTCCTACTACCGCGTCTACTACCGCTTACGAAAAAGTTTCTGGCATCCCGAGACCCTAAGCGGTACTAGAGCGGTACTACCGCCCAGAACGGTACTACCGTGCCCAGAACGGTACTACCGCTTGCCTATAGCCGCACAGACTCGGGCAGATCGAAAAAGTCCGAGTTTGGCTGCGTTTTTTGACCCTTTGGAAGGAAATCTGGGTCCGTGTCCTGTACGGGAAGTCCAACCCCCTCTTAAATAGAAGAGGTGATGGCCGATTAAAACAACACACAATCGAACAATCATTATACTACTTTTTCATCTATGTTTTATCTTTCCATCGTTTTTTCTCTCTCGTTCTTCGTCGTTCTTCGTGTTGGAGAGCTGCGAGTACAGAGGCTCTAGGGGCGAGCGAATTGACCTAGGGCAGCCCATTGCTGCCGCACTCCCTGACGGGGTCCCTCCCGGGCGTGCGGGGCTTCGGGTCTTCAAAAGCGTCTGCCGGCTGTCCTGCGTAACGCGCTGCCGGTCGGACCTCCTTCGACGTGAGCTGCGGTGCATCACCCCCGGCGTCGAGGGTACACGGTGACGTGTTCATGTGTCAACAGAGTTCATCATCACTATCAAGCCTATTACCTTTTGGAGGGTGGTGCCTCCTAGATTGGTTAGGTGTTGCTTGGGAGCCTCCTACTTCATGTTGTGGAGTTGAACCAAGAAGTTTGTACGGGCAAGGAGATCGCCTACTTCGTGAAGATCTACCCATAGTGAGGCTAGTCCTTCGTGGACAGAAGCCGTTATGAAATAGTCAAGGTTGCTACTTCGTGGACCCTTATGGGTGGAGCCCTCCATGGACTCTCGCGACCGTTACCCTCCGTGGGTTGAATACTCCATAAACGTGGATGCACGATAGCGCCACCTATCGGAACCACGGGAAAAATCCTTGCGTCTCCAAATCGCGTTTGATCTTCCTATCTCTACACTCTCTTACATGTGCTTGTCTTACTTTCCGCTGCCATACTTATTGACTAGCATGTGTAGGGTGCATTAGACTTGCTATAATTGCTAAAACTGCCCACCAATTAACTTGGGAAAAGGTTAGGTTTTCATTCTTGCAAGTAGTCTATTCACCCCCCTCTAAACGTCTCTTCTACCGATCCCTTCACTTGGTATCAGAGCTTTGGTCTCCATAGCTTCGGTTTCATCACCGTGGAGGAAGATGGATGTGTCTAGTTTGGGGAGTATTAGTTGTAGAGTGTCCGTTCTCGATGGGGAGTACTATAGTCAGTGGAAATATAAGATGCTTGAACTATTCGATGAATTTCATTTAAGCAAGTATCTTAAGAGCCCCTATGTACCTCCTATTGATCCTTTACGTCCCACACACGAAGAGGAAATTGATATGCTATGCAATCTTAGAACTGTTAATCTTATCATTAGAGGATTTCCTAGAATTGCGCTTAATCAAATGAAGAATTTTGAATGTGCTTATACTTTGTGGAATGATTTGGAGAAACGATATCCAAATTATTCATTGAGTAATCTTGATGAAATTCTTCATAAAACCATTGTTTTTCACAAAATGATGTCTAGTGATCCTAAGTTTTATGACTATCTATTTGAGCTTAGAGACCTCATGCGTGCTAAAGGAGGTGTCATAACTATCAACAACATCATTGTAGAAGCCATTCACATTCATTATCTTGAACAATGTCATGATCACAACTCTAAGGAATCACTTGTTTCTTATGACGAGGATTTCCCACGTGATGATGACAATGTGGAACATGGTTACTATGATGAAGATGAGTTATTTGACATCGAGTATGAGAAGACAATGAAGAATCTAAGTCTCATGGCAAACTTCAAGGATTACATGTCCGGAGGAAAAGAGTGGATGCACCGATCATATGACCGGAGATAGAGACATGTTTGAAGAGATCACACCAAACCATGGACCACGAAGGTATGTAACTTTTGGAGACAACTCCAAAGGTAAGGTACTTGGTCTCGGTAAGGTGGCCATATCTCATGATAGCTCTATTCAAAACATCATGCTTGTTGAATCCCTTGGCTTCAATCTTCTTTCCGTATCTAGACTTGCCGACTTTGGTTTTAATGTGCTATTTACCAAAGTAGATTGCCAAGTGTTTTGTCAAGATAATCATAACATGGTCTTTACCGGTTTCTGTAGAGGTGATCTATACATTGTCGATTTCACTAAAAGATCCAAACATCGTACTTGTCTTATTGCAAAATCTTCTAAAGGTTGGCTTTGGCATAGAAGACTAGGACATGTTGGTATGCGTAATCTAGACAAGCTTATCAAAGGTGATCATATACTTGGTGTTAAAGATGTTATCTTTGACAAAGATAGACTTTGTTGTGCTTGTGAAGCCGGAAAACAAGTAGGTGGAAGTAGGAGACCACTCAAGTTACATCATATGGATCTTTTTGATCCCAACGCTTACAAGAGCCTCGGTGGAAATTCCTTTGGTCTAGTTATAGTTTATGATTGTTCCAGATTTACGTGGGTATTCTTTCTCGATGATAAGTCGCAGGTACAAAAGATCTTCAAGAACTTCGCTCGCAAAGCCCAAAATCAGTTTGAAGTGAAGATCAAGAAAGTTCGGAGCAACAAGGGATCGGAGTTCAAGAACACAAATGTAGACACCTTTCTTGACGAAGAAGGGATTCTACATGAGTTCTCGGCTATGTACACGCCTCAACAAAATGGAGTTGTTGAGAGGAAGAACCGAACTCTTATTGAGATGGCAAGAACGATGCTAGACAAATACAAGACGCCAAGACACTTTTGGGCAGAACCGTGGAAACAGCTTGTCATGCCACAAACCGACTCTATCTTCACAAGCTTCTCAGTAAAATGACATACGAGCTACTCACCGGTAACAAACCCCAAGTTGGATACTTTCGTGTATTTGGCTCCAAGTGTTACATTCTTGATAAACATCGTCGTTCAAAATTTGCTCCTAAATCTCATGAAGGTTTCCTACTCGGTTACGGATCAAACTCTCACACTTACCGTGTCTACAACAACTTCACTTGAAAAGTTGAAGAGACGGTATATGTGAAGTTTGATGAATATAATGGTTCGCAAGTCAAAAAATTGCCAAATGATGTAGGAGATAAGGAACCTTCGAAAGCTATCCAAGACTTATCCATTGGCAAGATTCGTCCCATGAAGGTGAAGGAAAGTACTTCGTCAACTCAAGTGGAAGCCCCTACTTCACGTCAAGGTGAACCTCAACACGACATGGAGGCATCCACAAGCGGTACACGACAAGATGAAGAGGAGGAAGAAGTTCATCATAATGATCCACCACAACCACCTTCACCACCACCTCAAGGCGACGACACCTTCAACAACAATGAAGAAGAAGATAATGATGAACAAGCTCCACCATCCAACAAGCAAAAGCTGCCCCGAGTTCGAGCAAGAGTGGACAAAAATCATCTCTGAATCAAATCTTCGGTGACATACAAACCGGGAGGATAACTCGCTCTAAAACTCGACTAGCTAACTTTTGTGAGCATTATTCATTCATATGTAGTATTGAGCCCTTGAAGGTAGAAGAAGCTCTTCAGGATCCGGATTGGGTGAACGCTATGCACGAGGAACTACACAAGTTTGAGAGGAACGAAGTGTGGACACTTGTGGAGGAGCCCAAGGACGAGCAAAACATCATCGGAACCAAATGGGTGTTTTGAAACAAACAAGATGAAGACGGTCAAATCGTTCGCAACAAGGCATGTCTCATAGTGCAAGGCTACACCCAAGTCGAAGGTATGGACTACGGTGAGACCTATGCACCCATTGCGAGACTTGAAGCTATATGCATTCTTCTTGCTTATGCTAATCACCATAATATCACGCTTTATCAAATGGATATTAAAAGTGCATTCTTAAATGGTGAGATTGAAGAAGAGGTCTATGTTAAGCAACCCCCTGGTTTTGTGAATCCTATGAAACCTAATCATGTCTACAAGCTTCGTAAAGCTCTTTATGGCCTTAAGCAAGCTCCACGTGCTTGGTATAGATGCTTAATGAAGCTTCTCAGTGAAAAGGGTTTTGAAATTGGTAAAATTGATGCAACCTTATTCACTAAAAGAGTTAATGGTGAACTATTTGTGTGCCAAATCTATGTGGATGATATTATCTTTGGATCTACTAACCCACAATTTAGTGAAAGATTTGGAAGGTTGATGTCCGAGAAGTATGAGATGTCCATGATGTGTGAGCTGAAATTTTTCCTTGGTTTGCAAATCAAGCAAACGAAGGAAGGAACTTTCATCTCTCAAACCAAGTATACCAAGGACTTGATCAAGAAGATCAACATGCAAGAGTGTAAAGGTATGAAAACTCCTATGCCTACTAGTGTACATGTTGATCTTTCCAAGGAGGACGAACCGGTTGATCAAAAGGTTTATCGATCTATGATTGGTTCATTGTTATATCTATGTGCCTCCCGTCCCGACATTATGCTTAGTGTATGCATGTGCGCTAGATATCAAGCTTCTCCTAAAGAGTGTCATCTTAAGGCCGTGAAAAGAATTGTGAGATACTTGATACATACATCAAACTTTGGCATATGGTATCCCAAGGGATCTTATTTTAACCTCGTTGGCTATTCCGACTCGGACTATGCCGGAGACTAGATTGATAGAAAATCCACTTTGGGTACTTGTCAATTTCTTGGTAGAGCTCTTGTGTCTTGGTCCTCCAAGAAACAAAACTCGGTATCTCTATCTACTGCCGAAGCGGAATACATTGCCGCTGGATCATGTTGTGCTCAATTGCTATGGATGACTCAAACTCTTAAGGACTATGGTATACATGTGAGACATGTACCATTGTTACGTGACAATGAGAGCGCAATCAAAATTGCTCATAATCCCGTGCAACATTCTCGAACTAAGCATATTCAAGTTCGACATCATTTCATTCGTGATCATGTTGCCAAAGGAGATATCAATCTCAAGCATGTTCGTACTGAAAAATAATTGGCTGGTATCTTTACTGGGCCACTTGATGAGAAAGTGTTTTGTCACTTGAGGAGTGAGTTGAACATCCTTGATGCTTCAAACTTCAGCTAGACTCACTCGGTTGCATGCAAGGGCATGAGCTTACATGATACTTCAATGATACACTTGACATGTTATATTATACCATGGAAATAAATGCTTCCTTATATTGCAACTAATCTTTTGTAGGTACTTGGAAGAACTTCATTCCACAAGATTGCCAACAACTCCATTCATAAGCAATCTTGTCATGACCAAGTATCCACAACCCTTCTTGTTGATGGAAGGAAGAAGACAACTCAACCATATCCTTGACATATATTTGATGTGATCACATTTGCTAATTCTCAATTGATATCATGTCAAATGGATATATCTTGTTCTTCCTTGCATGACTAACCCATGTAGGTGAAAAGAGAACCAGAAAAAACAAGGATTGCTCCCAACTCAATATGATCTTCATCAACATCGAGCATCCACAACAAGTTCTTCTACATGCTACATCATCAACATCACTCAACGGTATGTACTCATATCCTTGAAAAAGCTTTACTCCAAGTCATGAGATAAAGCAACTCAAGTGATATGAAAACATTAAAATGCTTAATCGAAAAATGGTAACCCCATTTTGAGCTTAACGATGAGTATGACCTATGATCAAGTATTCTTGCTTGACTCCTTAAGTCAATATACTCTAATATAGGTGACCTAGTCACCACCCATCATCTAGATTAAGTATCTTGTTTGGTTCATCCTATATTTGCAAGATTTGTTGGAACCACTCAAATCTTCTCTAGTTGATATTTCTTTGTAAAAAGTCTTTTGTATTTTCTTTGCAGATCTTTTTGACATTTTATTACAAGTTTTCAAAACTCATTGCCAAGTTTCTGTTAACTCCTTGGAGACTCCGACTCAAACCACTCGGTTTCACCGAGTTAGCAGATAAGTTGCACGACCACAATTCGGTTCCACCGACCCGTTTGTCTCGAAGCCACCGACTTTGATTTCTTCTCTGGTTTGTGTTCATATTAGCAAATCTTTATTTTTTAGCGATTCCTTTGATATATATTAAAAAAGGGGGAGAAACTTTATTCTAGGATCCCTAACTGAAAGGAGGAGAAGTCTTACAAGCTCTCAGATCAGGGGAAGTGGGAGAAATTATTCTTCATGATTCCCTTAGTTCTTAATACTCTCTATGATCCTCATTCTTTTCCATGAACCCTACATTCTATGACCCTTGTTCTCAAGGATCCCTTCTAACTCCATAATCCCTGTGTCTGACCCTGTGTATGGACCTTTTTGGAAATTAATGCCAAAGGGGGAGAAATACCAAACCTTCAAAATGCTAAAGGGGGAGATACATGCTTCAATGCAAAGGGGGAGATACAATCAAGGGCGAGAATATCAAAGCTTATGCTTACATAGACAAGGGGAGAATACCAAAGTAGGGGGAGAAGTTTTGTTGTTTCCCAAAAGAGGAGAGATCATGCCTAATCTTATTCTAATTTGATACTCTTATCTGTTATTCTCATGTTAGACTTGTCTCACCCTATGCTATCCCAATATATACATGTTAAGATTCAGGGGGAGAGGATGACCTACTATTTCACATCTAGGGGAGAAAGTTCTAAATGATCTTGGAGACATATCAATCTTAAGGAATACTCTCTTCTATACGTTCTCCACATCTTGGTACTGTTGAGTTCTATTGCTTTTTGATTTGTAGAATACTCTTGTCTTTCCTAACACTATTTTCTCAAGAGTGCTTCTACTACTAGACTGCTCAAGAACTCAACGTAAGTATATGCATCATACCCTTGATCAAGATGATCTCTTGCTTCTTGCACATACTGTTTGCAAGAGTGAATTCTTGAACAAGGATACAACTCATTCACATATATTTGATGCATATAGGATACACATGACTCATCATATCCCTTCTACTATATGTGTGTCCATGCATTCCAAAGCAACTATCCTCAAAAGGATTGCACACATTTAGGGGGAGAAAGTTTTAGTCATGTGTCTCTCAAAGTCTTCATTATATCTATGCATATCTTTATTTGAAGCTTTGAATGTATGTTGTCATCAATTACCAAAAAGGGGGAGATTGAAAGCACATATGCTCCCTTGGTGGTTTTGATAATTCATGACAACATACATTGTCTCATGGACTAATATTTCTACCTAGTTCATTTTGGGTTTAGTCCATAGAGAGTGTTGGCAAAAGGATTGTGAGGAGATACCCCAAGATGCAAGGAATAGGATTGGCAAAGCTTCAAGCTAGAAGACTCTCTTTTTTACTTTGTGAGAAATCACTTTGAGTCCATAGGAAAGCCAATACTATTAAAAGGGGGTAAGGTATTGTTGGTGAACAAATTGCTCCACGTGCACAAGTGCTAGTCACCAAAAACACCCACAAGCTCTCCCACAAAGATTCTGTCTAAAACCCTTCCACTCAGAATCGGTGCTACCAACTTCCATATCGGCTACACCGAGTTTAAACCCTAGACAGAAACCCTAACCAAAACCCACATCTCGGTACTACCAACATTCCATTCGGTGCCACCGAAAACAGTGACCAACTTTCGGGCATCCTATTTTCAAGAATCGATACCACCGAGTTTTGAGAATCGGTCTCACCGAGATCTGGACCAACTTTCTGGTTAGCCATTTTCAAGAATCGGTACCACCGATTTTGAGAATTGGTCTCACCAAGTTTTGGACTAACTTTCCTGTTAGCCATTTTCAAGAATTGGTACCACCTAGTTTTGAGAATTGGTACCACCGAGTTTGGAAACTGCCCAGGTCACCCATATCAGTACCACCGAGATTTATATATCGGTTCCACCGAAAAGCCTAAAGTTGCCACATTTTGAACAAATCGGTGCCACCGAGTTTTACTCCAGTTTCACCGAAATTGGGCAATAATGTTGTAACGGTTGGGTTTTTGGAGAAGCCTATATATACCCCTCCACCACATCCCACTCGCAAGAGAAGCACTCAGAACAAATCTCCACTTGCCATATCCAAATTTCTGAGAGAGAACCACCTACCCTTGTGTTGAGATCAAGATCATCCACTCCAACCATATGGATCTTGATTTCTAGCCTCCCCAAGTTTCTTTCCACCAAATCAATCTCTTCTACCAAGCCAAATCTATGAGAGAGTGATTGAGTGTTGAGGAGTCTATCATCTTGAAGCACAAGAGCAAGGAGTTCATCATAACTATCAAGCCTATTACCTTTTGCAGGGTGGTGCCTCCTAGATTGGTTAGGTGTTGCTTGGGAGCCTCCTACTTCATGTTGTGGATTTGAACCAAGAAGTTTGTACGGGCAAGGAGATCGCCTACTTCGTGAAGATCTACCCATAGTGAGGCTAGTCCTTCGTGGACGGAAGCCGTTATGGAATAGTCAAGGTTGCTACTTCGTGGTCCCTTATGGGTGGAGCCCTCCGTGGACTCTCGAGACCGTTACCCTCTGTGGGTTGAAGACTCCATAAACGTGGATGTACGATAGCGCCACCTATCGGAACCACGGGAAAAATCCTTGCGTCTCCAAATTGCGTTTGATCTTCCTATCTCTACACTCTCTTACATGTGCTTGTCTTACTTTCCGCTGCCATACTTGTTGACTAGCATGTGTAGGGTGCATTAGACTTGCTATAATTGCTAAAACTACCCACCAATTAACTTGGGAAAAGGTTAGGTTTTAATTCTTGTAAGTAGTCTATTCACCCCCCTCTAGACGTCTCTTCTATCGATCCCTTCAACATCGCCCCATTCTAGAGTGGATATCATGCCCTCCTGGGGCGGGACGCCTTCTCCAAATTCCAGGGAGTACCACACTACGGCTACATGAAGCTCAAAATTCTAGGCCCAAATGGGATCATTACTATCTCAAGCGACCCCGACAGAGCACTCAGAGCCGAGAATAAAACAGCGTCACTCGCTCTCGAATCCCTGTCCGAAGCGCTCGTTGCCGAGGAGCTAACCGCACTACATGCCGAAGTCGATCGAGATGATTTTATCCTCGACAAGTGGTGGAAGTCTACTTCAGTCAAGATGGCGGACGAGATAGTAACATTCCAAGTACATTCCACGGACCCGGCTAAAAACGGCGTCCATTGGGGCAAACCTCGATCCCAAATTTATGAAGCACTGTTCAATTTCCTTAAAGAAAACTGGGATATATTCGCCTAGCACCCTTCCAATGTGCTGGGGATACCCCAGAGGCTCGCAGAACATAGCCTAAACATATTAAAAGGCTACAAGCCTGTCAAATGAACATTTTGGCGTTTCTCTAAACCCAAGCGTCAAGCAATGGCGAGGAACTGGCTAAACTACTGGAGGCCGGGTTCATCCGAGATATACAGCACCCTGACTGGTTGGCCAACTTGGTCATGGTACCAAAGAAGGATAGGTCCTGACGCTTGTGTGTCGATTTCAAAGACCTCAATAAATCCTGCCCCAAGGACCCCTTCCCATTACCACATATCGACCAAATAGTGGACGCCACGGCAGGGCACGAGTCATTGAGCTTCCTGGACGCCTATTCAGGATATCATCAAATAAAGATGAAAGAATGTGACCAGGCAGCAACAAGATTCATCACACCTTACGGGCCGTTCTCTTTTAACACGATGCGCTTTGGACTAAAGAATGTCGGTGCCACATACCAATGCATGATTCAATCATGCCTGGAGAAACACATCAGGAAGACCGAAAGCTAGCACTCTTAACATACAAATTGGTCGGCCATGACATAGGGTTAATGCTGAGAGGGTCTTTCAAACCCCGACCAGGGGCTTACCCCTGAGGTCACCCGTCTTCGGACACACGTGCTCGACACAATCACGCAAGGAAAGGAACTGTTGGAAGAACTATTTTCCCCGAAAGTTGTTTCTGACGTTAAAAAGTAATACAACATAACTCTCCACCTCCCTATTGTCTTTTAAGCAGTATAGCCGGGTTACCTTGTCACCTGAAGCATCTGGTCTGATTACTTCGACCAGTAGTATGGGACACTCCTTAGCCATTGGACGAGGAGGTGGAAGCCGATGGCTGGCTGACAGAGTTTGGAAACGTGGTTTGAATAAATGACATAAAGTCTTTCGATACATAAAGTCATACATATTTATTACACCCGGTCTAGTCCATCTATTAAGGTGTCTAGAGTGTAGTCTTTCTGCGAAAACTGGGCAGCAGGCATAACACTCTCATACAAAAGACTAGTGGGTATCTCTTCGCCATCCGGTCCCATAGGTCTTACCTCAGCTAGCTCCGTTGTATCAAGACCTGTATACTGGGTCTTCACCATGGCCCAGGCTTCCCTCGCTCCTTCCCGACAGGCGAACACCTTCCAAGTCTGGATCCGGCGCCTAGCTCTTTTTAGCTGTTTGGCTAGGACATCCATGTCTTTGGGCACCTGTATCAATCGGGCCATAAGGCTTGGAAAACGTCCTTCATTGATTTCTGCGCACTCTCGTGCACCACGGACAGATGAGCCATCATATCTTCAGGCATTAGACCTTGGGCGTCAGGGGGCAGACCGGACAGAGAAGCTGCCAAAGGAGAAAGCATCAGCCTGCTAATCACCTCGGTTAACTCCTCATAATAGATTTTTGAAAATCATAACCTAACAAAAAATCATATCGTCTATTTGACGATTCTTCAATTCAGCAGCAGCCAGTCGAGCCTTTAAGCTCTCAATCTCTTGGACTTGCCGGGCGTTTTCGGCCCTTAGCACATTGATGTTGTCCGCCTTTTGGGTAACCACATGCTGGTTGGCTTGGCGCTGCGACTCCATGTACATCAAGTCCTCGCGGGCCTGCTTAAGATCCCTCTCAAGATGACCTAGGGCTTCCGCTGCTACATGGAATTAGGTCGTCAGGCCATCCGCTAAATATTGAATGGCGCTAATAATGTATACCAAACAAGCACTTACTGTGTGCCTCCCTGGTAAACTTCTTCGCCTGGTAACTGATGGGGCACTTTCGCCTGTTGATACGTCTCCAACGTATCTATAATTTTTGCTTGTTCCATGCTATTATATTATCAATCTTGGATGTTTTACAATCATTTTATAGAAACTTTATATCAGTTTTTGGGACTAACCTATTGACATAGTGCCAAAGTGCCAGTTGCTGTTTTTGCTTGTTTTTTACTTCGCAGAATATCGATACCAAATGGAGTCCAATCGCGACGAAACTTTTTGGAGATTTTTTTTGGGCCAGAAGACATCCAGTGGGCCAAAGAAGTGCCAGAGGGGAGGGTCAAGGAGACCACAACCCACCGGGGCATGCCAGAGGCCTCGGGCACGCCCTGATGGGTTGTGCCCCTCCTCGGGACCCCTCTCCAACGCCTCTGATGCCTATAAATTCCCAAATATTCCGGAAACCCTAGGAGAGTCGACGAAAAACATATCCAACCGCCGCAAGTTCTAGAACCTCGAGATCCGATCTAACACCATCACGGAGGGGTTCATCATCCTCATTGGTGCCTCTCCAATGATGCGTGAGTAGTCCACCATAGACCTACGGGTCCGTAGGCAGTAGCTAGATGGCTTCCTCTCTCTCCTTTGATTCTCAATACAATGGTTTCTTGGAGATCTATTTGATGTAAACTTTTACGGTGTGTTTGTTGGGATCCGATGAATTTTGAGTTCATGATCAGTTTCTATCCATGAATATTATTCGAGTCTTCTTTGATCTCTTATATGCATGATTACTTATAGCCTCGTATTTCTTCTTCGAATCTTTGGTTTAGGTAGGCCAACTAGATCGATTTTTCTTTCCATGGGAAGAGGTGCTTTGTGATGGGTTCGATCTTGCGGTGTCCTCTCCCAGTGACAGAAGGGGCATCGGGGCACACATGTATCATTGCTATTAAGGATAACAAGATGGGGTCTATTCCTGCATGAATAGATTTTGTCTACATCATGTCACCGTTCTTATTGCATTACTCCGTTTTTCCATGAACTTAATTAACTAGATGCATGCTGGATAGCGGTCGATGTGTGGAGTAATAGTTGTAGATGCATAATCGTTTTGGTCTATTAATCTTGGACGTGATGCCTATATAATGATCATCGCCTTGGATATCGTCATGATTATTTGATCTTCTATCAATTGCCCAACAGTAATTTGTTCACCCACCGTGTGCTATACTCATGAGAGAAGCCACTAGTGAAACCTACGGCCCCCGGGTCTACTTTTCTAACATATTGCTTTCCGATCTATCTCATTGCCACTTTTGTTTTCAGATCTATTATTCCAAAAACCCAAAAATATGTTGCTGCACTTTTTTTTGCCCTTTTTATTTCGTGTTCTTGAGAGATCTATCTCTCCAATCTATCACTACCTAATCTATCTTTTTACCGTAGAGAGATTGACAACCTCTCTTTCGCGTCGGGTTGTAAGTATTTGTTCTTTGTGTGCAGGTGCTGTTTACGTAGTGGTGGTGATCCTCCTACCGGTTCGATACCTTGGTTTCATAACTGAGGGAAATACTTACCGTCGCTGTGCTGCATCATCCCTTCCTCTTTGGGGAAATACCGACGCAATCTCAAGCCACATCAAAGGAATTTCTGGCACCGTTGCCGGGGACGAAGCGGTCTCTTCTACATGCCAATCTCTGGCGCCGAGGAGACACCATCACCAACTACCAGGTTCCTAATCACAAATCTCATCTCCTTGCAATTACATTATTTGCCATTTGCCTCTCGTTTTCCTCTCCCCCAGTTCTCCCAATTTGTCATTTTATTCGCCCTCTTTTTCGTTTGCCTTTTTCTCGTCAGGTCTTTTGTTCACCTACCTTGTCATTATGGCTAGCTCTTCCTCTATTGAGTGTACTCCCGAGAATGAAGTTCTTAATTTTAAGCAAAGGGGAGGGGAGAACCTAGAAGATGCTTGGTATAGGATTTGCAATGCTCATAATAGATCTATTCATAAGTAGTCTACCATTGTTCTCCTTCGCAGTTTTTATGTGGGCATCACCACTTGGTATAGATTCGTCCTTGATACGATTACTGGTGGGAATTTCTTGATGTGTCCATCTTTGGACGCTTTTAATGCTATGGGAAGTTTAGTGGGATCACCATCTCTTACTATCAATGAAACAACTTTAACTCTTCAACATGTTATGGAGTGGCTAGATGCTATTGAAAAGAAGATGATTACGAAAGAACATCTTGAAAATCTAGATAAGAAAATGCATAATCTTGGGGAGAGGTGTTTTTGCTCCCGGGTGCATTTGCACCCGAATGAACAGTAACACAAAAAAATATAGTAAACGTTTTAAAAAAAATCTGAAATTTTTTCTGGATGTTCGTGTTACTGTCGCAAGCTTGCTTGATAATATTCATGTGAATCGGAGCAATGGTGTTTCGCCGGTGAAAAAAAAAATTGGATGTGACATTTTGGGGTAACAATTGATGTTCAATTTGTTTTTTTTTGCACAGGCCAAAATGCTTAACCTTTTTGCCTAAAAATTTTCAGGTAGCATTTGAATGTGACAAAGAACACACAAATTTTTTGTTGCAATTTTTTTCACATTTCAAAATTCAATTTCGATGGGCAGGAGCACATGCTCCTAGGAGCCGAATTGCATTTCTGATAATCTTGCTAATAAAATTGGGTCAAAAACGGGAGATGCCTTTAAATTGTTAAAGAAAAAAGAGACCGTAGTTAACGAAAGGATAGAAGAGAGTCCTTACCGAATTGATAAATTAGAAGAAATTTTTAGTAACTTGTGTTCAAATTTTTCTTCTGTCAAAACTATTGAAAAAACTCCCGTAAAAATTTGCAAGACAACACAAGTCACTAAGAACAAAGTTGCTACACCTAGTAGCCACAAGGGAGATCTTAAAATGATTAGTATCCATCCCGATTTTGTTGAAATAGTAAGAGACCCTATTTACAAGAATGAATTTTTTGGTCTTATTCCTAGAAGTGTTGTCATTGAGAATATGCATGCTAAATTCTTGAAGAAATCTAGTTGTGTGATTGAGGAGTTAAAAACCAAAGATGACAATACTTGAATCTAGACATTATGCCTAGCTAGGGCGTAAAACGATAGCGCTTGTTGGGAGGCAACCCAATGAATAAATTTATTTTCGTCTTTTCCTTTCTGTTTTTGAGTGTTGACACAATCATGCATCTGTTATGATTGTGTTTTTATGTTTTATTTAGTGTTTGTGCCAAGTAGAGCCTTTAGGATGATTCATAAGATGAGTAGAAACAATGCTGAATCTGAAACAGAAACTTTGCCTCCAGTGTCCGAATTTTCATTTTTTTACTGGGACGTGATATCGAGCTGAAATTTTAACACAATATTGCTATACAAATTCTTTACGTTGTCCTAATTGTTCAGAATATTTAGAGTTACAGAAGTATGGTTAGAGTACAGATTACTACAGACTATTCTGTTTAAGACAGATTATGTTTTCGTTGCATTGTGTGCTTGTTTTGATCAATCTATGGGTTGTATTGAAGGGTATGAGCCATGGTAAAGTTAAAATACAGTATTTATAATGCAATAATAAAATTTGAATGAGTTTGCAATAGTACTTAAAGTAGTGATTTGCTTTATTATACTAATGGATCTCACGAAGATTTTGTTGAGTTTTGTGTGATTGAAGTTTTCAAGTTTTGGGTGAGATCACGATGGATGAAGGGATAAGGAGTGAAAAGAGCCTAAGCTTGGGGATGCTACCGCACCCCCAAGATATATCCAAAGAGAAACAAGCAACTAAGCTTTGGGATGCCCCGAGTGGCATCCCCTCTTTCTTCTACCGACCATCGGTATTTTACTTGGAGCTATATTTTTATTCGTCACATATCATGAGTTTTGCTTGGAGCGACTTGTATCATTTGAGTCTTTACTTGCTTTGCTTTTTAGTTTGTCACTTGTATCCTTGCTGGACACATCTATTTGAGAGAGCCAAAATTATGCTATGATTTGTTAGAATTGCTCTATATGCTTCACTTAAACTTTTTGAGCTATAGAATTGCTCTAGTGCTTCACTTATATCTTTTTGAGCACGGTGTGCTTGGAAATTTTTGTAGAAATACTCTCATGCTTCACTTAGATTAATTTGAGAGTTAGTAAATTTTGAAGGAATCCTCTCATGCTTCACTTATACTATTTTGAGGGATGAAATCTCTATGCTCATGTGCTTCACTTGGATTTGTTTGAGCTTGCCAAAAGCAATGGCAATATATGAAACTAGTTCCAAAGTGATAGATATCCAAGGGGGGTATAATAAAAACTTTCATGAAGATCATTGGACAAATTAAACTTGATTCCTTGTAATAGTTTTGAGACACGATGATAGTAATATGTGAATCATGTTAGTGAGTAATTATGTTTAGTAAGTATATTGGTGTTAAGGTTTGTGATTCCCTATGCAAGTATGAAAGTCAATAGTTATGCAATGAAATTACATCCTACTTGTTGGGTTCTACCGTAGGTGCGTCGCATGCCAATTAAAATTTTCCTACGCACAGAACATCCAGGAACATGCTACGGAGATGGATCACAGTTCATTACCACTAGACGCGCAGTGCCGTGCAGCGGAAGTAGAGTGACAGGGTTATTACCCCCGGGTAGGCCAAAGCTGCGGGGTCCTCCCCCCCGTTTAAAGAAAATGAACGCCGCCGGCCGGTCCACGGCCGGCTGGGACACGGCCGGCTGGCGGGCCGCCGGTTGCCCCAAGGCCGGCTGGCGGGGAGCCGGTGGGTCCGCTTCCGGCTCGCTCATGGCCGGCTGGTCGAGGAGCCGGTCGTCTAGCTTGCGGCCGGCTGCCCCCCGGCCGGCTCTTCCGCTGACCTTCGGACGGACCAACTCCTGTCCCTTCCTTCTGCGCGCCAGTGCGGCGACAAGACAAGACCCCCACGACGTATCCCAGCGCGGCCACAGTGACCGCTGGCGCATGACCACGCGTGGCCGCAGTGACCGCTGACTCTGGCTGACCGCGACCGGGCGAGGCAACGTTGCCGGCACGCCTCCAACCACTCCATTACCTGCCCCGGCGTGGCTACAGTGCGGACGGTCGTACCGCTGACCTCGGCCGGCTGCCACAAGACGACGTCCCGAAGGACGAACCCGTGCCGCGACATGACCGGCGCGGGGACCCACCGTGCGGGCCCCGCCGGCTCCCGACGGGACCCTACAGCCGGCGGGCCCTACCAGCGACGGGACCCCTCAGCCGGGGACCCCACGGCCGGCTAGTGAGGCTGCCGGCTGGGCCCCCCTGAGATCTCTTATTCATATTGTAATCCGGGGGGCTGGCCTATAAAACCCCCCGGACCTCCCCCATGCAACGGGGTCGACTCTCTTCACATATCACACTCACAAAGGGAGGCAGCAAGGGCTACCTAGCTCTTTCTTCCTCCTCTGGCCATACAGCTCCAGGAGCACCATTGTAACTTCTCCATTGTCTAAACTAGACCAAGCAGGACTAGGGGTGTTACCTCCCACGGAGGGCCCCGAACCAGGGTACATCGTGTGTCCGCCACCGCTTATGCCTAACCCCGCTCCCGGAGCCCGTCGGCGTCCTTCGGCCCCAACCACTCTCGATAAGCCTACCCATGGCATCTGCCGTGACAAAACGACGACAGTTGGCGCCCACCGTGGGGCCGTCCGCGGCGCCGGCCGGAGTCACGCTCCGGGCGGGGCCCTTCACCATCTCCCCCGGCCAGCCCGCGTCCGAGCGGAACTGCATGCTCGTGGGGCTTGCTCCGGCAGGCCCCGCGGGCGACGTTGCCGGCCGCTCCAACGAGTGCCTCGGCTGCGACTCCGCACTCGACGTTGCCGCGCTCGCCGTGCGTCTCGGCAAGCTGAACCTCGCCGGCGAGCCGGCGGCCGACGAGTACACTAGCTGGGTGCTCGACTGCACCGATCCACCCTCGTCCGTGGGCGCGCTTGCCATGGGCGAGGCCATCGGCTCCCATGCCCGCGTGGGAGTAATGGTCACCGCATCCTCCACCTCTTCGGGTCGTGCGCGGGCCGAGGCCGACGCGGCCGCCGCCCGCGCCGGTACCTCCGACCCGCTCGCCGCTACCCTCCGGGGTCTGGGCACTCCCATCGCCCCGATGGCGGACCCGGTCACTGCCACAGCCGAGCTGGAGGCGGCCCGCCACCTGCTTTTCGAAGACGCCAGCGCTCTCGCTGCCGAGCGGCGCCGGATGGAAGCCGCGCAGCGGGAGTACGCCTCCGCGTATGGTCTCACCCCGGCTGGCACCGAGCCCAGCCGGCGTGGGGCTGTGCGTGACCGCGGCCGCGTGGTCGCGGAAATCCTTGGCAGCCGCCTTCCCGTCTACGACACCCCCGCGGCCAACCTGCGGGCCGCCAAGGTAGCCTACGAGGATCTGGCTACCTTGGTGGGTGAGGAGCGTGCCGCGCGCGAGCGGCACATCAAGGACCTCATCGACACCGCCAACGCGCAACAAGTCGGTTTCGCCCCAGGCGGAGCCGTCTCCGAGATTCCCCGTCCCGAGGGCGAGGACGCTGGGGCTGCCGACCGTCAGCCGGCTCAGCACTCCAGCGCCCCTCGTCCCTCCGGCCGGCACGCCGAGGGAAGCAACGTTTGGCGTTCCCAGTCGCGCAGGAACGAGCAGCCGGCTATGAACAGCCGGCGCAGCAACAACCTGGCTGGCGGCAACCGCCGTGACGAAGCGCCGGCCGGCGGTAGCCGGCGCAGCCGCGGACACACTCCGCCTCCGCAACAGGAACCGGCGCGGTCCATCCCGCCGGCCGTCCACCCCGAGCTCGTGGCCCGGCTCGGGCCGCGGGTCCACCACAGCGAGAACGATGCGCGGCTCCACCTCGACCGGCTGGCGCAGTCGGCTCTCCTCGAGGAGGAGGGCTCGATTGGTCCGGCGTGCTTCGGCCCCCGGATCCGCAACGAGCCGTTCCCGCCCGGCTTCACGCTTCCCCGCGACACCCCGAAGTACAACGGGGCCGCGAAGCCGGAGGACTGGCTCATCGACTACACCACTGCCGTCGGCATCGCCAGGGGGAACAAGCGCGTAGCCGTTCGCTACGCCCCCCTCATGCTGATCGGCTCGGCCCGCACATGGCTGAACAGCCTGGCGGCCGGCAGCATCAACACCTAGACGGACTTCGAAGAAGCGGTCGTCCGCAACTTCACCGGCACCTACAAGCGGCCCGGCCGGCCCCGCGAGTTGGCCATGTGCATCCAGGGGCCGGAGGAACCCCTCCGCGAATACCTCATGCGTTGGACCGAGCTCCGCAACTCCTACGAAGGGGTACACGAGGTGCAGGCCATCCAATACTTCATCGAGGGTTGCCGAGACGGCACCCACCTTAAGCACAAGCTCCTGTGCTCCGAGCCAGCTACCCTGGCGGACCTGATGGCCAAGGCGGACAAGTACACCACGGCCGACTCCGCTATGCGGATGAAGGTCGCCACGCCAGCCAAGCCGGCTCCACCGCCCGCCGCGCCGCGGGCGGCCGCCGACAACCGGCAGCAGCAGAACAACAAGCGCAAGGCCGACTAGCCGGATCCCCGCTGCGGGAGCCGGCAGGTTGCCTCAATCGAGGAAGAGCAGCCGGCTGCCCAGGCTTCCAGCCAGCGTCAGCGCACCGGCAAAGCTGCCTGGCAGCCCAAGCTCACATCCGAGTAGATGCTCGACCTCCCCTGCAAACACCATTCCGGCACAAAGCCGGCCACGCACACGCTCTGGCAGTGCAGGTTCTCGCAGCGGCTGGCCCGAGGCGATGGTCTTTCGACTCCTCCCCCGCCGCCTCCTCGCGCGCCGGCACCGCCTCCGGCTCCCGCTCCGGCTCAGGCCCCGGCTCCAGCTCAAAACGACGGCCGACTGCTTGATCAGTTCCCCGCCCAAGACGGTTCCTACGTCGTCTTCACCAGTGAAGAGACGGACACGCACGCTCAGCGCCGGCTCCGCCGCGAGGTGAATGCCACTATGCCCGCGACTCCCCAGTTCATGCACTGGTCCGAGAAGGCGGTCACCTGGAGCCGGGCTGACCACCCGGCTGTGATGCCAAGCCCGGGCAGCTACGCCCTTGTCCTCGATCCCACCATCACCTCCGAGAGGCGCTCGTGCCGCTTCTCGCGGGTACTAATCGATGGGGGCAGCAGCATCAACATCCTTTACCTCGATACGATGCACAAGCTGGGACTCAAGGTGGAGGACCTGCAAGCGAGCCGGACGGTTTTCCACGGCATCGTGCCGGGAAAATCCTGCACCCCCGTCGGCAAGATCAAACTCGACGTCCTCTTCGGCGACCACAACCACTTCCGTCGCGAACCAGTGTGGTTTGAGATAGTCGACCTCGACAGTCCCTACCACGCGCTGCTGGGCCGGCCGGCTCTCGCCAAGTTCATGGCGATACCCCACTACGCCTACCTCAAGCTCAAGATGCCGGGTCCCAAGGGCATCATTACCGTCGCCGGCGACTACAAGATATCGATCGCGTGCGCGCGAGACGGCAGCCGGCTGGCCGAAGCACTGGGGATAGCAGAGGAGAAGCGGCAGCTCGACCGGCTCGTGGCCCACACGTCTGGCCAGCCGGCCATGCCGGCTCCTCCGTCCCAGTCGGTCAGCGAAGCCTCGTTCCAGCTGTCCAAGGACACCAGGCAAGTGCCACTCGACCCGGCCAACCCCGGCCAGTGCGTCACCATCGGCTCCCGCCTCGATAGCAAATAGGAAGGCGAGCTCGTCGAGTTCCTTCGTGAGAATCAGGACATCTTTGCATGGTCACCCAAGGACATGCCGGGTGTTCCGAGGAAGTTCGCCGAGCACAAGCTTCATGTACGGCCGGATGCGAAGCCAGTCAAGGAACCCCTCAGCCGTTTCTCCGAGGAGAAACGGCGCACCATAGGAGAAGAGATCGCCTGGCTGCTCGCAGCCGGCTTCATCATGGAAGTGTTCCACCCGGACTGGCTGGCCAACCCAGTCCTGGTGCTGAAGAAAAACAAGACCTGGCGCATGTGTATCGACTACACAAGCCTGAACAAGGCATGCCCCAAGGACCGGTTCGCCCTGCCGCGGATCGATCAAGTCATCGACTCCACGGCCGGCTGCGACCTGCTGTCCTTCCTGGACGCCTACTCCGGCTATCACCAGATCAAACTGGACCCCGCCGACCGGCTGAAAACCTCATTCATCACCCCTTTCGGGGCCTACTGCTACATCACCATGTCTTTCGGCCTAAAGAATGCGGGCGCCACCTTCCAGCGCTGCATGCAGAAGTGCCTCCTGCCTCAGATAGGCAGGAACGTCCACGTCTACGTCGACGACATCGTCGTCAAGTCCAAGAAGCATTTCAGCCTCCTCGACGATCTCCGGGAAACATTCGACAACCTGCGCGAATACAAGATCAAGCTCAACCCGGAGAAGTGTGTCTTCGGCGTTCCAGCCGGCCAGCTCCTGGGTTTCTTCGTGTCCGCCCGTGGCATCGAAGCTAACCCCGAGAAGATCCGGGCGATCGAGCACATGCCCAGGCCGTGCCGGCTCCGCGACGTCTAGAAGTTCACCGGCTGCCTCGCCTCCCTCAGCCGGTTCATCAGCCGGCTGGGCGAGAAGGCCTTGCCCCTCTACGGGCTCCTACGCAAGACAGCTCTGGTCGAGCCGGGCCGCGATCCCTCGAAGAAGCCGGCCATTTTCGACTGGTCCGACGAGGCAGACGAGGCGTTCCGCGGCCTCAAGCGGGCCCTCACCAGCGCGCCCATCCTGGCCACGCCGGCTGAGAAGGAGCCTTTCCTCGCCTACATCGCAGCGACCATGCGCGTCATCAGCGTCGTCCTAGTGGTGGAGCGGCCGGAGGAGGGCAAAGCGTTGCCAACCCAGCGTCCCGTCTACTACCTCAGCGAGGTCCTCTCCGCCTCCAAGCAGAATTACCCGCACTACCAGAAGATGTGCTATGGCATATACTTCGCCGCCCAGAAGATCAAGCAGTATTTCTAGGAGCATGTCATCACCGTGGTCAGCACCGCGCCGCTGGGCGAAATCATGTGCAGCCGGGACGCCACCGGCCGGATTGCCAAGTGGACCATCGCCCTCGCCGACTACGAAATACGGTATGAGCCGCGCACCGCCATCAAGTCACAAGCGATGGCCGATTTCCTCGTTGACTGGGCCGAAACCCAGTTCGTGCCACCTCCACCCGACTCCACGCATTGGCGTATGCACTTCGACGGCTCGAAGATGCGAGCCGTCCTGGGAGCCGGCATCGTCTTGTCATCCCCGAGGGGAGACCAGCTCAAGTACGCGCTCCAGATCCATTTTGCCGCCTCCAACAACGTGGCCGAGTACGAGGCCCTCGTCCACGGCCTCCGGCTCGCCAAGGAGATCGGCATCCAGCGCATCATATGCTTCGGCGACTCCGACCTCGTGGTGCAGCAAGTCTCTGGCGAGTGGGACGCCAGGGACGCCAACATGGCCAGCTATCGCTTCCTCGTCCAACAGCTCACCGGCTCCTTCGAGGGCTGTGAGTTCCATCACGTCCCCCGTGCGGACAACGAGGCGGCTGATACGCTGTCAAGGATCGGCTCCACCCGGCAGGCCAACCCAGCCGGCGTCTCCCTCGAGCAGCTACTCAAACCTTCGATCAAGCCCTCTCCCGAATCGGAGTCCATCTTCGTGTCGGCTAACGCAGCCGGCCCACCGACAGATCCGGCTGCCCAGCCGGCCCTACCGGCTATGGCAACTTCGCCGGCTCCGCCACCTCCGGCTGCCCAGCCGGCGCCACCCGCTCCGGCTGTCGAGCCGGCCACATCCGCGACGACCGGCTCCGAGCCCACGGCCGTCATGATGGCTATCGACGCTCTTTCCACCAGTTCACTCCCGGGGGCTGGCGAGCCGGACCCGGGGTCTGGCGAGCCGGTCCCGGGGGCTGGCGAGCCGGCCGCGGGGACTGTTGAGCCGGTCCCGGGGACTGGTCTTCCGGACCCGGGGGCTGCTGCCGCCACCAACATCCCGCACGAGCCCGAGCCGGCTCCCGTCTCGGCTCCCTCATGGGCCCAGCCCATCCTGGCGTTCCTCCTACGCGGCGAGCTCCCCTCTGATGAGGCCACGGTAAGGCAAATCCAACGCCGAGCCCCGGCCTACAACATCATCAACCACGAGCTGGTTCATCGCAGCACCACCGGCGTTTTCCAACGCTGCGTCGAGCCAGAGAAAGGACAAGAAATCCTCCTCGACATCCACCAGGGCGAGTGCGGGCATCACGCCGCCTCCAGGTCCCTGGTGGCCAAGGCATTCCGTCACGGTTTCTACTGGCCGACTGCTTTGGAGGCGGCCAAGAAGCTGGTTGACGAGTGCGAAGGCTGCCAACGCTTCAGCACGCAAAGCCATCTTCCGGCTACGGCCCTCCAGACCATCCCCCTATCATGGCCCTTTGCCGTCTGGGGGCTGGACATGGTGGGACACTTCAAGACCGCACGAGGCGGCATGACGCATCTACAGGTAGCCGTCGACAAATTCACCAAGTGGATCGAGGCCTGGCCAATCAAGAAACTGGACGGCCCCACGGCCGTCCGGTTCGTCAAAGACATCACGGTCCGCTACGGCGTCCCCCACAGCATCATCACCGATAACGGCACGAACTTCGCCAAGGGCGCGCTATCGCGTTTTTGCTCCAAGCAGGGCATCCGGCTCGATTTGGCGTCTGTCGCCCACCCCCAGTCAAACGGACAGGTCGAGAGGGCCAACGGCCTGATCCTGTCCGGCATCAAGCCCCGGCTCGTGGCGCCACTGGTCAGGTCAGCCGGCTGCTGGATCGAAGAGCTACCGGCTGTCCTCTGGAGCCTCAGGACTACACCCAACCGGTCGACCGGCTACACCCCGTTCTTTCTCGTGTATGGGTCCGAGGCAATCATCCCCACTGACATCGAGTTTGATTCGCCTCGGGTTACCCTATACACCGAGAAGGACGCGAAGGAAGCGAGAAAAGACGGCGTCGACCTCCTCGAGGAGGCCCGCGAGCTGGCCCTGAGCCGGACGGCCATCTACCAGCAGAAGCTCCGGCACTACCACAGCAAGCGGATCCGACCACTCTCCTTCCGCGAAGGGGACTTGGTGCTCAGACGGATCCAGCGAACTGCCGGCCAGCACAAGCTGTCCTCCCCATGGGAGGGCCCGTTCATCGTCAGCAGGGCGCTGCACAACAACGCGTACCTAATAGACGCCCAAAAGCCACAGAAGCGCAAGAGAGACGCCTCCGACGAGGAGACGGAGCGCCCATGGAACGCGGCGCTCCTCCGTCCATTTTACTGCTGAAAACCAGTGTATGTACATATCCTTCCCTCTTGGGCTTATGAATGCAATGGGGGCCCCAAGGCAGCACTTGGGGCACGCCCCTTTTCGATCCTTCCAAAGATTTCTCATTATTTAAAGCGCGTCACCCGGGTCCGGCTCCCTGGCCCGGGGGCTCGCCGGCTCCCCTCCAAGGCGGATAAGTAATGTGAGCAAGCAACCCTTCGCTACCCCCCCTAACCAGCCACAGACCGGCTCCCGCCTGTCCGGCTGACGGGACCACGGGGTACGAGGGAACTTCTCATACGAAGGCCGACCAACGAGTGGCAGCCGGACCGACCCGACCGAACTATGTTATTTCTAGCAAACCGGCCACTGCCGGCTCGACCTAGCCCTAGCCAGATGACTCTAAATGGCGCGCTTGTTTTCCCCAAGGACGACGCCTCGTCCCTGCCCCAGACCGACTCCCGGCTGGCTGGCAGGCGGGTCGGAAGCCGGAAGGAATCCCGGCGTGCGACACAAGTCAAAAGGCAAAAGGCGAAAGAAGAGCCGGCACGCGCAAATTTTTAACGGCACAAGTTAATACGATAAACGGCCACAGGCCAAAGATTCATTACAATACACCCACACCCAGTGGGTGGAAAAGTGTCTTAAATATAATGTTGCAGCAAAAGAAACAGGTAAATATGCGGGGCGGCTCAGTCCACCGGCGCGTCGTCAGCCGGCTCGACGGTCCGCCCAGAAGAAGCTACGGCCTTTGGGTCCGCCTCTGTGGTTTCTGTGGCGCCGGTGCCACCGTCGGTGCTGGAGGCGGTGCTCTCGTCGGCGACCTCATCATCCTCCGGGCCTTGGGGGTTGCCGAAGGAGTCTTCAGCGACCGGCTCGCCGTCCTCGCCAAGTGCCGGTAGAAGCTCGTCCGGGTCGACATACGAGGCAAACTCGTTGGCCCGGCGGACAAGGGCACCTTCACGGGCCGCCCGCTCCGCCGCCGGGACATCACGCATCGTGGCCAGCCGGTCTAAGTTGACACCGGTATACCACGACATGACGAACCGGAGCGCCATCTGCGCACCGGCTCGAGCCGCTGACGCCTTCCAGACCTCGAGCCGGGCCTTGGCGTTCTCCAGCCACAGCGCCACGCGGTTCTCCGGGGCCCCACGACCCGGCCACAAGGCGGCGATCACCTCCTTGCCGGTCGTCTTCAGCCGCTCCACGCTGCGATGGAGGTGGATCAGCCGGTTTTCCACGGCCAACCCAAGCTCATCCACGTCCCAGCCGACATCCTCCCGGTGGCCCGCCACGGCTCGCTCAGCACAACGCTGGGTTTCCGGGAAACGCTCTGAAGAAAGAAAAGTTGGAATCAGAAAACACCTCGAGGGCAAGAAAAACACGGACGGCTGAGAAGAAGATCAAGGCTTACGCTGGAAGGCGTCGTCCATCTCGATGGCGAACTGCAGCGCCGCCTCCTTCTCACTTGCCAGTGCCGTCTCCGCCTGGGCAAGGGCGGCGCTACGCGCCTCAAGCGCCTTCTCGAGGCGGGTCACCTTGACTTCGAGGGCGGCGGTCTGTTGGACGGCATCAGCCGCCTCCTTGACATCGCCTTCCTTGGCCGTCACCTCCCGCTGCAGCTCCTCCCTCAGACGCTCTTGGTCCGCCTGCCCGTCCACAAGCAGGCCGGCCAGCCGGTCCAGCTCCGAGGTGATCGCCTGGACGTTCCGCGCCAGCCGGTCCTGCTCGGAGGCCACCTCATCCCTCTTCTCCCGGATGGAGGCCAGGGCGTCCAGGTCCCCTGCAGAAACATCGACCGCAATCTGCAAAACGCACAAGACCCGTGCCGGCTGCCGAGCAGCCGGCCCGACTCTCGGGGGCTACACCCAGTGGGTACGCTCGCGCGCCCCCACTAGAACTGACGTACCTCGCGCCTTCTTCAACTCCTCCTCTAGACGGTAATAGCCACGCTTACCACGATTGTGGATAGAGACCGCCTCATCAAAGAGCTCCCGCCGCCTGGAGTTCCCCGCCCGCTCCGAGAAACCAGTCAAGAACATGCAAAGAAAGATCCGGCCCGGCTGCCTCGCAGCCGGTCAGCCGACCCGCATCTCGGGGGCTACACCAAGTGGGTGCGCTTGCGCGCCCCCACTAGAAATTCGACGAGGACCAGAAAGGTTTACCTCTGCGCGCTGCAGGGCGCTGTCGGCCGCTTCGGCAAACTTGGCCAGCTCCTCGCGGCACCGTGCCCGGACGCTGCCCAGCTCGTCGAGCGCCGGGACCGGGCCGTCGACAGACGGAGGCAGGACGGCTGGAACGCGGGCCAGCGCCTCCCAGTCCTGGATCACGTCCAGCATGGTCCTCCCGGACCGGCTCCCCCCGCCGCTCGCTCCGGCATCCGCCGCGGCGCCGGCTGCCGGGGGGCGCTCGCTGACCACAAGGGCTCGGGAATCAGTTCCCAAATGCCCCACGTCCGGCGCCGTTGCCTCCTCTCCCGCCCGGCTCGACGGGACGGGGGCGGCGGCCTGCGTTCCCGTCTCCATGACCGGCACCTCCGGTGCCGCCTCCGGCGCCGCCGGGGCCCCCAGCACGACGACCGCGGCCGGCTCGGTGACGGGCGGCATCACATCCATCTCCGCCTGCCGGGGCCCCTCCGATGCCGGCTCGGGGTTTGCTCCCCCCGGCCGGGCCACTTCCGCCCCAGTCGAAGTCGCGACCGCCTCCGCAGCCGGCCTCCGCGGCTCGCTCGGCGGAGGTCTCGCCATGCGAGCCGACTCCGCCGCCGAATCCGATGCCCGCGCGGGCTCAAGGACCGCCTCCGCCTCCCGCCGCTCGAGGCCCCGGAGTGTGCTGTCCCGCCTTGGGCTCCTGACTTCGAGGCTCGCAGTTCCGCGAGCCTCCTCTTCTCCTCACGCAACGTGGCTGCGTGCTCCAGGGCCAGCTGACTGGCAGGCTCCACCGGGCCGGCTGTCGACTCCACATCGTGGAGCTCGATGGGGTCCCTGGAACAAGCGAACACTCAGCCGTCTGCCGGCACGAAACTAACTGAGAGAAACACCTCCAAGAACCGAGGTACTTACCCGGCGACGACAGGAAGGACCCACCTGGCCCGCACCGGCGGCTTCGCTGTGACCGCCTTCACCCGTTTGCGAGCCGGCGGTTGGGCCGCCGGCTCCTCCTGAGCCGGCCTCTTCTCCCGACGGGAGGTCCCGGCCGCCCGGTTGCGCGACGGCCGCTCCTCGCTCCGCCCGAGCGGGCTCCGCTTAACTGCGGGGGGAGGCGCGTCCAGGATCCGGACATCATCATCATCATCGTCATCATCATCGCTCCAATCTTTGATCGTGGGGCCGGAGGGGAACTCACCAGCCGATCGGGACCCACTGGCTCCCAGGCCGCCCCCCGCCTCGGCCTCTCCCGAGGAGACGACCCCCTCTTCGGGTCCGGCCCCCGGCTCGAAGTCCTCGGGGTCGGATTCGGCGCGCTCCGCCTCGAAAATCTGGGGATGTGGGCCGTCCGGCGTGTTCTGTCGAACGAAAAGCTGCGGTCAGCTTGTCGGGTGAGATCGGGGTCCGGCTGGAAAGATTCGAAAAGAAAAAGAAAATTCACCTCAACGGGGCGTACCAGGGGTGCCGGGTTCTGCCGGCTGTACGGCTCCTTGCCAAGGGACCAAGTCCCTGGCGTAAGCTTGAAGGTCGTGATGGCGTTCACCCGCTTCGCCACTTGAGCCGACGTCAGCTCGACGGTGGACAGCCGGCAGGGGTCCCGCCGGCCGGACATGTCGTAGATCCGGTGCGGCCTCAACTGGAGGGGCAGCACCCGGCGCGCGATGAAGGCGGCCACCAGGTCGGAGGCAACAAGCCCCTCTCCGCTCCTCATTGCCTGGAGCCGGCCCAGCTCTCCGAGCACGGCCCCGCGCGGTCCGGTCCCCGACCAGTTCACTTCGGTGGACGGGGCATTGACAAACGCCGGCAGCCGGATGTAATCCCGCTGCGGGTCGGCGTTCTTCACATAGAAGAACGTCCGATTCCACCCCTTGACGGAATCGATGAGGTCGATGCGGGGAAACTGCGGGCCGCGGCAGCACACCAACGCGCCCCCGTAGGCGTACGGCACCTCGTCCTTGTTCTTCAGGGCCTTAAGAAAGAAGAGCTTCCTGAAGAGCTCCCCGAAGGGAAGCATCCCAAGATACCCCTCACACAAGGTCACGAAGCTCGCGATGTAGAGAATGGCGTTGGGGCCGAGGTGGTGCGGCTGGAGATCGAAGGTGTCCATCAGGAGACGGAAGAAGAGGCTCACCGGCAGGCCGAAGCCGCGCAGGAAGTGACAGGCGAAGACGACGTGCTCCCCCGCCTGCGGTTTGGGCACCACCTCGCCGCCTGGTGCGCGAGCGATCACGCGCTCCTCCGATAGCAGCATGCGGGCGCGGCGGAGCTTCGCGATGTCCTCCTCCGTGACAACGGAGCCTCCCCAGCTACCATGTGGACCGTCAGCCATCGCTGCGGCGGGGCGGCACGAAAGCGGCGAGCGGACGGAGCTGCGGCGCGAGGCGAGCGGGGAAAGCGAAGAGGAAGAAGACGAAGGGGGCAAGAGGAGTGCAACTGCCTCCGCCCCTCGCCCTTCCCTTTTAAATTAGGGGGCGACGCCCGGGGGAGGTAGGGATTAACTGCGCCCACTCCCCCGGGATACCCGCGAGATCGTGGGCGCCTCGGGACGCGACCGCTGCGGTCTGGGCACAGGAGATCTCGTCCTGCGGCCTGAGGCCTACTAGGCTACGCCCGCGGCCTGGCGGGCTAGGCCCAGGGTGACGTCCCATCTGCCCACGCGCGCGGGCCCCACGGCTTCACTGCGCCCCGCGTGGCGCGCCGCGGGCCAACGCGAGGCCCGGGGCGACGCGACGGAGCCCAAGGCGTCGGGGCGGCCGCCGCCTCGCCCGGCCGTTCGGCTCCGCGCGGAAGATAAAAACACCGCCCGAAGGAAGCCGCCGGCCCCCCCTCGTCGGGCGGACGCGGGCCCCCACCGGCTTCGGGGACTACTGACGGGGTTATTACCCCCGGGTAGGCCAAAGCTGCGGGGTCCTCCCCCCCGTTTAAAGAAAATCAACGCCGCCGGCCGGTCCACGGCCGGCTGGGACACGGCCGGCTGGCGGGCCGCCGGTTGCCCCAAGGCCGGCTGGCGGGGAGCCGGTGGGTCCGCTTCCGGCTCGCTCACGGCCGGCTGGTCGAGGAGCCGGTCGTCTAGCTTGCGGCCGGCTGCCCCCCGGCCGTCTCTTCCGCTGACCTTCGGACGGACCAACTCCTGTCCCTTCCTTCTGCGCGCCAGTGCGGCGACAAGACAAGACCCCCACGACGTATCCCAGCGTGGCCACAGTGACCGCTGGCGCATGACCACGCGTGGCCGCAGTGACCGCTGACTCTGGCTGACCGCGACCGGGCGAGGCAACAGTGCCGGCACGCCTTCAACCACTCCATTACCTGCCCCGGCGTGGCTACAGTGCGGCCGGCCGTACCGCTGACCTCGGCCGGCTGCCACAAGACGACGTCCCGAAGGACGAACCCGTGCCGCGACATGACCGGCACGGGGACCCACCGTGTGGGCCCCGCCGGCTCCCGACGGGACCCTGCAGCCAGCGGGCCCTAGGATCGACGGGACCCCTTAGCCGGGGACCCCACGGCCGGCTAGTGAGGCTGCCGGCTGGGGCCCCCTGAGATCTCTTATTCATATTGTAATCCGGGGGGCTGGCCTATAAAATCCCCCGGACCTCCCCCATGCAACGGGGTCGACTCTCTTCACATATCACACTCACATAGGGAGGCAGCAAGGGCTACCTAGCTCTTTCTTCCTCCTCTGGCCATACAGCTCCAGGAGCACCATTGTAACTTCTCCATTGTCTAAACTAGACCAAGCAGGACTAGGGGTGTTACCTCCCACGGAGGGCCCCGAACCTGGGTACATCGTGTGTCCGCCACCGCTTGTGCCTAACCCCGCTCCCGGAGCCCGTCGGCGTCCTTCGGCCCCAACCACTCTCAATAAGCCTACCCATGGCATCTGCCGTGACAAAACGACGACATAGAGTTAGGGCAGCGCGTTCGCGTGGTCCTTCTCCTCCTCATCCGATCTCCCTCGAACAGCCGATCCAATCTCCCTCGCGCAGCCGGTCGCCGGATCCCACGTACAGGTTCGCCGAAGCGGCGCAAGTGCACCGCCTCTAACGGTATCCGTGCGTGCAGGTGGAACACCGTGCGGCGGAATGCTAGGTCCGATCACACAGTCGGCGGCGGCAAGTGGAGGTGGCTAGTTGCAACACATGCAAAGCCCTAATGACGACGCCGAAGCGATCAACCAGATGGGTGTGCCGCACCTCCACTATATATAGGCATCCGGCGCGGACTCAACTCTTGGGCCTCGCACGGATCCTAAAGCCCACGTGTTCCTTCCCTTAAGCGCGCGACCCCTTAGGTTCTCGTTCACTTGGTCGTGAGTCAGATCACATCCGGCTCGACCAGTCGGTAGTGGCCTCTAGCAAAGCGTGCCGACTCCAAGTGTCCGATGAAGCTGGTTAGGCGAACCTGTACTTCACACTTCCCTTCCCTTTGCCACACGATATATGTTGTCGTGCTCAAGGCGACATGGTCATCCTTGTTGCCGCACGACCTCTTTCTCGTTCCGGTGAATCCGACCAACACTTCGGATTATCTCATAATCCTCATCGCATGGCCATGCTTATCCAGGTCGGATCACCCGAGGGGCCCAGAGTATATCTCTCCTCATCGGAGGGGCAAATCCCATCTTGATCGACCATGTCTCGCAACATGGGTCTGGACAAGCCCGAAACCTACCTTTATAACTACCCTATCACGGAGTAGCGTTTGGTCGGCCCAAAGCAAGTCTGTCACCATCCTGAGTACATGCGCCAGCTCAGGTCTTAGGACACAGAACGTATGTTGTACTAGAGACTCACAGATGACCTATCACGGTGTCTCATAGTTGGGTCTGTCCAACTCAGACCTTATCTCGACTCGGATCCGACTACGTCAAATCCGACCAGATCTTTCTGAGTCCATATTATCCGGCTAGCATCCAATGCTACATGGTCAGTGAGACCGGACCATCCACTGTGTCATATGCTAGTCTAACTGGTTGTGTGTCCACACAGCGCTTTTGACTAGGGACCATTTAGGATAGTCATTATGCAATGCATAGTCTCACAAACAAGTCACGTACTTGCTAATACACATCATTGATAATGTCCAAGGACTATCTTTATTCATAAACACATAGGAAATATCATCATACATGTTTGCCTCTAGGGCATATCACCAACAGTCTCCCACTTGCACTAGAGTCAATCAAATACACATCGAATGCCCATAGCTCTAACATGCCCCTCATGCTTGGGTTGTGGAAGCGGCTTAGTCAACGGATCTGCAACATTTTCATCTGTATGAATCTTGCATAAATTAGTATCACCATTCTTTATGTGCTTTCGTATCAGGTGATACTTTCGGTCTATGTGCCTGGTCTTGTGGTGTTGTCTCGGCTCCTTGGCCTGTGCGATGGCACCTGAATTGTCGCAATACAGGTCCAATGGTTTTGCCTAGCCCGAGAACACACCAAGATCCTCCAGGAACTTCCGAATCCAAACACCTTCCTTTGCGGCTTCACAAGCCGCAATGTATTCGGCCTCTGTTGTGGAGTCGGTCAACGTATCTTGCTTGGAACATGTCCAGCTCACTGCTCCTCCATTCATGATATACACGAATCCAGTTTGCGATCGACAATCATCCCTGACGGTTTGGAAACTAGCATCAGCGTAACCCTTTACGCAGAGCTCCTCCTCACCTCCATAAACTAGGAACATCTCTTTATTCCTTTTCAGGTACTTCAGGATAGTTTTCACCGCTGCCCAGTGACTCTCACCTGGGTTGGCCTAGTATCTGCTTGTTAAGCTTATTGCATAGGCAACATCAGGCCGAGTACATAGCATGGCATACATGATGGATCCTATTGCCAAAGCATACGGAATCCTACTCATCCGGTTTCCCCCATCAGAAGTCATAGGCTTCTGAGTCTTGCTTAGCCTTATACCATGTGAGATGGGCAAGAACCCTTTCTTCGCCTCACTCATGTTGAACAGCTTCAACACTTTGTCTATGTACGTGCTTTGGCTTAAGCCGAGCAGCCTTCTCAATCTATCTCTATAGATCTTAATGCCTAAAATGTACACTGCTTCTCCAAGGTCTTCCATCGAAAAACTTGCCATTCAATGATTCCTTGACTGAGTTCAGCATCGAAACATCATTTCCGATCAGCAGTATATCATCCACATACAAGATCAAAAATACTACCGACCTCCCACTAGACTTCTTGTATAAACAATAGTCATCTTCGTTCTTGATGAAACCAAGGTCAACGATGACTTCATCAAAACGAATGTTCCAACTCCGAGCTGCTTGCTTCAATCCATAAATGGACCTCTTGAGCTTGCATATTTTACTAGCATTATTTGGATCGACAAAACCTTTAGGCTGTATCATGTATACATCCTCCTTTAATTTTCCATGAAGGAAAGCCGTCTTGACATCCATCTGCAATATATCATAATCGAAATATGTAGCTATAGCTAGTATGATCCTTACCGACTTTAGCATCGCTACCGGCGAGTAGGTCTCGTCATAGTCAATTCCTTGAACTTGTCCATAACCTTTAGCGACAAGCCGAGCTTTGTGGATCTGAACATTTCCATCCACATCGGTTTGCTTCTTAAAGACCCATTTGCAACCAATGGCAATTACACCAGGTGGCGGATCAACCAAGTCCCAGACTTGATTATCATCCATGGACTTTAACTCGGATCTCATGGCCTCCAGCCATGCCTCGGAATTTGGGCTCACCATCGCTTCCGCATACGTGGCCGGCTCATCGCTTTCTAGCAACAACACATCGCGCACTCTGCGTAATCTTTCCAACCTCCGTGGCTCCGGTGCCGATTCCACTACGGGTTCCCTGACCAACTCCGGTATGATCTCATCACCAGCCGAGTCGTCTCCGAGTGGCTCTCGAATTTCTTCGAGTCGCATCGTTCTCCCACTGGCTTCCCGACTGAGAAACTCTTTCTCTAGGAAAATCCCGTTCCGAGCAACAAACACTTTGTTCTCTTCTCGGTTGTAGAAGCTGTATCCCAAGGTTTCCCTCGGATATCCCACGAATATGCATTTATCCGATTTGGGTGTAAGCTTGTCCGACATGAGTCGTTTGACAAATGCTTTACAACCCCAAATCTTTAGAAAAGACAAACTAGGACTCTTCCCAGTCCACATCTCATGTGGTGTCTTATCTACGGATTTTGATGGTACCCTGTTTAGTGTGAAAGCTGAAGTTTCTAGAGCGTATCCCCAGAATGACAAGGGTAAATCCGATTTGCTCATCATCGATCGGACCATGTCCAACAAGGTTCGATTTCTCTGTTCTGACATGTCGTTTCTCTGTGGCGTTCCTGGAGGTGTGAGCTGAGGTACTATACCTCGGCTTTTCAGATGATCATCAAACTCCTGGCTCATGTACTCACCTCCACGATCTGATCGTAGAAGCTTTATTGTCTTGCCGAGCTGATTTTCAACCTCGTTTTGAAACTCTTTGAACTTTTCAAAAGTTTCCGACTTGTGCCTCATCAAATAGATATATCCATATCTACTCAAGTCGTCGGTAAAAGTCACGAAGTACTGATAGCCACCTCTGGCTGTTGTGCTCATTGGGCCACACACATCACTGTGTATAAGCTCCAACAGCTTGGACGCCCTTTCACAACTCTTTATAAAAGGAGACTTAGTCATCTTACCGAGCAAGCATGATTCGCATGTCCCGAACGACCCGAAGTCGGACGAAGTTAGGAGTCCATCATCATGGAGCTTCTTCATGCATTTCAGACTAATATGTCCAAGCCGGCAATGCCAGAAGTAAGTCGGATTTATTTCATTAGGCTTAAGCCTCTTGACATTCATGTTATAGACTGGTTCCGTTTCTAGATTTAAAATAAATAGCCCATCCACAATGGGTGCATAGCCGTGGAACATTCCATTCAAATAAAGTGAACAACCATTGTCCTTTAAACTGAATTCATAGCCCTAACTCATCAAGCATGATGCAGAAATAATATTCCGACTAAGTGCAGGAATGTAATAACAATTATTCAATTCCAAAATAAATCCAGAAGGAAGCTTGAGCTGCATCGTGCCGACCTCCAACGCAGCAACTCTTGCTTTGTTGCCGACCCTAATGTCAATCTCCCCTTGTGCCACACGCCTAGTTCTTATCAGCCCCTGCATCGAGTTGCATATATGAACAACCGATCCGGTATCAAATACCCAAGAGCTACTAGGTATGTCTTAAAGCACAACATGCTCCCTTGGTCGTTTTGATAATTCATGACAACATACATTGTCTCTTGGACTAATACTTTTACCTAGTGTATTTCAGATAAAGTCCAGAGAGAGGGCTGGCAAAAGGATTGTGGAGATTGTGGAATTACCCCAAGATGCAAGGAAATGGATTGGCAAAGCTTCAAGCAAGAGGACTCTACATTTTACTTTGTGAGAAATCACTTTGAGTCCATAGGAAAGCCAATACTATTAAAAGGGGGTAAGGTTCTGTTGGTGAACAAAATGCTCATACGTGCACAAGTGATAGTCACCAAAAACACCCACAAGCTCTTCCACAAAAGTCTGTCCAAAGTCAAATATCCAAAATCGGTGCGACCAACACTTTCCACTCGGTGCCACCGATTCCCAAACTCAAACAGACCTAAGCCAAACCCTAGCCTTTCGGTGCAACCGATTCTGCTTCGGTGCCACCGAGTTTAGGTTGCCAACTTTCTGTTACGCAAGTTCACAATATCGGTACCACCGAGATTGTTGGATCGGCGTCACCGAGAATGGGCAATCTGACCGTTGGTCACCTTATCGGTGCAACCGAGTTTCCTATATCGGTCTCACCGAGATTCAAAAGTTGCCACCTTTTGGTCACTTCGGTACCACCGAGATTAACACATCGGTGTCACCGAGTTGGTCATTTTGTGTGTAACGGTTGGATTTTTGGGGATGCCTATATATACCCCTTCACCAACACCCACTCGAAAGAGAAGCACTCAGAACTATTCCATACTTGCCCCATCTAGTTTTCTGAGAGACAGCCACCTACCCTTGTGTTGAGGTCAAGATCTTCCACTGCAACCATATGGATCTTGATTTCTAGCCTCCCCAAGTTGCTTTCCACCAATCCCACCTCTTCCACCAAGCCAAATCTGTGAGAGAGTGATTGTGTGTTGAGGAGTCTATCATCTTGAAGCACAAGAGCAAGGAGTTCATCATCATTGCCGAGCCTATTACCTTTTGGAGGGTGGTGCCTCCTAGATTGGTTAGGTGTCGCTTGGGAGCCTCCTACTTCGTGTTGTGGAGTTGAACCAAGAAGTTTGTAAGGGCAAGGGGATCGCCTACTTCGTGAAGATCTACCCATAGTGAGGCTAGTCCTTCGTGGATGGAAGCCGTTATGGAATAGTCAAGGTTGCTACTTCGTGGACCCTTATGGGTGGAGCCCTCCGTGGACTCTCATGACCGTTACCCTCCGTGGGTTGAAGACTCCATAAACGTGGACGTACGATAGCACCACCTATCGGAACCACGGTAAAAATCCTTGCGTCTCCAATTGCGTTTGATCTACCTATCTCTACTCTCTACTTCATGTGCAATGTCTTTACTTTCCGCTGCCATATTTGTTGACATGCATGTGTAGGGCTGTTAGACTTGCTAGACTTGCTAAAACTGTTAAAATCTGCCAACCAATTAACTTGGGAAAAGGTTAGGTTTTAATTTCCTGCTTGTAGTCTATTCACCCCCCTCTAGACACTCTTCTAGTGATCCCTCAATTGGTATCAGAGCTTTGGTCTCCATTGCTTCGGTTTAATCACCGAGGAGGAAGATGAATGTGTCTAGTATAGGGAGTTTGAGTTGTAGAGTGCCTATTCTTGATGGAGAGTACTATAGCCAATGGAAAACTTTGATGCTTGAGCCGTTTAATGAATTTCAATTGAGCAAGTTTGTTAAGAGCCCCTATGTACCTCCCATTGATCCTTTACATCCCACACACGAAGAGGAAATTGATATGCTATGCAATCTTAGAACTGTCAATCTCATTGTTAGAGCATTACCTAGAAATGTGCTTAATCAAATGAAGAATTTTGAATGTTATTACACTTTGTGGAATGACTTGGAGAAATGATATCCAAGTTATTCATTAAATAATCTTGATGAAATTCTTCATAAAACTATTGCCTTCCACAAGATGACGCCTAGTGATCCCAAGTTTGATGATTGTCTATTTGAGCTTAGAGATCTCATGCGTGCTAAAGGAGATGTCACAACTATCAACAACATCATTGTAGAAGCCATTTGAATTCACAAGTTTGAACATTGTCATGATCACAACCCTAACGAATCTCTTGTTCTTTATGACGAGGATTTCCCACTTGATGATCACAATGTGGAACATGGCTACTATGATGAAGATGAGTTGTTCGGCATCGAGTATGAGAAGATCATGAAGAATCTATGTCTCATGGCAAACTTCAAGGATTACATGTCCGGAGGAAAAGAGTGGATTCTCGATAGCGGATGTACCGATCATATGACCAGAGATAGAGAAATGTTTGAAGAGATCACACCAAACCATGGACCACGAAGGTACGTAACGTTTGGAGACCACTCCAAGGGTAAGGTACTTGGTCTTGGTAAGGTGACCATATCCCATGATAGCTCTATTCAAAATGTTATGCTTGTTGAATCTCTTGGCTACAATCTTCTTTCCGTGTCTAGACTTGCCGACTTTGGTTTTAATGTGCTATTCACGAAAGTAGATTGCCAAGTGTTTCGTCAAGATAATCATAAAATGGTCTTTACCGGTTTCCGTAGAGGTGACCTATACATTGTAGATTTCACTAAGAGATCCAAACCTCATACTTGTCTTATTGCAAAATCTTCTAAAGGTTGGCTTTGGCATAGGAGACTAGGACATGTTGGCATGCGCAATCTAGACAAGCTTATCAAAGGTGATCACATACTTGGTATTAAAGATGTTATCTTTGACAAAGATAGACTTTGTAGTGCTTGTCAAGCTGGAAAGCAAGTAGGTGGAAGTCATCCCGTTAAGAATATCATGACTACTAGGAGACCACTTGAGTTACTTCACATGGATCTTTTTGGTCCCAATGCTTACAAGAGTCTCGGTGGAAATTCCTATGGTCTAGTTATAGTTGATGATTTTTCCAGATTTACGTGGGTATTCTTTTTTGATGATAAGTCGCAGGTTCAAAAGATCTTCAAGAACTTCGCTCGCAAAGCGCAAAATCAGTTTGAAGTGAAGATCAAGAAGGTTCGGAGCGATAACGGATCGGAGTTCAAGAACACCCATGTGGATACCTTTCTTGACGAAGAAGGTGTCTCACATGAGTTCTCGGCTACGTACACACCTCAACAAAATGGAGTTGTTGAAAGGAAGAATCGGACGCTTATTGAGATGGCAAGAATGATGCTTGACGAATACAAGACGCCAAGACACTTTTGGGCAGAAGCCGTGGAAACAGCGTGTCATGCCACAAACCGACTTTACTTACACAAGCTTCTCGGTAAAACGGCATACGAGCTACTCACCGGTAACAAACACCAAGTTGGATACTTTCGGGTATTCGGCTCAAAGTGCTACATTCTGGATAAGCATCGTCGAACTAAATTTGCTCCTAAATCTCATGAAGGATTCCTACTTGGTTATGGATCGAACTCTCGCACTTACCGTGTCTACAACAACTTCACTCGAAAAGTTAAAGAGACGGTAGATGTGAAGTTTGATGAATCTAATGGTTCGCAAGTCGAACAATTGCCAAATGATGTAGGTGATAAGGACCCTTCGGAAGCTATCCAAGACTTGTCCATCGGCAAGATTCGTCCCATGGAGATGAAGGAAAGTACTTCATCAACTCAAGTGGAAGCCCCTACTTCACGTCAAGGTGAACCACAACATGACATGGAGGCATCCACAAGCGGTACACGACAAGATGATGAAGAGGAGGAAATGCATCATGAAGATCCACCACAACCTCCTTCACCACCACCTCAAGGGAACGACACCTTCAAAAACAACGAAGATGAAGGAGATGATGATGATGAAGAAGAAGCTCCACCATCCAACAATCGGAAGCTGACCCGAGTTCGAGCACAAGTGACCAAGAACCATCCCCTAAACCAAATCTTTGGTGATATACAAACAGGGAGAATCACTTTCTCTAAAACTCGCCTAGCTAACTTTTGTGAGCATTATTCTTTCATCTCTAGCATTGAGCCCTTGAAGGTAGAACAAGCTCTTGAAGACGCAGATTGGGTGAACGCGATGCATGAAGAGCTTCACAACTTCGAGAGGAACAAAGTGTGGACACTCGTTGAGAAGCCCAAGGATGAGCAAAACATCATCGGAACAAAATGGGTATTTTGGAACAAGCAAGACGAAGACGGTCAAGTCGTACGCAACAAGGCTCGTCTCGTAGCCCAAGGATATACGCAAGTCGAAGGTATGGACTACGGTGAGACCTATGCCCCCGTCGCTAGACTTGAAGCTATTCACATTCTTCTTGCTTATGCTAATCACCATGATATCATGCTTTATCAAATGGACATTAAAAGTGCCTTTTTAAATGGTGAGATTGAAGAAGTCTATGTTAAGCAACCACCTGGTTTTATAAATCCTAAGAAACCTAATCATGTTTACAAGCTTCGTAAAGCCCTTTATGGTCTTAAACAAGCCCCTCGTGCTTGGTACAAATGCTTAACGAAGTTTTTCATTGAAAAAGGTTTTGAAATTGGTAAAATTGATGCAACCTTATTCACTAAGAGAGTTAATGGTGAATTATTTGTGTGCCAAATCAATGTGGATGATATTATCTTTGGATCTACTAACCTACAATTTAGTGAAAGATTTGGAAGGTTGATTTCCGAAAAGTATGAGATGTCCATGATGTGTGAGCTGAAATTCTTTCTTGGTTTGCAAACCAAGCAAACTAGAGAAGGAACTTTCATCTCTCAAACTAAGTATACCAAGGACTTGATCAAGAAGTTCAACATGCAAGAGTGCAAAGGTATGAAAACTCCCATGCCTACTAGTGGACATGTTGATCTTACCAAGGAGGATGAACCGGTTGATCAAAAGGTTTATCGATCTATGATTGGTTCATTGCTATATCTATGTGCATCTCGTCCCGATATTATGCTTAGTGTTTGCATGTGTGCTAGATATCAAGCTGCACCTAAAGAGTGTCATCTTTTGGCCGTGAAACGTATTGTGAGATATTTGATACAAACACCAAACTTTGGCATTTGGTATCCCAAGGGATCTTCCTTTAACCTTGTTGGCTATTCCGATTCGGACTATGCCGGTGACAAGGTTGATAGAAAATCCACCTCGGGTACTTGTCAATTTTTGGGTAGATTTCTTGTGTATTGGTCCCCCAAGAAACAAAACTCGGTATCTCTATCTACTGCCGAAGCTGAGTATATTGCTGCTGGATCTTGTTGTGCGCAATTATTATGGATGACACAAACGCTTAAGGATTATGGAATCCATGTTAGAAATGTTCCATTACTTTGTGACAATGAAAGTGCTATTAAAATTGGTCATAATCCTGTGCAACATTCTCGAACCAAACATATTCAAGTTAGACATTATTTTATTCGTGATCATGTTGCCAAAGGAGATATTAATCTTAAGCATGTCCGTACTAACAAGCAATTGGCCGATATCTTTACTAAGCCACTTGATGAGAAAACATTTTGCTATTTGAGGAGTGAGTTGAACATCATTGATGCTTCAAACTTGAGCTAGACTTACTCGGTTGCATGCAAGGGCATTAGCTTTCCTGATATTTCCATGTACTCCTAACATATCATCTTACACCATCACTACTGGAATCAGGATCTTTGCCGTCTGCCATGGCTGACGGCAAAGGCATGCATGGCGGACGGCACACGTGGAAGCTTAGGTCCGTTAAGGGGTTAACGGCGTGCTTTGTCGTCTGCTAGCAGATGGCAAAGTGGCCAAATAGGCCAGCCCAGGTTCCCCCCAGGTAGCTGCCGCGTGGCTCGCTATGCCGTCTGCTGGCAGACGGCAAAGATGCAAAGTTCTTTGCCATCTGCGAGCAGACGGCAAAGCAACCACATAGGCCAGCCCAGTGCCCCCCAGGTTGCACAGGTAGCTGCCACGTGGCAGCTTTGCCGTCTGCTGGCAGACGGCAAAACTCTTTGCCGTCTGCCAGTGAACGGCAAAGTGCCTGTACTGCCCCTGTTTTTTCTGTTTTTTCTTAAATTCAATCAAAAGTATAGGTCATTTTGGAGGTTAGTAAGGTTATTACGTCATTTTTGAGGAAAATAAGCTAAGTCAATGTCATTTTGGAGGTAACCAAGATTATTATGCCATTTTTGACCTAAGTATGCTAAGTATGTCATAAATGAACTAAAGAAGCTAAGTATAGGTCATTTTTGAGCTAACCTAGGTAGTTATGCCATTTTTGAGCTAACTAAGCATATTTATTCATTTTGGAGGACAAAATGGTAAGTGTAGGTCATTTTTGAGCTATCCTAGTTAAAATCGGTCATTTTGGAGCTAGGTAAGGTTATTTTGTCATTTTGGAGGAAAATAAACTAATGATATGACAGTTTGGAGCTAAACCAAGGTTATTATGCCATTTTTTACCTAAGTAAGCTAATTATGTCATAAATGAACTAGCTAAGCTAAGTATGGATCATTATTGAGCTATCCTAGGTAGTTATGCCATTTTTTAGCTAACTAAGCATATTAAGTCATTTTGGAGGAAAAAATGCTAAGTATAGGTCATTTTATAGCTATCCTAGGTAAAATATGTCATTTTGGAGCTAAGTAAGGTTATTATGTCATTTTCGAGGAAAATAAGCTAAGTATAGGTCATTTTGGAGCTAAATAGGTCATTTCTTAAGCTAAGTATGCATTTGTTAAGCAAAACACTTGGGAAAACTTACCATCATCACGGAGGTGAAGGACCGGTCGGGTTTGCGCCAGTGTGAGACGGAGAAGGACCGGTCGGGGTTGCGGCAGACGCAGAAGGATCGGTCGATGCTTGTCGGGAGGCATGCTGCACCAAAGATCATTTGCAATGTCTCGTTAGCATGATGCAACTCAAATGTGAATACTAGTAACTAATGACCATTCAAATCAAACTCACCGTGGGCGCTATACCAATCTGGGGCATCGGCGGAGGGGTCTGACCGTTGTTCTGGCACACGGTCTGCACATTTTGTTTTCACGAGTCAGTCATATTAGTTAGTGATGAAATGAACATTACGTGCATGATTTGGCTAATATGCAGGAGAAACTTACCACGAGGAGCTCGTATAGGGCCCGGTGAGACGCGTCGTTCCGGTTCCTCTCCTCCTCCAATAGCCTAGCCGTCCTCTCCTCCATGTCCCTCTCCCTCTCCGCCGCCTGCCTGTTTGCCTCCGCCAGAAGCTCCTGGGCCCTAGCCTCGATGGCGAGCTCCATTGGCCGTGGACGAGGCCTTATCTCAGGATCGGAGCTCGTCTGGCGCTTCTTGATCTCCGGGAGAGTTCTAGGACAACGTATCAGTCCATCCCCAATGGCTATCGAGCCATGGAGATCCCGCCACCAGATATCATCACGAGCTCTGGATCAAAAGGACACTGTCTCGGGTTGAAGTCCTCCCCTTTCCTCGTCTTCCCCTCATCTCTGTACCTCACGAGCTTGTTGTGGGAGGAGATGTTGCTGAAGCTCTCTGGATGATCGAGGTCATCCTCAGAGAATGCCTTGGCCTTCTTGTACGGGGCAGTATGGGCCATGGCATAGAGGTCGAACAGCGGTGGCACCTCCTTCTTGTTGTGTCGCGCCTAAAAGAGAGGAACAAAATATTAGTTAAGGGCTCAAGCTAGCATGAAGAATGAAATCGCATGAATCATGAAGCAAACCACATACCCAGTGATCCCCGAACTCAAACAGGTTAGAGCTCCCTTGATGGTGTGGCACACCTTTCATTTGGGCATGCTTATCCTTGGCCTTGTTGTGGACGGCTAGCCATTGGGGAGAGCACCACTCATACACCAACGCCTCCCAACAGTCCATCCTATCCGCACACCATCTCGGGGGCACCTAAGTTAGACAAGAGAAATTTCAGCGCTAAGCCTACGAATCAAATCAAGGAAACTAAGTACAAGGCCTTAAGAATAGGTAATTACCTTCATGTACTTCTCCTTACTCAGAAACTTGGCGCGGCACTTCTTCTTGGCCCTCTTAATGTTAGTCGAGGCGTAGTAGTCTCGAATAGCCTGCACCCGAGCCTCGTGCCGTAAGTTCTGAAATAGGCGCTTGCACTCGGCTACGAGAACAATAGCCGCGTCCGCCTCGTGTTCCTCAAGACACCTGTAGAAGGTCTGCAATCAAACAAGACAACACTGATTTGTACAATCACTAGGTGTTGTTGATTTTTAATTCTGTAAAGGAGAAATTACCCAAAACCGCCGGATCACAATGTCGGCCACCGTCTCGCACAAGACACCGTCGACCCTCTCCTCCGGCGGGGCCGGGGCAGCCACGTACAGCTCCCAGCTCAGTGCTAGCTGTGGAACCTCACCCTCACCGGGCAACGTGACCCACCCCGGGAAGTGGTGCCGGCAAAGCACACCAAGGACCTGGTTGGGCCTGCGGACACCAGGGGCGTGTTTCCAACCCCTGCAGTATGACAAGGCCAACACATTAGATATTAATTTGAAGAAACATGAAGGCAAAAGGTTAAAAAAGAGTACATGCACTTACTTATCCCTATTAGGCACAATCAACCACCTCTGATCGCGGGTCACCGGCACGGGCGGGAGCTTTGTACCACCACGCTGGTAGACCTTCTTGTCCTCCTCAACCAGCTCGCCCTCGCTATAGCTATCCTCAGAAAAGTTGTCCTCGCCACCATCAGCATGGACACTAGCCTCCGGAGTCACGTGGGACGAAGACTCTGGGACCGGAGTCTCCTGGGACGAAGACTCTGGGACCGGAGTCTCCTGGGACGAAGGCTCGGCGACCCGAGGCTCGTCGGCCCGAGGCTCGTGGACCGGAGTCCGAGACGGGTCCAAGTCAGACGGGTCCACCTGAGACGGAGCACTCCTGTGGTCGGGAGAATCAGCTGGGGGTGGCGGCGAGGAAGGCGCAGCAGCCTTCCTACCTCTCCCGCCGCCACGTCCACCTCTAGCACCCCTCTTCGTCTTCCCCCGACCTCTCCCGGCCGAAGAAGAAGCGCCCGCCGGTGTCTGCATACTGTGTACCAGCACTCTCCGGAGGTGCTCGGATGGAATAATAGCACCCCTCCCAGCACGCGCCGAGGAAGGAGGCTCAGAGCGCTCTATGCCGTCAGCTAGCAGACGATAAAGAGATGGCTGACGGCAAACATGATCTTTGCCGTCAGCTCTTTGTTTGCCGTCAGTTTTCTGTAAGCTGATGGCAAAGACCTTCTTTGCCGTCAGCTAGCTGACGGCAAAGAGCTGGCTGACGGCAAAGATCCTGATTCCAGTAGTGCATGGAATTCTATGCTCCCTTGTATTGCATCTAATCTTTTGTAGGTACTTGGAAGATTTTCATTCCACAAGATTGCCATCAACGCAAATCATAAGCAATCTTGTCATGACCAAGTATCCACAACCCCTCTTGATGATGGAAGGAAGAAGACAACTCAACCATATCCTCGACATATACTTGATGTGATCATATTTGCTAAATCTCAATTGGTATCATGTCAAATGGATATATCTATTGTTTTCCTTGCATGACTAACCTATGTAGGTGACAAGTGAACTAAAACGAAAAGGATTGCTCCCAACTCAAGATGACCTTCATCAACCTCGAGCATCCTCAACAATTTCACCTACAAGCCACGTCATCAACATCACTCAAAGGTATGTACTCATATCCTTGAAAAGGCTTTACTCCAAGTCATGAGCTAAAGCAACTCAAGTGATATGAAAGACATTAAAATGCTTAATCGAAAAATGGTAACCCCATTTTGAGCTTAACGTAGAGTATGACAACATACATTGTCTCTTGGACTAATGCTCCCTTGGTGGTTTTGATAATTCATGACAACATACATTGTCTCTTGGACTAATACTTTTACCTAGTGTATTTCAGATAAAGTCCACAGAGAGGGCTGGCAAAAGGATTGTGGAGATTGTGGAATTACCCCAAGATGCAAGGAAATGGATTGGCAAAGCTTCAAGCAAGAGGACTCTACATTTTACTTTCTGAGAAATCACTTTGAGTCCATAGGAAAGCCAATACTATTAAAAGGGGGCAAGGTTCTGTTGGTGAACAAAATGCTCATACGTGCACAAGTGATAGTCACCAAAAACACCCACAAGTTCTTCCACAAAAGTCTGTCCAAAGTCAAATATCCAAAATCGGTGCAACCAACACTTTCCACTCGGTGCCACCGATTCCCAAACTCAAACAGACCTAAGCCAAACCCTAGCCTTTCGGTGCAACCGATTCTGCTTCGGTGCCACTGAGTCTAGGTTGCCAACTTTCTGTTACGCAAGTTCACAATATCGGTACCACCGAGATTGTTGGATCGGCGTCACCGAGAATGGGCAATCTGACCGTTGGTCACCTTATCGGTGCAACCGAGTTTCCTATATCGGTCTCACCGAGATTCAAAAGTTGCCACCTTTTGGTCACTTCGGTACCACCGAGATTAACACATCAGTGTCACCGAGTTGGTCATTTTGTGTGTAATGGTTGGATTTTTGGGGATGCCTATATATACCCCTTCACCACCACCCACTCGAAAGAGAAGCACTCAGAACTATTCCATACTTGCCCCATCTAGTTTTCTGAGAGAGAGCCACCTACCCTTGTGTTGAGGTCAAGATCTTCCACTCCAACCATATGGATCTTGATTTCTAGCCTCCCCAAGTTGCTTTCCACCAATCCCATCTCTTCCACCAAGCCAAATCTGTGAGAGAGTGATTGTGTGTTGAGGAGTCTATCATCTTGAAGCACAAGAGCAAGGAGTTCATCATCATTGCCGAGCTTATTACCTTTTGGAGGGTGGTGCCTCCTAGATTGGTTAGGTGTCGCTTGGGAGCCTCCTACTTCGTGTTGTGGAGTTGAACCAAGAAGTTTGTAAGGGCAAGGGGATCGCCTACTTCGTGAAGATCTACCCATAGTGAGGCTAGTCCTTCGTGGATGGAAGCCGTTATGGAATAGTCAAGGTTGCTACTTCGTGGACCCTTATGGGTGGAGCCCTCCGTGGACTCTCATGACCGTTACCCTCCGTGGGTTGAAGACTCCATAAACGTGGACGTACGATAGCACCACCTATCGGAACCACGGTAAAAATCTTTGCGTCTCCAATTGCGTTTGATCTACCTATCTCTACTCTCTACTTCATGTGCAATGTCTTTACTTTCCGCTGCCATATTTGTTGACATGCATGTGTAGGGCTGTTAGACTTGCTAGACTTGCTAAAACTGTTAAAATCTGCCAACCAATTAACTTGGGAAAAGGTTAGGTTTTAATTTCCTGCTTGTAGTCTATTCACCCCCCTCTAGACACTCTTCTAGTGATCCCTCAGTGTCAGCAAGGTAAATGTCTATAACATATGTAACAAGTGTACCTTTGCCTGAAGAAGCATTTCCGGCCTTCTTGCCATGCTTAGCAAGCCACTTGCTACAGTTCCTCTTCCAGTGAGCAGTTTCCTTGCAATGAAAGCACACGGTCTTTGAGTCCGGTCCCGACTTCGGCGCAGCGGCGGAGACAACCTTCCCCGTGCCCTTTGCCTTACCCTTTTTCTTGGACCAACTCTTCTTGAACTTAGCCGAGTTCTGCACCATCAACACTTGATGTGTGCCTTTCTTAATATTTTGCTCTGTCACCTTAAGCATCCCATGCAATTCAGTGAGCTTCTTATCCATGCCGGGCATATGATAGTTCAAGACGAACGTCCCATAGCTAGGTGGAAGAGAACCCAGAATTGCATCCGTGGACAGCTCGTCCCCAAGTGGGAAGCCTAACCGATCCAAAGCTTGCACGTACCCGATCATCTTGATCACATGCGGGCTCAGTGGACCACCCTCTTTCAGCTTACAATCCATCAAGGATTGCCAGACGTTGAACCTTTCGGTCCTAGCCTGCACCTGAAACATGCTCTTGAGACTCTCGATCATATCGAAAGCGTCAACGTTTTTGAAATGCTGTTGCAAATCGGGCTCCATACCAGCCAACATGAGGCAGCTGATCTCGTTTGATTCATCAACGAGTTTCTGATGGGCATTCTTGGTTGTGGCACTAGCATTCTCGGCAGGTTCCTCTGGAAGTGGATCCTCTAGAACATGTTCCTTTTTATCATGCTTGAGAACAATTCTCAAATTTCTATACGAGGTGGTAAAGTTTGTTCCATTCAGTTTATCCTTTTCCAGAATTGATTTCAATGCAAAGTTGGGTTGAGCAGGTGGTGCCATTGATCTACAACAGAAAATATGCAATCACTAAGCTATGTGTTTATGTAGAGTAATTCAAGCCTTAAACAGAACTACTCCCACTGAAGTCAGCATCCCTCCGCAAACTCTCAGTGATTCAGGACCCATCTAGCGCAAGCGACTAGTGAGCTTTAGCATCACTGCTAGCCAACTTGCCTATTCGGTAAGCAACTCCTTGCTAATCATATCTCTATACGACTCCTGTCGGTCGGGTAGGTATCTCATACCCCGGCTCCCGACCTTCTTTGCCACAAGGCCCAAAACCATTTTGATAACATTGTCAAGTTAACCTGATGCAGTGCATCTCCGTGTCCGACCCGAACCCTCCAGTTCAAGGACACCTAGTGACACCTCAATTTTATGAGCCCACCACTAGACGTACTTGACGTGCGAAGGTGCAACCACTACAACAAACTAGCCTTGTAGAGGCGCAAAATGTTAGTGCTAAAGACGCTTTAAATCATCCCTAGGTGATTTTAGACTCGCCTTGCAAAGCGTCTTTGGAGCGTCTCCTCACGTACCGTCTCAAAGACAATAAGGACGCATTGAAAGCATGTCTACTCAGAAGTGAGACGTTTTAAGAGCGTGTCTATGAAGCACGTCTATTTCAAGGTGAGACGTTTTAAGAGCGAGTCTACGCCAACAGAGACATTCTAGTAGAATCAGTGCATTTGCACATTGTATTTACCAAAGCCGAGCCAAATGTGTTGAAGAAATCATAGAGGTGTCTCCCTTTTATTACAAAAAAATATTTTTAATTACTGTAATAAGATATCTTCAATTAATATAATATTTTTATTCTCTCACACAAATAATAAAATAGCCGAGAAGTTAGCGTGCTGTAGGAAAATAAAGATCTTATTACATAAGAGCAATATCGTAGTAGTTTACAACTTATATTGTACATCACGGAGAAGATGCTGCATATGCCACTGGAATCCAATTCTAACTAGTTGAAGCCTACATATATATAATATGTGCAGTTTCTATGTGCGGATAACATCTTCACTGCTTCCCTATCTTTCCATGCTTTTCATTTGTATTGATTGAATAATCTTCCCAGGGATGTGTTCTGCAAAGAAAGTCGAACAGAACATCAATAGAACTATGTATAAATTCTACTAGTAATATTCACTATGCTTAGATATGACATACAAGATGTAAGCATTAACCATACAAGTTCAGCCGGAGAGTAGATTTTTTGCTCTCAGGCTACATGGAGCCTGAAATTTCTAAAAATTCAAACATGAACTTTGAGTTGCAAAAAAATTTGAAATAAATACACCAGTACTTTTAGATGTATATATACTAGATGGATGTGAAATTCCATTACGAAATAGGTTTGATGTGAGCTGTACAGAAAAACAAAATTATTTACTTTGATAGTGAATAGTACAGGTGCTAGAAATACGTTATTTTTTCATTTTTGTATAGCTCGCATAAAAATTACTTCACCATGAAACTTTGCAGACAAGTAGTATACATCCATATGTATGAGGGACTTTTTAGAGCCTAAAAAATTGTTTTTTGTTTTTTTCAAAATGGATCCATCAAGCTCGAGCATATTTAGCTATTTCCGCATATGAAGATCCTTATTAGTTTACATAACTGAGGATACGTAGCTCCAAACAAATAGTTGTTACTAAAGAAATATGATAATGTACATCTATCCATCATTAGATCTAATGAAGGATAATTACGAAAAACACAGATTTACCTTTATGGAGACCAGTGAAATGTGAAAAAGAGTGAGGGTAAAGTCAAACATGTTCTTCATTCTCAGAATTACTCTTCCAAAACCTATTATAACCAGCTCAGAACGGTTGGTTTGTCCTTTGAATTAAATGTTAAAAGCACATATGAACATGAGACGGGGAATGTGAATAAAAAGGAAACAAACCTTGGTACTGATCTGAAATAAATAATAAATGTTCACGTTGATAGAAACATGTTCCTTTTTTCCCCCTATGTATGCTTGTCCTCCGTAAAATTAAGTTTCTTAGGCAGGGCCAATATGAAGTACGTGTGTAGAGAAATAATTTAATATACGAAGCATATAACACATGAATAACGTACAACAGTTCATGATGTTACTAATCTAAGAGTAAGTCGAGTAATGCTAATGCCACAGTTTTTTGTGATGTACGTGGATTCAAATAATTGTATAAAACTAACAGATGTAAATTTATTGGTGAATAGAAGGATACAAGTACTTATCTTCCTGGCAAATTAAACCTTGTCGATCAAACCATCCTAGCATTGCTCGTCGAGTGGAATGGAGTTAAAAATTGATAACGATCAACGGGGGGACGCTGGGGCAATCCAACAAAATACGTGCATGTATTAGAATAGGAAAAAAAGGGCAACACATAAAACGCACATCCAGAGCTGGAGACAATGCCGACGAATCCATGGAAGAAGAATTGCTCCGATTCAGTCTTGATTTGTTGGTGGCGAATTGGGGGTGAGGAGGTGGTGGAAGCCGATGTGGTGAAAGCCGATGGGCAGAAGAGGACACAAGGCCGTCAGGGTGGGTTCTCAGAATCGAGCGCCGGCGGCGACAGCAGGCACAAAGACCCATTACTGCTGCTGAGTACTATATGCCATAGAGGAGTTGGACAGATGATTTGCACAGATCGCTGGTGGGCGCCATCGCTGATGGAACTAATGGCGGCGCTAGGTTTTCCATATCTCAGATGCGCTCAAGGTGGGAACGTGGGAGACGAGAGAGGTAAATTGGGCCGAGTGCTGATGGTGGGGCGGTTCCTTAAAAATGATTATGGTGGGGCGGAGAATTCTCATGGTATGTGGGACGACTTGCTTTTTTTTTTTTTGAACACAGTACAGACGCAAGCGCTCATATACACGCGCATATACTCACCCCTATGAACACACACACGCACACCCTACCCCTATGAGCACCTCCGAGAGACTGAGCCGGCATATCATCTTCAAATTTACGAAGTCACCGTAGGCACCTCGTCGTCGACGGGAACGTCTCAAAGATCGTCTTTTTTCAGAGTTTGGTTTTCAACTATGAGACGAATACAAAAGCGTCAATAGTATAACGTCTCTACATACCAATTTTGTTGTAACATCCGGAATGGCAATGTGCTTGATATTAACGAGGGCTCTTCCTACCATTTTAACATGCATAGAAACAAGAAGCAATATCAATCACATATAAACATAAATATGTGAAATACTATGGCTCCTTCATGGACATCCTTCCAGGCCGGCTCCAACTTCGATGACCAGGGCAGAACTCCATCTTGTTCGTCACACCGGGACGCCAAAGCCTCGAACTTGATCTCTGTTCTCCAACTACTACAACTAGTAATGAATTTACAGAGAATCATAAGTTGACACGCAGGTCATTATACAATATAATGGCAACACTTTGGCTCCTGCCGGCTGACAATCATGACACGCAGGTCATGTTAAATTACACACATGCATCACATACATATGAGCCATACTATTCACATCAAACCTGCAAAACAAAGTGATGCATAGAATCACATTTTACTGGTTTGTGTATCGTGTACGAAATACAAGACGCTACGCACACGGCGGTCCCGCTAGCCGGTTAGCGGGCAGGGTTCCAAGGGGCGGCGCCCCTCGCGGGTGTGGGCAGTACCCGATGTTTTCGGAAATCACAGATCGAATCTGTATTCCTATCACGCCGGATTTTCTGATGTGACCGATCTCATCGATCATCGCGAACCCGATTCGGATTTACGTTTCACTGTTAACCCCGATGGCAGATACCAACCGGTAGGGGTAGGTTGTGTCACGAGCTCATCGATTCCGATGGACAGAAAATATAGCCTCAACGACCCCGATGTGCAGTTGATCTCATCAACCGTGCACATAGCCGATCTCATGAACGACGACAGATCTCATCCGCCACCTCCACATATCGAATATGCATCCGATCTGAATCCAAATCCTATAGTAGAGGCTCTGATACCACTCTTTGGATCTATCGTAGGTGCGTCGCATGCCAATTAAAATTTTCCTATGCGCAGAACATCCAGGAACATGCTATGGACATGGATCACAGTTCGTTACCACTAGACGCATAGTGCCGTGCAGCGGTAGTAGAGTTGGGGCAACGCGTTCGCGTGGTCCTTATCCTCCTCGTCCGATCTCCCTCGAACAGCCGATCCGATTTCCCTCGCGCAGCCGGTCGCCGGATCCCACGTACAGGTTCGCCGGAGCAGCGCAAGTGCACCGCCTCTAACGGTATCCGCGCGTGGAGGAGGAACACCGTGCGGCGAACTGCTAGGTCCGATCACACAGTCGGCGGCGGCAAGTGGAGGTGGCTAGTTGCAACACATGGTCATCCTTGTTGCCGTACGACCTCTTTCTCGTTCTGGTGAATCCGACCAACACTTCGTATTATCTCATAATCCTCATCGCATGGCCATGCTTATCCAGGTCGGATCACCCGAGGGGCCCAGAGTATATCTCTCCTCATCGGAGGGGCAAATCCCATCTTTCTCGACAACGTCTCGCAGCATTGGTCCGGACAAGCCCGAAACCTACCTTTATAACTACCCTGTCACGAAGTAGCGTTTGGTCGGCCCAAAGCAAGTCTGTCACCATCCCGAGTACATGCGCCAGCTCAGGTCTTAGGACACAGAACGTATGTTATACTAGAGACTCACAGATGACCTATCGCTGCGTCTCATAGTTGGGTCTGTCCAACTCAGACCTTATCTCGACTCGGATCCGACTACGTCGAATCCGACCAGATCTTTCTGAGTCCATATTATCCGGCTAGCATCCAATGCTACATGGTCAGTGAGACCGGACCATCCACCCTGTCATATGCTTGTCTAACTGGTTGTGCGTCCACACAACCCTTTTGACTAGGGACCATTTAGGACAGTCATCATGCAATGCAGAGTCTCACAAACAAGTCACATACTTTCTAATACACATCGTTGATAATGTCCAAGGACTATATTTATTCACAAACACATAGGAAATATCATCATACATGATTGCATCTAGGACATATCTCCAACAGTCTCCCACTTGCACTAGAGTCAATCTTAGACATCGAATGCCCCTCATGCTTGGGTTGTGGAAGCGGCTTAGTCAACGGATCTGCAACACTACTTATGGTGCATTATTCGGTGTTAGTTATGCTCAATGCTCGCTTATGTGAATTTTCGTTTCTTGGTTGGTTGCTTCTCGATCTATTTGCTAGCCTCCACTTGTACTAAGTAGAAATACTACTTGTGCATCCAAAATCCTTAAACTCAGTTTTGCCTTATGAGTCCACCATACCTACCTATATGCGGTATTTCCATGCCGTTCTAAGCAAATTTGTATGTGCCATCTCTACTTTTCAAAATAAATTTCCTTTTTGTGTGCTCGTACCGCTCATGAAACGGTAGGGGGTGTCCAATATTTTTCCATGCTAGATGTGTTATTCTCAAGATGAGTGTTTATTCACTTGTCATTGCACGAGAGTACGGCGGTAATAGGGATGCCCAGTCCCGAAATGAAAAAGAAAAAAATTACTTTATGTTGTCAAATAATAAATTCCTTGGAAAGTGTTGGTATGGAAGGCAACCGTGGATACGACCAGCCATGTATTATAAAAGAATGGTGGAAAAAAGAATAAACTTTATTTTCTGTTTGGGAACCGCCTATGATATATCTAGCATGGAAATTATTGCGAACTACTTTGTCGTTTTCGTTGACAGGAAAGGCATGCCACTCAAAATACTTTTCTCTCTTAATTTAAACTTTGAGCTCTGGCACCCCTACAAATCCCTACTTCTCTCTGCGAAGGGCCTATCGATTTACTTTATGCAATTTTTATTTTTACCTTGAGTCTCCATCTTCTCTGATAAAGCACCAACTAGGGGGCACTATGATCATACTTGAGCATTGGGTGTAGTTAATATTTGAGTGTGTTTCATGAATGGATCAATGATTGAGCATGGTGGGCCAGGGATAACTTTCTTTAGTGTTGATATTTTGAAAGACATGGTTGCTTTTTGGCATGCTTTAGTATTGAAGTCATTATGTTAAAACTAGACTATTGCTTTGAACCATCTAAAAGTCCAAATGTCCATGCTACAAAAGAAAAGAATGTGTGATGAACATGTTAGGCAGCATTCCACATCAAAAATTCTGTTTTTATCATTTACCTACTCGAGGACGAGTAGGAATTAAGCTTGGGGATGCTGATACGTCTCCAACGTATCTATAATTTTTGCTTGTTCCATGCTGTTATATTATACATCTTGGATGTTTTACAATCATTTTATAGCCAGTTTATATAATTTTTTGGGACTAACCTATTGACACAGTGCCAAAGTGCCAGTTGTTGTTTTTGCTTGTTTTTTACTTCGCAGAATATCAATACCAAACGGAGTCCAATCGTGACGAAACTTTTTAGAGATTTTTTTGGGCCAGAAGACATCCAATGGGCCAAAGAAGTGCCAGAGGGGAGGGTTGAGGAGACCACAACCCACCAGGGCGTGCCAGAGGCCCCGGGCGCGCCCTGATGGGTTGTGCCCTCCTCGGGACCCCTCTCCACCGCCTCTGACGCCTATAAATTCCCAAATATTCCAGAAACCCTAGGAGAGTCGACAAAAAACACATCCAATCGCCGCAAGTTCCAGAACCTCGAGATCAAATTTAACACCATCACAGAGGGGTTCATCATCCTCATTGGTGGCTCTCCGATGATGCGTGAGTAGTCCACCATAGACCTACGGGTCCGTAGGCAGTAGCTATATGGCTTCCTCTCTCTCTTTTGATTCTCAATACAATGGTCTCTTGGAGATCTATTGGATGTAAAATTTTGCGATGTGTTTGTTGGGATCCGATGAATTTTAAGTTCATGATCAGTTTCTATCCATGAATATTATTTCAGTCTTCTTTGATCTCTTATATGCATGATTACTTATAGCCTCGTATTTGTTCTTCTAATCTTTGGTTTATTTAGACCAACTAGATCAATTTTTCTTGCCATGGGAAGAGGTGCTTTGTGATGGGTTCGATCTTGCGGTGTCCTCTCCCAGTGACAGAAGGGGCAGCGAGGCACACATGTATCGTTGCTATTAAGGATAACAAGATGGGGTCTATTCCTACATGAATAGATATTGTCTACATCATGTCACCTGATAATCCCCAAGTGCAAGGAATCATCGTAGCAATTTCCAAAGGTGGAAGTGATAAGTATGGAGTGTCGAACCCACAAGGAGCTAAAGGTAAGATCAATATTCTCTCAAGTCCTATCTGCCACTGATACGACTCTACGTACGCCGAACGTTTGCTTCCAACTAGAAACGAGAAATAAAACTACGTTGTGGGTATGAAGAGAATAGCTTTGCATGATATCGGAGAACTAAAATATAAAAATAGGTGCTGTTATCATAAAGTTAGAATATATTACAAATAGCGAGTGTGGAATAATGATGAGTCGGTGTGCGGAATTGTCCTAGGCAATTGCTAACAAGATCGGTAATCATTATTGCAATTTTATATGAGGGAGAGGCATAAGCTAACATACTTTCTCTACTTGGATCATATGCACTTATGATTGGAACTCTAGCAAGCATCCGCAACTACTAAAGATCATTAAGGTAAAACCCAACCATAGCATTAAAGCATCAAGTCCCCTTTATCCCATATGCAACAACCCCTTACTCGAGTTTAAGCTTCTGTCACTCTAGCAACCCACTATAAGCGAATCATGAATGTATTGCAACACCCTACAGCAGGAATCCTTCATGTGTGCGCGGCACGGAAGGCACCATAGGACAGCACCAAAATAAACATACAACTCAAACCAATCTAGATCATCAATCAACCCATAAGACAAAAGAAATCTACTCAAAACATCATAGGATGGTAACACATCATTGGATCATAATATGTGGCATAAAGCACCATGTTCAAGTAGGGGATTATAGCGGGATGCGGGAGAGTGGACCGCTGAAAAGATATGAGGACGGTGATGAAGAAGGTGATGTTGATGAAGACGATCTCCGCGGCGATGGTTCCCTCGATGGCACTCCAGCGCCACCGAGAGAGAGAGGGAGAGGGTCTCCCCCTTGTGCTTCCTCCTCCATGGCCTCCCCCCTAGGTGGGGAGAGGTTCTCCCTCTGGTCCTTGGCCTCCATGGTGATGATGGCCCCTCCGTCTTCCTCCTCCATGGTCTCCGGTGATGGTGACCCCCTCCGGCAGGGTGCCGGAGAGGGCCAAGATTGATTTTTCGTGGCTACAGAGACTTGCGGCGGCAGAACTTCTGATCTAGGGTTCTTTCTGGGTTTTTTGGTATTTATAGGATTTTTTGGCGCCGGTCTCACGTCAAGGGGGTGCTCGAGGAGTCCACAAGCCGGGAGCACCCTCCCGGGGGGGGTAGGGCGCGCCCCTAGGCTTGTGGCCTCCTGGGTCACTTCTTGGCCCAGCTCCGGTGCTTCGGGGGTCTCTTTTGGTCCATAAAAAATCACCGTAAATTTTCAGCCCATTCCGAGAACTTTTATTTCTGCAGAAAAAACGACACCATGGTAGTTCTGCTGAAAACAGTGTCAGTCCGGGTTAGTTCTAATAAAATCATACCAAAATCATATAAAATTATTGTAAACATGGCATGAATACTTCATAAATTATAGATACGTTGGAGACGTATCAGCTTCCCCAAGCTTAATTCCTGCTCGTCTTCGAGTAGGTAAATGATAAAAGAAATAATTTATGAAGTGTGAATGCTAGCAAGTGCACAAGTTTGATCAATGATAATTCCAATCACTTTTTCTAGCATCAATATAAACCATAAACAGTAGCTCATCTCATAAAACTTCTCATGATCAAGTAACAAGCTATTCACATGTTAAAGTATAGACCAGAAAGTTTCTTGAAAACTAACAAACCATATTCCTAGTCATCGAACAATTGCAATTCATCTTATTTTCAGGAAGGGTCTATGTAAGAGCTTTGATTTAGCAAATTCCACATACTCAACTATCATATAGTCTTCCATGATTATTGACACTCAAAGCATATTTTTAGAACAAATAGCATCCATCGAACACAGAGAAAGATTGGGGCTTAATGTTTCGCCTCCCAACTTATTTATCATATAGATAATTGTCAACAATAATAATTCATGATCAAATATATTTGTATGGATATATATGTCTAGATCATTCCCCAAAACATGACGCTTGCCAAGAGAAAAAGGCAAAATATAGGAAGTGGTCAAGATCACCATGACTCTTGCATAAAGGTAAGTATTAGAAAGTAAAAGATAGGCCCTTCGCAGAGGGAAGCAGAGGTTGTCATGCGCTTTTTGTTTTTGGATGTGCAAACCCTTAATGCAAAGGAACGTCACGTTGTATTACCCTTTGTGATAGCAACCTTTATTATGCAGTCCGTCGCTTTTATTTCTTTACCATCACAAGTTCGTACAACGCTTATTTTCCCTTACAATAAAAGATCATGCATATTTAGGAGCAATTTTTATTGCTTTTTGCACCGATGACAACTTACTTGAAGGATCTTACTCAATCCATAGGTGGGTATAGTGGACACTCATGGCAAAACTGGTTTAAGGGTGTTTGGATGCACAAGTAGTATTTCTACTTGGTGTGGAAGTTTTGGCTAGTATGAGGTGGAAGCAAGCACCACATGTTGGAGGATCCATAACAATATAACTTCTATACAAATATACCCAAACATAACTCATTAAGTTGTCTTCCTTGTCCAATTTCAACTAATTTGCTCGAGTTTGAAAATAATTAATGAGCTCACAATCATAGAAGATGTCCAAGATAGTATATTTATATGTGGAATCTCTCTTCCTTCAATATTCTTTCATGAATTGTTCAAGTGACCAATGCGGTATTTGCTAACTTTCAATAAATTTTACCACCTATACTTATTATGTGTGAAGTCATTACTCCCCATGGGATAAGTATATGAAGCATATTTAATTTCAGATTTATGATATTCATTTCATTCAACCATTTACTCATAGGATATAAGTGAAGCACGAGAGTGAATGACAAACTACTCCAAAAAGATATAAGTGAAGATCAATGCGTAGTCAATTAGTTAAATAGCCATGTGAGGACTCTCTCTCTCTTATTCAAAATTTTAGATCCAATGCTTTTATTCAAACAGAAAAACAAAATAAAATGATATTCCAAGGATAGCACATATCATGTGAAGAAGCAAAAACTTAGGTTCAACCGATACTAACCGATAATTGTTGAAGAAGAAAGGTGGGATGCCTACCGGGGAATCCCCAAGCTTAGATGCTCGAGACTTCTTGAAATATTAATTAGGGATGCCTAGGGCATCCCCAAGCTTGAGCTCTTGTGTCTCCTTAATTCCTCTCATATCACGGTTTTCCTAAATATCAAAAACTTCATACACCCAAAACTCAACAAGAACTCGTGAGATAAGTTAGTATAAATCAATGCATAACCTTATCATTCCCTACTGTAGCAAATCACTAAAATTATTATTGACATTTCATAATAAATGCCTCTGCATATTTAATACTTCCATCCTCAAATAGAATCATTAAACAAGCCAACATATGCAAACAATGCAAACATAACAGTAATCTGCCTAAACAGAACAGTCTATAAAGAATGCAGCAAGATCCATAATTAATTAACTCCAAAAATTATGAAACTTTACCACAATGTATAGAATTTATAATAGCATGCTGTGTCAAAATTTCAAGATTTTATGACATACTGACTATTCTAGGGATTTTTTGCACTAACAGCAATCTTTCTGTTTTGAAACAGCAACTCGTATACTTGCAAATTGAGCATGGTGCAGGCTACCCTTGACACTTTTATTGAAATAAAAGATGCAAAACATTAATATAAATAACAGCAAGAAAATCCTAACAAAATAAAATGACGCTCCAAGCAAAACACATATCATGTGACGAATAAAAATATAGCTCCAAGTGAGGTTACCGATAATGTTGAAGACGAAAGAGGGGATGCCTTCCGGGGCATCCCCAAGCTTAGTTGCTTGGATCTTCCTTGAATATTACCTTGGGGTTCCTTGGTAATCCAAAAGCTTAGGGTCTTGCCAATCCTTATTCTCCTCATATCGATATCTCACCCAAAACTTGAAAACTTCAATCACACAAAACTTAACGGAACTTCGTGAGATGGGTTAGTATGATAAAGAGCAAACCATCCACTTAGGTACTGTCAAATACAAGATCCATAATTGTTCTCGCATAATGTCTACTGTCACTTATCATTTCCACAATTTATATCACTTAATATAAGCCATGGAAATGCTAAATCAAGCAAACTATGCAAACAAGGCAGATTCTGTCAAAAACAGAACAGTCTGTAATGATTTGAACAATTACCATACTTATGTAGCCCCAAAAATTCTGAAAACTTAGGACAACCTAGGAAATTTTTATATCAATGATGTGTAAAAAATTCAGAAGCTTTTGACTCTCTGGTGAATTTATAAAAATTCTGGACTGGGCACCAAGGTTTCTGTTTTTGCACAGAATCAAGTCAACTATCAACCACATCATCCCAAAGGCATTACTTGGCACTTTATTGAAATAAAACATATAAAACATAGTTACTACAGTAGCATAATCATGATAACACACAAAAACAGTAGGGGTAAATATTGGGTTGTCTCCCAGCAAGCGCTTTTCTTTAATGCCTTTTTAGCTAGGCATGACATTTTAATGATACTCTTCCAAGCCTAATTCCGATGATAATTTTATTCATACTCTAAAAGATATAAGTGAAGTTCATAGAGCATTCTACAATTAATATAGATTAACCAATATCCAAGCTCAAAATATATAAGTGAAGCACACGAAGCATTCTATAAAGCCATACTCAAAAGATTTAAGTGAAGCACAAAGAGCATTCTACAAAGCCATACTCAAAAGATTTAAGTGAAGCGCATGAAGCATTCTACAAATCAATGAAGGACTATATCATACTAGAAGGGTGCATAAAGGAAAAGAAAAACACAAAAGACGCATATCATGTGAACAAAATAAAAACCGAGATATACCGATAATTGTTGAAGAATAAAGATGGGATGCCTTCCGCGGCATCCCCAAGCTTAGATGCTTGAATCTCCTTGAAATATTTACTTGGGGTGCCTTGGGCATCCCCAAGCTTGAACTCTTGTCTCTCCGTATTCTTCTTATATCGATACCTTCTCGATCTTCGAACACTTCATCCACACAAAACTTAACAAAACCCTCGTGAGATCCGTTAGTATAATAAAGCAAACTACTACATTTATGTACTGTTGTAAACTCATTCCAATTTCATATTATCATTATATCTACTGTATTACAACTTCACCATGGTTTATACCCCCCGATACAACCCATAGATTCATCAAAATAAGTGAACAACACATAGAAAACAGAATCTGTCAAAAACAGGACAGTCTGTAGCAATATGGAAACTTCGTATACTTCTGTAGCTCAAACAATTCTGAAAAATTAGGAAAAATTAAAAAATTTATATATCATTACTGTGTAAAAATTTCAGCAACTTTTGACATTTCAGTAAGAAATGTAAATTCATGCACTATAGTCAAAGTTTCTGTTTTTGCACCGCACATAGCAAACAAGCAATCTAATCATCCTAAAAGCAAATCTTGGCACATTATTTTTATAATACAATGGATATATACAAGGGGATAGTTATTTTTGAGAAGCTTCCATGAAAAATTCTACATTGTTTCCATGAGCATGAACACAAGTGTTCAAGGTCGACCCTCACTTCTCCAATGCACAACCTTCCAATCACTTCTCTTTTTGAAAAACTTCTTAGGCATAAGAGGCAAGTAATTCTTTTTGTATTTTTCATTATTTAATTTTTTTGTTTGTTTCACCCACAACTAAATAAAGCAAAAAGGGAAAACAAAATCTACTTAGTGAAGAAAGCAAACAAGCACACACGAGAATATCAACCCCACGCTATTGCTCCCCGGTAACGGCGCCAGAAAAGAGCTTGATAATCCCCAAGTGCAAGGAATCATCATAGCAATTTCCAAAGGTGGAAGTGATAAGTATGGAGTGTCAAACCCACAAGGAGCTAAAGGTAAGATCAATATTCTCTCAAGTCCTATCTGCCACTGATACGACTCAACGTACGCCGAACGTTTGCTTCCAACTAGAAACGAGAAATAAAACTACGTTGTGGGTATGAAGAGAATATCTTTGCTTGATACCGGAGAACTAAAATATAAAAATAGGTGTTGTTATCATATAGTTAGAATATATTACAAATAGCGAGTGTGGAATAATGATGGGTCGGTGTGCGGAATTGTCCTAGGCAATTGTTAACATGATCGGTAATCATTATTGCAATTTTATATGAGGGAGAGGCATAAGCTAACATACTTTCTCTACTTGGATCCTATGCACTTATGATTGGAACTCTAGCAAGCATCTGCAACTACTAAAGATCATTAAGGTAAAACCCAACCATAGCATTAAAGCATCAAGTCCCATTTATCCCATACGCAACAACCCCCTTACTCGGGTTTAAGCTTCTGTCACTCTAGCAACCCACTATAAGCGAATCATGAACGTATTGCAACACCCTACAGCGGGAATCCTTCACGTGTGCGCGGCACAGAAGGCACCATAGGACAGAACCAAAATAAACATACAACTCAAACCAATCTAGATCATCAATCAACCCATAAGACAAAAGAAATCTACTCAAAACATATGAGGACGGTGATGAAGAAGGTAATGCTGATGAAGACGATCACTGCGACGATGGTTCCCCCGATGGCACTCCGGCGCCACCGAGAGAGATGGAGAGAGGGTCTCCCCCTTGTGCTTCCTCATCCATGGCCTCCCCCTAGGTGGGGAGAGGTTCTCCCTCTGGTCCTTGGCCTCCATGGTGATGATGGCCCCTCCGTCTTCCTCCTCCATGGTCTCCGGTGATGGTGACCCCCTCCGGCAGGGTGCCGGAGAGGGCCAAGATTGATTTTTCGTGGCTACAGAGACTTGCGGCGGTGGAACTTCTGATCTAGGGTTCTTTCTGGGGGGTTTTGGTATTTATAGGAATTTTTGGCGTCGGTCTCACGTCAAGGGGGTGCTCGAGGAGTCCACAAGCCGGGAGCACCCTCCCGGGGGGTAGGGTGCACCCCCTAGGCTTGTGGCCTCCTCGGTCACTTCCTGGCCCAGCTCCGGTGCTTCGGGGGTCTCTTTTGGTCCATAAAAAATCACCGTAAATTTTCAGCCCATTCCGAGAACTTTTATTTCTGCACAAAAAACGACACCATGGTAGTTCTGCTGAAAACAGCGTCAGTCCGGGTTAGCTCTAATAAAATCATACCAAAATCATATAAAATTATTGTAAACATGGCATGAATACTTCATAAATTATAGATACGTTGGAGACGTATCATCACCGTTCTTATTGCATTACTCCGTTTTTCCGTGAACTTAATACACTAGATGCATGCTGGATAGCGGTCGTTGTGTGGAGTAATAGTAGTAGATGCAGAATCGTTTCGGTCTACTAATCTTGGATGTGATGCCTATATAATGATCATCGCCTTGGATATCGTCATGATTATTTGATCTTCTATCAATTGCTCAACAGTAATTTGTTCACCCACACTAGTAGAAAACATGCCACAAGTCCCGGTTGGGAAGTGTCAGTGAACTAGGAACCAGGGTACCTATTACCCTGACTTGTGCGCGAGCGACGGCGGCAGGATTCCTGGGGCTGGCAAGACCTTGCCGGGTGCGTACCAGCCCCCGGCAAGCCTCTTTGCTACTAAGCTTGGAGGAAGGACTGAATTCCCCGGCAAGGCCCTTTGCCGGGGTAAGAAGACATTCAAGACAAGACAATAATCAGAAGATTGAAGATTGGAGGTTGGACCCCCGGCAAGATCTTGCCGGGATGGCTCGTAGCCCCGGCAAGGCTCGCACCCGGCAAGCCTTCGCTGCCCTGTCATCGCTCCAGTGCAGTCATCAGCTTGTCCTTTAGCTGTTGTCCTCCTGGTAACGTGTCAGGCGCTAGCGGTGGATGGGCTTAAGCGGTGCGATGGGACGGCCCCTTTTTCCAGCCCCAAGAAAGCTAGGGACACCTCAACGGAGCATTTAATGTTCTTGTCCTAAACCGTCAGTGTTAGGTATGATAGCACTGTTGTTACTTTTACACCTCATGTATGCACTATGCGCCACTGTTGCTGACCCCTTCGAACATATAAAAGGAGGCCCAAGGCGTAGCTACAGGGGGATCGGATCTTTTTCAACCCATTATGCATGTGTAGCTGCTGAGTACTGTAGCGCTCCCAGAACTTAAGCTAGAACACACCTAATACGACCAAGCAGGAGTAGGGTTTTACGCATCTTTGCGGCCCGAACCTGGGTAAAATTCCTGCGTGTTGATTGCTTGATCTGCTCTTTGTGCAAACCTTCTCCCTGCCGAATCGTAAAAGGGATCCTCCGGGTCCCATAGGTGTCGTTTCTCCGACATCTTTGGCGCGCTGGGTAGGGGAAGAAGGTTGTGCGGACCTGATCTGGTGATTAGCGCGCCAGTTCCTCTGAGGCATGAATGGCGAGCTCGGGGGCTGGCAGCGCCCTAGAGAATAACCTTCCTGAGAGCCGCCGGCCGTCACCACGAGCGCAGCCTCGCCATGCGAGATGAACGGCAGAAAAGATAAGTTTCGAAGACTTGTGGCAATCGTGTTTCTTTTGCTGTCTTCATTTGCTCCTTGCACCAACACGCGAAGGAGCCTTCCCAGAGCAAATAGCGCCCCGAGTTGTCTCGAGTCCGCTCGACAACCTGGACGGCTGCGTAGGCTTCAGGAGGGTTAACCTTTCCGGGAGGCGGCGTCCCCGGCAAGCTGCTAAGGACCCGTTCCTCGAGCGCTGCCGACTGGGGCATGCGCACCGGAAAGTCATCCGGCAAGCATGGGTTGTCTTGATTGATTCTTCCGTCCTTGTACATCAATCTACACGCGGAGGAACTTTGCCATGGTTAGACCGCGCCCTAGTTTCGCCTCGAGTCCGCTCGGCAAACTTGGCAGCTGCGTTTTGGCCCGGCAAGGCGTCTTGCCGGCGGCGGCATTTCCAGCAGGCTGCTAAGGACCCGTTCCTCAAAGCGCTCGCGGCAAGTGTGCGCGCCGGCAAGGTTTCCGAATAGCATAGGATATAAGATGTGTACGAGGACGGGCTTAATCGAGAGGAGAGCAAACATTCATATTAGCATAAAGAAACATGTATTGCATGCATAAAGATTGGTTTGACTAAGACGAATTACTTCTTTTGTGTGTGCCATTGCAGCAACATATATGCGGAAAAGTATTTCACTTCCGGGAAGCCAAGGGCGCCGTGCTGGAGGTCGACGAGGCAGCAGTGAGGCATCCGCAGTAGGTGGCGGGGACGGCAAGGATGGTGCATGATTCGAACATAGCACCCGCGATATCCTTTATGGGGAAGCCCGGGGGCTGGCTCTTCATCGCACGGCACGGCGCTCCTTTTGGAGCCCGCGACCCCTGCCATCATCTTGCTCTGTCTGCCACACCGCCGGCAAGCCCAAGGCCCGGCAAGGCCTTTGGCGGACACTCCGGCAAGCGCGCCTCTTTGGAGTGCTGCGTTCCCATTGAGGGCGCGCCAGAGAGCTCCCCGGCAAACCACGGCCTCCAGGCGGGAGGAGCAGCGGGGAACAGGTATGCGCATCACCGGCAAGCCCAAGGCCCGAAAAGACCTCTAGCACACACTCCGGCAAGCGCACCTCTTCGGAGTGCTGCGCTCCCGTTGAGGGCGTGCCAGAGAGTTCCACCGGCAAGATGCTTGTCGGGGGACAACGGGAAGCAAAAACGCACACAAGAGCCAAGGAGTTTTAAAAGATTGATACCCAGTGCATTTCTTCTCGAATATTCACGGGATTACATTGGGTGCAGTCTGATACATGAAAGGAGATCTACCACTACGACGCGGCGACCGATCCGGAAACGAGGTCTCGCGGATGGAACGCCAGGACCTAATTACGGTGCCAGACGTGCCTAGTCGGAGTCCTCGCGCTTCATGCCGAAGACGCTGTCCTCGTCGTCGCTTTCGCTGGAGGAATCGGAATCGCTGCCGCTCGAGCTCTCAGCGCAGCATTCCAGGCGGACGCCAGTTGCTCCAAAGAACTTCACGGAGAGTATGGCGGGATCGACGAGCTTGAAGTGAAGCAGTTGCCCAAGGGCAAGGCCCCTGGAACGGGCGAACGACTTCCACCCCCTTGTCAGGAACATGGCGCTTCCAGGGGATAGATCGACCGCCACCCACCAAGGACCGTTGCTGCAGCCGTCCACTCGGAGCCACAGGCCGCGAGGCCGGCTGCTCTCCATGGCCCTTGCGAAAGGATCAGGGAGGCGCGGCCAACTTCGGAGCTGGCGGGAGAGGACCACGACGAACTCCTGCACCTCCTCCCCCACGTGGATCCCCACGTAGGGCTGCGGGAGTGGCACACTGCTGCGACCACCGCGCCCCGCCGGAGTCGTCCTCGCGCGGCCACGAGACGCTGTCCTTCCGCGGGAGCTTGAACCCGCCGCCGTCACCACCACGCGCGCCGGAGTGCGGGGGCTACTCCTCGCGGCGCTATGGGAACCCCGGGCGCGGCCACGTCCCCTCACCATTTTGGGGTGGCGCGTCGGGGGAAGCGGTGAAAGACAGAAGGGGGAAGCACTGAGCAGCAGGAGAAGGTGGAGGATTGCGGATGAGCGGCGTTCTTCTTCTTCCCTCACCTCCCTTTTATAGGGCTGGGTGCTAAGGGAAGAGGGAGGCCGACTCTTCGTAATCCTAGACAGTACGCGTCACCCAAGGCGCGAATAAGTCAGGGGTGGGAACAAAGGCGTTAATGGTGAAGGCGAACGAGTGCCGCACTGTTCATCGTTTCCCCTCCCGAGGAAGGAGACAGACCGTCTCGCTTCATTACTCCCAAGACCTGCAATTACTATGCGTCGCGGGAAAAAGACATCAACCGTCATCATTGCAAAAACTGCGGCCGCGTGTGCCCGCGCACTATTTTGGGCCTAGACCAACAAGCGCCGCGCGCGCATGTGTGGCCCAGGCCCGGGGGCTCCTGTCAGTGCACTAGGAACTAGGGTACCTATTACCCTGACTTGTGCACGGGCGACCGCGGCAGGATTCCTGGGGCCGGCAAGACCTTGCCGGGTGCGTACCAGCCCCCGGCAAGCGTCTTTGCTACTAAGCTTGGAGGAAGGACTGAATTCCCCGGCAAGGCCCTTTGCCGGGGTAAGAAGACATTCAAGACAAGACAATAATCAGAAGATTGAAGATTGGAGGTTGGACCACCGGCAAGATCTTGCCGGTATGGCTCGTAGCCCCAGCAAGGCTCGCACCCGGCAAGCCTTCGCTGCCCTGTCATCGCTCCAGTGCGGTCATCGGCTTGTCCTTTAGCTGTTGTCCTCCTGGTAACGTGTCAGGCGCTAGCGGTGGATGGGCTTAAGCGGTGCGATGGGACGGCCCCTTTTTCCAGCCCCAAGAAAGCTAGGGACACCTCAACGGAGCATTTAATGTTCTTGTCCTAAACCGTCAGTGTTAGGTATAATAGCACTGTAGTTACTTTTACACCTCATGTATGCACTGTGCGCCACTGTTGGTGACCCCTTCGAACATATAAAAGGAGGCCCAAGGCGTAGCTACAGGGGGATCGGATCTTTTTCAACCCATTCTGCATGTGTAGCTGCTGAGTACTGTAGCGCTCCCAGAACTTAAGCTAGAACACACCTAATACGACCAAGCAGGAGTAGGGTTTTACGCATCTTTGCGGCCCGAACCTGGGTAAAATTCCTGCGTGTTGATTGCTTGATCTGCTCTTTGTGCAAACCTTCTCCCTGCCGAATCGTAAAAGGGATCCTCCGGGTCCCATAGGTGTCGTTTCTCCGACAGGAAGGGCCTTTAGTACCGGTTCCCCAACCGGGACTAAAGTATAGAGACTAAAGGGTCCAAGCCTTTAGTCCCGGTTGGCTACAAACCGGGACTAAACCCTGGCCACGTGGTCGGCAGCGCGCGCCAGGGCATGGGGACCTTTGGTCCCGGTTGGTAACACCAACCGGGACTAAAGGTTTAGGGGTTTAGGGTTTATTGTTTATTTTTCCTTTTCATTTTGTGTTTTCCATTTAATTCTTTTTCATTTCAAACATATTTTATGCTACTACATACTGTACACGTTATGCATATATAATAGAATTTCTTGTAGAACCGATCATATATCATAAAATTTCTCGTACAAACAATCATATATCATAGAATTTCTCATACGACCACATGCATACACACATATATATATAATTTGGTATATACAATTTCTCATACAATTTGCAGATCATTTGCGGATCGTGTAATGGTATTCTCCGTCGGGAGATATGACCTGCTGAAGCAAAAATCCCGCAATTTCCTCTTGAATTGCTCGTATGCGGTCCGTTGGTAGGAGATGACCCCGCATCTGTGTCATCTATATATAAAGAAGGAGATCAATATGAATATGCATGTTAGTTGTGTGTATATGTATTAGATCATGATTAAAAAATATGAATGGTGTTTACATACCCAAAGATCTCTTGCACTCTTGCTGCTTTCGGTCATAAAGCGAATGTTCTTGCAAACGTAATATGCACATAGATTAGTCCCCTGTGCCTGCCTCATGTACTTTACGAGAATATAATTCAATCAGATAATAATGAAGCATGACAATGGTATTGAAACTAGAATTAAAGAGATGCGCGGATGTAGCTAGTACTACTTAATTACCCTGGGCTTTCGCCATCTCAACTTTGGTTTCCATTCACCGGTGACCTCTTTGATGAAACGTTTCCAAACCCTACCCGGCAAACAAAATGAATAAAGGAGTTATTAATTACTTGATATCAGGAAATGAACTAATAAAGAAGCCGACATAGTGCATCAATGATTGAAATTAACTTTCGAGCAACGAATGCAAGCTTATGTAATCTTCAGGGTCTTTACTTAGCGAGTCCAGTACTTCAACAGTTCCATCGTCAACTCTAATGATTAGAAGGATCCAGTGGTAGCTGCGCACACGATTTGTATAAGCGGGCATGCATAACTCATCAACTACACTTAACATCGAGTATATATATAAGCAAAAATAGAATTTGTAGTACAAGACAGTAACACTCACTGGAAGTTCCAAGGTAAAAGTGTTTCTGGTTTGTACTTTAGGGCTTGCAAAAACCTTAGAAGCATTTTCTCCATGTCTTTAGGGTTCCTTCTCAACACTTCTTCATTAACGGTATTTGGGTCAATGAACCCAATGCCATAGACTCCAGCTCTTTTCAATTCAAAAATCTTCATTCTGCATAATACCACACAAAAGAATATAGTGAGTATAATAATAGGCAATGAACGAGCTGAGCTAGAGACTTAAATTATAGAAAGGAATCACTTACTGACAATAGCAACTGACGATAGATTTGTCAAGTGCTTTTTGATTGAATAACTGAAAAAATTCTTCATTTTTGTCGGATTTCGGGCTCCGCAAAACCCCAAGAAGTTCGAACACAGGGGCATGTGCGAAGATCCCCTGCAGCCTCGCCCTACCTAGCTCGCTACTCGATAATCTCTACGACGAACTCGCACGATGACGAGGAAGTAGATGCACACGATGATTTACCCAGGTTCGGGCCGCTGCGAAGCATAATACCCTACTCCTGCTTTGGTGGATTGCCTCACGAGGAGGTTTGTGGATGAACTAGTACAGTAGTGCGACGCCTCGTGAGGGCGCTCTGGTGGTGTTGCCTCTCTTCTGTTGGGTGTCTGCTGTGTTCTCTCTCTCTACGGTGTAACCTATCCTCTATTTATAGCCGCGGCCCGGGTCCTCCTCCCTTATCGCAATGGAGGGAAGGGATCCCACAACGGCCAAATTCGAAGGGGGACAGGAGTACATCCCCACCCTGTCCAAAGGTGGTCTTCGCCTACAAAGTGGCTGCCGATGATGCAGAGGTGGGCTCGGTGATGACATCCGTCCTGCACGGCTCGTGGTCGTGGTCTTGTTGCACCGGAATGGAAACCTTTGGGTGGCGCTTTGGGAACCCGCGTACGTCCTTGCTCCCTTTGCACCAAAGGGGAAACTGCACCGTCTGGCGCGCTGGCGCCCGCCTATCCTTCCTTGCATCATCCTTGACTCCTGAGGCCGGGTCCTGCATAGGGATCTCTGCCACTCCGGAGGGGGCCTGAGGAGGCCCACTCCTTGCTGGTCTTGGTGATGCCTTCCTCGCAAGCTTGGGCCCTCGCGAGGGCCTTGTCTTGAGTGGGGCCGCGCCAGCCGTGCTTGGCTGATGAGGTGGGCCATGCCCTGGGCTGCAGGCAGGCAGGTCTGGGTACCCCTGTTCCCAGAATGCCGACAGTAGCCCCCGGGCCCAAGGCGCGCTCGAGCCGACTTCTGGGTGAAGCTGCTGAGGACGGCCCGAAGAGCCGTGGGCCCCAAACGCCTGCGGGCCAGGCCCGACACGCGTCGCGCGCCTGGGCGTCGATGCCCCCATTCCCCGAGGGCGTCAGGAGCTGCCCCAAGTCAAACTGACATGACAGCCGTGCGCTGCGCCGGCCATCATTACCCTTCCTTGAATGCTGCTGCTCCCTTGGGCCTCCACTCTTTGGGCCACACGGATGTGACCCGACGGTGGCAGGTGAGGCGATGAGAAGCAGGGTTGCGCGCCGATCGAGCCGGCCCTTCGACGCCCGAGGGGCGCACGACGCCTGCTCTCCGACGACGCCTCGTGGCCGCGGTTACGCCTATAAATCCACCCTCCCCAGGGGGGTCTTGCCATCTCGAAGCGCCCGTCTGCTCCCGTTGCTCCAGAGAAAACCCTCTCCTCTTCTCAGCTTCTCCCTTTCTCCCATGGCGTCAGGAGGAAGTGTCGCAGGCGCGGTGAAGCGCGCGGGGCCGTCGGCTTCCTCGCCCTCTTCCGGAGGCAGCGGCGGGAGGCCCTCGGGGTCGGCGCAAGTTCGCCGGCGCTGGGCCATGGTCGATGAGTGAGTGCTCCGCTGCCTCCTTCTTTCTTAGTTGTCATGTCCGGTGCGCCGGACCTGATCCTCTCCTTCTTCCAGGGCGCATGCGGCCAAGAAACGCAGGCTCGGCGAACTCCAGGAGGAGGTGGATGCGTTGCAGGCCCAGCTGACGACCGCCGAGGCCGCCTTCCAAGCCGCCCTCAGGGCGAAGCGGAGGCCAGGGCGGAGCTGGCGTCCCTCCAGGCCCAGGTCAAGGAGGCGGCCGACGCCGTGCAGGACGCACGGGACGAGGCGGCTTACGCCAAGATGCTGGAGTCCCAGCGCGCCAAGCAGTACCTCGACATCGCCCACCGCGCGGCCGGCGCAGTGAGTCGGTTCGTCGGGGAAGCCCCCGCGCTACTGTGCGCGCACGGCGACGGGGGCTACCTCGACTTCTTCCGCAGGGTGGTGGAGATGCTGGAGACCGGCGTCTCTCGCGTGAACGCGGACAGCGTGGCCGACGCGCGCAACCTCCTGGACCTTGCCTTGACGCGCGTCTTCTCCAACTTGTGCCGCCATCCCTCGGAGCTCGACCTCCAGCGTGTCGTGGAACGGGTGCCCGAGGGGCTCCAGAGGCCCCTCCAGGACGAGGTGCGCCCGCACGTGGAGTCCCTGGTGGGGCGGTTCGTTCAGGTGCTCGCTTCCGGCGGGGAGGATGGATCCGGCGCCGTGGCGGCCGGCGACTCGGACGGCGACAGCGACTCCTCCGCCTAGGCCTCCCCTGTCTTCCTTTCCTGGTACCTATAATATTTGAAGAAGAACTCGGTCCCTGTTGGCGTTTGTCTTTTTCGTATTACCTTTGTCTGCGTCCTTCCTTGTCTTAAATCGCCGGTCGCCTGCTTGCCATGACGTGACTTAGTTTCTTCGCACGGGGCTCGGCGATGGCAGCCAGCAGGGCCCTCGCAAGGCTCTCTCTCCTGAGGGGCTGCTCGTGGCCTCCACTCCCCGGGTTCGTGGCCTTGCTGCTCGTCGTGGCAGGGTCCCTCCCCTCGCGCTGTTTTTCCTGGCGCCTCAGGCCTATGGGATCTCGGTAGCTGCGCGCGGTGGCCCGCAGTACCTGCATCCTCACATTAGTGCGCACAACCCTTATCCCGTCCTCGGGCCGCCGTTAGATCAGGAGGCTCTTGCTTGGTTCGGTAGTGTACTTAGCTTGTAGGACGGTGACGATCTCGTGCGTCGCGAGGTGCGGCCAGGTTGTCCAGATAGCCCGCAATTCCACCTAAGACGCTTCCTCCTTGTTTGTGGGATGGTTTGGGGGCCCCCTTTGGTGCTCTGTCTCTACGGGACTCAACCACGAGCAGACCTCGCCCACAGTTGGGGCGTCCGGATCACCCGGACGAGTCCAAAAGGGGCGATGCCTCGGCCGCCACTGGAGCGTCCGGATCACCAGGACGCGACCAGGGGGAACGGAGCCACGCGATTGATGAGGTTTCCGGGGCGCGCTGCCCATGAAACCCCCATCGACACTCAAGCGGTGCTCTACGTCGACTGGACCCAGTCCCGCACATTCCCCGACCACCATCGGGGCGTCCGGATCACCAGGACGAGACCAATGGGGCGGGGGCTTCGACACCCCTGATACCGACCGGATCGCCAGGACGACATCAAGGGGCGAGGGGCTATATGACAGGTAAGGCTCCTGAGGCGCGCTGCTCAGGAGCCCCCTTTGATGCTCAAGCAGCTCTACGTCGGCAGGTCCCAGTCCCACACATTCCTTGACCACCGTAGGGGCGTCCGGATCACCAGGACGCGACTACGAGGTGAGGCCTCGACACCCTTGATGCCGACCGGATCGCCAGGACGACATCGAGGGGCAAGTGGCTATATGACCGGTAAGGCTCCTGAGGCGCGCTGCTCAGGAGCCCCCTTTGATGCTCAAGCGACCCCCATTCCGTCCTGCCGGCTGCCGCCTCAGGAGGCACTGGGGCCTCCCGAGGCTCCATGCTGAGGTGCCGCGCTGTGGTCGAAGCCCCCGAGTGGGGATCGACCGCCAAAAGATGCAAGTCCCTGAGGCGATAGGGCCTTGCCATCCTGCTCCGAGGCGCCTCGGGGAGGGCCGGAGCACACGGGCCCTCACGAAACACCAATTCAGAGAAAGAGACTCCAAGACCGGAAAAAACGGAAGAACGATGAGAGAAAAGTTCCCGCCCCTTTTTCTTTTTTAAAAATAGAGTTCCGAAATCCTCAAACTTTATTCCAAAAAGTGGCAATTCGAACACCAAAAAGAAGCAAGCAACTGCCGCGTCCGGCACCTAGGCTAGTCTTCGTCTTCGTCTTCCCCCAGCGCGGAGCGTAGGGCATCCACGTTGCGTGGGCATAGCCATTGGTGGGCAGTGTCATCCGCCAGCGCGGAGCATGGGGCTTCCACTTGGGAGTGGGAAGGAACCCCTCCGCGTCCTCGGGGGGCTCCGGGCGTATACAGCCCACTCATTATTACGTGAGAGTGTCACGGCCGAAGATAGCTGGGCAAGCCCCCTGGCGCATGGCCCGAGTGCTCCCAACTCCGTCAAGAGCCATCCCGCGCATTTCTGCTCGGTTGCGCGCCCCTATGACCCAAACCCGGATGCATTGTTCCCCGCGTAGCCGCGGGATTGCGCTCCCGCGGCCCAAACATGAGGCAGCCATAGAGGTGTTTTGTCAATGAAGCCGCCCCGTGAGGTGTCGCGACGCTGGCCGGACAGTGTCTTGAGGGCCTCGCGAGGCCCAGCCTCCCGTGGCTGCGCCGACGCTCCAGTTGCCGCGGGTGGCCCGCGCTACTGGTGCCTTGCTGCTCCCCCCAGGCCGTTACTCCTGAGGCCTCGAGGCTTGGCTCGGTGTTGCTTGCTCGCGAGGGCGACGGCTTGCGCCGTGCCCCGGGTGCCCGGGGGCGTCCTCCCTCTTCCTCTCGCTCGTGTTGTCCAGGCGAGGTGCTCCATCGACGGAAGCCCCTAGGCCCGGCTCGGGGAGGACGCCCAGGGTGCCCCTACTCCTGGGGGGTGCCGGCGCCTGCGGCAGGCGCCTGTTCCATCTCAACGTCCGGAGGTACGACGTAGCTTGATACATAGGGCTCTACGTAAGGGCCCGGTTCTCCTCCTGAGCCGCCCGCCGAGGCGCCGGGGACGGCCCCTCCGGGCGGCGGCGGGGCACCGCCCTGTGCGCGCAGCTCACAGACCCTCCTGCGACGAGCATCGGCTCGAAGTTGCTTACCTCTGCCACCGCCGCTGGGTGGGCCGCGTGTTTCCTGACGTGGATCGTTTCCTTGGCGATCCGATGCGCCTTCGCCGTGGTTGCTTGCTTGTCCGGACGTCTGTGCCGCCTGCTCCCTGCGCAGGATGGCGCGCTCCCGCCTGGTTAACCCAGGCTGTTAATGGTCCACAGGGTCATGGGGGCGCGAGTTGGTGCGCGCGTGGGGCGCCCCGTTGTTTCCTCCGTGCGCTCCATCGTCGGGGCCGGGCTGCGCCCTTTAACCGTTCACCAGAATTCGGAGGAGAAGGAGCACGGAGTGCGGCAGGCCCCGCTCAGGCTCGCCCAGGGTCTGAGGGAGCACGCCGCTGGCGGGCTGGGCAACAGGCGCGGCGAACGAGCCCCTGACGCCTGACGCCTGCGGCCTTGAAGAAGAGTGAGGAGCCATGGCCCTCCACGTGACGGTGACCAGCTCTACGATGTGGTCGGCCCATGCGTCAAAGCCCCCGTGCATCGGGCGGTGGCCGAGCATCTCGCTTGCCAGTAGCAGCGCATCGTGCGCGTCGAGGTCTCCCACGTAGGTGCGGCGCAACGCCGGTGCCGAGGGAGCTGCTCGTCCGCCGTGCGTTTGGGTGGTGCGAGGGGCGGCGGAGGTGGAGACGATACTGGTGGCTTGATACTGACAGCCCAGCACCATGCCGCTGGGGTGTGGGTCTCTGGCGACAGCGGTGGGATCGGTGGAAGCGAATCCGCCGTAGTCGGAGGAAGCTCGTTGGGCGCCGGCCATCGGAGCGGTGAAGCGGGGAAAGAGCGAGGCTTGAAGAAGACTCCGACACGCCCCCTACCTGGTGTGCCAAATGTCGGATTTCAGGCTCCGCAAAACCCCAAGAAGTTCGAACACAGGGGCGTGTGCGAAGATCCCCTGCAGCCTCGCCCTACCTAGCTCGCTACTCGATAATCTCTACGACGAACTCGCACGATGACGAGGAAGCAGATGCACACGATGATTTACCCAGGTTCGGGCCGCTGCGAAGCGTAATACCCTACTCCTGCTTTGGTGGATTGCCTCACGAGGAGGTTTGTGGATGAACTAGTACAGTAGTGCGACGCCTCGTGAGGGCGCTCTGGTGGTGTTGCCTCTCTTCTGTTGGGTGTCTGCTGTGTTCTCTCTCTCTACGGTGCAGCCTATCCTCTATTTATAGCCGCGGCCCGGGTCCTCCTCCCTTATCGCAATGGCGGGAAGGGATCCCACAACGGCCAAATTCGAAGGGGGACAGGAGTACATACCCGCCCTATCCAAAGGTGGTCTTCGCCTGCAAAGTGGCTGCCGATGATGCAGAGGTGGGCTCGGCGATGACATCCGTCCTGCAGGGCTCGTGGTCGTGGTCTTGTTGCACCGGAATGGAAACCTTTGGGTGGCGCTTTGGGAACCCGCGTACGTCCTTGCTCCCTTTGCACCAAAGGGGAAACTGAACCGTCTGGCGCGCTGGCGCCCGCCTGTCCTTCCTTGCGTCATCCTTGACTCCTGGGGCCGGGTCCTACATAGGGATCTCCGCCACTCTGGAGGGGGCCTGAGGAGGCCCACTCCTTGCTGGTCTTGGTGCTGCCTTCCTCGCGAGCTTGGGTCATCACGAGGGCCTTGTCTTGAGTGGGGCCGCGCCAGCCGTACTTGGCTGACGAGGTGGGCCATGCCCTGGGCCGTAGGCAGGCAGGTCTGGGTACCCCCGTTCCTAGAACGCCGACAATTTTCAATCCACAAATCTTTTTCATGGATGTAATGCTCTTTCTCGACTTTCACCATGAGGCTCTCTCGCCCGTCCTTTACTTCTCTCATGTGCCAGTCATGCAAGTTGTACATTTGTGTTGTTAGAAGCTTCTCGTCGTCAGGACTGACCAGAGGTTTCCCGGGGACATATTTCCATGCTATTTCCTTCGGATCCAACGGTGGAAATTCCTCGATCTCTAGGAGTTTTTCAACGGTGATACCGAGCAATCTAGCGTTCTCTCTATCAGCGTCGGTTATTACCACGTTATTGGCACTCACCTTGAGCGGGCTGATCGATTGGTCTGCCTGTTCTCCGAGCTGGGGAACAGTTTTCCCGCATTTACTGCTACCGCTCGACTTCTGTCTTTTGTGGGATTCCTAGGACTTGGTAATACAGCGTTCATAGTCTGATACCGGCCTTTTCTCCACCGGTTTAGCTGCATCAATAAAGTGTTGTATGACCTCGTCTGGTACTTTCTCCTTTGGCGGCGGGGGCGGTTTTGGTCCAAAATGGGCTTGCAATTCGCTAGCCACTTGTACATCGAGTTCCTCGTCAGTCATATCGTAAGCTAACTTATTTTTGGCAGGAGGCCCGGGTTTCTTATTTTGTGTTCTCTTCCACTTTGGAGACGGCGGATATCGATATCGCGGACAACTCGTGCTAGGCTCCGTCTTGGGGTGGGATGGACTATGCTGATGTGGCGGAGCTTGATATCGCGGACTCGCCATGCACTCCGTCTCGGGGTGGGATGGATTCGGCTGGCGCGGCGGAGATGGATATGGCGGACTTACCCTGCACTCCGTCTCGGGGTGGGTTGGAGTCTGCTGACGCGGCGGACTTGGAGGAGTCGGTGGCCTTGGCACCGAGTTTGGAAACACGATGCATTCCTTTTTCCACACAATGATACCACGTATGGCTTCTCCTAGTGTCAGCTCCCCTTGACCTCCAGTGTGATCAAGCTCTAGTGTATCATATCCCGACAGAACTTGATCCACCCCGACACGAGCATAGCCAGGTGGAATCGGATTGCCGTGGAGGAGTGCTTCAGGTGCATTCGGTAAAGCAAAGCCGTGCGCCACCTTCATGGATATGTTCTTGAGTTTCATGTGTAGCTCACAAGGTGTCGACTCTAGGATATCATCCACGGGGTAGCGAGCCAGCAGTGCATCATCGGCCGGGACCCCCATGGAACCCATGCTGCTTTTCGGCATAGATGATGGAATGGTACCATCCAATGCTAGATCTGGTTGCTGCTGCTGCTGAGACGCGCCTTGCTGGCTAAGTTTGTTGATTTGCTCCTGCTGCATGTTATATTTGCGTTCCAAGTCCTGAATCCGATCTACTTCATGCTTCTTCTTTCTGTCACGACTTCTGTAGCTGTCGTTCCAATCCGCAAACCCCAAAAGCCATGGAACCATGCCTTTTCCTCGTGTTCGTCCCGGGTGTTCAGGATTCTTGAGGGCGCGCGAAAGCTCGTCCTTCTCTCTCTCGGGCTCGTACACACCCGCTAGAGCTTCTGCTATTGCTTTAAGTAACTCGTCCGTGGCTTCTTTAAGACTTGCCTGTTCAAGAACCTCCCTTGTCTTTGGGTCCAACTTTCCCCCATGTGCATAAAACCAAGTCCTGCACCTCTCGGGCCAAGTCTCTGTTACTGGAGTGACCCCTGCAGCCTTCATGTTTCTCTCAGATTCGTCCCACTTAGGCAACCCAGACTTGTAGCCGCGTGGCCCCAGACGATGGTGCCACGTTTTTTTGTCAGCATTTATCTTGTTTATTCTCGACCGTTCCTTAGCTACTTGTGATTCCTTGAACTTCACAAATTCGTCCTAGTCATCTGCTAACTTCACATATTCTCCTTTGAATTCTGGAGTCTTCCTTCTGTCTTTCACGTAACTTTTCCATAATCTTTTCTTCCAAGACTGGAATTGTGTGGCCATCTTCTTAAGAGCACACTTCTTGACTTTCTCCCGTTGGACATCTGTGAGACCCTCTGGTAGGGTGAAATATTTCATGAGCGTCTCCCAAAGCAGATTTTTTGCTCTTTCACTCACAAAAGAAACTGCTTGGGTATCTTTTGGCTGATTCCATTCTTGAACGGTGATCGGGATTTGGTCCCTAACGATAACTCTGCATTGACGTATAAATTTGTCCTCATTCTCTTTAGGAGCAATTGGTTCGCCATCTGCTTTGATTTGATCGATGTTAAACTTTACGCCTTGTTTCAACTTTTTTGTCGGGCCACGTTTAACCCTTGTAGAAGAATTTCTCGATCTGGAGGGCTAAAAGGAAGAAAGATTCGTTAATATATACAAATCAATCAATACATCTGATGATCACCAGAGGGCAAATTAATACCTCGCCGGACTCTGTTAAATGGACAAAAATTTCTTCGCCATCGTCATTGTTAGCTGGTTCGCCTTCGTCTCTTGCTTGTTCTTCCTCAATTCCCTCACCGGATGGGTTAAGGTATTGTGAGCCATCATCTACTTCATTCTCTTCGTTTTCGGAGCGTATCAGGTCATACATGGCATTCTCTTGATCATGGTCTCTATCTCTACCGTCCATAGCTTAACTAATCCAGAACAAATATAAAACAATTAGAATGCATTCAATAAGCAGAACCGGAGATATGAAAATCAATACAAGGCAATGCAACAATACGATCATATAATATCACTAATACATCATCGAATAGTATCACTAATACATCATCGAATATAATATCACTAATACAGATCTAGTTGACGTCTCACGGCGCAGACGGTGGACACCCAAAGATAAGGAACTATGACAGGATCATAGCTCGGGTGTGATCCCTGAAGAACCTGCCAAGTATTGGAGAACCTGGCGTCCAATGCAGCCATGTAGCGTCGGACGTGCTCGTCCTCCTCCCTGACACGACGACGTACCACCTCCGCGGGGGCCGGCTCCCTCTGCACCGACGGTGGTCCACGCGACCGCCACCAAATAACCTCCGGGTCGACGACGGGACCCTCATTCCTCACCAAGCTCCATGCCCCGGAAGGCAGCACCTCCCAGTGCTAGCCCGGCGGAGCCCAGTCCCGGACATGGCGCCTCTCAAGCAGGTGGTTGCCGCCGAGTCGACGACGAGGATGCGGGATGGGCAGCGTCGACTCGACGGCTATGCTATGCAATCGATTCGACGGTTAGGCAAGATGCTTTATATGCAATATGTCAATTAGCAAATCAGCAACATCTAAACATTTAAAACATACATTTAAACATGCATCTAAACATCTAAAAAATGAACAAAATTTGAGGAGGAGAGGCATTTTATCTAATATAAAACATACATCAATGCAACAATATAACATGCATTTTATCTAACATACACATACACATCAACATCAAACATACATCAATATAAAACATATGTTTCTTTTCTCTGATGAACATGGAAATTTGTTCAATTAGCATACATAAATAAAAAAACAAAGGCGTGTGGCCTTTTTTTGTTTACATAGTGTCCGACCTCTTTTTGAACACAAGGACACATACACATCAACATAAAACATACAAATACAACAATACAAACATACATCGATATATTCTATTATTTTGCATTTTATTCTCCCGTTTGCTAGTACAACAAATACAAATATGCACAACAATACAACAATACAACAAATACAAATACAAATACAAATACAAATTGGGAGGAGGACGGATCGGGCTTACAAATATGCGGCGCCGGAGACGGATCGGAGCGCTGGAGGAGGACGTACGCCGGAGACGGAGGAGCGCCGTAGACGGCGGAGGACGTACGCCGGAGATGAGGAGGAGCAGCGCCGGCGCTCGGGCTCGGGCCGCAGCGGCGCTTGGAGGAGCGGTCGGGGATCGAGGCGGGCTCGCGCGCGGAGGGAGAGGGGGTCAGGGATTGCGCGGACGGCCGGTTGGGAGGAGCGGCGCCGGCGCTCTGGCTCGGGCCGCGGCGGCGCTTGGAGGAGCGGTCGGGTATCGAGGCGGGCTCGCGCGCGGAGCGAGAGGGGGTCGGGGATTGAGTGGACGGCCGGCTGGGAGGAGCGGCGCCGGCGGAGCTGAGGGTCGACGGCGTTCGCCGGCGGAGCTGAGGGCGATGGGACGATCCGGCAGCCTGGCGGCGTAGTGGTGGGATTCGGCGTCGGGGGAGAAAGTGAGGAGGGAGAAGGGGGGCTTAAATAGCCCGGGACCTTTAGTCCCAGTTGGTGGCTCCAACCGGGACTAAAGCCCCTTTAGTCCCGGTTGGTGATACCAACCGGGACTAAAGGTCCTCCCTTTAGTCCCGGTTGGTGATACCAACCGGTACTAAAGGTCTATTTTCGCTTTTTTTGTTTTTTTGTTTTTATATTTGGAATAACTGTTTTTATATTTGGAATAACTGTTAGAATATTTATAGTTTTTTAATGAATCTTTTTTGCTTTAGGTCAAAACAATTACAAACTTTCTGTTAGTGCCAGTAGTTTTCACATTTAAATAGTTTAAATTTGAATTCTCTTGAAATTTTTGTGAATCACTAGTTTGTGAATAACTTTAGTTTAAAAATAGATTTTTGATTGCTTGTTTTTGCTGTTGTTTAATATTAGTATGTTTTATCATTATGTTAAATTTTGGAATTTTTAGGATATTTTAAATAGGCGTTTTAATCAAAACCAGATTCTGTTTAACTCTTTTTAGTTTTATACCATCATTTGTTTTAATCAAAATCACTATTAATGAACTCTAAAAAGGTTGAAACTTGGCATGGTATCATCATTTCATCCACATAGCAAGTGGTAAAAAGTTGAGAGGGTTACGAAAAAAATTGGATGCACTTCGTGTACAAACTGGACCATCTCCTTCGAAGTATGAGGGTTTCGGACGAAAACTCATCTGTTACAAATGCATTTCATTTTTTTAACTTATTTCAACTCCAGACTTTTTGTGCATTCAATATGAACCATTCTAAGCCACATCCTAAAATTTCAACCCTTTCTAACTTCATTTACTATTTTTCATCCATTTAATGAATTGTTTTGAACTAAATGACCCTAAAATTAAAAAGCACCACAAATGAACTCTGAAAAGGTTGAAACTTGGCATGGTATCATCATTTCACCCACATAGCATGTGCTAAAAAGTTGAGAGGGTTATGGAAAAAACTGGATGCACTTCGTGTACAAACTGGACCATCTCCTTCGAAGTATGAGGGTTTCGGACGAAAACTCATCTATTACAAAGGCATTTCATTTTTTTAAACTTATTTCAACTCCAGACTTTTTGTGCATTCAATATGAACCATTCTAAGCCACATCCTCAAATTTCAACCCTTGCTAACTTCATTTGCTCTTTTTCATCCATTTAATGAATTGTTTTGAGCTAAATGACCCTGAAATTAAAAAGCACCACAAATGAACTCTGAAAAGGTTGAAACTTGGCATGGTATCATAATTTCATCCACATAGCATGTGCTAAAAAGTTGAGAGGGTTACGGAAAAAACTGGATGCACTTCGTGTACAAACTGGACCATCTCCTTCGAAGTATGAGGGTTTCGGACGAAAACTCATCTGTTACAAAGTCATTTCATTTTTTAACTTATTTCAACTCCAGACTTTTTGTGCATTCAATATGAACCATTCTAAGCCACGTCCTCAAATTTCAACCCTTTCTAACTTCATTTGCTATTTTTCATCCATTTAATGAATTGTTTTGAGCTACATGACCCTGAAATTAAAAAGCACCACAAATGAACTCTGAAAAGGTTGAAACTTGGCATGGTATCATCATTTCACCCACATAGCATGTGCTAAAAAGTTGAGAGGGTTACGGAAAAAACTGGATGCACTTCGTGTACAAATTGGACCATCTCCTTCGAAGTATGAGGGTTTCAGACGAAAACTCATCTTTTACAAATGCATTTCATTTTTTTAACTTATTTCAACTCCAGACTTTTTGTGCATTCAATATGAACCATTCTAAGCCACATCCTCAAATTTCAACCCTTTCTAACTTCATTTGCTATTTTTCATCCGTTTAATGAATTGTTTTGAGCTAAATGACCCTGGAATTAAAAAGCACTACAAATGAACTCTGAAAAGGTTGAAAATTGGCATGGTATCATCATTTCACCCACATAGCATGTGATAAAAAGTTGAGAGGGTTACAACAAAAACTGGATGCACTTCGTGTACAAAACTGGACCATCCCGGCTACTCACCAGAGAAGAAAAGTGATGACGGTGCAGCCAATCACATCCCAGAGTGGGATCTTGGGGTATAAAACTTTTTCTTCGCGTGTGTCCCTTGATTATTGCGCCGTAACCATGGACAATCTTCATCATTTAACAGGATGCTTGGGTCAGTCTTCACTGCGAAGGGAGGAATTTCATCAAACTTTTCATAATCTTTTGACATGTCTGTCTTGTCCTCCACTCCCACGATGTTTCTTTTCCCAGAAAGAACTATGTGGCGCTTTGGCTCATCGTATGATGTATCCACTTTCTTATCTTTCCTTTTTCCCATTTTGGTAGACATGTCCTTCACATAGAAAACTTGCGCCACATCATTGGCTAGAACGAATGGTTCGTCTGTGTGCCCAAGATTGTTGAGATCCACTGTTGTCATTCCGTACTGCGGGTCTACCGTTACCCCTCCTCCAGTCAGATTGGCCCATTTGGACCGGAACAATGGGACCTTCAAATCACCTCCATAGTCAAGTTCCCATATCTCCTCTATGTAACCATAATATGTGTCATTTTCCTTGGTGTTTGCCGCATCGTCAAAGCGGACACCACTGTTTTGGTTGGTGCTCTTTTTATCTTGGGCGATCGTGTAAAATGTATTCCCATTTATCTCATACCCTTGGAAAGTCAATATAGTCGAAGATGGTCTCTTGGCCAACAAGTACAGGTCATCTTCAACATTGTCGTCATTCATGAGATGTGTTCGCAACCAACCACCGAAAACCTCAATGTGTGTACGTTGAATCAAGGGGTCAGACTTCTCCGGGTTCTTCGAGCGTATAATATCCATGTGTTTCTCGATATACGGCGTCACCAAGGTAGAATTCTGTAGAACTGTGTAGTGTGCTTGCGCCCAAGAATGCCCGTCCCTACATATTATTGATTTTGGTCCAAGCGTGCCTTTTCCACGCAGTCTCCCCTCATGCCACGATTGAGGAACACCAATCGGCTTAATGTCAGGAATAAAGTCAACACAAAACACAATAACCTCCTCTGTTTCATGGCCCTTGGAGATGCTTCCTTCTGGCCTAGCACGGTTACGAACATATTTCTTTAAGACTCCCATGCACCTCTCAAAGGGGAACATATTGTGTAGAAATAGAGGACCCAGAATGGCAATCTCTTCGACTAGGTGAACTAGGACGTGCGTCATAATATTGAAGAAGGATGGTGGGAACACCAACTCGAAACTGACAAGACATTGGACCAAATCATTCTGTAAGCTTGGTAGGATTTCCAGATCGATTACCTTCTGAGAAATTGCATTGAGGAATGAACATAGCTTCACAATGGCTAATCGAACATTTTCTGGTAGAAGCCCCCTCAATGCAATCGGAAGCAATTGCGTCATGATCACGTGGCAGTCATGAGAATTTAGGTTCTGGAATTTTTTCTCTACCATATTTATTATTCCCTTTATATTCGACGAGAAGCCAGACGGGACCTTCATACTGAGCAGGCATTCAAAGAAGATTTCCTTCTCTGCTTTGGTAAGAGCGTAGCTGGCAGGACCTTGATACTGCTTTGGATGCATGCCGTCATTTTCGTGCACACGTTGCTGGTCCTCCCGTGCCTCCGGTGTATCTTTTGTCTTCCCATACACGCCCAGGAAGCCTAGCAGGTTCACGCAAAGATTCTTCGTCACGTGCATCACGTCGATTGCAGAGCGGACCTCTAGGACTTTCCAATAGTCTAGCTCCCAAAATATAGATTTCTTCTTCCACATGGGTGCGCGTCCCTCAGCGTCAGTCGGAACAGATTGTCCGCCAGGACCCTTTCCAAATATTACTTGTAAATCCTTGACCATATCAAGTATGTCATCACCAGTACGGAGGACGGGATTCTTCCGATGATCTGCCTCACCTTTGAAATGCTTGCCTTTCTTTCTTAAGGCATGCTTGGTCGGAAGAAATCGACGCTGTCCCAGGTACACATTCTTCTTGCATTTGTCCAAATATATACTTTCAGTCTCATCTAAACAGTGCATGCATGCATGGTATCCCTTGTTTGTCTGTCCTAAAAGGTTACTAAGAGCAGGCCAATCATTGATGGTTACAAATAGCAATGCTCGTAGGTCAAATTCCTGCTGCTTGTGCTCATCCCACACACGTACACCTTTTTTATTCCACAGCTGTAAAAGTTCATCAACTAATGGCCTTAGGTACACATCAATGTCGTTGCCGGGTTGCTTAGGGCCTTGGATGAGCACTGGCATCATAATGAACTTCCGCTTCATGCACAACTAAGGAGGAATGTTATAGATACATAGAGTCACAGGCAATGTGCTATGCTTGCTGCTCTGCTCCCCAAATGGTTTAATGCCATCTGCACTTAAACCAAACCATAAGTTCCTTGGGTCATCTGCAAAGTCCGGCCACTCTCTCTCGATTTTTCTCCACTGTGACCCATCAGTGGGTACTCTCAACTTCCCGTCTTTCTTACGGTCTTCTTTGTGCCATCGCAACGACTTGGCATGCTCTTTGTTTTGGAACAAACATTTCAATCGTGGTCTTATAGAAGCATACCACATCACCTTGGCAGGAATCCTCTTCCCGGGGCGCTCGCCCTGAACATCATCACCAGGGTCATCGCGACCGATCTTATATAGCAATGCATTGCATACCGGGCAAGCATTCAAATTCTCGTACTCACCGCGGTAGAGGATGCATTCATTAGGGCATGCATGTATCTTCTGCACCTCCAATCCTAGAGGGCAGACAACCTTGTTTGCTTCGTATGTACTGTCGGGCAATTTGTTGTCCTTTGGAAGCTTATTCTTCATTATTTTCAGGAACTTTTCAAATCCCTTGTCAGATACACCATTCTGTGCCTTCCATTGCAGCAATTCCAGTGTGGTACCGAGCTTTGTGTTGTCATCTTCGCAATTTGGGTACAACCCTTTTTTGTGATCCTCTAACATGCGCTGCAACTTCAACTTCTCATTTTCACTTTCGCAGTTTCTCTTTGCATCAGCAATGGCCCGACCAAGATCATCAGCGGGCTCATCTGATGCCTCAGCTTCTTCTTCTTCATTCTCTTCCCCCATTGTAGTACCATCATATTCAGGACACCTAGGATAGTTGTCGTCATCCTCTTCTTCTTCATTCTCTTCCATTAGAACCCCTCTTTCTCCGTGCTTGGTCCAACAATTATAGCCGGACATGAAACCGGACGTAAACAGGTGGACGTGAATATGTTTTGAGCTAGAGTAAGTCTTATCATTCTTACACACGCCACATGGACAACACATAAAACCATCCCGCTTGTTTGCCTCAGCCGCACGCAAAAAAATCTGCACGCCATTAATGAACTGGGGAGAGCGTTGGTCATCGTACATCCATTGCCGGTTCATCTTCATTACACAACACCGAAAAGACCAAATTAATACAAGTTCATACATAAAGTTCATACACACTTATTTTCTCATAAAACAACATACAACTATCTAGATAAAACATTTAAATGCAACAACAAATGCGATCAAAATCGCAACTAAGGTAGCAATTGATCCAACAGCATAATGATACCAAGCCTCTTTATTAATGGCATATTTTCTAATCTTTCTAATCTTCAAGCGCATTGCATCCATCTTGATCTTGTGATCATCGACGACATCGGCAACGTACAACTCCAATTTCATCTTCTCTTCTTCAACTCTTTTCAATTTTCCTTTCAAATCCTCGTTTTTTTTTCAACTAAATTTAACTTCTCGACAATAGGGTCGGTTGGCATTTCCGGTTCAACTACCTCCTAGATAAAAATATCTATGTCAACTTGATGGGCATAATTGTCATTAACACGAAATGCAACAAATAGTTATAAAAGAGAATATACCACATCTGAATCGTAAACCGGACGAGGGCCGACGGGCACGGATATCATAACCATGGCACTATATATAACAACAATCATACAAGTAAGAAAATTATGCAAGTAACTATCTAAATCATACAAATACGATTTTTTTAATAAAAATGATAAGAACACAAGAAGAGGCTCACCAAGGTGGTGCCGGCGACGGGACGACGCGGGCGATCGACGGTGGTTAGGATGGGGATGGGAAGGCACACTAAGTAAACCACACCTACACATATGCAAACTAAGGAGTTAATTTGAGCTCAAATTGCATATAAATCAAAAAAACTACCACATAATTACACCAAAACTAAAACCCACAAATCACTATACTTATAAAGCATTGCACGAGCTGATCTAGCAATAAGAGATGAAAGGACAAAGTTGCTAACCTTTGTGGACACTTGGATGGATTGGGGTGCCTCAAATCTTGACAAATCTTGGCAAGAATGGAGGGAGGAGCTCGAGCTAGAGGAAGAACATAGAGGGGAATTCGAATGGAGAAAACAGAGAAATGGAGTCGGGCTGGACGAAGGGTTTATATAGGGAAAGCTTTAGTCCCGGTTCATTATACAAACCGGGACTAAAGGTCCACCTATAGTCCCGGTTTGTATCACAAACCAGGACTAAAAGGGCTCGTGGGGCCCCAGGCTGACACCAGCCTGCCACCACCCCTTTAGTCCCGGTTTGTGATACAAACCAGGACTATAGGTCTCGAATGAACCGGGACTAATGGGGCCCGTACACCCCGACCGCTCCTAGCCGTTGGAACCGGGACTAATGGACACATTAGTCCCGGTCCAAAGCCAAACCGGGACTAAAGGTTGAAACGGAAGGCCTATTTTCTACTAGTGCCACCGTGTGCTATACTCATGAGAGAAGCCACTAGTGAAACCTACGGCCCCCGGGTCTACTTTTCCAACATATTGCTTTCCGATCTATCTTTTTGCCGCTTTTGTTTTCAGATCTATTATTCCAAAAACCCAAAAATACGTTGCTGCACTTTTTATTTGCCCTTTTTATTTTGTGTTCTTGAGAGATCTATATCTCCTATCTATCACTACCTAATCTATCTTTTTACTGTAGAGAGATTGACAACCTCTCTTTCGCGTCGGGTTGCAAGTATTTGTTCTTTGTGTGCATGTGCTGTTTACGTAGTGGTGGTGATCCTCCTACTGGTTCGATACCTTGGTTTCATAACTGAGGGAAATACTTACCGTCGCTATGCTGCATCATCCCTTCCTCTTTGGGGAAATACCGACGCAGTCTCAAGCCACGTCACATGTCCCTATGACCTCGGCCCGTGCGTCTTGCACCTCTCGTGGGATCCCCCCTAGTAGAGTCGCCTCTTCGTGTCGACATTTGGAATGCCGTGCCTTTAGAGGAGGAGTCAGGCGGCTAGGGGCTGGAGAGCGAGCAGCTCACTTTCTATTAGAAGGAGGAAGTGTTACCGATGAAGTTGGCCTCGTTCCAGGAGCGTCGGGGACAATAGCCACCTTTGAGCCATCAAGGCTCTCCAAGAAAAAATACCGCCCTTCATAGATAAGGGCTAGGTCCTCATTTTCGTTAAAGGGAGGATCTTCAGCTCGGTGATGCGACTCCGGCTCGGGCGCTGGGCTGCTTATTACCTCAACCCAACGCCTCCATCTCTGTTCAAAACCAGTACATGGTTGGTTATATTAATTATCAAATACTCTAGATGGACGAGGGAAGGAAAACTCAATATGTTGGCGGGATTGTAGTAGGACAGCCCATCCTGGAATCGCCTCTTGGCGAAGTCCTCCGTCGTCCCCTGATAAATGCCAGCCAGTGTTGATCCGAAGGCTGCTTGGTCAAAGAAATCCTCCCAGATTGTTCATGAGGCGTCTTCGGTTCCACTGAACGCGCACAATAGACGAGGACACTGCCGAAGTGGCTTGACTCTTCGGGTCATCGTCGTGGCCATTACGTCTATTATAGTAAGGTTGGTGCTTGATAATTGCTTCACCCGAGCTGCTAGCATGGTAACCTCAGTACTTTCCTCTTGAGAGGGGCCCTACGGCCTCGAGCTATAACGCTTCTTGGGGGGCTCCATGGAGAAATAAGGGAGTTCGGGTCAAACTGGGTCGAGGAGAGGAACATCGTCTACATAGAACCACTTGGTTGGCCAGATATCGGTCTCCTCCTGAGGTGTGCCTGATGGATACCCGGTCCCCTCAATCCGGCAGACTTCAGCTGTACCTACCTCGTACAACTTCTCGGCTGAAGTGCAGTGCATTACGCAGAAATACCTCCTCCATAGCCCGAAGTGTGCCTCGCCTCCGAGGTGCATCTCGCAAAGGGCAACGAATCCCGTAATGTGTAAAATAGAGTTGGGGGTAAAGTGATGAAGTTGCAGTCCGTAGAACTCTAGCAGGCCCCGAAGAAAGGGGTGAATGGGAAACCCTAAGCCCCACAGTAGGAAAGAAACAAAGCATACCCTTTCGCCCTCTTGAGGAGAAGGGTGATTCTCTGCGTGGACTTGCTCGTTCACAGATGTCAAGCCGGAGCGGGTCGCTGTCAAATCTGAATCTGGCAGATATCCTTGCTTGGCCAAGCACTCCATGTGAAGGCGTGAGATGGCACAGCTGGCCCAGTCGCCTCTGACAGGCCCGTGAGGGCGCCTCGAAGAACCAGCATCGCTCGCCATGAAGAACTCTCGAAGGTGGACTTGGGGGAGGAGGAGCACTCGTGTGATTTTCTTGAAGATGGTTTGGGGTGTGTCGTAAACTCTCATGCTTGGCCTGTCAATAAAAAGGGGAAAAAGGCCGACGCTTCGACGTTTCACCATAAAGTGGTCCGATTCCCCATAAGGAGTGGATACAAAGATCAGTAATTAGACGCCACATGTAACTAAGTCGGTCCCGCCGGGCGGAGCTACTAATCTAGCCGAAGACTTTCCGAAACCGAGCGAAAGTAATTAAGGGAACTCGCCTATCAAGCCAAAGACTACGGAAGCCAAAGTCCGACGGCGTTGTCCTCAACATCGAAGACTAGTTCAGGGGCTACCGACGGTGTCCTGGAATAGGGGGCCCTGGTCTGGTCGGCCCAGGCCCCTCGGGTTGGGCCGATAGGTCCTCCACATTCTCGAGATAGACTCCGGAAGCTACACGATGGGGGCGTGATCGGGACTGCATATATCGAAGGCTTCACGTATGCTCCAATACTTCTCCTACCACTTCTACGCCAAGATACCAACCTTGCAACCCTAGGTACCTTACTTGGCATGTATATAAGCCGTAGGGTTTAGCTCGTAGAGAGGACATCAACACAATATCATTCACCTAGCCCTAGAGTTAGAACACATCCAACGATCTCGAGGTAGGTCAACTCTGTACTCGATACTTCTTCATCAATATAAACAAGAGCAGGAGGTAGGGTATTACCTCCATCGAGAGGGCCCGAACCAGGGTAAACATCGTCTCCCTTGCTCTTGTTACCATCTGTCCGAGATCCACAGCTCGGGACTCCCTACCCCGAGGTATGTCGGTTTTCACACCGACACTCGTGCTTTCACTTAGAGTTCCACTATGAGATCGACAGAAGGGTCGATGGGAGCGTCGGTTAACGACTCCAAACTCACGGGCATGATTCCCATGCCCGAAACTTCTATCGTGAAAACACCTCCCCACCTCTGTGGGATCGAGGCCCATGACTCCTCTCAGGCCTTGGCCGAACTATCCTTCAAGGACGAAGGGCCGAGGTATTTTTTGGACCACAACTCAGACAGTAGCCGACTAGAGGCAGTCGATGAAACCGATCATCAAATCAGTCCAGCCGATCCAATGGCTATAGATCTAGCACGGGATGAGGATGCTAGGGCTTCTAACCCACGGTCCTTAGAGATCGGAACTCACCCACCTACCTCCCACATCGAGTATCGCCCCAATAACTCAGGCCCACCAGATTTTTGGGATCTAACCTATGTGCAACAACTTACTGATGAGTCAATCAGGTGGTTCTGGGCTAGGTTCTTATGTGTCAAAAACAAGATACCGAGCTACTAGGACTTAGACGTAATAACAATGTTCCAGCGTGGATGCAAGGATAAAGGCGTTTCGAATGCTCTCGCTCGTTGCTATGTCCAAACACTCCCGGAATTTACCGATCTGGTGTCCAGATTCTATGCCATCGAAGATGTCTGGCTGGCCGAGGAAGGCACAGATTTGATTTGTGAACACACTCCAAAACTCGATGTACCCGCACCTCTGCGTGAGCCCCGTGATGTGGCTTGAGACTGCGTCGGTATTTCCCCAAAGAGGAAGGGATGATGCAGCACAACGATGGTAAGTATTTCTCTCAGTTATGAAACCAAGGTATTGAACCAGTAGGAGGATCACCACCACTATGTAAACAACACCTGCACACAAAGAACAAATACTTGCAACCCGACGCGAAAGAGAGGTTGTCAATCTCTCTACGGTAAAAAGATAGATTAGGTAGTGATAGATTGGAGAGATAGATCTCTCAAGAGCACAAAATAAAAAGAGCAAATAAAAAGTGCAGCAAGGTATTTTTGGGTTTTTGGGCTAATAGATCTGAAAACAAAAGTGGCAAAAAGATAGATCGGAAAGCAATATGTTGGAAAAGTAGACCCGGGGGGCGTAGGTTTCACTAGTGGCTTCTCTCATGAGTATAACACACGGTGGGTGAAGAAATTACTGTTGGACAACTGATAGAAGATCAAATAATCATGACGATATCCAAGGCGATGATCATTATATAGACATCACGTCCAAGATTAGTAGACCGAAATGATTCTGCATCTACTACTATTACTCCACACATCGACCGCTATCCAACATGCATCTAGTGTATTAAGTTCATGGAAAAACGGAGTAATGCAATAAGAACGGTGACATGATGTAGACAAGATCTATTCATGTAGGAATAGACCCCATCTTGTTATCCTTAATAGCAACGATACATGCGTGCCTCGCTGCCCCTGCTGTCACTGGGAGAGGACACCGCAAGATCTAACTCATCACAAAGCACCTATTCCCATGGCAAGAAAAATCGATCTAGTTGGCCTAACTAAACCAAAGGTTCGAAGAAGAAATACGAGGCTATAAGTAATCATGTATATAAGAGATCAAAGAAGACTGAAATAATATTCATGGATAGAAACTGATCATGAACTGAAAATTCATTGGATCCCAACAAACACACCGCAAAAGTTTACATCAAATAGATCTCCAAGAGACCATTGTATTGAGAATCAAAAGAGAGAGAGGAAGCCATCTAGCTACTTCCTACAGATCCGTAGGTCTATGGTGGACTACTCACGCATCATCGGAGAGGCACCAATGAGGATGATGAACCCCTCAGTGATGGTGTTACATTGGATCTCGAGGTTCTGGAACTTGCGGCGGCTGGATGTGTTTTTCGTCGACTCTCCTAGGGTTTCTGGAATATTTGGGAATTTATAGGCGTCAGAGGCGGTGGAGAGGGGTCCCGAGGAGGGCACAACCCATCAGGGCACGCCCGGGGCCTCTGGCGTGCCCTGGTGGGTTGTGGTCTTCTCGACCCTCCCCTCTGGCACTTCTTTGGCCCACTGGATGTCTTCTGTTCCAAAAAAATTCTCCAAAAATTTTCGTCGCGATTGGACTCCATTTGGTACTGATATTCTGCGAAGTAAAAAACAAGCAATAACAGCAACTGGCACTTTGGCACTATGTCAATAGGTTAGTCCCAAAAAGTGATATAAATTTGCTATAAAATGATTGTAAAACATCCAAGATTGATAATATAACAGCATGGAACAAGCAAAAATTATAGATACGTTGGAGACGTATCAGCATCACCAAGCTTAATTCCTACTCGTCCTCAAGTAGGTAAATGATAAAAACAGAATTTTTTATGTGGAATGCTGCCTAACATGTTCATGACATATTCCTTTCTTTTGTGGCATGGACATTTGGACGTTTAGATGGTTCAAAGGAATAGTCTAGTTTTAACATAATGTCTTCAACACTCAAGCATGCCAACAAGCAACCATGTTTTTCAAAATATCAACACTAAAGAAAGTTATCCCTAGCCCATCATGCTCAACCATTGATCCATTCATGAAACACACTCAAATATTAGCTACACCCAATGCTCAAGTACGATCATAGTGCCCCCTAGTTGGTGCTTTATAAGAGAAGATGGAGACTCAAAGTAAAATTTAAAATTGCATAAAGTAAATCGATAGGCCCTTCGTAGAGGGAAGTAGGGATTTGTAGAGGTGCCAGAGCTCAAAGTTTAAATTAAGTGAAAAAAATATTTTGAGTGGCATGCCTTTCCTGTCAACGAAAACGACAAAGTAGTTCACAATACTTTCCATGCTAGATTTATCATAGGCGGTTCCCAAACAGAAAATAACGTTTATTCCTTTTTCCACCATTCTTTCAGAATCCATGGCTGGCCGTATCCACGGTTGCCTTCCATACCTACACTTTCCAAGGAATTTATTATTTGACAACATAAAGTAAATTTATTTTTCATTTCGGGACCGGGCATCCCTATTACCGCCATACTCTCGTGCAATGACAAGTGAATAAACACTCATCTTGAGAATAACACATCTAGCATGGAAAAATATTGGACACTCGCTACCGTTTCATGAGCGGTACGGGCACACAAAAAAGAATTTTATTTTGAAAAGTAGAGATGACACATACAAATTTGCTTAGAACAGTATGGTGGACTCATAAGGCAAAACTAGGTTTAAGGATTTTGGATGCACAAGTAGTATTTCTACTTAGTACAAGTGGAGGCTAACAAATAGATTGAGAAGCAACCAACCAGGAAACAAAAATTCACGTAAACGATCATTGAGCATAACTAACTCCGAATAATGCACCATAAGTAGGATGTAATTTCATTGCATAACTATTGACTTTCGTGTGTGCATAGGGAATCACAAACCTTAACACCAATATTCCTACTAAAGCATAATTACTCACTAACATGACTCACATATTACTATCATCATGTCACAAAACTATTACAAGGAATCAAGTTTAATTTGTCCAATGATCTTCGTGAAAGTTTTTATTATATCCTCCTTGGATATCCATCACTTTGGGACTAGTTTCATATATTGCCATTGCTTTTGAAAAACTCAAACAAATTTAAGTGAAGAACATGAGCATAGAGATTTCATCTCTCAAAATAGTATAAGTGAAGCATGAGATGATATCTTCAAAAAATTACTAACTCTCAAATTAATCTAAGTGAAGCATGAGAGTATTTATTCAAAATTTACTAACTCTCAAAATAATCTAAGTGAAGCATGAGAGGATTTCTTCAAAAATTCCCAAGCACACCGTGCTCAAAAAGATATAAGTGAAGCACTAGAGCAATTCTATAGCGCAAATAGTTTAAGTGAAGCATATAGAGAAATTCTAACAAATCATAGCATAATTTTAACTCTCTCAAATAGGTGTGTCCAGCAAGGATACAAGTGATAAACTAAAAAGCAAAGCAAGCAAAAGACTCAAACGATACAAGACGCTCCAAGCAAAACTCATGATATGTGACGAATAAAAATATAGCTCCAAGTAAAATACCGATGGTCGTTAGAAGAAAGAGGGGATGCCACTCGGGGCATCCCCAAGCTTAGTTGCTTGTTTCTCTTTGGATATATCTTGGGGGTGCTGTAGCATCCCCAAGCTTAGGCTATTTTCACTCCTTATTCCTTCATCCATTGTGATCTCACACAAAACTTGAAAACTCTGATCACACCAAACTCAACAAAATCTTCGTGAGATCCGTTAGTATAATAAAGCAAATCACTACTTTAAGTACTGTTGCAAACTCATTCAAATTTCATTATTGCATTATACCTACTGGATTTTAACTTTACCATGGCTCATACCCTTCAATACAACCCATAGATTCATCAAAACAAGCACACAATGCAACGAAAACAGAATCTATTTTAAACAGAACAGTCTGTAGTAATCTGTACTCTAACCATACTTCTGTAACTCTAAAAATACTAAAAAATTAGGAATACGTAAAGAATTTGTATAGCAATACTTTGTTAAAATTTCAGCTCAATATCACGCTCCAGTAAAAATTGAAAATTCGAACACTTGAGGTAAACTTTCTGTTTCAGATTCAGCATTGTTTCTACTCATCTTATGAATTATCCTAAAGGCTTTACTTGGCACAAACACTAAATAAAACATAAAAACAGAATCATACCAGAGGCATAATTGTGTCAACACTCAAAAATAGAAAGAAAAAGATGAAAATAAATTTATTCATTGGGTTGCCTCCCAACAAGTGCTCTCGCTTTACGCCCCTAGCTAGGCATAATGATTTCAATGATGCTCACATAAAAAGTAGTAATTGAAATATGCAAGAGAGCATCATGAATCTCTTGACAAGCACATTTAAGTCTAACCCACTTCCTATGCATAGGGATTTTGTGAGCAAACAATTTATGGGAACAAGAATCAACTAGCATAGGAAGGCAAAATAAGCATAACTTCAAAACTTTGAACACATCGAGAGGAAACTTGATATTATTGCAATTCCTACAAGCATATGTTCCTCCCTAATAATAAATTTCAGTAGCATCACGAAGGAATTCAACAATATAACTATCACATAAATCATTCTTTTCATGATTCACAAGCATAGAATTTTCATTACTCTCCACATAAACAAATTCCTTTTCATCCATGGTAGTGGGAGCAAACTCAATAAAATAACTATCATGAGACACTTGATTGACATAACCACATTGCAAATTAAAACCATGATGATAAGTTTCATGGTTATCATTACTCATTATAGCATACATGCCATCACCATCATCATGAATAGGAGGCATGCAATCATTATAATAAATTTGCTCATCAAAACTTGGGGGACTAAAAATATCATCTTTATCAAACATAGCATCCCCAAGCTTGTGGCTTTGCATATCATTAGCATAATTAACATTAATAGAATTTATAGTAACATCATTGAAATCATGCTTTTCAATCAAGGAGCTATCATGAATCACCTTATAAAATTCTTCTTTCAACACTTCATCAAAATTTTCAGATTCATGATTTTCAAACAAAACTTCATAGAGATAATCAAGTGCACTCAACTCAATAGCAATTGGTTTATCATAATTTGGTCTTTTGAAAATATTAGCAAGTGGATGAGGATCCATATCAATAGATTTTTAGCAAGCGAATAGAAGGCACATGGCAACACAAGCAAAGATAGAAAACAAGCAAAAAGGCAAACGAAAAAGAGGGCGAATAAAACGGCAAATTTGGTGAAGTGGGGGAGAGGAAAACGAGAGGCAAATGGCAAATAATGTAATTGCAAGGAGATGAGATTTGTGATTAGGAACCTGGTAGATGATGATTGTGTCTCCTCGGCGCCAGAGATTGGCACGTAGAAGAGACCGCTTCCTCCCCAGCAACGGCGCCAGAAAATTCCTTTGACGTGGCTTGAGACTGCGTTGGTATTTCCCCAAAGAGGAAGGGATGATGCAGCACAACGACGGTAAGTATTTCTCTCAGTTATGAAACCAAGATATTGAACCAGTAGGAGGATCACCACCACTATGTAAACAACACGTGCACACAAAGAACAAATACTTGCAACCCGACGCGAAAGAGAGATTGTCAATCTCTCTACGGTAAAAAGATAGATTAGGTAGTGATAGATTGGAGAGATATATCTCTCAAGAGCACAAAATAAAAAGAGCAAATAAAAAGTGCAGAAAGGTATTTTTGGGTTTTTGGGATAATAGATCTGAAAACAAAGTGGCAAAAAGATAGATCGGAAAGCAATATGTTGGAAAAGTAGACCCGGGGGCCGTAGGTTTCACTAGTGGCTTCTCTCATGAGTATAGCACACAGTGGGTGCACAAATTACTGTTGGGCAATTGAAAGAAGATCAAATAATCATGACGATATCCAAGGCGATGACCATTATATAGGCATCACGTCCAAGATTAGTAGACCGAAACGATTCGGCATCAACTACTATTACTCCAGACATCGACCGCTATCCAACATGCATCTAGTGTATTAAGTTCATGGAAAAATGGAGTAATGCAATAAGAATGGTGACATGCTGTAGACAAGATCTATTCATGTAGGAATAGACCCCATCTTGTTATCCTTAATAGCAATGATATATGCGTGCCTCACTGCACCTTCTGTCACTGGGAGAGTACACCGCAAGATCAAACCCATCACAAAGCACCTCTTCCCATGGCAAAAAAAATCGATCTAGTTGGCCTAACTAAACCAAAGATTCGAAGAATAAATACGAGGCTATAAGTAATCATGCATATAAGAGATCAATGAAGACTGAAATAATATTCATGGATAGAAACTGATCATGAACTCAAAATTCATCGGATCCCAACAAACACACCGCAAAAGTTTACATCAAATAGATCTCCAAGAGACCATTGTATTGAGAATCAAAAGAGAGAGAGGAAGCCATCTAGCTACTGCCTACGGACCCGTAGGTCTATGGTGGACTACTCACGCATCATCGGAGAGGCACCAATGAGGATGATGAACCCCTCCGTGATGGTGTTAGATTGGATCTCGAGGTTCTGGAACTTGCGGCGGCTGGATGTGTTTTTCGTCGACTCTCCTTTGGTTTCTGGAATATTTTGGAATTTATAGGCGTCAGAGGCAGTGGAGAGGGGTCCCGAGGAGGGCACATCCCATCAAGGCGCGCCCAGGGCCTCTGGCGCGCCCTGGTGGGTTGTGGTATCCTCAACCCTCCCCTCTGGCACTTCTTTGGCCCACTGGATGTCTTCTGGCCCAAAAAAATCTCCAAAAAGTTTTGTCGCGATTGGACTCCGTTTGGTACTGATATTCTGCAAAGTAAAAAACAAGCAAAAATAGTAACTGGCACTTTTACACTATGTCAATAGATTAGTCCCAACAAATGATATAAAGTTGCTATTAAATGATTGTAAAACATCCAAGATTGATAATATAATAGCATGGAACAAGCAAAAATTATAGATACGTTGGAGACGTATCACCCCGCAAGAGGAACACCCCGATCGAAAGACCTACGAAGAAGACAAAAATCCTGTGGCCACCACGGAACAACACTCAATGGCCTCCTGGATAAACCATGTCCAATACATGCTATTCCACTTAAATCCTGCCCGACCCATGATACGTCTCCGTAGTATCTACTTTTCCTAACGCTTTTGCTCTTGTTTTGGACTCTAATTTGCATGATTTGAATGAAACTAACCGGGACTGACGCTGTTTTCAGCAGAACTACCATGGTGTTGCTTTTGTGCAGAAATAAAAGTTCTCGGAATTGGATGAAACTTTTTGGAGAATTATTTCAGAATAAAAGAAAAATGCTGGAACCAAGAGCCACCGGAGGGGGTGCCCTGGCTGGGCACGATACACCAGGGCGCGCCACCCCCTCCAGGCACGCCATGGTGGGTTGTGGTCATCTCGTGCCCCCTGACCCTAATTCCAACTCCATAAATACCTATTTTCGGAGAGAAAAAATAGGAGAGGAAGTTTTATCGCGTTTCACGAGATGGAGCCGCCGCCAACTCCTGTTCTTCATCGGGAGGCCAGATCTGGAGTCCATTCAGGGCTCTGGAGAGGGGAATCTTCGGTCTTCGTCATCACCAACCCTCCTTCATCGCCAATTCCATGATGCTCCCCACCGGGAGTGTGTAATTCCTTCGTAGGCTCGCTGGTCGGTGAGGAGTTGGATGAGATTCATCATGTAATTGAGTTAGTATTGTTAGGGCTTGATCCCTAGTATCCACTATGTTCTGAGATTTATGTTGCTATGACTTTGCCATGCTTAATGCTTGTCACTATGGCCCGAGTGCCATGATTTCAGATCTGAACCGTTTATGTTATCACCATTATATCTATGTTCTTGATCCGACCTTGCTAGTCATATACACCTGCTATATGTTATGATCCGTAAACCCCGGGGTGACAATAATCGGGATACTTTCCGGTGATGACCATGGTTTGAGGAGTTCATGTATTCACTATGTGTTAATGCTTTGTTCCGGTTCTTTATTAAAAGGAGGCCTCAATATCACTTAGTTTCCTTATGGACCCCGCTGCCATGGGAGGGTAGGACAAAAGATGTCATGCAAGTTCTTTTCCATAAGCACGTATGAATATTTACGGAATACATGCCTACATTATATTTATGAACTGGAGCTAGTTCTGTGTCGCTCTAGGTTCTGGCTGTTATATGATGAATATCATCCAACGAATTCACCGATCCAATGCCTATGATTTTTCCACATATTGTTCTTGCTAGGTTGGTATTGCTATTGCTACTGTTCCAACTGCTACAAAATCATTGCTATCACTGTTACCATTACTACTACTGTGACCACTGCTATCAAACTATCATACTACTGTGCTACTGATCACTCTGCTGCATATATTTAATCTCCAGGTGTGGTTGAATTGACAACTAAACTGCGAATACTTGCAAATATTCTTTGGCTCCCCTTGTGTCGAATCTATAAATTTGGGTTGAATACTCTACCCTCAAAAACTGTTGTGATCCCCTATACTTGTGGGTTATCAAGACTTTTTTCTGGCGCCGTTGCCGGGGAGCATAGCTATATTTGTTGAGTCACTTGGGATTTATATCAGTTTATCACTATGAAGAATCTGAAGGATACAAGAACCAAGATTTTTCCCTCTAAGACGAGGGGAGGTAAGGAATTGCCATCTAGCTCTGTACTTGATTCACCTTCGGTGATGAGTAAACTTGCAACACCACCACATGCTATTAATCCTGATATGTCGCAAGTTATTGATGATGCTACTTCTTCTATGAATGATGCTTATGATGATGCTAGTACCATGCCTGATGATAATGTGCCACTAGGTGAATTTCTTGATAAACAAATTGCTAGAGCTAAAGAGAATGAAATTATTGAAACTGATGAGATTACTAAAACTGATGAAGACCTTGAAACTGAGAATTATGAAACACCTATTAGACCTAGCTCTCCTAGATTTGAATTGCCTAAGATACTTGAAGGTTTTGTTATGGATGAGGAGACAGCTAGAGACATCCTTGTTTGTAAGGATAGAGATGATCTTAAGAAATTATTATGCAAGTATAAAGAAAAGACTTTGAGTGCTAGAATGAAATGTGATCCTAAGTTTGCTACTTCACCTATCTTTGTTACTGATAAGGATTATGAGTTCTTTGTCGACCCAGAGTTAATTACTTTGGTTGAATCTGATCCTTTTCATGGCTATGAAACTAAAACTATAGTGGCACATCTTACTAAGTTGAATGATATAGTCACCCTTTTTTCTCATGATGAGAAGATTCACTACTACTATATTCTCAAATTATTTCCGTTCTCATTAAAGGGTGATGCTAAGATATGGTACAATACTCTTGCTCCTGGTTGTGTGCGTAGTCCTCAGGATATGATTTACTACTTCTCTGAAAAATATTTTCCTGCTCATAAGAAACAAGCTGCCTTACTGGAAACATTTAACTTTGTGCAAATTGAAGAAGAGAGTCTCCCACAAGCTTGGGGGAGGCTTCTCAAATTGCTTAATCCTCTGCCTGATCTCCCTCTTAAGAAAAATGAAATACTTGATATCTTATATAATGGACTAACTGATGCTTCTAGGGACTTCCTAGATAGTTGTGCTGGTTGCGTTTTCAGGGAACGAACTGTTGAACAAGCTGAGGAACTATTGAATAATATATTGAAGAATTATGATGATTGGACTCTCCCTGAACCACCACCTAAACCCACTCCGAAGAAGAGGGGTATCTTATTTCTCAGTCCTGAAGATATGCAGGAGGCAAAGAAATGTATGAAGGAAAAATGTATTAAACTGAGGATGTTAGGAATTTACCACCTATTGAAGAAATACATGGCCTTGACACACCACCACCTCAACAGGTGGTAGAGGTAAATTCTTTATTAAAGTTTGATGAAGGTGATATCCCTTACAATAAACATCCTAGTCAAATGCTTATATGAGTTTGACAACTACATTAGGAAACAAGATCACTTCAATGCAAATGTTCTGAAAGAATTGAAATATAATTCTGATATGATTGCTCACTTGAGTGACTTGTTAGTTAGAATCAGTAATGATGTTAGAGGTGTAGCAAAACATGCCTCTATGGTTCAAACCTAGTTAGAACAAGTTGCTAAATCTCAAAGAGAATTCCTTAATGAAATGAATAATAATATGAATGATTTTGCTGTTAGAGTAGCATCTAGAGGAGGTAAAATGACTCAGGAACTACTTTATCCTGAAGGACACCCTAAAAGAATTGAACAAGACTCTCAGAGAATTAACACTGATGCACCTAGTCCTTCTAAAAAGAAAAAGAAAAAGAAAAATGATAGGACTTTGGATACCTCTAGTGAACCTGAGAAAGAAAAACTTGTTGAAGATAATGATGTCTCTATTTCTGATGCTGAAACTCAATCAGGTAATGACCATTCACCTAGTGATAATGAAAATGATAATGATGATGTTCATGAAGATACGCAACCGAACAATGATAAAGAACCAGATAATGATGTTGAAATAGAACCTGCTATTGATCTTGATAACCCACCCTAAAAATAAACGATATGATAAAAGAGATTTTGTGGCTAGAAAACAAGGTAAAGAATGAGAACCATGGGTTCAAAAACCCATGCCTTTTCCACCTAAACCATCTAAGAAAAAGGATGATGAAGAATTTGAACACTTTGCTGAAATGATTAGGTCAGTCTTTTTGCGTACCCGCTTAACTGATATCTTAAAGATGGCCCCTTATGCAAAATACATGAAAGACATCATCACTAATAAAAGAAAGATACCTGAAGCTGGAATCTCCACCAATGTTGCAAACTATTCTTTTAAGGATGGAGAACCTAAAAAACTTGGAGATCCTGGAATACCAACTATACCTTGCTCCATTAAAAGAAATTATGTCGAAACTGCTTTGTGTGATTTGGGAGCTGGTGTTAGTGTTATGCTTTTCTCTTTATATAAAAGACTTGATTTGAATAAACTCACACCTACTGAAATATTATTGCAAATGGCTGACAAATCAACTGCCATACCTATCGGTATTTGTGAGGATGTTCCCCGTTGTTGTTGCAAATGTTACTATCTCAACAGACTTTGTTATTCTTGAGATGCCCGAGGATGACAACATGTCGAGTATCCTTGGTAGACCCTTTTTGAATACCGCAAGGGCTGTTATTGATTGTAATAAAAGCAAAGTCACTCTTCATATCAATGCTAATGAGCATACGGTGCACTTACCGAAGAAACAATTCCAAGTGAATGGTATAAATGTTATTGAAAAATCTCCGACACTCACTATTGGAAGTTTTCAACTACCTCTACCTACTGCCAAAAAGAAATATGACATACTTATTGTTGGGGATATGCATATCCCCGTTGAGGTAACTTAGTGATTTACGAAAATTCTTCTGTTTCATGCTAATCGAAAGTGGTTGTTAATAAGACTTGATCAACCTTATTAATGGATCATTTTTGAGAGGTATGAAGTTGATGAATCTAGTAGGCACAACCTTCTGCTCCCACCTTTTGCTTTCTATTCTTCTTAGTCATATAAAATAAAATGCCATGTTTATCCTGTTTTCTGATTTCTCCGTGCAATAAAAATGACCCAAAATAAAAGTTATCAGAATGTCCTGAAAATTTAACATGATTTTTTTCTGTATATTTCTGAATTTCTGGTGCAAATAACATCAGAGGGGGGTGCACCTGGTGTCCACGAGACAACAGGGCACGCCAGCAACCCCAGGCATGCCCTAGTGGGTTGTGGTCCCCACGTGGGTGCCCTCACTTATCTCTTTAGCCCATTCCATCTCCTACCTCCAGAAAAAAATCACCATAGCTCTCTCTCTCTCGTGTTCTTGCTCTCAAACCCGTGGATTTTGATCTCTTTGCTCGAAGCTCCGTTTCCGAAACTGTTTTGGGGGATTGCTACTTGGTATGTGACTCCCCCATTGCTCCAATTAGTTTTTTGCTTTAGTGGTCTATATTTTGAATATTTATCTACTCTTGGTGCTGCTGTAAATGGGCTTGCATGTTGAATTCTTGGAGTTCCAAGTAGTTTGAATGCTTGTTATAGTCTCTAGGCACCCATATGAGCAGTTGCTATCAATCTTGTGAAGTTTTGTTAACAAAATTTTGTGTCCCAATTTTTTTTCCAGAAATTGTTCGCAAATAAAAATGCAATTCTTTAGGAGTTCTTCAAGGAGGAGCCCCAGGAGTGGGACGCTCAGGTGCCGCCGCCACAACGCTTCTACATGGGAACGAATGGCTATTACAGATGGTGATTACCAAGCTAGGCCAAAAGCCTAAGCTTGGGGGAGTACGTATTTCCACCGATATTATATTCATGTTCACACATTTCATTCCAGTTGTCGGTTCCCACACTTTTTCATTGTATTATCCATGCTAGATTTATTTTCTCGCTTTCTTTTTGTGTGTTTGAAAAACTTTGAGAAAACTCAAAAAGATTTCTTGTTTCTTCTTTTGCTTGTTGGGAGCTCTCCCGTGTAAATAGTTTTTCTCGTTTTTGTTTTTCTCTCTTTAATTTGCTTTCTTCAACAAAACTAAAAACTCCAAAAATATTTCAGTGTGTTTCTCTGAAATTCTCTTCCTTTTTTGAGTCATACCAAGAAGAAGACCACGATAAAAATGTTGAGTGGCTCTCATATGCACTACTATTGACCTAACAAAGAGCCCATATTACTTTGTCCTCTCCTCTTGAATAAAATGCTTCCAGATTCCAGCTTAGTCCATGTCACTCTTGCACTATTATTATTTTCATATCATTCGGTCGTGCAAGTGAAAGGCAATAATGACGATATTTGATGAAGTGGCCGTGGTAGAGAGAAGCGGGTATGAACTCAACTTGTTTTTGTTTTTGTAAATATGCTTAACCTAGTATCCATGATTCAGCATATTATGACCAAACATGTTTGCAATGACAATTAGAGATTATAGTTTTTCATGCCATGCTTAAGTAGCTAGGAGTGGATAATCATTTATCTTCGATGTCAACATGTATTAAAATGATTGTGATGTAGTATGATGATATGGTATCCTCCTCTGAATGTTTCAAGTGGCTTGACTTAGCACATGTTCACGCATGTAGTTGAATCAAAACCAACATAGCCTTCACGATATTTATGTTCATGGTGTCCATATCCTACTCATGCTAGTATTCAATGTTTATTATTCATAATGCATGTTCATGACCATTTTCGCTCTCTAGCTGACCGCTTCTCAACCTATTTGCTAGCCTTCGCCTGTACTAAGCGGGAATACTGCTTGTGCATAAAAAATCCTTAAACCAAAGTTATTCCAGATGAGTCCACTATATCTACCCATATGCGGTATTACCGTGCCATTCCAAGTAAATTTGCATGTGCCACCTCTAAAATTTCAAATGAACATCTGTTTTGTGTGCCTGGATTGTTCATAGAGCGACAGGGGGTAGTCAGTATCTTCCATGCTAAGCGGGTTATTGTCATGATGAGTGTTTATTCACTCGTCCTTGCATGAGAAGGGGCCGGTAATAGGGATGCCCAGTCCCGAAATCAAAAATTCCAAATAATTAAACTAAACTCCCCCAGGACCGTTGTTGGTATGGATGGTACCCGTGGATTCGGCTAGCCGTGAAATGTGTTTGTTGGTGGAGGGGGAGTAAACCTTTACTTTTATCGCTTGGGAACCGCCGCTAATGTGTTTAGCATGGAAGATATTGATAACTTTTTGTCGTGACATAAACAGGAAGGGTGCACTTCCCAAAATTTTATTTATCTCTGATGTAAGCCTTGAGCTCTGGCACCTCTACAAATCCCTGCTTCCCTCTGCGAAGGTACTATCTATTTACTTTTATGTTGAGTCATCACCTTCTCAAATAAGCGCCAGATCTGAGAGCACTATTGTCATCCTCATGCATTGTGTATAGTTAATGTTGGATGCATCATGACTGGATCTTTTCTACCATGAATTACAATGTTTAGTCACTGCTTGAACTTTGGAGGTGCTCTGCATTTATGTTTTGCGGTCTCAGAAAGGGCTAGCGAGATACCACTGGTGTCATATTATATCATGACCATTTTGACAAAGTGTTGGCACGTGTGATATTCTATTATTAATCTCTAGTTGATTATGCCATTGATATGAGTTAATATAATTTCTAAGAGTTATTGTCGACATGGTTAGTCATTATATTTGCTAAAAACCTGGGGTGCTACTTAAGCATATTTATGTAAACAAGAACAAAAGAGTTCGTAAAAGTTTTTCTTTTTCACTTTCAGTTTATCAACCGAATTGCTTGAGGACAAGCAATGGGTTAAGCTTGGGGGAGTTGATACGTCTCCGTCGTATCTACTTTTCCTAATGCTTTTGCTCTTGTTTTGGACTCTAATTTGCATGATTTGAATGAAACTAACCCGGACTGACGCTGTTTTTAGCAGAACTATCATGGTGTTGTTTTTGTGTAGAAATAAAAGTTCTCAGAATTGGACAAAACTTTTTGGAGATTTATTTCAGAATAAAAGAAATATAGTGGAACCAAGAGCCACTGGAGGGGGTGCCCTGGCTGGGCACGATACACCATGGCACGCCACCCCCTCTAGGCGCGCCCTGGTGGGTTGTGGTCACCTCGTGCCCCCTGACCCTAATTCCAACTCCATAAATACCTATTTTCGGAGAAAAAAATAGGAGATGAAGTTTTATCGCGTTTCACGAGATCGAGCTGCCACCACCTCCTGTTCTTCATCGGGAGGCCAGATCTGGAGTCCGTTCGGGGCTCCAGAGAGGGGAATCTTCGGTCTTCGTCATCACCAACTGTCGTGGTTTTGTCACGGCAAGATGTCCTTGTGAGAGAACTTAGGTGTGAGGCCATCGCAACTAGGTGGCGGCTGGAGAGGGGTTGGTCGGAATCGAGAGACGCGTGTTTACCCAGGTTCGGCCCCTCCGATGGAGGTAAAAGCCTACGTCCTGCTTTGTGTGTATTGATGATGAGGATGATCTCGATTACAAGGGTGCCGTATTGCTACCTCTAATCTCGAGAGCCTCTAATCTGTCTATCTCTAATGACTTGAACTTGTCCCCCTTGGGGTGCCCTGCCCCTCCTTATATAAGTTGAAGGGGTAGGTTTACATGAAGAGTCCTACTGGGAGTAGGACTAGGACTAGTCTCTCTTGAGTCCTAATCCGGGTCTTGTTTCTCTTCTGAGGGAATTCTTCCTCTTCTTGGGCTTTCTCTGTGAGACGACCCTCCTGGCCTCTCTAAGAGCCGCCTTCGCCGGGGTGCACGCCGGGCCTTGGGCCTTGCCGTCCAGGTTGACTCAATAAAACATGGCGCACGTATGAGCCGCCAAATGATGGTCGGGTCATTCTCCTGGCCGGGTCAAACTGTGGATAACATCCCCGACATAGCCCCCAGGTTAGCTTGAATTTATTCATGGTAAGCTCCTAAAATAAGAATAATAAATATGTTAAGCGACCAGCCTGCTCCCCTGGTCGGCTTAATTTAGTGAAGTGGCTCCTTGAAAAATTCGGGTTTCTTCTTCATATTAACGAGCCATCTTCATAATCATCTTGCAGGTACGTGTCCTTTGCAATAAAATATTGGGAATAAAACACCCACATGCCGTTGAGTCGGCCTCCAATGCTTTGGCTTGATGAAAATTTTGGGAATAAGAAATCCACATGATGTTGAGCCGGTTTTCCATTGCTTTGACTTTGATGAAAATACTGGGAATAGAAATTTGTCCATTGTTAAACCACTTCATAGGACGCGGGGATCTTGCCGGGTCATCAGATGTAGTGGATGACAACTTAGGATAAAAATATTGCTGATTTATGGATGTAGAACTTGCCAACTTGTGAAGCCGGGTTGCTTATGTAGACTCAATCGGGTCATGATCTTTGATGATGCCGGGTCATGATCGTTGGTGTTGCAAAGAACTGGACTCCAGTCGACTTGATAAAATTATTGGGACTAAAGAAATCCGTGTGATGTTGAGCCGGCTTTCTGGGCCTTTCTATGAATAACTTGGAGAAGTTGATCTTTGCAAACCTCCATCAAGAAATGAGACCAGTCTCGCTCACAATTGACAGCTTGAAAGTGTTCTTCAATTTTTTGATATATCCATATTACCTGTAGCCCCCAAGCTCCAAGTTTATCAGCTCATGATGACTTGGTGATTTGCAATAATATCTTTGACAGTGTAGCCCCCAAGTGCCAGGTTGTCTTGCCTACAGTAGCCTTGGACTTGTGATTGTCTTATACTTATAAAACTTCAGCCAGTGTAGCCACCAAGGGCCGGGTTGTTTTGCCTGGAACAACCTGGGACTTTGAACTTGGTTTTGAATATTGTAGGTAGATAACTTTGGAGAAATCCGGGTTGTCATTCGAGTCGCCAGTTATAAACTGGATGTCTTGTATTTCATATGTGAAGCCCCCAAGGACCGGCTCATCAGTATGTGATGGGCCGGGTCTTTAATTTGGACCTTATAATCTGTTTAAACAGCTGAATACTATAGCCCCCAAGCGCCGAGTCGCATGCCTACAGCGACTTTGGACTTTAGAAATTTTGATCTGAGTAGTGTAGCCAAGTGCCAAGTCGTTTGCCTGCGGCGACTCAGGACTTATATGCACTTCTCCTTTGAAAAGAAAAACATCATATGATGTAGCCCCCAAGTGTCGGGTTGTATGCCTGCAGCAACTTGGGGCTGTGTGAGAATAGTATAACCCATCATAATGCACTTCAGAAGTTCTTTTGAACTGATATTGATATGACTTGAATAAATCCTTGCCCGTGGTTATAATGTAACCCGGTATTTCATTGTTTGAATGAATATCTTGGAACAATGCCTTTGTCCTTGAAATGAAATCCCTGCTCGTGATTGCGGTGCAACCCGGCAAATATATGTTTGAGGAGTCCATAAGTGTTGTAGTTTACTACAGAGCACAAGTTTGAAAAATACAAGAGCCGATCAATTAGATGACCCGGCAAATATATGTGATAGGGCGGCTCTTCGAGAATAGTCATTTCTTCCGGGCTGGCTTAAAAAACCCCAAACATTTAATACTGGTTATGATGAACCATGATGAAGATCCAGCCATTTTGGCTATCAAAGATCTATTTGTTCCTGAAGAAGTTACGATGTAACCCGATTTGATGACCGGCTTGATATGTATGTATGATGCATGATGCAACGCAGGATGATGTATGTATATGATAACATAATATAAAGTGCCAGTTTTCAAGGCATGACATAAAGACCGGCTTTCGAGGCTCGAGTCTTGCTTCAATGAAGCGGGTGTGATAACCCATGGTTTATCCTAGGCTCTCTGTATGCCGGCTCTCACGTGACTCAGCCAGTGTTTTAACCTTGATAAGTTCAGGGTCCAAAGATGGATTGACTTTTGTCAAGAGTACACAGGGTCACCTGATCGGAGTCGCATCAAGCATACAGGCAGGTTTAACCATTTTGTGGCGTCTTTGTCGGATCAAGAGGGTGAGAAAGCTAAACTCGATGAGTTGGAAGCCCCCAAGTGACCTATGATCATGGAAAAGCTCAGCATAGGATATACAGGAGACAATACTACTACTGCAAAACATCTGGGGTCCAGATAAGCCGGCTTTATTCCATAGATCATGATATGATAATATGATGATCAATAAAGCAGGATACCTATGTTTGAATCAGCGCATCATGGCAGCTGGTCCTCTTTGGCAACCTTTAATTTTTCGTCCATAAGGCAGGGCACCCATGTTTGAACTAAACATCGTGGCAGCAAGTCCTCTTGGGCGACTTTCAATTTTTCACCAATAATGCAAGGCACCCATGTTCGAACAGTGCATCGTGGCAGCTAGTCCTCTTGGGCGACTATAATTTTTTTTGAGCCCGGTTGAATCTGCCGAGTCATGACTGTGTAGCCCCCGAGTCTTAAGTTGACTCGAGGAGGCGGCTTGAGAGTCTTCATATTTGACTGTGGCATAAGCCGGCATAAGGTTGACGGCTGAACGATGGAATTGATTGAAAACTGGAGACAATGTGGCAAGTTGATGATCTTTGTGATGCTCATCATATGTCCTTGGCAAATGTTGTGGCCAAATTGAGTGTATATGCCTCTTGACCTATTCTTTGTTATTCTCCCTTGGCCTGGTTCACCTGGTTCTTCCAGGGCCGTTTTCTTCTCTTTTTCCTTTTGCTGGTTCTCGAGTTACTGACTCAAACAGTGGCCGGCTCACCCAGCCTCTCCAGGGACAGCTCGTCAGTGGCCTATTCTCTTGTTTCCTCAATATGCTGAAGCAGACCGGACCGTGGGGCGGCGACTTGCACATGTCCATTGGGCAGCTTGTGTGAGTAGACGTGGCTCTGATTTAATGATGTATATGCAGGAGTCGACCACAAAATGAGAAGACGGCGCGGACGCGTGAGTCGGCTGCAGTTTTATAAAACCATGGGAACGGGCGAGTCAGCCGCGTGGACGGGCGAGTCGGACGCGTTGTGTTTTACTAGGCCACAGAGGTGGCGGCTTGCACACATTTTTGAACAATGCGGTACGGTCGGATGCTGGCGCGTGATAATATTGGCATGAGCTTTATATCCGTGGCATGACGATTGCTCTTGCAGTGAATAATTGTCCTGCATAAAAAACATCGCGAGCCAAAGTAATTGCTCTTTAAAGAATAAAAATGTATCAATAAAAATTGACTGGATGAATTTCACCTGATTTGCCCGTATGATAGATGATCCGTATATAGCAGCCGTGGATAACCTCCAGTAATTTCAACTGCGATTTAACCACTCTCTCCTTCTCTTGCAAAAGGTTATCAATCACAGTACTGCAGCCATTCACGGATAAAATAAGTCTCTTTTCCGGCAACGCATGGTGGAGACCGGCAGAGGCCGGCCACTGTTGAGCGGCAAGTTGAAGCAAGGCGCAGCGGCGACTTGGCGCAGCTCGCGGCGAACCAGTGGCGGCTCAGCAACGAAGGCGGCAGGTCCGTGCTCTAGGTGGAGGTGAGGTGAGGCCACGGCGGCTCACTCGGAGGCGGCAATAGCCTGCGGGCGGCGACTGTTTGAAGCAGAGGCAGCCCACAGCGGTGGCTGAAGAGGCCCCCGGCGGCTCGGTGGAGGCGCGGGATGAGCCGCGGCGGCAAGGCAGCGGTCTGCTCAAGGCGAGGCTGCGGCCATGTGGCCCGGAGGCAACCTCCGCAGAGGTGGAGCCCGGCGACTTGAAGATGAGGCCATAGCACGGCTTGAAACAACGGTTTGAGGCAGGTGGCTCACAACTTGGTGGCTCTCGGCGGCGGGCGGTCTAGTGAGAGGCTGGCAAGAAGCAGCAACGGCGATGGCTCGGTCGCGCCGGTGAGTCCGCAGCAGCGAGGTGTGAAGAGGCCATGGCGGCTGGTGGTGAAGGCGCCCGGGTCACCGGCCGGGACGCATGGGAGCCAGTCGGGTGGAGAGGGCAGTCGGCGCAGGGGCCGGCTCGCAGCAGTGGCTCGCGGCGCGGCAGAGGAGGCGATTTGGCGGTGCAGGCGAGGCCGCTGTGATTTGAAACAGCGGAGGGAGGTACGGCAGCGGCAGGTTGATGCGACGACTTGGAGGCGGCACCGGAGCTGCAGCGTTGCGTCGAGGCTCCGGCGGGGGCGGCTCAGCTAGGCCATGAGTGCAGAGGCGAGGCGGCTTGCACCGGGGCGACTCGGCGCGGACGGCAGAGGCAAGGTGGAGCCGTGGCTAGAGCAGAGGCGGAGGCAGCGCCGGCGGCTCGGTGGAGCCGGCGATGGTAGTGAGGCGAGTCGTGCGGCGAAGCAGGGCGACAAAAGTGAAGGAGGCGAGGCGCGGCGAGTGGAGGCGAGCCGGCGTGCAGGCGCGTTGGAGCGGAGAAGCGCGCAACGGGACCGAGCAGGAGGCGAGGCGGGGAGGAGCCTGACCCGGCCGTGGGTCGAGCCGGCAGGCAGGGCGCGACTGCGGCCGACGGTAGTGGCGGGACGAGACCGCGACCGAGGGCCGGCTCGGCGAGGCCTCAGAGATGGAGGTGAGGCGCGGCGCAGAGCTGACGCAGTGGGGAGAGGCGCGGCAGCGGCGAGGTGAGGCAAGGCGACCACGGCGACATGGGTGGTGAAGACGGCGCGGACCGAGTCAGAGTTGGTCTCCCAGCCGAGGCCCCGGACGAAGAGCTCGTGCAGGGCCGGGCCACGGTCGGCAGTGGCGCGTACGGCATCGAGCACGACCCCGGAGGCGAGCGCCGCAGGAGCGGGGATACATCGACAGCGCAGACACTGACGCCAAAGACGTCGTGGAGGCGATGATGCCGCCGGCAGATGCGGAACTGCCGGAGACACTAGCGTCCATCTCTTTGAAATTCCACCCCCATGGGTCGATTCCGGCTGCCGTTGATGACTTTTCCTTGCGCAATGCCTCTGTTTCTGTCCTTTGCGATCAGCACTTGGCCTCGGTTTAACATATTGATTATCAAAACAGCAGAACAGTAGTATATGGGAGACTGCGTCTGCAAAGGAGACAAGCAGCTAGCAGTCCGCCTCTTGCCAGATCGCCTTTAGTTTCCATATGAAATTAGTAATAGCAGAGTAGCCTGATCCTCAGGACTCTAAACTTGTATTTTGACGTGAAGACGTGGTCGTAATCTTTGACTAGGCGACGCGCGGCTTCAGCGGTTCGTACAACAACTTCTCACAGTTGAATCAAACTTCTGTCGGTCTCGGTTTTGATGGAGGCCGCCGCTGTAAAATTCCTTGAGACATGTAGTGCTTAGGTACATGGAGCAAACCGATCGCGCGGATCAGCTTTGATAGATTCGGTCAGACCTGTGATTTTGCTGGTCACAGGAAAAATGACAGACGATACGCTCGTCGCCTGATGATACTTCTATATTAAATCCTTCCTTGAAGTCCATGTGTGTACAGCGCCTTCGATTGATGCCCTCTAGGCGTGCACTGCTACAATTCTTTTTTCTGGACATGAAACACCAGGTAGAGCCGAGACAGAACTTCAGCGACCGTCGAGAGCGTCTTGACAATTGCTCGATGATGCTGTCAATCGAATTCCTCTCAGTCTCGACTGCAATGCAAGATCCATCTGTCCTCGAATTGACAGATCGCTTGAGATGCGTGCACCGGTGCACACAATAAAACCCTAACTCAAGGTTGTCCCATGCCAGGTTATCCTGCGTAGTGTCACAGCCCTAGCTAGCCTTTGCTTGTCATTGCATTTCATGCATGCATTTCTAAATTCAAATGAATTTGTTGAGGAATGATCAAGCCTCAGAAAGAATTTTTGTCAAATAAGCAATATAAAAATTGCCTCAAATAACTCCAAGAAAATGTTCCTGGAATTCTAAGAAAATATTGGCAAGAGGTAAAATTCAAACCAATATTTTTGGAATCACAGAATTATTTATATTGGGCATTTGAGTTAATCCAAATATTATTTGTATTGGAATTATATTTGTTATATATTAAATACAATTCCAACAATTCTGAAACTTTTTATGTGGCATTGGTTATTTTCATCAAGCTCACATGACAATTTCCAGAATTTACCAAAATGGTTTGGTATTTGTTTCAAACCAGAACAAATGTGAGAAAGTATAAAAGAAAACAAATAAAAGAAAGGCAGAGAGGTTACCTGTGCAGCCCAGTACTGTAGAAGAGGCCCAAGCCCACCTCGCCTCTGTCTTCAACCTCTGCCAGTAGGCAGAGGGAGAGACACGGCACGACGCCGAGCGCGCCACCTCCTGCATCGCGCTGGAGGCCGCTCCACCGTCCTTATCCCGCGCCATGGAGAAGGCCTGGTCGCCGTCTTCCATTTCCCCCTCCTCCCCTCTAGCTCTAGCCCCGACCCCGCCCGAGAGGTAGCCGCCGCCGCCGTTCGCCATGCCGTGGCCACCGATGAAGAACCGCCGCGCTTGCTGGTCCAGCGTCCCCGCCGAGCTCCAAGCTTCATCTTCGGGCAGACGCCACGAGCACGGAAGCACAACGGCTATGAAATCGAGTTCATCCCCGCCGCTGCCTCCCGATGATCGCCGTCGTCGATTCGTAGCACCCAGGCCGTCCCCGAGCCCCCTGATCTTCTCATCGAGCTCAAGGTGGGCCACCGGTACCTTTCCCCCTAGAAACGTCGTTGATTTCGTCCTCTAGCCGCGAGGACCATCGTGGCCGAGAGCTCGACGCCGCCGTGCTTGTCAGCGTCATGCCCAGGACTAGCAAAGCTCGCATCCAAGCTTGCGATCATGATCAGCATGTCTCCAGAAAGCGAACGAGCTCCCAAACACGCTCTGCCGGGCCCTCTGGCGTCGAGCTCCTGGTCGCCCGACTCCGGCCGCCGCACGAGTCATCGCCGTCGCCATCCTAGACCACCCAAGCTCCGTCCGCTTGCTCCCCAAGATGCGCGAGAGCGAGGGCATTCGAATGAGCCCATCCACGCGTCGTTTGGTTGCCGGACGGCGAGTTTCGACGTGCCTTCACCGCGGTTTTGCGTTGCCGGCGTTGAGCCGCCGATGAGGTGACGTGGCCGGGCTAATTAAGCTGCTAACCACCACCCTGAGTCGATGACAGGTGGGCCCAGGTGCCCTGCTAATTTCGGGTTAAGTTAAGTTAAACACGAATTAACCATGTGCCCATGACAGGCGGGTCCCGCACGTCAGGTTTGACCTGGACCCGGGGCTGTTGACCTGCTGACGCCAGCATGGCGTTTTGCTGACGCAATAAATGATTTCTGTAATAGCAATAAATCCAGAAAATGTTTAAAACTTCAAAAATTCATAGTAATTAATATGTAACTCAGATTGAAATAATTTATATATGAAAAATGGTCAGAAAAATCCAATGAATTTGTTAAGCCATTCTCATGCATGTTTGAACAAGTTAACATCACCAACTAGGACATTTTATGATTAGGACAATGTATGAAATATCATTTGGAGTTGGAATTCAAACTTGTTTGAGTTCCACTTCAATTAACTTGGTTAATTATATCATTAGGTCAATCCAGTACCTTAAGTTGCCATGTCATACATCATGTCTGCTGCATTGCATTGAATGTGTTCATTTCCTTGTCTGCCAGTATTGTTCCCTCTCGGTAGACGTTATTCCGACGTTGAGATCGATGCCACCGATGAAGACTCATTGCTGTCTTCAGAAGTGTCAGGCAAGCAACCCCCTTGAGCATATTCGATAGAATCCCACTCTCTCGCTCTTGCTCTCATTTCAATGCATTAGGACAATGCGATTCAACTCCTACTTGTGTTAGATGAACCCACTCCTTTGCATGACCTCTCATTGTCACAATAAATAGCTAAACCAAGAAACCTAGCATACCTGGTAGATGCTTGAGCCATGTTGTGCCATAACCATGTTATGCTTACTATGCTTAGAGTTGTGTCAGGTCTGATTCATCTGGGTGATGAACCGGGGTGAAATGGATGTGTCCTGATGATGAGGGTTAAGTGTTGAACCTGTTTTGGTAAAGGTAGCGATGAGAGGCCATGTAGGAGTACATGGTGGGTTTTCTCATTGAAGCCGCTCATAGGAAGTGAGTTCCGTGTTTGTGTTCCAAGACTAGCTACTACCGCGCATTGGGACCGAAACCAATGGACCCTCTCGGCCTATTAACCTACCCTGTTCTCAGTCCAGGAGTCGCAGTAGTTCGAAACGTTGATAGGTGTGGCACGGCCTGCGAAGTGGATGAACGGCCCAGTCGGGACCGGCTTGGGGCCCTGCTCACAATGTTTGAGGCCGTATTGGAAACCTCGGCCGGACTTCCATTATGGGTTCCAACTCAGATAGGCGATTGCCTTGGACGTGAGTCGTTGTAAGTTAACGTCCGTGGCCGACTCCCTTGCCTGGCTTCCGCTTGAAGGTTGCCGAGGTGCCTTTTTAACGTGCACATAGTCATAGTTGGTGAATATGTGGTGAATATGTGGACTCGTGTGCGATACGCCACCTCAAAGAAAGTACTCATAGTCATAGTATAGGTTAGCCAAGAGTCAAAGTTGGCTTGCTGCAATAAACTCCACAACCCCCTTTGTTGACAATGATGCATATGCAGATATTTGTGATGTAAGTCTTGCTGAGTACCTTTGTACTCACGTTTGCTTATTTATGATTTTGCAGATGAGACTTCAGTCTCATTAGTGATTCTTACGACGTGAAGTTCGATGTTGACCGGATTAGCTTGGGAATCCCAGACAGAGGTCTGGCTCCTTTGGTAGGGTCGTTGTAGCTTTTCTGGCTCTTCCAGCCACTTTTGTTAGATGTCTGTACCCAGACATGTAACTTCCGCTTGTTGTTTGTATGCTCTGAATGTTGGGTCATGTGACCCCTCCTGCTTGTAACATTATACTATGTTGGCTCTTCGGAGCCTCCTAAATAAATGTTATGTTGTAGAGTTTTGTTGTGATGCCATGTTGTATCTACGCATATCGTGCATAGTGCGTGTATGATTGAAATGCATTGGTATGTGTGGGATTCGACACCTAGTTGTGTGCCTTTAGTAGCCTTCTTTATGGGGAAATGCCTCTTTGTGCTTCCATGAGCCTTGGTAGCTTCCTACTGCTCCGGACACATTGAGTGACCGGCGTGTATCCTTCTTTGCTGCTGTGTCTGTCCCTACGGGGATATGTCACGCGGTGTAATGGAGTCCATGTAGCTTGCTACGACTCGTCTACACACGTTGATGACCGATACCTGCATTGTTGGGTTACGTATGCCTGTCCCTGTACGGTTGTGCCACTTGGGTCTATGACTAGTCATGTCGACCCGGGTTCTTTGACGTGTGAATGCTAGCGACATGTTCATATCCGTGAGCCAAAAGGCGCAAACGGTCCCGGCCAAGGTAAGGTGGTAGCAGTGGGTTACACCCGGGTTCTTTGACGTGTGAATGCTAGCGACATGTTCATATCCGTGAGCCAAAAGGCGCAAACAGTCCCGGCCAAGGTAAGGTGGCAGCCGTGGGTTACCGTGCATGAGGCTGCAAAGTGGTGTGACATGTTACAGGCTGTATTGATATGGCTTAGGATAGGGGTCCCGACACGCGGTTACTCCGTGCCGGCTCTTCTCATCCGACTAATCGCGAACTTCTCGATCCTTGAAAACGTCCCTCCAAGAGCACACCACCACCGTGTGGTTGCCCCACGGTGGGCGCCAACTGTCATGGTTTTGTCACGGCAAGATGTCCTCGTGAGAGAACTTAGGTGTGAGGCCATCGCAACTAGGTGGTGTCTTGAGAGGGGTTGGTCGGAATCGAGAGACGCGAGTTTACCCAGGTTCGGCCCCTTTGATGGAGGTAAAAGCCTACGTCCTGCTTTGTGTGTATTGATGATGTGGATGACCTCGATTCCAAGGGTGCCGTATTGCTACCTCTAATATCGAGAGCCTCTAATCTGTCTATCTCTAATGACTTGAACTTGTCCTCCTTGGGGTGCCCTGCCCCTTCTTATATAAGTTGAAGGGGTAGGTTTACATGAAGAGTCCTACTGGGAGTAGTACTAGGACTAGTCTCTCTTGAGTCCTAATTCGGGTCTTGTTTCTCTTGTGAGGGAATTCTTCCTCTTCTTGGGCTTTCTCTGTGAGACGGCCCTCGTGGCCTCTCTATGAGACGCCTTCCGCCGGGGTGCACGCCGGGCCTTGGGCCTTGCCGTCCAGGTTGACTCAATAAAACACGGCGCCCATATGAGCCGCCAAATGATGGCCGGGTCATTCTCGTGGCCGGGTCAAACCGTGGATAATATCCCCGACACCAACCCTCCTTCATCACCAATTCCATGATGCTCCCCACCGGGAGTGAGTAATTCCTTTGTAGGCTCGCTGGTCGGTGAGGAGTTGGATGAGATTCATCATGTAATCGAGTTAGTTTTGTTAGGGTTTGATCCCTAGTATCCACTATGTTGTGAGATTGATGTTGCTATGACTTTGGCATGCTTAATGCTTGTCACTAGGGCCCGAGCGCCATGATTTCAGATCTGAACCGTTTATGTTATCACCATTATATCTATGTTCTTGATCCGATCTTGCTAGTCATATGCACCCGCTATGTGTTATGATCCGTAAACCCTGGGGTGAAAATAATCGGGATACTTTCCGGTGATGACCGTGGTTTGAGGAGTTCATGTATTCATTATGTGTTAATGCTTTGTTCCGGTTCTCTATTAAAAGGAGGCCTTAATAACCCTTAGTTTCCTTATGGACCCCGCTGCCACCGAAGGGTAGGACAAAAGATGTCATGCAAATTCTTTTCCATAAGCACGTATGACTTTTTACGGAATACATGCCTACATTATATTTATGAACTGGAGCTAGTTCTGTGTCGCCCTAGGTTATGACTGTTATATGATGAATATCATCCAACGAATTCACCGATCCAATGCCTACGAGTTTTCCACATATTGTTCTTGCTAGGTTGCTATTTCTATTGCTACTGTTCCAACTGCTACAAAATCATTGCTATCACTGTTACCGTTACTACTACTGTTACCACTGCTATCAAACTATCATATTATTGTGCTATTGATCACTTTGCTGCAGATATTTAATCTCAAGGTGTGGTTGAATTGACAACTCAACTGCTAATACTTGCAAATATTCTTTGGCTCCCCTCGTGTCGAATCTATAAATTTGGGTTGAATACTCAACCCTCAAAAACTGTTGCGATCCCCTATACTTGTGGGTTATCAACCCATAGCCTTCGCGACTGTTGGGTTGTGAGACATGTGGCTAAGGAAGGACCCACCATTCTGACAGGCGCCCCCAGCTACGTAGAACCGTCCTCGGACAAAGGCGAAGTCATGATGATCTACGAGACCTTCACGTCCAACAACCAGCGCAAGTGAGCCCTGCGTGAAATTAATTCTGTTCAACAGGCGCCAACCCGGGGCGCTTGGATTGACACACCGATCACCTTTGATCATAAAGATCAACCGAGGTCAACCCCGAGCAGGTGCCCCGCCGCGCTGGTCCTCAACCCTATTGTAGGCAGCTGCCGACTTTGGAGGGTACTCATGGACAGAGGCAGTAGCTAAATCTGATATATGTAGACACTTTGGACAAAATGCACATTGACAAATCAGGTATAGAACAGAGTGGCACCACCTTTAAAGGTATAATACACGGGCGAGAAGCACGCTGCAGCGGAAAAATAACCCTAGATGTAGTCTTCAAAGCACTGGACAATTACCGCTCCAAAGAGGTCATGTTCCACATCGCCCCTTTCAAGAATGGATATCACGCCCTCCTGGGGCGGGATGCCTTCTCAAAATTCCAGGCAGTACCGCAGTATGGCTACATGAAGCTCAAAATGTCGGGCCCAAACGGGATCATTACTATTTCGAGCGACCCTCACAGAGCACTCAAAGGGTAGAAGTGTGCGGTGGAGTAGAACTGCATGATCAGCTCATCATTCCAGGCAGTCATGTTTGTCCCAACAAACTTGTCGATGCCCATTATCCTAAAGCTCTCACCGATACGTACATCTATTTTACATCATGATTTTCTACTATTATTTATATTATTTTTGGTCATTATTCCACTTTATGATACAATTTTAATACATTTTCTCTCTCAATTTACAAGGATTACATGGAAAGGAACATTGCCGGCAGCTGGAATTCTGGTCCTGAAGTTTCAGCAATTTCTTCTTCATCTAATGAGCTCAAAGTTTCAGCAATTTCTTCTTCCATAGATTCCTGCAAAATATTAGTCTCTTCTTGGGCAGGGACTTCCTCAATAAATTTATCGATAAAGGCATTGTATTCATAATTCTCATAGCTTTATTTAAGTATAGCATAAATTTTAGTTTTGTAAAGAGCATCATCACAATTTTCACACTTTTCAAACAAAGATTCAATTTCATAAGCACCCTTAAAAGCAACAAATTCTTCTATTTGTTCCACATCATAGTAATCATATATACCATTTGCATAAGAAGCCAAGGTTTCATTACCATTAAATTCACATTGAAAGGATAGGTGTGGAGCCTTCATCTTAGAGCAACAAGTATAATCACATCTCAAGCATAAATTCCAAGCATAGCAACACAACATTTTAATTTGATCCCATAAATATTGCCCTTTTTCAGACAGGCGATAATCCCTAAAGTACTCACGTTGATCCAACGTGTCTCCCATTATCAAGTTGAATGGGCATTTCTCAGGATTCTCAAAGTAGTATTTAATGTTTTCCACATAACGAGCATCGAGGGTTTTAGGAGGTTCTCCATCTCCATGAGAAGCAAGTACAACTAATTGTTTTGATATTTCATGTCCCATATCCATAACTAAAGATATAAAACAACTTAGAACTGAAAATAAAAAGTACTTAGAGGTAGAGCAAACAAGAACACACGAGAATACCATCCTACGCTATTGCTCCCCGGAAACGGCGCCAGAAAAAGGTCTTGATAACCCACAAATATAGGGGATCAATTGTACCCTTTTTCGATAAGTAAGAGTGTCGAACCCAATGAGGAGATAAGGGAACAATTAATATTCCCTCAAGTTATATTGACCACCGATACAACTCTACGTGCAACAATGTTCACTATACCTAGTACAAGAAATAAACTACTTTGCGGGAATAAAACTAGAAGTACTTTGTAGATAGTTTTGCAAGATAATAAAGAACATGGAAATAAAAGTTAGGTTTTGTTTTAATAAAAGAACAACTAAGTAAATATAGCGAGTGTGGGAAAGTGGTGGTAGGATTTGTGAGATTGTCCTAGGCAATCGATAACTAGATCGGTAATCATTATTGCAGTTTTATATGAGGGAGAGGCATGAGCTAACATACTTTCCGTACTTGGATCATATGAACTTATGATTGGAACTCTAGCAAGCATCCACAACTAATAAAGGTCATTAAGGTAAAACCCAACCATAGCATTAAGTACCAAGTCCCCTTTACTCCCATACTCAACAACCCCCTTACTCGGGTATAAGCTGTTGTCACCCTCGCTACCCACTATAAGCGAATCATGAATGTATTGTAACACCCTACAACAGGGATCACACACACTTGCACGACACGGAGGGCACCATAGGACAACACCAAAATAAACCACACAACTCAAACCAATCAAGATCATTAATCAACCCATAGGACAAAAAGGATCTACTCCAAGATCATAGGATAGCAACAAATCATTGGATAATAATATGATGCATAAAGCACCATGTTCTAGTAGGGATATAGCTGGTTGCGGGAGAATGGACCACTGTAAATATATGAGGGAAGGTGATGGTGGTGGTGAGCAAGACGGCGGAGTTGTTGGTGTAGATCGCCGCCATGCTAGTTCCCCCGATGGCACTCCGGCGCCACCGGGAGAGAGGGGGAGAGAGCCCCCTCCTTATTCTTCTTCCTTGGCCTCCCCCCTAGGTGGGAGGAGAGTTTCCCCTCTAGTCCATGGCCGCCATGGCTCCTAGAGGGGAGGAACCCCACCGAGATTGGATCTCTCTCTCGCTCTCTCTATTTCTCTTCTGTTCTGCGTTCCTGTTTTTTGGCGTTTCACTGTTTCTTAAATTCCCGGAGATCCGTAACTCCGATTGGGCTGAAATTTTGAGGGATTTTATCTGTGTATTAGCCTCCCCGCGGCCGAAGGACACCCCCAACCGACCTCCAAGGTTCCCACAAGCCAGGGGGCGCGCCCTGGAGGATAGGGCGCGCCCTAGTGGCTTGTGGGCTACTCGCATATCGCTGGCATTGATTCCTTTTCCAAGGAATCACATATATTCCAAAGTAAATCTTCGTAAATTCTTATCACGTTTGGACTTCGTTTGATATAGATTTTCCATGAAACAAAAAGCATGCAACAAACAGGAGCTGACACTGGGCATTGGATCAATATGTTAGTCCAAGAAAACCATATAAATTTTTGCCAAAAGTATATAAAAGTTGTAAAATAATGGCATGAAACATTCAAAAATTATAGATACGATGGAGATGGATCACGCCTCACTTTTTCCGAGGTTACTGGTTTAGCCTGGATGTACTTTGTAAATTTATCTACCATGACGAGTAGATATCTTTTTTTATTGCCCCCTCTAAGTGGCCCGACCATGTCAAGCCCCCAGACTGCATAAGGCCAATTGATCGGAATAGTCCGAAGAGTTTTGGGAGTCATATGACTTTAGTTAGCAAAAACTTGACATCCGATGCGTTTTTCGACCAGTGTTTTCACATCTGCTCGGGATGTTGGCCAATAAAACCCGGCTCAAAATGCCTTGCCGACCAAGGCTCGAGCTACGACATGATGGCTACCCATACCAGAGTGGATCTCCATGAGGAACTATAATCCTTCCTCCTTGGATATGCAGCTTTAGAGGACACGTGTAACACTCTTTTTATAGAGTTCGCCCTCGTGAACTTATTGGCCTTGGATCATTGAATGATCCATCATGCGTCAGTCTGGTCCTCGGGCAGCTCGTTGCGGAGTAGATATGCAAGGAGGGGCTCGGTACATCACACGATTACCGCCATTATTTCATGAGTCGGGGATGTTTCCTTGATAGTCGAGCCCGCAATTATCCCCTTGTCTTTTGCAATGGCCGATGAGGTGTTCTGTCCCAATTTGTTAGACTCGGGTGATGTGCCTCCCTCCTGCCATGCCAAGGATGGCTTATAGAAGCATTCCAGGAAGGTGTTTTTGGGGACGAGGTCGCATTTATCGCCCATCCCGGCGAGGATGTCTAATGCTTGATTGTTGTCCCATGGGATATGGTGAAACTCTAGCCCCTCAAACCAAGCTGAGATTCTTAAGACTGCATTCTAGTATGTTGTCATCTTGGAGCCTTTTGTGTCGAACTTGCCATTAACTTCGAAGATAGCGAGGTTAGAGTCGCCTCGACCTCAAGGCGCCGGCCTTCCATGGAGACTGCTATCTGAAGCCCATGCAACAATGCCTCATACTCAGCTGCATTGTTTGAGTTGGTGTACATAATTTGCATTACATACCGAACGTTGTCACTCGTGGGAGATGTAAGAACCACTCCCGCCCCTAATCCAGCAACCATTTTGGAGTCGTCAAAGTACATCGTCCAATGCGAGTATGTACTGTTCTCTCGCGGGAGCCCATCTTTCGTCCACTCTGCCACAAAGTCGACCAACACCTGAGATTTAATAGCTCGGCGTGGTTGATATATGATTTTGAAAGGCAGGAGCTCTATTGCCCACTTGGTGATTCGTCTGTAGCATCCCTATTGTTGATTATATCATTGAGGGGTACTTTCGCTGCTACAGTTATTGAGCATTCTTGAGAGTGATGCCTGAGTTTCCGAGATGCCATGAACACTGCGTATGCTATCTTTTGATAGTGAGGGTTGTTGGGGAATGAAGCATGGAAAACATAAAATTTCCTACGAACACCCAAGATCTATATATGGAGATGCATATCAACGATAGCGGAGAGTGTGTCTACGTACCCTCATAGACCGTTAAGCGGAAGCGTTTATAACACAGTTGATTTAGTCGTACTCTTGATGATCCAATCGCGATCCGATCCGATTTAGTGCCTAACGGACGACACCTCCGCGTTCAGCACACATGCGGCTCGATGACGTCTTCGCCTCCTCGATCCAGCGAGCGAGGGTGTTGTAGTAGATGGGATCTCCGGCAGCCCAACGACGTGGTGGTGGCGGTGGTGGTGCGATCCCTGCAGGGCTTTGCCAAGCGCTACCGGAGATGCGATCGGAAGATAAAGCGGAGTAGGGAGAGAGGGAGGGCTGCACGAAGGGTTTGGGTGAGGCTGCCCTCCCTCTCCTCCACTATATATAGGGGCAAGGGGGAGGGGGCGCCAGCCCTAGCCCCTTGTGGGATCACTAGAAGAGGCGTCTAGAGGGGGGGGGGTGAATAGACTACTTGACAAATTAAAAACCTAACCTTTTCCCAAGTTAATTGGTTATCAAATTTTAGCAATTCTAACAAGTCTAGTGCACCCTACACATGCTAGTCAACAAGTATGGCAGCGGAAAGTAAGAACAAGCATATGTAAGAGAGTAGAGATAGGAAGATCAAACACAATAGATGACACGAAGATTTTTCCCGTGGTTCCAATAGGTGGTGCTATCGTACGTCCACGCTGATGGAGACTTCAGCCCACGGAGGGTAGAGGTCGCGAGAGTCCACGGAGGGCTCCACCCGTTAGGGTCCATGAAGTAGCAACCTTGTCTATTCCATCACGGCTTCCGTCCACGAAGGACTAGCCTCACTATGGGTAGATCTTCACAAAGTAGGCGATCTCCTTGCCCTTACAAACTCCTTGGTTCAACTCCACAATCATGAAGAAGGAGGCTCCCAAGCGACACCTAACCAATATAGGAGGCACCACCCTCTAAAAGGTAATAGATGTGGTAGTATGATGAACTCCTTGCTCTTGTGCTTCAAAAGATAGTCTCCTCAACACTCAATCATTCTCTCACAGGTTTGGCATGGGTAGAAGAGATTGATTGGATGGAAAGCAACTTGGGGAGGTTATAAAGCAAGATCCATATGGTTGAAGTGGATGATCTTGACCTCAACACAAGGGTAGGTGGCTCTCTCTAAGAAAAATGAATGGGGCAAGTGTAGATATGTTCTGAGTGCTTCCTTTCCGAATGAGAGGTGGTGGAGGGGTATATATAGGCATCTCCAAAAATATAAATGTTACAACATTATTGCCCAACTCGGTGAAACCGAAGTGAAAACTCGGTTGTACCGACTAGTGCAAAATGTGGCAACTTTGGCCTTTTCGGTGAGACCGATATATAAATCTTGGTGGTACCGATATGGGTGACCTAGGCAGTTACCAAAACTCGGTGAGACTGATTCCTCAAACTCGGTGGGACCGATTTTAAGAAATTGGTTAACACAGAGTTGGTCCAACACTCGGTGAGACCGATTCTCAAGACTCGGTGGTACCGATTCTTGAAAATGGCTAACAGAGAGTTGGTCACTGGTTTCGGTTGCACCGAATGGAATGTTGGTAGTACCGAGATGCTAGGGTTTGGTTTGGTTTCTGTCTAGGGTAAAACTCGGTGGATCCGAATGGGAAATGTTGGTGTCACCGAATTTTGACTTTTGGCTTGGGACAGAAGATTTTTGTGGGAAAGTGGGTGAGTATTTTTGGTGGCTAATCTCTAAGCACTTGAGCAACCAGATCATCATATTTACCTGATCCCCTTTTAATAGTATTGGCTTTCCTATGGACTCAAAAGTGACTTCTCACAATGTAAAATGTAGAGTCCTCATTCTTGAAGCATGGCCAATTCTATTCCTTCCTCTCCTTGGTGAGGTTCTCCACATAATCCTTAGCCAATCCTCTCTGTGGACTAAACCTGAAATAAGCTAGGTAAAACTATTAGTCCAAGAGACAATGTATGTTGTCATGAATTATCAAAACCACCAAGGGAGCATTTGTGCATTCAATCTCCCACTTTTTGGTAATTGATGACAGCATACAATCAAACCTTCAAATTAAGATATGCAAGGATATAATGAAGACTTTGAGAGACACATGACTAAGATAGGCTACCCCTAAATGTGTGCAATCCTTTTAAGGGATAGTTGCTTTCGAATGCATGGACACACACATAGTATAAGGGATATGAAGAGTCATGTATATCTTGGCTATAGGCATCAAATATATGTGAATGGGGTGTCTCCATGTTCAAGACTTCACTCTTGCAAACAATATGTGCAAGAAACAAGAGATCATCTTGACCAAGGAGATGATGCATATACTTACCTTGAAGTTCTTGAGCATTCTACCAGTAGGAACACACTTGAGAAAACAATGTTAGGAAACTCAAGAATATTCTACTTATCCAAATGCAAAAATATTCAAGAGTACCAAGATATCGAAGACATATGAAAAATAGAGTTTCTTAAGATTGATATGACTCCAAATCACATTTAGAACTTTCTCCCCTAAGTATGAAATTGTAAATCTTCCTCTCCCCTTGAATCTTAGCATGTAGATATTGGTAGTAGGTAGGGTGAGACAAGTCTAACAAAAATTTATATGCACTCTCTCCTTAAAGTAAGTAGCATGAATTTGGTCTTCTCTCTCTCCCTTGAACATATATTGCTCCCCCTATATATGTTCTCCCCCTTGATATGCCCCCCCTTTAGATTTCTCCCCCTTTGTCAGCAAATGTAAGCTTTGATATTTCTCCCCCTTTGGCATTAATTTCCAATAAGGGCGACACAATGGGTCAGAGGAAAGGGATCATTGAGAGGGAAGGGATCCTTGAGAATAAGGGTCATAGAAAGTAGGGATCCTTGAGAGTAAGGGTCATTGAGAGCAATTGAGACTAAGGGATCCTTGAGTACTTTTATCCCCCTTTTATTATCTGAAAATTTGTTTTTAAGATTTCTCCCCCTTTGACGTAGGGACCCTTGAAGAGAATTTCTCCCCCTACTAGCATAAAAAACTTTATGGTTTCTCCCCCTACTAGCATAAAAAAAACTTTAAGGTTTCTCCCCTTTTTGACAAAGAACTCAGAACATAGCAAAATCGGTGGCTCCGAGGCAAAATGAGTCGGTGGAACTGATATGAGGTTGTGCAGCCTATCTGTAGGATCAGTGACACCGAGTTATCTGGATCGGAGGGTCCGAAATGCAAAATAGAAACTTGGCAAAGTTTGTCAAAAGCATTTTTGTTAGAAAGTCTCAATAAAATGATTTGTAGTGAATTTTCAAAGTGATTTGCAAGGAATATTCAAAGAGATTTTCAATGAATTTTCAGAAAGTTTTGCATGGAATATTCAACTAGATTGAAATTGAGTGGTTCCAAGAAAGCATGCAACTATAAGATGAACCAAACAAGATACTTCATGTCAAAGTTTTCAGAATCGATATTCTAAATCAGATCGGAGCTCCATTGGTAGGATCGTGAGTCGTAGAATCTTAACTACTAGGATCATAGAAACTTAGATTCTATAAGAAAAATCGTAGAATCGAAGGGACTAGTTTGGATCGTAAAGTCATAAGATGCTAAGACTTGAGTCGCGATTCTAACAACCTTGCTTCATCTATATGATGGGCGGTGACTAGGTCACCTATATTAGAGTATATTGAATTAAGGAGCCAAGCAAGAATACTTGATCATAAGTCATACTCTACGTTAAGCTCAAAATGGGGTTACCATTTTTCGATTAAGCATTTTAATGTTTTCATATCACTTGAGTTGCTTTATCTCATGACTTGGAGTAAAGCTATTTCAAGGATATGATCACATACCTTTGAGTGATGTTGATGATGTGGCATGTAGGAGAACTTGTTGTGGATGCTCATTGTTGATGAAGATCATCTTGAGTTGAGAGCTATCCTTGATCGTTTTGGTTCTCTTTTCACCTACATGGGTTAGTCATGCAAGGAAGAACAAGATATATCCAAATGACAAGAATGAAATTTGTTTATCAAGTGGTTGTCAAGGATATGGTTTGGATTGTCTTCTTCCTTCCATCATCAAAGAAGAGTTCTGGATACTTGGCCATGACAAGATTGCTTTTGATGTGAGTTGTTGGCAATCTTGTGGAATCTAGTTCTTCCAAGTACCTACAAAAGGTTAGATGCAATACAAGGGAGAATATATTTCCAAGATATAAGATAGTGTCATATCAAGTGTAACATGGAATGGTCATGTACGCTCATGCCCTTGCATGCATCTGAGTGAGTCTAGCTCAAGTTTGAAGCATCAATGATGTTCAACTCACTCCTCGAGTGACAAAATAGTTTCTCATCAAGTGGCTTAGTAAAGATATCGGCCAATTGCTTGTTGGTGCGAAGATGTTTGAGATTAATGTCCCCTTTGGCAAAATGATCATGAATGAAATGATGACGAACTTGAATATGTTTAGTTAGAGAATGTTGCACGAGATTATGAGCAATCTTAATAGCACTCTCATTGTCACACAACAATGGAACATGTCTCACATGGATTCCATAATCCTTAAGAGTTTGAGTCATCCATAGCAATTGCGCACAACATGATCCGGCGGCAATGTATTCCGCTTCGGCGGTGGATAGAGATACCGAGTTTTGTTTCTTGGATGACCAATGCACAAGAGATCTACGAATAAATTGACATGTACCCGAGGTGGATTTTCTATCAACCTTATCTTCGGCATAGTTCGAGTCGTAATAGCCAACAAGGTTAAAAGAAGATCCCTTGGGATACCAAATGCCAAAGTTTGTGTATGTATCAAGTATCTCACAATTCTTTACATGGCCTTAAGATGACACTCTTTAGGAGGGGCTTGATATCTAGCACACATGCACACACTAAGCATAATATCAGGACGGGAGGCACATAGATATAGCAATGAACCAATCATTGGTCGATAAACCTTTTGATCAACCGGTTTGTCCTCCTTGGTGAGGTCAACATGTCCACTAGTAGGCATAGGAGTTTTCATACCTTTACACTCTTGCATGTTGAACTTCTTGATCAAGTCCTTGGTATACTTGGTTTGAGAGATGAAAGTTCCTTCTCTTGTTTGCTTGATTTCCAAACCAAGGAAAAATTTCAGCTCACACATCATGGACATCTCATATTTGTCGGACATCAACCTTCCAAATTTCTCACTAAATTGTGGGTTAGTAGATCTAGAGATAATATCATCCACATAAATTTGGCACACAAATAATTCACCATTAACTCTCTTTGTGAATAAGGTTGCATCAATTTTACCAATTTCAAAACCTTTTTCGATAAGAAACTTCGTTAAGCATTTATACCAAGCTCGTGGAGCTGCTTAAGACCATAGAGAGCTTTATGAAGCTTGTAAACATGGTTAGGTTTCTTAGGGTTCACAAAATGAGGGGTTTTTTATCATAGACATCTTCCTCAATCTCACCATTTAAAAATGCACTTTTAATATTCATTTGATAAAGAGTGATATCATGGTGATTAGCATAAGCAAGAAGTATACGTATAGCCTCAATTCTAGCAACGGGGGCATAGGTCTCACCGTAGTCCATACCTTTGACTTGGGTGTAGCCTTGAGCCACGAGACGCGCCTTGTTGCGTACGACTTGACCATCTCCGTCTTGTTTGTCCAAAACACCCATTTGGTTCCGATGATGTTTCTCCCGTCCTTGGGCTTCTCCACTAGTGTCCACACTTCGTTCCTCTTGAAGTTGTGTAGCTCTTCGTGCATAGCATTCACCCACTCCGGGTCCTGCAGAGATTCTTCTACATTCCAAGGCTCAATACTAGAGATGAATGAATGATGCTCACAAAAGTTAGCCAATCGAGTTTTGGAGCGAGTTATTCTCCCAGTTTGTATGTCATCGAAGATTTGCTCTAAAGGATGATTTTTGTTCACTCTTGCTCGAACTCGAGGTAGCTTTTGCTTGTTGGTCGGTGGAGCTTCTTCTTCATTGTATTTGAAGGTGTCGTTGCCTTGAGGTGGTGGTGAAGGTGGTTGTGGTGGATCATCATGATGAACTTCTTCCTCCTCTTCATCATGTCGTGTGCCGCTTGTGGATGCCTCCATGTCATGTTGAGGTTCGCCTTGACGCGAAGTAGGGGCTTCCACTTGGGTCAAAGAAGTACTTTCCTTCACCTCCATGGGACAAATCTTGCAGATGGACAAGTCTTGGATAGCTTCCGAAGGTTCCTTATCTCCTACATCATTTGGCAATTGTTCGATTGCGAACCATTAGATTCATCAAACTTCACATCTACCATCTCTTCAACCTTTCAAGTGAAGTTTTTGTAGACACGGTAAGTGTGAGAGTTTGATCCGTAACCGAGTAGGAAACCTTCATGAGATTTAGGAGCAAATTTAGTACGACGATACTTATCAAGAATGTAACACTTGGAGCCAAATAACCGAAAGTATCCAACTTGGGGTTGTTACCGGCGAGTAGCTTGTATGCCATTTTACCGAGAAGCTTGTGAAGGCAGAGTCGGTTCGTAGCATGGCAAGTTGTTTCCACGACTTCTGCCCAAAAGTGTCTTGGCTTCTTGTATTCGTCGAGTATCTTCTAGCCATCTCTATAAGAGTCCGGTTCTTCCTCTCTGTCGGTGTCAAAACCGGCGGATCTCGGGTAGGGGGTCCCGAGCTGTGAGACTAGGATCGATGGTAACAAAGGGACGAAGGAGACGATATTTACCCAGGTTCGGGCCCTCCTATGGAGGTAAAACCCTACGTCCTGCTTGATTATATTGATGGTATGAAGGTTACAGAGTTGATCTACCTCGAGATCGACTAGCTAAAACCCTAGATGAGTTTCTGTGTCCTATGATCTAAAACCCTCCCGGTTTATATAGACACCGGGGGGTATTAGGATTTACACATGGTGGGCCTCCTGCCGAGGATTGAGATGGCGATTTCCTCTTCTTGACTTGGAGTGCACGACGTGCCTTCGGGACTTCCTTCTGGAAAGTGGAGTCTTGATGTGTCCGGCCCTTCTACAGAGAATGGCCCGTCGAGCCGGCCTATTGAGAGATGAGCCGGCAGCCCGAGGACCCCTTAGTCCAGGACTCCCTGAGTAGCCCCCGAACTAGCCCCCAACGCCAAGGGTCTCAGCTCCAGCTGCTTCGCATGATCTGAGTCTTCGGCTTGCGGGGCAAGTTCTTCTTCCCTTTACTTGATCGGCTGAGACTAGTTCGGTTTCCGATGACACGTATTTCTTCCGATCACATGATTGACCGAACACCATGAATTGCTTAACCCCGAAGGCCAACCGCCAAAGCGTAAACAGTGTTTTCTGACACCCCCCTCTGACGAAGGGTTGTGGCCTACCATGACCACCGAACCAGTTATGAAAACTCGATTCGCGGTCCGGGGCCGTTTTTTCAGCGACACGACTTATCAATGCGCTGATCGTGCTCCGTTTCACACGTGATATGATTAATCTCCACACGCACATAACGGCACACTTGTCTTGGGAAGCGGAGGGATTTGCGGCACGGTAAGCGAGGCTAATCGGTGACACATCCCATAAAAAGGAAAAAAACCCCAAGGCCTATTCACGCTTCCCATTCGCATCCTTTGCCTCCTCAATCTCTCCGAGCCCCGAGAGCCCAGATCCAGTTCTTCCTCACCCTTTCCTCCGAGCTTAGCCATGGCGGGTTCTGGCTCCAACGGCAAGTGGGAGGCCTCCACGGTCACTGACTAGGATATCCGGGACCTGAAGCAGGCCGGCTACCTCCCCGCCAACGTCTTCCACTGCGCCCCGGAGAAGAACCAGGTGATTCCCACCCCCAAGGCAGGCGAGAGGGTGGTGTTCGTCCCCCACTTTATTCGGGGACTGCGCTTTCCGCTCCACCCCTTTGTGAGGGGTCTCATGTTTTTCTACGGTCTGGACTTCCACGACCTTCCGCCGAACTCCTTCATGCACATATCGTCATTCATCATCGTTTGCGAAGCCTTTCTGCGGGTCGAACCGCACTTCGGCCTGTGGCTCTAGGTCTTCAACGTCAAGCCAAAGACCGTGGCAAGCGAGCACGCAGACTGCGGAGGGGCGGTCATTAGCAAACTCCCCCATGTCGAGTGGCCATCTGGTACCTTCATCGATACGATCAAAACCTGGCAGAAGGAGTGGTTCTACATCACCGAGCGAAGGGACGAGAGCTGGGCGGCCCCCGCCGAATTCAGATCTGGGCCCCCCACGAGATTGACCTTGTGGCTCAGGAAGGGCCTCGACTGGGGGTCAGATGCTGAAGTTAAGCTGCTGCAGAAGCGCATCACCTCGGTGATCGAGGCGAAGGTGGAGCTGGTCAACGTGGTCCAGGTCATGCTCCACCGCCGTATCCTCCCCTGCCAACGCCGGGCATCCCCCATGTGGGCTTACCGTCCTGACGACGAGCCTACTGTGCGCCAATTCTTCCACACCACCCCGGAGAAGCTGTGGAAGGCTTTGTTCATGCCTCAGAAGAGCTGGCCGGCCAATGAAGAGGATACGGGCCTAAGCACCAACAATCCCCCGACCAAGGTATGGTATAACTTTAATCCGGTGACTCTGTTTCTTCGGCAAAAAGACTGAACGCCTTCTCCCTTACCTTAGCAGAAGTGGTTTAGCAAAACCGCGAAGGTTAACTGCCCGGCTCCACAACCCGAAGACCCCAGGTCGGAGCTGTTGGCGGCGATGCTTGTTGTGGCGCCGTACTCGGCGCCCGAGAAGAAGGAGAAGAAGAACAAGACCAGAGGGGGCCTCCGTATCAAGGACCAGCCGGACGCCGTGTCCAAGGAAACCCACGCCTCTTCCAGTCATGAGGAGGAGCAGGATGACGGGGGGAAGGAGTCCCCCCCCCCCCGCAAGAAAGAGGGCGGCGTCATCGGACGCCGCGGAAGAGGCAGCTCCTCCCGCCCTGAAGAGGGCATGCCGGGCGAGGTTGATCCTGCCCGACAGCTCGGATTCTATCACAGAATCCGAGGAATTTGAGAGGGTCCCCCGAAGGAATCCAAGGGTCAAGCCCCCCGCTCAAAGGTAATGAATCCGAGGACTCACTGAGTTATTTACACAAAGTCTTCAATGTTTTAAGTACAAGAATATCTCGCAGCCCCCCGCGCGTCCTCCCTACCGACCAAATATCAGATGGGGAGTCTCCACCCGCCGAACTGGCGGAGAGCGGGACCGCATCGCACCCTACACCTCCGGGGGTTGCGAAGGTTACCGCGGAGGTGTCATCAAGCCAGGCTCCGTTGGAGCCGAACACTGGCGGAGGAGGTGACCATGCCATGGCCGAGGCTGATGCCACGGCCGCCGAAGGCCAGGGAGAGAAAACTCCCCAGGCTAATGAGGACCAGGGGGAGAATGCTCCTCCGGTAGCCGAAGAGGAAGGGCGAAGAAATGCCCAGTCCCCTCCGAGGACGTCTCCGGAGCACTCTGTGCCTCCGGAGTTACCGGTTCAGTCCCCGATCAGAGATCGGACTGCCCGGTCACCACCGATGCCACCAACGGCCAGGTGGCCGGTTATGGAGGAGGCGCTAGCAAGCGCCCCCATCTCCGAGGATTACCACACTCTTATGGGTGCGGTTTTACAAGGAATTCAGTCCGTTGACAACGGACTGAAGGAGGCCTTCAACGGTCTCTTGGCGGGCTTCAAGGTGAGTCAAGTAATACACTTTTCCCGAACAATGTTAATTTGACATTTTGTGCTATCACTTTATATATGTACTAGCCCCCGAGCCCTGGATGGGTATGCAAAAACGCATCCGGGGGTCAAATAGTGAGGAATGAATCAATGATGCACAAGGCACCATTTAGTCCTGCAATGTTCGGAAAAGTCCTTGAAAGGCCCGAACATGGAGTCATATCCTTCATAGTTCGGGGGTTTGAATCGCACATAACTAGATGCATATTTTTTGTTTTTTTTGCAGGCCTCGTCATCGGCGGCGGCCGTTAATACCGCTGAGCTGACCGAGCTAAATCGGAAGCTCAAGATCTCCGACGAGGAGCTGGATAGCCTTAACAAGCGGTTCGACGAGGCACAAGGTAAGCCATTGTAATTTCCGAGCTATATATCGGTAATGATCCGCCCCGATAACCCGGCGTAATTAGTTAGCTATTGCTCCTGCAGCTTCAGCTGCGGAGGTTGAAAAACTCAAGGCCGAGCTCCAGGACATGAAGCGAAAGGCCGAGGAGGAGAAGACGGCCGCCGAACAAGCGGCAGCCGCGCTGTCCACTTTGAAGGCTGCAAGCGCCAAGCACGAGGCTCGGGTGGAGGAGGTGCAGCAAGAGCTCAAGGATGCCGGCACGAAGTGCGAGGCCCTTGAGTAGAAAGGCAAAGAACAAGCCGCCGAGCTAGCCGTTCTGAAGTCCGAGCTCCAAAAGGAGCGGGTGGAGCGGCGGTCTGCACAAGAGGATATTCGCCAAGTCAAGACTGTCATCGATGGTAAGTCGTATTCACGGCAATGCACCTTTGGTGGTAGCAAGTTTACTTTGCTCACCCAGGTGTGGCGTTCCTTAGGCATCTGTGCGGACCTCCATAAGAGTGCGGCGGATGCGAACAAGTTTTATGCTTCGCGGGCATAGGAGGATGAGACCCGGCTATTCTGGGCAAAGTTTGAGTCCCCCGAGCACTCTTCTCTCCTCGTCGAGCAAATGAAGCAACTGGTGGAGATGCGCGGAGTGGCGGATCCGGCCATGAAGGACCTCTGCATACGTATGTGGCCCGATGAGCCATTGCCGAGCAGCTACTTCGGCTTAGTGCAGAAGTTGTGCGAAGCTGCGCCTCGGGTTGATGCGCTGAAGCGTTCTACGTGCATCGAGGGCGCGCGGATGGCCTTTGCGAAGACCATGGTGCATTGGCCGAAGCTCAAGCCAACCGAGATGGCTACCGCACCTCCACCTCCTGGAAAGGAGTATAGGCGCCCCGAGCGGTACTTCCCAGCAGTGATGGAAGGTGCTCGGGCAATAGAGGCTCAATGCTCCAAGGACGTTTTTTATGAATGAACGCGTTGTAGTATGCCCGAAGACTTTTAACGCTTTATAACTAGTGATGTATGGTTTATCATGTCTTATAAATAATTTATGTTTATTTACACTCCTATGTGGCCGGTTCATCCGAAAGCAGCGAGTCGTCGGCTTCAGCCCCCACGTAGATACTACGCGGGGTGTCTCTGTATCCACACTTTTACCCTTAGCCGAGGTATCGGCGCCCGAAGGCGGTAGTGCGAGCAGGACAAGGCAATCGGACTATGGTGCTCTATCGCTTTCACTTAGCCGTGGGAGTGTAGAAAAATGCGGGGGCTGATAACTAGCCCCCAGTGTGATGTTCGAAGCCGAAGCCAGCATCACATGGTTTGTACAAGAACGAAACCCATCGTATAACACGGAAGAACCTCTATCGATCTTTTAGTATGACACTTATGCTCGGATTCGCAGACCGGTTCTCGCTTACTATGACAGTCAGTTTTTGGCTTTCTCCCCTGAGGTGCTTGACCAGACGAACTGGAAGCACAATCGCAGTGGTTCTCCCTTTGCCCTTTTAGCCGAATGAGCAGAACGTAAGAGGGCAAACACAGGAGCCGGGCAACCCAACTATTGACCCAAGACATAGTTCGGATCCGATGCATATAAAGCAAAACCCAAGACGCCGAACACACAACCAGTTGTGCTGGGGTGATGTTCAAGGCGATTTTTAAATTCGAGCCCCCGGTCTATTAGCCGGTTGCATCATAATATATACCGAACAGTTTTCGCAAGAAGCGTGACCAAGGGAAGAACAGAGGATGTATAAAAGACAACGAAGTGGCCATATATAATGGTTTTGTACGTGCTCAATAATTCTTATAACTTGGATTGCCGAAGCCACTGTTTACAGGTATGTGAAATATAAAGTTTACAGAGGGGAGGCTGTACCAGGAGTCTTCGATTGATGACATGACGTCTTCGATGTGCCTTGTCGCCTGTCCGTTCATATTCCTCTGGGGGGTTGCATCTCTTTTAGGAGTGATGCTGTCGCCGAGCGGACCTTGGGAAGAAGGTCTTGATAAGTCTCCGAAGTGTGGATGAGCTTTACACCTTTAGCAGGTCCTCGATGGTACCTGTGTTTTGTCCGAGGACGTTTATTGGTATCGGTCGGTCCAGCCGAACACTTACCATTTGATGGTTCTTCCCCATTGCTACCCATGGAATCTTGAGCGCGAAGTTGTGCCTTCTTGGCACGTGTTTGGCGGTCGTTAGGGCTGTGCAATGGGGGGGGGTATCCCTATTTCTGGGGCGTAGAAGAGTCTGGGAGTTCGGATTGAAACCGAACTCGTTTGTCGACCTTACGGGCCTTTATGGCCAATTTGGGTGTTTGCCGGCCATCCTCATAATGGAATTAGGCCGCCGGGGCCAATGCATGCTCATCAGTTCAGAGGGAACGCTCTGTGTTGCCGTTGACGGTGATGACCCCCTTGGGACCAGGCATCTTTAGCTTGAGGTATGCGTAATGTGGGACGACATTAAAGCGAGCGAACGCTGTTCGGCCGAGCAGGGCGTGGTAGCCGCTGCGGAAGGGGACGATGTCGAAGATCAATTCCTCGCTGCGGAAGTTGTCGGGCGAACCGAACACTACCTCCATGCTAACAGAGCCTGTGCACCGGGCTTCGACACCTGGGATCACTCCTTTAAAGGTAGTGTTGCTAGGCTTTATCCTTGACGGATCTATGCCCATCTTTTTCACCATATCTGAGTAAATCAGATTGAGGCTACTTCCTCCGTCCATTAGGACTTTAGTGAGGTGATACCCATCGATAATGGGGTCTAGGACGAGGGTCGCCGAACCTCCGTGACGGATACTGGTCGGGTGATCTCGTCGATCAAAAGTAATCGGGTAGGCCGACCATGGGTTAAACTTTGGGGCTACATGCTCTACGGCGTAGACCTCTCGAAGGGCGCGCTTCCTCTCCTTTTTAGGTATATGAGTGGCGTATATCATGTTCACAATTTTTACTTCTGGAGGGAATTTCTTCTGACCTCCATTGCTCGGACCGCGGGGCTCCTCGTCGTCCTCGCTGCGTGGGCCTTTGCCCTGGTCCTCGGCTGCGAGTTTGCCGACCTGTTTAAACACCCAACAGTTACGGTTGGTGTGGTTGGCGGGCTTGTCCGGAGTGCCATGGATCTGGCAAGGTCTCGCCATGATCTTGTCCAGCGGGGTGGGTCCGTCGCGGTTGCCTTTAGGAGGCTTTTTCCGCTGCCCAGATCTTGGGTTGCGGAAACCGGCGTTAACGGCCGTGTCATCGGCGTCGCTAGTGCTGTGCCGGCGTTTGTTTTTGTTACGTCGTGGTTTCCCGTTTCCATCCCGGACTTCGGAAGTACCGGGGTCTTCGGGGTTGTGGCTTCGCCTTGCTAGCCAGTTATCCTCGCCCGCGCAAAAGCGGGTCATGAGCGATGTGAGGGCAGACATGGTCCTGGGTTTATCCTGACCGAGCTGGCGAGCCAGCCACTCGTCCCGAATATTGTGCCTGAAAGAGGCTATGGCTTCGGCATCTAGGCAATCGACGATCTGGTTTTTCTTGGTCAAGAACCGGTTCCAAAATTGTCGAGTGGACTCTCCTGCCTTTTGCACGACATTGCTTAGGTCGGAAGAGTCCGAGGGCCATACATAGGTGCCCTGGAAGTTAGATCGGAATGCATCCTCGAGGTCCTCCCAGCTCCCGATAGAGTTTTTGGGGAGACTGTTTAACCAGTGCCGAGCTGGCCCCTTAAGTTTAAGGGGTAGGTACTTGATGGCGTGGAGGTCGTACCCTCGTGCCATGTGAATGTGGAGGAGGAAATCCTCGATCCACACTGTTGGGTCAGTTGTTCCGTCGTATTGTTCGATGTTCACGGGTTTAAACCCTTCCGGGAACTGATGCTGCATCACCTCGTCAGTGAAGCATAGTGGGTGGGCAGCGCCTCTGACCCTGGCTATATCACACCGGTAGTCGGCGTCTGTTCTGTCCTGGTTTTGGTCCCGAACTCTATTGGTTCGGTCGTGCCAGGGCCGGTACTCATCCCGTCTACCCGGGGAGTACCCTCTAGATCCGTAGATGGATCTCGTGCGGCCTGTTCTATCATCCAGGTCATGTCGCAGGTCATACCTGTCGTCAGGCTCCATTGGTTCTTTTCCCCTTCTGTGGGGTATCGCCGGCCTATAACCGGCCTCGCCAGCCGTCCTATCTCGCCCTCGGGGAGGGAGGTCTGGCTGGTCGTATGGAGTGTGCCTGGGGGACGGCGTGTTGGGGAGCTCGTCGTCGAATTGCGGCAGCAGCCGCGGGCGGGGGTAGCTCTTGGGTTGATCCCATAGACCGGCGCCGTGTTCTTCCTCGGCTGATAGAACCCTTGTCCATCTATCATTGAGGGTGTCTTGTTCGGCCTTGAGTTGCCGGGCTTTTGCCTTTAGGCTTCGGGCAGTCGCTAAAAGCTGTTGCCTGAACCGTTCATGATCCTCAATGGTTTCGGGGACGATGATGTCCTCGTTGTCCGGGCTATCCTCCTCCTCTACAGGGGGGAGGTAGTTGTCATCCCCGGAGTCATTCGGATCTTCGGGGTCGCGCTGGTCCTCCGGCCTTTCTTGGTCCTCCAACGGATACTCGGGGATATCGGGATCGTCGAGGTCCTCCGGGGTATCGTTTTCCCCGGTGCCGGCAATAGCTTCCCTTCCCTTTTTTTGTCTTTGATCGCTTACGCGGTTTTCGGTGCCTTGACGGCGCGTCACCTGAGTCATCGCCATTGTTAGCTGGTGTGCGCTTGCCATTACCGGATGGCGTTTCCACCGTGTAGACGTCGTAGGTGGAGGTGGCGGTCCATCGCCCGGTGTTAACGGGGGTGGGAGTGCGATCATCTTCTTCCATGTCATCTGCCTCTTCGGAGGCGTAGTCCAACATATCGGTTAAGTCTTCGATAGTGGCTACTAAGTGGGTGGTGGGTGGGACAAAAATTTCCTCTTGACCCGCCTCAAGACCGATCTGGGTGTGGATTGGGATTGGGTCATCAGTAGTTTTCATCAAGGAGATCCGATCTAGAGCTTCGCAGAGTGTCGAGAGCTCGATCGGGTCAATCTGCCCGGCGCGTCTGGAGTTAACCTCTGACGTGTCCGTACAAGAAGTGTATTCGGCAGGGTTTGATGCCCGGCCATCTGGCGCTATAGCCGGATCCGGACCTAAGTCCAGACCGTCATCGGGATTAGCCCCGTGACCGGGATTGAAAGCGACATCCGAGGTTAAGGCCTCGGAGTCTTCGGGCGCGTCGGGTGAGACTGCGAGCCCGATGAGCAAGAGATATCCCCGAGGGTCGACGGAGAACTCTAAGTTCCCGAACCTGACTTCTTGATCAGGGGCGAAACTCCCGACCCGGCCGAGGCGGTCGGTCGGGTCAGCGTGCAGCACGATGCTGCCGAAAGCGAAGATCTGTCCAGGGACAAAGGAGTCCATGCCGCGGACCTCTTCGTTGATGAAGACGCGAGCCATCGATTCCTTGGGCGATCACAGTGGAACTCTCAATGAAAGCACCAATGTCGGTGTCAAAACCGGCGGATCTCGGGTAGGGGGTCCCGAGCTGTGAGACTAGGATCGATGGTAACAAAGGGACGAAGGAGACGATGTTTACCCAGGTTCGGGCCCTCCTATGGAGGTAAAACCCTACGTCCTGCTTGATTATATTGATGGTATGAAGGTTACAGAGTTGATCTATCTCGAGATAGACTAGCTAAAACACTAGATGAGTTTCTGTGTCCTATGATCTAAAACCCTCCCGGTTTATATAGACACCGGGGGGTATTAGGGTTTACACATGGTGGGCCTCCTGCCGAGGATTGAGATGGCGATTTCCTCTTCTTGACTTGGAGTGCACGACGCGCCTTCGGGACTTTCTTCTGGAAAGTGGAGTCTTGATGTGTCCGGCCCTTCTACAGAGAATGGCCCGTCGAGTCGGCCTATTGAGAGATGAGCCGGCAGCCCGAGGACCCCTTAGTCCAGGACTCCCTTACTCTCAACAACTCCATTTTGGTGAGGCATGTACGTAGCCGAGAACTCATGTGAAATCCCTTCTTCATCAAGAAAGGAATCCACATTCGTGTTCTTGAACTCCGTTCCATTGTCGCTCTGAACTCTCTTGATCTTCACGTCAAACTGATTTTGAGCCTTGCGAGCGAAGTTCTTGAAGATCTTTTGCACCTGCGACTTATCATCAAGAAAGAATACCCACGTAAATCTGGAAAAATCATCAACTATAACTAGACCAAAGGAATTTCCACCGGGGCTCTTGTAAGCATTGGGACCAAAAAGATCCATATGAAGCATCTCGAGTGGTCTCCTAGTAGTCATGACATTCTTTACGGGATGACTTCCACCTACTTGCTTTCCAGCTTGACAAGCACTAGAAAGTCTATCTTTGTCAAAGATAACATCTTTAACACCAAGTATGCGATCACCTTTGATAAGCTTGTCTAGATTACGCATACCAACATGTCCTAGTCTTTTATGCCAAAGCCAACCTTTACAAGATTTTGCAATAAGACAAGTGCGAGGTATGGATCTCTTAGTGAAATCAACAATGTATAGATCACCTCTATGGAAACCGGTAAAGACCATGCTATGATTGTCTTGACAAAACACTTGGCAATCTACTTTTGTAAATAGCACATTAAAACCAAAGTCGGCAAGTCTAGATACTAAAAGAATATTGTAACCAAGGGATTCAACAAGGATGACATTTTGAATGGAGCTATCATGAGATATGGCCACCTTACCAAGGCCGAGTACCTTACCCTTGGATTTTCTCCAAAAGTCACATACCTTCGTGGTCCATGGTTTGGTGTGATCTCTTGAAAGATGTCTCTATCTCCGGTCATGTGATCAGTGCATCCACTGTCGAGAATCTACTCTTTTCCTCCGGACATGTAATCCTTGAAGTTTGCCATGATACTTAGATTCTTCATAGTCTTCTCGTACTTGATGTCGAACAACTTGGATATTGTTCTCCAAATCATTCCACAAAGTATAATCACATTCAAAATTCTTCATTTGATCAAACACAATTCTAGGCAATCCTCTAATGATAAGATTAACAATTCTTAGATTACGAAACATATCAATTTCCTCTTCGTGTGTGGGATGTAAAGGGTCAATGGGAGGTATATAGGGGTTCCTAACATACTTGCTCAAATGGAATTCATTGAATAACTCAAGCATCTCATATTTCCATTGACTATAGTACTCCCCATCGAGAACGGGCACTCTATAACTAAGACTCCCCAAACTAGACACATCCATTTTCCTCCAACGGTGATGAGACCGAAGCTATGGAGAGCAAAGCTCTGATACCAATTGTGGGATCACTTGAAGAGGTGTCTAGAGGGGGGTGAATAGACTACTTGACAAATTAAAAACCTAACCTTTTCCTAAGTTAATTGGTTGGCAGATTTTAGCAATTCTAACAAGTCTAGTGCACCCTACACATGCTAGTCAACAAGTATGGCAGCGGAAAGTAAGAACAAGCATATGTAAGAGAGTAGAGATAGGAAGATCAAACACAATAGATGACTCCAAGATTTTTCCCGTGGTTCCGATAGGTGGTGCTATCGTACGTCCATGCTGATGTAGACTTCAACCCACGGAGGGATCCACCCGTTAGGGTCCACGAAGTAGCAACCTTGTCTATTCCATCACGACTTCCATCCACGAAGGACTAGCCTCACTATGGGTAGATCTTCACGAAGTAGGCGATCTCCTTGCCTTTACAAACTCCTTGGTTCAACTCCACAATCACGAAGGAGGCTCCCAAGCGACACCTAACCAATCTAGGAGGCACCACCCTCCAAAAGGTAATAGATGTGGTAGTATGATGAACTCCTTGCTCTTATGCTTCAAAACATAGTCTCCTCAACACTCAATCACTCTCTCATAGGTTTGTCATGGGTAGAAGAGATTGATTGGATGGAAAGCAACTTGGGGAGGCTAGAAATCAAGATCCATATGGTTGGAGTGGATGATCTTGACCTCAACACAAGGGTAGGTAGCTCTCTCTCAGAAAAATGAATGGGGCAAGTGTAGATCTGTCCTGAGTGCTTGCTCTCTGAATGAGAGGTAGTGGAGGGGTATATAGAGTCATCTCCAAAAATCCAACCGTTACAACATTATTGCCCAACTCGGTGAAACCGAAGTGAAAACTTGGTTGTACCGACTAGTGCAAAATGTGACAACTTTGGCCTTTTCGATGAGACTGATATATAAATCTCGATGGTACCGATATGGGTGACCTAGGCAGTTACCAAAACTCGGTGAGACCGATTCCTCAAGCTCGGTGGGACCGACTTTAAGAAATTGGTTAACAGAGAGTTGGTCCAACACTCGGTGAGACCGATTCTCAAGACTCGGTGGTACCGATTCTTGAAAATGGCTAACAGAGAGTTGGTCAGTGCTTTTTGTTGCACTGAATGGAATGTTGGTAGTACCGAGATGCTAGGGTTTTGTTTGGCTTCTGTCTAGGGTAAAACTCGGTGGATCCGAATGGGAAATGTTGGTGTCACCGAATTTTGACTTTTGGCTTTGGACAAAAGATTTGTGTGGGAAGATGGGTGAGTATTTTTGGTGGCTAATCTTTAAGCACTTGAACAACCAGATCATCATATTTACCTGATCCCCTTTTAATAGTATTGGCTTTCCTATGGACTCAAAAGTGATTTCTCACAAAATGTAAAATGTAGAGTCCTCATTCTTGAAGCATGGCCAATTCTATTCCTTCCTCTCCTTGGTGAGGTTCTCCACATAATCCTTAGCCAATCCTATTTGTGGACTAAACCTGAAATAAGCTAGAAAAAACTATTAGTCCAAGAGACAATGTATGTTGTCGTGAATTATATGAAAACCACCAAGGGAGCATTGGTGCTTTCACCCCTCGACCAAGGGATGGGGCGGCGACCCAAGGGGGTGGAGTAGCCCCCAGGTGATGGAGGCGCCCCCCTTAGGGTTTCCCCTCCACCAGCCCTAGCCGCATGGGCCTAGGGGGAAAGGGCCGCCCAGCCCACCAGGGGCTGGTGCGCCTCCCTCTCAGACCAGGTGGCCCTCTGGGGTGGGTGGACCTCTCCCGGTGGATCCCCGAAACCCTTCCGGCATTCCCGATACACTACCGAAAGTGCCCGAAACTTTTCCAGAGCCGGAATACAACTTTCCCATATATGAATCTTTACTCGCGGACCATTCCGGAGCTCCTCGTCACGTTCGGGATCTCATCCGAGACTCCAAACTAAATTATGTCACCAACATACACATCCCAATAATAGTCTAGCGTCACCCAACATTAAGCTTGCAGACCCTACGGGTTCAAAAATCGTCTAGACATGACCGAGAATCCTCTTCGGTTAATAACCAATAGCGGGACCTGGATTTCCATATTGGTTCCTACATATTCCACGATGATCTTTATTGGTCGAACCACGATGTCAAGGATTCAGTTAATCCCGTATGCAATTCCCTTTGTCCATCGGTATATACTTGCCCGGGATTCGATCGTTGATATCTGCATACCTAGTTCAATCTCATTACCGGCAAGTCTCTTTACTCATTCCATAATACAAGATTCCATGACTAACTCATTAGTCACATTGCTTGCAAGCTTTTTGTGATGTTGTATTACCCATAGGGCCCAGAGATACCTCTCCGTCATACGGAGTGACAAATCCCAGTCTTGATCCATGCCAACCCAACAAACACCTTCGGAGATACCTGTAGAGCATGTTTATGATCACCCAGTTATGAAGTGATGTTTGATAGCACACAACATATTCCTCCGGTGTGAGGGAGTTAAATGATCTCATGGTCTTAGGAATAGATACTTGACATGAAGAAAGCAGTAGCAATAAAACTTAAGTGATACGATCAAATGCTAATCTTATGATTGGGTCTCGTCCATCACATCATTCTCCTAATTATGTGATCCCATTATCAAATGACAACTCATGTCCAGTTGAGGCTCACTAGGGACACAGTGTTGTCTATGTATCCACACATGTATCTGAGTTTCCGATCAATACAATTCTAGCATGGATAATAATCGATTATCATGAACAAGGAAATATGACAATGACCAATTTATTATTGCCTCTAAGGCATATTATCAATAGTCTCCCACTTGCACTAGAGTCAGTAATCTAGTTCACATCACCATGTGATTAACACCCAATGAGTTCTGGGGTTTGATCATGTTTTGCTTATGAGAGAGGTTTTAGTCAATGGGTCTGCAACATTCAGATGTGTGTGTACTTTGCAAATCTCTGTGTCATACTGTAGATGCTATTACTATTCCCCACTTGGAGCTATTACAAATGAGTACTCCAGTATACGTCTCCGGTTTGTGACTCAGAGTCATCCGGATTAGTGTCAAATCTGCATCGACGTAACCCTTTACAACGAACTCTTTATCACCTCCATTACCGAGAAACATTTCCTTAGTCTTGTGTAGGTACCTAAGGATAATCTTGAACGTTGGCCAGTGATCCACTCCTGGATCACTCTTGTATCCCCTTGCCAGACTCATGGCAAGGCACACATCAGGTATGGTACACATCATGGCATACGTAATAGAGCATATGTCTAAGGCATAGGGGACAACCGTCATCCTTTCTCTTTCTTCTACCGTGGTTGAGCTTTGAGTCTCACTCAACTTCACACCGTACAATACAGGCAAGAACTCCTTCTTTGACTGATCCATTTTGAACTCCTTCAAAATCTTGTCAAGGTGTGTGCTCTGTGAAGTCTTATCAAGCGTCTTGATCCATCTCTATAGATTTTGATGCTCAATATGTAAGCAACTTTACCCAGGTCTTCCTTTGAAAAACTCCTTTCAAACAACCCTTTATGCTTTCCAGAAATTCTACATCATTTCCAACCAACAATATGTCATCCACATATACTTATCAGAAATGCTATAGAGCTCCCACTCACTTTCTTGTAAATACAAGTTTCTTCATAAACTTTGTATAAACCCAAAAGCTTTGATCACCTCATCAAAGCATATATTTCAACTCCCAGATGCTTGCACCAGTCCATAGAAGGATCGCTGGAGCTTGCATATCTTTTAGCATCCTTAGAATCGACAAACCTTCCGATTGTATCACATACAACCTTTCCTTAAGTAAACCATTAAGGAACGTAGTCTTGACATCCATTTGTCAGATTTCATAATCGAAAAGTGCAGAAATTGCTAACATAATATTAACATACTTTAGCATCGCTATGGGTGAGAAAGTCTCATTGTAGTCAACTCCTTGAACTTGTCGGAAACCCCTTTGTGAAAAGTCAAGCTTTATAGATAGCGACATTACCATTAACGTCTGTCTTCTTCTTAAAGACCCATTTGTACTTAATGGCCTGTCGTTCATTGGACAAGTCTACCAAAGTCCATACTTGGCGTTAATACATGGATCCTATCTCGGATTTCATGACCTCTAGTCATTTGTCAGAATCCGGGCCCACCATCGCTTCCTCATAGCTCGTACGTTCACCGTTGTCTAAGAACATGACCTCCAAGACATGATTACCGTACCACTCAGGGGTAGTACATGTCCTTGTCGACCTACGAGGTCCGGTAGTGACTTGATCCGAACCTTCATGATCATCATCATTAGCCTCCTCTTCAACTAGTGTAGGCTTCACAGAAACATCTTTTGGTGTTGCGATACTCTCCAATTGAAGTGAAGGTTTGATAACCTCATCAAGTTCTACCTTCCTTCGACTCAATTCTTTCAAGAGAAACTCCTTTTGTAGAAAGGATCGAGTCTTGGCAACAAAGACCTTGCCTTCGAATCTGAAATAGAAGGTATACCCAATAGTTTCCTTAGGGTATCCTATGAAGACACATTTCTCCGCTTTGGGTTCGCGCTTATCAGGATGAAGCCTCTTGACATAAGCGTCGTAGCCCCAAACTTTAAGAAACGATAGCTTAGGTTTCTTGCCAAACCATAATTCATACGATGTCATCTCAATGGATTTGGATGGTGCCCTATTTAAAATAATGCAGTTGTCTCTAATACATAACCCCAAAACGGTAGTGGCAAATCGGTAAGAGACATCATAGAACGCACCATATCCAATAGAGTACGATTACGACATTTGGACACACCATTACGCTGTGGGGTTCGAGGTGGCGTGAGTTGTGAAACAATTCCACATTATCTTAAATGCATACTAAACTCGTAACTCAGATATTCTCCACCATGATTATATCGTAGAAACTTTATCTTCTTGTTGCGATGATTCTCAACTTCACTCTGAAATTGCTTGAACTGTTCAAACGTATCAGACTTGTGTTTCATTAAGTAAATATACCCATATCTACTCAAATAATCAGTGAAGGTAAGAAAATAACGATATCCACTGCACGCTTCAACACTCATTTAACCACACACATCAGCATGTATTATTTCCAATAAGTCACTTGCCTGTGCTCCATTGTTCCGAAAAATGGGATTTTAGTCATCTTGCCCAAGAGGCATGGTTCGCATGTCTCAAGCGATTCGAAATCGAGTGAGTCCAAAGATCCATCAGCATGGAGTTTCTTCATGCGCTTTACACCAATATGACCTAAGCGGCAGTGCCACAAGTTTGTGGTACTATCATTATTAACTTTGCATCTTTTGGCATTAATATGATGAACATGTGTATCACTACGATCGAGTATTCAATAAACCATTCACATTGGGTGCATGATCATAAAGATATTATTGATGTAAACAGAACAACCATTATTCTCTAACTTCAATGAACAATCATCTTGCAATAAACAAGATCCATATAATGTTCATGCTCAAGGCAGGCACCACATAACATTTATTTAGGTTTAAAACTAGGGCTTTCTATTTTCGGGCCCCTCGTTGCTTAGTTCTCCTCAGTTTTGCCCATGCTCTTTGGCAGTCCTCACTTTTCCCCTCCACCGTGCGGCCCACCCTCACAAAAGCCCAAACGGGGGTTTTTCGTTGGGTCAAAGCCTTTGACCGTTACTTGGCGCGGTTACTAATGCGTGGGACACCCCTCCCCTGGCAGGGGCAGCACGGCTGTCAGTGGTGGGCGTATGTACTGACTTGTGGGACACCTTTGTCAGCGGGACGCGCTCGTAGGTGCTTGGCGGTGTCACTGACGCGTGGGACACCCCTGGCAGCGGGAGCGCGATCGTCGGTGGTGGGTGCATATACTGACTTGTGGGACACCTCTGTCAGCGGAGCGTGCTCATAGGTGGTTGGCGGTGTCATTGACGCGTGGGACACCCTTAGAAGCGGGAGCGCGGTCGTCGGTGGTGGGCGCATATATTGACTTGTGGGACACCTCTGTCAGCGAGGCACGCTCGTAGGTGGTTAGCGGTGTCACTAACGCGTGGGACACCCCTGGTATGGGAGCCCGATCGTCGATGGTGGGCGCATACACTGACTTGTGGGACACCTCTCTCAGCTGGGTGCGCTCGTAGGTGGTTGACAGTGTCACTGATGCGTGGGACACCCCTGTCAGTGGTAGCACGGTCGTCGGTGGTGGGCGCATATACTGACTTGTGGGACACCTCTCTTAGTGGGGCGCGCTCGTAGGTGGTTGACGGTGTCACTGACGCATGGGACACCCCTAGCAGCAGCAGCGCGGTCATTGGTGGTGAGCACATATATTGACTTGTGGGACACCCAAAGTTGTCAGAATCGAGATTATAAATCGGATCGTAGCTCCGTTGGTAGGATCGTTAGTCGTAGAATCATAACTAGTAGGATCATAGAAACTTAGATTCTATGAGCAAAATCGTAGAATCGGAGGGGTTAGTTTGGATCGTAAGGTTGTAAGATTCTAAGACTTGAGTCGCGATTCTGACAACCTTGGGGACACCTCTCTTAGAGGTGTGCGCTCGTAGACGCTTGGCAGTTTGGTGGGACGCTTAGGACACCTACACCAAAGGCGGGCCCATTTTTCAGCGTCTGCGCGGTGGTTTGTGGCAGTTTTGGCAAAAAACAGGGTGCTTATTAAGCGAGGCAGCACTACTGCAGGATGCTGCTAACGCGACACATCAATCAGAGACCCTTCGACGAAACTGTGTGCGATCCATCAATCGCAAATGGTATAGTTCAAGCTCCGCCTCCAATGACGAAAACCGTGCGCGATGAAGGAACGAGCATATACGGTTCAAAAAAAAGTTGCGTGTGTGATGAGTTGCATATAGTTTGTTCTTATGAACTATTTGTGATTATGGAAGATAACATAAACGGTTAAGAAACTATATACGTGTGCATAATGCGGCATACAATTCACTCAGACAAACTGTTTGCGCTGATCCAGCAGAACACAAACGAGTTAGCCTAAGAAGGCGTGTGTGATACCCGGCAAACATTTCATTTATCAGAATTGTGTGTGAAGACCAATAATAACCCAAACGGTTCATCCTACCAACCGTTTGTCTTGTGGGTACCCGGCAAACAGTTCATTCATCAGACATGTGTGGGAAGACCAATAATAACCCAAACGATTCATCTTGACTACCTATGTGTGTTGTGGGCACAGGATTGCTGCTAATAATTGTATGAGATGTGATTTGCTTTGTTTGCATAACATCTATATGCTCTGTCTATAGAACACCAACATTATTGTTGCATAACCAACTTGAACATACAGTTCCATAAGTGACTACACAAAACATGTACATTCCTCAATATAAATTTACAAGAAGTAGACGATCGCCAAATCATAATGTTCTTCTGACGACGTTGCCAACACTGCTGCTCTGCTTGTGGCTATCCCTCACCGTCTGCAGGAAGGAGGCACTTCCTCATGTCAATGATCCTCCTGTACATCTCGTAGCTGGTGTACGCGTCCTTGTCCGCGTACTTGATGTGTTCTTCATCTAGTTCGTCTACCCAGGCGCGTGCCAGGCAGTCTTGTCCTTGCGGCACTCAGCCTTCATGTCTCTGTAGTAGGGGTAGATGATGGCCGCAGCGAGGTCAACCAGGGAGTCCTTCTGCTTCTTCTTCTCGCCCTCCCAGACCCTGTACTGACCTTGGATGTTGACAAGCTTCTGGCAGGACAAGCCCGAAGTCTGAGCACCTTTAGATCGTTGGTGGTGTCCACCGTTGCGAACCTGTAGTCGGCGCTGTTGACAAACCTGGCGAAACGCTCGCAAGGCCTTGTGGCCAGGCAGTAGTGGTAGACGAGCACGTGATGGCACACACACAACTGGGCGACGGCAACCTTCTGATCATGCCCGACACGACCACCGGTATACTCGAGGTCAAAGCCGACCACTTTGTACTTGTCATCCTCAGCAAGCAGCTGCTCCAACGTGTTGATGGAGTTCACCACCACGACCCAGTCGTTGGTGTACACCACCGAGAGGTCCGTCTTCCTGCTGTGTGTGTCCACTTTGACAATAGTGGTGAACTGCTGATCGGCGTCGGCAGCCGCATTTGGATCCGCACGGGAAGGTTGACGTGATGAAGAGATGTGCATCCTCTCCATATTATTTGCCATCGTGGGTGTGCTTATTGGGTTGTGTGGCGCGATCGGAAGGTGGAAGAGACGAAGGTAAATGGCCGCATCAACCGCATGGTAGTTTTTGCAGCGCTTAACTGCATTGTGGCACCGGGAGCAACGCAACCGCTTGCATATGGCTCCCCGAACGTGCCTGATCGTTCGCGCGTGGACGCCAGCAGAGCGGCCGGGCGCGTACGGACGCGAGCACAGCGCGCCGAGGACGCATCAACCGCCTCATGCGTACATTCATTCGCCGCGGTGCATACAGAATGACCATTTGCTTTGTAGTAAAATGCAAACGGTTGTTTATTATTAACTGTCTACGTACTTGTCATTTCTCCCATCTCCGTCCGGTCTTGTCACCGCGTTGCCGCATGAGGATTCCGGTGCACGCTTCGGGAGCGCGCAAGTTTCCCGCCCGGCGCGCCGGAATGCCCATTTCCATGATGCTTCGGGAGCGCACAACGTTTCTTTTGGGCTTCCCGTTCCCGCGAAACCGCGCAGGAACGCGCGCAAGCTTCCCGTTCCTGCGCAAGCTTCCCGTTCCCGCACATGAACGCGCGCAAGCTTCCCGCCCGGCTCGCCATGGCCGCCTGCTTTATAAACCCTCACGGCCGGCCTCTCCACATCGCATTCATCCCCTCCCTGCCCATAGCTTCCCAAGTTTGCTTCTCCCCCAATCGCCAATGGCACCTGTTCGTCGTCGTCGCTCCGCCACCCCGCCAGAGGGCATCTCCAGCTGGGAGGCTGCACCACGTCGGCAGCGCAGTTACCAGAAGCGTGTAGTGCGTGTGGCGTCCTTGTTCGTTGTGCGCACGGCACCCACCACACACTCCTCCACATTTGCCCGAAGGCAGCTGCTGCCGGCGACCGCCGTCGGCGCAACCCCATCGCCGGCCGCCGTTTTCACCACCCCACCACCTGCCTCCTTGGCCGCCACCACACCAGCATCCGCCTTGGCAGCCACCCCACGGTCAGCCGCCGGGGCCATCACCCGCTCCGCCACCGCGGCCCGAAGGTGGGAGGAGGAGGCCGTCGCCGAAGCACAGCCGCCCGGCTTTTGCGTCAGTGGCCTAACGCGCTACATCAACTTCCTACATGAGGAGGAGGAGCACCAAGTCGAGCACGCACAGAGGCTCACCGCCGCCATGGCCGTAGCAGACGCCGTAGCTACGACGCGGAATGAGGAAATCTACGCCGAGTCCCACCGCTTCGAGGAGGCGTGTCAGGAGCGGCGGAGGGTAGCAGCAGCTGCCGGCGAATTCGACTCCTCCAGCCTGTTGGTAGGCTTCTCCTCCTCTGCCTCTTACTGAACGCGCTCGGCAGAGGAGAAGGCTGCTGGTAGTAGCACGAAGCCCCTCTGGAGTAGTATTTAGGGGCTGTCGGATTTCGGGCTCCGCAAAACCCAAAGAAGTTCGAACACAGGGGCGTGTGCGAAGATCCCCAACAGCTTCAACCTCTAGCTCTCAGCTCGACGATCTAGCCAAACAAGCTCGCACACTTTCAGGAAGAAAGAGACTAGCACACAAGGATTTACCCAGGTTCGGGCCGCTGCGAAGCGTAAAACCCTACTCCTGCTTTTGGTGGATTGCCTCACGAGGAGGTTTGTGGATGTACTAGTACAGTGGTGAGTTGCCTCGCGAGGGCGCTCGGGTGGTGTTGGATCCGTCCTCCACTACGGGGCAGCCTAGCCTCTATTTATAGTGGCCCGGGTCCTCTCCCCTTATCGCAATGGCGGGAAGGGATCCCACAACGGCCAAACTCGAAAGGGGACAGGAGGTACATCTTATCCTGACGAAAGGTGGTCTTCGCCTGCAAAGTAGCTGTTGGTGACGCGGTGGTGGGCTCGCTGGTGACATCTGTCCTGCCGAGCCCGCTGGCTCGGTCTTGTTGCACCGGAATGGAAACCTTTGGTGGGATGCCTCGGGAACCCGCATACGTCCTTGCCTCCTTTGCACCAAAGAGGAAACTGTCTCCTCTGCGCGCGCTGGTGCCTGCCTGGCCCAGCCTGCGTCATCCTTGGCCTCCCGAGGCCAAGCATTGCATAGAGATCTCCGCCACTCAGGAGGGAGCCTGGGGAGGCCTCCTCCTTTCGGGAGCCTTGGCGTTGTCCTCCTCGCGAGGGTGGGACTCTCGCGAGGGCCTTGTGTTGAGTGAAGCCACGCCGGGCCATACGGGCCGTCAAGTGGGACACGCCCAGGGCCGCAGGCAGGCAAGTTTGGGTACCCCCGTCCCTAGGACGCCGACAGTAGCCCCCGGGCCCAAGGTGAGCGCGAGTTGGCTTCGAGGCGAAGCCGAAGAAGATGGCCCGAAGCGCCGCGAGCCCTTATCGCCTGCGGTCCAGGCCTGGCGCGCGGTGCGCGGTTAGATGCAGACGTCTCCGCTCCCGTGTCTCCTCGGCAACTGCCCGGACTGACAAAGGCCTGACGTCCGGTGTCAAGCCATTATTGCTTTCCTTCCCTATACTCTTGCTCCTTCGCCCAGATCTCCATCCTTTGTGAGAACCTCTACAGATCTCAGCACCGCACCATCCTCCTTCTAGCTTTCTCGTCCTCGAGGACTTCTCGATGGCTCCTGCCGGCAAGTCAAAACTTGAGGCTCAGAGCTCGGCCTCTGCTTCCATCTCGCCGGTGCTCTTAGAGTCCACCATAGCCAAGGACGGGGACCTCGCCCCGGTGCTTCCGTCGACGGCGGATGGCACCAACGAGTGGGGGCGGACCTTGATATGGTGCGGCTCCACGGAGCAGCGCAGCCTGGCCAAGTCGGCCTACCCTTTCTTCCTCCATAGCATCTTCTCTGGGCTCGTTCCGCCTTTCTTCGAGTTCTTCACCGCCATCCTTGAGCACTACGGGATCCAAGCTCTCCATCTCCAACCCAGCTCCATCCTGCTCTTGTCCGTCTTCGCCTTTTACTGCGAGGCCTTCGTGGGCGTGAAGCCTTCGGTGGCCCTCTTCCGCCATTTCTTCAGCTTGCGGCTTCATGACGGTGCTCAGCGGTCAGCATGCGTCTCCTTCGTCGCGGTCCAGAGCGAGAACATGCTCTTAAAGGCCGGGAAGAAGGTGGAGAACTTTAGGCACCGCTGGGTCTTCTTGGATCTCAAGAGCGTCAACTCCCGCCTGGATCTTCCGAAGGGGTTGTCGGAGAAGACTCCTGCGCGGAGCTCCACGAAGCTCTCCGACCACCGGGCCAAGCCCGTCCTGGAGCGGATCTCTCGAGACATCAGCGCCAGGAAGTTGACCGGGTGGATGATAGTGAAGGAGTTCCTGGCGCAGCTGAGGGATCACTAGAAGAGTGTCTAGAGGGGGGGGGGGTGAATAGACTACTAGCAGGAATTTAAAACCTAACCTTTTCCCAAGTTAATTGGTTGGCAGATTTTAACAGTTTTAGCAAGCTAGCAAGTCTAACAGCCCTACACATGCATGTCAACAAATATGGCAGTGGAAAGTAAAGACATTGCAAATGAAAGTAAAGAGATGAGATAGGAAGATCAAACGCATGAGGGACACAAAGATTTTTCCCGTGGTTCCGATAGGTGGTGCTATCGTACGTCCACGTTTATGGAGTCTTCAACCCACGGAGGGTAACGGTCGCGAGAGTCCACGGAGGGCTCCACCCATAAGGGTCCACGAAGTAGCAACCTTGACTATTCCATAACGGCTTCCGTCCACGAAGGACTAGCCTTACTATGGGTAGATCTTCACGAAGTAAGCGATCTCCTTGCCCTTACAAACTTCTTGGTTCAACTCCACAACACGAAGTAGGAGGCACCCAAGCGACACCTAACCAATCTAGGAGGCACCACCCTCCAAAAGGTAATAGGCTCGGCAATGATGATGAACTCCTTGCTCTTATTCTTCAAGATGATAGACTCCTCAACACACAATCACTCTCTCAAAGATTTGGCTTGGTGGAAGAGATGGGATTGGTGGAAAGCAATTTGGGGAGGCTAGAAATCAAGATCCATATGGTTGGAGTGGATGATCTTGACCTCAACACAAGGGTAGGTGGTTCTCTCTCAGAAAACTGGATGGGGCAAGTATGGAATAGTTCTGAGTGCTTCTCTTTCGAGTAGGTGGTGGTGAAGGGGTATATATAGGCATCCCCAAAAATCCAACCGTTACACACAAAATGACCAACTCGGTGACACCGATGTGTTAATCTCGGTGGTACCGAAGTGACCAAAAGGTGGCAACTTTTGAATCTCGGTGAGACCGATATAGGAAACTCGGTTGCACCGATAAGGTGACCAATGGTCAGATTGCCATTCTCGGTGACGCCGATCCAACAATCTCGCTGGTACCGATATTGTGAATTTGCATAACAGAAAGTTGGCAACCTAAACTCGGTGGCACCGAAGCAGAATCGGTTGCACCGAAGTGGCTAGGGTTTGGCTGAGTCTGTCTGAGTTTGGAAATCGGTGGCACCGAGTGGAAAGTGTTGGTTGCACCGATTTTGAATATTTGGCTATGGACAGACTTTTGTGGAAGAGCTTGTGGGTATTTTTGGTGACTATCACTTGTGCACGTATGAGCATATTGTTCACCAACAAAACGTTACCCCCTTTTAATAGTATTGGCTTTCCTATGGACTCAAAGTGATTTCTCACAAATGTAAAATGTAGAGTCCTCTTGCTTGAAGCTTTGCCCATTCATTTCCTTGCATCTTGGGGTATTTCCACAATCTCCACAATCCTTTTTCCAGCCCTCTCTGTGGACTTTATCTGAAATACACTAGGTAAAAGTATTAGTCCAAGAGACAATGTATGTTGTCATGAATTATCAAAACCACCAAGGGAGCATGTTGTGCTTTCAATCTCCCCCTTTTTGGTAATTGATGACAACATACAATCAAAGCTTCAAATAAAGATATGCAGGGATATAATGAAGGCTTTGAGAGACACATGACTTAGATTTGCTCCCCCTAAATGTGTGCAATCCTTAAAAGGATAGTTGCTTTGGAATGCATGGACACACAAATAGTAGAAAGGACAAAATAAGTCATGTGTATCTTGGCTATATGCATCAAATATATATGGATGAGATGTATCCTTGTTCAAGACTTCACTCTTGCAAACAATATGTGCAAGAAGCAAGAGATCATCTTGACCAAAGATGTGATGCATATACTTACCTTGAGTTTTTGAGCATTCTTGTAGTAGAAACACATTTGAGAAAACAATGTTAGGAAACACAAGAGTATTCTACTAATCAACGAGGCAATAGAACTCAAAAGTACCAAGATATGGAGAACATATAGAAGATAGTATATCCTAAAGATTTATATGTCTCCAAGATCATTTAGAACTTTCTCCCCTTAGATATGAAAACAGTAGATCATCCTCTCCCCCTGAATCTCAGTATGTAGATATTGGGATTGGATAGGGTGAGAAACATCTCAGATGATCACAAAGTAAACACATTTTCTCCAAATATATTTTTCTCCCCCTACTTTGGTATTCTCACCTTGTTTATGTGAGTATAAACATTGAAATTCGCTCTCCCCCTTGATCATATCTCCCCCTTTGCATAAGCATGTATCTTCCTCTTTGGCATGAAGCTTTGATATTCTCCCCCTTTGGCATTAATTTCCAAAAAGGTCACACACAGAGACAGATACAGGGATCATTGACTAAGAAGCGATCCTTGAGAACAAGGGTCATTGAGTGTAGGGTTCATAGAAATGAAAACTAAGGGAATCATTGAAAATAATTTCTCTCCCTTTGAGATTTTGTAAGATTTTGTTATTCTCCCCCTTCTCCCTGGTAGGGATCCTTGAATAAAGAATTTCTCCCCCCTTTTTTTTGAATAATAATAGGGGATCAATTGAGGGATCATTGAAGCAACAACACTTGATAGATCACAGAAGAAACATAGATTGCAACTGCGAACACAAATAAGAAAATAAAACAAATTGGTGACTCCGAGACAGATAAATCGGTGGTACCGAGATCTTGTGGTGCAGCTCATCTGCTAATTCGGTAGAACCGAGATATATGTATCGGCGGCTCCGAGGCTAAAACAGAAAAGAAACATAAGGGACCAAGTTTCTGTTTTCAAAGTGTCAAAAGAGAATATTTTCAATTTTTGAATGCAAAACTTTTTACAAAACGATATCAACTAGAGAAGATTTGAGTGGTTCCAAGAAATCTTGCAATATAGAGAATGAACCATCCAAAATACTTGACTAGATGATGGGCGGTGACTAGGTCACCTATATTAGAGTATATTGACATAGGAGCCAAGCAAGAATACTTGATCATAGGTCATACTCTACGTTAAGCTCAAAATGGGGTTACCATTTTTCGATTAAGCATTTTAATGTTTTCATATCACTTGAGTTGCTTTAGCTCATGACTTGGAGTAAAGCCTTTTCAAGGATATGAGTACATACCTTTGAGTGATGTTGATGACGTAGCTTGTAGGTGAACTTGTTGAGGATGCTCGAGGTTGATGAGGTTCATCTTGAGTTGGGAGCAATCCTTTTCATTTAGTTCACTTGTCACCTACGTAGGTTAGTCATGCAAGGAAGAACAATAGATATATCCATTTGACATGATACCAATTGAGATTTAGCAATTATGATCACATCAAGTATATGTCAAGGATAAGGTTAAGTGGTCTTCTTCCTTCCATCATCAAGAGGGGTTGTGGATACTTGGTCATGACAAGATTGCTTATGATTTGAGTTGATGGCAATCTTGTGGAGTGAAAATCTTCCAAGTACCTACAAAAGATTAGATGCAATACAAGGGAGCATAGAATTCCATGGCATAAGATAACATGTTAGGAGTATCATGGAAATATCAAGAAAGCTCATACCCTTGCATGCAACCGAGTGAGTCTAGCTCAAGTTTGAAGCATCAATGATGTTCAACTTGTTGGAAATATACCCTAGAGGCAATAATAAAATGGTTATTATTATATTTCCTTGTTCTTGATAATTGTCTATTGTTCATGCTATAATTGTATTAACCGTAATACATGTGTGAATACATAGACCACACCATGTCCCTAGTGAGCCTCTAGTTGACTAGCTCGTTGATCAATAGATGGTCATGGTTTCCTGACCATGGACATTGGATGTCGTTGATAACGGGATCACATCATTAGGAGAATGATGTGATGGACAAGACCCAATCCTAAGCATAGCACAAGATCGTGTAGTTCGTCTGCTAGAGCTTTTCTACTGTCAAGTATCATTTCCTTAGACCATGAGATTGTGCAACTCCCGGATATCGTAGGAATGCTTTGGGTGTATCAAACGTCACAACGTAACTGGGTGACTATAAAGGTGCACTACAGGTATCTCCGAAAGTGTCTGTTGGGTTGGCACGAATCGAGACTGGGATTTGTCACTCCGTGTGACGGAGAGGTATCTCTGGGCCCACTCGGTAATACATCATCATAATGTGCTCAATGTGACTAAGGAGTTAGTCATGGGATCATGTGTTACGGAACGAGTAAAGAGACTTGCCGGTAACGAGATTGAACAAGGTATAGGAATACCGACGATCGAATCTCGGGAAGTAACATACCGATGGACAAAGGGAATTGTATACGGGATTAATTGAATCCCCGACATCGTGGTTCATCCGATGAGATCATCGTGGAACATGTGGGAGCCAATATGGGTATCCAGATCCCGCTATTGGTTATTGGCCGGAGATGTGTCTCGGTCATGTCTGCATGGTTCCCGAACCCGTAGGGTCTACACACTTAAGGTTCGGTGACGCTAGAGTTGTAATGGGAATTGTATGTGGTTACCGAAAGTTGTTCGGAGTCCCGGATGATATCCCGGACGTCACGAGGAGTTCCGGAATGGTCCGAATGTAAAGATTTATATATGGGAAGTCCTATTTTGGCCACCAGAAAATGTTCGGGATTTTTCGGTATTGTACCGGGAAGGTTCTAGAAGGTTCCGGAGTGGGGTCCACCTGCATGGGGGGACCCACATGAACGTGGGTAGTGGGGGCAAGGCCCCACACCCCTGGTCAAGGCACACCAAGATCCCCCCTTAGAAGGAATAAGATCATATCCCGAAGGGATAAGATCAAGATCCCTAAAAAGGGGGGATAACAATCGGTGGGGAAGGGAAAGTATGGAATTTCTTTCCTCCTACCTTTGCCAACGCCCCAATGGACTTGGAGGACAAGAAACCAGCCCCCTCCACCCCTATATATAGTGGGGAGGCGCATGGGAGCTGTGCCCCTTCCCTGGCGCAGCCCTCCCCCCTCCTACACCTCCTCCTCCTCCGTAGTGCTTAGCGAAGCTCTGCTGGAGAACCACGAGCTCCGCCGCCACCACGCCGTCGTGCTGCCGGAGCTCTCCCTCAACTTCTCCTCTCCCCTTGCTAGATCAAGAAGGAGGAGACGTCCCCGGGCTGTACGTGTGTTGAATGCGGAGGCGCCGTACGTTCGGCGCTTGGATCGGATCTTCCGCGATTTGAATCGCCGCGAGTACGACTCCAACAACCGCGTTCTTTGCAACGCTTCCGCTTAGCGATCTTCAAGGGTATGAAGATGCACTCCCTCTCTCTCGTTGCTAGCATCTCCTAGATTGATCTTGGTGACACGTAGGAATTTTTTTGAATTATTACTACGTTCCCCAACAGTGGCGTCATGAGCTAGGTCTATGCGTAGATTCTATGCACGAGTAGAACACAAGTAGTTGTGGGCGATGATTTGGTCAATTTGCTTGCCGTTACTTGTCCTATCTTGATTCGGCGGCATTGTGGGATGAAGCGGCCCGGACCGACTTTACACGTACGCTTACATGAGACTGGTTCCACCGCCTGACATGCACTTGTTGCATAAGGTGTCTAGCGGGTGTCTGTCTCTCCCATTTTAGTCGGATCGGATTCGATGAAGAGGGTCCTTATGAAGGGTAAATAGAAATTGGCATATCACCGTTGTGGCTTTTGCGTAGGTAAGAAACGTTCTTGCTAGAAACCTATAGCAGCCACGTAAAACTTGCAACAACAATTAGAGGACGTCTAACTTGTTTTTGCAGGGTATGCTATGTGATGTAATATGGCCAAAAGGATGTGATGAAATATATGTGATGTATGAGATTGATCATGTTCTTGTAATAGGAATCACGACTTGCATGTCGATGAGTATGACAACCGGCAGGAGCCATAGGAGTTGTCTTAATTTATTGTATGACCAGCGTGTCAATCAAAAACGCCATGTAATTACTTTACTTTATTGCTAACCGTTAGCCATAGTAGTAAAAGTAATAGTTGGCGAGACAACTTCATGAAGACACGATGATGGAGATCATGGTGTCGTGCCAGTGACGATGGTGATCATGCCGCGCCCCGAAGATGGAGATCAAAGGCGCAAGATGATATTGGCCATATCATGTCACTTTATGATTTGCATGTGATGTTTATCATGTTTTTACATCTTATTTGCTTAGAACGACGGTAGCATAAATAAGATGATCCCTCACTAAAATTTCAAGAAATGTGTTCCCCCTAAGTGTGCACCGTTGCGAAGGATCGTTGTTTCGAAGCACCACGTGATGATCGGGTGTGATAGATTCTAATGTTCGCATACAACGGGTGTAAGCCAGATTTACACGCGCGAAACACTTAGATTGACTTGACGAGCCTAGCATGTACAGACATGGCCTCGGAACACAAGAGACCGAAAGGTCGAACATGAGTCGTATAGTAGATGCGATCAACATGGAGATGTTCACCATTGATGACTAGTCCGTCTCACGTGATGATCGGACACGGCCTAGTCGATATGGATCATGTATCACTTAGATGACTAGAGGGATGTCTATCTGAGTGGGAGTTCATTAAATAATTTGATTAGATGAACTTAATTATCATGAACTTAGTCTAAAATTGTCTTTACAATCTATCTTGTAGATCCAATGGCCCACGCTAATGTTGCCCTCAACTTCAACGCGTTCCTAGAGAAAACCAGACTGAAAGACGATGGAAGCAACTATACGGACTGGGTCCGTAACTTGAGGATCATCCTCATAGCTTCCAAGAAAGCATATGTCCTTGATGCACAGCTAGGTGACGCACCCATTTCCCCAGCAACTCAAGACGTTATGAACGCCTGGCAGTCGCGTAGTGATGATTACTCCCTGGTTCAGTGCGGCATGCTTTACAGCTTGGAACCGGGGCTCCAAAAGCGTTTTGAGCAACACGGAGCATATGAGATGTTCCAAGAGTTGAGAATGGTTTTCCAAGCTCATGCCCGGGTCGAGAGATATGAAGTCTATGACAAGTTCTTCGGTTGTAAGATGGAGGAAAATAGTTCTGTCAGCGAGCACATACTCAAAATGTCTGGGTTGTACAACCGCTTGTCGCAGCTGGGAGTTAATCTTCTGGATGACTCGGTTATTGAAAGAATCCTCCAATCGCTTCCACCTAGCTACAAGAGCTTTGTGATGAACTTCAATATGCAAGGGATGGAGAAGTCCATTCCTGAGTTATATTCGATGCTGAAATTAGCGGAGGTGGAGATCAAAAAGGAACATCAAGTGTTGATGGTGAATAAGACCACCAGTTTCAAGAAAGGCAAGGGTAAGAAGAACTTCAAGAAGGATGGCAAAGCAGTTGTCGCGCCCGGTAAATCAGTTGCTGGGAAGAAGCCCAAGAATGGACCCAAGCCTGAGACTGGGTGCTTTTATTGCAAGGGAACCGGTCACTGGAAGCGGAACTACCCCAAGTACTTAGCGGATAAGAAGGCCGGCAACGTCAAATGTATATATGATATACATGTTATTGATGTGTACCTTACCAGCGCTCGTAGTAGCTCCTGGATATTTGATACCGGTGCGGTTGCTCACATTTGTAACTCAAAACAGGAGCTGCGGAATAAGCGGAGACTGGCGAAGGACGAGGTGACGATGCGCGTCAGGAATGGTTCCAAGGTCGATGTGATCGCCGTTGGCACGCTACCTCTACATCTACCTTCGGGATTAGTTTTAAACCTCAATAATTGTTATTTAGTACCAGCTTTGAGCATGAACATTGTATCTGGATCTCGTTTGATGCGAGATGGCTACTCATTTAAATCCGAGAATAATGGTTGTTCTATTTATATGAGAGATATGTTTTATGGTCATGCCCCGCTGGTCAATGGTTTATTTTTATTGAATCTCGAACGTGATGTTACACATATTCATAGTGTGAATACCAAACGATGTAAGGTTGATAATGATAGTCCCACATATTTGGCACTGCCGCCTTGGTCATATTGGTGTCAAACGCATGAAGAAACTCCATGCAGATGGACTTTTGGAGTCTCTTGATTTTGAATCATTTGACACGTGCGAACCATGCCTCATGGGCAAGATGACTAAGACTCCGTTCTCCGGAACAATGGAGCGAGCAACCAACTTGTTGGAAATAATACATACCGATGTATGCGGTCCAATGAGCGTTGAGGCTCGCGGTGGCTATCGTTATGTTCTCACCCTCACTGATGACTTAAGCAGATATGGGTATGTCTACTTAATGAAACACAAGTCTGAGACCTTCGAAAAGTTCAAGGAATTTCAGAGTGAGGTAGAGAATCAACGTGACAAGAAAATAAAGTTCTTACGATCTGATCGTGGAGGAGAATATTTGAGTCACGAATTTGGCACGCACTTAAGGAAATGTGGAATTGTTTCACAACTCACGCCGCCTGGCACACCTCAGTGTAATGGTGTGTCCGAACGTCGTAATCGCACTCTATTGGATATGGTGCAATCTATGATGTCTCTTACTAATTTACCGCTATCATTTTGGGGATATGCATTAGAGACTGCCGCACTCACTTTAAATAGGGCACCGTCTAAATCCGTTGAGACGACACCGTATGAATTATCGTTTGGGAAGAAACCTAAGCTGTCGTTTCTGAAAGTTTGGGGATGCGATGCTTATGTCAAGAAACTTCAACCTGAAAAGCTCGAACCCAAATCGTAAAAGTGCGTCTTCATAGGATACCCTAAGGAAACTATTGGGTATACCTTCTACCTCAGATCCGAAGGCAAGATCTTTGTTGCCAAGAATGGATCCTTTCTAGAGAAAGAGTTTCTCTCAAAAGAAGTAAGTGGGAGGAAAGTAGAACTTGAGGAGGTAATTGTACCCCCCTCTCGAACCGGAGAGTAGCGCAGCGCAGGAAAATGTTTCTGTGGTGCCTGCACCGACTAGAGAGGAAGTTAATGATGATGATCATGAAACTTCGGATCAAGTTACTACTGAACTTCGTAGGTCCACGAGGACACGTTCCGCACCAGAGTGGTACGGCAACCCTGTCCTGGAAATCATGTTGTTAGACAACGGTGAACCTTCGAAATATGAAGAAGCCATGGCGGGCCCGGATTCCAATAAATGGCTTGAAGCCATGAAATCCGAGATAGGATCCATGTATGAGAACAAAGTATGGACTTTGGTGGACTTGCCCAATGATCGGCAAGCCATAGAAAATAAATGGATCTTTAAGAAGAAGAGTGACGCGGATGGTAATGTGACCGTCTATAAGGCTCGGCTTGTCGCTAAGGGTTATCGACAAGTTCAAGGAGTTGACTACGATGAGATTTTCTCACCCGTAGCGATGCTGAAGTCCGTTCGAATCATGTTAGCAGTTGCCGCATTTTATGATTATGAGATCTGGCAAATGGACGTCAAAACGACATTCCTTAACGGTTTCCTTAAGGAAGAATTGTATATGATGCAGCCGGAAGGTTTTGTCGATCCTAAGAATGCTGACAAGGTATGCAAGCTCCATCGCTCCATCTATGGGCTGGTGCAAGCATCTCGGAGTTGGAACATTCGCTTTGATGAGGTGATCAAAGCATTTGGGTTCATACAGACTTATGGAGAAGCCTGTATTTACAAGAAAGTGAGTGGGAGCTCTGTAGCATTTCTCATTTTATATGTGGATGACATATTGTTGATGGGAAATGATATAGAACTTTTGGAAAGCATAAAGGCCTACTTTAATAAGTGTTTTTCAATGAAGGACGTTGGAGAAGCTGCTTACATATTAGGCATCAAGATCTATAGAGATAGATCGAGACGCCTCATTGGTCTTTCACAAAGCACATACCTTGACAAGATATTGAAGAAGTTCAATATGGATCAGTCCAAGAAGGGGTTCTTGCCTGTATTGCAAGGTGTGAGATTGAGCACAGCTCAATGCCCGACCTCGGCAGAAGATAGAGAAAAGATGAGTGTCATCCCCTATGCCTTAGCCATAGGCTCTATTATGTATGCCATGCTGTGTACCAGACCTGATGTGAACCTTGCCATAAGTTTGGTAGGGAGGTACCAAAGTGATCCCGGAATGGAACACTGGACAGCGGTCAAGAATATCCTTAAGTACCTGAAAAGGACTAAGGATATGTTTCTCGTTTATGGAGGTGCCGAAGAGCTCGTCGTAAAGGGTTATGTCGATGCTAGCGTCGACACAGATCCGGATGACTCCAAGTCACAAACCGGATACGTGTATATTTTGAATGGTGGGGCACTCAGCTGGTGCAGTTGCAAGCAAAGCGTCGTGGCGGCATCTACATGTGAAGCAGAGTACATAGCTGCTTCGGAAGCAGCGCAGGAAGGAGTCTGGATGAAGGAATTCATCACCGACCTAGGAGTGATTCCCAATGCGTCGGGCCCGATGACTCTCTTCTGTGACAACACTGGAGCTATTGCCATTGCCAAGGAGCCCAGGTTTCACAAGAAGACCAAGCACATCAAGCGCCGCTTCAACTCCATTCGTGGTTACATTCAGAATGGAGATATAGATATTTGTAAAGTACATACGGATCTGAATGTCGCAGATCTGTTGACTAAACCTCTTTCATGAGCGAAACATGATCAACACCAGAACTCTATGGGTGTTCGATTCATCACAATGTAACTAGATTATTGACTCTAGTGCAAGTGGGAGACTGTTGGAAATATGCCCTAGAGGCAATAATAAAATGGTTATTATTATATTTCCTTGTTCTTGATAATTGTCTATTGTTCATGCTATAATTGTATTAACCGGAAACCGTAATACATGTGTGAATACATAGACCACACCATGTCCCTAGTGAGCCTCTAGTTGACTAGCTCGTTGATCAATAGATGGTCATGGTTTCCTGACCATGGACATTGGATGTCGTTGATAACGGGATCACATCATTAGGAGAATGATTTGATGGACAAGACCCAATCCTAAGCATAGCACAAGATCGTGTAGTTCGTCTGCTAGAGCTTTTCTAATGTCAAGTATCATTTCCTTAGACCATGAGATTGTGCAACTCCCGGATACCGTAGGAATGCTTTGGCTGTATCAAACGTCACAACGTAACTGGGTGACTATAAAGGTGCACTACAGGTATCTCCTAAAGTGTCTGTTGGGTTGGCACGAATCGAGACTAGGATTTGTCACTCCGTGTGACGGAGAGGTATCTCTGGGCCCACTCGGTAATACATCATCATAATGAGCTCAATGTGACTAAGGAGTTAGTCACGGGATCATGTGTTACGGAATGAGTAAAGAGACTTGCCGGTAACGAGATTGAACAAGGTATAGGGATACCGACGATCGAATCTCGGGCAAGTAACATACCGATGGACAAAGGGAATTGTATACGGGATTAATTGAATCCCCGACATCGTGGTTCATCCGATGAGATCATCGTGGAACATGTGGGAGCCAATATGGGTATCCAGATCCCGCTATTGGTTATTGGCCGGAGAGGTATCTCAGTCATGTCTGCATGGTTCCCGAACCCGTAGGGTCTACACACTTAAGGTTCGGTGACGCTAGAGTTGTAATGGGAATTGTATGTGGTTACCGAAAGTTGTTCGGAGTCCCAGATGAGGTCCCGGACATCACGAGGAGTTCCGGAATGGTCCGGAGGTAAAGATTTATATATGGGAAGTCCTATTTTGGCCACCGAAAAATGTTCGGTATTTTTCGGTATTATACCGGGAAGGTTCTAGAAGGTTCCGGAGTGGGGTCCACCTGCATGGGGGGACCCACATGAACGTGGGTAGTGGGGGCAAGGCCCCACACCCCTAGTCCAGGCGCACCAAGATCCCCCCTTAGAAGGAATAAGATCATATCCCGAAGGGATAAGATCAAGATCCCTAAAAAGGGGGGATAACAATCGGTGGGGAAGGGAAAGGATGGGATTTCTTTCCTCCCACCTTTGCCAACGCCCCAATGGACTTGGAGGGCAAGAAACCAGCCCCTCCACCCCTATATATAGTGGGTGGGCGCATGGGAGCTGTACCCCTTCCCTGGCGCAGCCCTCCCCCCTCCTACACCTCCTCCTCCTCCGTAGTGCTTAGCGAAGCTCTGCCGGAGAACCACGAGCTCCACCGCCACCACGCCGTCGTGCTGCCGGAGCTCTCCCTCAACTTCTCCTCTCCCCTTGCTGGATCAAGAAGGAGGAGACGTCCCTGGGCTGTACGTGTGTTGAACGTGGAGGCGCCATCCGTTCGGCGCTTGGATCGGATCTTCCGCGATTTGAATCGCCGCGAGTACGACTCCATCAACCGCGTTCTTTGCAACGCTTCCGCTTAGCAATCTTCAAGGGTATGAAGATGCACTCCCTCTCTCTCGTTGCTAGCATCTCCTAGATTGATCTTGGTGACACGTAGGAATTTTTTTGAATTATTACTACGTTCCCCAACACAACTCACTCCTCAAATAGCAAAATGTTTTCTCATCAAGTGGCTTAGTAAAGATATCGGCCAATTGCTTGTTAGTACGGACATGCTTAAGATCAATATCTCCTTTGGCAACATGATCATGAATGAAATGATGTCTGACTTGAATATGTTTAGTTCGAGAATGTTGCACAGGATTATGACCAATTTTATTAGCACTTTCATTGTCACAAAGTAATGGAACATTTCTAACATGAATTCCATAATCCTTAAGCGTTGGTGTCATCCATAGTAATTGTGCACAACAAGATCCGGCAGCAATATACTCAGCTTCGGTAGTAGATAGAGATACCGAGTTTTGTTTCTTGGAGGACCAAGACACAAGAGATCTACCAAAAATTGACAAGTACCCGAGGTGGATTTTCTATCAACCTTGTCACCGACATAGTCCGAATCAGCCAACAAGGTTAAAAGAAGATCCCTTGGGATAACAAATGCCAAAGTTTGGTGTTTGTATCAAATATCTCACAATACGTTTTACAGCCAAAAGATGACACTCTTTAGGTGCAGCTTGATATCTAGCACACATGCAAACACTAAGCATAATATCGGGACGAGAGGCACATAGATATAGCAATGAACCAATCATAGATCGATAAACCTTTTGATCAACTGGTTCGTCCTCCTTGGTAAGATCAACATGTCCACTAGTAGGCATGGGAGTTTTCACACCTTTGCACTCTTGCATGTTGAACTTCTTGATCAAGTCCTTGGTATACTTAGTTTGAGAGATGAAAGTTCCTTCTTTCATTTGCTTGATTTGCAAACCAAGAAAGAATTTCAGCTCACACATCATTGACATCTCATACTTCTCGGACATCAAGCTTCCAAATCTTTTACTAAATTGTGGGTTAGTAGATCCAAAGATAATATCATCCACATAGATTTGGCACACAAATAATTCACCATTAACTCTCTTAGTGAATAAGGTTGCATCAATTTTACCAATTTAAAACCTTTTTCAATGAGAAACTTCGTTAAGCATTTGTACCAAGCACGAGGGGCTTGCTTAAGACCATAAAGAGCTTTGCGAAGCTTGTAAACATGATTAGGTTTCTTAGGATTCACAAAACCAGGTGGTTGTTTAACATAGACTTCTTCTTCAATCTCACCATTTAAAAAGGCACTTTTAATGTCCATTTGATAAAGCGTGATATCATGGTGATTAGCATAAGCAAGAAGAATGCGAATAGCTTCAAGTCTAGCGACGGGGGCGTAGGTCTCACCGTAGTCCATACCTTCGACTTGCGTATATCCTTGGGCTACGAGACGAGCCTTGTTCCGTACGACTTGACCGTCTTCGTCTTGCTTGTTCCGAAACACCCATTTTGTTCCGATTATGTTTTGCTCATCCTTGGGCTTTTCCACGAGTGTCCACACTTCGTTCCTCTCGAAGTTGTGAAGCTCTTCATGCATCGCGTTCACCCAATCCGCGTCTTCAAGAGCTTGTTCTACCTTTAAGGGCTCAATGCTAGAGATGAAAGAATAATGCTCACAAAAGTTAGCTAGGCGAGTTTTAGAGCGAGTGATTCTCCCTGTTTGTATATCACCAACGATTTGGTTTAGGGGATGGTTCTTGGTCACTTGTGCTCGAACTCGGGTCAGCTTCCGATTGTTGGATGGTGGAGCTTCTTCTTCTTCATCATCTCCTTCATCTTCATTGTTGTTGAAGGTGTCGTTTCCTTGAGGTGGTGGTGAAGGAGGTTGTGGTGGATCTTCATGATGCACTTCCTCCTCTTCATCATCTTGACGTGTACCGCTTGTGGATGCCTCCATGTCATGTTGTGGTTCACCTTGACGTGAAGTAGGGGCTTCCACTTGAGTTGATGAAGTACTTTCCTTCACCTCCATGGGACGAATCTTGCCGATGGACAAGTCTTGGATAGCTTCCGAAGTGTCCTTATCACCTACATTATTTGGCAATTGTTCGACTTGCGAACCATTAGATTCATCAAACTTCACATCTACCGTCTCTTCAACTTTTCGAGTGAAGTTGTTGTAGACACGGTAAGTGTGAGAGTTCGATCCGTAACCGAGTAGGAAACCTTCATGAGATTTAGGAGCAAATTTAGTACGACGATGCTTATCAAGAATGTAGCACTTTGAGCCGAATACCCGAAAGTATCCAACTTGGGGTTTGTTACCGGTGAGTAGCTCGTATGCCGATTTACCGAGAAGCTTGTGCAAGTAAAGTCGGTTTGTGGCATGACACACTGTTTCCACGGCTTCTGCCCAAAAGTGTCTTGGCGTCTTGTATTCGTCAAGCATCATTCTTGCCATCTCAATAAGCGTCCGGTTCTTCCTCTCAACAACTCCATTTTGTTGAGGTGTGTACGTGGCCGAGAAATCATGTGAAACACCTTCTTCGTCAAGAAAGGTATCCACATGGGTGTTCTTGAACTCCGATCCGTTATCGCTCCGAACCGTTTTTATCTTCACTTCAAATTGATTTTGCGTTTTGCGAGCGAAGTTCTTGAAGATCTTTTGAACCTGCGACTTATCATCAAGAAAGAATACCCACGTAAATCTGGAAAAATCATCAACTATAACTAGACCATAGGAATTTCCACCGAGACTCTTGTAAGCATTGGGACCAAAAAGACCCATGTGAAGTAACTCGAGTAGTCTCCTAGTAGTCATGATATTCTTAACGGGATGACTTCCACCTACTTCCTTTCCAGCTTGACAAGCACTATAAAGTCTATCTTTGTCAAAGATAACATCTCTAACACCAAGTATGTGATCACCTTTGATAAGCTTGTCTAGATTACGCATGCCAACATGTCCTAGTCTTCTATGCCAAAGCCAACCTTTAGAAGATTTTGCAATAAGACAAGTTCGAGGTTTGGATCTCTTAGTGAAATCTACAATGTATAGATCACCTCTACGGAAACCGGTAAAGACCATTTTATGATTATCTTGACGAAACACTTGGCAATCTACTTTCGTGAATAGCACATTAAAACCAAAGTCGGTGAGTCTAGATACGGAAAGAAGATTGTAGCCAAGAGATTCAACAAGCATAACATTTTGAATAGAGCTATCATGGGATATGGCCACCTTACCAAGACCAAGTACCTTACCCTTGGAGTTGTCTCCAAACGTTACGTACCTTCGCGGTCCATGGTTTGGTGTGATCTCTTCAAACATCTCTCTATCTCCGGTCATATGATCGGTACATCCGCTATCGAGAATCCACTCTTTTCCTCCGGACATGTAATCCTTGAAGTTTGCCATGAGACTTAGATTCTTCATGATCTTCTCATACTCGATGTCGAACAGCTCATCTTCATCATAGTAGCCATGTTCCACATTGTCATCATCAAGTGGTAAATCCTCATCATAAAGAACAAGAGATTCGTTAGGGTTGTGATCATGACAATGCTCAAACTTATGAATGCGAATGGCTTCTACAACGATGTTGTTGATAGTAGTGACATCTCCTTTAGCACGCATGAGGTCTCTAAGCTCAAATAGACAATCATCAAACTTGGGATCACTTGGCGTCATTTTGTGGAAGGCAATAGTTTTATGAAGAATTTCATCAAGATTACTCAATGAATAACTTGGATATCGTTTCTCCAAGTCATTCCACAAAGTATAGGCACATTCAAAATTCTTCATTTGATTAAGCACATTTCCAGGCAATGCTCTAACAATGAGATTGACAGTTCTAAGATTGCATAGCATATCAATTTCCTCTTCGTGTGTGGGATGCAAAGGATCAATAGGAGGCACATAGGGGCACTTAACATATTTGCTCAATTGAAATTCATTAAACAGCTCAAGCATCAAGATTTTCCATTGACTATAGTACTCTCCATCAAGAATAGGCACTCTACAACTCAAACTCCCTATAGTAGACACATCCATCTTCCTCCTCGGTGATTAAACCGAAGCAATGGAGACCAAAGCTCTGATACCAATTGAGGGATCACTAGAAGAGTGTCAAGAGGGGGGGGGGGTGAATAGACTACTAGCAGGAATTTAAAACCTAACCTTTTCCCAAGTTAATTGGTTGGCAGATTTTAACAGTTTTAGCAAGCTAGCAAGTCTAACAGCCCTACACATGCATGTCAACAAATATGGCAGCGGAAAGTAAAGACATTGCAAATGAAAGTAAAGAGATGAGATAGGAAGATCAAACGCATGAGGGACACAAAGATTTTTCCCGTGGTTCCGATAGGTGGTGCTATCGTACGTCCACGTTTATGGAGTCTTCAACCCACGGAGGGTAACAGTCGCGAGAGTCCACGGAGGGCTCCACCCATAAGGGTCCACGAAGTAGCAACCTTGACTATTCCATAACGGCTTCCGTCCACGAAGGACTAGCCTCACTATGGGTAGATATTCACGAAGTAGGCGATCTCCTTGCCCTTACAAACTTATTGGTTTAACTCCACAACATGAAGTAGGAGGCTCCCAAGCGACACCTAACCAATCTAGGAGGCACCACCCTCCAAAAGGTAATAGGCTCGGCAATGATGATGAACTCCTTGCTCTTGTGCTTCAAGATGATAGACTCCTCAACACACAATCACTCTCTCACAGATTTGGCTTGGTGGAAGAGATGGGATTGGTGGAAAGCAACTTGGGGAGGCTAGAAATCAAGATCCATATGGTTGGAGTGGATGATCTTGACCTCAACACAAGGGTAGGTGGTTCTCTCTCAGAAAACTGGATGGGGCAAGTATGGAATAGTTCTGAGTGCTTCTCTTTCGAGTAGGTGGTGGTGAAGGGGTATATATAGGCATCCCCAAAAATCCAACCGTTACACACAAAATGACCAACTCGGTGACACCGATGTGTTAATCTCGGTGGTACCGAAGTGACCAAAAGGTGGCAACTTTTGAATCTCGGTGAGACCGATATAGGAAACTTGGTTGCACCGATAAGGTGACCAACGGTCAGATTGCCATTCTCGGTGACGCCGATCCAAGAATCTCGGTGGTACCGATATTGTGAATTTGCATAACAGAAAGTTGGCAACCTAAACTCGGTGGCACCGAAGCAGAATCGGTTGCACCGAAGTGGCTAGGGTTTGGCTGAGTCTGTCTGAGTTTGGAAATCGGTGGCACCGAGTGGAAAGTGTTGGTTGCACCGATTTTGAATATGTGGCTATGGACAGACTTTTGTGGAAGAGCTTGTGGGTGTTTTTGGTGACTATCACTTGTGCACGTATGAGCATATTGTTCACCAACAAAACCTTACCCCCTTTTAATAGTATTGGCTTTCCTATGGACTGAAAGTGATTTCTCACAAATGAAAAATGTAGAGTCCTCTTGCTTGAACTTTGCCAATTCATTTCCTTGCATCTTGGGGTATTTCCACAATCTCCACAATCCTTTTTCCAGCCCTCTCTGTGGACTTTATCTGAAATACACTAGGTAAAAGTATTAGTCCAAGAGACAATGTATGTTGTCATGAATTATCAAAACCACCAAGGGAGCATGTTGTGCTTTCAGCAGCGCCTGGCGCCCCTCCAATCTCACTCGAGGCCCATGTGGGACTATCAGGGCAGTGGCAATGACATCAGGCTTCGGTCCGCATGCCTGACCTCCGGGGAGCTGAACAGGGCTATGGCGACCCTGCTCAACGGTGACCCCGGGGACCTTCCTGAGGCCTATGCCCCGTTGTACTGCCGCGACGACAAGGCCAATCTGGTCGCCGCGATGCCCACCTTTGACTAACTAGGGCTCTCCCCGGTCGAGTGCTCTGGTTCCCCAGCGGCGGTGTCCTCCGGCGACACCGCGGACGGGGAAGACTCGTAGGGGATAGCGGACGATGATCTGGAGGAAGTGTCCCCTCCGTCGTGGAGTGCGCTTCTCCGTGGCTTCGAAGACGGCGACGATGCCGGTGAAGCCTCTGTTGCAAGTCCTCCACGTCTCGCCAGGGTCCTCAGGGGGCCGGGGTCCACTCCTCGGGCCGCACGGTCCGCCGGCCGGGCGACCCTGAGGAAACGCGAAGCCGGGCCTCCTCCGGAGTGCCCAGATCGTGCCAGCTAGGTGGCTGAAGCGCCCGCCTCGCCCCTGCCCGAGCTGCAGCCTGCGAGCAAGGCGGACGTGTCTGGGGCCAGAACGACCTCTTTGGCCGCGGCCCTTCCGGGCGGTGCCCCTGCTCCACCACGCGGCGGCGCCTCCCCGGAGAAGGGCGAGGGCATTCCCGCCTTCGCCGAGGTGGAGAAGAAGAGGAAGTGGATTGACGTCGTAGAGTAAGTGGTCCTGCTTGGTTTTGGCCGCCTGCCAGTGGCTTGTGTGCTGATGGTCCTTTCTCTGCTTGGCAATCAAGAGCGCCGCCGGGCTAAAGGCGAAGAAGAAGAAGGCGGGCGTCAAGCCGAAGGTGCCTTCTGACGTGACACTGAGGGAGTCCTGGACTAAGGGGTCCTCGGGCCGCTGGCCTGTCTCTCAATAGGCCGGCTTGGTGGGCCGCACTCTGACTATCGTAGGAAGGGCCGGATACATCGAGACCATGTGTTCTAGAAGGAAGTCCTGAAGGCGCGTCGTGCACTCCAAGTCAAGATGAGGGAATCAACGTCTCCATCCCCGGTTGGAGACCTGTCATGTGTAAACCCTAGGTACCCCCAGTGTCTATATAAACCGGGAGGGTTTCAGATTGTAAGGCAGAGAAACTCATCTAGGGTTTTAGCTATCTGATCTCGAGGTAGATCAACTCTGTAACCTTCATACCATCAATATAATCGAGCAGGACGTAGGGTTTTACCTCCATAGGAGGGCCCGAACCTGGGTAAACATCATGTCCTTCGTCCCCTTGTTACCATTGATCCTAGACTCATAGCTTGGGACCCCCTACTCGAGATCCGCCGGTTTTGACACCGACATTGGTGCTTTCATTGAGAGTTCCGCTGTGATCGCCAAAGGAATTGATGGCTCGCGTTGTCATTGGCGAAGAAGTCCGTAACATGGACTCCTTTGTCCTTGGACAGATCTTCACTTTCAGCAGCATTGTGCTGCACGCTAACCCGACCGGCCGTCTTGGTCGGGTCGGGAGTTTTGCCCCTGATCAAGAGGTCAGATTCAGGAACCTAGAGTTCTCCGTAGACTCTCGGGGCGATCTTTCGCTCACCGGGCTCGCAGTCTCATCCGACGCACCCGAGGACTCCGAGGCCTTAACCTCGGATTTCGCTTTCGATCCCACCCACGGGACCAACCCCGGTGATGATCTGGCTTTTAGTCCGGATCCGGCCATAGCGCCAGATGGCCGGGTACCAGCTCCTGCTGAACACACTTCTTGTGCGGACGCATCGGAGGTTAACTCCGAAATCGCTGAGCAAATTGACCCGATCGAGCTCTCGACACTCAACGAAGCTCTAGATCGGATCTTATCAATGAAAATTACTGACTACCCAACCCCGATCCACGTTCAGATCGGTCTTAAGGCGGGTCAAGAGGAATTTTTCATCCCACCCACCACCCACTTCGTAGCCACTGTCAAAGACTTAACTGATATGTTAGACTACGCCTCCGAGGAGGCAGAAGACACGGATGAAGAGGATCGCGCTCCCACCCCCGTCAACACTCGGCGATGGACTGCCACCTCCACCTAGGACGTCTACATGGTGGATACTACAGCCGATAATGGCGAGCGCACACCCGCAAACAATGGTGATAAATCGGGTGAAGCGCCGTCAAGGCGCCAGAAACTGCGCAAACGATCAAAGACAAAAAAGGGAAGGGAAGCTATTGCTGGTACCGGGGAAAATGATACCCCGAAAGACCTCGGCGATCCCGATATCCCCGAGCAGCCGCTACAGAAGCAGGAAAGGCCGGAGGACCAGCGCGACCCCGAAGATCCAAACGATTCCGAAGGTGACAACTACCTCCCCCCTGTAGAGGAGGAGGATAGCCCGGAAGCCGAAGACTTCATCGTCTCCGATAACCTTGAGGATCAGGAACGGTTTAGGCAACAGCTTATAGCCACTGCCCGAAGCCTAAAGGCAAAAGAACGACATCTTAAGGCCGAACAAGATACTCTCAATGATAGATGGACGAGGATCCTATCAGCCGAGGAAGGATACGGTACTGGTCTATTGGACCAACCCAAGAGCTATCCACGCCGACGGCTGCTGCCACAATTTGATGACGAGCTCCCTAACACGCCGTCCCCCAAGCACACTCCATACGACCAGCCGGACCGCCCTCCCCGAGGACGAGACAGGGGAGATCTAATGGAGCCTGAGGACAGGTACGACCTGCGACACGACCTGGATTATAGAACAGGCCGCACGAGATCCATCTACGGATCTAGAGGGTACTCCCCCGATAGACGGGACGGGTACCGGCCTTGGCTCGACTGCAACAATAGAGGTCGGGAACAAAACCGGGCCAGAACAGACGCCGACCACCGGCATGACATAGCCCGGGTCAGAGGCGCTGCCCACCCACTGTGCTTCACCAACGAGGTGATGCAGCATCAGTTCCCGGAAGGGTTCAAACCCATGAACATAGAGCAGTACGATGGAACAACTGACCCAGCAGTGTGGATCGAGGATTTCCTCCTCCACATTCACATGGCACGAGGAGACGATCTGCACGCCATCAAGTATCTACCCCTTAAACTTAAGGGGCCAGCTCGGCACTGGTTAAATAGTCTCCCCGAAAATTCTATCGGGAGCTAGGAGGATCTCAAGGATGCATTCCGATCTAACTTCCAGGGCACCTATGTACGGCCTCCGGACTCCTCCGACCTAAGCAACGTCATCCAAAAGGCAGGACAGACCGCTCGACAATTCTGGAATCGGTTCTTGACCAAGAAAAACCAGATCGTCGATTGCCCAGATGCCGAGGCTATAGCCTCTTTCAGGCACAATATTCGGGACGAATGGCTGGCTCGCCAGCTCGGTCAGGATAAACCTAGGACCATGTCCGCCCTTACATCACTCATGACCTGCTTTTTCGCGGGCGAGGATAACTGGCTAGCAAGACGAAGCCATAACCCCGAAGACCCCGGCACCTCCGAAGTTCGGGATGGAAATGGGAAACCACGATGCAACAAAAATAAACGCCGGCACAACAATAGTGACGCCGACGACATGGTCGTTAACGCCAGCTTCCACAACCCTCGATCCGGGCAGCGGAAGAAGCCTCCTAAAGGCAATCGCGATGGACCCACCCCGCTGGACAAAATCATGGAGAGGCCTTGCCAGATCCATGGCACTCAAGACAAGCCCGCCAACCACACCAACCGTAACTGTTGGGTGTTCAAACAAGCCGGCAAACTCGCATCCGAGGAGCAAGGCAAGGGCCCACGCAGCGAGGACGATGATGAGCCCCGCGGTACGATCAATGGTGGACAGAAGCAGTTCCCTCCAGAGGTAAAAACTGTGAACGTGATATACGCCACTCACATACCCAAACAGGAGAGGAAGCGCGCCCTTCGAGAGGTCTACGCCGTAGAGCCCGTAGCCCCGAAGTATAACCCATGGTCGGCGTACCCGATCACCTTCGATCGACGGGACCATCCGACCAGTATCCGTCATGGGGGATCAGCTGCCCTCGTCCAAGACCCCATTATCGATGGGTATCACCTCACTAAAGTCCATCAAGGATACGATGAAAAAGATGGGTATAGATGGGTATAGATGGATGGAGGAAGTAGCCTCAATTTGATTTACTCAGATACGATGAAAAAGATGGGTATAGATCCATCAAGGATCAAACCCAGCAACACTACCTTTAAAGGAGTGATCCCAGGCGTCGAAGCCCGGTGCACGGGCTCTGTGAGCCTGGAAGTGGTGTTCGGTTCGCCCGATAACTTCCGTAGCGAGGACTTGATCTTCGACATCGTACCTTTCCGCAGCGGTTATCACACCCTGCTGGGCCGTACAGCGTTCGCTCGCTTTAACGCCGTCCCACACTACGCATACCTCAAGCTCAAGATGCCTGGGCCCAAGGGGGTCATCACTGTTAACGGCAACACAGAGCATTCCCTCCAAACTGACGAACATGCATTGGCCCTGGCGGCCGAATTCCATTACGAGGACGTTCGGCAAACACCAAAATCTGCCATAAAGGCACGTAAGGTTGACAAACGAGCTCGGTTTCAATCCGAAGTCCCAGAATCTTCTTCTCCCCCGAAATAGGGACACGCTCCCCATTGCACAGCCCTAATGACCGTCAAACACGTGTCGAGAAGGAACAACTTCGCACTCAAGATTCCATGGGCAGCAGTGGGGAACAACCATTAAAGGGTAAGTATTCGGCTGGACCGAACTACTACGAGTACACGTCCTCGGACATAACACAGGTACCATCAAGGACCTGCTAAAGCGTAAAGCTCATCCAAACTTCGGCGACTTCTCAAGACCTTCTTTCCAAGGTCCGCTTGACGACAGCATCACCCTTAAAAGAATACAACTCCCTAGGACGCACAGGAGCAGACTGGCAACACGGCACATCGAGGACGTCAAGCCACCAATCGAAGATCCCTGGTACAACCTCTCCTCTGTAAATTTTATATTTCATCTTCAAATACCTGTAACCAGTTGCTTCGGCAATCTGAGCTATAAGAATTATTGAGCAAATACAAGACCATTATACATGGCCACTTCGCTGTATTTTATACATACTCTATTCTTCACTCAACAACGCTTCTTGCGAAAACTGTTCGGTATACATTACGATGCACCCGGCTAATAGACCGGGGGATTGAATTTAAAATATCACCCTAAGCATCACTCCGACACACCTGATTGCGTGTTCGGCATCATGGATTTTGCTTTATATGCATCGGATCCGAACTATGTCTTGGGTCAATAGTTGGGTTGCCCGGCTCCTGTGTTTGCCCTCTTACGTTCTGCTCATTTGGCTAAAAGGGCAAAGGGAGAACCACTGCGATTGTGTTTCCAGCTCGCCTGGTCAAGCACGTCAGGGGTGAAAGCCGAAAACTGACCGTCATAGTAAGCGAGAACCGATCTGCAAATCCGAGCATAAGTGTCATAGTAAAAAATCGATAGAGGTTATTCCGTGTTATACGATGGGTTTCGTACTTGTACAAACCATGTGATGATGGCTTCGGCCCCGGTACATCTGAACATCACAAAACACTGATGACCAGCCCCCGCATTTTTTTACGCTCCTATGGCTAAGTGAAAGCGATAAAGCATCATAGTCTGATTGCCTTGTCCCCCTCGCACTACCGCCTTCGGACACCGATACCTCGGCTAAGGGTCACAGTGCGGAGGCAGAGACACCTCGCGTAGTATCTACGTGGGGGCTGAAGCCGACGACTCGCAACTTTCAGATAAAACAGCCACATGGGAGTCAAAAATAATAATAAAGATTTATAAGACATGATAAACCATCCAACGCTGATTATAAAGCGTTAAAAGTCTTTGGACATATTACAACGCGCTCATTCATAAACAACGTCTTTGGAGCATTGGGCCTCTATTGCCCGAGCACCCTCCATCACTGCGGGGAAGTATCGCTCGGGGCGCCTATACTCCTTTCTAGGGGGCGGAGGTGCGGTGGCCATCTCGGTCGGGTTGAGCTTTGGCCAGTGCATCATGGTCCTGGCAAAGGCCATCCGAGCTGCCTCGATGCACGTGGAATGCTTTAGCACGTCAACTCGAGACGCAGCATCACATAGTTTTTGCACCAAGCCGAAGTAGCTGCCCGGCAGTGGCTCTTCAGGCCACAGCCGGATGCAGAGATCCTTCATGGCCGGCTCCGCCATCCTGTGCAGCTCCATAAGTTGCTTCACCTGCTCGGTCAGAAGAGGAGAGCGCTTGGGGGCTTCAAACTGTGCCCAGGATAGCCGAGCCTCATCGTCTCCATCTCGCGAAGCATAGAACTTGTTCGTGTCCGCCGCACTCTTTTGGAGGTCCGAACAGGCGCCTGAGGAACGCCACACCTGGGTGAGCAATGCGAACCAGCTATCTCCAAAGGCACACTGTAGTAAATACGGCTTACCATCTGTGACAGCTTTGACCTGGCGGATTTGTTCTTCAAAGAACCGCCTGTCCACCCGCTCCTTTTGGAGCTCGGATTTCAGCGTAGACAGCTCGGTGGCTTGCTCTTTGCCTTTCTTCTCAAGGGCCTCACACTTCATGCTGGCATCCTTGAGCTCCTGCTGCACCTCCCCCACCCGGGCCTCATGCTTAGCACTCGCAACTTTCAAAGTGGAGAGTGCGGCTACTGCTTGTTCGGCGGCCGCCTTCTCATCCGCGGCCTCTTGCTTCATCTTTTTGAGCTCGACCTTGAGTTTTTCAACCTCCACAGCTGAAGCTGTGGAAGCAATAAATAAATAATTACACTGGGTTACCAGTGCGGATCATTAACAATATACAGCCCGGATGTTACAATTCGGCTTACCTTGTGCCTCGTCGAACCTCTTGTTCAGGCTATCAAGCTCTTCCTCGAAGATCTTGAGCTTCTGATTTAGCTCGGCAAGCTCAGCGGCATTAACGGCCGCCGCCGATGACGAGGCCTACAAAAAATAGAAAACATATATACGGTTATGTGCGTTCCAACCCCCGAACTGTCAAGGATATGACCCTATGTTCGGTCCTCTTAAGGGCTTTTAGAACATTGCAGGACTAATGGTGCCTTGTGCATCGTTGGTCACTCCTGAGTATTTGACCCCCGGGTGCGTTTTTGCAAACCCACCCGGGGCTCGGGGGCTACTACATATATAAAGATAGCATAAACTTAATAAAATTAAAATTGTTCGGGAAAAGGGTATTACGTGACTCACCTTGAAGCCCTTCAAGAGACCATTGAAGGCCTCTTTCAGTCCGCTATCTCCGGACTGAATTCCTTGCAAAACCGCACCCATAAGAGTGCGGTGATCCTCGGAGATGGAGGCGCTTGATAGAGCCTCCTCCATGACCGGCCACCCAGTCATCGGTGGCGCCGGTGATGACCGGCTTGCCCGATCTCTGACCGGGGATTGCGCCGGTAGCTCCAGAGGCATAGTGCGCTCTGGAGATGACCTCGGAGGGGACTGGACATTCCTCTGTCCTTCCTCCTCAGCGGCCAGGAAGGGCTCCTCCCCTTGGTCTTCGGCGGTCGAGGCATTAACCTCGGCCATGACGTCATCATCCCCACCGCCTGTGTTCGGCTCCAAAGGGGCCTGGCGGGATGACACCTCCGCGACATCCTTCGCGGCCCCTGGAGGTGTGGGGTGTGACGCGGTCCCGCTCTCTGCCAGCTCGGCGGGTGGAGACTCCCCGTCTAATATCTGATCGGTGGGGAGAACGCGTGGTGGGCTGCAGATTGAAAGGCGTCCATGCATTTAAAAACATTACAAACTTTGCATAAACAACCCAGGGAGTCTTCGGATTCATACCTTCGAGCTGGGGGCTTGACCCTTAGGTTCCTTTGGGGAACCTTCTCAAAGTCCTCGGACTCAGCATCAGAGTCCGAGCTGTCGTCGGCCAGGATCAACCTCGGCCGACACGCCCTCTTCGGGGCAGGAGGAGGTACGTCCTCCGCGGCGTCCGGCGACCCCGCCCTCTTTCTTGTAACGGGGGAATCGCCTTCCCCCCCATCCTCCTGCTCTTTCTCATGGGTAGAGGAGGCAGGGGTTTCCTCGGACATAGCATCCGACTGGTCCCTGATGCGGAGACCTTCTCTGGCCTTCTTCTTCTTCTCCTTCTTCTCTGGCGCCGTGTACGGCGCCACGACGAGCATCTCCGTCAATAGCTCCGACTTGGGGTCTTCGGGCTGTGGTGCTGGGCAGTTAATTCCCGCGGCTTTGCTCAACCATTTCTGCAAAGAAACAGAGTCAGTGGATTAAAATTATACCGTACCTGGGTAGGTGGGTTATCGGCTCTCAGGCCAGAATCCACCTCCTTGGCCGGCCAGCTCTTCCGGGGCTTGAATAATGCCTTCCACAACTTCTCGGAGGTAGTGCGGAAGAGTTGGCACATGGTAGGCTCGTCCTCAAGCTGGTAAGCCCACATTGGGGAGGCCCGGCGCTGGCAGGGAAGAATACGGCAGTGGAGCATGACCTGGACCACATTGACCAGCTCGACTTTGGCCTTGACCACCGAGGTAATGCGCTTCTACAGCAATTTCACCTCTGCATCTGACCCCCAGTTGAGGCCCTTCCTGAGCCACGAGGTCAATCTCGTAGGGGGTCCGGATCTGAACTCGGCAGGCGCCGCCCAGCTCTCATCCCTTGGTTCGGTGATGTAGAACCATTCTTTCTGCCAGATCTTGATTGTGTCGATAAAGGTGCCAGTTGGCCACTCTACGCGGGGGAGCTTGCTGATTACCGCCCCTCTGCAGTCTGCGTGCTCGCCCGCGATGGTCTTCGTCTTGACGTTGAAGACCTTGAGCCACAGGGCGAAGTGCGGTTCGACCCGCAGGAAGGCTTCGCAGATAATAATGAATGCCGAAATATGCATGAAGGAGTTCGGGGGGAGGTCATGGAAGTCCAACCTGTAGAAGAACATGAGGCCCCTGACGAAGGGGTGGAGCGGGAAGCTCAGTCCCCGGATGAAATGGGGGACGAACACCACCCTCTCGCCTCGCTTGGGGGGTGGGCACCATCTAGTTCGCCTCTGGAGCGCGGTGGAAGACGTTGGCGGGGAGGTAGCCAGCGAGCTTTAAGTCCCTGATGTCCTTGTCGGTGACCGTGGAGGCCTCCCACTTGCCCATAGAGCCCGAACCCGCCATGGCTAAGCTCGGAGGGGAAGTTGAGGAAGAACTGGATCTGGGCTCTCGGAGCTTGGGAAAATTGGGAAAGCAGAGGATGCGAATGGGAAGCGTGAATAAGCCTTGGGGTTTCTACCATTTTTATGGGGCGTAACACCGATTAGCCTCCCTTTACTGCGCCGCAAATCTCTCCGCTTCCCAAGACGTGAGTATCGTTATACACGCGTGAAGAAACTTGAGATGTTAATCATATCCCGTGTGAAACGGGGCACGATCTATGTAAAAACGGCCTCGAACCGCGAATCGAGTTTTCACAACTGATTCAGCGGTCGTGGTAGGCCACGGCCCTTCGTTAGAAAGGTTGTCAGAAAAACACTGTTTACACTTTGACGTTTGGCCTTCGGGATTGAACAACTCATGGTGTCCGGACTATCGTGTGATCAGAAACCAGACAAGTATTAGTCGATCATTAATGGGAAGAAGAACTCACCCCGCAAGCCGAAGACTCTGATCACATGGAGCTGCCAGAGCTGAGACCCTTGGCGTTTGGGGCTAGTTCGGGGGCTACTGAGGGAGTCCTGGACTAACGGGTCCTCGGGCTGCTGGCCTGTCTCTCAATAGGCCGGCTTGGTGGGCCGCACTCTGATTGTCGCAGGAAGGCCCGGGTACATTGAGACCCTGTGTTCTAGAAGGAAGTCCCGAAGGCGCGTCGTGCACTCCAAGTCAAGATGAGGGAATCAACGTCTCCATCCCCGGTAGGAGACCTGTCATGTGTAAACCCTAGGTACCCCCCGGTGTCTATATAAAACGGGAGGGTTTTAGATTGTAAGGCAGAGAAACTCATCTAGGGTTTTAGCTATCTGATCTCGAGGTAGATCAACATTGTAACCTTCATACCATCAATATAATCGAGCAGGACGTAGGGTTTTACCTCCATAGGAGGGCCCGAACCTGGGTAAACATAGTCTCCTTCGTCCCCTTGTTACCATTGATCCTAGACTCACAGCTCGGGACCCCCTACTCGAGATCCGCTGGTTTTGACCCCGACAGACACCCGCTCCTGGCGCCCTGCTGACGCCTGCTGAGGCGCCGGGTGTCGCGGGCGAGGAGGCTCGCGGGGCGACTCTCCTTGTCACGGCCGCGGAGCACCCGATGCCCGTTGGAGAGGCTGCCCCTGCCCTTGGGGGTGCATCCGCGCTGCTGCCTGAGAGGACAGCCCCCGAGGGCCGGTAGGCCGTGGAGACGTCTGTCCCTGCCTTGTCTGTAGTGGTAGCGCAGCCTCCGGCGCCTACTGCTCTCCATGCTTCTGCCCCCTGGAGGCGGCTCCTACCGTTGTGCAGGTGCCACCCCCGGGACGGGCCCTGGCGCCTACGACTTGTGGCCTTCTAGTCGAGTCAGGCGCCCTGGATGGGGTCTACGCCGCTCTGGATCAGGTCCGGGGCTCCCTCGGGAGCGCCGACGGTTGCCTCGCGAAGGAGCGCTTGGGGCTCCTTTCCGGGTGTCACACCCTGTGTTTTGCCTCATGACTAATTTAACATGACTCAAAAATTAGGGCCAATTAAAACTTTTTGAGTGCATTTGAATGCTTGACTTGTGTGTTATTTGCTTGCTTGTTTGATTGCTTGCTGGTGCTCTATAATTCATAAAACATCCTCCTACCCTCAAGAACTCTTTTCCTTGATCCAAACTCTTGTCCAATGATCATACCATGAGTATAGGACCTAAAACTATTTTTATCAAATATTATTTTGGCCAAAAAGCATTTCTTAAATTTAGGTTTTCAGAAACCCCTGAATTGAGGTTTGTACTACAAGTCCTCAAATTGGGTGGAATATTTTACACCTAAGGCTTTATTTGAAACCCACTATATATATGACTTCCCAAAACCACCAAATATTACTTTTAAAGATTATTTTACTATTTTATTTAAAGGCTTCTTCTTAAGGCCAGAAATGGTCTTTTATAGGGAATTTTTTTATGCTTTAAAAATATTTGAGAAAATTTAGGGAAACTTAGTGGACATATATTGTCCATATATAAGAGTTTCAACACATGGTCATGTTCAAAATATTGGACAAAACCCTCCAAAACCCTTTCTGCTTAAATCAAGCATTTGAAATATTTCTATAAGAAATATTCCCAAATAATTCCAGGAAAATTCTAGCATGTCACATATGACATATGTGATGATCTTGCAAAGTTTCATATCAATCCCAATTGTTTTGCTTCATCGAAATATTCCAAACCCATTCCTGTCCAGAGCCAAATTTGAACAACTTTACATTGTGAAGTTTGTTCCCTTGACCCCAAACTTTGTGGGCATGTGCTAAACCCCAAATAATTATACCACACCAAGTGGTGGATTTGTGGGAAGTGGTATGCATGCCTAGATCTACAGAAATCTGGTTCTGTTGATTTCCAGGATTTCACAAAGTTACATTGGGAACTTTCTTCAATCAAGCTCAAACTTGGTGATCCTCTCTTTTTGTACCTATATTTTCATCCTGTTAAATCTCATGGCAAGCAAACCCCATTTGCTTAGCCAAACCATCATCAAACACTTTTTCCTATGTTGTATAAAGCCTTGTTTGACCCCCTCCTGCTATTCTCCTTCACTTCAAATTTTTACCACAGCATATTCTAACCCCTTCTACCTCCAGTAACTTTGCCATGGCCTCTTCTCAATTATTTGGGTGGTGACTCCCTCATTTTCCCCCTCTTTTCACCATGGCAGCACCCCTCATTACTCCCTCTCATTATTCTGTTCATGAAAATGCCCCCATGTTTTTCCACAACATCTCTAGTATGCTAATGCATCTTTTCACACCCAAAAATGACTGGCTCATGTGGAAAATATGAGCAAATCATCTGAAACCAAATTATGGCAGTAAATGCAGCTTTGTACTACAAGTGCCTATATATTTATCTCCCTGATCTGGAAATTGGTGGACATGTAGTCCTTCCATAGCCAAGGCCACTAGACAAAGTTTTATCCCCAATACCCTCCACTACAAACCCCTTAGATGAGCCTCCAGTTTGCTGCTGCAAACTTACCCCCAGTAAATACCCCATCTAACTAGCTTCATTTACCTTGAGAATTTTTCCAACACTCTACTGCATGTGTGCCTCACACGTCAGACAACTTTTCCCGACCAAAAAGATGCCCTGGACATGCCTTAGCGTGGTGACCACGTAGACGACATGCAAAACCGGCACCTTGCCACTTGTCATCGTCGGGTAGCTCATGTCCGGCAGCGGTAGGACGCCCACGCGCGCCATGATTCCCCTCTCGGTCTCCCACGCCTCTCCCCGACATCAGAAAGCCTCCAAGGCCTCTCTGTCGCGCGTGCTCTCCGTGCCCTGAGCATCCCAGGCGGATCCAAGCTCCCCCTCGTTCCCCTCTTGCATATACCCCTCCTCAAGATCCCCCTCGCGTCCTTTAACACTCCCCTCTCTCCCTTGGACCTCCCAGACCAGCCCCTCCTCCTCCCTTGTCCTCCATCGTCCTCCATGGCCGAAGCTCGCCGGCGGCCACTGCCAAAAAATTCGGTGAGCCTGGAGTCCCTCCTCTCCCCTGGCAAACCCAGCACCTCCCCCAACCATGTAGAACCCCCCCCCCCCCCCCCCGTCGCCTCCATCCTCCCTCAGAACGCCGGGCGGCCGAGGCCAGCGATGCCCGACGGCCACCTCCGCGGCCACCCTTTTCCCCCGCCACCGCGTTCCTTCCCAGTGGGCGTGCTGCACCGGGGCGGGTGCGTCTCGTTGCCCCGAGTGCTCCGATGGCGGTCTCGCCTGAAACGGCGGCCGGTGGCGCCGGCGAACGTCGCCGATGCCCCTCCCTGCTCCACCTCTGTTCGGGCCGGAGGAGGCAGACGAAGCTGCCATCCGGGTCCCGCCGGTCAGCCTGCGAAACGGGGCCGAGCCGCTGGCGGGTGGACCCGGGCCCTTCCTTTTAAGTGGAGGCGCCACTGCTCGTTACCGCCTTCGTCTACGGAAGGCGTACTCATGGAGTATGCGACCGGCGTGGCCGCTCCACCACCAGGCCGAGCTGCTGGGCCGGCCCATCTGCTGTTCTGCGCCCTGGGCGCGACATTGCCTTTTAGGTATAAAAATTTCCCCTTTTCCTTTTCCAGAGTAATTCAAAAATCCATTATAAATTCATTTCACCTCCAAATTTGATGATTCAAGTTTATACAGAATCCTAAAATCTTGAACTATTCAAATTTGTGCATTGCACAATTTTTCCATGTAGCATATTCTACTCCACCAATATTTTGGTTGTATCTTGTATTATGGAGCCGCTTTGCAAAATCCATAGAGAGCTTAAATCAACTCCAAATTGAGAGATTCAAATTCCTAGATGGCTATAAAACCATGACTCATTTGTCTAGCCATGGTGAACATTTTTACCATGCACCTATTCTGTTGGATCTAATAAATGACCCATTCTCCATTTAGGAAAATCATAGAAAATTCATCCCACCTCCAAATCCAGTGAAACCACTTCCTAAATGCTTCTAAAATCATGCCCTATTTGTTGGGACCATCCACTCCTTTTTACAAAAATATTTTCTGTGGACATCTTATAGGATCATCGCTTTCTTCATTTCCACCGTTCAAGACTCCCGCTTGATCCACATCCAATGAAACCTCCTTGGTTATTTTTCGTATGACCAGAGGTGTCCAAGGAAAATAAATCTCCTATTTATAGAGCACTTTTATTTTCTGCTTGTTGTGTTGCTTATTGCGGTTGTTTCCGGTGATGGTTGACGAAGTAGACGAAGTGCTCGGAGTGGACGAGAAGCATGTGAAGACCTCGAAGATTTTGCTGAGCCAGGCAATCAGCCCTTTGACCATGACTATGAAACCTTTTATTGCATGGCATATAGCACATTATTTCTTGATGATGATCATATTGATGTGGTATTTCCCTTCGGTGGGATGCCGCCGATACTTTACCGTTGATACTTGCATCGTGCATGACCCTACCTTCCTATGAGGGTTGTGCGGGTGGGAGTAGATAGGATGCTTAGTAGATGCTACGCAAAGTGGGACGGAAATATGCATGGTGATGGAAACAAAATGGTTTCAAAGACTTTTTCGAAAACCCCGTCGGGTGCCACTAATGCGTGAGGGAGATGATGATGAGCTAGGTAGCCACTTGATAAAGAAGTGGTGTACCGGAGCAAGTGAGTGTGTGTGGTTTTCGAAAACGGATTGGTGTAAGTTGCGACCGTTATTCCAACCTTACATGTAAAACCATGATACCCCTTATGGGACGCGGCTTTGTTGATTACCTTGGTGGGTACTAGCACAGAGCCCGCATTACTAGTGGCGGGAGTGGCGTGGTCACTCTCGATACGGGGTCGTGCCTGGTAGGGCGACCATGCACTGTCTTCACAGGCACCGGGCACACCGTTGTGTTCCTTCATGGATGGTACTGTGTAGAGCAAGGCTCGTGTTTGTACATCATGAAGACACGGACCAACAAGTGGACTCTTTGTTTAGTATCGCTAGGGGAAAAGCATTATTCGGGTGCTTACCTCGGGTATGTAATATACGGCGAGTCGTGGATGACACGGAATTTCCCCGAGTCTTGTGGGTAAAGTGTGCAACCTCTGCAGAGTGTAAAACTATTCAAATAGCCGTGTCCACGGTCAAGGACAGTTGGATGACTGCTCTTGTGCTACGTCTAGTGTTCTCTAAACTTGGTGTGTGTGGGTGTGTGGATGACACAAAGGTGATACTTGAGTTAAGTCAGATGACTTGACGTGATGACTGAACATGAGATGTTCAACCCCTTGCTTATGATGATATCTATAACTTGTTCATTTGGATATCTGCCAACTGTTCATGCATGCTTACATAAGTTAGTTGATCATGTCACTGCACTCAAAATTAGCTTTCTGCAAAATTACCTACTTAGTGCTATATCATGATCTGTTGAACCTTGTTCCAAACATGGGTTGCTTGCGAGTACATTCAAAGTACTCATTGGCTTGCCACTGGTTATTTTATTGGCCAGGCATGAAAGAACATGATATGATGAAGAGTACCTTGGTGACGATCATGCAAGCTAGGACGCTTCCCAGTCAGAATGCCTGTAGGGTTAAGGCAGATGGCATGGGTTCACGCTATCGTTGAAGATTTCCGCTGCAAGTTTATGAAGACTTGGTCATAAAGGCCATATTTGAGTAAAACGGTATGTAATGGATGTAAGACTCTTGTTATTCGGTTTCTGTGTGTTCAGTGAGCATTGATATCTGGGATCACTGTGCACGTACATTCGGTGATCACGACTTATGAGTCGGGGTCCCCACAGAGCTGGTATCAGAGCCATCCGGACTATAGGAAGCCCTTAGTTAGCATGGACGTTAGTTAGGACAAAACTAATTTTTTTGGACCCTTCAAAATTAGTTACCAAATCTCTATATTTCTCACCTCTCCTAAATTTTCAAAGTAAGTAAAGGTTCTTGCCTCAACACTTCCACCTTTATTCTCTTGACTCTCCTCGTCTGCTATTTCAAAACCTTGCAAATGGTCGATAGTACCCTTATGCCCCTAACCACTAGATTCATTGAAATCCTCGTGGGTAATCTGAAGGGAAGCCACCTTGCCATACATTCACACAAGTTTGACGACACCACGACAAGGCGATACCAACAGAAGATACCCTCTCGAAGGGTGAGAATATCAAGACTCAGAAGATGGTGACACCCTCGACACTGCCCCAGGATGATGCCACCTTGGCCTTCGATGACTAGGGCATAAGATACGCAAGATCATGATATGCATCGCTAATAGAGCAATCCTGTCATTCTCGATGACGTGTCGGCAACCACCGGTGGATGAGAACCTCGCCATATGGTCCGCCTCACTATAGTGAGCAGGAAGACGGTTCTCATCATCCCCCGCTCTTGGTGTCGATAATATCATCAACGTGACCGGCAGCATATAACTCTACCATGCCTTGTTAATGTCATTGCATAAAAGATTGCCTACTTGGAACTCTCGATGCCATGGAAGACAGGAAGGCATTGGCACGATTACGAAGACACCAGAAGACCCTATCAACGACAGCCATGAGGAATCACCTTCGTCGTCAACTCACCAGATCCGAAGTCGTCAAAGACTCTTCACGCGCAACCATAATCGTTTCGACGAACAACAACCAGAGACATAGCGATGCCTGAAGAAGACCCAGAAGACTAAGCAGACTCCTCTCCAAGACGTGAAGCAAGCATGACTACTAAGTCCGAGAACCCCTAGGGTAGGATGAGTCGTGTATCCCCCATGCGAAGTCGAGTCCGTATGATGGTTCTGATGGAACCATCATGTGTGTTGCTTGTTTTGCATGTTTGTGCTTTGGTGTAAGTCACACTTTTGCCCTAGACAACAAGTGCACGACTATATCACCTACCTTACGTTGATGTTTGTGTTTGGCCTTTTCGTCACTTGTTTGATTGCACTTGCACTATACCACCCCCTTAGGCACGCTCCTCTATGCTACTTTCCCTCTTCCCCCTCTCATCAACTGAAGACCAGCAAGACCAGATGCACCAAGGATCCACCTCGACAAACAACTAACACCGAAGACTTCGACTACAACGTACTCAACCAAACGCAACCCCGTAGAGTTATGCTTTTCCCTCAAGATTGGAAAACCCTCCCTAGACAAACCTAGACCTCACAAGCTACCCCTGCTCACCGCTGGGTTCATTACGGGACTAGTGATCATAGTGAACAGACACATTACATCCCTAAGCCAGCACTTGAACTGATGATGCCATAGGGAAGATTGTTCTGAGGATGTATAACTAGTAGGCTAATAATTTGACGAGGTTGTAATAGATGTCTTGAGGAAGTAGTTGGGACCCTTTGGTGGATTACGAGACTTTTATGTTGGTGAGTGGACTTGGTGGATCAAGTTGATAGAGTAGCATAACTTACTTCTCCCTTGAGTCAATTTGGATTTAGTAGGGCGATTGCAACCACAAGCCTGAATTTTTGGTGGATTAATGACTTGACTTTGGCAAGTAATGTTGACAGTGGATTGATTGTGATATGTTAGTGACTGGAGTAACTAGTAGGGAATTCTTACTAGATGTAAACCTTGGATTTAAATAGGTGATTCTAATAGGTGCTCAGGACTAATCAAGCCAAATGGTTCGGAGTAATTTGGATTTAATCCGATGATCTTGACCTTGATACCATGTTTCCCGGTGGAAGACAAACCAGGAATATTGGATGGTTGTCAGAATTGAGTCAAGGATCCATATGCACCTAACATTGGAGTTCACTAGATCATCATGATAGAATTGATGGTTATACTATGATGAGATAGTTCTTTCTGGGATTTTGGGATTTAGGAGATCTGGAGATATATGGAACGTCACCAGTATTGGATTTGTAGCAGTTATGTAATAGTGGGTGATATTCGTGGATCGATTAAGTTGGATTCGTAGGAAGGAAACAAGATCTTGGATTGGTATATTACGAGTTTCCTTAGCATATTAATGCAGTACCTTAGACCTTGGATAGGTCAGTAGGACACTTGGATTTATAGTGTCATGATCAAGCTTAGCGGCTTGTATGTTATCCCGAGGATTTTTATATAGGGATACATGTGAGTTAGCTATAGTATACATATGAGATTTTGGGTATAGTCCTTCTCTCAAAACCATGGAGATATGAGTAGCACGTGTAATGTTGGAGTTGACTTATATGAGATGATATCATCGATGGTATATGGTGATTTTGTTTGGAGTAAATAGTAGGACTATTGGCATCTAATAACTGTGCTCGAGGATAAGATGTTAGATGTTCACTCACATCCTAAGCTCCTTGAAACCCCGAAGCTTTACCGGGCCATAACACGGTCGGATTATGACCATAGGCCTTGGACTATAAGTCCTTAGACTATGGTCGGTACTCCACCTCGACCACCACCAATCCTGTCCATAAGGAAGGTGGACACGAAGAACTAGATTTCGATGGACCACAAACCCCTGGGCAAGTAACCATCCGAAGCAAATGCCCGCTCCTCTCACATATCCCACAAGCAATGTGCTTGTGTGATACTTGGGGAAATATGTTGTTGTCCTCACAAATGACATACTTATCTACCCAATGAGAGGAAGGAACACCTTAGTCCTATTTGGATGAGCCCCAGAAACACCAATTACCATACCTCTCAAGTATAAGGTTTCACCTTGAAAGAGTTGGACTACTCGAAGCTCCCTCCCTTCAGCAGAGGACATTCTTACCCAAGAAAGATGAAGAACCACTACGGTCGAAAGACCACGACGAAGAAAAAGAAGAAGCAAGAGAAGTCAACCACCACTCCTCTAACGGCTACATCCACTAGACTATATCAAGAAGCACCGACGTCCAAGCACGATGAAGCCCTTGGACATCAAGAGGATTATGAAGCCCCTTGTTTTAAGTAGTCACATATTAGTTCCTCACTAGGAAGGAACCGAGAAGTTGATAGCACTCCTCACCGCTTTGATGATGTACGATGAACATGACGTCTCTACTCTCTTCAGACATCTAGAACGGAGAGAAATGACTGTCATGACTTCATTATTAGCCCCTTTTTAGTCCAATCAAGGACGCGATCCTTACTGGATCATGGTGAAACACCTGACAAAGGTAGTTCACCCCACTTGCCAAGCCTCAGACCTTGGGGACTAGATGGCTGTTCTATACCTCTGGATAGTCAGCTTATTTAGAACCCCTCAGAAACCTTCCCCACATGGTAGAACCCGTTTTGGCGTCAAGTCTCTAAGCTTAGTCTTAGGGACGAGACTCAACCAACCTTCCCACAATGGCTACGGAAAGACTAGTAGACCAGACACTCGAAGACCCACCAGAAACACGCGTCTGTAATGACGAAGACAAATGGCCGAAGATGAATGAAGAACACATCTGGGCAGCTTACTCAAGCAAAAGATCTCAACGAGAAGCCTACAACGACGCGCCTCAACGTTCTCGAGGATGAAGACACCTGCGACTGAAGATCACCTGCCTTAAGGGACTCGAGGACTTCCCCGTCGATGAGAGCTACACCAAGACTCGACCCTTCTATTCTAACCCAAGACATCTAGATGTCACTAACCAGCATGCGTAAACCCGGTACCATCCCATTGACGCACTGCTTTGCCACGTATTCCGACTTTGGAATACACACGCAAGACAGGCCCATGCCCGAACCTCGTTCACCAACCTTGACCTTTAGGCAAGCCTAGCATATTGCAAGGACCCCGTTCACCCTTAGACCAAGTCAACGATGCACTCGAAGACGTATCATCAGGCACTTCAAGATCCAATGGAGCAACCACATCGGAGAAGAAGCCACATGGGAACGTGAAGACTACCTCACCCATGAATTTTCGCATCTCTTCTACGCCTAGCCTAGGAATCTCGCGGAGATTCTTGTAAGGGGGGTAGGTCTGTCACACCCTGTGTTTTGCCTCATGACTAATTTAACATGACTCAAAAATTAGGGCCAATTAAAACTATTTGAGTGCATTTGAATGCTTGACTTGTGTGTTATTTGCTTGCTTGTTTGATTGCTTGCTGGTGCTCTATAATTCATAAAACATCCTCCTACCCTCAAGAACTCTTTTCCTTGATCCAAACTCTTGTCCAATGATCATACCATGAGTATAGGGCCTAAAACTATTTTTATCAAATATTATTTTGGCCAAAAAGCATTTACTAAATTTAGGTTTTCAAAAACCCCTGAATTGAGGTTTGTACTACAAGTCCTCAAATTGGGTGGAATATTTTACACCTAAGGCTTTATTTGAAACCCACTATATATATGACTTCCTAAAACCACCAAATATTACTTTTAAAGATTATTTTACTATTTTATTTAAAGGCTTCTTCTTAAAGCCAGAAATGGTCTTTTATAGGGAAAAATGTTTTTATGCTTTAAAAATATTTGAGAAAATTTAGGGAAACTCAGTGGACATATATTGTCCATATATAAGAGTTTCAACACATGGTCATGTTCAAAATATTGGACAAAACCCTCCAAAACCCTTTCTGCTTAAATCAAGCATTTGAAATATTTCTATAAGAAATATTACCAAATAATTCTAGGAAAATTCTAGCATGTCACATATGACATATGTGATGATCTTGCAAAGTTTCATATCAATCCCAATTGTTTTGCTTCATCAAAATATTCCAAAACCATTCATGTCCAGAGCCAAATTTGAACAACTTTACATTGTGAAGTTTGTTCCTTGACCCCAAACTTTGTGGGCATGTGCTAAACCCCAAATAATGATACCACACCAAGTGGTGGATTTGTGGGAACTGGTATGCATGCCTAGATCTACAGAAATCTGATTCTATTGATTTCCAGGGTTTCATAAAGTTACATACTTTCTTCAATCAAGCTCAAACTTGGTGATCCTCTCTTTTTGTACCTATATTTTCATCCTGTTAAATCTCATGGCAAGCAAACCCCATTTGCTTAGCCAAACCATCATCAAACACTTTTGCATATGCTGTATAAAGCCTTGTTTGACCCCCTCCTGCTATTCTCCTTCACTTCAAATTTTTACCACAGCATATTCTAACCCCCTTCTACCTCCAGTAACTTTGCCATGGCCTCTTCTCAATTATTTGGGTGGTGACTCCCTCATTTCCCCCTCTTTTCACCATGGCAGCACCCCCTCATTCCTCCCTCTCATTATTCTGTTCATGAAAATGCCCCCAAGTTTTTCCACAACATCTCTAGTATGCTGAATGCATCTTTCCACACCCAAAAAAGACAGGCTCATGTGGAAAATTTGAGCAAATCATCTGAAACCAGATTATGGCAGTAAATGCAGCTTTGTACTACAAGTGCCCTATATATTTATCTCCCTGATCTGGAAATTGGTGGACATGTAGTCCTTCCATAGCCAAGGCCACTAGACAAAGTTTTATCCCCAATGCCCTCCACTACAAACCCCTTAGACGAGCCTCCAGTTTGCTGCTGCAAACTTACCCCCAGTGAATACCCCATCTAACTAGATTCATTTACCTTGAGAATATTTCCAACACTCTACTGCATGCGTGCCTCACACGTCAGACAACTTTTCCCGACCAAAAAGATGCCCTGGACATGCCTTAGCGTGGTGACCACGCAGACGACATGCAAAACCGGTGCCCTGCCACTTGTCATCGTCGGGTAGCTCATGTCCGGCAGCGGTAGGACGCCCACGCGTGCCATGATTCCCCTCTCGGTCTCCCACGCCTCTCCCCGACATCAGAAAGCCTCCAAGGCCTCTCTGTCGCGCGTGCTCTCCGTGCCCTGAGCATCCGAGGCGGTTCCAAGCCCCCCTCGTTCCCGTCTTGCATATACCCCTCTCCAAGATCCCCCTCACGTCCTTTAATGCTCCCCTCTCTCCCTTGGACCTCCCAGACCAGCCCCTCCTCCTCCCTTGTCCTCCATCGTCCTCCATGGCCGAAGCTCGCCGGCGGCCACTGCCAAAAAATTCGGCGAGCCTGGAGTCCCTCCTCTCCCTGGCAAACCCAGCGTCTCCCCCAACCATGTAGAACCCCCCCGTCGCCTCCATCCTCTCTCAGAACGCCGGGCGGCCGAGGCCAGCGATGCCCGACGGCCACCTCCGCGGCCACCCTTTTCCCCCGCCACCGCATTCCTTCCCAGTGGGTGTGCTGCACCGGGGCGGGTGCGTCTCGTTGCCCCGAGTGCTCCGGTGGTGGTCTCGCCTGAAACGGCGGCCAGTGGCGCCGGCGAACGTCGCCGATGCCCCTCCCTGCTCCACCTCTGTTCGGGCGGGAGGAGGCAGACGAAGCTGCCATCCGGGTCCCGCCGGTCAGCCTGCGAAACGGGGCCGAGCCGCTGGCGGGTGGACCCGGGCCCTTCCTTTTAAGTGGAGGCGCCACTGCTCGTTGCCGCCTTCGTCTACGGAAGGCGTACTCCTGGAGTACGTGACCGGCGTGGCCGCTCCACCATCAGGCCGAGCTACTGGGCCGGCCCATCTGCTGTTCTACGCCCTGGGCGCGACATTGCCTTTTAGGTATAAAAATTTCCCCTTTTCCTTTTCCAGAGTAATTCAAAAATCCATTATAAATTCATTTCACCTCCAAATTTGATGATTCAAGTTTATACAGAATCCTAAAATCTTGAACTATTTAAATTTGTGCATTGCACAATTTTTCCATGTAGCATATTCTACTCCACAAATATTTTGGTTGTATCTTGTATTATGGAGCCGCTTTGCAAAATCCATAGAGAGCTTAAATCAACTCCAAATTGAGAGATTCAAATTCCTAGATGGCTATAAAACCATGACTCATTTGTCTAGCCATGGTGAACATTTTTACCATGCACCTATTCTGTTGGATCTAATAAATGACCCATTCTCCATTTAGGAAAATCATAGGAAATTCATTCCACCTCCAAATCCAGTGAAACCACTTCCTAAATGCTTCTAAAATCATGCCCTATTTGTTGGGACCATCCACTCCTTTTTACAAAAATATTTTCTGTGGACATCTTATAGGATCATCGCTTCCTTCATTTCCACCGTTCAAGACTCCCCCTTGATCCACATCCAATGAAACCTCCTTGGTTATTTTTCGTATGACCAGAGGTGTCCAAGGAAAATAAATCTCCTATTTATAGAGCACTTTTATTTTCTCTTGTTGTGTTGCTTATTGCGGCTGTTTCCGGCGATGGTTGACGAAGTAGACGAAGTGCTCGGAGTGGACGAGAAGCATGTGAAGACCTCGAAGATTTTGCTGAGCCAGGCAAGCAGCCCTTTGACCATGACTATGAAACCTTTTATTGCATGGCATATAGCACGTTATTTCTTGATGATGATCATATTGATGTGGTATTCCCCTTCGGTGGGATGCCGCCGATACTTTACCGTTGATACTTGCATCGTGCATGACCCTACCTTCCTATGAGGGTTCTGCGGGTGGGAGTAGATAGGATGCTTAGTAGATGCTACGCAAAGTGGGAAGGGAATATGCATGGTGATGGAAACAAAATGGTTTCAAAGACTTTTTCGAAAACCCCGTCGGGTGCCACTAATGCCCGAGGGAGATGATGATGAGCTAGGTAGCCACTTGATAAAGAAGTGGTGTACCGGAGCAAGTGAGTGTGTGTGGTTTTCGAAAATAGATTGGTGTAAGTTGCGACCGTTATTCCAACCTTACATGTACGACCACGATACCCCTTATGGGACGGGGCTTTGTTGATTACCTTGGTTGGTACTAGCACAGAGCCCGCATTACTAGTGGCGGGAGTGGCGTGGTCACTCTCGATACGGGGTTGTGCCTGGTAGGGCGACCATGCGCTGTCTTCACAGGCACCGGGCACACCGTTGTGTTCCTTCATGCATGGTACTGTGTAGAGCAAGGCTCGTGTTTGTACATCATGAAGACACGGACCAACGAGTGGACTCTTTGTTTAGTATCGCTAGGGGAAAAGCATTGTTCGGGTGCTTACCTCGGGTATGTAATATACGGCGAGTCGTGGATGACACGGGAGTTCCCCGAGTCTTGTGGGTAAAGTGTGCAACCTGTACAGAGTGTAAAACCATTCGAATAGCCATGTCCACGGTCAAGGATAGTTGGATGACCGCTCTTGTGCTACGTACAGTGTTCTCTAAACTTGGTGTGTGTGGATGTGTGGATGACACAAAGATGATACTTGAGTTAAGTCAGATGACTTGACGTGATGACTGAACATGAGATGTTCAACCCCTTGCTTATGATGATATCTATAACTTGTTCATTTGGATATCTGCCAACTGTTGATGCATGCTTACATAAGTTAGTTGATCATGTCACTGCACTCAAAATTAGCTTTCTGCAAAATTACCTACTTAGTGCTATATCATGCTCTGTTGAACCTTGTTCCAACCATGGGTTGCTTGCGAGTACATTCAAAGTACTCATTGGCTTGCCACTGGTTATTTTATTGGCCAGGCATGAAAGAACATGATATGATGAAGAGTACCTTGGTGACGATCATGCGAGCTAGGACGCTTCCCAGTCAGAATGCCTGTAGGGTTAAGGCAGATGGCATGGATTCACGCTATCGTTGAAGATTTCCGCTGCAAGTTTATGAAGACTTGGTCATAAAGGCCATATTTGAGTAAAACGGTATGTAATGGATGTAAGACTCTTGTTATTCAGTTTATGTGTGTTCAATGATCATTGATCTCTGGGATCGCTGTGCACGCACATTCGGTGATCACGACTTATGAGTCGGGCTCCCCACACCGGGTGGCTCCAAGCCGACGCTTCTGTCGTGGCGGTCTGGAGCCAGGCCGAGGCCACCACGACTGAGAGCAGGAAGGAGGCCGCGGCAGCCGAGGCAGCTCGCGACGCGGCGCTGGCTGACGCAGCGTCGGTCGTGAACGCTGCGACGAGTTGGAGGCTCGCCTGAAGGCTCTTCAGGAGGAAAGGACTGCGCTCGCAGATCGGCTTCGCCAGCGGGAGGAAGACGTCAAGACCTGCGAAGCCAAGCTTGCCGACCGTGAAGCCACGCTGGCCGAGGCGGCGGCCAACCAAGCCACGGAGCGCGAGCGTCTGGACAGGCTGAAGGAGGAGGTAGCTGCGGAAAAGGCCCGACTCGACTCCAGGGAGAAGGCCCTTGTCGCGGCTGAGGAGGGGAAGACTGCGGAGCTTGGCGCCCTCCCCTCCGTTGAGCTCACGCTTCGTCAGGCGCTGAACTCCATCTGTCTGGGGGGATTCGCGGAACCCCTAGTGGCTCCTGAGAGCGGCTTCGTGGGGCTCTCTTCAAAGCTCGTCAAGGTGCTTGAGGGTGCCGTCGCCAGGGTGGAGAACGTCTTGGAGAGTGAGTGTCGCGACCGCTTCTCCACGGCCGCGACGGGCGTCTTCAGCCACCTCTACCTTTGCGAGCCGAGTTTCGACTTCGGCTCCGTGATCTGCCCGGTTGCTCCTGGGGTTCGCGCCGCTACGGCGACGGCCGTGGAGGCGCTGCTGAAGAAGTTCACCTGCGTCGCCGTTCCCCCACCTCCTCCTGCAGCTGCAAGGGTTAGTGACGACGATGACAACAGTAGCGATGTCGACGACGAGCTCCCCGCGGTCGGGACGGGCGGTGGCGCTAGCTCCTCCTAGTTCCTCTTCCTGGGTCTTTTCCGGTAACGTTCATCGTGCCTCGTGGAGGCGTTAGACTTGTTTGCATTTCCGGAGACATTTTAATGCTTGTAATGACTTCTAAATTGTGTGGTTTCTTTCCTCGCCTCGTTTCCTTCCTGCTTGCTGGAGTGCTCTGCGTCGGCAGGGCCCGGTCCCGCGCATACCTCGACTGCCGTTGGGGCGTCCGGATCACCAGGACGGTGCCAAGGGGCGAGGGGCTACCTGACCAGTGAGGCTCCTAAGTCGCGATGCTCAGGAGTCCCCCTTGACGTATGAGCAGCCCTCACGAAGGGAACGCGGCGAAGGCGGGGTTAACTTGGTGATTTGGAGCGCCTTGAGCTCTGCGTCGGCAGGGCCCGGTCCCGTGCATACCTCAACCGCCGTTGGGGCGTCCGGATCACCAGGACGGTGCCAAGGGGTGAGGGGCTACTTGACCAGTGAGGCCCCTGAGTCGCGATGCTCAGGGGTCCCCCTTGACATACGAGCGGCTCCCATACCTTTCCTCACCAGCTTTCATCTGAGAGGGACGCATGAAGACCAGGTATCAGAGACCTGGGAAGGTGGAGTGCGCCAGGCCCGACCTGAGCGTAGCCCCCATGCAACCCCCTCACACGGGCATCCCAGAGGAACGCCGCGATATGGGGCCACGAGGGGCCGTCCTGAGGTTGAATGCAGCCGCTAGGGCGCCCCCAGTTGTTTATCCACCAGCGCGGAGCATGGGGCTTCCACGTTGCGTGGGCATAGCTGCTGAGCGACAGTGTTGTCCGCCAGCGCGGAGCATGGGGCTTCCACTTGGGCGTGGGAATGGGGGGCCCCGGCTCCTGAGCCCCCCGGGCGTGTACAGCCCATTAAGTTCGTACGCGTGGCCTGCACGGTAGAACTAGGAGGTGTATCTAGGCACTCGTGAGGCAGCTCGGGTCTCACGAGGCCCTACCTCAAAGGCGGGTTGCGCCTGAGTCTTCCGGTAGAGGGCGCCACTGCAAGTCCTGTATATTTTGGAGGAACCTGCGCCGAATGGATTTCCAAGGGCCATCGCATGAGAAGGCCGAACACCAATGACCCCAGGAGGTGATGTGAACCGGGCTGGCCCGCTAGACAGAGCTCAGCCATTGGATTTATCGACGCTGCAGGGACGGACCCGAGCACAGACGTCGTGCCCAGTCTTCTCATGCGACAACTCCGAGGAGCAAACACCCGGCGCGCGGCTCCCGCGGCGGCGAGAAGGCCGGCCATGGTTGCAGGAACCGTGCCGCGCGCCCTGACTCACCCACTCTCGATTAGCTCATGCGAGGACGAAGCACCAAGGACCACGGGAGGTGACGTGCACGGGGCTGGCCCGCGAGACAGAGCTCGATCGCTTGGATTTATCAACGCTGCAGGGACGTACCCGAGCACAGACGCCGTGCCAGCCCTTAATCACGAGGTGGTCGAAGGCAGGATCATTAGGGCACGTCGACATTCATGGTGGCGAAGCATCGAGCATGCAGGTTGGAATGCTTAGGAAATTGATCAAATGCATAAAAGGTTCAGGTATATGCGTAAACGATGTGGCTGCGGGAACGGGCCCTAACCGCCTGAGGATGATGCAGCCCGATGGGCGCCCTCAAACTGAGCAAACCAAAAAGTTACCTCGTACGGACCAAAAAGTCACCTTGTGGCAATACCGCTGAAGCGTCGAGGTAGTCGTCGGAGCCTGACCTTGTGTCTCCGCGAGCTTGGCCTTCATGAGCCCGGTGCCTCTCGAGGCTCGGGGCACTCGCTCGGGCTTGGCACCTCCTCCAACACCTCGCGGCGCCTGACCCGGTAGGGCGCGAGCATGGCCTGAGGAAGGCACTGAGACATGGCAGCCGCATTCGCCAGGCCGAAGGGCATGCGGATGTAGTTGCACGGGTAGACCCCGCCGCGACCGACGCGCGAGGGCCAGAAGATGTCCTGGGATCTGGCCCTGTTGATGCCGGGTACGTTTGTTGGATTTCGGGCTCCGCAAAACCCTAAGGAATTCGAACCCAGGGGCGTGTGCGAAGATTCCCCAACAGCCTCGCCCCTTCCAAGCTCACAACACGATACCCCGCTCGATGGCGAGGAAGACGATGGCACACAAGAGTTTACCCAGGTTCGGGCCGTTGCGAAGCGTAAAACCCTACTCCTGCTTTTGGTGGATTGCCTCGCGAGGAGGTTTTTGGATGAACTAGTACAGCGGTGCGTTTTCGGGTTGAATGTTCTCCCTTCTACCGAGCTACCTAGCCTCTCTTTATAGCGGCCCGGGTCCTCCTCCCTTATCGTAATGGCGGGAAGGGATCCCACAACGGCCAAATTCGAAGGGAGACTGGAGGTACACCCTATCCTGACGAAAGGTGGTCTTCACCTGCAAAGTAGTCGACTATGATGCAGTGGTGGGCTCGGTGATGACGTCCGTCCTGCGAGGCTTGGGGTCTTGGCCTTGTTGCACCGAAGTGGAAATCTTTGGGGGGCGCTTTGGGAACCCGCGTCCGTCCCTACCTTCTTTGTGCCAAAGGGGAAACTGTCCCCTCTGGCGTACCGGCGCCCCCTGGCTCGGCTGGCGTCACCCTTGGCCTCCTGAGGTCGTGTGTTACATAGGAGTCTCCGCTGCTCAGGAGGGGGCCTGGGGAGGCCTATCTCCCCGCGGGTCTTGGCGTTGCTTCCCTCGCGATCTTGGGGTCTCGCGAGGGCCTTGTGTCGAGCGAGGCCTCGCCGGGCCATACTTGGTTGTCGAGGTGGGCCACGCCTGGGGCCGCAGGCAGGCAAGTCTGGGTACCCTGGTATCCAGAACGCCAACAGTAGCCCCCGAGCCCGAGGCGCGCTCGAGCTAGCTTCGGGGCAAAGCCACAGTGGAAGGGCCGGAGCGCCGTGGGCCCCAATTGCCTGCGGGTCCGACTCGACACGTGGCGCACCACGAGACGTGGGCGTCTTGGCTCCCCGAAGGTGTCGGGAACCGCCCTGAGTCGATCTGACGCCTGGCCTGCGCGCCTCCTTGCCATCATTATCCTTCCTTGAATGATGTTGACCCCTTGCGTCCTCTCTCGCCTCGGGCCGTGCGGATGTGACACGACGGGGGTAGGGGAAGCGACGTGAGGCAGGAGAGCACGCCAGTCGAGTCTGGCACTCGCCGCTTGAGGCGCCTGGCGATCCCACTTCCCACATCGCCCCGCGCGCAGCGGTTGCACCTATAAATCCGCCCCGCTTGGAGGGCCTTACCATCTTGCCGCGCCCTCTCGCTTCGCTTTCTTCCAAGTTATCTTCCTCATCTTCCTCCTTTCCTTCGCTCACCCATGGCGTCCAGTGGAAGCGCGGCAGGTGCTGGTGTCGGATTTCGGGCTCCGCAAAACCCTCAAGGTTCGAACACAGGGGTGTGTGCGAAGATCCCTTGCAGCCTCGCCCTACCTAGCTCGCTACTCGATGGTTAAGACGATGAACTCGCACAATGACGAGGAAGAAGATGGACACGGTGGTTTACCCAGGTTCGGGCCGCTGCAAAGCGTAATACCCTACTCCTGATTTGGTGGATTGCCTCTCGAGGAGGGGTGGTGGATGAACTAGTATAGAGTTGAGGAGCCTCGTGAGGGCGCTTGAGTGGTGTTCTTGGCCTTCTGCTAGTCTTGTGGTGGAGTCTCTTCCCCGGTTCCTCCTCTACAGTGCAACCTAGCCTCTATATATAGCAGCGGCCCGGGTCCTCTTCCCTTATCGCAATGGTGGGAAGGGATCCTACAACGGCCAAATTTGAAGGGGACAGGAGTATATCCCCGCCCTGTCCAAAGGCGGTCTTCGCATGCAAAGTAGCTGTCGATGATGCAGAGGTGGGCTCGGCGATGACATCCGCCCTGCGGGGCTCGTGGTCGTGGTCTTGCTGCACCGGAATGGAAACCTTTGCGCGGCGCTTTGGGAACCCGCGTACGTCCTTGCTGCCTTTGCACCAAAGGGGAAACTGTCCCGCCTGGCACGCTGGCGCCTGCTTGTCCTTCCTTGCGTCATCCTTGACTCCTGAGGCCAGGTTCTGCATAGAGATCTCCGCCGCTCCGGAGGGGGCCTGAGGAGGCCCACCCCTGCTGATCTTGGTGCTGTTCTTCCTCGCGAGCCTGGGGTCCTCGCGAGGGCCTTGTCTTGAGTGGGGCTGTGCTTCGTTGTGCTTGGCTTGTGAGGTGGGCCATGCCCTGGGCCGTAGGCAGGCAGGTCTGGGTACCCCCGTTCCCAGAACGCCGACAACCGGGAAGCGTCCGGAGCGCCCGGCTTCACCGGCGGCCCCCGGCGGCAGCGGTGGGGGGCCCTCAAGGCCATCCCAAGTCCGCCAGCGCTGGGCCATCCTCGACGAGTAAGTTCCTAGTCTCCCGCTTCCTCCTCTTATAATCGCGACTGCTGCGCCGGTCTTGAACGTTCCATCCTCCCAGGGCGCCCGCACCCAAGAGGCGCAGGCTCGAAGGGCTTTAGGAGGAGGCCGATGCACTGAGGTTCCAGCTCATGGACGCCGTGGCCGCCCTCCAAGCCGCGCTTAGGGGCGAGGCGGAGGCTCGGGCGGAGCTGGCGTCGCTCCAGACCCAAGTCCAGGGGGCTATCGATGCCGTGCAGGCCGCCAAGGACGAGGCGGCCCACGCAAAGATGCTTGAGGCGCAGCGCACCAAGAAGTATCGGGACGTCGCCATCCGCACACTCGGCGCGGTGAGCTAGTTCATCTGGGAAGCCCCTGCGCTGCCGTGCGCGCACGGAGACGGGGGCTACCTCAACTTCTTCGATAAGGTGGTGGAGGCGCTGGAGACCGGCGTCTCCCGGGTTGACGAGCACAACGTGTCCAGCGCGCACGACCTCCTGGACCTCGCGCTGACACGCGTCTTCTCCAACCTTCACCGCCTCGTCCCCGAGCTCGACCTCCTCCACGTCATGGAGCCGGTGCCCGAGGAGCTCCAGAGGCCCCTCAGGGACGAGACGCGCCTGCACGTGTAGTCCTTGGCGGAGCGGTTCGTCCAGGAGCCCCTTCCCGACGAGGGCGACGACTCTGGTGCCACGGCGGGCGACGGCCCGGGCGGCGACAGCGGATCCTCCGCCTAGTCCTCCTCTGTTTTCTCTTCCCAGGCCCTGTCATGTCAAGCAGTACTTTGCCCCTGGGGGCGTTAACTTTTGCATTTTTACCTTCGTGTTCTTCCTCCTTTTTGAGCTGTTGGTTCCTTGTTTTGCGTGGCGTGTCCCTGCTTCTCCTGTGGGGCCTTGCGTTATCGCCGACGCGCTGCGGCGCCCCCTGAGAAGTCCGTGAGGGCATTGCGCCAAGACCGGCGGCGGCATCCCGTCGGGCCCTCGCGGGGCGGGCCCTCCAGAGGGGGAGCGTGCCGCCCTCAAGGACAGGCCCTTGGCCCGCCGCCTAGAGTGGCTGGGCTCCTTCCCTCGCGCTGCTCTCCTTTGCTCCTGGAACCACAAGAGTCCTGACGGGGTCACGTAGCGGACGTAGCGCCTGCATTTTCACGTTAGCGGTCATGCCTCCTGCCCGGCATTGGGGCCACTAATTAACTAGAAGGCTTTGCCCCCGTTAGGCGTGTGTACTTAGCTCGTTGGGTCGCGGCGAGCCCGAGTGTAGCGTAGCGTAGGCGGAGCGCCCAGGGAGGCCGAGGATCCTGCCTGTGACAGCTTCTTCCTTGCATTCGGGGTGGTTCGGGAGCCCTTTCTGCACTCTGCGTCGACGTGGCCCGATCCTGAGCAGACCTCGACCACCGTTGGGACGTCAAGATCACCAGGACGAGACCAAGGGGACGGGGCCTCGGCCGCAATTGGAGCGTCCGGATCACCAGGACGAGACCAAGGGGCGCGGAGCTGCACGATCGGTGAGGTTCCCGAGACGTATTGGCTGGGAACCCCCCTGTAACGCTCAAGTGGCGCTCTGCGTCGGCAGGGCCTGATCCCGAGCAAACCCACCGTTGGGTCATCCGAATCACCGGACGAGACCAAGGGGAGCGAGGCCTCGGCCGCAATTGGGACGTCCGGATCACCAGGACGTGACCAAGGGGCACGGAGCTACGCGATCGGTGAGGCTCCTGAGGCGCGTTGCTCAGGAGTCCCCCTTGACGCTCAAGGGACTTCCTTACCTTCCCGCGGCTACCACCCCGAGGGGCGCCCAAGCCTCCCGAGGTTCCGTGATGTCACACCGGGTCGTGGCTGGAGCCCCCGTGCGGGGGTCGACTGTTTAAGTGATGAGTGCCTCCGAGGCGACAGGCCCTTGCCGGCCCGCTCCGAGAGGCCACTGGGGGGGCGAGGCGCGAGCCGTGCTTGGCAAGGTGTCAATACAAAAGGGAAAAAGACTTCAAGACCAGAAAGAGGAATCGCGAAGAGAGAAAAGTTCACACCCGCTTTTCAAATAGATTTGCGAAATCTTCAACTTTATTTCAAAAAGTGGCAACACGAACACAAAAAGAAGCAAGCAACAGCCGCGTCCGGCACCTAGGCTAGTCTTCGCCTTCGTCTTCCCCCAGCGCAGAGCGTAGGGCATCCACGTTGCGTGGGCATAGCCATTGAGGGGCATTGTTGTCCGCCAGCGCGGAGCATGGGGCTTCCACTTGGGCGTGGGATGGGACCCCTCCGCGTCCTCAGGGGGCCCCGGGCGTATACAGCCCACTCATTATTACGTGAGAGTGTCACGACCGAAGATAGCTGGGCAAGCCCCCAGGCGCACGGCCTAGGTGCTCCCAACTCAGCTTAGAGCCATCCCACGCATTACTGCGCGGTTGTGCGCCTCTGCAGCCCAAACCTGTGTGCATTGCTCCCCGCGTAGCCGCGGGATTGCGCTCCCGCGGCCCAAACATGAGCGCAATGCACCCAGCGTAGCTGCAGAGGTGTTGTGTTGGTAAAGCCGCCTCGTGAAGTGTCGCAATGCCGACCGGACCCCGGCCTGCGGGCCTCATGAGGCCCCGCCTCCCGAGGGCCGCTCCGACGCCCCCGTCGCCGCGGGTGGCCCGTGTTGCTTGCGTCCTGCCGAATCGCCAGGCGGTCGCTCCGGAGGCCCTGGGTTCGGTCGTGTGCTTCTTGCTCCTGGGGGCGGCGGCTGCGTCGCGCCCCCGCGCTTCCCATGACGCTCCACCTTTTCCATCGCTCGTGTAAACATGGCCTGGTGCCCCCTCCGTGGAAGCCCCATGCCCGGCTTGGGGGAGAGCGCCCGGGGCGCCTCCTTATCCCGGGAGGGCGCTGGCGTCCGTAGAGGGCGCCTGATCCTCCACGCCCTCCGCAGGTATGACGTAGTTCAGGACATAGGGCTCCGTATAGAGGCTTTGGACCCCTCCTGAGTCGTCCCCGCGCGCTCCCAGGGCAGTCTCCCCGGGTGGCGGGATGGCTCCATCCTGGGCACACGGGCCACAGACCCTCCTGTGGCGGGCCTCTGCCCGAAGTTGCCTGGCTCTTCCGCCGCCGTTGGGTGGGCCGCGTTTTTCTTGCCGTGAGTTGCCTCCCTGATTTTCCATGGCGCCTCCATTACGGCTACCCGCCTGGCCGGAAGCCTGAGCCGCCTGCTCCCTGCGCCGGTTGGCGCGCTCCCGCAGGGACGAGCCAGGCTATTGACGATCCAGTTGGGCGTGGGCGCGCACGTCGGGGTGTGCGTGGAGCGCCCCGCCGCCTTCCTCAAAGGTGCCGCTGACGTGGCCGAACGGTGCCCCGAAGCCTGTCACCGGGATCCGGAGGAGGAGGAGCACGGCGTGCGGCGGGCCCTGCTCGAGCTCGCCCGGGGGTGGAGCGGGCACGCCACCCGCTGGTGAGATGACGGGCACCGTGAGTAAGCCCCCGGCGCCCAGTGCCGGTCGTCGCGAAGCGGGGTGGGGAAGCCAGGCCCTCCTCGCGACGTTGACCAACTCGACGATGTGGTCGGCCCAGGCGTCGAAGCCCCCGTGCGTAGGGCGGTGGCGAAGCATCTCACTCGCCATCAGGAGCGAATCAAATGTGTTGAGGCCTTCCACGTTGGTGCGGTGCGACGCCGATCCCGTGGGCGCCGCTCGTCCGCCCCGCACCTGGTCGGTATGAGCAGCGGCTGTGGTGGAAACGACACTGGTGGCCTGGTAATGGCCACCCTGCACCGCACTATTGTGGCGTGGTTCTTGGACTGCAGTGGCGAGGTTGGTGGAGGCAGAACCGCCTTGACCAAAGGGAGCCTGTCGGGCGTCGGCCATCAACGCGTCGGGGTGAAGGGGAAGCGAATCTTGCTGAAGACTCCGACACGCCCCTACCTGGCACGCCAAATGTCGGATTTCGGGCTCCGCAAAACCCTAAGGAATTCGAACCCAGGGGCATGTGTGAAGATTCCCCAACAGCCTCGCCCCTTCCAAGCTCACAACACGATACCCCGCTCGATGGCGAGGAAGACAATGGCACACAAGAGTTTACCCAGGTTCGGGCCGCTGCGAAGCGTAAAACCCTACTCCTGCTTTTGGTGGATTGCCTCGCGAGGAGGTTTTTGGATGAACTAGTACAGCGGTGCGTTTTCGGGGTGAATGTTCTCCCTTCTACCGAGCTACCTAGCCTCTCTTTATAGCGGCCCGGGTCCTCCTCCCTTATCATAATGGCGGGAAGGGATCCCACAACGGCCAAATTCAAAGGGGGACTGGAGGTACACCCTATCCTGACGAAAGGTGGTCTTCGCCTGCAAAGTAGTCGACGGTGATGCAGTGGTGGGCTCGGTGATGACGTCCGTCCTGTGGGGCTTGGGGTCTTGGCCTTGTTGCACCGAAGTGGAAACCTTTGGGGGTGCTTTGGGAACCTGCATGAGTCCCTACCTTCTTTGTGCCCAAGGGGAAACTGTCCCCTCTGGCGTACTGGCACCCCCCTGGCTCGGCTGGCGTCACCCTTGGCCTCCTGAGGTTGTGTGTTGAATAGGAGTCTCCGCCACTCAGGAGGGGGCCTGGGGAGGCCTATCTCCCCGCGGGTCTTGGCGTTGCTTCCCTCGCGATCTTGCGGTCTTGCGAGGGCCTTGTGTCAAGCGAGGCCTCGCCGGGCCATACTTGGTTGTCGAGGTGGGCCACGCCTGGGGCCGCAGGCAGGCAAGTCTGGGTACCCTGGAATCCAGAACGCCGACAACGCTGACATAGACGCGCAGCATGCCGCCTGAGCCGACGACTGCGACTGCACTTGGTGGTGCAGGGCAACGCCCGCCTCGCATGGCCTGTGCTTCCTGAAGTTCCTCGATTGCTCTGGTGATGAACTCCAGTGAACTTGGTGCCTCGCGCCGTGCTCCTTGCTTGGTTGGACGCGCGCCAAAACACGCCTCCAAGTTGTGCCCGAGCACCTCCCTCGTCTCATTGGTCAGGTCGGTAGCCTTCCAGGTGGAAGTCCCCAAGCCCGACCCAAGGGAGGCGTCGGGCGCGCCTTCCTATGCGAGGGAGGAAGTGGCCTTGGCCCCGAGCGCGGAGCCTGAGGCGCCGTCCTTAGAGGTTTCAGCCCCCTGGCGCACCTTGGAAAGGAGCCGTTTCTTCTTCCTGGGGACATCCTCGCGAGGCAGGACGCCTTCTTCGTCATTTGAGTGCTCGGCCGCTGCGGCACGGTAGGCGCGCTCGAGGGAGCAAACGGCGTCCTTCTCATCGCAGGCGACAGTGATGATGCCACTACTCCCCGGCATCTTGAGGACGTTGTAGCCATGGTGAGTCACCGCCATGAACTTGGCGAGGGCGGGGTATCTGAGGATCGCGTTGTACGGGAGGTGGATGTGGGCGACGTCGAAGACGATGAGTTCGGTGTGGTAGTTGTTCCGCCCACCGAATGTGACCAGCAGGCGCACCTGTCCAATGGGGACAGTGGAGCCGTCAGTGACCCCTGAGAAGGGCTTGGTTGGCATGAGCTGGTCGTAGGGCACTTGGAGCGTCTTGAACGTCTCGATGGAGAGGACATTGAGTCCCGCGCCGCCGGCGATGAGGGTCTTGGTGACGAGGACATTGCTGATGGTTGGTGTGCACAGCATGGGGAGCGCGCCCGCCATGGCCGCGCACCTGAGTTGATCCTTGGAGTCAAAGGTGATGGCGCACTGGGACCACTTGAGGGGGCACGTAGCCTCAAGCTTCAGGAGGGCTGCGTTCACCTCCCGCGAGAACTGCTTGAAGATGCGGTTCGATGCTGGGGCCTGAGCGCCGTCCAGGATGCAAGCGATTGCCCTGGCCTCCTGGAAGCCCCGAGCCCTATCGTTCTGCCTGTCTTCTTCCCTCCTCCTGGGTGGCGGTGGTAGCAAGGGGAGGCAAGCCTCACGAGGCAGATCACGACGTGGCCCCTCCCGCGGCTCGTCGCGCCAACGGTCCTCCCGAGCCTGATCGCGCCAACGGTCCTCCCAAGGCCGGTCATGCCACTCCTGGCGCGGGTCTCGATTGTCCCAGCGGCCTCCACCACGGCCTCCGCCGCGGCCATAGCCACGATCGCTGCGCCCAGGGCGGCGACTGAAGTGCTCGTCGCAGACTGACCTGAGCTCCTGACAGTCGATGGTGTTGTGGCTATTGGTGCCATGGAAGATGCAGAATGGTCGCCCTCCCGCGTGGGGTTCCTCGTCTCGACTGCGCTTTGCCTCAGGTTCAGTCGCCAGCACCGCGCGGGCCTTGCGCTTCGTCTCCTTGGTCTTGGTCTTCTTGTCTTCGGGTTCCGCCTCCGGAAGCTCGAGGAGCGAGAGGCGGCCCTCTTCGACCTTCGCGCACTTGTTCGCCAGGTTGAACATTTCCAGAGCCAAGCATATGTCATCGTTGATGGCGAGCTCCTCCCTCATCCTGAGGTCCCTGATGCCGTCAGTGAATGCCGAGATGATGGCTTCGTCCGACGCCCTGGGGATCTTGAGCGGACAGTCGTGAAGCACTGTATGAACTTGTGCAATATCTCGTCCGGCTGTTGCTTCATGCGACGCAGGTCACCCACACCGAGGGCGCGGTCGCGGGTGCCTTGGAAGTTGGCGACGAAAAGCTCGCGTAGGTCGTCCCAGGAGGTGATTGACCCCTCCAGGAGGTTGAGGAGCCAGGAGAGCGCACCACCCTTGAGTGCCATAGGGAACCAGCTAGCCATGACCTTGTCGTCTCCGCCAGCCGCCTGGATGCTCAGCGAGTAGAGCTGTAGGAACTCGGCGGGATCTAGGGTGCCGTCGTAGCGAGGAGGTAGGTCAGTCTTGAACTTGCAGGGCCACATGGCCGGATGCAGCTCTGGGGCGATGGCGCGGCAACCCACTGGACCCGCGGGTGCCGCGCGCACGGGAGGGGCCCGGTCTTGGTGCTCCTGCGCTGCTGCCCCCAGGGGCGCACGGTCGTGACACTGGCACAACGGCGTGGGGAGCGCACGCATGTCAGCGCGCGGCCGCGGCGCCACCTGGCAGCTTACTTCATCTCTCACCCTCGCCTGGGGCCCGCGCGGCTGGTCATGCAGGCGTGCTTCATGCCTGGGCTCGGGGTCGACGTCGCGCTGGGGAGGCGGAGGCAGCGCATCATGGGCCTCGTTGCCTGCCAGAGAGGGTTGGGGCTGGAACGAGTAGGAGAGCGCCGATCTGTCGCCGGCGGTGCTGACAAGCTCTGCGATGTGCCCGAGCCAGTCGTCGTAGCGGTTGGGGGCAGGGCGGTAACGCAGCAGCTCGTGCGCCATGATGAGCGCACCCGACCCGCGCGCCGGCTCGGGGCGAGCATGGGAGGACGACCCAGTAGCTGGAACGATCGACGGAGTAGCGGTGCGGCCGTCGCGCCGCACAGTGACCGGCTATGACGAGTCCTGCTGCTCGTGGGCGTCTGGGCCCGTGGCGGCGTTGGCCACGGGAGAGGCGGGCCGGCGCGCGGCGGTGCGGCCCACCGGCGCCGTCTGGGCGACACGAGCAGCAAGGGCTCGGCGAGCGTCAGCCATCGGAGCGCTGGAGCGCAGAAGGAGCGAAGTTTGAGGAAGACTTCGACACGCCCCCTACCTGGCGCGCCAAATGTCGGATTTCGGGCTGCGTAAAACCCAAAGAAGTTCGAACACAGGGGCGTGTGCGAAGATCCCCAACAGTTTCAACCTCTAGCTCTCAGCTCGACGATCTATCCAAACAAGCTTGTACACTCTCTGGAAGAAAGAGACTAGCACACAAGGATTTACCTAGGTTCGGGCCGCTGCGAAGCGTAAAACCCTACTCCTGCTTTTGGTGGATTGCCTCACGAGGAGGTTTGTGGATGAACTAGTACAGTGGTGAGTTGCCTCGCGAGGGCGCTCGGGTGGTGTTGGATCCGTCCTCCACTACGGGGCAGCCTAGCCTGAAAGCACAACATGCTCCCTTGGTGGTTTTGATAATTCAGGCCAACATACATTCTCTCTTGGACTAACATTTCTACCTAGTATATTTCAGGTGAAAGTCCATAGAGGAAGAAGGGTTGGCAAAAAGGATTGTGGAGATACCCCAAGATGCAAGGAAATGGATTGGCAAAGCTTCAAGCAAGAGGACTCTACATTTTACTTTATGAGAAATCACTTTGAGTCCATAGGAAAGCCAATACTATTAAAAGGGGGTAAGGTACTGTTGGTGAACAAGATGCTCCACGTGCACAAGTGATAGTCATCAAAAACACCTACAAACTCTTCCACAAAAGTCCATCCAAGCCAAATATCCAAAATCGGTGCAACCAACAATTCCCACTCGGTGCCACCGATTCCCAAACTCAGACAGACCCATGCCAAACCCTAGCCAGTCGGTGCAACCGATTCTGCATCGGTGCCACCGAGTTCAGTTGCCAACTTTCTGTTTAGCTATTTTCAGTCTTCGGTACCACCGAGTTTTGCCAGTCGGTCTCACCGAGACTTGGACCAACTCTTTGGTTAGCTTTTTACAAGAATCGGTACCACCGAAAATTGTGAATTGGTCTCACCGAGTTTCTGGACCAACTCTCTGGTTAGCCATGGTTAAGAATCGGTACCACCGAGATTTGAGAATCGGCGTCACCGAGTTGTGCATTCTGACTGTTGGTCACCTGATCGGTACCACCGAGAGTTATATATCGGTCTCACCGAGATTCAAAAGTTGCCACCTTTTGGTCACTTTGGTACCACCGAGATTCACACATCGGTGTCACCGAGTTGGTCACTTTAGGTGTAACTGTTTGATTTTTGGGGATGCCTATATATACCCCTTCACCACCACCCACTCGAAAGAGAAGCACTCAGAACTTTTCCATACTTGCCCCATCCAATTTTCTGAGAGAGAGCCACCTACCTTTGTGGTGAGATCAAGCTATTCCACTCCATCCATCTGAATCTTGATCTCTAGCCTCCCCAAGTTGCTTTCCACCAAATCAATCTCTTCCACCATAGACAAGTCTGTGAGAGAGTGATTGTGTGTTGAGGAGTCTATCATCTTGAAGCACAAGAGCAAGGAGTTCATTGACATTGCCGAGCCTATTACCTTTTGGAGGGTGGTGCCTCCTAGATTGGTTAGGTGTCGCTTGGGAGCCTCCTACTTCGTGTTGTGGAGTTGAACCAAGAAGTTTGTACGGGCAAGGAGATCGCCTACTTCGTGAAGATCTACCCATAGTGAGGCTAGTCCTTCGTGGACGGAAGCCGTTATGGAATAGTCAAGGTTGCTACTTCGTGGACCCTTATGGGTGGAGCCCTCCGTGGACTCTCGCGACCGTTACCCTCTGTGGGTTGAAGACTCCATAAACGTGGACTTACGATAGCACCACCTATCGGAACCACGGGAAAAATCTTCGTGTCCCTCATGCGTCTGATCATCCTATCTCAACTCTTTACTTCCATGTGCATTGTCTTTACTTTCCGCTGCCATACTTGTTGACTTGCATGTGTAGGGTGTGCTAGACTTGCTATAATTGCTAAAATCTGCCAACCAATTAACTTTGTAAAAGGTTAGGTTTTTAGTTCCTGCTAGTAGTCTATTCACCCCCCCTAGACACTCTTCTAGTGATCCCACAAGTGGTATCAGAGCATTGGTCTCCATTGCAATGGTTTCGTCACTGTGGAGGAAGATGGATGTGTCTAGTATAGGAAGCTTGAGTTGTAGAGTGCCTATTCTTGATGGGGAGTACTATAGTCAATGGAAATATAAGATGCTTGAGCTATTCAATGAGTTTCATTTGAGCAAGTATGTTAAGAACCCTTATGTACCTCCCATTGATCCTTTACATCCCACACACGAAGAGGAAATTGACATGCTATGCAATCTAACTGTTAATCATATCGTTAGAGGATTGCCTAGAATCGTGCTTAATCAAATGAAGAATTTTGAATGTGCTTATACTTTGTGGAATGACTTGGAGAAACGATATCCAAGTTATTCATTGAGTAATCTTGATGAAATTCTTCATAATACTATTGTCTTTCACAAAATGATGCCTAGTGATCCCAAGTTTGATGACTATCTATTTGAGCTTAGAGACCTCATGCGTGCTAAAGGAGATGTCATAACTATCAACAACATCATTGTAGAGGCCCTTCGCATTCATAAATTTGAACATTGTCATGATTACAACCCTAACGAATCTCTTGTTCCTTGTGACGAGGATTTCCCACTTGATGATGACAATGTGGAACATGGCTACTATGATGAAGATGAGTTGTTCGACATCGAGCATGAGAAGATCATGAAGAATCTAAGTCTCATGGAAAACTTCAAGGATTACATGTCCGGAGGAAAAGACTGGATTCTCGATAGTGGATGCACCGATCATATGACCGGAGATAGAGACATGTTTGAAGAGATCACACCAAACCATGGACCACGAAGGTATGTAACTTTTGGAGACAACTCCAAGGATAAGGTACTTGGTCTTGGTAAGGTGGCCATATCCCATGATAGCTCTATTCAAAATGTCATGCTTGTTGAGTCCCTTGGCTACAATCTTCTTTTCGTATCTAGACTTACCGACTTCGGTTTTAATGTGCTATTCACGAAAGTAGATTGCCAAGTGTTTCGTCAAGATAATCATAACATGGTCTTTACCGGTTTCCGTAGAGGTGATCTATACATTGTCGATTTCACTAAGAGATCCAAACCTCGTACTTGTCTTATAGCAAAATCTTTTAAAGGTTGGCTTTGGCATAGAAGACTAGGACATGTTGGCATGCGTAATCTAGACAAGCTTATCAAAGGTGATCATATACTTGGTGTTAAAGATGTTATCTTTGAAAAAGATAGACTTTGTAGTGCTTGTCAAGCCGGAAAGCAAGTAGGTGGAAGTCATCCAGTAAGGAATATCATGACTACTAGGAGACCACTCGAGTTACTTCACATGGATCTTTTTGGTCCCAATGCTTACAAGAGTCTCGGTGGAAACTCCTATGGTCTAGTTATAGTTGATGATTTTTTCCAGATTTACGTGGGTATTCTTTCTTGATGATAAGTCGCAGGTACAAAAGATCTTCAAGAACTTCGTTCGCAAAGCGCAAAATCAGTTTGAAGTGAAGATCAAGAAGGTTCGGAGCGATAATGGATCGGAGTTCAAGAACACCCACGCAGATACCTTTCTTGATGAAGAAGGTGTTTCACATGAGTTCTCGGCTATGTACACGCCTCAACAAAATGGAGTTGTTGAGAGGAAGAACCGGACTCTTATTGAGATGGCAAGAACGATGTTTGACGAATACAAGACGCCAAGACACTTTTGGGCAGAAGCCATGGAAACAGCATGTCATGCCATAAACCGACTCTATCTTCACAAGCTTCTCGGTAAAACGGCATACGAGCTACTCACCGGTAACAAACCCCAAGTTGGATACTTTCGGGTATTCGGCTCAAAGTGCTACATTCTTCATAAGCATCGTCGTACTAAATTTGCTCCTTAATCTCATGAAGGATTTCTACTCGTTTACGGATCGAACTCTCACACTTACCGTGTCTACAACAACTTCACTCGAAAAGTTGAAGAGACGGTAGATGTGAAGTTTGATGAATCTAATGGTTTGCAAGTCGAACAGGTGCCAAATGATGTAGGAGATAAGGACCCTTCGGAAGCTATCCAAGACTTGTCCATTGGCAAGATTTGTCCCATGGAGGTAAAGGAAAGTACTTTGTCAACTCAAGTGGATGCCCCTACTTCACGTCAAGGTGAACCTCAACACGACATGGAGGCATCCATAAGCGGTACACGACGAGATGACGAAGAGGAGGAAGTACATCATGAAGATCCACCACAACCTCCTTCACCACCACCTCAAGGAAACGACACCTTCAACAATAACGAAGATGAACGAGATGATGATGATGATGAAGAAGCTCCACCATCCAACAAGCCGAAGCTACCCCGAGTTCAAGCAAGAGTGACCAAAAACCATCCTCTAAACCAAATCTTCGGTGACATACAAACCGGAAGAATCACTCGCTCTAAAACTCGCTTAGGTAATTTCTGTGAGCATTATTCTTGCATCTCTAGCATTGAACCCTTGAAGGTAGAACAAGACCTTGAAGACCAGGATTGGGTGAACGCTATGCATGAAGAGCTTCACAACTTCGAGAGGAACGAAGTGTGGACACTCGTGGAGAAGCCCAATGACGAGCACAACATCATCGGAACCAAATGGGTGTATCGGAACAAGCAAGATGAAGACGGTCAAGTTGTACGCAACAAGGCGCGTCTCGTAGCCCAAGGATATACGCAAGTTGAAGGTATAGATTACGGTGAGACCTATGCCCCCGTTGCTAGACTTGAAGCTATTCGCATTCTTCTTGCTTATGCTAATCACCATGATATCACGCTTTATCAAATGGACATTAAAAGTGCCTTTTTAAATGGTGAGATTGAAGAAGAGGTCTATGTTAAACAACCCCCTGGTTTTGTGAACCCCCAGAAACCTAATCATGTTTACAAGCTTCGTAAAGCTCTTTATGGTCTTAAGCAAGCTCCACGTGCTTGGTATAAATGCTTAACGAAGTTTCTCATTGAAAAGGGTTTTGAAATTGGTAAAATTGACGCAACCTTATTCACTAAGAGAGTTAATGGTGAATTGTTTGTGTGCCAAATCTATGTGGATGATATTATCTTTGGATCTACTAACCCACAATTTAGTGAAAGATTTGGAAGGTTGATGTCCGAGAAATATGAGATGTCCATGATGTGTGAGCTGAAATTCTTTCTTGGTTTGCAAATCAAGCAAATGAGAGAAGGAACTTTCATCTCTCAAACCAAGTATAGCAAGGACTTGATCAAGAATTTCAACATGCAAGAGTGTAAAGGTACGAAAACTCCTATGCCTACTAGTGGACATGTTGACCTTACCAAGGAGGATGAACCGGTTGATCAAAAGGTTTATCGATCTATGATTGGTTCATTGCTATATCTATGTGCCTCCCGTCCCGATATTATGCGTAGTGTTTGCATGTGTGCTATATATCAAGCTGCACCTAAAGAGTGTCATCTTTTGGCCATGAAACGTATTGTGAGATATTTGATAGAAACACCAAACTTTGGCATTTGGTATCCCAAGGGATCTTCCTTTAACCTTGTTGGCTATTCCGATTCGGACTATGCCGGAGACAAGGTTGATACAAAATCCACCTCAGGTAATTGTCAATTTCTTGGTAGATCTCTTGTGTCTTGGTCCTCCAAGAAACAAAACTCGGTATCTCTATCTACTGCCGAAGCTGAGTACATTGCTGCCGGATCATGTTGTGCACAATTACTATGGATGACACAAACGCTTAAGGATTATGGAATCCATGTTAAAAATGTTCCATTACTTTGTGACAATGAAAGTGCTATTAAGATTGGTCATAATCCCGTGCAACATTCTCGAACTAAGCATATTCAAGTTCGACATCATTTCATTCGTGATCATGTTGCCAAAGGAGATATTGATCTCAAGCATGTTCGTACCAACAAACAATCGGCCGACATCTTTACTAAGCCACTTGATGAGAAAGTGTTCTGTCACTTGAGGAATGAGTTGAACATCATTGATGATTCAAACTTGAGCTAGACTCACTCGGATGCATGCAAGGGCATGAGCTTACTTAATACTTCCATGATACTCTTACCATGTTATCTTATACCATGGAATTCTATGCTCCCTTGTATTGCATCTAACCTTTTGTAGGTACTTGGAAGAACTTCATTCCACAAGATTGCCAACAACTCCAATCTTAAGCAATCTTGTCATGACCAAGTATCCACAACCTCTCTTGTTGATGGAAGGAAGAAGACAACTCAACCATATCCTTGACATATATTTGATATGATCACATTTGCTAATTCTCAATTAATATCATGTCAAATGGATATATATTGTTCTTCCTTGCATGACTAACCCATGTAGGTGATACATGTACCAAAACAAGAAGGATTGCTCCCAACTCAAGATGAACTTAATCAACCTCAAGCATCCTCAACAAGTTCACCTAGAAGCTACGTCATCAACATCACTCAAAGGTATGTACTCATATCCTTGGAAAAAGCTTTACTCCAAGTCATGAGATAAAGCAACTCAAGAGATATGAAAACATCAAAATGCTTAATCAAAAAAATGGTAACCCCATTTTGAGCTTAACGATGAGAATGACTATGATCAAGTATTCTTGCTTGGCTCCTAAGTCAATATACTCTAATATAGGTGACCTAGTCACCGACCATCATCTAGTTAAGTATCTTGTTTGGTTCATTCATTATTTGCAAGATTTCTTGGAACCACTCAAATCTTCTCTAGTTGATATCTATTTGTAAAGTTCTTTGCATTTTCTTTAAAAATCCCTTTGACACTTTGTCGCAAGTTTTCCAAAATTTGCAAGTTTCTGAAACATTGCCAAGTTTCTGTTTACCCCCCGGAGCCTCCGACTCAAATCTCTCGGTTCAACCGATTTAACAGACGAGCTGCATAACAATAGCTTGGTTCCACCGACTCATTTGTCTCGGAGCCACCAATTGGATTTCTTCTCTGGTTTGTGTTCATATTAGCAAATCTTTGTCTCTTTAGTAATCCTTCAATTGGTATACTACAAGTGGTATCTTTGTTTCTTCTATGATCCCTTATATATATTAAAAAAGGGGGGAGAAACTCTATTCAAGGATCCCTGACCCAAAGGAGGAGAAGTCTTACAAGCTCTCAGATCAGTCAAAGAGGGAGAATTTTTTCATAATTCCCTCAGTTTTTAATGCTCTCTATGATCCCTACATTCCATGACCCTTGTTCTCAAGGATCCCTTCTTAGTCAATGATCCCTGTGTCTGACCCTGTGTATGACCTTTTTGGAAATTAATGCCAAAGGGGGAGAAATACCAAAGCTTCAATGCTAAAGGGGAGATACATGCTTAAGCAAAGGGGGAGATATAATCAAGGGGGAGAGGAGAATGTCAAAGATTATATAGACAAGGGGAGAATACCAAAGTAGGGGGAGACAAATATGTTTGGAGGAAAAATGTGTTTATTTCATTTGACTACTCATGTTAGAATTTTCTCACCCTATCCAATCCCAATATCTACATGCTAAGATTCAGAGGGAGAGGATGACCTACTATTTCATATCTAGGGGAGAAAGTTCTAAATGTTCTTGGAGACATATCAATCTTAAGGACTATTACCTTCTATATGTTCTCCACATCTTGGTACTATTGAGCTCTATTGCCTTTTTGATTAGTACAATACTCTTGTGTTTCCTAACATTGTTTTCTCAAGTGTGTTTCTACTACTAGAATGCTCAAGAACTCAAGGTAAGTATATGCATCATATCCTTGATCAAGATGATCTCTTGCTTCTTGCACATATTGTTTGCAAGAGTGAAGTCTTGAACAAGGATATATCTCATTCATATATATTTGATGCATATAGCCAAGATACACATGACTCATATTATCCCTTCTACTATATGTGTGTCCATGCATTCCAAAGCAACTATCCTTTAAAGGGATTGCACACATTTAGGGAGAGCAAGTCTAAGTCATGTGTCTCTCAAAGTCTTCATTATATTCATGCATATCTTTATTTGAAGCTTTGATTGTATGTTGTCATCAATTACCAAAAAGGGGGAGATTGAAAGCACCACATGCTCCCTTGGTGGGTTTGATAATTCATGACAAAATACATTGTCTCTTGGACTTACATTTCTACCTAGTATATTTCAGGTGAAAGTCCATAGAGAAAGAAGGGTTGGCAAAAAGGATTGTGGAGATACCGCAAGATGCAAGGAAATGGATTGGCAAAGCTTCAAGAAAGAGGACTCTACATTTTACTTTGTGAGAAATCACTTTGAGTCCATAAGAAAGCCAATACTATTAAAAGGGGGTAAGGTACTGTTGGTGAACAAGATGCTCCACGTGCACAAATGATAGTCACCAAAAACACCCACAAACTCTTCCACAAAAGTCTGTCCAAGCCAAATATCCAAAATCAGTGCAACCAACAATTCCCACTTGGTGCCACCGATTCGCAAACTCAGACAGACCCATGCCAAACCCTAGCCAGTCGGTGCAACCGATTCTGCATCGGTGCCACCGAGTTCAGTTGCCAACTTTCTGTTTAGATATTTTCAGTCTTCGGTACCACCGAGTTTTGCCAGTCGGTCTCACCGAGACTTGGACCAACTCTTTGGTTAGCTTTTCACAAGAATCGGTACCACCGAGAATTGTGAATCGGTCTCACCGAGTTTCTGGACCAACTCTCTGGTTAGCCATGGTTAAGAATTGGTACCACCGAGATTTGAGAATCGGCGTCACCGAGTTGTGCATTTTGACCGTTGGTCACCTGATCGGTACCACCGAGAGTTATATATCAGTCTCACCGAGATTCAAAAGTTGCCACCTTTTGGTCACTTCGGTACCACCGAGATTCACAAATCGGTGTCACCGAGTTGGTAACTTTAGGTGTAACGGTTGGATTTTTGTTGATGCCTATATATACCCCTTCACCACCACCCACTCGAAAGAGAAGCACTCAGAACTATTCCATACTTGCCCCATCCAATGTTCTGAGAGAGAGCCACCTACCCTTGTGTTGAGATCAAGCTATTCCACTCCATCCATATGAATCTTTATCTCTAGCCTCCCCAAGTTGCTTTCCACCAAATCAATCTCTTCCACCATAGCCAAATCTGTGAGAGAGTGATTGTGTGTTGAGGAGTCTATCATCTTGAAGCATAAGAGCAAGGAGTTCATCGACATTACCGAGCCTATTACCTTTTGGAGGGTGGTGCCTCCTAGATTGGTTAGGTGTCGCTTGGGAGCCTCCTACTTCGTGTTGTGGAGTTGAACCAAGAAGTTTGTACGGGCAAGGAGATCGCCTACTTCGTGAAGATCTACCCATAGTGAGGCTAGTCCTTCGTGGACGGAAGCCGTTATGGAATAGTCAAGGTTGCTACTTCGTGGACCCTTATGGGTGGAGCCCTCCGTGGACTCTCGCGACCGTTACCATCCGTGGGTTGAAGACTCCATAAACGTGGACGTACGATAGCACCACCTATCAGAACCACGGGAAAAATCTTCGTGTCCCTCATGCGTTTGATCATCCTATCTCAACTCTTTACTTCCATGTGCAATGTCTTTACTTTCCGCTGCCATACTTGTTGACTTGCATGTGTAGGGTGTGCTAGACTTGCTATAATTGCTAAAATCTGCCAACCAATTAATTTGGGAAAAGGTTAGGTTTTTATTTCCTGCTAGTAGTCTATTCACCCCCCTAGACACTCTTCTAGTGATCCCACATAGCCTCTATTTATAGTGGCCCGGGTCCTCTCCCCTTATCGCAATGGCGGGAAGGGATCCCACAACGGCCAAATTCAAAAGGGGACAAGAGGTACATCTTATCCTGACGAAAGGTGGTCTTCGCCTGCAAAGTAGTTGTTGGTGACGCGGTGGTGGGCTCGCTGGTGACATCTGTCCTGCCAGGCCCGCTGGCTCGGTCTTGTTGCACCGGAATGGCAACCTTTGGTGGGATGCCTCGGGAACCCGCGTACGTCTTTGCCTCTTTTGCACCAAAGAGGAAACTGTGTCCTCTGCGCGCGCTGGTGCCCGCCTGGCCCATCCTGCGTCATCCTTGGCCTCCCGAGGCCGAGCATTGCATAGAGATCTCCGCCACTCAAGAGGAGTCCTGGGGAGGCCTGCTCCTTCCGGGATCCTTGGCGTTGTCCTCCTCGCGAGGGTGGGACTCTCGCGAGAGCCTTGTCTTGAGTGAAGCCGCGCCGGGCCGTACGGGCCGTCAAGTTGGCCACGCCCTGGGCCGCACGCAGGCAAGTCTGGGTACCCCCGTTCCCAGGACGCCGACAGGGGCTATTTTGTTCAGTTCATCTAACTATAGATATGGTTGAACTAGACCATGTACTTTAAATTATCTAGTATATATAGTTGAACTAGCTATTTCAGTACGTGGTTGGCAACAAATGGGGAAAAGTTTGTTCGATTCGGCTATCTATGAATGAAATCTATGTTTACTGAATTTCAGTTGCAAAATTGCATCGTAATAGTGATATTGTTCCTGCAAAATTGGACAAATCTCAGTGTTTCCAATTTGACAAATGAAAATTTACCCAATATGACAGATTCGAATCATACCTGACTCCTGCTGCCAACGCATCGATCGGTGCTTACATGGGGTGCTTAGTGTATTAAATGTCTTAGCAACTCAAGTCCACTATTAATTGTACTCTAAACCCTAAGGTCCCTTCATTTAACGATTTAGCAACTAAAATCTTGCATGGATTGGTGAGTTTCTTTCATTTAAGTGTTTTGCCAACGTTCAAGTGCCTAGCATTGTTTCTTCATGTGGTCACCAAACTCATATCTCTCCTTAATTACCTCCCCACATCAGAATTTTTTGCGTACATGGCATGGCAACCTCAGCAGTTAGCAACAGTAGAAGTTGTAGCACCAGGAAGGGCACACGGGTCATCATTCACAACCGTTTGCGATGACGCAATGAAAAAATTCCTTCGCGCCAGATTTTCGCTTGGCTTAGTAGGGAAGGAACAATTGCCCTCGGTTTGCATACGTGTATTCAGTCTGAAACGTCTTTGACGACTGGCAAAGGACACGCCACCCCGATGGGCGTGCGCAGGACACTGCTCGCACGCCACCCGTGTACTCAAACACATGTCCGCACGCTACCTCGTCAATACAGATAGCGACACGTGGCCCGCACGTAAGGTCTGTAGAACGTCCACGAATTATAAATAATACGCCCGTTTGCGATGGTAACATGACAGATTTTTGTTCCAAAATGCCTTTGTTGGATATTAATAATGCTTGCTCTTTCTCTCAAAGTGGACACTAAAAATAGCACAACATATTTATGCTTTATATGATGAGGCCCTGCCCAACATAGACCTTGTGACTGTAGTTTATATTTGAATTATGTACATTAAATGCACATAAAACTCAATTAATGTATAAAAAAGCCATACAAACCGTTAATAATTTAATATGTTTGCAGTACACACCTAGTGCTTTATGTTGTTTCTAGGAAAAAATCATTTTTCACCCGTAAATGTGGCATGCATATATATGTGTTTCCTATTGGAACACTCGACGTAGCTTATTGTTGTATGAGAACCTCATGTTTGTAAGAGGCTTCTTACAAAACATGTCCAACTTGGTATTTACCACGGCATATGTGTGCCTTCACATGACACCATCCCATGTTTCATGAATTTCTGACATAGTTTTGGATTTACGAGAATTTGAAACCAAGTTTCTCGATATTTGTGGCCAAGCCAACATGCTTAGATGTTTGAAATTCGTTCTCATTTCTTGCATGTGACCTAACACATACATCCATGGACGCATATATGATTTTTCAACCCATTTTGCCACCCCGGACCTTGTGATTGTAGATCAAATTTGAATTATGCACATTAAAGAATGCACCGAAAACTCAATTAATGTATTTAAAAGCCAGATGATCCCTTATTTAATCATATTTTTGCACTTCACACGTACATATGTCTATGTTATTTATATAAAGAAAATCAAGGAGAAGAGAGGCATCAGATGTATTTTCGCCCGCATATGTGGCATGCATATATAATGTTCCCTATCGAAACGACAAAGCTTCTTGTGAGGAGCTCCGATTTGTAAGGGGGTTGTGCAAGAACATGTCCAATTTGGACAGATTTTTTACCACGGCATGTGTGTGCCCTTGTCACGACACCATGCCAAGTTTCATGAATTTCTGACGAGTTCTTGATTTACGGGAATTTGAAAACCAAGCATCTCAATGGTTGCGGCCGAGCAAACAGTCAATGAGATGTTAGAAATTCATTCCCATTTCTTGTGTGGGACCTAATTAAACATGCATCCATGGAAAGGCATATTTTTTCCAACCTATTTTTCATGTGTTGGACCTTGTGATTGTAGTTTAAATTTGAATTATGCACATTAAAGGACTAGAAAACTCAATTAATGTGTTAAACAGGTCTCACGAACCCTGGAAAAATCCATAGTTTAGCATGACTCTCAGAAAGTTGCTCTGTAGGTGACTCCAAAAATAAATGCAGGCCACAAGAGACAACGGATGTTGTTTCGCACATAAAATGTGAACTTTCCCTATCGGAACACACGACTTTCTTGTGAGAACCTTCGGTTTGTAAGAGGCTTTGTGCCAAAACTTGTCCAAAATTGGGCATTTTTATTACCACAACACACACAATAGGGCAATTGATGGCACCATGCCCAAATTTCATGAATTTCTGTCGAGGTTTGCACTTACATGAATTTAAAAATTAAGTTTCCAGATGTTTGCGGTCGAGCCTCGTGCCGTAGATATATATATTTGAAATTCATTCCCATTTATTGTGTGGGACCTAAACATGCAGCCAGTGAAACGTATATGGTTTTTCGACATATTTTCATGAGCTGGACCGTTCAGTTATTGTAGTTCAAATTTGAATTATATATATGCACATTAATTGAATGCCTACAAAACTCAATTAATTAATGTACTTAAAAGGCCAAACGAACTCTGTAAGACTCCATTGATTCGCACGACATTCACGTTACTCTATGGAGACTCTAGAAATAAATTCAAGGAGAGAAGCGACATGTTGTTTCGCACATGAAATGTGAACTGTCCTACCGGAACCACATGACTTCTTGTGAGAATCTTCGGTTTGTAAGAGGTTTGTGCCAAAACTTGTCCCGGACTAGGCATTGTTTTTACCATAGCACACATGCGCCATGACATCACACCATGCCAAGTTTCATGAATTTCTCACGATATTTGGAATTACCAGAATTTGAAAACATGGCTTATCAAAGTCTATGGCCGAGCCAAAATACCGTGAGGTTTGGAATTCGTTTAATTTCCATTTCTTGCATGGGACCAAAACATGTATCCAGTGACAAATAGTTGATTTTTAACCCATTCAGGTGCCCTCTAGTATGTGCTTAATAAAGTGCAGTTCAAATTTGAACTATGCACATGAAATGTCCAAAAAACTCTTTAAATGATTTAAAGGGCCTAAACATCCCTGAATTATTCCATATTTAACACACAGTCCGATAGTTGCAAGTTCACTGCAGATAAATGTTATTGCCATCCAAACACCTTCAATTGCTAATGTAACTTCATTTTTAGTCTCAAAGCAGTTTGAAAATCAAATACATCGCAAACAGTTCTTGATCATGAAATGTGTGTGATGTGGTATGAAAATATCTTGGGCCAATCCTCATATATGGCTTAGGCCAGAAGCTTCAGTCCACCGCCGGCGCGTCAACCACACAGTCACACTTGTTCTCCAAGACCATTGTAATGTTCAAGCGTCGCCGGTGAAAGATGGGGACGTGGATCCGCGTCATGGGGGCAACTTCGGCGACCCACTCTGGCCCGAGCGCGGCTGCATCATCCATGAACGTGCTCACAACATCCTTGAGCACGGCCGCACTCTCCGACAGGGCGGCTGCGGCCGCCGAAAGGGCAGCTGCTGCATGAGAGATGGTGGCAGCAACATCCGCGACCAGGATAGCAAATGGCGAGAACGGCACAGCAGTTGTCCGTTCCTCAGCGGCCGCCGTAGCCCTAATGGCGGCTGCCCATGCCTATGCCGATGCCGCCCATGCCCAGCTCGTGGCGGTCACCACACAAATAGCAGCGGCCTTCTCCGACAACGGTCGACAACCTACGTCTGAAGAGTTGGAAATCGCCGAGAGCGCTCGGGCAGTCGTCCGTTCGTCGGCAGCCTCCCTTGCCAAGATGGAGGCCGTCAATGCCCGGACCATGGCCGGCCACGCCAAACTCATGGCGGCCTTTTCCAAAGAGATGGCAGACGTGGACGGCGAGATGCTTGCAGAGTATGTGGCGATGGATGCCATGGAGCCCCTTCCCCTCGAGGTCGTCGAGCGCGAGCTGGTCATGGAGGATGCGGCGGAGATCGGCGAGCGTCAGGCGGAACATTAGTCATTATTTAGAGCACTGGTCTTTTGTTAGAGTAATGTTTAGGTCAACCAGCTCTGTTTAATTGCTCGATTAAGTAAGTGCGGGTTGTGGTGTAGGCTCTTTTGCGCAGTACCCAAATTAGCAATTGATGTTAAATTACGCGACGACGTGGATGACCACTTTAACCAGGGAAATTCGGACCAAAAATTTGCCGCCATATCCCCATTCCATCTTCCAATTGAAAATGAGATTGAAGTTCATCACACACATTTTTTTGGAATGAACCGTGTGCAATGTAGTACCCAATCTTACGTCCGAAACTTGGAGACAAACATTTGCACGTCGAAGTTCATCAAACACGGGGTATATCACAGGCTTCATTTGTGATGTGTTGATATCGAGAACTATTCTGAAAAATTTGCACGTTCAAGTTCATCACACACGATGTATAAACCAGGCTTCGTTTGTAATGTTTTGATATCACACATGGTTCCGAATAAGGGACTCTGTCCGATGGTGCTTTCCGCGCCAGTTTTTCGTTGAACCGAATGAAAATTTTGGGCTGCCGCGGAAATATCTACCTCCCTCACCCCCCGGTACCAATCAAAAGCCACATTTCCCCCCTTTTCCTCTACCTTTCCTAGTTCAAACCTTCATTGCTTGCTTGCAGTGCCGCCTCCTCGCCAGCGGCGCTCCTTCCTGCTGCTCGGCCTCGTCCATATAGTCAGGTAATCCACACCTCCCCAATACCCCCTCACCCCCTCCTCCTCCATCCCACATGGCTCGACCGCCGGCGTGACACCTTCCACCCAAATCACTGCCCCATCCTCCAAATAATCGCTGCCGAAAGCCATGGTGCACGCAGTATAGCCAGGATCTCAAAGAGCATTTGGCTACGGAGAAGCAAATCACGGCTGCATGCGCAGATGAGGCAGCTATGGCTTCCATGCGTGCCGACCCCCAGATCTTGGAGGAGCACCTCGCCGTCGAGGCCACTGTCGATGCCTCGCACGCTGATGCCGCCACGCGGTTGGCTGCTATAAACGGCAGCTCGTGGTATTTTCTCGAGGGCACCGCCGGTGCGTTCGACGAAGACTTCATTGTGTTTTCTCAGTGTGCCCGTTCTTACCTCAACTCCAGAGCCGGCATGTTGGTGCCGGGGCAGGATCAGGCCAATCACCACTACGAGGGGTGCACCCATGGTGTGGAGGCCTCGCCCTCTTCCAAGTTGACGAAGCCCATCATCATCGATATCTTCGACGATGAGGAATAGCTTGTTTTTCTTAGCTTTATCACTTAGGACCTATGTTCACCTAGCTATGCCGGTTAAGCACGTTTCGTTTAGCTGTTGCCCGTGCCGCTACTGCCTTTCATTTAGAAATTCTAATGAAATGTCCAATGTAACGCTACTACAACCTGACCTTCTAGTATGTTCTATTGTGCAATGTGGTGCTTAGTTAACTGTTTCGTTCATTTGTTGTGGTGATCATTTAACTATTTAATTCAATTCTGAAATGTGATGTACGATTGTTGTTGGTACAATTTTGTATTGTGATGCATGTGACGAATAAATTGAATTTAGATGTACTAAATACATGTGCAACATATAGAATTGCTACATTTTCTAGTTCTTAGCGCTTGGTTTAGATAACTGGATTTTCAATGTGGCTCAAACTAATCTATTGGATCTGCAATGTGTTTATTTTCCATTAACATATTTCAGTGATAGTATGCCAAATATCACTTGCAACCTGATCAATATTTGTCTTAAATATGTTGCATGGGGAAACAATGGGGGACACTGAAGTTTACCATTGAGGTTTGCACATCCATGGTCGTTTGGTTAATAGCACATTATTGTGCAATTGCAGAAACCATTGTAATATGAATGTTTTTATTAATAATTTGTTCTTGCACATGTAGGTCCTGCTGTAAGAGGTTTAGACCCACTGTTCGATCCTTTTTGCATGTGGGGAAATGAGGTGTCCTTGAATATCAGTCAAATCAAGAAACTCAGAAAGATCGTTAAGATAAAGAAACTAGCTATGAAAAACAACAAGATGTTTGTCTGCACAATGAAAAAGACATCAGCCAACTATAGGATGGTACCATCTCTTTCACCTTGTCCTTTTCCCTTTGCGCCATTTCAAAGTTTAGAAAAGATATTTATGCGTATGTTTGTTTTCAGTCCTTCTCAAGGCAGTTCATCGATGATTACGTCTCAAACCACCTGTATGATCAAGAGGCGATGAAGGTATTCATACAGCACCCACGGTATAATCTTGAAGTCTTCCTTAAGAGGACGAAGGACGGGCAGGCAATCATCCACAGGCACTGGCCTAAACTTGCCCGGACCTTCAACATCATTGAAGGCTCAGTATTCGCCTTTCGCTTTAACAATTTTCTAGATGAGATTCATCTGTCTATTTACCGTCTATGATGATACTTAATTTCCAAAGGTGTTAGATGTTGCATTTGAAACTTTGTCTTGTTGTGCAATTGGGTAGCTAGGTAGTATATGCCTATATGAGGTTGTACCCTGATGTAATTCATCCTGGTTGCCGTACTACGAATAAGAAATATATTCTGTGGTTGATATGAAATGTTAATTTCGATTACTAAATGGATTATAAATAATTGATCAATCAGGCTGATTATTGGGGTTCCCATTGCAGACGGTTTCTAAGACAAAACCATGGGCGATGACATGAACAAACCCACACAGTTTCTAGAAAGTTGGCGTGTTGGATCGTTGAGCAATCACACACGAATTCTGGTCGACAACGGTGTGCATTAGGACACCCAATCACAAATGTTTTCACATAGCTAGTGTGTGTGATGGGCAGCCCAATGCCAAACAGTTTCTTCTAGACACCGTGAGTGATGTTCTGAGTAACGCAAACGACAGAATTATAACTATCGTGTGTGATGATCACACCTATCACACACGATGTTATGCAGAAAATTGTGTGTGATCTACAATACGAACGGAAACGTACCCTTGGGATTCCCTGTGTGGGATGCTAAGTCATCTCACACGTCTTCCCTAATATGTCTGTTTGTGATAGTCCTTCCAATCGCAAACGATATATTTTTGCCCATCGTGTGCGACCAGGTGCAGGCATCACCGACGGGTTTTTCCTGTCGTGTGGGATAGGCCCCCCTATCGCCCACACATGCAAGGCGACGGTTTAAGACTACGTCACGGAAAGGGGTTAAAAACCGTTTGTATAGCACGCGGTTGCACTAGTGTAGAGTACTCAAAACGGAGACCAGACGCTCAAAGAGACGCGCAAGGGCCAACCGAGCAAATCTGTTTTTTGAAACATTCCTCCCATTTTTATTTACAAAAGGAAACGGAGGATGGACCCACCGTTCAGATACTCTATGTATTACACCATCTAGGGTGTGAATTGTTTTCCCTTCGTTCAAACCATTTAGTCCTGAATATATTAGTTTTGTGGATGCACTTGAGTCAACCAAATCTAGTTTAGTCCTGAATATATTGGTTTGACACATGAACTTTGGAGTAGCAAAGTAACAAGATTCAAACAAAAATAGTGTCAACACTTCAAGTTTGACCCCATTATGGTCATGGAAATGGCCACATACAAGGCATAATCCATGATTATTTGTCCAAATTTGGCACATCTACTTGTGTTACCATTTTGGACAATGTTTCCATATGAATCTGCAATTATTTGGTAGTAAAAATCAAAATTTCTATTTTCCAAGTCCTAGAAATGTCCTTTTTGGTGAAGGAAGTGCCTCAAATAATTTTGAAATTTGTTCCATTTCATTTTTCACCAAAAGTAGGCCACACTGGATGATCACTAACCAAGTTTCAGTAATTTCAGAGTACCATTGCTATATTCCATCTATTTAGTTGACTTTTCATGAATTATCAGAAATTGCCAAAATTTGAACTACAAGTGTGATGTAGTTTGGTCATGAAAATAGCAAAAAATTATTTTATGTTCTATTGTTGGTGGTGAATGAACATGGGACAAAGAAAGTAGGAATTCCAAATCTTTTTGTATCAATGGTCAACACTTCAAGTTTGACCCCATTTTGAAAATAAATAAAGAAAATGAAAAAGGATCAAAAAATGAAATTCTTTTGCATGGATCCATCTTGTGTGCACTAGATTATGGAAAAAATACTAAACTTGCAGTGCAACATGTTTGAAGAAAACCTTCACGAAATGGTCTATCTAGTATGAACTTGTGTGGATTCCAAGGCATATGCACTTGGAAATGGCCACATACATGGCACAATCCATGATTATTTGTCCAAATTTGGCACAGCTACTTGTGTTACCATTGTGGACAATGTGGAATTTGCAATTATTTGGTAATAAAAAGAAAAATTTCCATTTTCCAAGTCCTAGAAATGACTTTTTTGTGAAGGAAGTGCCTCAAATAGTTTTGAAATTTGTCCCATTTCATTTTTCACCAAAAGTAGATCGCATTGGATGACCACTGACCAAGTTTTAGTAATTTCAGAGTACCATTGTTATATTCCATCTATTTAGTTGACTTTTCATGAATTATCAGAAATTGCCAAATTTGAACTACAAGTGTGATGTAGTTTGGCCGTGAAAATTGCAAAAATATATTTTATGCTCTAATATTGGTGGTGAATGAATATGGGACAAAGAAAGTAGGAATTCCAAACCTTTTTGTATCAATGGTCAACACTTCAAGTTTGACCCCGTTTTGAAAATAAATAAAGAAAATGAAAAAGGCTCAAAAATGAAATTATTTTGCATGGAGCCATCTTTTGTGCACTAGATTGTGGGGAAAATACTAAACTTGCAGTACAACATGTTTGTAAAAAAACCTTCACGAAATGGCCTATCTAGTATGAACTTGTGTGGATTCCAAGGCATATGCACATCGAAATGGCCACATACATGGCATAATCCATGATTATTTGTCTAAATTTGGCACAACTACTTGTGTTACCATTGTGGACAGTGTTTCCATAGGAATCTGTAATTATTTGATAATAAAAAGCACATTTTCCATATTTCAAGTCCTAGAAATGACTTTTTTTGGTGACGGAAGTGTCTCAAATAGTTTTGAAATTTGTTCCATTTCATTTTTCACCAAAAGTAGGTCACATTGCATGACCAGTGACCAAGTTTCAATAATTTTAGAGTACCATTTCTATATTCCATCTATTTAGTTGACTTTTCATGAATTATTAGGAAAAATATAAGAAAATGAAAAAGGCTCAAAAAATGAAATTCTTTTGCATGGAGCCATCTGTGTGAACTAGTTTGTGGGAAAAATACTATACTTGCAGTACAACATGTTTGAAATACAATAATTTTGAAAGGTTGGCAATGTTTGATTGAAAACATCGAATTATTTTACCTAATTCATGAAATGTGTGTCACTAGTTGTCACACACAAGCAAACATGGGACAAATTGGACATCCAAACATGCAACTCACATTCAATTTAAAAATTCAATCAACACCAAATTTCATTAAAAGTTTAAAACTTGTACAGACATGAACCCTAAACCTAGCTACTGCTCATCGTCATACATGTGAGAGCCGCTGCCGATGCCGGAGGAGGAGGAGCCGCCCTTGTCACCCCCCCTGCTTGTCGTCATCATTGTCCTCGCTCACGAGGTCGATGGTGATGTCGACCACCGAGGCAACGACACATGTCACAGGCCCGACGAGTCCATCGGGTCATCAGGGTGGCGCTGTGGCCCCTTTGTTGATTTATGCAACGCAAGGAGGAGCCTGGGCATGTCTGCAGGGTCGTCGTCCTCATTGACCACCGCCCCCTGTCCAGTTTGGGATCGAGCAACAGCCCGTGCAAGCTTGTCCTGGGCTCCGGCTTGGGCACGAGTAGCGGGTTGCGTGAGCTTGTCCCAGGCTCGGGCTTTGGGACTAGCAGAGGGGCGCCGTGGGACCTCGGGATGCGTTGCCCAGCGCCGCGCACTGTAGAGCTCGTCCCTGGCTCCGGCTTTGGCATGCACGGGCTGGCGCCGCGCACTGCGGAACTCGTTCCCGGCATGCCTGGCTCCGTCTGTGGAACGCGGAGGCCCCGACTGGTACTTGGCCCATCGCCGCCTCCTGAAGCTGTGGGCATGGCCTGCGGCATGAGTCGAGGCATGGCCCGTGCGGCGAAACCCGCTCCCCCTCCTCCAGACCGAGCTGCGCGCAAATCTCGGCCACAACATCGGGGAAGGTAGGCCTTTCCCAGAAGTTGTACCTCTCATCGACGTTGTTCTGCGAAGGCGGGTAGCACCCGTCAAGCCCAGTAGAGTGCCGGATGCGGGCAGCGTGTTCCTCCGCCAGGATCTGTCGGGGGGATAACCCCGGGGTAGCCTCGAACGACCCACTACTCTGACTTTCTGAAGCGACTGGAGGGCTAGCCGTCTCCCCCTACGGTCCGGCTACGCCCTACCGCCTACGCCCTACCGGCTACGCCCTGCCGGCTACGCCTCGTTGGCCGACTAGGGACGGAGATGCCTGGCCCCCTAGCGTGGCCCCCATCCCATCGGGGGTCAGCGCCCGTGTGGCCACAGTAGAGGTGACAGTGCCTCTGACCCTGGCCGACTGCGACAGGACTCCCCACAGTGCCGGCACGCCTCCAACCACTCCATTACCTGCCCTGACGTGGCTACATTGCAGCCGGCCGTACCGCTGACCTCGGCCGGTTGCCACAAGACGACACCCCGAAGGACGGTCCGTGCCGCGACGCGACCGGCCTTGGGACCTACCTCGCGTGCCCCGCCGGCTCTGGACGGGACCCTGCAGCCGGCGGGCCCCGCCAGCGATAGGACCCCTCAGTCGGGGCCCCGCAGCCGGCCAGAGAGGCTGCCGGCTGGGGCCCTCCTGCAGCCTTTTATTCATATTGTAATCCGGGGGGTTGGTCTATAAAACCCCCCGGAGCTCCCCCATGCGAGGGGGATCAGTTCTACACACATGACACCCACGTAGAGAGGACGCGAAGGCAGCCCAACTCCTTCTTCCTCCTCTAGCGATACAGCTCGAGGAGCCTGATTGTAACCTCACCACTGTCTAAACTAGACCAAGCAGGACTAGGGGTGTCACCTCCCACGGAGGGCCCCGAACCTGGGTACACCGTGCGTCCGTCACCGCTTGTGCCCAACCCCGCTCCCGGAGCCCGTCGGCGTCCTCCGGCCCCAACCACTCTCGATGAGCCTACCCATGGCATCTGTCGTGACAAAACGACGACAGTTGTTGCCCACCGTGGGGCCGTCCGCGGCGCCGGCCGGAGTCACGCTCCGGGCGGGGCCCTTCACCGCCTCCCTCGTCCGCCCCGCGTTTGGGCGGAACTGCTTGCTCGTGGGGCTTGCTCCGGCAGGTTCTGCGGGCGACGTGGCCGGCCTCTCCGACGAGTGCCCCGGCCGCGACCTCGCGCTCGACGTCGCCGCGCTCGCCGGGTGTTTCGGCAAGCTGAGTCTCGCCGACGAGCCGGCGGCCGACGAGTACCCTAGCCAGGTGCTCGACTGCACCGATCCCCCCGCGTCCGTGGGTGCACTCACCACGGGCGAGGCCGGCGGCTCTCGCGTCTGCGTAGGGGTGATGGTCACTGCTTCCTCCACCACTTCGGGCCGTGTGCAGGCCGAGTCCGACGCAACCGCCGCCCGCACCGGTCCCTCCGACCCGCTCGCCGCTACCCTCCGGGGTCTGAGCACCCCCATCGCTCCGACGGCGAACCCGGCCACCGCCACCGCCGAGTTGGAGGTGGCCCGCCGTCAACTGTTCGAAGACGCCAGCACCCTCGCAACCGAGCGGCGCCGGATGGAAGCCGGGCAGCAAGAATACATCTCCACGTACGGTCTCACCCCGGCTGGCCCCGAGCCCAGCCGGCGTGGGGCTGTGTGTGACCGCGGCCGCGTGGTCGCGGAAATCCTCGGTGGCCGCCTTCCCGTCTACGACACCCCCGCGGCCAACCTGCGAGCCGCAAGGTAGCCTACGAGGATCTGGCTACCTTGGTGGGCGAGGAGCGCGCCGCGTGCGAGCGGCACATCAAGGACCTCATCGACACCGCCAACGCACAACAAGTCGGTCTCTCCCCCGGTGGGGCCGTCTCCGAGGTTCCCCGTCCCGAGGGCGCGGGCACTGGGGCTGCTGACCGTCAGCCGGCTCAGCACTCCAGTTCCCCTCGCCCCTCTGGCCGGCGGGCCCAGGGAAGCAACGCTCGACATTCCCAGCCGCGCGGGAACGAGCAGCCGGCTGTGAATAGCCGGCGCAGCAACAACCCGGTTGACGGCAACCGCCGCGATGAGGCGCCGGCTGGCGGTAGCCGGCGTAGCCGCGGACGCACTCCGCCTCCACGACAGGACCCGGCACGGTCCGTCCCGCCGGTCGTCCGCCTCGAACTCACGGCCCGGCTCAGGCCACGGGTACCGCACAGCGAGAACGACGCGCGACTCCGCCTCGACCGGCTGGCGCAGTCGGCTCTCCTCGAGGAGGAGGGTTCGATTGGCCCGGCGTGCTTCGGCCCCCGGATCCACAACGAACCGTTCCCGTCTGGCTTCACGCTTCCCCGCGACACCCGAAGTATAACGGGGCTGCCAAGCCGGAGGACTGGCTGATCGACTACACCACCGCCGTCGGCATCGCTAGGAGGAACAAGCGCGTAGCCGTCCGCTACGCCCCCCTTATGCTGATCAGCTCGGCCCGCACCTGGCTGAACAGCCTGGCGGCCGGCAGCATCAACACCTGGACGGACTTCGAAGAGGCGTTCATCCGCAACTTCACTGGCACCTACAACGGCCTGGCCGGCCCCGCGAGCTGGCCATGTGCGTCCAGGGGCCGGAGGAGCCCCTCCGCCACTACCTCACGCGCTGGACCGACCTCCGCAACTCCTGCGAAGGGGTGCACGAGGTGCAGGCCATCCAATACTTCATCGAGGGTTGCCGAGACGACACCCACCTCAAGCACAAGCTCCTGTGCTCCGAGCCGGCTACCCTGGCGGACCTGATGGCCAAGCCGGATAAATACGCCACGGCCGACTCCGCTATGCGGATGAAGGTCGCCACGCCAGCCAAGCCGGCTCCGCCGACCGCCGCGCCGCGGGCGGCCGCCGACAACCGGCAGCAGCAGAACAACAAGCGCAAAGCTGACCAGCCGGATCCCCGCTACGGGAGCCGGCAGGTTGCCACCATCGAGGAAGAGTAGCCGGCTGGCCAGGCTTCCAGCCAGCGCCAGCGCACCGGCAAGGCTGCCTGGCAGCCCAAGCTCACGTTCGAGCAGATGCTTGACCTCCCCTGCAAACACCATTCCGGCGCCAAGCCGGCGACGCACACGCTCCGGCAGTGCAGCTTCTCGCAGCGGCTGGCCCGAGGCGAGGGTCTTCCGACTCCTCCCCCGCCGCCTCCTCGCGCGCCGGCGCCGCCTCCGGCTCCCGCTCTGGCTCAGGCCCCGGCTCCGGCCCAGAACGACGGCCGGCTGCTCGACCAATTCCCCAACCAAGACGGTTCCTACGTCGTCTTCACCAGTGAAGAGACGGACAAGCACGCTCAGCGCCGGCTCCACCGCGAGGTGAATGCCACCATGCCCGCGACTCCCCAGTTCATGCACTGGTCTGAGAAGCCGGTCACCTGGAGCCGGGCTGACCACCCGGCCGTAATGCCAAGTCCTGGCAGCTACGCCCTCGTCCTCGATCCCACCATCGCCTCCGAGAGGCGCACGTGCCGCTTCTCGCGGGTGCTGATCGATGGAGGCAGCAGCATCAATATCCTTTACCTCGATACGATGCACAAGCTGGGACTCAAGGTGGAGGACCTGCAAGCGAGCCGGACAGTTTTCCACGGCATCGTGCCGGGAAAGTCCTGCACCCCCGTCGGCAAGATCAAGCTCAACGTCCTCTTCGGCGGCCACAGCCACTTCCACCGCAAACCAGTGTGGTTCGAGGTGGTGGACCTCGACAGTCCCTACCACGCGCTGCTCGGCCGGCCGGCTCTCGCCAAATTCATGGCGATCCCCCACTACGCCTACCTCAAGCTCAAGATGCCGGGTCCCAAGGGCATCATCACCATCGCCGGCGACTACAAGATATCGATCGCATGTGCGCGAGACGGCAGTCGGCTGGCCGAAGCCCTGAGATAGCGGAGGAGAAGCGGTAGCTCAACCGGCTCGTGGCCCACACCTCTGGCCAGCCGGCCATGCCGACTCCTCCATCCCAGTCGGTCGGTGAAACCTCGTTCCAGCCATCCAAGGACACCAGGCAAGTGCCACTCGACCCGGCCAACCCCGGCCAGTGCGTCACTATCGGCTCCCGCCTCGACAGCAAATAGGAAGGCGAGCTCGTCGACTTCCTCCGTGAGAATCGGGACATCTTTGCATGGTCTCCAAAGGACATGCCAGGTGTTCCGAGGAAGTTCGCCGAGCACAAGCTTCACGTATGACCGGACGCGAAGCCGGTCAAGCAACCCCTTGCGCCGTTTCTCCGAGGAGAAGCGGCGTACTATAGGGGAAGAGATCGCCCGGCTGCTCGCAGTCGGCTTCATCATGGAGGTTTTCCACCCGGACTGGCTGGCCAACCCATTCCTAGTGCTGAAGAAGAACAAAACTTGGCGCATGTGTATCGACTACACGAGCCTGAACAAGGCGTGTCCCAAGGACCCGTTCGCCCTGCCGCGGATCGATCAAGTCATCGACTCCACGGCCGGCTGCGACCTGCTGTCTTTCCTGGATGCCTACTCCGGCTACCACCAGATCAAGCTGGACCCGGCCGACCGGCTGAAGACCTCCTTCATCACCCCTTTCGGGGCCTACTGCTACATCACTATGTCCTTCGGCCTGAAGAACGCGGGGGCGCTACCTTCCAGCGCTGCATGCAGAAGTGTCTCCTGCCTCAGATAGGCAGGAACGTCCACGTCTACGTTGACGACATCGTCGTCAAGACCAAGAAGCATTTCAGACTCCTCGACGATCTCCGGGAGACATTCGCCATCCTGCGCGAATACAAGATCAAGCTCAACCCGGAGAAGTGTGTCTTCGGCGTCCCAGCCGGCCAACTCCTGGGTTTCTTCGTGTCCGCTCGCGGCATCGAAGCCAACCCCGAGAAGATCTGGGCGATCGAGCGCATGCCCAGGCCGGTCCGGCTTCGCGACGTCCAGAAGTTCACCGGTTGCCTCGCCTCCCTCAGCCGGTTTGTCAACCGGCTGGGCGAGAAGGCCTTGCCCCTCTACGGGCTCCTGCGGAAGACGGCTCTGGTCGAGCCGGGCCGCGACTCCTCGAAGAAGCCGGCCATGTTCGATTGGCCAGACGAGGCGGACGCGGCATTCCGCGACCTCAAGCGGGCTCTCACCAGCGCGCCCATCCTGGCCGTGCCGGCTGAGAAGGAGCCTTTGCTCGCCTACATCGCGGCAACCACGCGCGTCATCAGCGTCGTCTTGGTGGTGGAGCGATCGGAGGAAGGCAAAGCGCTGCCGATCCAGCGCCCCGTCTATTACCTCAGCGAGGTCCTCTCCGCCTCCAAGCAGAACTACCCCCATTACCAGAAGATGTGCTATGGCATATACTTCGCCGCCCAGAAGATCAAGCAGTACTTCCAGGAGCATGTCATCACCGTGGTGAGCACAGCGCCGCTGGGCGAAATCATGAGCGGCCGGGACGCCACCGGCCGGATAGCCAAGTGGGCCATCGCCCTCGCCGACTACGAGATACGGTACGAGCCGCGCACCGCCATCAAGTCACAAGCGATGGCCGACTTCCTCGTTGACTGGGCCGAAACCCAGTTCTTGCCGCCTCCACCCCGGCTAGTCCTGCCCGTCTCCCCCGAAGCCGATCAAGTAATGTGAACTAAAAAGAGACCTCCCACCCCTCCCAGCTACAGACCGGCTCCCGGCTGTCCGGCTGATGGGACCTCGAGACGGCAAAGCTTAGCACACACGAAAAATCGATCGCAAAGGGGATTGCCGGCTAGGGCTAGTCGGAACAGTTTCTTTTAGCCTCTGTCACTCACCTTACCCAAAAAACTCTCGCGGTTTCCAAACTCACGACCGGCTCCCTCGAGGCGGACGCCCCGTCCCAGCCACAGACCGGCTCCCGGCTATCCGGCTGGCGGGACCGAAACCAAGGGGGACAAGGCTTTGAGCGAACGGAATCAAAAGAGCAAAAAAGGGGTAAGGCCGAGCCGGCACGCATAAAACAACATTTCAGCAACCAAAAGCTTTATAAAAACTTAAAGGCCCAAGGCCACGAGTTCATTACATCTACACCCCCAGTGGGTGGAATTGCGGTCTAAACAAATGCAGAAGAGAAAAATTCTAAATAGCAGCGGCGCCGTCCTCCGCCCCGGCATCCTTTCCTGCCGCGTCGTCTTCGCCTCCATCCTTGGTCATGGCGGGCTCCGCACCACCCGCCGGGTCCAGGCCGCGTGCCGGCTCGGAGTCAGCGTAGTCGTCGGTACTGGACGCGGTGGCTTCGTCGTCCGTCTCGCCGGCGCTGCCCTCCGGGTCGTCGATGGCGAGCCCAAACCGGTCCGCCGGGACCACCTCGCTAGCTACCGTCCGCTCCGGGACATATTCGTCCCTAGGGGCAAAGGACGCGAGATCGCTGGCTCGCGCAGCTAGCACGTCGGCGACGGCCTCCAGCGCAGCATCCGTGCCAGCACGCTGGGCGGCGAGAAGCCCAAAATCCATCTCGGGGTACCATGACCTCGCAACCCGAAGCGTCATGGCCGCCCCAGCGCGTGCCGCGGAAGCCCTCCAGGCATTCACCCTCGCGGACCCGGCCTCCAGCCACCTAGACAGCCGGCTCATGGATGCCGGCTCCACCGCGTCCGGCCAGAGGGTGCGGACCAGCCCCAAGCCGGCGGCCTGGAGCCGTTTCAAGGCCCGGACCACCTCGTCAAGACGCGCCCTGCCGCTGATCCCCACCTCTTCCACGGTCCAGGGCGCAAGCTCCCCCACTTGAACTCCAAGCGCCCGTTGCGCCTCACGGTGGGCCTCCACGGCCGCCTCCGCTGCTGCCTGTGTGCCCGGGAAGGCCGCTGGGGGAGAGAGAAGCACACGATGTAAGACGAAGAAGACAGCGCCCAAGCCAACGCGCAAGGACAAAAGAAAAGCGTACCGGCCAGCAGCCGGTCCCCGTCCAGCGCCTCCTCCTGCTCCCTGGCGGCCCTGGCCGACCACTCCTGAAGTCGGCGTTCATACTCAAGGCGGGCCGCCTCCTCCTCTCGGGCCGCCTTCGCCAGCGAGGCGTCCTTCGCCTCCAGCTCCTTCTGACGGGCCGCGTCCTGCTCCTCCAACCGCCGTTGGTAGGCTGCCTCCCGCTCCTCCAACTCCCGGCGATGAGCCACCTCATGCCCATCCTTCTCCGCCTTTGCCTGATCCGCCTCCTGGCGGAGCCGGTCGCGCTCCGTCGTCAGGAGGTCCCTCTCCTCGCCAAGCCGCACCACCTGGCGTCGGAGGCTGACCGTCTCGGCATGGGTGGCTTCACGAGACGAGGTCGCCGTTGTCAGAAAGCAAACGAAGGAAGGTATTCAGCCCGCCTCTAGGGCAACCGGCCTGAATCCCGGGGGCTACACCCAGTGGGTGCGCTCGCGCGCCCCCACTAGATATTCGCGAGAACACATACCTTGCAAATCTGCGGACATGACGGCTAGCCGATTCTCGGCCCCGCGGTACAAGCCCAGCAGCGTGTTGTACGAGGCCACCCGACGGTCGTGCGTGGCCTACGAAGAACACAGGCCAAGATGCCATTAGACTCGACCCGCCTACATTCCGAGCCGGCCCGAGTCTCGGGGGCTACACCCAGTGGGTGCGCTGGCACGCCCCCACTAGAAAAAACCAAAACAAAGTAAGAGGTTTCGGGTCCTCACCGCAACGGACTGCTCGAGGTGGACCAGCCGGTCGCTGGCGGCCCGGGCGTCCTGCGCCACCTGGGCTCGGCAGGCGGCAAACTCCTCGACGCGGGCCACCACCGCTGCCCCAAGGGCGCTCGGCGCGTCGTTGATAGCCTCGCCTCCGGCCGTGGCCCAGGTTTCCTGCAGCCGACCCCTGTCGGCGGGCCTGGAAGCGCCTTCGCCGTGATCGCCAGGCGGCTCCCCCTTTCCGGTGCCCTGGTTCCGGGCGCCCCTGCTGACGAGCCCGGGGCGTCCGCCCCTCCGGGGGCCGACGTCTCGCTGACCGGCGCTCCGCCCGTGGCGGCGCCGGACCGGCTCACCTCCGGAATTGGGGCCGCCGCGGCCGGAACCTCCGCGTCCAGGATGACGACTTCTGGGGGGCCCTCCGCCTCCGGCGGCGCGCCCTCCGCCCCTGTCGGGGCCGCGTTGGCACCCGGCCCCGCCCTTTCAGCGGCATCTGCCGCACTCGCGGCCGCGTCCGCCTCCGCCCGCCGCCCGGGGTCGTGCCTGTCCTTGGATGTCCTCTCCCGGCGGTGGGGGGGGGAGGACTCCCATGACGGGCCGGCCGGCTCCACGCTGGCCTGACCTGACGCCTGCGCTTCCATTGCCGCCTCCCACGGGCGACGTTCATCTTCGCGCAGCTCCTGCTCGGCTGCCTCGAGGTCCCGCCATGCCGCGCGCTCCCTTTCCTTGGCAGTGGGTGGCGGCGCCGTTTCCGCCGTCTCGGTTGCCGCGGTCCTCCCAAGGGTGCGCGGCTCCCTGGATGGGCGAGTTAGGGAAGGGAGGCCGCCAGAAATAAGAAAGTGTTTGAAGCATGCTTACCCGATCGTGACCGGGACCGCCCGCCTGGCGGGGCCCGACCGGGCCACCCGCGGTTTCTTCCCGCCGCCTCCGCGGCCACCTCCCGGCTGCCCGGCGGCCGCCCGCTTGGGAGCCGGCTTTTTGATGGCAGGCTGTTTCCCCCTGCCGCCAACGACCGCGTCGTCCTGGCGGGGGGCGCGGTCGACGCGACGGACGCGCTTCCTCGGAGCCATGGTGTCGTCCCCCGAAGCCTCGGGATCCTCCGACGCCGCTGCATCGTGCACCCCTTCCGGCTCAGCATCGTCGTCGCTCCAATCCCGCAAAGGTGTGTGGGGAGGGAACTCACCAGTCCGGCCGGCCGCCTCCGCCTCCGTCCCATCACCGCCGGGTGCGCCGGCCGGCTCCGATACTGCCGGCTCCACGTCGTCGGCGTCCTCGACCTCCTCCTAGTCCGACTCCTCCACGTCGGCGGCCGACGGGGCATAGTTCTGGAACAACGGGAAACCTGCGCGCACGAGAAGCCACCCGTCGTCATGTCATGGGGGGAGGCCGTTTTCGACAAAGAAAAGGGGTGGAGTACGACTCGCCGCGTACTCGCGGAGCCGGACGGTCCCTCCTCGCCACCTGCACCGCCTTCAGCTCCTTCGTGGAGAGCCTGCAAGGGTCGCGTCGCCCTCCCATCTGACAGATGAGGTGCGGTCGGTGCTGCAGGGGCTGCACCCGGCGCGCCACCATCGTGGCCAGGAGGTCCGCAGCCACCAGCCCCTCCGTCCGGCTCATCACCACCAGCCGCTCGCAGAGCCGGTCCGCCGTCTCGGGCGCGACCGCCGGAGGCATCCTCCAGTTCAGCATTGCCACTGGCGGCTGGTTGACGAAGGCGGGGAGGTTGATGTAATCCGCCTCCGGCTTCACGTTCTTCACGTAGAAGAACCCTTTCTGCCAGTTTTACACCGAGTCCTGCAAGGGGAGTTGAGGGAACCCGGCTCCGGCTCGGAAGTGGATCAGGATGGCTCCGCAGGCGGTCATGACCTTCTGGCCGGTCGCCGGGTCCTTGACCGTCTAGCGCTTGAGGTAGAAGAGCCGGCACCAGAGATCCAGGCGCGGCTCCACCCCAGGAACCCCTCGCAGAGGGAGACGAACGCCGCCAGCTGCAGGACGGCGTTGGCGGCCAGGTGGTGCGGCTGCAGCCCGAAGTACGTAAGAAATCGCCGGAAGAACGTGCTCGCCGGCAGGCCGAGTCCGCAGAGGAAGTGCTCGGCGAAGACCACCACCTCGCCCTCCCTCGGGGTCGGCGCATTCTCTGCCCCGGCGATGCGCGCCTCCAGATGCTCCTCCAATTGCAGCTTGCGGCGGTGGCGGAGATGCTCGATGAAGTGCTCGTCGACGTCGCTGCCGTCCCACGCCCTCTTGCTCGCCATCGCCCTCGGAGGTCTCGTAGCCGCGGCGGTGGAGCGCAAGAGTCCGGCCCCGGTGCGGGCTCCGGCGGCGGCGAGCGGTGGCGCGACACTTCGCGTGGTTTCTCTCTCTCTCTCTTAGCAGGGAGGTGAGGGGCGACGACGGCAAGGTGCTGAGGGAGAGGGAACGAATGCCCCGTTCCGCCCCTCTCCCCCCTCCATTTAAACCCCCGCGCGGGGGTAATGGGGAGCGGATCCGTCGCGCGCGATCCCCACTGCGCCCGCCGCGCGCGGGAGGCATTAACGCGCCCCGGGAACTCCAACTGACGGCCTGGGCCACAAAGGATCCGCGCGCGAGGGCCGAGGCCGCGGCTGAGGTGGGCCCCACCCCACGGCCCGGTCTTGTCCACCGCGTGGCCTATCAGGTCGCGGCCCGCGGCGCCCCCACGTGGCGCACCTTCTCTGCTCGACGAGGCGCTCGCGGCGCCCCACGAAGCGTCGGCCGGCTGCGGAGCCGGCCGCCGCGCTCCCACCTCCGCTGGCGCCTGGATCGTGCGTAAAATAGAACAAGACTCAAGCCGGTGAGGCCCGCCTCCGTTCACCGGTGGGCCTCCCCGGCTTCGGGGACTACTGTCGGGGGGATAACCTCGGGGTAGCCTCGAACGACCCACTACTCTGACTTTCTGAAGCGACTGGAGGGCTAGCCGTCTACCCCTACGGTCCGGCTACGCCTCGCTGGCCGGCTAGGGACGGAGATGCCTGGCCCCCTAGCCGGCCACGCATTGGATGCCACGGTCAGGAACGCGCGGCTACAGTGGCCCCATCCCATCGGGGGTCAGCGCCCGTGTGGCCACAGTAGAGGTGACAGTGCCTCTGACCGTGGCCGACTGCGACAGGACTCCCCACAGTGCCAGCACGCCTCCAACCATTCCATTACCTGCCCCGGCGTGTCTACAGTGCGGCCGGCCGTACCGCTGACCTCGGCCGGTTGCCACAAGACGACGCCCCGAAGGACGGTTCGTTCCGCGACGCGACCGGCCTTGGGACCTACCTCGCGGGCCCCGCCGGCTCCCGACGGGACCCTGCAGCCGGCAGGCCCCGCCAGCGACAGGACCCCTCAGCCGGGGGCCCCGCAGCCGGCCAGAGAGGCTGCCGGCTGGGGCCCTCCTGCAGCCTTTTATTTGTATTGTAATTCGGGGGGTTGGTCTATAAAACCCCCCGGAGCTCCCCCATGCGAGGGGGATCAGTTCTACACACATGACACCCACGTAGAGAGGAAGCGAAGGCAGCCCAGCTCCTTCTTCCTCCTCTAGCGATACAGCTCGAGGAGCCTGATTGTAACCTCACCACTGTCTAAACTAGACCAAGCAGGACTAGGGGTGTTACCTCCCACGGAGGGCCCCGAACCTGGGTACACCGTGCGTCCATCACCGCTTGTGCCCAACCTCGCTCCCGGAGCCCGTCGGCGTCCTCCGGCCCCAACCACTCTCGATAAGCCTACCCATGGCATCTGTCGTGACAAAACGACGACAGGATCCCTAGCCACCGCGGGCTGTCAGGTGCGTAGCGAGGCATGGACTGGTCCTCCGGCGGCAAGCCTTCCCGAAACACGTCTATCACGCGTGACATGGCCGGCATGCGGACGGAGGGGACAGGGGCCAACGCTAGCCCCCACAATATCATGTGTCAGCCGGCCGGCAAGTGTGTGCCCGGTGGCACCATGACACCGCATCGGGCGAGGAGCGATGCCTTGTCGACCCGGAGGGTGTGCGACATGCCCGGAACACACATCGCGTGACGACGCTCCCGGCTGCTGCTTCCGGCCCCATGACCGTACCTGGCCATTCTCCGACTACGGAAGGGGAGGCGGCTAGGGTTTGGTGGAGGCGGATAGGGTTTAGTGGAGGTGCACGACCGAGATGGCTGTGGGCCACGAGGGGAGGGGTGGGGATAGGGACAGGAATGGGTGAACGCTAGTGGGTGCACCGCGCCGCTATAAAATGCATTAACAGAAGCCTGGCGGGCACGCCGATGACACGACTCCTCACATGGGAAACCACGTGGTGTGAAAATGCCGACATGATGGCGATGTGACTACACATGCATGTGGGCACATGCCTGGCCGATTGTGAGAGTGCCACATGGCATGGTGTGCCCCACTTGTCAGTAACAGTGGCGGTTAACAGTCAACTCCCTTGACCAATAGCAAACCCCCGTTCGGGCATTGGTGAGTGTGGGTGGCACGGGGGAGGGGAAAAGTAAGCAAAAAAAGTTGGCGTGGGCAAAACTGAGGAGGACTAAGCAATGAGGGGCACATAAATAGAAACCCCTTAAAACTAACCCCGAAGGTAGAGGGAGCATGCGATGGTCATCACATCAATCTTGGCCTCTATTTATTCCATAGATTTTGTTTCGAGTTACTAATATTACCAAGTGAACTGGTATCAAATACCCAGGCGCTACTACGAGACTAGTAAGGCACTCATCAATAACATGCATATCAAATATACCTTTGTTGACTGTGCCAGCCTTTTTATCTGCCAAGTATTTGGGGCAGTTCCGCTTCCAGTGACCGTTCCCCTTATAATAGAAGCACTCAGTCTCGGGTTTGGGTCCAGCCTTGGGTTTCTTCATTGGAGCGGCAAATGGCTTGCCATTCTTGAAGTTTCCCTTCTTTCCCTCGCCCTTCTTGAAACTAGTGGTCTTGTTAACCATCAACACATGATGCTCCTTCTTGATTTCTACCTATGTGGCCTTAAGCATCGCGAATAGCTCAGGGATCATCTTCTCCATCCATTGCATGTTATAGTTCATCACAAAGCTCTAGTAGCTTGGTGACAGTGACTGAAGAAATCTGTCAGTCACTATCTTATCCGGAAGATTAACTCCCACTTGATTCAAGCGATTGCAGCACCCAGACATTCTAAGCACATGCTCACCGACTGAGCTATTCTCCTCCATCTTGCAGGCAAAGAACTTGTTAGGGCTCTCATACCTCTCAACACGAGTATGAGCCTGAAATACCAATTTCAGCTCTTGGAACATCTCATATGCTTTGTGGCATTAAATACTTATTTGGAGCCCCGATTCTAAGCTGTAAAGCATGGTGCACTGAACTATCGAGTAGTCATCAGAACATGTCTGCCAGATGTTCACAACATCCATAGAAGACGTTGGAGGGGTTGCCACATGAGCAGTGCATTGTAAGTGCATCTTAGTGCCCCTTAGTGATTTTGGTGTACTGAAGACTTATAGGTTAAGGGACTAATGTGGTTGTGAGTGTACATAGGTTGTATAAGTCCCTAAGGAGTTTGGTATAATCGACGGATGTCGACCCCTAAAAATGTATGTCTTCGCCTGAAGATTTTGTGTTCTTCTTGAAGACTTTGAAAATGAGGAAATTGGCGTGACCTTGAAAATATTGATGCGAGGACTATGAAGCGTGAAGACTTTAGTTTTCTTGTTTCATTTCCTTTCTTTTGAGTCATAGGAAACACCGTACTGTTAAAGGGGGTTGTCGGAGTCTGGGATATGCGTCCAAGAACTTCTTCGGGAAAAAGATTCGAACACTGGGGGGCTTGGCTCCGCTACCTACAAAGCGACGACGAACATAAGAGGATCGACGATGAGCTTGCTGCTGCTTGCCGGAAGCGATAGGGACACGCAAGCTACCCAGGTTCGGGCCACCGTTGCGGTGTAATACCCTACTCCTGCTTTGTGTTGGATTGCTCTGTGTAGGAGGGCTGTGCTCAAGGTACACGAGGTCTTGGGGTGAGTAAAATGGCTCGATCCCCTTACATGGAAGCAGCCCGTCCCCCTTTGTAGTCCCTCGATCCTCTTCCCCGAAAACATCGGCGGAAAAGGGAAGCCACATGGTGGCAATTCAAAGGGGGGCCGGAACCCAGTCATATACTGACAAAAGGTGGTCTCTGTCAGCTAAAGCAGTCCTCGTGACGTGCCCGTGGGCTCCGTGATGACCTCCGTTATGCAGCGCCAATCCGTTATGATCTTCTTGCACCAAAGGGGAACACTTTGGGGCTTGCTTTTTGTGGGGATGCTGACGCTGCACACTAATCACCAAAGGGGAAAGCCTCTCTAACCGCGCTGGCTGGCACGACCCCTGCTGTCCCCCTCCACGAGCTTGTGCTCGCACGTGCCGGGCGCTGGACCCTAATGCTAGTCGCCCCGCGCCCGGCCTCACGAGGCGGCTCTGAGGGAGATCCCCTCACAAGGCATTCGCTGATACGTCTCCAACGTATCTATAATTTTTGATTGTTCCATGCTGACATATTATCATTCTAGGATACTTTTTGAGTAATAATTTACCAATTTAAATTATTTTTTAGCACTAACCTATTGACCCAGTGCCTAGTGCCAGTTGTTGTTTTCTGCGTGTTTCTTACTTTTCAGGTTTATAGTGCCAAACGAAATCCAATTGCCCCGAAACTTTTTTATGATTTTTTCTGGACCAAAAGAAGACCTGGAAGCTTCGGGAGAAGACCGGAGGCCTCACGAGGGAGGCACAAGCCAACAGGGCGCGCCCAGGGGGATCGGCACGCCTTGATGGCCTGTCCCTCCCTAGTGGCACTCCTACCCCCGTTCTGGCCTATAAATTCAAATATATCCCAAAAACCCTAAAGGGCATCCCAAAACACATTTTCCGACGCCACAAGTCTCTGTTCCGATGGGATCCCATCTGGAGCTCCATTCCGGCACCCTACCGGAGGGGGGATCGATCATGGAGGGCCTCTTCATCAACCTTGCTGCCCTCATGATGATGTGTGAGTAGTTCACCACAGACCTACGGGTCCGTAGTTAGTACCTAGATGGCGCTCTCTCTCTCTCTTTCTCTCTCTTTTGATCTAGAATAAAATGATCATCGCATCTTCGCTTTGATCTATCCAATGTAATTCTTTTGTACGGTGCGTTTGTTGGGATCCGATAAATTGTGGATTTATGTTAAGATTATTCATGAAAATATATTGAATACTTGCAGGTACTTTAATTGCATGATCATTATCGCTTTGTAATACTCTCCGATTTATTGAAATAGTTTGGCCAACTAGATTGATACTTCATCGGTGAGAGGGGTGCGCTGTAGTGGGTTCAATCTGGCGGTGCTCTATATCCCAGTGACAGAAAGGGACAAGACACGTCTTTGTATTGTTGCCATTAAGGATAAAACGATGGGGTTAGTTCATATTAATTGAATTCTCTTTGTCTACATCATTTCATCGTTCTCCAAGCATTACTCTGTTGTTCATGAACTTAATACTTAGAGAGGCAAGCATAGAAGCGCTCTCGACGTGGATTAATAGTAATAGGTGCAGGCAGGAGTCGGCCTATTTTCTTATGGACGTGATGCCTATATACACATGATCATTGCCGTGAATATCACATAACTATGAGCTTTTCGACCAATTGCCCAAGAGTAATTTGTTTACCCACCGTATGTTGCCTACATGAGAGATGCCGCTAGCGAACACTATGGCCCCCGGGTCTATTCACTTATATATTTACAAATCCTATCTTTACCTTGATGCCATTTATTTGTTTTATTTTTGTTTGCAATTTATAATTATCTACTTTTTTCTACACACTTCACTCGCTTGCAAATAATGAGATCAAGGGGATTGACAACCCTCTTGCCGCGTTGGGTGCAAGTTGTTTGCTCTTTTGTGTGCAGCCGCTGAAGACGGTTGTGGATTGATATTCCTATTGGTTCGATAAACCTTGGTTTCTTAACTGATGGAAATACTTATCCGTATTGTGCTAAAATTACCCGTTCCTCTTCACGGAAAACCCAACGGAGATCACAAGTATCGGGAAGGATTTATGGCCCCGTTTTCGGGAAATATCATCACCAACTATCAAGTAAGTTCACACAAATTATCATCCACTTGTTCTTCTTTTTATTTGCTGTTATATTTAGTTTGCTTCATAAAAATCAAAAATACAAAAAAAACGAGCTTAGGTTGCCTCATATGCTTCGTCTTTATGACGTCTTTCGTGAAAATAAGGATTCGGAAAATTGTGCTCAATTGTTTGAGGAAGCATTTATAAAAATGCTTAATGTGAGTTCCTTTAATGATGAGCATGATAGAAATGTTGTTAGTATGAATTATTTGAATAGCCATGATCCTAATGATATGTAAAACCAAAATCTTGGGGATGCTATGTTTGATGAAGATGATATTTTTTGTCCCCCAAGTTTTGATGAGCAAATTTATTATGATGATTGCATGCCTCCTATTTATGATGATTGTGCTGATGACACGTATGCTATAATTCAAACTTGTCATCATTATTTTAATTTTCAATTTGGTTATGACAATCAAGTGTCACGTGAAAGTTATTTTTTTGAGTTTGCTCCCACTACCATGAATGAAAAGGAATTTGCTTATGTGAAGAGTAATAAATTTTCTATGCATGTGGATCATGAAAAGAATGCTTTATGTGATAGTTATATTGTGGAATTCCTTCATGATGCTACTGAAAATTATTACGAGGGGGGAACATAAGCGTGTAGGAATTGCAATAATATCAAGTTTCCTCCCTATGTGTTCAAAGTTTCGAAGTTATGCTTGTTTTGCCTTCCTATGCTAGTTGATTCTTGCTCCTACAAATTGTTTGTTCACAAAATTTCTATGCATAGGAAGTGGGTTAGGATTAAATGTGCTTGTCATATGCTTCATGATGCTCCCATTGTGTTTCAATTCTTTACTTTCATGTGAGCATCATTGAAATCATTATGCCTAGCTAGGAGCATAAAACAATAGCGCTTGTTGGGAGGCAACCCAATAGTTATCTTTATTTTTTGATTTTTGCTTCTTACTTTCTGGTTGTTTTTGATAACCTGATTATTTCTACTGTAATGATTGTGTTTTTACGTTTTAATTAGTGTTTGTGCCAAGTAAAACCTTTGGGATGACTTACAGGATGAGTAGAATTGATACGGTGCAAAAACAGAAACTTTAGCGTGCAGTGCGGAATTTCTATGATTTTACTGGAACATATTTTTGATATGAAATTTTTACACTGTATTTCTAAACAAATTATTCAGTTTTTCCTAATTTTTGAGAATTTTTAAAGTTACATAAGTATAGGTTCTCTACAGATCTTTACAGACTGTTCTGTTTTAGACAGATCCTGTTTTTGCTTGCATAGTCTGCTTGTTTTGATGATGCTACGGATTGTATCGGGGGGTATAAGCCATGGAGAAGTTAGAATATAGTACCTATTATGCAATAATTAAATATGAATATATTTATAACAGTACCTAAAGTATTTGATATGTTGCTTATACTAACGGATCTCACGAAGTTTTGTTGAGTTTTGTGTGATTGCGGTTTTCAAGTTTTGGGTGTTATCACGATGGACGAAGGAATAAGGAATGGCAAGAGCCTAAGATTGGGGAAGCCCAAGGCAACCCAAGGTAATATTCTAGGACGAATCAAGCGTCTAAGCTTGGGGAAGCCCCGGAAGGCATCCCCTCTTCCGTCTCAATCCATCGGTATGTCTCTTGGAGGTATATTTTTATTCGTCACATGATATGAGTTTTGCTTGGAGCGTCGTTTGCTTTTTATTTTGTTTGCTTTTATTTTTAGTTTTCCAAAATCATCATTTTTCTGGACACACCTATTTGAGAGAGATACACCTTCATCATAATTTGTTAGAATACTCTATGTGCTTCACCTATATATGTTTTGAGCTTAGCAGTTGCTCTAGTACTTCACTTATATCTTTTTAAGCACGGTGGCGTATAGATTTTGTAGAAATAATTGCACTCTTGTTATTCACTTATATTTGTTTGAGAGTTAATAAATAGTGATGGTAATTTGCATGGGTCATAAGACTAGTGCAAAAATAATAGGTATTCAATGCGTGATAATCAATACCATCATGTAGCACATATAAGAGAAATTGTGGGTTAATGATATTGATGTGGTAATATGAAAAAGGTGTGAGTGCATCATTGTTGATTAATAGAAGTATCGGTATTAAGAGGTGTTAATTTCCCGTTTGTCTAAATATTAAAAAGGCATGGTGGGGATGTGTGAGCATTTCTATTCCTCATTGAAATCCTAGTGTTGTTTCGGGTTGGAGGCGCGCGATGGTTAACTCCTCCCAACCTTCTCCCTCGGGGAATGCGAGTAGTACTTTGATTTGTGATAAAACTAATAAGACTTTGCAAAAAGTATATGAGTTCTTTATGACTAATGTGAACACGTGGACATACGCAATCTCACCACCTAATATTTTGCTAGCCTCTTCGGTACCGTGCATTGCCCATTCTCACCTCGAGTATCGATGCAAACTTCGCCGGTGCATCCAAACGCCGTGACATGATACACTCTGTCACACATAAGCCTTCTTATATCTTCCTCAAAACAGCCACCATACCTACCTATTATGGCATTTCCATAGCCATTCTGAGATATATTGCCATGCAAATTCCACCGTTACATCATATGACTAGTTCGTTCATCATCATATTGCTTTGCATGATCATATAGAGCTAACATAGTATTTGTGGAAAAGCCACAATTCATCATATTTTTGATACATGTCACGCTAGATCGTTGCACATCCGGGTACACTACCAGAGGCATTCATATTGAGTCATATTGCTTCACTTCTTCATATCAAGTTTCCATGTTGATTTCTAAGTAAATAAAAGTGTGATGATCATCATTATTAGAGCATTGTCCCAGTGAGGAAATAATAATGGGGGGTGGCAAATGAGCCCTCTATAATAATAATGAAAAATGAAAAATGAGAAAAAATGAGAGAAAAAGAGAGAAGGGACTTTGCTACTATCCTTTACAACACTTGTGCCTCGAAGTGGCACCTTGTTCTTCATATAGAGAGTCTCATGGTATGTCATTTTCATATGCTAGTGGGAATTAATTTTCATTATTATAAACTTGGCTTGTATATTCCAATGACGGGCTTCCTCAAATGCCCGAGGTCTTCATGAGCAAGCAAGTTGGATGCACACCCCCACTTAGCTTCAGTTGAGCTTTCATACACTTATAGCTCTTGTGCATCATTTGCATGGAAATCCCTACTCCTTGCATTAACATATATAGATGGGTATCTCCATAGCCCGTTGATACACCTAGTTGATGCAAGATTTTGTTCTCCACTTTTCCCCTTTGATATCTACCACCATATTCTATTCCACCCTTATGCTATGTCCATGGCTCATGCTCATGTATTGCGTGAAGAATAAAAAGTTGATGCGCATTGAAAAATTACGATCCAATTGCCAGACTTGGACACCGTGGTGCTTGAAATTTGTATTAATGTGGTGAAGACGGAGACATGCCTTGATAATATGATAAAACGAATGGGGGTAAACATTCTTTTAGGATCGTATTCTTTGAAAGATTGATGATTTTGTTGGTTGTGCTTATAAATATTACTATGTTGATGTTTGTTAATTCATCGTTTCTCAATGAGCATACATGCAAATGATTACATATTGGGTAGCATGTCACATCAAAAATCTGTTTTTATCATTTACCTACTCGAGGACAAGCAGGAATTAAGCTTGGGGATGCTGATACGTCTCCAACGTATCTATAATTTTTGATTATTCCATGTTGACATATTATCATTCTAGGATACTTTTTGAGTAATAATTTACCAATTTATATTATTTTTGAGCACTAACCTATTGACCCAGTGTCCAGTGCCAGTTGTTGTTTTCTGCGTGTTTTTTACTTTTCAGGTTTATAGTACCAAACGAAGTCCAATTCCCCCGAAACATTTTTATGATTTTTTCTAGACCAAAAGAAGATATGTAAGCTTCGGGAGAAGACCAGAGGCCGCACGAGGGAGGCACAAACCAATAGGGCGCGCCCAGGGGGGGTCGGCGTGCCCTGATGGCTTGTCCCTCCCTGGTGGCCCTCCTACCCCCGTTCTCTGGCCTATAAATTTACATATATTCCAAAAATCCTAAAGGGAATCCTGAAACACTTTTTCCGCCACTGCAATTCTCTGTTCCGACGGGATCCCATCTGGAGCTCCATTCCGGCACCCTGCCGGAGGGGGGATCGATCACGGAGGGCCTCTTCATCAACCTTACTGCCCTCATGATGATGTGTGAGTATTTCACCACAGACCTATGGGTCCATAGTTAGTACCTAGATGTCTCTCTCTCTTGATCTTCAATACAAGATCATCGCATCTTCACTTTGATCTATCCGATGTAATTCTTTTGTATGGTGCATTTGTTGGGATCCGATGAATTGTGGGTTTATGTTCAGATTATTCATGAAAAGATATTGAATGCTTGCTGGTATTTTAATTGCATGATCATTATAGCTTCATAATCCTCTCCGATTTATTGAAATAGTTTAGCTAACTAGATTGATACTTCATCGCTGAGAGGGGTGCGTTGTAGTGGGTTCAATGTGGCGGTGCTCTATATCCCAGTGACAGAAAGGGACAAGACACGTCTTTGTATTGTTGCCACTAAGGATAAAACGATGGGGTTAGTTCATATTAATTCAATTCTCTTTGTCTATATCATGTCATCGTTCTCCAAGCATTACTTTGTTGTTCATGAACTTAATACTTAGAGAGGCAAGCATCGAAGCGCTCTCGACGTGGAGTAATACTAATAGGTGCATGCAGGAGTCGACCTATTTTCTTATGGACGTGATGCCTATATACACATGATCATTGCTGTGAATATAACATAACTATGCGCTTTTCTATCAATTGCCCAACAGTAATTTGTTAACCCACCGTATGTTGCCTACATGAGAGATGCCGCTAGGGAACACTATGGCCCCTGGGTCTATTCACTTATATATTTACAATCATATCTTTAGCTTGCTGCCATTTATTTGTTTTTATTTTATTTTGCAATTTACAATTATCTAGTATTATCAACACACTTCACTAGCTTGCAAATAACGAGATCAAGGGGATTGACAACCCTCTTGTCGCGTTGGGTGCAAGTTGTTTGCTCTTTTGTGTGCACCCGCTGAAGAAGGTTGTGGATTGATATTCCTATTTGTTCGGTAAACCTTGGTTTCTTAACTGAGGGAAATACTTATCTGTACTGTGCTGCAATTACCCGTTCCTCTTCACGGAAAACCCAACGCAGATCACAAGTATCAGTCGCTACACCAGCGCCCCCGAGGGGTCCGACATTGGGCTCGAGGCGGTCCTGCAGGACACGCCCCTCGTGAGGAAAGTTCCTCCAGAGCAGCATGGACACGGCCGCCTCCTTGGGCCCGCCCCAAGCGCCGACACCTGGGCCAGCAGCAGACGTGCCGTGGTACCCTGGTATCCATTGGGCCGACAGTAACCCCCGGGCCCATGGCGTGCATGCTTTGTTGTCACAAGCGAAGTGACGCGGGGCCCTTGGACCGCCTAGCCCGAGGGTGACGCATGGCAGTCTGGACGAACACGACGCCTCCACTCCCCGTGGCGCCTCGAGGACCACTGCGGGTGTTGGGGATATAACCCCGCGATATGACCCGCCCAGGAGGGGCCGGGTCATAGCTAGCGGCTCATACTCAAGACCTTAGGAAGGCCTGAGGTTGAAGATTAACTAAGAGACGACTCGACAGGTGGGCCAGATGGAGGCCCAGAGCCGGAAGACGGTGCGAGACCTGAGCGCGTGAGCCGCCCGGAAGATGGCTTGCCCAGGAAGGCAAGACGACTTAGAGACAAGATCGGATACGTTGTATAAGCCGGTTTCGACTCTTGTAAGCCCAGGGCCTCGACCTACTTATATAAAGGTGAGCCCCTGTGGTGGCTTAAGGTACGAAACAACTGATCGATAGCTAGGTCAAGCGAACTCGCTCCCTTGTAATCGACATCCAATCAATACACCACAAAGCAGGACGTAGGCTTTTACCTGTTTCTGAGGGGCCGAACATGGATAACCCTTGTCTCCCAATTCCGATCAACCCCTTCGAGCTCACCGCCTTAGCGATGGCCTCAAACATAAGTCCTTTCACTAGGACATCTGCTGTGACAAAACCACGATAGTTGGCGCCCACCGTGGGGCAAGCGTGCGATGGTGTGGAGTTCTCGAAGGGCTCTCTCCCAGGGATCGAGGGATACGCCGTTGGCAGGATGACCAAGAGTCGCCGCGGCAAGCTCTACATCGACGACGCCGGCTGGGGCCCCGAGGCCGACTCAATCGAGTACGGGTACCGGGTCCCCTTCGGCGGAATTCACGTCTTCATTGGCAAGATCGGCGGATCTAAGCCCGGGCTGGACATCTACACCGACCTCGTCGAGCCGGCCCGGCGCGCGCAACCCGCACGGGTTAACCCGAGCAAGAAGCACGTCTTCGTTGGCTTCACCCAAGGCACGGAACTTGAAGGTTCTATGTCACGGGAGGAGACCCTCATCTGCTCAGAGGATGGATCCTCGAGCGGGGAGGCGGAATCAATTTACCAGCTTCACAATGGCGGGCTTGGGGGCTACTTCGAGGGCTACCACGACCCGGAATGCTATGAGCCGCCGAGCCGAGCCGCCGTCTTCATGGCAGGATCGGCGCCGGCTCCTGGGAGCACGGCCGCTGGTGCGACGGGATCTGGATCGGGCAGGCCGCCGGGTCAAGTTTTGCTGGATCTGATGAATCAACTTACGACTCTGATGGAAACCGAGGTTGATACGTCTCCAACGTATCTATAATTTTTGCTTGTTCCATGCTGTTATATTATCATTCTTGGATGTTTTACAATCATTTTACTACAATTTTATACTATTTTTGGGACTAACCTATTAACCTAGAGCCTAGTGCCAGTTTCTGTTTTTTCCTTGTTTTTGAGTTTTACAGAAAAGGAATATCAAACGGAGTCCAAACGGAATAAAAATCTACGGTGAATTTTTATGCACAGAAGAAGCCCATGGAGCTTGGGAGTTGGGCCAGAAGAGCCACGAGGCCACCACAAGCCTAGGGGGCGCCCCCCCTAGGGCGCGCTCCCCTGGCTTGTCGTCACCTCGTGGCCCCCCTGGACTTGTTTCCGCCGCCAAAAATTCCTATAAATACCGAAACCCCCAGAAACAAACCTAGATCGGGAGTTCCGCCGCCGCAAGCCTCCAGAGCCATGAAAAACCAATCGGGAGCCCGTTCCGGCACCCTGCCGGAGGGGGAAACCATCACCGGAGGCCATCTTCATCATCCCGGCGGTCTCCATGACGAGGAGGGAGTAGTTCACCCTCGGGGCTGAGGGTATGTACCAGTAGCTATGTGTTTGATCTCTCTCTCTCGTGTTCTTGAGATGACACGATCTTGATGTACCGCGAGCTTTATTAATATAGATGAATCATATGGAGTTTTCCCCTCTCTATCTTCTTGTGATGAATTGAGTTTTCCCTTTGAAGTTTTCTTATCGGATTGAGTCTTTAAGGATTTGAGAACACTTGATATATGTCTTGCGATGGGATATCCGTGGTGACAATGGGATGTTCTATTGATCCACTTGATGTATGTTTTGGTGATCAACTTGCGGGTTCCGTGACCTTGGGAATCTATGCATAGGGGTTGGCACATGTTTTCGTCTTGGCTCTCCGGTAGAAACTTTGGCGCACTCTTTGAAGTTCTTTGTGTTGGATTGAACATGATGAATCTGAAATTGTGTGATGCATATCATATAATCAAGCTCATGGGTACTCGTGGTGACATTGGAGTATCTAGGTGACATTAGGGTTTTGGTTGATGTGTATCTTAAGGTGTTATTTTAGTACGAACTCTAGGGCTGTTTGTGACACTTATAGGGATAGCTCATAAGATTGATCGGAAAAGATAACTTTGAGGTGGTTTCATACACTACAATAATTTCTTCGTTTGTTCTCCGCTATTTGTGACTTTGGAGTGAACTCTTTGTCGCACGTGAGGGATTTACATATGATTCAACTATGTTAGTATTGTTGAGAGAAATTGCACTAGTGAAAGTATGAACCCTAGGCGTTGTTTCCAAGCATTTAAACAACGTTTTGCTCGCTGTTTACTATTAGTTACCTTGCTGTTTTTATATTTTCAGATTACAAAAACCTATATCTACCATCCATGTTACACTTGTATCACCATCTCTTCGCCGAACTAGTGCACCTATACAATTTACCATTGTATTGGGTGTGTTGGGGACACAAGAGACTCTTTGTTATTTGGTTGCAGGGTTGTTTGAGAGAGACCATCTTCATCCTACGCCTCCCACGGATTGATAAACCTTAGGTCATCCATTTGAGGGAAATTTGCTATTGTCCTCCAAAACTCTGCGCTTGTAGGCCCAACTCGAGTCTACAAGAAGAAGATTGTGTAGTAGACATCAAGCTCTTTTCTGGCGCCGTTGCCGGGGAGGTGAGTGCTTGAAGGTATATCTTTAGATCTTGCAATTAAATCTTTTTGTTTCTTGTTTTTCACTAGTTTGGTTTCATAAAAGAAAACTACAAAAAAAATATGGAATTGAGGTTGCCTCATATGCTTCATCTTTTTAATGTCTTTCGTGAAAATGATGGAAAGGAAAATTGTGCTCAAGTGTTAGAAGAAGAAATTATTAAAATGTTTGGCACTAAATCTTTGAGTGATGAGCATGATTGCAATGTTGTTAGTATGAATTCCTTGAATATTCATGATGCTAATGATATGCATAGTTGTAAGCTTGGGGATGCTATGTTTGATGAACATGACATGTTTAGTCCCCCAAGTTTTGATGAGCAAATTTATTATGATGAAAGCATGCCTCCTATTTATGATGATTATTGTGATGACATGTATGCTATAAAGAATAATGATAACCATGAAACTTTTCATCATGATTTTAATTTTCAATTGGATTATGCTTCACATGATAGTTATTTTGTTGAGTTTGCTCCCACTACTATTGATGAGAATAAATTTGCTTATGTGGTGAGTAGTAAAATTTCTATGCTTGTAGATCATGAAAAGAATGCTTTATGTGTTGGTTATATTGTGGAATTCCTTCATGATGCTACTGAAAACTATTATGAGGGAGGAACATATGCTTGTAGGAATTGCAATAATATCAAGTTTGCTCTCTATGTGTTGAAAGTTTTGAAGTTATGCTTGTTTTGCCTTCCTATGCTTGTTGATTCTTGCTCCCATAAATTGTTTGCTCACAAAATCCCTATGCATAGGAAGTGGGTTAGACTTAAATGTGCTTGTCATGAGATTCATGATGCTCTCTTACATGTTTCGAATAATATTCCTATGTGAGCATCATTGAAATCATCATGCCTAGCTAAAAGGCATTCAAGAAAAGTGTTTGTTGGGAGACAACCCAACACTTTTACTTTCTGTTTTTGTGTGTTCACATGATTAAGATACTGTAGTAATCATGTTTTATATCTTTTGTTTCAATAAAGTGCCAAGTAAAGCCTTTGGGATAGTGTGGATGATAGTTGACTTGATTCTGTGCAAAAACAGAAACTTTTGCTCTCAGTCCAGGAATTTTTTAAATTCACTGGAACGTGCTTTTGATCTTAATTTTTGAAGTATGATTGATATACAAATTTCCTAGATTTTCCTAATTTTTCAGAATTTTTAGAGACAGGGAAGTATGGTTACACTACAGATCTTCACAGACTGTTCTGTTTTTGACAGATTCTGTTTTGCATGCATAGTTTGCTTGTTTTAGTGTTTCCATAGCTTATATTCAGTGATATAAATTATGGGAATGATAGAATACAGTAGGTATCATGTGGGAACAATTATGAATCTTGTCTTGACAGTACCTAAGTGAATGATTTATCTTTACTACACTAACCCATCTCACGAAGTTCCGTTAAGTTTTGTGTGATTGAAGTTTTCAAGTTTTGGGTGAGACACCGATATGAGGAGAATAAGGAGTGACAAGAACCTAAGCTTGGGGATGCCCAAGGAACCCCCAAGGTAATATCCAAGGAATACTCAAGCGCCTAAGCTTGGGGATGCCCCGGAAGGCATCCCCTCTTTCGTCTTCAACATTACCGGTATATCTTACTTGGAGCTATATTTTTATTCGTCACATAATATGAGTTTTGCTTGGAGCGTCATTTTATTTTGTTGTTCTATGTTAGGTGTTATTTATAATCTTGTTTTTCAATAAAAAGTTCCAAGAATTGTCTTAGGATGCTTGCATTGCATGTTTGATGTGTGCTGTGCAAAAAACAGAAACTTTTGCTGTAGTGTTTGAATTTTCTTATTTTACTGGAACGTGGAAAGTTTCTGAAATTTTTACACAGTATTTTCATATAAATTATTTAGCATTTCCTAAAGTTTCATAATTTTTTGAGTTACAGAAGTACACTGTTTTCATAAATTGCTACAGACTGTTCTGTTTGGACAGATTGCTGTCATAGTTTTGTTATCTACTTATCCTATAATTTCCATAGCCTATATTGGTAGATATAAATCTATTATCTACTAAAAGAAAAATATGGGTCAAAAGTAGAGAACATGATAGAAATTCTCACGTTAATCAGAAAAAGCTAGCCCTTGATCTTGTGGATCTTATTAAATTTGAATCCATAACCGTTCAATTTACGTAACAACATGATGGGCATCGGATGACATGTGTATGTAGAAAAAAACAGCATATGTCACGTTAACATAGGATAAGTGTTTCATTGATAAAAAAAAGCATAAGTACTACAACACGTGCAGGTTTCCTAAAGAATCACGTACAGATTGCCTAGCAAAAGTAAAAGATACTTACGTCCAAAAAAAGGAAGAGCAGCGCGTGTGTGTTAGTATTATAGCCGGACATGGCTGATTGATATTAGTATTCTATAGAAAAGGTACACGTCCTGGACATGGACATACACATATACATGGGGTATCTTTTTTTTTGCATATATATGCAACTTATAGGACTAGGAATCTTTGTTTGAGAACATACCTATCCATAAACACATGTTCCACAAAGAACTTTTTTTTGTATTTTTTCTGGGATTGCACATGCTAGCTAGGTAGTACGTGGTGCAAAGATCCCCCGCAAAAAAATAGTACGTGGTGGCAATAGAAAAACTAATAGGATGTAAATATAGTATAATGAAATAACTAATAGGTGTACATGGTTGAGGATTTTTTTCTTTGCTGGTGAGTACGTAGTTGAGTGTTAATCTGTGCATATGCATTGTTCATTATAAAATAAATAAACACACACAAATATATTTCTAATAGCCGTTCGGTACAAAACACAAAAAGGAATACAAATGTTTCAGAACTCTATTCAGTACAGAATTTTACGAAAGGCTACACACCATACTGTCATTTAATAGTAGTGGCCTTGAAAATGCAATGCAGACATAGGATATATTAAATCTTCACAAATTTCCATATTAATTACAAAACACACAAAAAATGATTTTTTATTTTTCTTATTTCTATATGCTACATATAATTACTTAAAAAAAATATCATACACCACGTTGGTACATTACCAGCACAATAGGAATTTCTTTCAAGACACCATGTTGATATACGTCATTCAAATTATTCGGACCGTTAGATGTGTAAATTATGACTAAGATTTAATGATATGTGTAAAGTAAATATTATCTCGACAAGGTCCGATCATGCACGTATGGGCGTGGCAAACAAACCTCAAAGTTGTGATCGGTAGAGTCCCCCTTTAGTATATTTTTTAGAATTTTCCCTTTGCATCATCTATACAGAGATTTGCAAACTCTTACTATTTTAAATTCCATCTCTAAAAAGAAAATAAAAAACGCTATGTATGCTAGGACCTTGCATGAAAGAACTGCAAGAATAACTAGACATTCCTTGCCTGGCACATGTTTCCTACCACACTAGGTCGACAAGGTGTGATATATGCATAGGGATCTAAAAAATGTGTGATGGGTAGAAGTGCTAGATTATTCACCAGTAGATACAAGCCAGGTGATCGGGAAACATGCTAAATTCACCTATGAGATAGGTAAAAAAAATGAAAGACTCCTTATTGAAACATGCTAAATTCACCTATGGCATAGACTTGCACAAATCCCATGTTGATGCAAGAAGCTATCAGTCTAATAAGAGAAAAAGGCATGCCAAAGTTTCCTTAGTAACACAAGAAAAATAAATATGTACATATGACACCTTTTGGAAAACTTTCAAAGACTCTCGAGGTCCAATATAACTCATTTATACAATATAATCAGAAAAAGGTGTATGTATATTTCTAAGATTTCTAAGCCTTTACTATGATTTAAGAGAATGTCTCCTCGGAATCAAATAGCGTTTGCTTGGTTTTTCTAATCATGTGAATAATTGCCTACAATACTGCAGTGGTATAACGACATTAATAAGTAGTGTTGATGACCGGTCTGATGCCAAATTCGTTGGTTACATGGAAGGGAAAAATATTACGTGGGTGAAAAGATAGTAAAGGCCAATTAGTTTTTAGATGAAAATTGGAAGTATTACAAGACATAATAAGTACATGTGGGCAATAGCATACATTGACTGGATTAAAGAGTATGGGTTGAGGTAACAGGAAGATAGTTAGAGAAAATATATAAACAATTGGAGGTCTACAAATTTTCTCTATTTAGAACCCGGTTATTGACCTCCAATTGACCTTTACCTATATCAATATTTTCTCTAGATAGAAGGCAATTGACCTTTACTTATAATATTGTCATAGTTCTAAATAGAAGACAATTGGAGGTCTACAAATTTATAGCGAATGTCGATGATCCTCACACAACCTTATGCTCTCTGCACGATTTCTATCGTCGGCAACATAAAAAATTGCTCTGTTTAATACTCCATCCGTTCCATAATATAGTGCCTCTAGATTTTTTTAAAAGTCAAACCTTACAAACTTTGTCCATATTTATAGAGAAAAATAGGTACATCTAGAATACCAAATGCACATCATTGGATACACCATGAGTTATATTTTCATAATGCACATGCTTGATAGTGTAGATGTACACAATATTCTCTATAAACTTGGTCAAAGTTGACAAACGTTGACTTTCAGAAAAATCTATATGCACTACATTGTGGAATGGAGGGAGTATAAATTATTTTGGACGTGTGAATTGGCGCAATTAATTGCCCAACCGAAGGCCTTAGGTTGTGCTCGCAATTTATTTGTTAACTTTTTTACCTTTTACAAAACTCGGTTATGAATGCAAGCATCAATCATACAAGGAGACCAAATAGGAATAAAGTTAGAGCACTTTATATGGTGATACACAATACAACAACAGATCTAAAGACCTAATCTAGAGAACAAGAACACCTAATCTAGCGAATGTGCAAATTGTTGGTTAATTTGATTGGTGTTCTTGAGCTCTCTATGCCCCGAACTATATAAACATATTACTTGAATGGCATGAAATGGTATGATTATATATGTTTTCATAATACATTGTTTATTATCTATGTGCAACCTAATCATATTTTCTAAAAAATGCAACCTAATCATATGTTCATGTATAGAATAAATATCAAAGTTACACCTTAAAAATGTACCAGTGTATAAAATATTGTGAATTTTACAATGAAAGCGGTAAATAGGAGTATAAAATATGTATAAAAGATAAAATAAGTAATCAACATCTTACATGCAATAAAGATGTAGCCCTCGCATTTGAGAGGGCTACCCTGATAGTTTTATGAAAGATATAATCATGCAGACCAGTACTCTTCGCAGAAGAGTTTTTAACCTTTAAAAATAGTAATTCTTCATAGTTTTAATACGTTGCCCGCACCACAGCAGTAACACTATGGTGCGACCGCATAAATCAAACCTACCAGTTAAAGCAAATCAACACCAATACCCAATTTAAAAGGAATTAGTCCTACTAAGAAAATAAATACAAAATATTCACTATAATAGTCCTAGCCCTCGCATTTGCGAGGGCCATCTTGCTAGTTGTGGAAACGATAGTATACAGTACCTAATGTTTGAAAATTATTATGCAACTTGTCTTGGCAGTACATAAAGAGTTGATTTATTATTATGTGTACTAACCTATCTCACGAGTTCTTTTCGAGTTTTGTGTGGATGAAGTTTTTGAGAATAGGTGAAACCATGATATGAGAGGATTGAACGAGATACAAAAGCTCAAGCTTGGGGATGCCCAAGGCACCTCAAGTAAATATTTCAAGAAGTCTCAAGCATCTAAGCTTGGGGATGCTACGCATCCCACCTCTCTTCATCAACAATTATAGGTTAGCCTAAGTTGAGCCTAAATTTTTATTCGTTCACATGATGTGTGCTATTCTTGGAGTGCTATTTTTCTTTTGCTTGCTGTTTGAATAAAATACTCAGATCTGAAAATATTTATTGAGAGAGAGAGAGTCCTCACATAGCTACTTAATTGTTTGACTACTCATTGATCTTCACATATCTTTTGAGAGTAGCTTGTCATTTCCTCTCATGCTTCACTTATACCTTTTTGAGGGATGACATCTTTATGCTCATGTGCTTCATTTAAATTTGTTTGAGCTTGTCAAAGCAATAGCAAAATATGAAACTAGTCCCAAAGTGATAGATATCCAAGGAGGATATAATAAAAACTTTCATGAAGATCATGGGACAAATTAAACTTGATTCTTTGTAATAGTTTTGAAACATGATGATAGTAATATGTGAGTCATGTTAGTGAGTAATTATGCTTTAGTAGGAATATTGGTGTTAAGGTTTGTGATTCCCTATGCATGCGCGAAAGTCAATAGTTATGCAATGAAGTTACATCCTACTTGTGGTGCATTATTCGGTGCTAGTTATGTTCAATGCTCACTTATGTGAATTTTCGTTTCCTGGCTTGGTTGCTTCCCAATCTATTTGGTAGCCTCCATTTGTACTAAGTAGAAATACTACTTGAGCATCCAAAATCCTTAAACCAAGTTTTGCCTTATGAGTCCACCATACCTACCTATATGCGGTATTTCCATGCCGTTCCAAGCAAATTTGTATGTGCCATCTCTAAATTTTCAAAATAAATTTTCTCTTTTGTGTGCCCGTACCGCTCATGAAACGGTGGGGAGTATCCAATATTTTTCCATGCTAGGTGTGTTATTCTCACGATATGTGTTGATTCACTATCATTTACGAGAAAGTGGCTGGTATTTGGGATGCCCAGTTCCATGCTCAAAAATCAAATCAAAATATAATGAAACAAAACTCCCCCAGGATTGTTATTTGTATGGACGGTACCCGTGGATTCGGCTCGCCGTGGAGTGTGATTGATTGGTGGAGGAGGAGTAAAAACTTTACCATTCTATTTGGGAACCGCCTATAATGTATCTAGCATGGAAAGTATTGTGAGCTACTTTGTCGTTTTCGTTGACAGGAAAAGCATGCCACTCAAAATATTTCTCTCTCTCAATTTAAACCTTGAGCTCTGGCACCTCTACAAATCCCTACTTCCCTCTGCGAAGGGCCTATCTATTTACTTTATGCAATTTTTATTTTTGCTTTAAGTCTCCATCTTCTCTTATAAGCACCAACTAGGGGGCACTATGATCGTACTTGAGCATTGGGCATAGCTAATATTTGAATTGTATCATGAATGGATCAATGATTGAGCATGATGGGCTATGGATAACTTTCTTTAGTGTTGATATTTTGAAAGACATGGTTGCTTGTTGACATGCTTGAGTATTGAAGTCATTATGTTAAAACTAGACTATTGCTTTGAATCATTTACAAGTCCAAATGTCCATGCTATACAAAGAAGAAAAGAATATGATGAACATGTTAGGCAGCATTCCACATCAAAAATTCTGTTTTTATCATTTACCTACTCGAGGACGAGTATGAATTAAGCTTGGGGATGCTGATACGTCTCCAACGTATCTATAATTTTTGCTTGTTCCATGTTGTTATATTATCATTCTTGGATGTTTTACAATCATTTTACTACAGTTTTATACTATTTTTGGGACTAACCTATTAACCTAGTGCCTAGTGCCAGTTTCTGTTTTTTCCTTGTTTTTGAGTTTTACAGAAAAGGAATATCAAACGGAGTCCAAACGGAATAAAAATCTACGGTGAATTTTTATGGACCAGAAGAAGCCCATGGAGGTTGGGAGTTGGGCCAGAAGAGCCACGAGGCCACCACAAGCCTGGGGGGCGCCCCCCCTAGGACGCGCTCCCCTGGCTTGTCGTCACCTTGTGGCCCCCCTGGACTTATTTCCGCCGCCAAAAATTCCTATAAATACCGAAACCCCCAGAAACAAACCTAGATCGGGAGTTCCGCTGCCGCAAGCCTCCAGAGCCACGAAAAACCAATCGGGAGCCTGTTCCGGCACCCTGCCGGAGGGGGAAACCATCACCGGAGGCCATCTTCATCATCCCGGCGGTCTCCATGACGAGGAGGGAGTAGTTCACCCTTGGGGCTGTGGGTATGTACCAGTAGCTATGTGTTTGATCTCTCTCTCTCTCTCGTGTTCTTGAGATGACACGATCTTGATGTACCGCGAGCTTTATTAATATAGATGAATCATATGGAGTTTTCCCCTCTCTATCTTCTTGTGATGAATTGAGTTTTCCCTTTGAAGTTTTCTTATCGGATTGAGTCTTTAAGGATTTGAGAACACTTGATGTATGTCTTGCGATGGGATATCCGTGGTGACAATGGGATGTTCTATTGATCCACTTGATGTATGTTTTGGTGATCAACTTGCGGGTTCCGTGACCTTGGGAATCTATGCATAGGGGTTGGCACATGTTTTCGTCTTGGCTCTCCGGTAGAAACTTTGGGGCACTCTTTGAAGTTCTTTGTGTTGGATTAAACATGATGAATCTGAAATTGTGTGACGCATATCGTATAATCAAGCTCATGGGTACTCGTGGTGACATTGGAGTATCTAGGTGACATTAGGGTTTTGGTTGGTGTGTATCTTAAGGTGTTATTTTAGTACGAACTCTAGGGCTGTTTGTGACACTTATAGGGATAGCTCATAAGATTGATCGGAAAAGATAACTTTGAGGTGGTTTCATACCCTACAATAATTTCTTCGTTTGTTCTCCGCTATTTGTGACTTTGGAGTGAACTCTTTGTCGCATGTGAGGGATTTACATATGATTCAACTATGTTAGTATTGTTGAGAGAACTTGCACTAGTGAAAGTATGAACCCTAGGCCTTGTTTCCAATCATTTAAACAACGTTTTGCTCGCTGTTTACTATTAGTTACCTTGCTGTTTTTATATTTTCAGATTACGAAAACCTATATCTACCATCCATATTACACTTGTATCACCATCTCTTCGCCGAACTAGTGCACCTATACAATTTACCATTGTATTGGGTGTGTTGGGGACACAAGAGACTCTTTGTTATTTGGTTGCAGGGTTGTTTGTGAGAGACCATCTTCATCCTATGCCTCCCACGGATTGATAAACCTTAGGTCATCCACTTGAGGGAAATTTGCTACTGTCCTACAAAACTCTGCGCTTGGAGGCCCAACACGAGTCTAGAAGAAGATGGTTGTGTAGTAGACATCAGAGGTCACGGTCGAAAACCAAGCAGCCCGTAACACGGAGATCGCGAGGTTGAAAGACTAGATGGCCGGCGCCCAAGAGGAAATCAATGCGCTGAAAGCTCAGATGGATGCTGAGTCAGAGCGCCTCAGGGCGGAAGCTTTTCGCTTTGACCTGGGTCAATAGACCGCAGATGCAGTCCGGCGGATGAGGCACCAGACCCGCCTGCTGGATTAGTATGAGCCCAGGAATCTTTTCAACACACCAGGGACAAGACGGAATGCACCTCTGACCATAACCCGGACGGCGGAGGTACCTGGTAATAGGGCGGTGGCTCAGCATCAGCAGCCAGACCCGCCCCGCAGAAACCAGACCCCACCACATCACTTTCTGACACCACCAGGTCACTATTCTAACCCGGTGGAGAACATGGTGGTAGCGGCAGTCAGACTTGGTGCGCTCCCCATCCCTGATGGGACGCCTTTTGCGAAAGAAGCGCGGAATGCCATTGTGTATTTGCAGACCGCGGTGGCGCAACAAGAGAAGTATACATATAGCCGAAGCCGTGTGTACTTGACCACTATCCCAAGCCGCGGTTACAGTCGGCGTATAGAGTCACCTACGATTTCTAGCAGCGATCGACGTCGGCATCCGGCGCGGGATGACCCGCCTGCTGTTGATGCCCAGGCATTGGTAGATTGTGCGGGAGCACAGCGAGAGGCGGCAGCGGCGGCTTACCAAGAACCCACATTAGCACCTTCTATTTGGGTGGGAGCCGGAGTAACCTCCAGGGCTGTGGGAGTGCCGTGCTTAGTGTCGGCTTTACGAAACGAACGCCTGCCCAAGGACTTCAAGGGCCCCGCAAGGTGCCAAATTATACTGCCGATTTGCCTTCGGAAGCTTGGATTGAGAGCTATGAACTAGCCATGGAGATGTTAGACGTCAGTGATGTAGTCTGCGCCAAGTATTTCATCATGATGTTGGATGGACCGGCTCGTACGTGGTTAAAGGGTCTGCCTCCCAATACTATTGCTTCTTGGGCCGAATTGAAAGCGCGATTCATCAAAAATTTCAGAGGAACATGCAAGCAGCCTATGACGATTGTTGACCTCGACCATTGTGTGCAGCATGAAGATGAGTCGGCCCATCATTGGGTCCGGCGGGTCTCGACTGTTATCCACTCATCTGATAATATCTCGGCGACTCAGGCAGTCTTGATTTTGGAGAAAAATTGTCATTTCTTACCACTTAAGCAGAAACTCGGGCGACTGAAGCGTTCCTGTCAGGATATGGGTAAGCTCATGTCGGCTCTCACCAAATATGCAGATTCAGATACAACTAAGGATCCTGGATCTGACAAGGAGAAATCGGCTAAGGGTAAAAAGAATGGCGGCGGCAAGGGCCAGCAGCAAAACGGGGCAGGAAATAACAACCCGGGCAATGGTGGAAAGAGAAAGAACCCGGATGGTGGGTCAGATCTGGTAGCCAACGCCAGCACCGAGAATAATCGTGCTAAGGGCAACGGTAAACCACCTTTCGGTAAGGCTAAAGCCCCCTTTAATATGGAGCCGATGCTCAGCAAACCTTGCCCGGAGCACAGTCAACCCGGCAAGCCATCCGGTCACGCTTGGAGGGACTGTTATATAATGCGGGAGTTCCGGAACTACAGCCTTAATTAGCATCATGGTGGCGGCAATGGACCGTCTGGGGGGTCAGGATCCGGCTCTCATGGGCCAGGCTTCAGAGGAGGAGGCTCAAGTTCCGGCTATCAGGGGCAAGGTAATCAAGGTGGCCACCATCAGCAGCCTGGCAACGGTGGTCAACAACAAAAGAACCAGTCAGGGTATCAGAGTAACCCGAAGCAGCTAAGCGGAGGCCAATATCACGTTTTTATGACAAGCCTTGTCAAGCGGGATCAGAAGGTGCGCAAGCGGGCGGTTCATGCGGTCATGCCGGCTCTCCCACAATACTTAAAGTGGTCTGAGTATGACATAACTTGGAGCAGGGAGGATCACCTGCCGCGTGTGAATAACCCAGGACAGTTGGCCTTGGTAGTAGCCCCCCAAGTAGGAGGCTACGTGTTCACCAAGGTACTTATGGATGGTGGCAGTAGCATCAACATCCTATATTATGACACATTCCGCCGGATGAACTTGCTTGACAAGGATCTTAAGCCGTCTTCAACGGTCTTTCATGGTGTGGTGCCCGGAAAATCAGCCTACCCAGTTGGAAAGATTTCTCTCGAGGTAGCTTTTGGTGATGAGTTCAACTATAGGGTGGAGACCTTATGGTTGGAGGTGGTCAAGATCAAGAGCCCGTACCACTCTTTGTTTGGGCGGCCGGCTTATGCCATGTTCATGGCTAGGCCTTGTTATGTTTACTTGCAGCTCAAGATGCCCGGATTAAACGGAACGATTACAGTGCATGGTGATCGGAAGATTGCTCTTGAGTGCGAGGAAGCCGATGCTGCATATGCAGAGTCATGTTGTGCTGAGGCGGAGCTCAAGTTTTATAAGGAGAATGTTGACCCGGCAGATATGACCCCGTTGAAGAAGCCCAGTACGGAATCTGAGCCGCACCTTAAATTTGTGGCAGAAGATACCAAGCTGGTGGATTTTACTCCTTGCGATTCATCGCAGCAATTTACTATTGGGGCCAATATGGATCCCAAATAGGAAAGCGCGCTCATCGAATTCATCCGTGAGAATCGGGACATCTTTGCATGGAAACCTTCTGACATGCCGGGTGTACCGAGAGAATTCGCTGAGCACCACCTTAATGTGGATCCTAAGTTTAAGCCGGTGAAACAATTCCTCCGTCGTTTCAATGAGGAGAGGCGTAAGGCTATTGGAGAAGAGGTGGCCCGGCTCTTAGCAGCATGGTTTATCATCGAAGTCTTTCACCCGGAGTGGTTAGCTAACCCGGTGTTGGTACTCAAGAAGAATGGCACGTGGCGCATGTGTGTAGATTACACCGATCTCAACAAGGCGTGTCCGGTTGATCCATTTGCTCTCCCCCGTATCGACCAGATCATTGATGCAACGCCGGGTTGTGAGAGTTTATGTTTCCTGGATGCTTATTCAGGTTATCACCAGATCAAGATGGCAGTCAAAGACCAGGAGAAAACTTCTTTCATTACGCCTTTTGGAGCTTTCTGCTATGTGTCTATGCATTGTGGGCTCAAGAGCGCTCAGGCGACTTATCAACGCTGTGTGCAGAACTATCTTCATGGTCAAATTGGGCGCAATGTTCATGCTTATGTAGATGATATTGTGGTCAAGTCAAGGAAGAAGGAGACTCTGTTAGCTGATTTGAAGGAAACTTTTGATAATCTGCGGGTTTACAAGATGATGCTTAACCCGACAAAGTGTGTGTTTGGTGTACCTACAGGCAAGCTCTTCGGATTATTGGTCTCCGAGCGTGGCATTGAGGCTAACCCGGACAAGATAAAGGCCATCACTTCTTTGTCTAAGCCGGCGTGTATTAATGATGTTCAGCGCTTGGCGGGTCGTATTGCCGCTTTGAGCCGGTTCATAAGCCGCCTGGGTGAAAAGGCTATTCCTCTGTATCAGATGATGAAGAAGACAGATGATTTCATCTGGAGTGATGCGGCTAATGAGGCGTTTGAGGCGCTCAAAAGGTAGTTGGCTGAGCCGCGTGTCTTGGCTGCTCTGGTGGAAAAGGAGCCTTTGCTCCTATACGTGGCGGCTAACAACAGAGCTGTCAGTGCTGCAGTTGTGGTGGAGCGCAAGGAGGCGGGTAAGGAATACCCAGTCCAGCGGCCGGTTTACTATGTCAGTGAAGTTTTGACAGAGTCCAAGCAAAGGTATCCGCATTTGCAAAAGCTGGTGTTTGGGGTCTTCATGGCCAATCGCAAGCTGAAGCACTATTTCCTTGGGCATCCAATCACAGTGGTCAGCTTGGCTCCTTTGGGAGATATCATTCAAAACAGAGAAGCTACTGGCAGGATTGCTAAGTGGGCAATTGAGCTTGGGCCTCTCAATCTGAAGTATGTACCCCGGACGGCTGTAAAATCTCAAGCCCTGGTGGAGTTCATCAATGACTGGACAGAGTGTCAAGCACCCGAGGAGAAGCCGGACAATACATATTGGATGATTCATTTTGATGGTTCTAGGCAATTGGAAGGCTCGGGGGCTGGAGTTGTTCTAACTTCCCCGCGAGGTGACAAGTTTTGTTATGTTTTGAGGTTAATGTTTCCTTGTACTAACAATGCAGCTGAATATGAGGCTTTGCTTCACGCACTTCGTGTGGCCAAGGAGATGAATTTGAGCCAGGTCAGGTGTTTTCGCGACTCAGACCTGGTAGCTCAGCAAGTCTCTCGCACGTGGGATTCCAAGGACCCTCGCATGGCGGCTTATCGTCAGGCGGTTGATGTTATTGCTGGCCACTTTAAAGGCTATCAGGTGGATCATATTGATCGGTGGAAGAATGAGGTGGTTGACGCCTTGTCATGACTGGGATGTCAGCGTAAGCCGTGCCGCCTAATATGTTCTTAGACGTGCTGCATCACCCGTCGGTTAAGTTACCTTCGGAAGAGGATCTGGCTATACCTGACCCGGAAGGGCAATTGGTGGCGGCTCTCCGCGCAATCCCTGATTGGACGTTGCCTTATCTGGCGTATATAACCCGTAGCGAGTTACCTCAAGACGAGTCTCTGGCGTGGTAAATCTTAAGGCGGTCTAAATCCATGACTATTGTCAATGGCGAGTTACACAGGCGCAGCGTAACTGTCATCTTTCAGTGATGTGTTTCTCTTGACGAAGGCCGAGAAATCCTGCAAGAGATACATGCCGGCGATTGTGGTCATCATGCCGGGTCAAAATCTTTGGTGGCCAAGGCTTTTCGTCACGGTTTTTATTGGTTAACGACTCATAAAGATGCAGTACTTAGTCAGTAAATGTGACGGGTGCCAAAAGTTTGGACGATGTGCCCATGTGCCGGCTCAAGAGTTACGGATGATTCCAATCACCTGCCGTTTGCAGTCTGGGGGCTTGATATGGTGGGACCTTTTAAGAGGTCTAAAGACAAGAAGACCCACCTCCTGGTGGCGGTTGACAAGTTTACTAAGTGGGTTGAAGCTGAGCCGGTCAGTAAGTGTGATGCAGTAATAGCAGTTCAGTTCATCAAGAAGCTGATTTTTCGGTTTGGTTATCCTCATAGTATCATTACTGACAATGGCACAAACCTGTCCAAGGGGGCTATGAAGGAGTTTTGTGATGGTGAGCATATCCGCCTCGATGTATCTTCTGTGGCTCACCCACAGTCTAATGGTCAAGCAGAGCGTGCTAACCAAGAAATTTTGAGAGGGATAAAACCCTAGCTTATGGTTCTTTTGGAGCGTACGCCAGGTTGTTGGGTGGAAGAGTTACCTTCAGTTCTTTGGAGCATAAGAACCACCCCCAACAGGTCAACAGGCTATACGCCTTTATTCATGGTTTATGGCGCAGAAGCTCTTCTCCCCAGTGATATTCGTCATGACTCGCCCAGAGTGGCGGCTTACGTGGAAACTGATAATGAGACGGCGCGTCAGGATGCTTTGGATGCCTTAGACGAAGAACGGGATCTTGCAGCAGCACGGTCCGCGATTTACCAGCAAGACCTGCTTCGCTATCACAGCCGCAAGGTCAAGACCCGGACGTTCCAAGAAGGCGACTTAGTACTCCGTTTGATTCAAGACCAGTCAGATATGCATAAGTTGTCACCTCCTTGGGAAGGACCATTTTTGATCAGCAGAAATCTCAACAATGGTTGTTACTATCTCATCGACATACGGGAGAGCGACAAGTCACGCACTTCTGGTGAAGAGACTGCAAGGCCGTGGAATATCGCTCACCTTCGGCCATACTATACTTGAGCCGCCGGTCCGGCTCTCGTCAATGTACATACTCTGTCATTGTATATACCATATTTTATGATATAATAAAGTTGGCATCCCCATAATTCGGGGCCTCTGCCGTTTCTCGTGCAACAAGATTGTGCAAAAGAATTGATAATTCAACAGGTCACTTGGGGGCTTCCAACCCACTGGGTTCAGCTTTCATACCCTCTTGACCGGCTTCCAAGCTATATCCGGGTTAAACCTGCCTGTTTGCAACTTGCCACTCCACCATGTGACCCGCCGTACTCTTACCAGTTAATCTCACAAAAAATACCCTGAACTGATCAACAATCTTGACAGTCAATCTTGCAATGAGACCCTGTACTGGTTAAGGTTAAAACGGCGGTTTATGTCACGAGAGGGCCGGCTTACAGAAAGCTAGGATAAACTCGCCCGTCTGCTGTAGTCTCTCCGCTATGTGGCCTGTTCGTACTCTTGAAACAGTCAATCTTCTTAAGAACCTGAACTGTTTAAGGTTAAAACGACAGATTTATGTCACGTGAGAGCCGGTTTATCGGTTTGGGGGTACTCATGCCCTGCTGTAGTCTTTCCGCTATATGGCTCGTCGTACTCTTAACAGTCAACCTTTCTTAAGACCCTAAACTAGTTAAGGTTAAAACGACGAATCTATGCCATGTGAGAGCCGGCATATGAGGTTTGGGCAGTCATGCCTATGTTTTGAAAAAACAACAAGACTTGAGTTTTTTCTCAAGAATACAAAACAAGAGTTAACCTCTTTGGGTCGTGCCTTTAAAGCCGCCTAAACAATGATGGAGAATATGTTTTCTGTCTTGTTATTTTGCAGGTCTTGTCTTATGATAAGCCGCCATCAATCATCAGGAAACAAAATCATAGCCAGAATAAATAGAGGATGGATAAGTATAAAGCTATTCAAACTCCAAATGTGCACGAAGGCACAACCAAGGCAATCAGTTTTACTACTGCTATTACAAGCCTGTCGAGGATCCCAAAATCTGCGGACTTAAGTTTTTTACAGAAAAATTATAACCCGGCATATTAACAGGGCCGGGTTACCTTCACATGAAGCCAACTTTTCATTTAGCTCATCGCCGGGTCATCCTGCGCCGGGTCTTCGGTCTCCCGGATCTGAAGGTTGTCCACATCCCAGTTGCAGTTTGTTAAGGCCTCAAATTCGGCTTCGTCATGCATGATTGGAGATGGGTCAACATCAGGGGCAAAGAGGTGCTTACGGCGTTGAGGAATCAGACATTTTGCTTCAAAGGTGGGCCCTCGAACTCGCTTATTATCCTCAGAGTAAGCCGCCTGATATGATGACAGGTCGGCATCTGCGGCCAGCCGGCTTGCCAATATTTGGGATGCCTTCATGCAACGGGCATAGTCATCTTGAGTGAACTACGAGCCGTCGTCTTTCAGCTGAGGAAAACCACCCATCATCTCGGCCGGGTTAAGCTCGGGTGCATAAGCCAGTGACCGGCTCAAAGCAGCCATTGTGCCCTTGCGGGCGGCTGATCTCTTCAGCTCTTCTATCTACTTTGGGATGGTAGAGAGGACTTCTAGCACACCCTTCATAAACTTTGGAATGCCCCTCTCAGTCATAACAACCTTAATGGTGAAAAGGGATCTGGCATACAGCTGTTTAGTAAGTTAATATAAAGCCTTTAGCTTTAACAGACTGTCTCCTGAAAGTTGGCGACTTCGTTCACCTACAAGCAAGTCAAATCTTATAAGCCACCTGGAAGGATTCTCGAAGATTCTTTTGCAATGAATATTGATAGTTAACAACACTTACCAAAGACGACTCCAATCATGCAGGATATATGGCTTTTGAGATTGCTAAGCTCCTCTGTCACAGGTTGCAATTGACCCTCGGTGGCTTCTGCCCATTTGATTAGGGCGGCTTGTTTAGTTTCAGCAGTTTGCTTGTAAGCCTCGAAGTCCGCCTTGACCTTCTCAAGCTCTATGGAGGAGAGCCGCCACTTTTCCTCAGCCTCAGCCCGGGCATTTTGTTGGAAAGACAGGTCTTTTCTCAGGTCAGTCAAGCTAGACCCAGCCGCGTTTAAGGATTCCTGCAGAATGATCAAGAACAGGATTATTGTCATTTTTAAGCCGCCAGAGCAGCATATGATAAGCACTTAGGGGCAGTGAAGAAAGACATTACAAGTCTCAAGAAGATTGCATGCAATATACTTGACACTTGGGGGCTAATGAGTATCAGTTCTTTCAATGGTTATAATTCAAATAAGACCGGGATCATCTTCAAGAAAATGACCCGGCCCTTGGAGGCTACATTTGGCTCTTAGTCTATGATTGAGTGCCGGCTCATTACTTACATAATGACCCGGCCCTTGGAGGCTACAATTGGCTCTTATTCTATGATTGAGTGCCGGCTCATTATTTACGTAATGACCCGGCCCTTGGGGGCTACATGGCGATTCATCGAAAGATTGCAAGTGATTGAAGACCCGGCTGACCTTTTGAGAGGTAAACCGGCTCTTGGGGGCTACATAAGTATATATATGGAAAGGCAAGGGAAGTGGAGTACCTCGTATTTTTTCTTCATCATGCCAACCAAGTTGGCCTCCATGTCCCGACTTGTAGAGAGACGGCTCAGATAGCCGGAGTGCAACTCGTCGACAGTAAGTGTTTCTAAGTTAGGAAGATCAAATTGAGTCTTTTCTTCCTTAATAGGAGCCGCCTCGTCTTCACTGGTATGTTTTGATAGTACATTGGAGGGAGCTAGAGGTTTATAAGCCGCCCCGGTGACAGTAACTTCTTCATGAGAAGCCACGTCTTCAGTTGTCGGCTGGGGGCTGGGCGGCTTAGGATCAGTCTCTAGATTGGCCTTACGAGCCTCAATATCCATATCAGCCGGCTCATTATGCCGAGGAACCTTTTCATGGGCGTCTTTGTCAGCCTCAGAAGGCTCAATGTGAGCTTCAGGGGTGTTAGGCTTTGGGTTTTCCGACTCTGGAACATCAGGAGTAGCGGTTGACCCGCCTACCTTCCTTCGTTTGGCTTGAGCCTATGAGCAAAGGTGAAGTTACACGTCAATAAGCAAAGATAGACTATTAACGCACGGAGTGGGATATAAAAATACTCACCCCGGGTTGATAATAAGAGGAGGCAACTTTGAGGCAGTTGAGTCGCCGGAAGAAGGAGGGCGAGTCCTGGAAAGTTAGCATTGTCAAATACAAGTAAGCTGCAGGACAAGATTAGCATGCAGAAGAAATAAATTCAAGGCAAGAAAGTACTTCAGTGCGCCGTTTCCGAGGAGCCGGATCATTTGGTAAGCCTGCCAAAATATCTTTAGAGCCGGTGCTCCGGGTCTGACATCTGTTGTCATCTTGCTGCTTCTTCAAAAGAAAGTTGGGATCCAAGTGAGCAAAAGGGCAAGAACATTTTACCTTCCGTACGGCCCGCCGTATTCTCTTTACTGGTAAAAGTTCCGAGTCAGAGGAGATAATGGTTACCTCTGCAACATCAGCATGACTTGTTTCTGCTTCCTCCTGTGAGTGATCATTATCAATGAGTTGCATAAAGAGAAGACCAAGGGAGTCAAATTCTACCTCTGAATCATCAAACTCGAACAGTTCGGCAGCGGTTGATTTCTTCTTACGACCTGGAACACGGGCCTTGGTCGCCTTCACCTTCTTCTTGGGAGCGGCGGTGTATTTCTTTTTCCAAAAAGAGGATTTGGCCTGCATATGAGTCATGGAAGGGTCAGAAAGAGTATGAGACACAAAATTTAAAGAAACGAAAACAGTTTGTTCAAAAGATTTCTACCTCTGGAGCCGGGTTGATAACACAGAACGGTTTTAACCCGGTCTGGTTACATGCGGCCTGAGGATCTCCAAGCAGCGACTTCACGATGGAGTTGAGGTCTTTCTCATTCAAAGGTGTCCGGTTGAAGCGTATTGGATCGTCCACTTCACTGGAATACTCACACATTAATTTATCACGCCGGCTCAGCGGCATAATCCTCCAGCTGACCCAGCAGCGGGTTAAATCCATTAGCTAGCAGAGCCTGGATTTTTAGAAAGGCCGGAGCATATTTGACACGCTCCGCGGCGCTCATCCGTCCAGGAAGCTCAGTCTTGGTGCAGAGCCGGAAAGGACGATAACCCGGCAGCGGATTTTCTCCAGCCGGGGAGGTATCTCTACAATAGAACCAAGTCTGGTTCCAATCTTTGGGGTGGCTGGGTAGGACGGCTGCAGGGAAATCCATGTCTCTTCGCCTCTGGATTGTGATGCCTCCGAGCTCGAAACTCGGCCTAGCTGCTAACTCGGTCTGGCGGTTGAGGTAGAAAAAATCTCGGAAGAGGTCAACACTGGGTTCTTCCTGTAAGTAGGCTTCGCAAAGGACTTGAAATTGGCACAAATTAGTAACAGAATTGGGGCCAATGTCTTGAGGGTGGAGCTTGTAGAAGTGCAAGGCGTCTCGAAAGAATTTTGACTCGGGCGATGAGAAGCCGCGAAGAAGGTGATCTGTGAACACTACCACTTCTCCTTCCTGAGGCTTCAAATTGCCGGGAACCCGCCAGTGAATGATCTCTTGAGCCGGTAAGGCTCCCATAGTCACAAATTCCTTCAAGGATGCCTTGGTGACCCAGGAGCTAACCCAATCGCAAGAAGCGGGTGCTTTGTCCATGATGGCGGGTTAGACTCTATGAGAAAATACAAGGATGTGGCGAGTTAAGAAAACCTCGCAGTAAAGGGAGCTAAGGATAAGATGGCAACGATGATCGGCGGGTCATGTTTGTGTTTTAAGCCGCCGTCTGCTATGAGATGGAGACAAACAGATTTCACCAACTACGGCAGTAACTGCAAGATCTGCGGACGAAGGTAAAAGAAAATAAATTCTAAACCTAAAAAGGTCAGTGGAAGAACAAGTAGTTCATGTGCGGGTTCTATTCAAGAGCGATATACGATGAGTAGGGGATGCGTACTAAGCGAAGCACTTCATGAGGTGACTAGCGTTTCGGGGCATCAAAGATGTTCTCTTTACCGATCTACGGTGAGTACTCCGATGAGCGGTGGCGGACACGGAGGAACTCTGGTGAGCTAATGTAGATCTACGAGGAGAAGAAGAAAAGAACCTGAAGGGTGCTGAGGAGGCGGCCGAACGCCGGCGAACTCTGGTCGGATCAGGTTGATGCAGCGGCCCTTGTTGATGAAGACGGAGAGGAACCGGCGACGGCGGCGGAGCTTTGGTTGCGCGAGCGCTGGAGGAGGAAGAAGAAGATAGACAGTAGCGGCGGAAGGGTGAAAAAGAAATAGGACCCCCTCCCCCTTTTATTTATGAGATGGGACAGCAACAGTCCGTACGAGAATCGAGGAGGCGCAATGATGATTGTCCAAACAGGACGCCTCGATTTTCGGGTTGACCGTTTTAATGTGATGATCCGTCATGACATCATGGGAATCTTTTTGGATATGTCCGAGATGATGTCATCTATTTTATATGGCGGGTGATGAAGTTTTTCAAGTAGCAGAGGTATGAGACTCGCCAACAGATGGACTTGAAGATTAACCTGAACAGGTTCAAATCAATCTGGGGCCTAATGTTGGGGATATAACCCCGCTATATGACCCGCCCAGGAGGGGCCGGGTCACAGCTGGCGGCTCATACTCAAGACCTTAGGAAGGCCTGAGGTTGAAGATTAACTAAGAGACGACTCGACAGGTGGGCCAGATGGAGGCCCAAAGCCGGAAGACGGCGCGAGACCCGGGCGCGTGAGCCGCCCGGAAGATGGCTTGCCCAGGAAGGCAAGACGACTTAGAGACAAGATCGGATATGTTGTATAAGCCGGTTTGGACTCTTGTAAGCCCAGGGCCTCGACCTACTTATATAAAGGCGAGCCCCTGTGGCGGCTTAAGGTACGAAACAACTGATCGATAGCTAGGTCAAGCAAACTCGCTCCCTTGTAATCGACATCCAATCAATACAACACAAAGCAGGACGTGGGCTTTTACCTCTTTCTGAGGGGCCGAACCTGGGTAACCCTTGTCTCCCAATTCCGATCAACCCCTTCGAGCTCACCGCCTTAGCGATGGCCTCGAACCTAAGTCCTTTCACTAGGACATCTGCAGTGAGAAAACCACGACAGCGGGGGTGATAAAGTCGGACCGTGCGAGTCATGGGGGCACCATTACCCCCCTCGCCTTGCGACCGACTTCTCGGCCTCGCGGTCCTTCTATCCCCGAGTGCCTGCCGGTGACGTCCGCGATCATGGCCCTGAAGCGGAAGCTCCCCGCGGTGGGGAAGAGGAAGGAGGCGGCGGAGAAGGAGGAGAAGGCGAAGCCTTCGAAGCCCGCGGCGGACAGGAGCAGGGGCTGGGGACACGCCTTTGCCACGGTGACCGGGGCCGACCCTGGGGGCCATACGCGCTCCTTGGTCATTGCGGTGAGGACCGGTTCCATCGAACACGGGGCGACATCGACCCGGGGCCGCGGGCAACGCGGCACCCGGGGCCGTTGGGGTGCGGCGGCGTGCGCGCCACTCCTCCGTCGGAAGCCCATGCGGCGGAGCTTACCCACGAGTTTATCGTGGGACTGCATCGCCAGCCTCGCAGCTGGCTCCGCCTTTCGAACTCCTTCGTGAGGGCATTGGAGGGCGAGGAGCCCGCGGGCCTGTGGCTGTGGGCGGACGGCTGCTACAACGTTCTCTCTTGGGTGGTTGTGAAGTTCTCCTCCACCGGGTCCATGTTCCTAGATCGGGGGTGGAAGTCGTTCACCCGCTCCCATGACTTGAGGCGCGGGCAGGTTCTGCAGTTCCGGTACGACGGAACCCTTTTGCGAAGTTTTTTGGGGTCTCCAGCACCCGCATGGAGTGCTGCACAGAGAGTGAGAGCGAGAGCAGCTTCGACTTGTCCGGGGGTGGCTTCGACTTGTCCGGGAGCGAAAGCGACCGGAGCCCCCTGAGCATCAAGAGCGAGGACTCCCACTAGGCGCGTGTAGTGCCAGGGCGGGCCTCGGATGGGGGGCGACTTCGTTCCTTCCTGCTCTTGTGTAATAGAGGTTGCCCAGTGGGGCGCAGCAGATAATCTAAGTGGCAAATGTTATGCTTCATGCGTTCGCTATTTCCGCACGCCTTGTGCTCCTCTTTTTTGGGTTCCTTCCCTCCCCCTTCTCTGCGCTTCTTTTGCGCCCTGCATCGCTGGGACCCTACCCCCGGGTGGACTGCACCATCGCTGGTATGCCCGGAGCAAGAGCTTGGCAAGGCCAGAGGGTGCAGGGCTTCTAGGGCCGGTAAGAGGTCCCGAGGCGCAATGCCCAGGCTCCTCCCCCTTTTGACGCTCAGACGGCCCACTCCAGGGAGGTCGGGGCACCTTGAGAGGGAAAGAGGGGTAAGGAAACCGAGGGGTGCATTGAGAATTAACTGGAGGGGCCTCCTACTTGTGGGGCGCCGCCCGCGAGGCCCTCTCGAGGGAGGCTCCTAAGGCCCTTCATTACCCGACCAAGGAATTGCAGAGTAATGTAGCAGGGGGCGTGCTCGTAGGGAACCTATGGGTATCATGCGAGGAGACAAGAGCACCAAGGACCAGGTGCGGTGACGTACACGGGAGTAGGCCCATGAGCCAGAGCTCAGTCGCTTGGGTTTTGCAGTGCTGCAGGGACTGACCCGAGCGCAGACACTGTGCCCAGCCCCCGTCGAATGACAACATGGGGGAGACCGCGAGCACGCGCCCCTACCGGGGCCTGGTTTAGGTCGAAGCACATAGACACTTTGGAGGAAAATAGGTTTTATTGATGCATGAAAACGGGTTCATTACAAGCAGAAAAAGTAGAGAGAAAATGCTGTCGTGATGGACACGAGACAGCCTAAGGTTGGTCGCGCTGAAAAGCGCCCTCATGAGGTGATGGAAAATGCTACCATGATGGACACGGGTCAGCCTGAGGTTGGTACCGCTGAAAAGCGACCTCATTGTCAAAATCCACCAGCGTGGAGCATGGGGATTCCGCTAGCACGAAGCACGGGACTTCCATGTAAGTGGGTAGGAGAATCCGCCAGCGCGAAGCATGGGGCTTCCACGAGAGTGGGAAGGGACTCTCACGTGCCGAGGGCAGCATGGGTAGAGAGAGCCCCGGAGTGTGTACAGCTCCATCTCGCTCCTGTCCGTGAAAACGGACAGAACTTACAGTGATGGTGGTAGCTCCATGTGTTTTGCACCAGAACGCCCACCGCCGTCATTAGCGGTGCTGCACGGAGTTGGAGATTGGTCGAGGACCACTTCTACATGCCTTGCGGCGCGGGACTCCAGACTCATGTGCAGCAGCCTCTCGAAGGGGTCCGCAGCCCCCTTCAGGCCGACGGGCATGCACACGAGCGGAGATGGAGAGGAGGGCCTCGCAAGGTGAGGCTGCTTGATGGAGATGTAGTCAACGCACGTGTGCCACTTGGATGGGGATCGAGCCACAAGCCTTGCGGGCGCCTGCCGCATCCTGGAGCTTGCTGCCCTCTTGCGCCCAAGACGGTTGAGGCCCCTCTTGGCGCTTGATGATGTGGGCGCGCTGGCGCGCGGCCGAATTGTGCTCCATCGCCTCCCTCTGCAGGCCGGGCTCGCCTGATGTCGTCCAAACCGACGCACCAGAGCCAGCCTAGAGGGAGACACCGAGTGTGCCTTCCTATTTGGGAGAGGGGCCTCCTTAGGTGGCGAGGGGGGTGCCGGCACCGCACCCGTCCGGCGAGGTCCTCTCGAACTCGCCCTGCTCCTGGGGAAGCATGGGCCTCTTCCTCGCCAGTGAGCCCTCAGCAAGCCTAAAGATGTCCTCGTCGGCAGGGTGCTCGACGGAGGCAACCTTGTAGGCATGCTCGAGGGTGTGGAGTGCGTCCTTCTTGTCACAACGGATGGTGAGGGTGCTGCTACAACCGGGCATCTTGACGAGTCCGTAGGCCTGGTGGGTTACCGCCATCAACTTGGCGAGCATGGGGTAGCCCAGGATGGCATTGTAGGGAAGGCCGATGTGGGCCACGTCAATGACGATGAAATCCGTGCGGTAGTTCTTGCGGGTGCCAAAGGTGACGGGGAGGCACACCTGACCGATGGGGAGGGTGGAGCCGTCGGTCACACCCGAGAAGGGCCTGGTGGGCATCAGGTGCTCGTAGGGCACTTGAAGTGTCTCAAAGGTCTCTGTGGAGACCACATTGCAGCATGCACCACCGTCGATGAGAGTCTTGGTGACAGCCTGATAGTGGGTGTGCATAGCAGGGGAATGGCACCTAAGGCACTGGTGGACTTGGGGTGGTCGCTGGTGTCGAAGGCGATGGGGAATTCCGAGCACCTGAGGCGGTTGGCGGACTCAGGCACTAGGAGGGCCACATTCACATCGCGAGAGAACTGCTTGAAGCTGCGGTTGGACGGGGGGGCTGGGTTCCGCCTAGCATGCAAGTTACTCTACGGGGCTCCTGGTAGCCCCCGTCGCCCTCGGCAGGAGGGGGGTCGCTAGCGCGCGGCGGGGCAGTGAGGGCCGGGTGGTCCGCCTGCCGCGACTGGCCCTGCCAGCCCTGACGACTTCTGCCGCCGGCTCCATTGTGGTGGTTGTCTCCCCAGCGGTCGTCACTGCCTCCCCCGCGGACTCCGAAACACTCCTTGCGGCTCCTGTGTCCGCCGACGCGATCCTCATGAAGGAGCTTGAGCTCGTAGCAGCCCTTCGTATTGTGTGTGTTCGTGTTGTGGTAGGCGCAAGAAGGGCGACCATCCTTTGTGGCGTCCACACCGCCGATGCGACGCTTGCCGTCTGGCTCCGCCGCAAGAACGGCAGGACCCTTGCGCTTGACATCTTTGCTCTTGGGCTTGGTGGCGCCCGGCTCTGCGTCTGGGTCGCCCTAGAGGGAGAGGCGCCCTTCCTCAGCCTTGGCACAACGGTCGACGAGGAGGAACAACTCCGCCGCGGAGTCGAGCTCGTCCCTGACAGAGAGCTTCTCGCACATCTTCACGTCTATGACGCCGTTGGTGAAGGCGGAGACGATGGCTGCGTCGGAGGCCTTCGGTATCCTGTTGTGCACCTAGCTGAAATGTTGGATGAACTTGCAAAGGGACTCACCTGGCCGCTGGCGCACGGTCCGCAGGTCGTTGAGCGTGAGTGGCAGTCGCTCATGCCCGTGAAGTTGGCGATGAATTGCTTGCGCAGGTCGTCCCGTGAGGAGATGGATGCCTCGGGGAGGTTCACGAGCCACGAGCACACGCCGTCCTTTAGGGCCATGGGGAACCAGTTCGCCATGACCCGCTTGTCTCCCCTCACGGCCTGGACACTGAGGGTGTAGAGCAGGAGGAACTCTGCGGCGTTGGTGCTGCCGTCGTAGCGGGGAGGGAGCTCAGGTTTCACCTTGCCAGGCCACACCATGCGGCGCAGCTCATGCGTGAGAGCCAGGTATCCCCCGGTGGAGGGAGCGCCGCCCTCGGGGGCAGCACGGCCCTGTCGCCCCGCTGGAGTAGCGTCCTGGTGGTTAGGAGGCCTCTCAGGGGCCGCGTGCACGTCTGGGGGCGTGCGGCGGACGATCTGGTAGCTGTCGCCATTGTCGGCAGGCGCAGACGACCCATGTGACGGAGCCGGAACCTGCGGCTCGGGGCACCACTTGGCCCCGCATCGAGCTGGTGGTGGAGGAGGAGGAACGTCGTGTTCCGTGCGGCCAGCATGCGATGGTGGAGTGGGCAGGGAGCGCGAGGGCGCCAGGCCGTCACGCGCGGCGTCGACTAGCTTGGTGATGCGCCTAAGCCAGGCTTCGTAGGCGTCTTCAAAGGGGCGGTAGCGCAGCAGCTCCTGCACCATGAGCAGGGCGGTGTTCGGCGCGGGGTCATCACGACACGCGAGCGAAGAGGTGTCAACGGGGTGGCCACACACCTGCTCGTTCACTGACGGGTGGGTGGAGGAGACAGCATGCTCTCCGACTGGCTTGGTGGCGGCACGAGGGCGCCGTCCCGGGGCACCACGGGCGGCAGGTGCCACGTGGGCCCTGGCAGCAGCTCAGCGTGCAGCGCGTTCGCGGCGAGCGGCGGCTTCGTCCATGTCGAGGTTGGCGTCGAGGTCGAAGGCGGCAAGCCCCCCTACCTGGCGCGCCAAATTTCGGAGTCTGGGATCTGCGTCCAAAAACTTCTCCGGGAACAAGATTCGAACACTAGGGGGCTTGGCTCTGCTACCTGCAAAACGATGGCAAACGTAAGAGGATCGACGACGAGCTCGCTGCTGCTCGCCAGACATGATAGAGACATGCGAGCTAACTAGGTTTGGGCCACCGTTGCGGTGTAATACCCTACTCATGCTTTCTGTTGGATTGCTCTATGTTGAAGGGTTGTGCTCAAGGTATACGAGGTCTTGGGGAGAGTAAAATGGCTCGATCCCCTTACATGGAAGCGACCCGTCCACCTTTGTAGTGCCTCGGTCCTCTTCCCCGAAAACATTGTCGGGAAAGGGCAGCCACAGGGTGGCAATTCAAATGGGGACAGGAACCCAGTCCTATCCTGACAAAAGGCGGTCTCCGCTAGCTAAAGCAGTCCTTGTGACGCGCCGGTGGGCTCGGTGATGACCTCCGTCCTACAGCGCCGATCCGTTCTGATCTTCTTGCACCAAAGGGGGAACACTTTGGGGCTTACTTTTTGCGGGGCAGTTGGCGCTGCACCCTAATCACCAAAGGGGGAAGCCTCTCTAACCGCACTGCCTAGCATGGCCCCCGTTGTCCCCCTCCACGATCTCGTGTTCCCACGTGCCGGGCGCGGGACCCTAACGCTGGTCGCCCCGCACTCGACCTCTCGAGGCGGCTCTGAGGGAGATCCCCTCACGAATCAGTTGCTACCCCAACGCCCCCAAAGGGACCGACATTGGGCTCGAGGGGGCCTTGCGGGACACGACCCTCGCGAGGAAAGTTCCCCCGGAGCGGCATGGACACGACCACCTCCTTGGGACCACCCCAAACACCGGCACCTGGGTCAGCGGCAGACGGGTCGTTGTACCCTAGTATCCACTAGGCCAACAGGGGTCGAGGTAATACTAAGGAAAATTTTCCAAGTGATGCTCATCTCAAAGCCTACACCTACCCAATCCTTCGAGTGAAGCCTTTGGAAATATCTTGCAGTTCAGTCAAGTTCCTCAGTGATAGAGATGATGTTCTTCTGGTCTCTGAGGAAATTCTTGTTACTGAGGTGTTAGGACTTCGCCAGTGCGAATTGCCTACAGTGAGGAATATGATAGCCCATAGGACTTTCATAGATCGAAATTCCGACCGTTGCTGTGCTTTGCGCCAGCTGTCCTAAGGATCTTATCCTTTACAACAGTCATATCATTAGGGGCATTTATGTCTTATCATGTCGGGTTGCACCCTAGCTATAAATAGCCGCCCCCACAACCACTAGCTGGTTGGCTGCTCCGAGAGAGATTGACTAGAGTCATTTAGACCAACCCATCCTCCGAGGACTTTGAGAGAAAATCATCAGTGAGGAAAAACCCAAAACCCCAACACCTAAAACCCAAAGTGATTGAGCATCACTTAAGAGATTGTTCCTATGTGGAACCAAAGCTTGTTACCTTTGAAGACTGTGCATCTTCCAGATGGTTAGGCATCATGGTCTAGAGCATCCAAGGGGAAATTGTGGATTGCCGGGTGACTGAGTTTGTGAAGCTTTGGAAGTCTACCTTGAAGACTTACCACGAGTGTTTGGGCGAGGTCTGTGTGACTTTAGCTCAATGAGAATACGGTAAGGATTGTATGTCCTTTGGTTTAAATACCAAGCCACTCCAAACCAGACGTACGAATGTCACAGCAGTTGGAACTGGGTCATCAAAATTGTCTTCACCGAGCTCCTGGTTCTATTTCCTCAACCTGTTCATTTCCTTGTTAACTAGCTGATGAAGTTGAACTTTATTGTTGTGAAGACTATGACTAAAGACTTTCTCAATTTCCTCTTCTCAAATTCTTCAGTCACCTTGTCTTTCGCCTGCTTATCATATTTACACGCTACTTGTGCTTTGTTTATGTTTCATTTCATCATGATGACTATGCTACTGCTATGCTATGCGTGCACTTGAGTACTTATTCCACTGCTTGTATTTTATCACTTACAAATTCCTCAAGTAGTAATTCCTCCATGATGAATTTATAAAAATTGCCTACTCACCCCCTCTAGTCAATATAACGCACTATCAATTGGTATCAGAGCAAGGTACCCCCTTGTTCAATATGATTTTGGTTTAACCGCCTGGATTTTTAGTTATGTCGACTGCAGGTATGATCAAGGTCTCGGCTGGGTGTCCTACCTTTGATGGGACAGACTACCCCTACTGGAAGAACAAGATGCACATGCATCTTGAGCAATTGACAGTGATCTCTGGTATGTTGTGGAAAATGGTGTTCCCTCCGTCACTCCCACTGTCACTGTTGCTGATGTGAAGAGATTCAAGCAACTCGACTCTCAAGCAAAGCATATCATATGTGGCCATCTAAGCAAAGGACAGTATGGCAGAGTGAGTGCTTTGGAAACAGCGAAGCTTATCTGGGATAGGCTGTCCAAAGTCAACGAAGGAGTCTCAACTCAACATGACTCTCGAGTTGATGTTCTGCTCAATCTCTTCAACTGCTTCAAAAGACTCGACAATGAAAATGTTCAGCAAACCTTTGATCGCCTCACTGATATCTCAAATGAGCTCCAAGCTCTTGGTGCCACTAGCATCACCTACCATGAGGTGGTGAAGAAGCTGCTGAGATCTCTTGATTCCTCATTTGATACACTGGTTTTGATGATTCAAGATCGTGGAGATTACAAGTCACTAGATCCTACTGATATTCTTGAGAGGCTTAATACTCATGAATTCCAACCAGCTAAGAAGAGAAACCTCTATGGGCCAAGCTATGGAAGATCTCATGCACTAAAGGCTAAGGCAATTTCCTTATCTGAAGGCGAAGACTCTGACAGTAGCCTTGGTGATCCTGGAGAACTGACACAGGAGCTAGCAATGCTCATGAGGAAATTTTAAAAGCTCTCTAGGAGAGGCCGTTTGGAAAATCATCACGCGACTACAAGAAGAGAACTTGCCACAAATGCAAGAAGTCTAGTCACTACATTGTTGACTGTCCTCTCTGGGAAAAGGAATCAAAGAAGAAGAAGTACAAGGATGACAATTCTGACGACTCGAAGAAAAAGAAGAAATCTTCAAAGTCCTCATCGCACAAGAAGAACAGTTCCAGAAAGGCTCGTACACTTATTGGCAAGGAAATGGATTCTGAAGAAGAATCTGAAGAATGTGAGGAAGAGGAGGAATCCGAGGAGGAGTCAGACTCTGGTGTGGCAAGCCTAGCTCTCGCCACAACTTTCATCATCAAGTCCATTTTCAATGATGAGGAAAATGGCAACGCCAACGACTCTGGCGCCAGCGACGATGACTTTGCTCCCACCTATTGCTTCATGGAAAAAGGTGCCAAGGATGAACCACCTAAAGCTACTGAGTGGGTCCTCGACAATGGATGCACTAATCACATGACTGGTGACAAGAATCTATTGATGGACACACCACTTTCTCCATCTCACCTGAAGCATATCACCTACGCTGACAAAGGAAAAAGTAAGGTATTGGGTCTAGGTAGGGTTGGAATCTCAAAGGATAGACACATGGATAACATGATGCTTGTCGAATCCCTCGGATTCAACCTCATGTCAGTCTTAATGCTTTGTGATCTTGATATGGTTGTCGTCTTTGGAAAATACCATTGCGTTGTCGTCATGGAATCTGACAAATCCGAAGTCTTTGAAAGATTTAGGAGAGGAGACTTGTATATTGTTGATTTCTCTACAGGTCCATAGTCGGTCACATGTCTACTTGCAAAAGCTTCAGAAGGCTAGCTATGGCATCGACGACTTGGACATGCTGGCATGAGGAACTCGCACACGCTCGCAAATAAGAAGCACTTCATTGGCATTGAGGGTGTCAAATTCCTCAAGGATTACTTGTGTGGGGTTTGTGAGTCCGGAAAGATGACCAGATCCAAGCATCCCTCCAAGACTATCATGACTACCACTCGTCCCTTTGAATTGCTTCACATGGATCTCTTTGGTCCCACTCATTATGCCACACTAACTAATGCTACATCACTATATGGTTTTGTTATTGTTGATGACTTCTCTCGTTACACTTGGGTGCATATTATCTGGTTCAAAACTGAAGTGCAAGAAGTCTTCAGACGATTTTCCTCAAGGGCCGTGACGAATTTCGACGTCAAGATCAAGCACATCAGGAGTGATAATGGGACCGAGTTCAAGAACACTGGTCTTGATGACTATCTTTATGAACTTGATATTACTCATGAGCTATCTGCCCCATATACTCGTCAACAGAATGGCGTCATGGACCGTAAGAACATGACTCTTGTTGAGATGGCTCGCACCATGCTTGATGAATACAAGACCCCTCGTTGCTTCTGGCCTGAGGCAATCAATACTGCCTGCCACATCATCAACAGGGTATATCTTCACAAATTCCTCAAGAAGACTTCATATGAACTCCTCATTGACAAGAAACCAAATGTGAGTTATTTAAAAGTCTTCGGTGCTAAATGCTGGATTAGAGATCCTCATTAGAGTTCTAAATTTGCACCGAAAGCACATGAAGGTTTTATGCTTGGTTACGGAAAGGACTCGCACACCTACAGAGTCTTCAACACCTATCACAACAAGGTTGTTGAAACTGTAGATGTGCGGTTCGATGTAATTAACGGCTCACAAAGAGAGCACCTACCTCCTGTGCTAGATGAAATGCCTCCTGAGGAATCCATTAGGTTCAAGGCTACTGAATAGGTTATACCCACTGAAGAACCTCTACAAGCTGAAGAAGTCATCCCTAACAATGAAGACATTCATGCTGGTGCACCTGAGGAAAATGGCGCTGAAGAAAATGCTCAGCCCCAACAAAGTCGTCAACCTACCCATCCAAGAGTGGCAAATGAAGTGCAGATTGACAAAATCCTCGATGACATAAATGCACCAAGTCCCCTCACTCGCTCAAGAACTTCATATTTGTCTAACTTTTGTGGGCACTTTGCTTTTGTCTCTATCTCAGAGCCCACTAGAGTTGATGAAGCATTTATGGAGCCTGAGTGGATTCAAGCTATGCAAGAGGAACTACATCAATTCAAGCTCAACAACGTGTGGGAACTTGTCAAGCAGCCTGATCCTCGCAAGCACACCATCATAGGTACCAAGTGGATCTACTGCAATAAACAAGACGAACTTGGTCAAGTGGTGAGGAATAAGGCTCGCCTTGTAGCACATGGCTACACATAGGTTGAGGGAATTGACTTTGATGAAACTTTTGCACCTGTTGCTAGACTTGAAGCTATTCGCATATTGCTTGCTTATGCTAACCATCACAATATCATCTTATATCAAATGGATGTGAAAAGTGCATTCCTCAATGGTAAGCTTGAGGAAGAAGTATATGTTGCTCAACCCCCAAGTTTTCAAGACCCTAAGCATACTGACAAAGTCTTCAGACTCAACAAGGCTCTCTATGGCCTCAAGCAAGCTCCTCGGGCATGGTATGACACTCTGAAGGAATTCCACATGAAGAAAGGCTTCAAACTCGGTTCACTTGACCCAAATCTATTCAATAAATCTTATGATGATGAATTATTTGTGTGCCAAATATATGTGGACGATATTATCTTTGGCTGTACTGACAAACATTATAGTGATGAATTTGCTTACATGATGAGTGAAGAATATCAAATGTCTATGATGGGAGAGCTGAAATTCATCTTAGGCCTACAAATTTGTGAACAATGCAATGGCATCTTCATCTCTCAAGAAAAATACCTCAAGGATGTCCTGAAGACATTCGGCGTGCAAGATTGCAAAGGCGTCAAGATTCCTATGCCCACAAACAGCCACCTCTGCACTGACGAAAATGGTAAAGATTTCGATCAGAAGGTATATCGCTCAATGATTGGCTCTTTATTGTACCTATGTGCATCTAGGCCAGATATTATGCTTAGTGTTTGCATGTGTGCCCATTTCCAAGCAACACCGAAGGAATCACACCATAAGGCTGTGAAACATATTCTTCAATATCTAGCTCACACTCCAACACTTGGATTATGGTACCCCAAGGGCTCGGATCTTGACCTTTTTGGATATTCTGACTCTGACTATGCTGGTGATGGTGTGGATCGCAGGTCAACATCAGGCACATGCCATTTCCTCAGATGATCCCTAGTCAGTTGGTCCTCGAAGAAGCAGAACTGCGTGTCACTATCTACTGTTGAAGCTGAGTACATTGCTGCTGGTTCCTTTTGTGCTCAATTGCTGTGGATGAAGCAAACCCTCAAGGACTATGGCATCAATGCGAAGAATGTCCCTCTCTACTGCCACAACGAGAGTGCCATCAAGATTGCTCAGAACCCAGTTCAGCACTTGAAGACAAAGCACATTCAGATTTTTCATCATTATCTTCATGACCATATGTTAAAGGGCAAATCTTCATTGACCACGTGAAGACTGAAGAACAACTGGCTGATATCTTCACAAAGCCCTTGGATGAAAAGAGATTTTGCAACTTGCGGTGTGAGCTAAATATCTTAGAATCTTAAAATGTTCTGTGAAAGGACACACATCCTAACACATATGCAAATTGATGACTTTGATGTGCAACACATGAAGTAAAGTTTCTCTTCAATCAATGAAGACTAACTCTCTATGTGTGAAGAAATTAATGAAGAATTTGATTCTCAGAACCCTACGACAATTGTACGCGGTGTCTGAAATCATCATAATTCTTATACGGTGGGTCACGCCACCGACCATAGTTGAAATTCTTTGAAATTGTGTCTTTCGTCATTTTTGCAAATTCTTCAAAATTTTAAATTCCTCAAGTTTGTAAATTCCTCAAAATTCTTCAAATTCTTCAAACTTCACAATTGGTGTTCTTCATCTAAGATTTATACATATATATGTTATCTGAGTTTTTCAATGTCCTCAACAGCATTCACTTATTGCTAATTCTTCAAGTTGATTTTCTTCTAAGTGAATGTGACCGGACCCTTTCCCCCCTATGCTAAACTCAACCCAGTCTGTTCACAAATTCTGCATATGCATTCTATTTGAAACTGGTTCAAAGTCTTCACTGTGTCCTTGTCAGCTGAAGAATTTGCGAATGAATCATTAAACTTTTCTTATCAAATTTTGGCGGTTGCCGCTCAAACCTATACCACTTCCCACGACAGGATTAAACTAATCACCCACAATTCCCCATGATCTCAACTACTCATTACGTGGGTGACACATGTCCGATGGAGAGCAAGGGTCAGGGGTATATATGTCAAAATTTCTCGGGCGGTTCAGTTTTTCACCCCCCGCTATATACCCCTCCCCTTTCACTGCCTCATTTACTCTGCTCGATCTCACTTTCATATCACTCGAGCTCTGACCTAGCGCCCCCGCTAAGCTTCATTCCCGCCCGAAAGGAAGAGCTTCACTGCCTCAACCTCCTAACCAATGTATTCACGCCAGCTGTGGAAATCTTCACTCCCCCGCCGCCGTAGCTGTCTTCCGCCGCCAAGTTAGGGCGCGGGAGATCTGGACTAATGAACTTCCTTGATCTTACTCCCAGTTCATCGTGTTCTTCATAAAGGGTAATTAAAATCTAATTTTATTGCCCTATTTGATCTTTATGATTGCCACAAAATCCTCAAAAGGTGTTTATTATTCAACAATCCACTTCTTAAACACCGTAAAGCTTCTTTCCCTTGTTTTATTTCTCTAAGCTATGATTTTCTTCAAGATTCCTCAATTGTGTGGATTATCAAATATGCATAACTCTAGAACCTAAGTCAAGAACACTTAGTAAAATTCTTCAAGACATCTATGGTCAAATTCCTCAACTTGATATATTTTTGAAAATCTCTGAGAACGCATATGACCTCTTCAAATTCTTCACACCTATACTTTGTTCATAGGTACAAATGTCTGCTGTTGAATCTCTAGGTTCTCATCAACTTAACTCATTTGCAGCATTCCTCGAAGAAAAATTGCATACATCTTCAGAATCTTCAAAAGTTCAAAATCCTCAAGTGAAGAAAATGGCTTAAGGGAAAAGACCTCGGAAAGGAGGAAAGAAGCCATAAGTTAATACATCTTTTGAAATCCCTGAGGACATATATGATGAATATTGTACCCCTTATGAGGAAACTAATTGGACGGAGACAAAGCAGCAACGCAAAATGTGCATACAGAAAATTGAGAGAAGGTGGGCTGAGGAGTGGAAGAAGTACATATATGTCACTCCTAACTACATGAAAAAATTCACTGTCAATCCTCCAGGCCCAAGAGCACCTTTGGCTGCTGGTCAAGAAGCAGACCCCACCAGCATTAGGCGTGGTGAGGAATTTCCCAAAGAAAGGGCCAAACATCAAGCAAAACTGAAAAAGATTGTAGCAGAAGTGATACGTCTCCAACGTATCTATAAGTTTTTATTGTTCCATGGTGATATATTATCATTCTAGGATACTTTTTGGGTCTTTATTTACCAATTTATAATATTTTTGAGCACTAACCTATTGACCCAGTGCCTAGTGCCAGTTGCTGTTTTCTAAATGTTTTTCACTTCTCAGGTTTACAGTACTAAACGATGTTCAATTGCCACGAAACTTTTTACGCCGCCGCAAGTCTCTGTTCCGTCGCGAGGCCATAAGGAGCTTCGTTCCGGCACCCTGCCGAAGGGGGGTCGATCACGGAGGGCCTCTACATCAACCTTGCTTCCCTCATGATGATGTGTGAGTAGTTCACCATAGACGTACGGGTCCATAGCTAGTACCTAGATGGCAATCCCTCTATCTCTTGATCGTCAATACAATGATCATCGCATCTTCCCTTTCATCCATTCAATGTAATCCTATTGTGCGGTTTGTTTGCTGGGATCCGATGAATTGTGGGTTTATGTTCAGATTATTCATGAAAAGTATTTGAGTCACCTCTGAATATTAAGATTCTTATTTGCATGATCATTATAGCTTCGTAATGCTCTCTGATTTATTGATGTGCTATGTCCAAGTAGATTGATCTATCTTTCAGTGGGACTGGTGCGTTGTGGTAGGTTCAACCTGACGAGTTTCTATATCCCAGTGACAAAGTAGGGGACAAGTTGCATCTTTGTGTTGTTTCTACTATGGATAACATGATGGGGTTCATTCATATTGCTTGAGTTTATTTTGTCTACATCATGTCATCGTTCTCCATGCATTACTCTGTTTTAATTCATACTCTAGATGCATGCGGGATAGCGGTCGATGAGTGGAGTAATAGTAATAGGTGTAGGTAAGATTCCGCCTATTTGTTTATGGACGTGATGCCTATATACACATGATCATTGCCGTGAAAATCGCATAACTATCCTCTTTTCTATCAATTGCCCAACAGTAATTTGTTACTCACCGTATGCTGCCTACATGAGTGATGCCGCTAGGGAAAACTATGGCCCCCAGGTCTATTTGCTTATAAATTTACAAACTCTACTATTACCTTGCTGCCTTTATTTAATTTTTATTTTATTTTGCAATTTACAATTATCTACAATTATCTACACAACTCATTTGCTTGCAAATAACAAGATCAAGGGGATTGACAACCCTCTTGCCCACGTTGGGTGCAAGTTGTTTGTTCTTTTGTGTGCAGCCGCTAAAGTTGTTTGAGGATGGATATTCCTATTGGTTTGATAAACCTTGGTTTCATAACTGAGGGAAATACTTACTCACTTTGTGCTGCAATAACCCGTTCCTCTTCACGGAAAAGCCAACGCAGATCACAAGTATCAGGAAGGATTTCTGGCACTGTTGACGGGGATTATCATCATCAACTATCAAGTAACTTCACACAAAATTTCATTCACTTTTTTATATTTTTATTTGCTGTTATATTTAGTTTGTCTAATAAAAATCAAAAATATAAAAATATTTGTCTTTGCTTCTTACTAGTTTACTTCTTCGCTTGCTAGTTTACTTGTCCTGCTTGTTACTTTGCTTGTTCGGTCACCATGTCTCAGGATAATACTAAGTTGTGAGATATCTCAAATACTAACAACAATGATTTTATTAGTACACCTATACCACCCGCCACTAGTGCGGAAGCTTTTGATATTAATGCTGCATTGCTAAATCTTGTCATGAAAGATCAATTTTCGGGAATTCCTAATGAGGATCCCGCATCTCATCTTAATACCTTTATTGAATTATGTGACATGCAAAATAAAAAGGATATGGATAATGATATTGTGAAATTAAAATTATTTCCTTTTTCACCAAGAGATAAAGCTAAGGCTTGGTTTTCATCTTTACCTCGTAATAGTATTGGAACATGGGATAAGTGTAAAGATGCTTTTATTACCAAGCATTTTCCTCCTGCTAAGATCATCTCCCTTAGAAATCAAATAATGAATTTTAAACAGCAAGATCAAGAGAATGTTGCACAAGCTTGGGACAGAATGAAATTGCTGATAAGAAATTGTCCAACTCATGGCTTAAATTTGTGGATGATTATCCAAAACTTCTATGCTGGACTAAACTTTGTGTCTAGAAATCTTCTAGATTCTGCCGCAGGTGGTACCTTTATGGATGTGACCTGAGGAGAGGCCACAAAACTTCTGGAAAACATTATGACAAATTTTTCTCAATGGCATACCGAAAGAGCTCCAACCGGTAAGAAGGTAAATTCTGTTGAAGAAATCGCTACTTTGAGTGAAAAAGTGTTTGCTCTTATGAATATGGTTGCTAGTAAAAATGCTCATGTTGATCCCAATGATATGCCCTTGTCTACTTTCATTGAGCAAAACAATGATGCTATTGATGTGAACTTTGTCTCGCGAAATAATTTCAACAACAATGCTTATAGAGGAAACTTCAATTCTAGAATGTATCCCGGTAATTCCTCTAACAACTATGGAAATTCTTATGGTAATTCTGATGCGGAGCATCCTACGGACATCACCATGACAAGAGTCCGTTTGTCAAGTGACACGTGCCACAACTACTTCACATACATAAAGGTGAATCATCTCCTTTACACGTGTTCACTTGACCCCTTCGAGGATGGTATACTACTTGACACTCCTCTCGTGTGCATGCATAGGTATTGTCGGAGCTTCACGGATGACGAGGAGGAGTGCAAGCGCCAAGGTACACCTACACCATCCACGAGGGAAGCTTGGAAGCGGAGATGGAGGAAGACGGAGCTGCAGACTCCACAAGGCCCGGACATCCGGCCCCCAGACCTCGGACATCCGGCCCAGCCCGGAAATCTGGCCCTCAGCCCCGGAAATCCGTCCAGGAGATGCCAGCACAGAAGGCTCCCTCATCAGCCAAGCCTCGGACATCCGGCCCAAGCCCGGACGTCCGGCGACTCCCCAGCGCCCGGACATCCGGCCCCAGCTCCCGGAAATCCGGCGCACCCGTATCGAGAGAGCCACAGAAACTGGAGCCCGAGCCCGGAACATTCGGCCCCACGGCCCGGACATCCAGCCTACACCTGAAGCCCCGGACATCCGGCTCCCCAAGCCCGGACATCCGGCCCCTGTGCGGACTGACGCGGGCAAGAGGCCCATGTATCCCACTCACTTACCCCTTAGTGGGCTAGCACTATATATACTCCACCCCCTCCTCCATTTTAGGGTTAGCAATGATTTAGCTCATAGATAGATGAGCCTTTGCTCCTTCCAGTACCTCTCCCATGGAGTAGATGCCTCTATGAGAGAAGACCCCTAGTGGATGTCAAGGCCCCCTTGCCTGGGAAGATCCCTAGTGGATTCAAGGCCCCATCTCCCCATGGGATTTGGGATGAACTCTACCATGTATCCTCTTTCCCTTTATTGTTCTTGTACCCTTGTGGATCTTATGTGTATGTGAGCATAGTGGATGTGTGATTGGACTTGTTTTCAGTGTTTCTCTTGTGATTTCCCCCTCGTGTTCTTCGTGTTCTTCGTGGGATCCACCTCCATTTCGTGAAAGATCGACTCACACGGGTGTGCCCCGTATCATATTGGTATCAGGAGCCACGTTTCTCACGAATTTGGAGGCATCCCCTTCGTTTTCTAGCCTAATTTTGTTTGATTTCATCCCAATTCGAAAATCCCCACCAAAAATAGCCTCACCAAATTTTTGTGATTTGTTGGTTCTTGTGAGATTTTGTTGATTTTGATCCATGGAATTCGTGTTTGGCAAGTAGATCTAGCTTTCCACCATGAAATCCACCCTAAATTTTCTTTTTCCCCATCAATTTTGACCCCCGAGATCGAAAATTCCCGCTCAAATCGAGTTCCCGAGCCTAATTTCAGATCTGGAATCGTCGGACCAGACATCTGGGCCATCGGGCCGGACATCCGGGACCTAGGCCAGACATCCGGGCCGTGGAGCACAAAAATCGGGCGATTCTGGACATCGGGCCCCGGAAATCCGGCCTAACCCCCCGGATATCCGGCCCCTGGGAATTTTAGTCTTCCTGTTTTTTCCGTTTTGTCCATAACTAATTCATCCGGAATCCGATTTTGACGTTCTTTAGCTCACTTTGTACCTATTGACACCCTCCATCCCACAAAAATAGATTCATAATCATTTGACTCCATCATATTTTTGAAATTTTGGCAAGTTTGCCTAGGCCTCCACCATAACTTCCGCATAGCCATCCCACCATAAACTTCGCAAACCTAACCCAATTTTGTTTGAGATTTTGAGTTGCGGTTTCCATTTCCTAAGGTGTTTCGACTAATTAGGGACGGTTCTACATCGACAACGCCGCTACTCATCATCGCCTCGGCCTCGACATCGAAATCGGCCACTTTGCCTTTTGTCACCCCAACCGTAACCAAGGACGGTAATCTCGACGACATCATCGTCCATTTCCTTGCCATTGCATTGATCACCTCGAGCCTATTGTGTACCTTACCCATTGAGACTAGCGAGTTGAGAATTGCCGGGCCACGTTACTTGTGCACCGTAGTGTTACTCTTATGCCGCATAGCTAGTTTTAGCGTGCAAACATCTTGCTATCTACATTGTGCCATAAGTCTCTCCCGTGCATATCCATCATACTTGTCTTATATCTTGGTTCGAGCATCAAGCGTAGAAAAAAAAGAGCAAAAGAAGAGAAAAAGCTTTTAAGCAAAAGAGGAGATACAAAAGAGCTTGTAAGCAATAGAAATAGCATTGAGCCATTTTGCATAGTTCATACACTTGGATCAAACGTACATAGCATACTTGGGATTGAAGACGGCACGTTTACTCTTTTAGGTTGGTGCACAAGCGTGTATCTAGCCCATTTGAGCAATCGAGCTATTGTCTCTTCTAGTATCCGTGCAACATGAGCTTGTCCCGAGTCTCACACATTTTTTGCTCATTCCTTGGTTGCGCGGATACCATTTATCTATCTGTGTGTGTGTTCCTAGTGCCACCATAGCTATTGATCTATTTGCTTTGCATTGCAATTTTGTGAATCTTTCTCAACATTTTTGATATCTTCACTAACAATTGCTTGAATTTTGTGCCACTTGTCCTAACCAAGCCACTCGATAAGCTTTACATCGTAGGTGTGAGTGAACAAGACCGGTACCGATTCCCCTATTCTTTCATTCCACATTGAGTGAAACGGGATACATCCTGAACTTTGGGAAATGGTATTTTGGTATTGTTTTTCTCATTTCCCACTCACCTCTGCTCGAGTCTTGTGATGGCTAGGCAAAGCACATCCTCTTCGGTCTACATCAACAACGACGAGTTCGATGCCATGAAGAAAACCATCGACGCCAAGTTGGATGCTCAAATGGAGCAGCTCAAGGTCCTCATCAAAACCGGCAAGAGGTCTTCCCCATCTTCGAGAAGACGCTCAAGTGTACATGCTTCCAAGCTACCATCTTCGGCAAGATCACCTCGGCATCGACACCATCAACGACATGAAGAACTAACGACGCCAACACCAAGGCGTCCAATGACGAACAAGTGTGAAGGTCATGAGCTCGACACCAACCACCGCTTGATGACTTCACCTCCTACCTTGGCATCTTCGCCTTTGGATATGCGGCATCTTCGCCGACAAGCACCTCAAGAGAAGCTACCCAAGCTCAAGACCGCGACTTCCACGGGCTACTAAGACCTCGACATCGACCACGAGATTCCTTTCTATGGGAGTCATGACCCCGAGGAGTATCTCACGTGGGAGCGCAAGATGGACACCTACCTCCAGCTACTTCAAGTCCCTCCCAAAGATCAAGTGAAGTGCGCCACAAGAAACTTCCATGACTACGTGTCGACATGGTGGCTTCACACATCTTCGACGAGCTTCGACATGAGTTGGTCCAAGTTGAAGAAAGCGTTGCGGCGAGAGTTTGTGCCTTCTACATACACGGAACATCTTCACCGCCAATTAGAGAACACCATACAAGGATCCAAGTCCCTCGATGAGTACTTCATGAAGATGAAGAAAGCCTTGCGACGAGCCGGTGTGGACGACCCCATTTGTATGAAGTTCCACTTCATGATGGGATTGAACAACGACATCACCAAGACTATCTTCCACAACAACTACGAGTCTCTCGAAGACCTCTACATTGGTGCTCTCATGGAGGAACATGAACTCAAGGCCAAGGATACTCGACCCTGAACACACTTCGCGACGACCAAGCTCCACGACGACGAGCATGAGGATGGTACCACCAAGATGTCCAAGCCCGACGAGCTCCAAGACGACGCTCCGAAGTTCGACTTCACTGCCATCCCTCTTTGTGGCATTGACGATGCCGAGTCTACGATGACTCTTTTTGAAGACGGTGCAGCAACGACTACAACTACGGAGCCATTCAAGGAACATGCTTTGGAGGCGAGCGGCAAGGTGGCAAGCAAGGATGACGCTTCCATCTTTGGAGGCGAGAGTGATGATGTGCCATCTTCGGTATTCATCCATGTCGACGTTGACGAGTTGGTTGAGCATGGGATTTTCCCTTCGACCACGGCGGCGTTTGGTGATGAGTTGAGAGACGTATGCCATCATATTGAGAGTGAGAGTGATTTCACCACTAGCCCCATATATGATGAGTTTCCTCAATTCCCATGTGAGGAGAGCCACAAACCCCACCACTTGAGTGAGATGAGTGACTCCACCATATGTGAGTTTGAGTGCACCTACCTTGAGGGAGTGTGTGAGCCACCACATAGAGAGACTGAGGTAGTTGATGAGGCATGTGAGGCCATTTTGATTTCTACCGACTTAACCTCTTCCTCTATTGTGTCTTCTCCTTTGGTGCTAGGTCCCATATTCGATGACGCGCTGATCCTTGACGACTTCGTCCTCACCTTGGACAAGACGATGGCCATGGTGGTATATGATGCACCCCCCACATGGTTCCATCACGATGAAGATGACCACAAGTTGGTCTATGCAACCTCACCTACACCACATGAGTGGAATGAAAAAGGTAACATAGGTGAAGGTGATGCTTTTGTCCCACTAGTGGACATTGATTGCTTGCATGATGATGATCACCCTACTTCCATGCTTCATGATTATGCGACTTCCTCATGTGATGAATTGCCCATTTATGATGACTTTGACAATTCTCATGTGGAGTCTATTACTTGTGATGCCATGTTGCTTAGGATATCTTGTGAAAATTCTATTGGTCACATCATGTTCGGCAATCCGCTTGACTTGTCATATTCTATGCGTGAAATTTCCCATATTGCATCTTTGCAATCTCACCGTAGCGACTATGCCTATCCCATAAAAATTAATCCCATTTGTTCATATGGCATAGCTGACAAACCCATGGTTATTGGCATTTGCTGTTCCTGTGATGATATTGCCATGCTCCCTTTGCATCATTTGCGTAATTGCTCACATATGAAATGCCATGACCACCTAGCTACGGATATGCATTGTTTTGGATGCTGTCCATATTCTCAGAATTATGCTCCCACTACTGCACATGAGGAGACCCCAATAGTTTCCTCATACATGTTAGGAGATTTTGCTCCATACCATCCATTGCATGATCCCAATTATTGTGTGCACCATCCGCATATCATGAATAACAATGCTCTCGATATTTCACATGATGCACTACATATTTCTAGTCTCCATTATGCTGTACATAATAACAAACCTTTCATGATGGATGACATGTTCTTATATCATGCATCTCACTTATTTGAGCATTGGATATTTTGTGCTAACGAACACAAGCACATGCACATCCTAACGGATGATGTATACATATACCACGCACACAAAATTTTCCCTTTGCCTTTTTTGTGTGTAGGTACTCATGATTTCTCGTCAACCTTAGAATCCCATGAGTTGACGAAAAGAGCTCTTGAGAGCACCGATGCTTTGGGATTCAACGGAATGTGTCTCCAACCATTCCCCTCGCACAAGGACTTCGCACATTTCTTCTACATGGCTCTCACATGGCTATGGCTTCTTACTCATTACACTTATTATGCCCATATTGCCATGTTCACTTTGCATGATATGCTCACTTCTATGACCTCGACATGCATTTGTGACCCATGTTTTGCATCTCACATGACACTAGATTATATGACTTGTATGTGTACTTGCAAACTTGGTGGAGATGTTTCTTGTCATTGTTGCCATGTTCCTTTTGTGAGCCATGCTAGTGTTCATGCTTGTGTTGGGAGAGTCGTGTTGACAAATTGCTCTTTTCATAGGACTTCTCGCCAATACAATGATGATACTTTGATCATATCTTGTTTCCGTGCTTGCGATATTTCATGCGCATTGTCTAGGCCAATTATTTGCTCACATGACATGATTGCCATGATTTCCTCTAGTATGTTGCATCTTCGCACTACTAGTTTGTACGACATGATCACTATGCTTGCTTGTGTTGCATCACCGATGTGCTACTTTTATGCGGTTGATGACAACCATTGCCATGCTTCGCACATGATTGATATTGCTTGTTGTCATATGTCTCCACATGTTGCCTCTCTCATGCTCGATGCTTTACCATGTATTGAGTGCAACCATGCTATTAATTTTGCTAATGAGATTGCCCCCATAGCTTTCTCTCATATTATTGGAGCTTTTGACATCTTTCATGTGAAGCATGCTATCCTTCCTTCTTTGCACCATATGCATCATGCCATGAATATAGCCATTGTTGCATCACATTATTCATGCACTTTTGCTTCTAATTGTTATGTGCAAGAGAAGAGAACCATCATGATGGATGATGTGTTTGTCTACCATGCACATACATTGTTTCCTTTGTTGTGTGTATGTGTAGGATACTTCGACTACATGTCAACTTCCACTTCACGTGAGTTGACAATTCGAGCTCTTGTGAGCGAGCCATGCTACACCGACACGATTCTACATGGCACTTTCTTGCGCATCGGCATTGTGAAGGACGCACAAGGACAAGTTTTCAAGGTGACATCCTTCTTGAGCATGGATATTGTGGATCATCCTACTTGTGTTGCTTGCATCAAGACACATATTGGTCATCTTGGACCACTTACCTACACACATGTTTGAGATATTGCTTTCACTCATGATTGCCATCATTCCATGACTCATGACATATATGCCTTGTGTGTTGCATCCAACTTGTGGATTGATTTCTCCTATCATATGTTTGGTTGCAACAATGTAATTTCTTCACATTTGCCATGCCACATTGCTTGCTACATGCTTGGCTTGATTGCCTCACACATGACGGACAATTGCTCTTTCTATTGTGTTGAGTGCCACACTATCTTCACTACACCATGTGCACATTATGCTTGGATTGTCTTGCACTTGACCCATGTGCTTAGACACTTCATATTATTTGGTGTTGTGAATGATTCCTATGCATACCATAGACCTATCGTTGATTGCTTTGTGCATGCTTGCTATGACCTTGAGGTAGATGCTTGTTCTATTGTCACTCATTCTAGCATCCCTACCTCACCTTCACATACTTGTTCCCATGATGACTCCGCTTGTGCTCAAATTATATGCATACATGACATGTCTCTTTCCTTTGTCAAACCATATGTTATGCATGCGGATGACACTTGTTCAGTGAATAACCGCTTGAATGTTTGGTTTTGCGCTAACGCTAACCACATTTGTTTTTCAAAGTGTTTGTTGTATTTGCTCCTTTTGAAGGACTTACTAGACGGTGCGACATTGGAGATTGCCCCTTTCGAGTTTGATGATGATGAGTGCTTGGTGATAGTCCACTTTGACACGGTGACGCCATCTCTTTCCCATGGTGATTTGGATTTCGATCCGAGGATGGATCTTTCCCAAGGGGGAGGGGATGATGCGGAGCATCCTACGGACATCACCATGACAAGAGTCCGTTTGGCAAGTGACACGTGCCACAACTACTTCACATTCATAAAGGTGAATCATCTCCTTTACACGTGTTCACTTGACCGATTCGAGGACGGTATACTACTTGACACTCCTCTCGTGTGCATGCATAGGTATTGTCGGAGCTTCACGGATGACGAGGAGGAGTGCAAGCGCCAAGGTACACCTACACCATCCACGAGGGAAGCTTGGAGGCGGAGACAGAAGAAGACAGAGCTGCAGACTCCACAGGGCCCGGACATCCGGCCCCCAGACCCCGGACATCCGGCCCAGCCCGGAAATTCGGCCAGGAGATGCCAGCACCGAAGGCTCCCTGATCAACCAAGCCTCGGACATCCAGCCCAAGCCCGGATGTCCAGAGAATCCCCAGCGCCCGGACATATGGCCCCAGCTCCCGGAAATCCGGCGCAACCGTATCCAGAGAGCCACAGAAACCGGCGCTCGAGCCCCGGACATCCGGCCCCATGGCCCGGACATCTGGCCTACACCTGTAGCCCCAGACATCCGGCCCCTATGTGGGCAGACGCGGGAAGGAGGCCCATGTATCCCTCTCACTTACCCCTTCGTAGGCTATCACTATATATACTCCACCCCCTCCTCCATTTTAGGGTTAGCAATGATTTAGCTCATAGATAGATGAGCCTTTGCTCCTTCCACTACCTCTCCCATGGATTAGATGCCTCTATGAGAGAAGACCCCTAGTGGATGTCAAGGCCCCCTTGCGTGGGAAGATCCCTAGTGGATTCAAGGCCCCATCTCCCCATGGGATTTGGGATGAACTCTACCATCTATCCTCTTTCCCTTTGTTGTTCTTGTACCCTTGTGGTTCTTGTGTGTATGTGAGCATAGTGGATGTGTGATTGGACTTGTTTTGAGTGTTTCTCTTGTGATTTCCCCCTCGTGTTCTTCGTGGGATCCACCTCCATTTCGTGAAAGATCGACTCACACGGGTGTGCCCCGTATCAAATTCTTATGGAAATTCTTCTACAAATTCTAATAGTATACACTCTGATCTTGAGAACATGATTAAAGAATTCATTAATTCTCAAGAGGTTTTCAACACTATGGTAGAAGAAAAATTGCATGTAGTTGATGCTTTGGCTAAAAACATGGATAGAATTGCTCTTGATGTGGAAACTCTTAAATTAAAGCTTTTGCACCCAAGCATGATTTTAATGAGGCTATTAAATCTATCCAAATATCTATTAATGAAAGTAAGGAGAGGACCGCTAAGTTGAAAGCTAAGTGGGAATTCTTAGAAAAAGCTCTTCCACCCGGTTTTTACCGGAATCATGATGAAGATCTAAAAATGATTGGTACTTATCCTATTGAATATTTATTTAATTCTGTGAATATAAATGATAAAGGGACTGGAGATGAGTCTACTTTAGTTGAGAAGCGCCCCGTTTGCTTGAAGGGTGATAATCTTGATGCTAAAACTGAAAAATGTGGGTTTGGAGAGGTCAAAACTTTAACTAGTGATGTGCCCACTATTTTGGATTACAATGACTTCAATTATGATAATTGCTCTTTAGTAGAATGTATTTCCTTGTTACAAACCAGTATTATCTCACCCAATGCTTGTGAAAAAAACAAAGCTTTTATCGAACATATAGTAGAAGATATGATACAAGCATATGATGAGAAACTTGAGCTTGAAGTTTCTATTCCTAGAAAATTGCATGATGAGTGGGAACCTACTACCAAAATAAGGATAAATAAATATGAATGCAATGCCTTTTGTGACCTTGGTGCTATTGTTTCAACTATTCCTAAATCTCTTTGTGATGTGCTTGGTCTCACTAATATTGAAGATTGTTCCCTTAACTTGCATCTTGTGGATTCTACCATTAAGAAATCTCTAGGTAGAATTAATGATGTGCTTATAATTGAAAATAAAAATTATGTGCCTATAGATTTCATTGTGCTTGATATTGATTGCAATCCTACTTGTCCCCTAATACTTGGAAGACCTTTCCTACAAACTATAGGTGCAATTATTGACATGAAAGAGGGAAACATAAGGTTCCAATTCCCATTAAAGAAAGGGATGGAACACTTCCCTAGAAAGAGAATTAAACCACCTTATGAATCAATCCTGAGAGCTACTTATGGGTGGAATGTCAAAGATGATAATACTTGAAACTATGCATTATGCCTAGCTAGGGGCATAAAACAATAGCGCTTGTTGGGAGGCTACCCAATAGTTATCTTTATCTTTATATTTTGCTTTTTACTTTCTGTTTTTTTATGATAACATGATTATTGCCTCTGTAATTATTATGTTTTTGTGTTTAAATTAGTGTTTGTGCCAAGTAAAGCTCTTGGGATGACTCACCAGATGAGTAGAATCGATGCTGAAACAAAACAGAAACTTTTGACTCTAGTACAGGAATTTTCATTTTTTAATGGAGCGTGATAATGATCTGAATTTTTTACACAGAATTTACATACAAATTTTCGAGGTTCTCTGTAGATTTCTATAGACTGTTCTGTTTTAGAGAGATTCTGTTTTTTGCTTGCATAGTTGCTTGTTTTGATTATGTTATGGATTGTATCGGGGGGTATAAGCCATGGAGAAGTTAGAATATAGTACCTATTATGCAATTATGAAACAAGAATCAATTTATAACAGTACCTAAATTATGCAATATGTTTCTTATACTAATGGATCTCACAAAGTTTTGTTGAGTTTTGGGTGATTGAAGTTTTCAAGTTTTGGGTGTTATCACGATGGGGACAAAGGAAGAAGGAGCGGCAAGAGACTAAGTTTAGGGATGCCCAAGGCAACCCAAGGTAATATTTTGAGGAATACTCAAGCATCTAAGCTTGGGGATGCCCCGGAAGGCATCCCCTCTTTTGTCTCAATCCATCGGTATGTCACTTGAAGCTATATTTTTATTCGTCACATGATATGAGTTTTGCTTGGAGCGTCGTTTGTTTTTGTTTTCTTTTACTTTCAGTTTGCCACAATCATTGTTTTCTGGACACACCTATTTAAGAGAGACACACCTTCATCATAATTTGTTAGAATACTCTATGTGCTTCACTTATATGTTTTGACCTTAGCAGTTGCTCTAGTACTTCACTTATATCTTTTTGAGCACGGTGGCGTGTATATTTTATAGAAATAATTGCACGCTCGTTCTTCATTTATATTTGTTTGAGAGTTAATAAATAGTGACTGTAATTTGCATGGGTCATAAGACTAGTCCAAAAATATTAGGTATTCAATGAGTGATAATCAAAACCATCATGTAGTACATATAGAGAAATTGTGGGTTAACAATATGGATGTGGTAATATGAAAAAGGTGTGAGTTCATAATTGTTGATTCGTAGAGGTGTCGATATTAAGAGAGGTTAACTTCTTGTCTGTCTAAAAATTAAAGAGGCATGGTGATCATGTGTGAGCATTTCTATTCCTCGTTGAAATCCTAGTGTTGTTTTGAGTCGGAAGCGTGCGTTGGTTAACTCCTACCAACCTATTCCCTCGGGGCATGCGAGTAGTACTTTGATTTGTGATAAAACTAATAAAACTTTTCAATAAGTATATGAGTTCTTTAAGACTAATGTGAAACCATGGTCATACGCAATCTCACCTTCTCATATTTGCTAGCCTCTTCAGTACCATGCATAGTCCATTCTCACCTCGAGGATCGGTGCAACTTTCGCCGGTGCATCCAAACCCCGTGACATGATACGCTCTGTTGCACATAAGCCTCCTTATATCTTCCTCAAAACACACACCACACCTACCTATCATGGCACTTTCATATACATTCCGAGATATATTGCCATGCAAATTCCATCGTCACTTCACATGACTAGTTCGTTCATCATCATATTGCTTTGCATGATCATATAGAGCTGACATAACATTTGTGGCAAAGCCACCATTAATCGTATTTTTGATACGTGTCACACTAGATCATTGCACATCCTGGTACAGTGCCAAAGGCATTCATATAGAGTCATATCTTCATATCAGTTCTTCATATCGAGTTGTAAGTAAATAAAAGTGTGATGATCATCATTGTTAGAGCATTGTCCCAGTGAGGAAATAAAGATGGGGGATGCCAAATGAGCCCACCATTCTACATAAAAAAGGGAGAAAATGAGAGAAGGGACTTTCCTACTATCCTTTACCACACTTGTGCCTCAAAGTGGCACCTTGTTCCTCATATAGAGAGTCTCATGATATGTCATTTTCATATGCTACTGCGAATTACTTTTCGTTATTACAAACTTGGCTTGTATATTTCTATGATGGGTTTCCTCAAATGCCCGAGGTCTTCATGAGAAAGCAAGTTGGATGCACACCCCACTTAGCTTCATGTGAGCTTTCATACACTTATAGCTCCAGTGCATCATTTGCATGGTAATTGAAACTCGTAATCCGCGTTGGGTTTTCCGTGAAGAGGAACGGGTTATCGCAGCACAAAGTGGGTAAGTATTTCCCTCAGTTATGAAACCAAGGTTTATCAACCAATAGGAATATCAATCCTCAACCGTCTTCAGCGGCTGCACACAAATGAACAATCAACTTGCACCCAACGCGGGCAAGAGGGTTGTCAATCCCCTTGATCTCGTTATTTGCAAGCAAATGAGTTGTGTAGATAATTGTTGATAATTGTAAATTGAAAAATAAAATAAAAAGTAAATAAAGGCAGCAAGGTAATAGTAGCATTTGTAAATATATACAAGTGAATAGACCCGGGGGCCATAGTTTTCCCTAGCGGCATCTCTCATGTAGGCAGCATACGGTGGGTAACAAATTATTGTTGGGCAATTGATAGAAAAGCGGATAGTTATGCGATTTTCACGGGAATGATCATGTGTATATAGGCATCATGACGATAAACAAATAGGCTGACTCCTGCCTGCAGCTATTACTATTACTCCACTCATCGACCGCTATCCAGCATGCATCTAGAGTATTAAGTAAAACAGAGTAATGCATGGAGAACGATGACATGATGTAGACAAAGTAAATTCAAGCAATATGAATGAACCTCCTCGTGTTATCCTTAGTAGCAACAACACAAAGACGCACCTTGTCCCCTACTTTGTCACTGGGATATAGAAACTCGTCAGGCTGAACCTACCACAACGCACCACTCCCACCGATGAAATATCAATCTACTAGGCCAAAGCATATCAATAAATCGGAGAGCATTACGAAGCTATAATGATCATGCAATTAAGAGACAATATATATCAGAGGTATCTCTAATACTTTTCATGAATAATCTGAACATAAACCCACAATTCATCGGATCCCAACAAACACACCGCACAATAGGATTACATCGGATAGATCAAAGCAAAGATGCGATGACCATTGTACTGAAGATCAAGAGATAGAGAGATTGACATCTAGGTACTAGCTATGGACCCGTAGGTCTGTGGTAAACTACTCACACATCATCATGAGGGCAACAAGGTTGATGTAGAGGCCCTCCCTGATCGATCCCCCCTTTGGCAGGGTGCCGGAACGGAGCTCCAGATGGCCTCGCGACGGAACAGAGACTTGCGGCAGCGGAAAAAGGGTTTCGGGACTGCCTCTGGTGTTTTTACGATTAGAGAATTTACAGGCCAGAGAGGGGCGTCGGGAGGCAGCCGAGGGGGCCACCACATATCAGGGCGCACCCCTAGGGTGCACCCTGATGTGTGGTGGGGCCCTCGTGTGCCTCCCGGATCCTTCCGAAGCTTCCAAGTCTTCTTTTGGTCCAAAAAATCATCAAAAAGTTTCGTGGCAATTGGACTTCGTTTAGTACTGTAAACCTGAAAAGTAAAAAACATGCAGAAAACAGCAACTGGCACCTTGCACTGGGTCAATAGGTTAGTGTTAAAAAATATTATAAATTGGTAAATAAAGACCCAAAAAGTATCTTAGAATGACAATATATCAGCATGGAACAAACAAAAATTATAGATACGTTGGAGATGTATCAAGCATCCCCAAGCTTAATTCCTGCTCGTCCTCGAGTAGGTAAATGATAAAAACAGAATTTTTGATGTGACATGCTATCCATTATGTAATCTTATGCATGTATGCTCATTGAGAAAAGATGAATCAACTAATATTAACACAACAATATTTAAAGTGTAAGAAACAAAATCATTAATCCTTAAAAGTGTACGATCCTTAAGGAATGTTTATCCCCCATTCATCTTATTGTATTAGCAAGGCATGGATCCATCTTCACCAGATTAATACAAATGTTAAGCACCACGGTGTCCAAGTCAGGCAATTGGATCGTACTTTTTCAATATGCATCTACTTTTTATTCATCACGCAATACATGAGCGTGAGCCATTGGATATAGCATTTAGGTGGAATATAGTATGGTGATAGATATCAAAGGGGTAAAAAGTGGAGAAGATAGTCTCACATCAACTAGGCGTACCAACGGGCTATGGAGATGCCCATCAATAGATCTCAATGCGAGAAGTAGGGATTGCCATGCAAATGATGCACTAGAGCTATAAGTGTATGAAAGCTCAAATGAAGCTAAGTGGGGTGTGCACCCAACTTGCTTGCTCATGAAGACCTCGGTCATTTGAGGAAGCTCGTCATAGGAATATACAAGCCAAGTTTGTAAAAATGAATAGGTAATTCCCACTAGCATATGGAAGTGACATATCATGAGACTCTCTACATGAAGAGCATGGTGCCACTTTGAGGCACAAGTGTGGTAAAAGATAGTAGCAAAGTCCCTTCTCTCGTTTTCTCTCTTTTTTTTTGAATGGTGGGCTCATTTGGCCTCCCCCATCTTTATTTTTTATCCGGAGTCTCATCTCAACTTGTGGGAGAATCATAGTCTCCACCATTCTTTCCTCACTGGGACAATGCTCTAATAATGATGATCCTCACGCTTTTATTTACTTACAACTCGATATGGAGAACTGATATGAAGATATGACTCTGTATGAATGCCTCTGGCAATGTACTAGGATGTGCAATGATCTAGCATGACATGTATCAAAAATATGATGAACAGTGGCTTCACCACAAATACTATGTCAGCTCTATATGATCATGCAAAGCAATATGATGATGAACAAACTAGATATGTGAAGTGACGATGGAATTTGCATGGCAATATATCTCGGAATGGCTATGGAAATGCCATGATAGGTAGGTATGGTGGCTGTTTTGAGGAAGATATAATAAGGCTTATGTGCAACAGAGTGTATCATGTCACGGGGTTTGGATGCACCGACGAAGTTTGCACCGATGCTTGAGGTGAGAATGGGCAATGCACGGCACCGAAGAGGCTAGCAAATATTAGAAAGTGAGATTGCGCATGTCCATGGTTTCACATTAGTCATAAAGAACTCATATACTTGTTGCAAAGTTTTATTAGTTTTATCATAAATCAAAGTACTACTTGCATGCCCCGAGGGAAGAGGTTGGTAGGAGTTAACTATCGCGCGCTTCCGACCCGAAACAACACTAGGATTTCAACGAGGAATAGAAATGTTCACACATCATCACCATGCCTCTTTAAATTTTAGATGAACAAAAAGGTCAACCTTTCTTAATATCGACACTTCTACGGATCGACAATTATGGGCTCACACCTTTTCATATTACCACATCAATATCATTGACCCACAATTTCTCTATATGTGCTACTTGATGGTTTTGATTATCACTGAGTGAATACCTAATATTTTTGGACTAGCCTTATGACCCATGCAAATTACCATCACTATTTATTAACTCTCGAACAAATATAAGTGAAGAACGAAAGTGAAATCATTTCCATAAAATCTACACGTCACCGTGCTCACAAAGATATAAGTGAAGTACTAGAGCAACTGCTAAGCTCAAAACATATAAGTGAAGCACATAGAGTATTCTAACAAATTATGATGAAGGTGTGTCTCTTTTAAATAGGTGTGTCCAGCAAACAATGATTGTGGCAAACTGAAAGTAAAAGCAAACAAAAACAAACGACGCTCCAAGCAAAAATCATATCATGTGATGAATAAAAATATAGCTTCAAGTGACATACCGATGGATTGATACGAAAGAGGGGATGCCTTCCGGGGCATTGACGTGGCTTGCGACTGCGTCAGTATTTCCCCAAAGAGGAATGGAAGATGCAGCACAGCTACGGTAAGTATTTCCCTCAGTTATGAAACCAAGGTTATCGAACCAGTAGGAGAACCACGCAACACTATGTAAATGGTACCTGCACACAAAGAACAAATACTTGCAACCCGACGAGTAAGAAAGGTTGTCAATCTCTCCACGGTAAAAAGATAGATTGGTTTGTATTAGATTGGATAAATAGATCGCACAAGAACACAAAATAAAAGATGCAAATAAAAAGTGCAGCAAGGTATTTTCGGGTTTTTGGAATAATAGATCTGAAAACAAATGCGGAAAAAGACAGATCGGAAATCAATATATTAAAAGAATAGACCCGGGGGCCGTAGATTTCATTAGTGGCTTCTCTCAAGAAAATAGCACACGGTGGGTAAACAAATTACTGTTGGGCAATTGATAGAAGGTCAAATAATCATGACGATATCCAAGGCAATGATCAATATATAGGCATCACGTCCAAGATTACTAGACTAAAATGATTCTGCATCTACTACTATTACTCCACACATCGACTGCTATCTAGCATGCATCTAGTTTATTAAGTTCATGGAGAAACGGAGTAATGCAATAAGAACAATGACAAGATCTAGACAAGATCTATTCATGTAGGGATAGACCCCATCTTGTTATCCTTAATAGCAACGATACATGTGTGCCTCGCTGCCCCTTCTGTCACTGGGAGAGGACACCGCAAGATCGAACCCATCACAAAGCACCTCTTCCTATGGCAGGAAAAAATGATCTAATGTGCCTAACTAAACCAAAGATTCGAAGAAGAAATATGAGGCTATAAATAATCATGCATATAAGAGATCAAAGAAGACTCAAATAATATTCATGGATAGAAACTGATCATGAACTCAAACTTCATCGGATCCCAACAAACACACCGCAAAAAGTCATTACATCAAATAGATCTTCAAGAGACGATTGTATTGAGAATCAAAAGAGAGAGAGGAAGCCATCTAGCTACTGCCTACGGAAAAGTAGGTCTATGGTGGACTACTCACGCATCATCGGAGAGGCACCCATGAGGAGGATGAACCCCTCCGTGATGGTGTTAGATTGGATCTCGTGGTTCTGGAACTTGCGGCGGCTGGAATTGTGTTTCGTCTCCTCCCCTATGGTTTCTGGAATTTCTGAGGATTTATAGAGCTGAGAGGCGGTGGAAAAGACCTCCGTGGGCCCCACGATACATCAGGGCACGCCAGGGGCCTCTAGCACTCTCTGGTGTATCGTGGGCCCCACGGGCCTCCCCCAGGTGCTTCCTTGGCTCTCAAGTTGTCTTCTGGTCCAAAAAAATCTCCAAAAAGTTTCGTGGCATTTGGACTCTGTTTGGTACTGATATTCTACGAAGTAAAAAACAAGCAAAAAAGAGCAACTTGCACTGGGCACTATGTCAATAGGTTAGTCCCAAAAAAGGATATAAAGTTTCTATAAAATGATTATAAAACATCCAAGAATGATAATATAACAGCATGGAACAATCAAAAATTATAGAAACGTTGGAGATGTATCAGCATCCCCAAGCTTAATTCCTGCTCGTCCTCGAGTAGGTAAATGATAAAAACAAAAATTTTGATGTGGAATGCTGCCTAACATGTTCATCACATATTCTTTTCTTTTGTAGCGTGGACATTTGGACTTTTAGATGGTTCAAAGCAATAGTCTAGTTTTGACATGTAGACTTTAATACTCAAGCATACCAACAAGCAACCATGTCTTTCAAAATATCAACACTAAAGAAAGTTATCCCTAGCCCATCATGCTCAATCATTGATCCATTCATGAAACACACTCGAATATTAGCTACACCCAATGCACAAGTATGATCATAGTGCCCCCTAGTTTGTGCTTTATAAGAGAAGATGGAGACTCAAATAAAAGTAAAAATTGCATAAAGTAAATACATAGACCCTTCGCAGAGGGAAGTAGCGATTTGTAGAGGTGCCAGAGATCAAAGCTTAAATTGAGAGATAATTGTTTTTGAGAGGCATGCTTTTCCTGTCAATGAAAACGACCGAGTAGTTCTCAATACTTTCCATGCTAGATATATCATAGGCAGTTCCCAAACAGAAAATAAAGTTTATTCCTTTTTACACCATTATTTCACAATCCATGGCTAGCCATATCCACGGTTTCCTTCCATACCAACACTTTCCAAGGAATTTATTATTTCACAACATAAAGTAAATTTCTTTTTCATTTCGGGACTGTGCATCCCTATTACCGCCGTACTCTCGTGCAATGACAAGTGAATAAACACTCATCTTGAGAATAACACATCTAGCATGAAAAAATATTGGCCACCCCCTGCCGCTTCATGAGCGGTACAAGCACACAAAAAGGAAATTCATTTTGAAAATTAGAGATGGCACATATAAATTTGCTCGGAACGGCATGGAAATACCGCATATAGGTAGGTATGGTGGACTCATATGGCAAAACCGGGTTTAAGGATTTTGGATGCACAAGTAGTATTTCTACTTAGTACAAGTGGAGGCTAGCAAATAGATTGAGAAGAAACCAACCAAGAAACAAAAATTCACATAAACGGGCATTAAGCATAACTAACACCGAATAGTGCACCACAAGTAGGAGGTAATTTCATTGCATAACTATTGACTTTTGTGCTTGCATAGGGAATCACAAACCTTAACACCAATATTCTTACTAAAGCATAATTACTCATCAACATGACTCACATATTACTGTCATCACGTCTCAAAACTATTACAAGAAATCAAGTTTAATTTGTCCAATGATCTTCATGAAAGTTTTTGTTATATCCCTCTTGAATATCTATCACTTTGGGACTAGTTTAATATATTGCCATTGCTTTTGACAAGCTCAAATAAGTTTAAGTGAAGAACATGAGCAAAAAATTTCATCTCTTGAAATAATATAAGTGAAGCATGAGAGAATTTCTTCAAAAATTTACTAACTCTCAAATTAATCTAAGTGAAGCATGAGAGAATTTCTTCAACAATTAAAGAACACCGTGCTCAGAAAGATATAAGTGAAGCACTAGAGCAATTCCGTAGCTCAAAATATTTAAGTTAAGCAAATAGAGCAATTCTAACAAATCATAGCATATTTTTGGATCTCTCAAATTGCTGTGTCCAGCAAGGATACTGATAACCCACAAGTGTAGGGGGTCGTTTGTAGCCTTTTTCGATAAGTAAGAGTGTCGAACTCAACGAAGAGCTAAAGGTAGAACAAATATTCCCTCAAGTTCTATCGACCACTGATACAACTCTACGCACACTAATGCTTGCTTTACCTAGAACAAGTACGAAACTACTTTGCGGGAAAAAAACTAGAAATACTTTGCAAGATAATAAAGAATGTGGAAATAAAAGTTAGGTGCTGCTTTAATAAAAGAACAAAAGGAGTAAATAACTTAGTAGAAATATTTTTGTGTAACGCAAGAGAAAGATTGTCCCTGGGCAATTGAATATAATATGATATATACTTGTTATATGCAATGAGGGAGAGGCATACGCTAACACACTTTCCATACTTGGATCATATTCACTTATGATTGGAACTCTAGCAAGCATCCGCAACTACCAAAGTTCATTAAGGTAAAACCCAACCATAGCATTAAGTATCAAGTCCCCTTTACTCCCATACGCAACAACCCACCTACTCGGGTTTGTGCTTCTGTCACTCACGCAACCCACCATAGGCAAATCATGAACATATTGCAACACCCTACAGCGGGGATCCCTCACGTTTGCGCAACACGGAGGGCACCATAAGACAGCACCATACCAACATACAACTCACATCCATAACATCATACCACAATTAACCCATAGGACAAAAGATATCTACTCAAACATCATAGGATAGCCAAATATTATTGGGAAATAATATATGGAGTTGAGCATCATGTTTAAGTAGAGATTACAGCGGGGAAGAGAGGTGTTACACCTCTGCATAGAGGGGGAGAGAGTTGGTGTTGACGGCGGCAAGATTGTTGGTGTAGATCGCCGTCACGATGATTGTCCCGGCTTCGTTCCGGCGGCAAGATGAAGCATTCTATAAAGCCATACTCAAAAGATATAAGTGAAGTGCAATGAACATTCTATAAATAAACCATGGACTATCTCATACCAGCATGGTGCATAAAATAAAAGTGAAAACTAAACACAAAAGACGCTCCAAGATTTACACATATCACATGAATGAAACGAAAACGAAACATACCGATATTTGTTGAAGAAAGATGGGATGCCTTCCGGGGCATCCCCAAGCTTAGACGCTTGAGTCTCCTTAGATATTTACTTGGGGTTCCTTGGGCATCCCCAAGATTGAACTCTTGCCTCTCCTCCTTCTCCTCATATCGACACGTCCTCGATGTTCGAACACTTCATCCACACAAAACTTAACAGAAGACTGGTGAGATCCGTTAGTATAATAAAGCAAATTCCTACTTTAAGTACTGTTGCAAAATCATTCATATTTTATATTTGAATTATCACTTCTGTATTATAACTTGTCCATGGCTTATACCACCGATAAAATCGATAGTTTCATCAAAACAAGCAAAACAATGCATCAAAAACATAATCTGTCTTAAACAGGAAAGTCTGTAGTAATCTGAACTTTGGACACAATTCTGTAACTCCAATAATTCTGAAAAATTAGGAAGAAATAAAAAAATTGTATAGAAATACTGCGTAAAAATTTCAGAAACTTTTTATGTTCCAGTAAAAAATAAAAATTCACGCACTACAGCCAAAGTTTCTGTTTTTACACCGCACATACCAACAAGCAATCTAATCATCCTAAAGGCAAATCTTGGCACATTATTTTTATAATACAATGGATTTGTACAAGGGGATAATTATTATTTTTGGAAAAGTTTTAGTGATTCAAGACTCACAAAGTTTCCATGGGCATGAACAAAGTTCAAGGATATCCCCCACTTCAACGATGCTCATTATCTCTCTCACATTCACCTTTCCTTTTGTGAAGTTTTCGGTTCCCCTCTATATTTTTTTTTGTTTTTAAACTTTACAAAAGCACACAACAAAATAAAATGGCTCTCTAAAACTTCCGGGTTGTCTCCCTGGCAGCGCTTTCTTTAAAGCCATTAAGCTAGGCATAAAGTGCTCAAGTAATGGATCCACCGGGATCCCAAGGTATATCAAAGCCAATTTTAATTAACAATGATTTGTAATTTAGTAGTGAGCACAAAGTGATATATATCATGTGACAATGAATTCTAACTCTCTTCCTATGCATCGGCATGTCATACAAGAACAATTCATGCACATTAAGTAAAGGCCAATGCATAGTATAAACAGTTTCTTGCAATTCCATAGTATTGGAAACATAAAGAGGTGGAGATGTAGGTCCTCTCTCATAATAATTGCAAGTAGGAGCAGCAAGCACATGCATATTATATTCATCAAAATCATCATGTGTAGTAGCAAAATGCAACCCATCAATGTAATCCTTAATAAGAGCAAACTTCTCCGATATAGTGTAGTTAGGAGAATTCAAAAAGATAATGGGACTATCATGTGTGGGTGCAATAGCAACAATTTCATGCTTAACATAAGGAACTATATCAAGTTCATCTTTATAAGCATAATTCATATTGGCATCATGGCCACAAGCATAGCAAGCATCATGTTCATCAAAAAGGGATATTTCAAATGAATCCACGGGATCATAGCATTCATCCTTTGGTAAGCACGAAGGGTAATTAAACAATGTATGAGTTCAAGAGTTACTCTCATTAGAAGGTGGGCATGGGTGATCAATCCGCTCTTCCTCCTTTTGTTCTTCGCTCTCCTCCTCATCTTTTTCATCTAATGACCTCACAGTTTCAGCAATTTCTTCTTCCATAGATTCCTGCAAAATATTTGTCTCTTCCAAGGCAGTGGTCATTCCTTCAATAAATTCTTTAACATAAGCATTAGAAGCATATTTTTCATAGCAATATTTAAGTATGGCAAAATTTTCAGATTCGTAAAGAGTAGCATCATACTTTTTAATCAAAGAAGCAATTTCATATGCACCTTTAAAAGCAACAAATTCTTCAATTTGTTCAACATCAAAATAACAATAGGCTTCCTTGGCATAAGAAGATAGTATTTCATTATCATTAAACACACATTGGTAGGGAAGGTGTTTTTTAGTTTCTTTAGAACAACAAGTAAAATCATGTATTTCGCATAAATTCCAAGCATAGCAACACAAAGTATTAATTTGATGCCACAAGAGTTTCCCTTTTTGAGATATGCGGTGTCGCACATAATAAGCATGCTCATTTAATGATTTCCCTCAACTAAGCTATTTGGGTTTTCAGCACAAGCACAAATGGATCGAAGATGATCCAAGTAATATTCTTCGGTAGTACGGAACACTAGTGGTTCCTCAACTTTTTGAGCAGCAAGTACATCTAATTTTTTTGGTATTTTGCGTTTCCTACCCATATCTAATGATAGAAAACAAGAGCACAAAATAAAAACTACTTAGAGATAAAGCAAACAAGCACACACGAGAATATTCACCCCACGCTATTGCTCCCCGGCAACGGCGCCAGAAAAAGGTCTTGATAACCCACAAGTGTAGGGGATCGTTTGTAGCCTTTTTCAATAAGTAAGAGTGTCGAACCCAACGAGGAGCTAAAGGTAGAACAAATATTCCCTCAAGTTCTATCGACCACCGATACAACTCTACGCACGCTATTGCTTGCTTTACCTAGAACAAGTATGAAACTACTTTGCGGGAATAAAACTAGAAGTACTTTGCAAGATAATAAAGAACGTGGAAATAAAAGTTAGGTGCTGCTTTAATAAAAGAACAAAAAGAGTAAATAACTTAGTAGAAAGCTTTTTGTGTAACGCAAGAGAAAGATTGTCCCTAGGCAATTGAATATAATATGATAGATACTTGTTATATGCAATGAGGGAGAGGCATACGCTAACACACTTTCCGTACTTGGATCATATGCACTTATGATTCGAACTCTAGCAAGCATCCGCAACTACCAAAGTTCATTAAGGTAAAACCCAACCATAGCATTAAGTATCAAGTCCCCTTTACTCCCATACGCAACAAACCACCTACTCGGGTTTGTGCTTCTGTCACTCACGCAACCCACCATAGGCAAATCATGAACATATTGCAACACCCTATAGCGGGGATCCCTCACGTTTGGGCGACACGGAGGGCACCATAGGACAGCACCATATCAACATACAACTCACATCCATAACATCATACCACAATTAACCCATAGGACAAAAGAGATCTACTCAAACATCATAGGATAGCCAAATATCATTGGGAAATAATATATGGAGTTGAGCACCATGTTTAAGTAGAGATTACAGCGGGGAAGAGAGGTGTTACACCGCTGCATAGAGGGGGAGAGAGTTGGTGTTGACGGCGGCAAGATTGTTGATGTAGATCACCATCACGATGATTGCCTCGGCGGCATTCCGGCATCACCGGGAGAGTGGGGGAGAGTTCCCCTCTGGTCCATGGACTCCATGGCGGAGGCGGGGCAGGAGCCCCTCCTAGATTGGATCTCCCTCTCTGTTCTCTTTTATTTCGCGTTCCTGTTTTCTGGCCGAAAACCGTTTCTTATATTCCCGGAGATCCGTAACTCCGATTGCGCTGAGATTTTAACACGATTTTTTTCCAAAAATTAGCTTCCTTGCGCCCGAAGGAGAGTTCCAACCGACGTACGAGGTGGGCACAACCCACCAGGGCGCGCCTGGGCTTCTGGGCGCGCCCTGGTGTATCGTGCTCGCTGTGGGCGCGCCCTCGTTTGCGTTGATTCCACTTCTCAAAATTCACAAATATTCCAAAAAAAATCTTCGTAAATTTTTATCGCGTTTGGACTTCCTTTGATATGGATATTCTATGAAACAAAAAACATGCAACAAACAGGAACTTGAAAGCACAATATGCTCCCTTGGTGGTTTTGATAATTCATGACAACATACATTGTCTCTTGGGCTGATACATTTATCTAGTGTATTTCAGATAAAGTCCACAAAGAATGTTGGCAAAAGGATTGTGGAGAGACCCCTAGATGCAAGGAATTGGATTGGCAAAGCTTCAAGCAAGAGTACTCTACATTTTACTTTGTGAGAAATCACCTTGAGTCCATAGTAAAGCCAATACTATTAAAAGGGGGTAAGGTACTGTTGGTGAACAATATGCTCCACGTGCACAAGTGATAGTCACCAAAAACACCCACAAACTCTTCCATGAAAGTGTGTCCAAGCCTATCATGAAAATCGGTGCTACCAATATTTCCTACTCGGTCCCACCGATTCCCACCTCAAACAGACCATGCCAAACCCTAGATCTTCAGTGCAACTGATTCTGCTTTGGTGCCACCGAGTTCAGCTTGCCAACTTTCTGTTACCTCGATTCTTAAAATCGGAATTTCCGAGATTTTGGATCGGCGTCACCGAGTTGTGGAAACTGACCGTTGGTCACCTTATGGGTACTGCCGAGATCTTTGTATCGGTCTCACCGAGATTCAAAAGTTGCTACCTTTGGAGCAACTCAGTACCACTGAGTTTTATACTTCTGTGTCACTGAGTTGGTCACTTTAGGTGCAACGGTTGGATTTTTGGAGATGCCTATATATACCCCTTCACCACCACCCACTCACAGAGAAGCACTCAGAACAGATCCCCACTTGTCCCATCAGATTTTTTGAGTGTGAGCCACCTACTCATGTGTTGAGATCAATCCATTCCACTCCATCCATATGAATCTTGATCTCTAGCCTCCCCAAGTTGCTTTCCACTCAATCAATCTCTTCCACCAAAGCCAAATCTATGAGAGAGTGATTGTGTGTTGAGGAGTCTATCATCTTGAAGCACAAGAGCAAGGAGTTCATCGACATTATCGAGCCTATTACCTTTTGGAGGGTGGTGCCTCCTAGATTGGTTAGGTGTCGCTTGGGAGCCTCCTACTTCGTGTTGTTGAGTGAACCAAGAAGTTTGTAAGGGCAAGGAGATCGCCTACTTCGTGAAGATCTACCCATAGTGAGGCTAGTCCTTCGTGGACGGAAGCCGTTATGAAATAGTCAAGGTTGCTCTTCGTGGACCCTTATGGGTGGAGCCCTCCATGGATTCTCGCGACCGTTACCCTCCGTGGGTTGAAGACTCCATAAACGTGGATGTACGATAGCACCACCTATCGGAACCACGGTAAAAATCCTTGCGTCTCCAAATTGCGTTTGATCTTCCTATCTCTACTCTCTCTTACATGTGCTTGTCTTACTTAACGCTGCCATACTTGTTGACTAGCATGTGTAGGGTGCATTAGACTTGTTATAATTGCTAAAACTGCGCACTAATTAACTTGGGAAAAGGTTAGGTTTTTTTATTATTGCAAGTAGTCTATTCAGCCCCCCCTCTAGACACACTTCTAGTGATCCTACAAGTGGTATCAGAGCATTGGTCTCCATTGCTTCGGTTTCATCACCGTGGAGGAAGATGGATGTGTCTAGTTTGGAGAGTTTGAGTTGTAGAGTGCCTATTCTTGATGGGGAGTACTATAGTCAATGGAAATATAAGATGCTTGAGCTATTCAATGAACTTCATTTGAGCAAGTATGTTAAGGACCCCTATGTACCTCCCATTGATCCTTCACATCCCACACATGAAGAGGAAATTGATATGCTATGCAATCTTAGAACTGTTAATCTCATCATTAGAGGATTGCCTAGAATTGTGCTTAATCAAATGAAGAATTTTGAATGTGCTTATACTTTGTGGAATGACTTCGAGAAACGATATCCAATTTATTCATTAAGTAATCTTGATGAAATTCTTCATAAAACTATTGTCTTTCAAAAAATGATGCCTAGTGATCCCAAGTTTGAAGACTATCTATTTGAGCTTAGAGACCTCATGCGTGCTAAAGGAGATGTCATAACTATCAACAACATCATTGTAGAAGCCATTCACATTCATAATCTTGAACATTGTCATGATCACAACCCTAACGAATCTCTTGTTTCTTGTGACGAGGGTTTCCCACTTGATGATGACAATGTGGAACATGGCTACTATGATGAAGATGAGTTGTTCGACATCGAGCATGAGAAGATCATGAAGAATCTAAGTCTCATGGAAAATTTCAAGGATTACATGTCCGGAGGAAAAGAGTGGATTCTCGATAGTGGATGCACCGATCATATGACCGGAGATAGAGACATGTTTGAAGAAATCACACCAAACCATGTACCGCGAAGGTATGTAACTTTTGGAGACAACTCCAAGGGTAAGGTACTTGGTCTTGGTAAGGTGGCCATATCCCATGATAGCTCTATTCAAAACGTCATGCTTCTTGAATCCCTTGGCTACAATCTTCTTTCCGTATCTAGACTTGCCGACTTTGGTTTTAATGTGCTATTCACGAAAGTAGATTGCCAAGTGTTTCGTCAGGATAATCATAACATGGTCTTTACCGGTTTCCGTAGAGGTGATCTATATATTGTCGATTTTACTAAGAGATCCAAACCTAGTACTTGTCTTATTGCAAAATCTTCTAAAGGTTGGCTTTGGCATAGAAGACTAGGACTTGTTGGCATGCGTAATCTAGACAAGCTTATCAAAGGTGATCATATACTTGGTGTTAAAGATGTTATCTTTGACAAAGATAGACATTGCAGTGCTTGTCAAGCTGGAAAGTAAATAGGTGGAAGTCATCCCATAAAGAATATCATGACTACTAGGAGACCACTCGAGTTACTTCACATGGATCTTTTTGGTCCCAATGCTTACAAGAGCCTCGGTGGAAATTCCTATGGTCTAGTTATAGTTGATGATTTTTCCAGATTTACGTGGGTATTCTTTCTTGATGATAAGTCGCAGGTACAAAAGATCTTCAAGAACTTCGCTCGCAAAGCACAGAATCAGTTTGACGTGAAGATCAAGAAAGTTCGGAGCGATAACGGATCGGAGTTCAAGAACACCCATGTAGATACCTTTCTTGACGAAGAAGGTGTCTCACATGAGTTCTCGGCTACGTAAACGCCTCAACAAAATGGAGTTGTTGAGAGGAAGAACCGGACTCTTATTGAGATGGCAAGAACGATGCTTGACAAATACAAGACGCCAAGACATTTTTGGGCAGAAGCCGTGGAAACAGCATGTCATGCCACAAACCGACTCTACTTGCACAAGCTTCTCGGTAAAATGGCATAGGAGCTACTCACCGGTAACAAACCCCAAGTTGGATACTTTCGGGTATTCGGCTCAAAGTGCTACATTCTTGATAAGCATCGTCGTACTAAATTTGCTCCTAAATCTCATGAAGGATTCCTACTTGGTTACGGATCGAACTCTCACACTTACCATGTCTACAAAAACTTCACTCGAAAAGTTGAAGAGACGGTAGATGTGAAGTTTGATGAATCTAATGGTTCGCAAGTCGAACAATTGCCAAATGATGTAGGAGATAAGGATCCTTCGGAAGCTATCCAAGACTTGTCCATCGGCAAGATTCGTCCCATGTCGGTGAAGGAAAGTACTTCGTCAACTCAAGTGGAAGCCCCTACTTCACGTCAAGGTGATCCTCAACACAACATGGAGGCATCCACAAGCGGTACACGACAAGATGAAGAGGAGGAAGTACAACATGAAGATCCACCACAACCTCCGTCACCACCACCTCAAGGAAACGACACCTTCAACAACAACGAAGATGAAGGACAAGATGATGAAGAATCTCCACCATCCAACAAGCCGAAGCTACCTCTAAACCAAATCTTCGGTGACATACAAACTGGGAGAATCACTCGCTCTAAAACTCGCTTAGCTAATTTTTGTGAGCATTATTCTTTCATCTCTAGCATTGAACCCTTGAAGGTTCAAAAAGCTCTTGAAGACCCGGATTGGGTGAACACTATGCATGAAGAGCTTCACAACTTCGAGAGGAACGAAGTGTGGACACTCGTGGAGAAGCCCAAGGATGAGCACAACATCATCGGTACAAAATGGGTGTTTCAGAACAAGCAAGATGAAGACGGTCAAGTTGTACGCAACAAGGCACGTATTGTAGCCCAAGGATATACGCAAGTCGAAGGTATGGACTACGGTGAGACCTACGCACCCGTTGCTAGACTTGAAGCTATCCACATTCTTCTTGCTTATGCTAATCACCATGATATCACGCTTTATCAAATGGACATTAAAAGTGCCTTTTTAAATGGTGAGATTGAAGAAGAGGTCTATGTTAAACAACCCCCTGGTTTTGTGAATCCCAAGAAACCTAATCATGTCTACAAGCTTTGTAAAGCTCTTTATGGTCTTAAGCAAGCCCCACGTGCTTGGTATAAATGCTTAACGAAGTTTCTCATTGAAAAGGGTTTTGAGATTGGTAAAATTGATGCAACCTTATTCACTAAAACAGTTAACGGTGAATTATTTGTGTGCCAAATCTATGTGGATGATATTATCTTTGGATCTACTAACCCACAATTTAGTGAAAGATTTGGAAGGTTGATGTCCGAGAAGTATGAGATGTCCATGATGTGTGAGCTGAAATTTTTCCTTGGTCTGCAAATCAAGCAAACAAAAGAAGGAACTTTCATCTCTGAAACCAAGTATACCAAGGACTTGATCAAGAAGTTCAACATGCAAGAGTGTAAAGGTATGAAAACTCCTATGCCTACTAGTGGACATGTTGACCTTACCAAGGAGGACGAACCGGTTGATTAAAAGGTTTATCGATCTATGGTTGGTTCATTGTTATATCTATGTTCCTCCCGTCCCGATATTATGCTTAGTGTTTGCATGTGTTCTAGATATCAAGCTGCACCTAAAGAGTGTCATCTTTTGGCCATGAAACATATTGTGAGATATCTGATACAAACACCAAAATTTGGCATTTGGTATCCCAAGGGATCTTCTTTTAACCTTGTTGGCTATTCCGATTCGGACTATGCCGGTGACAAGGTTGATAGAAAATCCACCTCGGGTACATGTCAATTTCTTGGGAGATCTCTTGTGTCTTGGTCCTCCAAGAAACAAAACTCGGTATCTCTATCTACCGACGAAGCTGAGTATATTGCCGCCGGATCATGTTGTGCACAATTACTATGGATGACACAAACACTTAAGGATTATGGGATCCATGTGAAAAATGTTCCATTACTTTGTGATAATGAAAGTGCTATTAAGATTGGTCATAATCCCGTGCAACATTCTCGAACTAAGCATATTCAAGTTCGACATCATTTCATTCGTGATCATGTTGCCAAAGGAGATATTAATCTTAAGCATGTTCGCACCAACAAGCAATTGGCCGATATCTTTACTAAGCCACTTGATGAGAAAGTGTTTTATTATTTGAGGAGTGAGTTGAACATCATTGATGCTTCAAACTTGAGCTAAGCTCACTCGTATGCATGCGAGGGGATGAGCTTACTTGACCATTCCATGCTATCATTACCATGAATCTCATGTAACTTGGAATTCGATGCTCCCTTGTATTGCACCTAACCCTTTTGTAGGTACTTGGAAGAACAACATTCCACAAGATTGCCAACAACTCAAATCTTAAGCAATCTTGTCATGGCTAGGTATCCACAACCCCTCTTGATGATGGAAGGAAGAGGACAACAAAAATATCCTTGACACATATTTGAATTTCACAATTGGTATCATGTCAAATCATGTTCTTCCTTCCATGACTAACCTATGTAGGTGATAAGTGAACCAAAACAAGAAGGATTGCTCCCAACTCAAGATGAACTTCATAAACCTCGAGCATCCTCATCAAGTTCACCTACAAGCCACGTCATCAACATCACTCAAAGGTATGTACTCATATCCTTGATATAGCTTTACTCCAAGTCATGAGATAAAGCAACTCAAGTGATATGAAAACATCAAAATGCTTAATCGAAAAATGGAAATCCCATTTCGAGCTTAACGATGAGAAGCACCTATGATCAAGTATTCTTGCTTGACTCCTTAAGTCAAAATTCTCTAACATAGGTGACCTAGTCACCGCCCATCATCTAGTTATAAGAATTGAATGGAGAATCTTTTGTTTTGTTGATCATTGACATTTCCATTCAACTCCAACCTAGATGAATATTCATTGCAAATTCTTCTGAAAATTCATTACAAATCTTTGTGAGAATTCATTGAAAATCTTTGTGATCTGTTTGAGACTTTCTGAAAAACTACATTTGACAAAATAGCCAGAAACAATTTTGCCAAGTTTCTGTTTCACAACTCGGAGCCTCCGATCAATGAATCTCAGTCTCACTGATGAAGCAGTTACGTTGCACAACCACTCATCAGTGCTACCGATACCTTTTCCCTCGGAGCCACCGACCCTATGCATTTTGTCTATTTTGGTCTTATGATCAAATCAACGATTCCAATGATGTAGGGGGAGAAACATCAAGGGATATAATCAAAATATTCAAGGATCCCTACATCAGAGGAGGAGAATATTGTTTTCAAGGAACCCTTATCTCAAATGCTCTCAATGACCCTAAAACTCTAGGATCCCTTCCCACTCAATGATCCCAGTTATCTGACCCTTTGTGTGACCCTTTTTGGAAAATAATGCCAAAGGGGGAGAAATATCAAAGCTTCAATAGCTTTTATTCATACAGAAGGGGGAGATATTCAAATAGCTTTTATTCATACCAAAGGGGGAGATACAATGCTTCAGGAGGAAAGATAATCATGAAAAGAAGAAGTGTACATTTAACAAGGATAAAGGGGGAGAAATATCTAGGATCCCTTAACTCAGAAATACTTCTTCAGGAGAAGAGAGCGGAATAAATCTGGTTGAATTTAATTCTTATCTATTTTAGACCTTTCTCAGCCTTACCTACTCCCAATATCAGAATGCTAAGATTCGGGGAGAGGATGACCTACAATTTCACATCTAAGGGAGAAAGTTCTAAATGTTCTTGGAGACATATAAATCTTAAGGAACACTATCTTCTATATGTTCTCCACATCTTTGTACTATTGAGCTCTATTGCCTTTTGGATTGGTAGAATACTCCTGTGTTTCCTATCATTGTTTTCTCAAGTGTGTTTCTACTATAAGGATGCTCAAGAACTCAAGGTAAGTATATGCATCATATCTTTGATCAAGATAATCTCTTGCTTCTTGCACATATTGTTTGCAAGAGTGAAGTCTTGAACAAGGATACACCTCATTCACATATATTTGATGCATATAGCCAAGATACACATGACTCATCATATCCCTTCTACTATATGTGTGTCCATGCATTCCAAAGCAACTATCCTTTAAAGGATTGCACACATTTAGGGGGAGCAAGTTTTAGTCATGTGTCTCTCAAAGTATTCATTTTATCTATGCATATCTTTATTTTAAGCTTTGATTGTATGTTGTCATCAATTACTAAAAAGGGGGAGATTGAAAGCACAATATGCTCCTTTGGTGGTTTTGATAATTCAAGACAACATACATTGTCTTTTGGACAAATACTTTTATCTCGTGTATTTCAGATAAAGTCCACAGAGAAGGTTGGCAAAAGGATTGTGGAGAGACCCCTAGATGCAAGGAATTGGATTGGCAAAGCTTCAAGCAAGAGTACTCTACATTTTACTTTGTGAGAAATCACCTTGAGTCCATAGGAAAGCCAATACTATTGAAAGGGGGTAAGGTACTGTTGGTGAACAATATGCTCCACGTGCACAAGTGATAGTCACCAAAAACACCCACAAACTCTTCCACAAAAGTATGTCCAAGCCTATCATGAAAATCGGTGCTGCCAATATTTCCCACTCGGTCCCACCGATTCCCACCTCAGACAGACCCATGCCAAACCCTAGATCTTCGGTGCAACCGATTCTACTTCGGTGCCACCGAGTTCAGCTTGCCAACTTTCTGTTACCTCGATTCTTAAAATCGGAATTTCCGAGATTTTGGATCGGCGTCACCGAGTTGTGGAAACTGACCGTTGGTCACCTTATCGGTACTGCCGAGATCTTTGTATCGGTCTTACCGAGATTCAAAAGTTGCTACCTTTGGAGCAACTCGGTACCAACGAGTTTTATACTTTGGTGTCACCGAGTTGGTCACTTTAGGTGTAACGGTTGGATTTTTGGAGATGCCTATATATACCCCATCACCACCACCAACTCGCAGAGAAGCACTCAAAACAGATCCCCACTTGTCCCATCAGATTTTTTGAGAGAGAGCCACCTACTCATGTGTTGAGATCAAGCCATTCCACTCCATCCATATGAATCTTGATCTCTAGCCTCCCCAAATTTCTTTCCACCCAATCAATCTCTTCCACCAAAGCCAAATCTGTGAGAGAGTGATTGTGTGTTGAGGAGTCTATCATCTTCAAGCACAAGAGCAAGGAGTTCATCGACATTATCGAGCCTATTACCTTTTGGAGGGTGGTGCCTCCTAGATTGGTTAGGTGTCGCTTGGGAGCCTCCTACTTTGTGTTGTGGAGTGTACCAAGAAGTTTGTAAGGGCAAGGAGATCGCCTACTTCGTGAAGATCTGCCCATAGTGAGGCTAGTCCTTCGTGGACGGAAGCCGTTATGGAATAGTCAAGGTTGCTACTTTGTGGACCCTTATGGGTGGAGCCCTCCGTGGACTCTCACGACCGTTACCCTCCGTGGGTTGAAGACTCCATAAACGTGGATGTACGATAGTGCCACCTATCGGAACCACGGGAAAAATCCTTGCATCTCCAAATTGCGTTTGATCTTACTATCTCTACTCTCTCTTACATGTGCTTGTCTTACTTTCTGCTGGCATACTTGTTGACTAGCATGTGTAGGGTGCATTAGACTTGTTATAATTGCTAAAACTGCCCACCAATTAACTTGGGAAAAGGTTAGGTTTTTTATTACTGCAAGTAGTCTATTCACCCCCCCTCTAGACACACTTCTAGTGATCGTACAGAACTGGCACTGGGCATTGGATCAATATGTTAGTGCAATAAATCATATAAAATGTTGCCAAAAATATGTGAAAGATGTATAATATTGGCATGAAACAATCAAAAATTATAGATACGATGGAGACGTATCAGATACTTGTGACAAACTAAAAAGCAAATCAAGCAAAGACTCGTATAATACAAGATGCTCCAAGGAAAACTCATGATATGTGACGAATAAAAATATAGCTCCAAGTAAAATACCGATGGTCGTTAGAAGAAAGAGGGGATGCCACTCGGGGCATCCCCAAGCTTAGTTGCTTGTTTCTCTTTTGATATTAACTTGGGGTGCCATAGCATCCCCAAGATTAGGATCTTTTCACTCCTTATTCCTTCATCCATCGTGATCTCACCCAAAACTTGAAAACTTCAATCACACAAAACTTAACAAAACCTTCGTGAGATCTGTTAGTATAATAAAGCAAATCACCACTCTAAGTACTGTTGCAAACCCATTCATATTTTATTATTGCATTATATCTACTGTATTCTAATTTACCATGGCTTATACCCTCCAATACAAACCATAGATTCATCAAAATAAGCACACAACACAATGAAAACAAAATCTGTCAAAAACAGAATAGTCTGTAGTAATCTATACTCTAACCATAATTCTGTAACTCCAAAAATTCTGAAACATTCGTCAGTTCTGTGATTTTTGAACATTATGCTACTGGACGCAAAAGTTTCTGTTTTCCAACAATATCAAATCAACTATCACCCAACATGATCCTAAAGGCTTTACTTGGCAAAAACACTAATATTTTATTCATTGGGTTGCCTCCCAACAAGCTCTTTCTTTATAGCCATTAAGATAGGCTTGAGATTTCAATGATGCCCTCATGAAAGATAATAATAGCAACACAAAGAGAGCATCATGAAGCATATGGAAAACACACTTAAGTCTAACATACTTCCTATGCATAGGCATTTTATAAGCAAACAAATTATCAAGGCAAGCAAAACCTAGCATATGGAAGGAAGAAGAGAGAGAAAATAGCAATCTCAACATGAAGAGAGATAATTTAGTATCATGAAAATATCTACAACCATAATTTCCTCTCTCATAATAATTACATGTAGGATCATAATCAAATTCAACAATATAGTTATCATAAACAATACTCTACTCTTTATGATCAACAAGCATAAAGTTTGTATCATCTTCCAAAATAGTGGGATTATCATCAACTAAAGTTATGACCTATAGAAACCCACTTTTATCAAAAAAATCATAATATTGAACACTCTCCAAATATGTGGGATTCTTTTTACCTAAAGTTGACGCTCTCCCAAACTCACTTTCGATACTATTGCAAACATTATTATCAATAACATATTCAACATGAGGCTTAAATAAATTTTCAAGATCATAAGAAGCATTATCACCCCAATCAATATCATTGCAATAAATAGTGGACTTGACAAAATTATCATCCCCAAGCTTGTAGTTTTGCATATCATTAACATAATTGACATTAATAGAATTTATAGTAACATCATTGCAATCATGCTTTTCAATCAAGGAGCTATCATGAACCACCTTATAAATTTTTTCTCTCAACACTTCATCCAAATTTTCAGATTCATGATTTTCAAACAAAACGTCATAGAGATAATCAAGTGCACTCAACTCACTAGCAATTGGTTCATCATAATTTGGTCTTTTGAAAAGATTAGCAAGTGGATGAGGATCCATATCAATAGATTTTTAGCAAGCGAAGATGCAAGCAAATAGAAGGCACATGGCAACACAAGCAAAGAAAAAGAGATCCGGCGAGAAAAAGGTGAACGAGAAAGAAGGCTAATAAAACGGCAATTTTTTTGAAGTGGGGGATATGAAATCGAGAGGCAAATGGCAAATAATGTAAATTGCAAGGAGATGATATTTGTGATTAGGAACCTGATAGACGTTGATGATGTCTCCCTAGCAACGGCGCCAGAAATTCCTTTGATGTGGCTTGAGACTACATCGGTATTTCCCCAAAGAGGAAGGTATGATGCAGAATAGCTATGGTAAGTATTTCCCCTGGTTATGAAACCAAGGTTATTGAACCAGTAGGATGTTGGGGCACGGATGCTCGCGATCACCTATGGGACCAGAGGCCCCTTGTGGATCGGCAGGGGGGTCACGTTGCACGAAGAGCGGAGAGCATGAGACAGCGTGACGATCAGGACACAAGCATTTTACCCAGGTTCGGGCCGCTGCTAATCGTAAAACCCTACTCCTACTTTTGGTGGATTTAAGTGGAAGAACACAAGTGGTGCCTCGCGCTCTATCCCGGCAAGGGTTGCCTTCGGGGAAATAGCTGCTAGGTGAGGACAAATGTTCGGGGGTGCGAATCCTGAGCTAGGTAGCCTTGAGCCTCCTTTTATAGTGCAAGGGGTTACCACAATGGCAAAACAGTCATTATCTATCGATTAGATAGCTTAACAGAGCTATCATACCTAACTCTGGCATTTAGGACAAAATACCATGTTTACCAGCCTAGGTGGCGCTCGGGGGTGCATCCCGGGCAAGCTCTTGCCACCGCTTGGCCGGTCGTTTCTTATGGTCTTGACACACTGAAGGGCGGGTGTCAACTGGGCGTAACTTGTCTTCTGGTGCGTCGCCACGTGCTTAACGAGAGCTGATTAGCCGCTTGAGGGCTCGACACCGCATTGATAAGTGACTGACGTAGCGATGCGGTGGAGCGGTGGCTGGTTAGCTCGCGCCTGCCGGGGAATGGCTTGCCGGGTCTTTAGAAAGGCTTGCATGTCTTGGTCCCCCTGTATTAGTGCACCGACAGGAGCCCCCGGGTCTGGCCCACACGAGCTCGCCAAGTGCCGTTGGGTCAGGCCCAAAATCTATGAATAGGCGCATAATGGGAGGGAGTAACTGCCAATTTATTGGTCAGCACTGACCCACCACTTCAGGCCGTTTTCGCCACGCGCGCCGCATGCATACCGGGGAGTTAGCGACGGGCGCGCGTGACTTAAAGTCCTGATCATGGTAGAAACCGCAGCGCCATGGATTGGAGTAATGGGGCGGTTACCTATTCGCCCGTGATCGTGGGCGATGGAATTGGTGGAGATGGGGGGCGACCCATGGAGTGGAGGAGAGCCAGCCCCCGCGCCCTTCCCTATAAATTGGGGGTCGCGAGGGGCGATGCTCATCTATACTCTCCTCCTCCTTGAGTTCGAATCCACAGAGCTTTGCCTTCTGCTTCCTTGTCTTGAGCTACGCTCGCCGCTAGCATGCCTAGGGGACGACGGCGTCCTCCAGCTTCCGCCTCAACGGCGAGGGGTTCCCGTCGGGATCATGCCATCGCTTCAGCCATGGAGGTGGAGGGAGGCTCAAGTGCGCGCGGTGGAGGAGCTGGAAGGGGCTAAAGTCGACGTGGGGCCCGCGGTCGGGGAAGACGGAGCGCCGCTTCTCTTCCTCCTCCGCCATCAGACCCACCCCTTGAGGAGGCCCACGCCGAGGGATTGGCGCTAGAGTTCGTCATAAAGCTGCGTAGTCCTCCCCGAAGCCGCCTGCGCCATGCCCACCCTTTCGCCAAGGTGATGGAGGTTGATAAGCCACACGCCCTGTGGCTGCGGGCGCATGGTTGCTGCAATGGTGCTGTGCGGGTGGATGTCGACTACCCGGAGCACCACGTCATGCTTCTTTGGCACGGGTGGAAATCCTTTGCACGTGCCCACAATCTCATGGGTGGGCACGTCCTTCACTTCAAGCTGATGGAGGCCAACCTGCTCTCCGTCAAGATTTATGGGCGTTCGGGCGCCCATATTGGCTGCTGCGTGGAGAGCTCGAGCGATGTCGAAAGCTCCTCCTCGAGCGATAGCGACGAGGAGGATAGTGTCGGTGAAGACGACGACGAGGAGTCCCAGGCCATCAAGTCAGAGTACGACGACCTGGGCTCCAGCTGATCGTCGGCCGCACCATCACCGTCATCGCGATCCTCCTCCTCCTCTCGGTAGAGGGATTTGCTGGGGGTTCTCGACTCGGGCGCTGCCTCTTCTTCTCAGGTGGACCCCGGCAGGCTCCTGGGCTTCGGCTTCATCCTTCTTGCCGGTGGTCTTGCCGAGCCGTCCCCCGACAGTCTTGATGGGGTCAGGCTAGGTTTCTGCTAGGGTCCTCTCTCCGCTTTTTTCTTTTTGTAATCTGCCCCTAGGGGAGAAAGCCAAATAAAGAGTTACTAAAAAGAGGCGCCCTCTTATGTAATTTTTATCCCATTTGTATCGGAAATGAATGAGAAATAGTGTTGTCTTTCTTTCGCAAGTAATATCCCTTTCCTTTCCTTATTTATACTGCATCAGTATGTTTTGTCTTTGCTGCACGGAGCTACTTGCCGGGTCATCATCCAAACCACGAGTGCCAAAGAGGGGAAACAAGCCCCCGGCAACAGGTGGGCGTTGTTCCCCGGCAAAGCTCCTTGTTGGTATCGGCGCTGCCACCCCTATAAGCAAGGACAGGGGGACGGCTCGTCCCGACAAGGGTTTTCACCACGTGGATGACTCGACAACCCGCAGTAAGGAAGATACTAAAGGTTTCCTTGAGAAATTGAGATGTACTGAACTGGAGATATGTGATATACTTATCTTTTCCAAGCAATATCTCCTTTTTGAGTGTGATGGGCCCCCATCCTTGTTCCTTTGTTTCCCTTCCCTATTCTCTCGATGGTAAAACATGTAGGGTGAGAACAGTAACAAAGATTACGGTTTCATCAAGTATTCTAGCAAATCTTTAAAACTTAAAAGCGATGACATTGCAGTCATAAAAAGATGTATAATGAGCATGTAAGGACGATGATATGATGCAATGCCTAGCTTTATTATTGTTGCACAGGGTCTGCGCCTGGCTTTGTACAAAGGGTTACATGCAATATCGGCATGGCTTGTACAAAAGGTGGCTACCGGGATGACTGAGCCCGGCAGCCGCGCCTTACGGGTAGAACTTACGAAGATGCTCAATGTTCCATGAGTTCTGCACCTTAGTGTCATCTTCGGTCTCCAAACAGACTGCGCCAGGTCTGGTGACTCGTACTACCCGATAAGCGCCTTCCCACTTCGGCGTCAACTTGTTTGCACCCTTGGCGGACTGAACACGCCTAAGGACAAGGTCGCCTTCCTCAAGGCTCCGAGCATGGCCCCTGCAGCTATGGTAGCGACGCAGGGCTTGCTGGTAGCGTGCAACACGTACCGCAGCCCGGAGACGGTCTTCCTCGAGGAGCATGGCATCGTCATGTCGTAGCTGTTGTTGCTCTACTTCATCGTAGGCAAGCACTTGAGGTGACCCGTATATGAGTTCTGTGGGGAGTACTGCTTCCACCCCGTACACCAGGGAGAAGGGCGTCTGGCCGGTAGCTCGATTTGGTGTCGTCCTGAGGGACCAAAGAACCACCGGCAGCTCATCTATCCAATGCATGCCGCTCTTCCGCAGCTTATCGAAAGTTCTCGCCTTGTGCCCTCGCAGCACTTCAGCATTCATCCTCTCGACTTGCCCGTTGCTTCTCGGGTGAGCAACAGAGGCGAAGGAGACCTTGCTTCCAAGGCTTTGGATGTATTGCATGAAGGCGCGGCTCATGAACTAGGTGCCGTTGTCAGTGATCACTCTGTTAGGCACTCCAAAGCGGCACACCAGTCCTTTCATGAACTTGATAGCTGACTGCGCGGTCACCTTTCTCACTGGTTCCACCTCAGGCCACTTTGTGAACTTGTCGGTTGCCACGAACAAGAACTCAAAGCCCCCGGCAGCACGGGGGAAGGGGCCCAAGATATCGAGCCCCCAGACCAAGAATGGCCAGGATAGAGGGATTGTCTGCAGGGCTTGTGCTGGTTGATGGATGTTCTTGGAATGGAACTGGCAGGCTTCACACTTGGTGACGAGTTCAGTAGCGTCCTGGAGGGCAGTGGGCCAACAGAAACCCTATCAGAAAGCTTTCCCGGCAAGGGCCCTTGATCCAATGTGGGAACCACATACTCCTCCATGAATCTCTGCCAACAGCTTCAATCCATCCTCCCGGCAAATACACCTTAATTTCACACCGTTCGGTCGTCTTCTGTACAGGGTGTCATCGACAAACTGGTACATACTAGACCGACGGGCTACTCTTTTGGCTTCCTCTTGCTCTTCGGGGAGTTCTCCTGTCTGAAGGAAATGGACTATGTGTTGTGCCCAGGTTGGAGCCTGCGGCTCAACAACAAAGACTAAAGGCATCTCCACGTCTCCGAGAGCGCTTGCCTCGACCGCGAGAACCTGAGGTCCTGCGGGAGGGAGCTGCTCGTCAACCGGAACGGGGTTTTCTCCGGCAGCCTCTCTACCAGCGGCTACGGGAAGCTCTGCCGAGAAATGCTTGTCGGAGTTCAGCTTCCTTCTCTTCTTGGACATCGCTGATGGGGATACTGATGGTTGAGTGAGGAGGAGAACAAAAGTCCTTGGTTCCACAGGAAGTTTCTGTGCAGCGCACTTTGATAGATGGTCGGCAATGCAGCTTTCTGCTCGTGGCACATGCTCTGTTTGCAGTCCATCAAAATGCTCCTCCAATTTCCTCACTTCTTCTACGTATGCTTCCATCAGCGGGCTCTGGTAATCCTTGTTACTTGCTTCACCACAAGATGAGAATCTCCTCGGACGATCAGCCTTTTTATCCCCAACTCTACCGCGATTCTGAGTTCGGCAAGGAGCCCCTCATACTCAGCGGTATTGTTGGTGGCTTCCTCCCCGGGAAAGTGCATTTGGATGACGTACTTGAGGTGCTCTCTGGTGGGGGCGATGAGGAGCACACCTGCTCCAGCGCCCTGGAGTGAGAAAGCACCGTCAAAGTACATGATCCAATCCTTGGGTGCTTCTTTGCCGGGGGGATTGTCTCCGGAGCTTCATCATCTGGCGTGGGTGTCCATTGTGCAATAAACTCCGCCAACGCCCTGCTCTGAATGGTGGAAGTGCTCTCATACTCCAATCTGAAACTTGACAATTCTAATGCCCACTCAACTATCCTGCCAGTGGCTTCGGGGTTCCTCAATATGCGTTGCAACGGGAAACGGGTGACAACCGTTATCTCATGGGCTTGGAAGTAGTGGCGCAGCTTCCTTGAGGCCATGATGAGGCTGAAGATCAGCTTTTCTACCCCAGAGTATCTTGACCTAGCTCCCTGTAGCAGGGAACTGACAAAATACACGTGCTGCTGCACCATTTTCTTCTTTGCCACCTCCTTGGATCCACTGTCGATAACTTGCTGAAGTCCCCCTTGCTCTGCATTGAGTGTTGCCGCGAATGTTTCTTTCTCGTTCCCGGTAACATCAGCAGCGGCTGCTGAATCTGCATCCACTTCCCGCTGCGCCACCAGCGCTGCACTAACCACTTGATTCGTTGCTGCCAAATACAGTAGCAACGGCTCTTGCTGTTTAGGAGCGACCAAGGTGGGAGCATAGGATCGGTAACTCTTCAGATCATGCAGCGCTGCATCTGTTTCCGGGGTCCACTTCATCGGGTCGGCCTTCTTCAAGATTTTTAAGAACGGCAAGGCGCGCTCAGCAGACTTGGAGATGAACCTACTCAACGCGGCAACACATCCGGCCAAGCGTCTGATATCCTTGATAGTCTTGGGTGCCTGTATCTCCTCAATCGCCTTGATCTTGTCGGGATTGGCTTCTATTCCTCGCTGAGATACAAAGAACCCAAGCAGCTTGCCGGATGGGACACCGAACACGCACTTTTTAGGGTTGAGCTTTAGGTTGATCTTGCGCAAGTTTGCAAAAGTTCCTTCCAGATCTTGTATGAGAGTGGCTTCATCCTTGGTTTTGACCACGATGTCATCCATGTAGGCTTCCACATTTCTGTGCAGCTGAGGTCCAAAACCAATCTAAACAGCCCTGGCGAAGGTTAAACCAGCACTCTTTAACCCGAAGGGCATACACACGAAACAGTACGTGCCACAGGGGGTTATGAATGTGGTCTTCTCCTCATCTTCTTTAGTCATAAATATCTGGTGGTATCCGGAGTAGGCATCCAAAAATGAGAGCAAGTCACATCCGGAGGGAATCAACAATCTGATCTATGCGTGGCAAGGGGAAAGGGTCCTTCGGGCAAGCTTTGTTCAAGTCAGTGAAGTCTATGCAAAACCTCCATTTCCCATTTGCCTTACGCACCACCACCGGGTTTGCCAGCCAAGTTGGATGCAGCACCCCTCTGACCAAACCAGCTGCTTCAAGCTTCCTGATTTCCTCCGCAATGAACTGCTGCCGCTCCAGGGCTTGCTTCCTAACCTTTTGCTTGACGGGCCGGGCATGAGGACAGACAACAAGGTGGTGCTCAATTACCACCCTGGGAACACCGGGGATGTCAGATGGTTGCCACGCAAACACATCGACATTCTCCCGCAGGAAGGTAACGAGCGCGCTTTCCTATTTGTCGGTAAGGGTAGCATTGATGGTGAACGTACCACCAGTGCCGTCCAGCCTTGCCAGGATTTTCTTTGTCTCAGGATAGGTGACCCTGGTCTTCTTGCTAGTGGAACTCCCCGGCAGGTCATCGTCGGGTGCAGCGCACTCCGAAGAGGCGCGCTTCCCGGAGTCTTTGCCGGTGTTCCTGCTAGTTTTCTTCAATTTCTCTATGTCCTTGGCGGGAGCTGGGGTTTCTTTGTCTTTAGCTGCCACCGCATCATGGTACATCTGGTCCACGCAGATAACTACGTTCTTCTTGTCGGATGGGATGGAAATGACCCCAATGGGCCCTGGCATCACCAAGGTTTTGTTGCCATAGTGGGATGCCGCCATGAACTTTGCCAGAGCTGGGCGGCCAAGGATTCCGTTGTAGGGTAGCGGGATCACGGCGACGTCAAACACTATCCACTCTGTCCGGAAGTTCAGTTCTTCGCCAAACGTCACCGACAGAGTGATCTTTCCCTTGGGACGGCTCCTGCCGGGGTTGATTCCTTGGAATGTACCCGTGGCTTTGAGCTCTTCATTAAGGATCTACAGTTTCTCAGCCACTTTAGGGGAGATTAAGTTTAATCCTGCCCCGCCGTCAACTAACATCTTGGAAACCTTAAGGTTGCGGATTGTCGGAGAAACCAGCAATGGCAAACATCCGACCATAGTGGTACGGTCAGGATGATCCTCTTCATCGAAGATGATAGGCGTGCGGGACCATATGAGTGGCTTCCTAGATTCTGCAGTTGGTTCCACAGCATTGACCTCGCGTGCCCACTGCTTGAGCTGGCGATGAGAGGAATGCAAGGATGCACCCGCGTCAACGCTTCGGTTGCTTTCTGAAACTCCCCATCGCTGGAATCCTCATCATCATCCTCATCCTCACTCATATCGTCTGTTTCCTTCTTCTCTCGGCCTCTGGCGGGTTTTTCCTTTTGCTGTGGGGTTTTGCCGTGGTGACATCCTCTACCGCCACGGCCTTTCCCGGCAGCGCCGTCCTGGCCTTTTTCCTTGTCACGCTTCTCGTACTCGGCCCTCTGCTTCTCAACAAGCTGCTCGACCTGTCGGCATTCCTGGAGATCATGGCCCTTGGTGCAGTGAATTTATCAATACGGCTTGTCAGACTTCCCGGTCTTCTCAGCGGCAGCAGCCTCCCGGCAATCAGAGCACGAGGCAGCTCCCTTGCTGGGGGTTTCGGCTTTCGCCTTTTTGCTTGCACTAAGGTCTCTGGATCTCTCGACAGCCAATACCGCCTTTCCCTTACGCTTCTTGTTGCGCTTCCTGCTTCTTCCCTTCGGGTCAGGGGCGTCTTCGTCATCATCAGAATCCACTTCGACGCTCGCCTCCTCCTCAGGGAGTTGCCTTCCTTCTTCAGTTCGAGCACATTTATCTGCCAAGGTGTAAAGCTCATTGACAGTCTTGGGGAGCTTGACATTCATCTTGGCCCGCATCCTCCTGTTGCACACGTTCGAGTGGAACGCGGCAATCACCGCTGCAGGATGGATCTCTGGGATGTTGCCGTGCACTCGGCTGAATCTCTGGATGTACTTCCTCAGGGTTTCTCCCTCCTTTTGTGGGAGGACTTGAAAATCGCTGGGCTGGCCTGGTTCTTGATGACCACCAGTGAAGGCGCCAACGAACTCGTTGCATAGATCAACCCAAGACGAAATTGAATTCTCTAGCAGATGCATCAGCCACGATCTCACGTTTGGCTTAAGTGCCAAAGGGAAATAGTTGGCGAGCACCTTTTCATCTCTTCCTCCGGCAGCTTGAATAGCTATCATGTATATGCCCAAGAACTCTGCTGGGTTCAGCTTCCCGTCGTACTTCTGAGGCAGCTCAGGTTTGAAAGCTCGGGTCGACGGCCAGCGGACCCGTCGCAGCTCGCCAGTGAAGGCAGGGCAACCAACCTAGTAAGGAAGGTACCCGCCAGCACTGGGCGCGGGGTCGCCGACGGCTGGACCGTTGCGCCTATCGGATTGACGGTGTGCTTCCCGGCGTCGCTCGATGGTGATGCGCGCGTCTTCTTTTCGCCGGTCTTCAAGGATGCGCCGTTGATCCCGGTGGTCACGCGGGCCAGACGAGACTATGGACGCCTCGTCATGCTCATCAGCATGCGAAGCTTGCTGCGTCTGCCTCTGGGCCTGTTGTAGCAGAGGGGATTGCACCGTTGGGGTGGCCCCTTCGACGCGCTCGTCGCCCCGGGCTGCTGCTGTTGTTCACGTACGTCGCGATGGCTCTGCATGCTGGGGCTTGTTGGCTTCGATGAAAGAAATCAAACTCTGAATGGTGGCTCTCCATTCATCCATCTTATCAGCCGTTGGCATGAAGTTGAGCAGCATCTGGACTCGCGTCATGGCTTCCTCTGCCGTGCTCAGCATGGCGAAATAGGCGGATCGTGACGTCGCTTGACTCCTGGTAGGACCAAGAGAAGCGCTGCCGCGTTCTTCATGCCGTGCGCCACTCGCTGGGGCTGCCTGGCGTGCAGGGGGGCGATCCTACGGAGCTGCGGCTCCGCTCGGCGCTCCGTCTCGTTCCACACGAGGTGCACGCCCAGTAGTCTTGCCAGCGGCGGGTGCGGACGGAGGGTCACGACTCGCACCGGACCGGGCGTCGCCGAGACGGTCGTGGCCGTCCGCGCGAGGGGGAGGTGATAAACGGTTGTTTCCCTTGCCCGTGGCGTCCGGGCCAAGCTCGCCAAGTTGTTGTTGTTGTTGTCGCTCCCTTCTGGCGCCTCCTGTTCCATCCCTCGCTGTGAAAGACGGTGCGGGGGCACCACCTGCGCCGGCCGCGTCGTCTACGGCACCCGTCTCACCCGCAGCTGCCGCGGTGTCGACGGCGCCGGCGGCCTCGTGTGAAGGAGCCTTTGAACTGGAGGGATGCGTAGCCGCACCAGATTTCATCTTGGGAGCCATTGTTGAAGAAGATGATGATGAAGGTCGATTCGCTGTTCACGAACTCGAGTTCGCACAAATGATGCACGCCCCCTACCTGGCGCGCCAAAGATGTCGGGGCACAGATGCTCGCGATCACCTATGGAACCAGAGCCCCTTGTGGTTCGGCAGGGGGGGTCACGTTGCACGAAGAGCGGAGAGTATGAGAAGGCATGACGATCAGGACACAAGCATTTTACCTAGGTTCGGGCCGCTACTAAGCGTAAAACCCTACTCCTACTTTTGGTGGATTTAAGTGGAAGAACATAAGTGGTGCCTCGCGCTCTATCCCGGCAAGGGTTGCCTTCGGGGAAAGAGCTACTAGGTGAGGACAAATGTTCGGGATTGCGAATCCTGAGCTAGGTAGCCTTGGGCCTCCTTTTATAGTGCAAGGGGTTACCGCAATGGCAAAACAGTCATTATCTATCGATTAGATAGCTTAGCGGAGCTATCATACCTAACTCTGGCATTTAGGACAAAATACCATTATTACCAGCCTAGGTGGCGCTCGGGGGTGCATCCCCGGCAAGCTCTTGCCACCGCTTGGCCGGTCGTTGCTTATGGTCTTAACACGCTGCAGGGCGGGTGTCAACTGGGCGTAACTTGTCTTCTAGTGCGTCGCCACGTGCTTAGTGAGAGCTGATTAGCCGCTTGAGGGCTCGACACCGCATTGATAAGTGACTGACGTAGCGATGCGGTGGAGCGGTGGCTGGTTAGCTCGCACCTGTCGGGGAATGGCTTGCCGGGTCTTCAGAAAGGCTTGCATGTCTTGGTCCCCAGCAAGCACCGGGGACGTGCTTGGCACGCTGAAATCCAGGCTTGGGCTGCCGCGTGGGACTTGTTGGAGTTTGGTCTTGATCACTCGCTGGGATTGAACGAACGTTGAAGGGCTCAGCTACTACCGCCTGTGCATAAGTCAGGGGCACTAGGTACCCCTGTATTAGTGCACCGACATAGGAGAACCACGCAACACTATGTAAACAGTACCTACACACAAATAACAAATACTTGCAACTCGACGCGTAAGAGAGGTTCTCAATCTCTCCACGGTAAAAAGATACATTGGTTTCTATTAGATTGGATAAATAGATCGCACAAGAACACAAAATAAAAGATGCAAATAAAAAGTGCAGCAAGGTATTTTTGGGTTTTTGGAATAATAGATCTGAAAACAAATGCAGAAAAAGATAGATCGGAAAGCAATATATTAAAAGAATAGACCCGGGGGCCGTAGATTTCACTAGTGGCTTCTCTCAAGAAAATAGTACATGGTGGGTAAACAAATTACTGTTGGGCAATTGATAGAAGATCAGATAATCATGACCATATCCAAGGCAATGATAAATATATTGGCATCACGTCCAAGATTAGTAGACCGAAACGATTCTGCACTACTACTATTACTCCACACATCGACCTCTATCCAGCATGCATCTAGTGTATTAAGTTCATGGAGAAATGGAGTAATGCAATAAGAATGATGACATGATGTAGACAAGATCTATTCATGTAGGAATAGACCCCATCTTGTTATCCTTAATATCAATGATACATGTGTGCCTCGCTGCCCCTTTTGTCACTGGGATAGAACACCGCAAGATCGAACCCATCACAAAGCACCTCTTCCCATGGCAAGAAAAATCGATCTAGTTGGCCTAACTAAACCAATGATTCGAAGAAGAAATGCGAGGCTATAAATAATCATGCATATAAGAGATCAAAGAAGACTCAAATAATATTCATAGATAGAAACTGATCATGAACTCAAACTTCATCGGATCCCAACAAACACACTGTCGGTGTCAAAACCGGCGGATCTCGGGTAGGGGGTCCCGAGCTGTGAGTCTAGGATCGATGGTAAGAAGGGACGAAGGAGACGACATTTACCCAGGTTCGGGCCCTCCTATGGAGGTAAAACCCTACGTCCTGCTCGATTATATTGATGGTATGAAGGTTACAGAGTCGATCTACCTCGAGATCAGATAGCTAAAACCCTAGATGAGTTTCTCTGTCCTACAATCTAAAACCCTCCCGGTTTATATAGACATCGGGGGGTACCTAGGGTTTACACATGACAGGTCTCCTGTCGGGGATGGAGATGTCGATTCCCTCATCTTGACTTGGAGTGCACGACGCGCCTTTGGGACTTCCTTCTAGAACACAGGGTCTCGATGTATCCGGCCCTTCCTGCGACAGTCCGAGTGCGGCCCACCAAGCCGGCCTATTGAGAGACAGGCCAGCGGCCTGAGGACCCCTTAGTCCAGGACTCCCTCAGTAGCCCCCGAACTAGCCCCCAACGCCAAGGGTCTCAGCTCTGGCAGCTCCACGTGATCAGAGTCTTCGGCTTACGGGGTGAGTTCTTCTTCCCATTAATGATCGGCTGATACTTGTCCGGTTTCCGATCACACGATAGTCCGGACACCATGAGTTGTTCAGTCCCGAAGGCCAAACGTCAAAGTGTAAACAGTGTTTTTCTGACAACCTTTCTGACGAAGGGTCGTGGCCTACCACGACCGCTGAATCAGTTATAAAAACTCGATTCGCGGTTCGAGGCCGTTTTTACATTGGCACGATTCATCAATGCATAGATCGTGCTCCGTTTCACACGGGATATGATTACCATCTCAAGTTTCTTTATGGGTGTATAACGGTACGCACGTCTTGGGAAGCGGAGAGATTTGTGGCACAGTAAAGGGAGGCTAATTGGTGTTACGCCTCATAAAAAGGGTAAAAACCCCAAGGCTTATTCACGCTTCCCATTCGCATCCTCTGCTTTCCCAATTTTCCCAAGCTCCGAGAGCCCAGATCCAGTTCTTCCTCAACTTCCCCTCCGAGCTTAGCCATGGCGGGTTCGGGCTCTATGGGCAAGTGGGAGGCCTCCACGATCACCGACAAGGACATCAGGGACTTAAAGCTCGCTGGCTACCTCCCCGCCAACATCTTCCACCGCGCTCCAGAGACGAACCAGGTGGTGCCCACCCCCAAGCCAGGCGAGAGGGTGGTGTTCGTCCCCCATTTCATCTGGGGACTGAGCTTCCCACTCCACCCCTTCGTCAGGGGCCTCGTGTTCTTCTACGGGTTGGACTTCCATGACCTCCCCCCGAACTCCTTCATGCATATTTCGGCATTCATTATTATCTGCGAAGCCTTCCTGCGGGTCGAACCGCACTTCGGCCTGTGGCTCAAGGTCTTCAACGTCAAGCCGAAGACCGTCGCGGGCGAGCACGCAGACTGCGGAGGGGCGGTAATCAGCAAGCTCCCCCGCGTCGAGTGGCCGACTGGCACCTTCATCGACACAATCAAGATCTGGCAGAAAGAATGGTTCTACATCACCGAACCAAGGGATGAGAGCTGGGCGGCACCTGCCGAGTTCAGATCCAGACCACCTACGAGATTGACCTCGTGGCTCAGGAAGGGCCTCGACTGGGGGTCGGATGCAGAGTTGAAATTGCTGCAGAAGCGCATTACCTTGATGGTCAAGGCCAAAGTCGAGCTGGTCAATGCGGTCCAGGTCATGCTCCACCGCCGTATTCTTCCCTGCCAGCGCTGGGCCTCCCCAATGTGGGCTTATCAGCTTGAGGACGAGCCTACCGTCCGCCAACTCTTCCGCACTACCTCCGAGAAGTTGTGGAAGGCATTATTCAAGCCCCGGAAGAGCTGGCCGGCCAAGGAGGAGGATTCTGGCCTGAGCGCCGATAACCCACCTACCCAGGTACGGTATAATTTTAATCCACTGACTCTGTTTCTTTGACAAAAGGACTGAACGGCTTCCCCTTCATTTTTGCAGAAATGGTTGAGCAAAGTCACGGGAATTAACTGCCCACCACCACAGCCCGAAGACCCCAGGTCGGAGTTGTCGACGGAGATGCTCGTCATGGCGCCGTACACGGCGCCAGAGAAGAAGGAGAAGAAGAAGAAGGCCAGAGAAGGTCTCCGCATCAGGGACCAACCGGACACTATGTCCTAGGAGACCCATGCCTCCTCTAACCATGAGGAAGAGCATGAGGATGGGGGGAAGGTGATTCCCACCTTACAAGAAAGAGGGCGACGTCGCCGGACGACACGGAGGACGTACCTGCTCCAGCCCCGAAGAGGGCGTGTCGGCCGAGGTTGATCCTGGCCGACGATAGCTCGGACTCTGATGCTGAGTCCGAGGACTTTGTGAAGGTTCCCCAAAGGAACCTAAGGGTCAAGCCCCCAGCTCAAAGGTATGAATCCGAAGACTCCCTGGGTCATTTATGCAAAGTTCTTATTGTTTTAAATGTAAGAACGCCTTTTGATCTGCAGCCCACCGCGCGTTCTCCCCACCGACCAAATATCGGATGGGCAGTCTCCACCCGCCGAGCTGGCGGAGAGTGGGACTGCGTCCCACCCCACACCTGCAGAGTCCGCGAAGGATGCCGTGGAGGTGTCATCCCGCTAGGCTCCTTTGGAGCCGAACACAGGCGGTGGGGTGATGACGTCATGGCCGAGGTTAATGCCTCGACCACCGAAGACCAGGGGGAGGAGCCCTTCCTGGCCGCTAAGGAGGAAGGAAAGAGGAATGTCCAGTCCCCTCCGAGGTCATCTCCGGAGCGCACTGTGCCTCCGGAGCTACCGGCTCAATCCCCGGTCAGAGATCGGGCTAGCCGGCCATCACCAGTGCCACCGATGACTTGGTCGCCGGCCATGGAGGAGGCTCTATCAAGCACCTCCATCTCCGAGGATCACCGCACTTTTATGGGTGCGGTTCTGCAAGGAATTTAGTCCATCGATAGTGGACTGAAAGAAGCCTTCAATAGTCTCTTGACGGGCTTCAAGGTGAGTCACGTAATACCCTTTTCCCGAACAATTTTAATTTTATTAAGTTTATGCTATCTTTATATATGTAGTAGCCCCCGAGCCCCGGGTGGGTTTGCAAAAACGCACCCGGGGGTCAAATACTCAGGAGTGACCAACGATGCACAAGGCACCATTAGTCCCGCAATGTTCTAAAAGCCCTTAAGAGGACCAAAAATAGGGTCATATCCTTGATAGTTCGGGGGTTTGAACGCACATAAACAGATATGTATTGTTTATTTTTTGTAGGCCTCATCATCGGCGGTGGCCCTTAATGCCGCTGAGCTTACAGAGCTAAATCGGAAGTTCAAGATCTCCGAGGAGGAGCTTGATAGCCTAAACAAGAGGTTCGACGAGGCACAGGGTAAGCCGAATTGTAACATCCGGGCTGTCTATTGTTAATGATCCGCACTGGTAACCCAGTGTAATTATTTATTTATTGCTTCCACAGCTTCAGCTGCGGAGGTCGAAAAACTCAAGGCCGAGCTCAAAAAGATGAAGCAAGAGGCCGCGGATGGGAAGGCGGCCGCCGAACAAGCAGCAGCCGCACTCTCCACTTTGAAAGCTGTTAGTGCTAAGCATGAGGCCCGGGTGGGGGAGGTGCAGCAGGAGCTCAAGGATGCCAGCACGAAGTGCGAGGCCCTTGAGCAGAAAGGCAAAGAGCAAGCCACCGAGCTGTCTACGCTGAAATCCGAGCTCCAAAAGGAGCGGGTAGACAGGCGGTTCTTTGAAGAACAGATCCGCCAAGTCAAAACTGTCACAGATGGTAAGCCGTATATACTACAGTGTGCCTTTGGTGATAGCATGTTCGCATTGCTCACCCAGGTGTGGCGTTCCTCAGGCGCCTGTTCGGACCTCCAAAAGAGTGCGGCAGATGCCAACAAGTTCTATGCTTCGAGGGATGAGGACGATGAGGCTCGGCTATTCTGGGTGTGATAACCCACAAGTATAGGGGATCGCAATAGTTTTCGAGGGTAGAGTATTCAACCCAAATTTATTGATTCGACACAAGGGGAGCCAAAGAATATTCTCGAGTATTAGGAGCTGAGTTGTCAATTCAACCACAACTGAAAGACTTAATATCTGTAGCAACGTATTCAGTAGCAAAGTAGTATGGAAGTAACGATAACGATGGCAAAGTGACAGTAGCAGTTTTGTAGTGATTGTAACAGTATCAACGGAAAAGTAACTTAGCAAAGATCAATATATGAAAAGCTCGTAGGCAATGGATCAGTGATGGATAATTATGTCGGATGGCATTCATCATGCAACAGTTATAACATAGGGTGATATAGAACTAGCTCCAATTCATCAATGTAATGTAGGCATGTATTCCATATATAGTCATACGTGCTTATGGAAAAGAACTTGCATGACATCTTTTGTCCTACCCTCCCGTGGCAGCAAGGTCCTAATGGAAACTAAGGGATATTAAGGCCTCCTTTTAATAGAGAACCAGACCAAAGCATTAGCACTTAGTGAATACATGAACTCCTCAAACTACGGTAATCACCGGAAAGAATCCCAGTTATTGTCACCCTGGGGGATGCGGATCATAACTCGTAATAGGTGTCTACAACTTGCAAGATAGGATCAAGAACACACATATATTGATGGAAACATAATAGGTTCAGATCTGAAATCATGGCACTCGGGCCCTAGTGACAAGCATTAAGCATAGCAAAGTCATAGCAACATCAATCTCAGAACATAGTGGATACTAGGGATCAAACCCTAACAAAACTAACTCGATTACATGGTAAATCTCATCCAACCCATCACCGTCCAGCAAGCCTATGATGTAATTACTCACGAACGGCGGAGAGCATCATGAAATTGGTGATGAAGGATGGTTGGTGATGACGACGGCGTCGATTTCCCCTCTCCGGAGCCCAAATCAGGCTCCAGATTTGCCCTCCCGAGGAAGAACAGGAGGTGGCGGCAGCTCCGTATCGTAAAACGCGATGAACTCTTCTCTCTGATTTTTTTCTCCCCGAATAGGAATATATAGAAGTGGAAACGAGGTCGGAGGAGCTTCAGGGGCCCCACAAGACAGGGGGCGCGCCCTAGGGGGGCCACGCCCCCCTGGCTTGTGGCCAGGTGGTGGCCCCTCTCCGGTTGATTCTTTCGCTAGTAGTTTTTATTAATTCCAAAAATATTCTCCGTAAATTTTTAGGTCAATCCGAGAACTTTTATTTCTGCCCAAAAATAACACCAAGGCAATTCTGCTGAAAACAGCGTCAGTCCGGGTTAGTTCCATTCAAATCATGCAAATTAGAGTCCAAAACAAGGGCAAAAGAGTTTGGAAAAGTAGATACGTTGGAGACGTATCAGGGCGCAGTTTGAAGCCCCCGGGCGCTCTCCTCTTTCGATCGAGCAGATGAAGCAACTTATGGAGCTGCACAGGATGGCGGAGCCGGCCATGAAGGATCTCTGCATCCGGCTGTGGCCTGAAGAGCCAGTGCCGGGCAGCTACTTCGGCTTGGTGCAAAAACTTTGCGATGCTGCGTCTCGAGTTGATGCGCTAAAGCGTTCCACGTGCATCGAGGGAGCTCGGATGGCCTTTGCCAGGACCATGATGCACTGGCTGAAGCTCAACCCGACCGAGATGGCCACCGCACCTCCGCCCCCTGGAAAGGAGTATAGGCTCCCCAAGCGATACTTCTCCGCAGTGATGGAGGGTGCTCGGGCAATAGAGGCCCAATGCTCCAAAGACGTTTTTTTATGAATGAGCGCGTTGTAATATGTTCGAAGACTTTTAACGCTTTATAATCAGTGTTGCATGGTTTATCATGTCTTTTAAGTCTTTAGTATTTATTTTGACTCCCATGTGGCCGTTTTATCTGAAAGTTGCGAGTCGTCGGCTTCGGCCCCCACGTAGATACTACGTGAGGTGTCTCTGCCTCCGCACCGTGATCCTTAGCCGAGGTATCGGTGCCCGAAGGCGGTAGTGCGAGGGGGACAAGGCAATCGGACTATGATGCTTTATCGCTTTCACTTAGCCGTAGGAGCGTAAAAAAATGCGGGGGCTGATGACCTGCCCCCAGTGTTTTGTGATGTTCGGATGTACCAGGGCCGAAGCCAGTATCACATGCTTTGTACAAGTACGAAACCCATTGTATAACACGGAATAACCTCTATCGATTTTTTAGTATGACACTTATGCTCGGATTTGCAGACCGGTTCTCGCTCACTATGACGGTCAGTTTTCGGCTTTCTCCCCTGAGGTGCTTGACCAGGCGAGCTGGAAACACAATCGCGGTGGTTCTCCCTTTGCCCTTTTAGCCGAACGAGTGAAACATAAGAGGGAAACACAGGAGCCGGGCAACCCAACTATTGACCCAGGACATAGTTCGGATCCGATGCATATAAAGCAAAATCCGAGATGCCGAACACGCAATCAGGTGTGTCGGAGTGATGCTTAGGGTGATATTTTAAATTCAATCCCCCGGTCTATTAGCCGGTTGCATCGTAATTTATACCGAATAGTTTTCGCAAGAAGCGTTGATGAGGGAAGAACAAAGTATGTATAAAATACAGCGAAGTGGCCATGTATAATGGTCTTGTAGTTGCTCAATAATTCTTATAGCTCAGATTGCCGAAGCAACTGTTTACAGGTATTTGAAGATGAAATATAAAATTTACAGAGGAGAGGTTGTACCAGGGGTCTTCGATTGGTAACTTGACGTCCTCGATGTGCCGTGTCGCCTGTCCGTTCCTGTGCCTCTTTGGGAGTTGCATTCCTTTAAGGGTGATGCTGTCGGCGAGCGGACTTTGGGAAGAAGATCTTGAGAAGTCGCCGAAGTGTGGGTGAGCTTTACGCTTTAACAGGTCCTTGATGGTACCTGTGATATGTCCGGGGACGTGTACTGGTAGTAGTTCGGTCCAGCCGAACGCTTACCCTTTGATAGTTGTTCCCCATTGCTGCCCATGGAATCTTGAGTGCAAAGTTGTGCCTTCTTGGCACGTGTTTGACGGGCATTAGGGCTGTGCAATGGGGAGCGTGTCCCTATTTCTGGGGAGAAGAAGATTCTGGGAGTTCGGACTGAAACCGAGCTCGTTTGTCAACCTTACGTGCCTTTATGGCAGATTTCGGTGTTTGCCCATCGTCCTCATAATGGAATTCGGCCGCCAGGGCCAATGCATGTTCCTCAGTTCGGAGGGAATGCTCTGTGTTGCCGTTGACAGTGATGACCCCCTTGGGCCCGGGCATCTTGAGCTTGAGGTATGCATAGTGTGGGATGGCGTTAAAGCGAGCGAACGATGTACGGCCCAGCAGGGCGTGATAACCGCTGCGGAAAGGTACGATGTCGAAGATCAAGTCCTCGCTACGGAAGTTATCGGGCGAACCGAACACCACTTCCAGGCTCACAGAGCCCGTGCACCGGGCTTCGACGCGTGGGATCACTTTTTTAAAGGTAGTGTTGCTGGGTTTGATCCTTGATGGGTCTATACCCATCTTTTTCACCGTATCTGAGTAAATCAAATTGAGGCTACTTCCTGCGTCCATTAGGACTTTAGTGAGGTGGTACCCATCGATAATGGGGTCTAGGACGAGGGCAGCTGATCCCCCATGACGGATACTGGTCGGATGGTCTCGTCGATCGAAGGTGATCGGGTACGCCGACCATGGGTTATACTTCGGGGCTACAGGCTCTACGGCATAGACCTCTTGAAGGGCATGCTTCCTCTCCTTTTTGGGTATGTGAGTGGCGTATATCGTCCTCGCTATGTGGGCCCTTGCCTTGCTCCTCGGATGCGAGTTTGTCGGCTTGTTTGAACACCCAACAGTTATGGTTGGTGTGGTTGGCGGGCTTGTCTTGAGTGCCATGGATCTGGCAAGGCCTATCCATGATTTTGTCCAGCGGGGTGGGTCCGTCGCGATTGCCTTTAGGAGGCTTCTTCCGCTGCCCGGATCGAGGGTTGCGGAAGCCGGCGTTAACGGCCGTGTCGTCAGCGTCACTATTGCTGTGCCGGCGTTTATTTTTGTTGCATCGTGGTTTCCCATTTCCATCCCGAGCTTCGGAGGTGCCGGGGTCTTCGGGGTTGTGGCTTCGTCTCGCTAGCCAGTTATCCTCGCCCGCGCAAAAGCGGGTCATGAGTGATGTAAGGGCGGACATGGTCCTAGGTTTATCCTGACTGAGCTGCGAGCTAGCCATTCGTACTGAATATTGTGCATGAAAGAGGCTATAGCCTCGGCATCTGGGCAATCGACGATCTGGTTTTTCTTGGTCAAGAACCGATTCCAAAATTGTCGAGCGGACTCTCCTGCCTTTTGGACGACGTTACTTAGGTCGGAGGAGTCCGGAGGCCGTACATAGGTGCCCTGGAAGTTAGATCGGAATGCATCCTTGAGATCCTCCCAGCTCCCGATAGAATTTTCGGGGAGACTGTTTAACCAGTGCCGAGCTGGCCCTGTAAGTTTAAGGGGTAGATACTTGATGGCGTGGAGATCGTCACCTCGTGCCATGTGAATGTGGAGGAGGAAATCCTCGATCCACACTGCTGGGTCAGTTGTTCCGTCGTATTGCTCTATATTCACGGGTTTAAACCCTTCCGGGAACTCATGCTGCATCACCTCGTCGGTGAAGCACAGTGGGTGGGCAGCGCCTCTGACCCGGGCTATGTCACGCCGGTAGTCGGCGTCTGTTCTGGCCCGGTTTTGTTCCCGACCTCTATTGTTTCGGTCGAGCCAAGGCCGGTACCCGTCCCGTCTATCGAGGGAGTACCCTCTAGATCTGTAGATGGATCTCGTGCGGCCTGCTCTATAATCCAGGTCGTGTCGCAGGCTGTACCAGTCCTCAGGCTCCATTGGCTCTTTCCCCTTCTGCGGGATATCGCCGGCCTATAACCGGCGTCGCCAGCCGTCCTATCTCGTCCTCGGGGAGGGCGGTCCGGCTGGTCGTATGGAGTGTGCTTGGGGGACAGCGGATTAGGGAGTTCGTCATCGAATTGTGGCAGTAGCCGTCGGCGTGGATAGCTCTTGGGTTGGTCCAATAGACCGGTACCGTATCCTTCCTCGGCTGACAGGACCCTCGTGCATCTATCATTGAGGGTATCTTGTTCGGCCTTAAGCTGCTCTTCTTTTGCCTTTAGGCTCCGGGCAGTGGCTATAAGCTGTTGCCTAAACCGTTCCAGATCCTCAAGGTTTTTGGGGACGATGAAGTCTTCGGTTTCCGGGCTATCCTCCTCCTCTACAGGGGGGAGGTAGTTGTCATCCTCGGAATCATTTGGATCTTCGGGGTCGCGTTGGTCCTCCGGCCTTTCTTGGTCCTCTAGCGGCTACTCGGGGATATCGGGATTGCCGAGGTCTTCCGGGGTATCATTTTCCCCGGTGCCAGCAATTGCTTCCCTTCCCTTTTTTGTCTTTGATCGTTTGCGCGGTTTCCGGCGCCTTGACGGCGCTTCACCCGATTTATCACCATTGTTTGCGGGTGTGTGTTCGCCATTATCGGCTGGAGTATCCACCATGTAGACGCCGTAGGTGGAGGTGGCAGTCCATCGCCCGGTGTTGATGGGGGTGGGAGCGCGATCCTCTTCATCCATGTCTTCTGCCTCCTCGGAGGCGTAGTCCAACATGTCGGTTAAGTCTTCTACAGTGGCTACGAAGTGGGTGGTGGGTGGGATGAAAAATTCCTCTTGACCCGCCTTAAGACCGATCTGAACGTGGATCGGGGTTGGGTCGTCAGTAATTTTCATCAATAAGATCCGATCTAGAGCTTCGTTGAGTGTCGAGAGCTCGATCGGGTCAATTTGCTCAGCGCTTTCGGAGTTAACCTCCGATGCGTCCGCACAAGAAGTGTGTTCGGCAGGAGCTGGTACCCGGCCATCTGGCGCTATGGCCGGATCCGTACTAAAAGTCAGATCATCACCGGGGTTGATCCAGTGGGCGGGATCGAAAGCGAAATCCGAGGTTAAGGCCTCGGAGTCCTCGGGTGCGTCGGATGAGATTGCGAGCCCGGTGAGTGAAAGATCGCCCCGAGAGTCTACGGAGAACTCTAGGTTCCCGAATCTGACCTCTTGATCAGGGGCGAAACTCCCGACCCGGCCAAGATGGCCTGTCGGGTCAGCATGCAGCACAATGCTGCCGAAAGCGAAGATCTGTCCAGGGACAAATGAGTCCATGTTACGGACTTCTTCGCCAATGACAACGCGAGCCATCGATTCCTTTGGCGATCATAGCGGAACTCTCAATGAAAGCACCAATGTCGGTGTCAAAACCAGCGGATCTCGGGTAGGGCTACCCGAGCTGTGAGTCTAGGATCGATGGTAACAAGGGACGAAGGAGACGACGTTTACCCAGGTTCGGGCCCTCCTATGGAGGTAAAACCCTACGTCCTGCTCGATTATATTGATGGTATGAAGGTTACAGAGTCGATCTATCTCGAGATCAGATAGCTAAAACCCTAGATGAGTTTCTCTGTGCTACAATCTAAAACCCTCCCGGTTTATATAGACACCGGGGGGTACCTAGGGTTTACACATGATAGGTCTCCTGCCGGGGATGGAGATGTCGATTCCCTCATCTTGACTTGGAGTGCACGACGCGCCTTCGGGACTTCCTTCTAAAACACAGGGTCTCGATGTATCCGGCCCTTCCTGCGACAGTCGGAGTGCGTCCCACCAAGCCGGCCTATTGAGAGACAGGCCAGCCGCCTGAGGACCCCTTAGTCCAGGACTCCCTCACACACCGCAGAAAGTCATTACATCAAATAGATCTCCAAGAGACCATTGTATTGAGAATCAAAAGAGAGAGAGGAAGCCATCTAGCTACTGCCTACGGACCCGTAGGTCTATGGTGGATTACTCACGCATCATTTGTAATAGCCCGAGACCGACGCTCCAGAAGATTCCCCTTTTATTCCATTGTTGTCGTGCGATTCGTCTAGTTGTCGCATTCGTCATTCGCATCATCTGCATAGCATCGTCACTCGTTTTTGAAAACTTGCATCCGTTCATAGACGCCGGTTCTTTCCGTTCTTGTCGTTGACCATTTTGAGTCCAACCACACACGCACGCGCCGCGGCATCGGTAAAGTATTGTTTTTAAAAGTGCGCGTAAAACTTTCTCGGATTGGGTCGAAAGTTGGCGAGCGGTCTTGTTATATCATAGGTAGACCACCTGCCAAATTTCGTTGCAATCAGAGGTCGTTTGATATCTAAACGGTCGTCCGTAGTGGCACCGTATCAGTTTAATTGTCGGTCGTTTCGCGGTTTAAAACTATGTCACGGGCTGCCAACTTCCCTCTCATCTCAGCCCAACACCCCTCTACACAGCCCACCTAGCCCAGCAAACCCACCTCTCCGATCGGACGTCCGATCGCGATCGGAGGGTCGAAAAACCATCCCCTAACCCGCCCCCTTCCTATTTAAGCTCCTCCACCTGCCTATTTGGGAAAACCTAGTCCCTCCCCTAACCTCCAGCCGCCGCCTCCTCGGAATCCGCGCCGGACCGCTCCCCCGCCGCCACTTGTCACCGGCAGATCCACCCAGCGCCGCCGCAGCCGCTTCCCGCAGCCAACGGGAGCGCGCCACGTCGCCCCAGCCAGCTCCCGCCACCGTAGGCCCGCGAAGCCCGAAACCAGCCCGCCCCGGGCCAACCAGGCCCGAGCGCGCCCTCTTCCCCGCGCCCGAGCCAGGGAGCTCGCTCCCGAGTGGCTCGTCCCTCACCGCCCTGCGCCGCCATCGGCCACCGGAGCACCGGAGCTTCGCCGGCGACCCCGACTCACGCGAACTCCCCCCGCGCGTCTTCCCTCTCCTCCTCCCGTTCTGCTCTCCCTCTCTCTAACCTCTCTCTCTCTCTCAGGAACTCCATGGGCGCACCATCGAAGCCCAACGTCGCCACCACCCGGAACCGACCGGATTCGTCGAGCCTTGCCCAGATCCGGCGTTCCCTGCCCCGGATCTGCCCGTTCCCGGCAGCCCCGCTCGTCACCGTCGCTCGCAAGCCGCTGCCGCCGCCGTTGACCGCTACTGCTCGGCCTCCCGTTCATGCGGGCATGGAGACGACACCGCCCAGCGCCCGTTCATCCCGCTCGCATCGACCTGGGCCAGCGCGGCCCATCAGCTGCCCGCGCCTCCAATCGGCCCAGTTGGCCCATGGTGAGCTAGCCCAATTCTCGTCCCTGTAATGCTATCCTTCGCCTTGTGCGTAGGATAATTATGTTGCGCCCAAGCCATGTTTGACCCAATAGCGCAGTAGATTCGACCCATTAGTTTCTTTTTTTAATTACAGGAAAAAGCAACATTTTAAAATGTCGATAAATATTAAACCGTGCATCATATCAATATGCTTTATATACGTAAAACATGTAGAATTTCGTGTAGAGTATTTATATCCCACTTCCATCCATGTTTAAAATGTTTAGCATGTCATTTTCTGTTAATTTGCGTAATGTCATGTTTGTTGCATTGTGCATAATTATTGAATCGTGCATCCGAATTTATCAAACCTTGCATGTAAAAAGGTGTAGATTATTTATATCGCATTTTCATGCATGCTAAAAAATGTTTGATGTGGTGGTTGCATTTATTTTGTATACGTGAGTTGCTAAAACGGTTTATGTCCTATTCTCGCATATATGTTGTGTCATTTGTTTTGTTTTAAAAGCCCACATATTAGATATGATTTTTGGGTAGAAAAATCCATAGAATTTATCTGTTCAATTAGTTTTGTCATTTGAGCAATTTTGTGTGCATGTTATTTTGCTAGGATGCCCTTTTGTTATTTTTGTGTGATTTAAGCCATGCATGATATGAAATAATTTTGAACATGAGATATTCCCTTGAACATGTGTGCTAGACCCTGATCTTTTTGGTTGCTATAGAAATGCATGTTTAGGTGTTATTTTCTTGTTGCCAACATGCCATAAAAATGTGCTGTTTTGAGGGTCCAAAATATTTCTAAGTCTGAAACTGTTATTTTGGTGCCATGTTGCCATGTGATTTGCTATTGATCTAGGAGTCTTTTGTGGTTGCCGCCAAGGAGTCTTTTGTTAAGCATGTTGTTGCCTATCATGTTGTGCAAATAGTTTGCATGAATAGGTTTTGCATCATAATTAATTCTGCTGTCCAATATGTCAATCTGTTAAAAAACTGCTGCACATGTCTACCCTAATTTTCACTGTCTGAGAATCTGTTTTCTTCTTAATGCCATGTTGTGATGATGCTAGCCACGTTTCTATGCATAATTAGACCTTGCCACCATGAAATGAATTGTAGTGCATCATGTCTACTACCATGCTGTTAAGTTTCATGCCAATATATGACCTGCAGCATATAGTTTTACTGCTGTCAATATGCCTCCATGAAAAACTGCTATGCTAAAAACTGTGATTTTCACTAAGTCCTAATCTGCTATATTTTGTTGCCATGTTGTGAGCTTCCTACCATGTGATCCATGACTCTTTTGGGTATGTTATGTGAAGATGAAATGAAGTGTGTGTTATATGCTTTTTGCCCCATGCTTAGTTTGTGCATTTTAGAATCTTGTAGCTTGTTGTTTTCATGTGTGCAATATGCTATGTTGCTGTTTTGGGCAGATTTCAATTAAAACTTGTGTTGGTTGTATTTGTTGAACCGTAGCTCCGTTTTGAACATGTTGCATATGAAACTGCTTAGAATCTCATGTAGTTTCATAATAACTACCTGCATTCATGATTTGAAGTGTTTGTGGTTGTCATTTCATGCATTTTGCATTCATGTCATGTTCATCTTGTGAAGGTCATATCTTTTAGACCGTAGCTCCGTTTGAGATGTTCCATATATATAAATCGACTAGAATGACGTGTAGGATTGCATGGTATACTTTATTTTCCTGTTTAATAAATATAAAACATGATTAGTTCAGATCTGGACCAATTTCGAAATTAACATATGGGGTCGTTTTGGAAATGATATATGTTGTTTCCGGCCTCATTTAAACTTGCCTAGATGTGTAGTTTACTTATGCTTCACCTCTGCCATGTTTAATAACATTTAATATTGTCGTGTACCTAAACGAGAGTGAACTAAATATTCGAATGTGGAGTTTCGTCAATATGCAACTCGTTGCATATTGAGCTTCACTTAATGTGTAGTATTTGTTTGTGGTGATTGCCATGCCTTGCATAATTAAACCGGACATGCATCATGTTTGTTTGCGCATCATGTCATGCATATGTTGTGGTGTTGTTCATGTGTTGATTGTTGTTTTCGGATTGCTTCTTCTCGTTAGAGTTCCGAAAGCGTTCGGAGTGTGAGGATTCGTTCGACTACGTTGGCTCGTCTTCTTCATGGACTCGATCTTCTTCCAAGCGGGATCTAAGGCAAGATGATCATTTCCCTGGATACCATTACTATCATTGCCATGCTAGATGTCTCGTTTCTATCGTTGTCTCGCTACCTACCACTTGTATGTCAAGCCTCCCAAATTGCCATGAAAAACCTATAACCCCTCCACATCCCAGCAAACATTGTTTGGCTATGTTACTGCTTGCTCAGCCGTTCTTATAGCGTTGCTAGTTGTAGGTGCAATCGTTCCATGTGCCAACATGGATGTTTTTGTTATATCACAATATTATTGCTATTTAATTCAATGCACATATATATACTTGGTAAAGGGTGGAAGGCTTGGCCTTTTGCTCGGTGTTTTGTTCCACTCTTGCCGCCCTAGTTACTTGTGTATCGGTGTTATGTTCCATAATTGAGTGCTCCTAACATGCTCAGGGTTGTTATGGGGACCCCCTTGATTTTTGTTTTAGGATAAAGCATGTCTGGCAAGGCCCAACATTGGTACTATTTGCTTAATAACAACTAAAATTTGCATAGGGCATTGATCACCCCGTGGATAATTAATCAACCCCCGGGCCAGTGCTCCTCATGAGTGTTGGTCCACCTACCTACCAGTCGGCGGTGCCACCTTGGGGCAACTCGAGGCATTTTCAGGCTATCGTCCACTTCGCATAGACGGATGATGCACGTAGATAGAGAGCGCGCGGCTCTAGATGCGGATCTGGCTCACCGGGAGGCCTTGCTGGACTTGTTTTACCTTTCTCGAACGTCTTGTGCGAGGAATTCCGAAAATACTTCGGGCTATCTCGAGGTTGCGGTTTTCCAGTGGAATTGCCTAGGAAGATCACGAGGTTCGTGGTCGAGGTTATTCCCGCTGCGTGTGGTTAGTTTGTGATGGATGAGTTGGAGCACCCCTGCAGGGTTAAATCTTTCAGAAAGCCATGCCCGCGGTTACGTGGCAACTTGGAAACTTTGTTTAACACCCGGTCATAGCAAACTTGAAGTAAACTCAAATAAAATACACCAACCGTGTGCGTAACCGTGACTGTCTCTTCTCGTGAGTCCTTATCCGAGAGAGAACACGGTGGGGTTATGTTTGACGTAAGTAGGTGTTCAGGATCTCTTAGAGATTATTACTAGTTCACGTCCGTTTATACGACAATCATCCCCCTTATTCTTGTACTCGTAAGTTAGCCACTCAAATAAATGCTTAGTGCTTGCTGCAGCCTCACCACTTAACCATACCTCACCCATTAAGCTTTAATAGTCTTGATACCCTTGGAAATGAGATTGCTGAGTCCCCGTGGCTCACAGATTACTACAACAACAGTTGCAGGTACAGGTAATGCGATGATTTGACGTGAGCGTGATGCTTGTTTGATTTGGAGTTCTTCTTCTTCTTCTTCGTTGATCTAGGATGGGTTCCAGGCGGCAGCCTGGGATAGCAAGGATGGATGTCATTTTATCGTTTGTTTTCGTCCGTAGTCGGACCCTGCTCTTCTGTATGATGTTTGAATATGTTGTTGTATTGATGTGATATTGACGTAGCTTGTGGCGAGTGTAAGCCAATTCCATATACTCATCTCTTCTTTACATGTACTTGTAATGATATCCATTCTTGCAAAACGACGAGATGCGCTTCTATCCCTGTCGAGGCCCTCGTGCCAAAATAAGGATAGGATCGCATCTTGGGCGTGACATCATTGGAGAGGCACCCATGAGGAGGATGAACCCCTCCATGATGGTGTTAGATTGGATCTCGTGGTTCTAGAACTTGCGGCGGCTAGAATTGTGTTTCGTCTCCTCCCCTAGGGTTTCTGGAATTTCTGAGGATTTATAGATCTGAGAGGCGATGGAAAAGACCTCCGTGGGCCCCACAATACATCAGGGCGCGTTAGGGGCCTCTGGCATGCCCTGATGTATCGTGGGCCCGACGGGCCTCCCCCCAGGTGCTTCCTTGGCTCCCAAGTTGTCTTCTAGTCCAAAAAAATCTCCAAAAAGTTTCGTGGCATTTGGACTCCGTTTGGTACTGATATTCTGCGAAGTAAAAAACAAGCAAAAAACAACAACTGGCATTGGGCACTATGTCAATAGGTTAGGTCCAAAAAATGATATAAAGTTGCTAGAAAATGATTCTAAAACATCCAAGAATCATAATATAACAACATGGAACAATCAAAAATTATAGATACATTGGAGACGTATCTGGCATCCCCAAGCTTAGACGCTTGAGTCTCCTTTAAAATATTACCATGGGGGTGCCTTGGGCATCCCCAAGCTTAGGCTCTTGCTACTCCTTATTCCGTGGTCCATCATAATAACACCCAAAACTTGAAAACTTAAATCACACAAAACTAAACAAAACTTTGTGAGATCCGTTAGTATAAGAAACATGTTGCATACTTTAAGTACTATTATGAATTGATTATTATTTCATAATTGCATAATAGGTAATGTATTCTAACTTCTCCATGGCTTAATTACACTACAGGAATCAGCTTCTTTGCCGTTTGCCATAGCGGACGGCAAAGGACCAGGCCACTGATGCCAAACACCTTTGCCGTCTGCTGGCTGACGGCCCAACTTTCGGCACTGGAAGTCATGGTAATGAGCTGCTTTGCCGTCTGCGAACACACAGTGGACGACAAAGAAGTTTGCCGTCGGTCTTCCTAGCCAAGCTGACGGCAAAGGCCGAAGTGCTTTGCCATCAACTGAAGTTTTTTTTTGCCGTGAGCCTAATATCCCACAGACGGCAAAGAGTGTTCCAAAATATTTAAAAAATGTAGCTTCGGAGGTTGTGGTCGCCGGCGTGGCAACCAGGACCTCGCCGGAGCAGCCAGTTGAGGGAGTCCGGGATTAAGGGGTCCTCGGACTGCCGGCCTGTTTCTCATGGGCCGGATTCATGAGCCGCTCGCTGAGGATGGAATTGATCGAAGGCCCCGTCGCCAGGGAGGAGACCTCAGGAGCCGTGGCGTGTCTGTCAAGTTGGAGATAGTAGATTAGGCATGTTTTTCCCTTCGGTGCGCAACCGACCATGTGTAACCCTAATGACCCCTGGTGTCTATATAAGCCAGAGGGTTTTAGATTGTAGGATAGAGAAACTCATCTAGGGTTTTAGCTTGTCCATCTCGAGGTAGATCAACTCTGTAACCTTCATACCATCAATATAATCGAGCAGGACATAGGGTTTTACCTCCATAGGAGGGCCCGAACCTGGGTAAACAGCGTCTCCTCCTAGATCCTAGACTCACAGCTCGGGACCCCCTACCCGAGATCCGCCGGTTTTGACGCCAACATTGGTGCTTTCATTGATAGTTCTGTTGTGATCACCAAAAGAATTGATGGCTCACCTTCTCATTAGCCGTGGAGTCTGCAGCCAGGATGCCTTTGTCCCTGGACAGACCTCCGCAGGCGGCGGCGCCCTGTCGTATGCCGATCCGACTGAGCATCTTGGCCAGATCGTAAGTTTCTTCCCCGGTCAAGAAATCAGATTTGGGAACCTTGAGTTCGCTGCTGATTCACGGGGAGAACTCGTTTGGATGAGGCCCTCAACTCCTATGGAGAAGCCCGTAGAATCCGACGCCTTGACGCCGAAAGCATCGGGCATCGCCTCCCAGGTGGCCTCTACCCTCGGGCCATCTAGAACGCCCAACCTTGTTGATATGCCCGGATCCGCAGCGGCCGAACACGACCTGGATTCGCCTTTGAGCGACCCTGGGGCCACGGCGCTGCGGATCGAGCCCGTGCGCTTCGGCAACACGTACTCCACCGACATCTCGTCCCTGAACGAGCTACTGGATCGGATTCGAACCATTGGCCTGGCCGACAACCACCAGATCCCGGTCTATGACCGGATCGGGCCTAAATCCGATGACAGGGAGATTCACACACCCTCGGTCACTCACTTAGTCGCCACCGTCGAGTGTCCGGCTGGAGGCTCGTCCCCCCAACAACCGAAACTAAAAACGGTTTATATCCCAATCTCCGATCATCAAGATCTCTCTGGTAACCCAGACTCGGGAGTTCGCTCCGGAAATAGTTCGGGGTCGGTCCCCAACACCATGGTTCTTTCGGTATCCTCCGTGTTTGCGTACAATTTCCTCAAATTGCTTACACCCGACAAGACTCTTGTAGATACCTTTCTCTATAATTCCTTTCAATAAAGCATTTTCTTGCTCAAGTGTAACTTGGCTAAGAGAATCATCATTAGTGGAATCAATAGAACTACTAGAAGCAACATCATTGGGTTTAGCATTTTTATTGTTGCTACTAGATGAAGAACCTTTCTTGCCTTTGTTACTAGTTTGTTTAGATTTAACTTGTGGCATGAATGTAGACATGAGTAGTCGTTTGGCTAGATAAGATGAAGTCTTCTTTCGGAGATCGTCATTGATAGTTTTAAGAAACTCATGCTCTTGCTCCAAGTTGAGCTTCTCGAAGCGTAGCTTCTCATGAGTTCTTACAAGCTCTCTATGATCTTCAAGAGTAGATTCATGAGCTAACTTAAGAGTGTTTCGTTCTTTAGTTAGTTGTTCTATTTTCATCTTATCATCATCAATTGACTTATCTTGACTAGCATGAGAATTATCAAGTTCACTTTGACTAACATCACTAGTTTTATCAAAGAGCAAGTCATCATCACAAAGTAAATCATCTTCATCACTATTGAAATCAAGATACTCGGGGTGTGATACCTTGGGGCCTTTAGCAATGTAGCAACTTCCACTCCCTTCGTTTGGTGAATCAAATAGATCATAGGGGTTGGTAGTCACTAGAGCAATTCCAGCAACACCATCATCTTGACTATAGTCGGAGTCGGAGTGATAGCTTCTCTCGGAGTTGTTGTCGGAGTCGGAGCCGGAAACCCATTCACCAACATGAGCTTGATGTTTTCTTCTTGCGTAGCTCTTGGTGTACTTGTCCTTCTTCTCCGAATCTCTACTTCTCCTTGAGGGTCTTCGTTCATAACGATCATCTCTACTCCTTCTCTCTCTTTGAGGTGATTCATTCCTTGAGCTTCGTCTTCGAGGTGACTCTTCTCTTCAATTGTAGGGAGCCGTGCACTCATTGGAGTAGTGTCTGGGCTTCCCACAATTGTAGCAATTGCGGTCACGACTTGACGAATGCTTCTCATCATATCTTGAGTTGGAGCTTAGTTCTTTGCCTCTATTCTTGTAGAACTTTTTGAATTTCTTGACCATGAGGCTTATCTCTTCATTGGTGACAAGGTTGTCGCTTGAAGTTGCGGGAGCATCACTTGAGGCTTTGTAAGCACCGCTAGACTTGTTGTGAAGCTCTTCTTTGTCTTTGAGTGTCATCTCATGAGCAACAATCCTTCCAATGACTTACGTAGGCTTGAGATCTTTGTAGTTGGGCATCATTTGGATCAATGTGCACATGGTGTCGTATCTCTCATCCAAAGCTCTAAGTATCTTCGTGATGATGAATTTGTCGGTCATTTCTTCGCTTCCTAAGCCGGCAATCTCATTGGTGATGAGGGCTAGCCTAGAGTACATCTCTGCGACTCCTTCACCATCCTTCATCTTGAACTTGTCAAGCTGACTTTGAAGAACATCTAACTTGGACTCTCTCACGGACTCGGTTCCTTCGTGCATATCAACCAAAGTATCCCAAATCTCTTTTGCATTCTCAAGACGGCTGATTTTGTTGAATTCTTCGGGGCATAGGCAGTTGAAGAGAATGTCACATGCTTGAGCGTTGTATTGCAACATCTTCAATTCTTCCGCGGTCGCTTCACGATCCGGTTCCTTTCCATCACCAAAGAACTCACCTTGCAAGCCAACACGAACAAAATCTGAAACGGCGGGGTTATGACCAAGAATATGCATTTTCATTTTGTGCTTCCAACTAGCAAAATTTGTGCCATCAAAGTACGGACCTCTACGGTGATAATTTCCCTCACTAGACGCCATACTCTCCTAGGTTGTGAGACCAATGCAATGGAGACCAAAGCTCTGATACCACTTGTAGGACCGAAAGTATGTCTAGAGGGGGGGTGATTAGACTACTTGACCAAATAAGAATTCTACCTTTTCCCAAATTTTAGAGTTGGCAGATTTTAACATTCATGGCAAGTCAAGTACACCCTACACATGCAAGTCTAAGAGTATAGCAGCGGAAAGTAACAACAAGCATGAGTAGAAAGGAAGGGTTGGAAGATCAAACACAATTGTAGACACGATGATTTTTCCCGTGGTTCCGATAGGTGGTGCTATCGTACGTCCACGTTTATGGAGTCTTCAACCCGCGGAGGGTAACGGTCGCGAGAGTCCACGGAGGGCTCCACCCATAAGGGTCCACGAAGTAGCAACCTTGACTATTCCATAACGGCTTCCGTCCACGAAGGACTAGCCTCACTATGGGTAGATCTTCACGAAGTAGGCTATCTCCTTGCCCGTACAAACTTCTTGGTTCAACTCCATAACACGAAGTAGGAGGCTCCCAAGCGACACCTAACCAATCTAGGAGGCACCACCCTCCAAAAGGTAATAGGTTCGGCAATGTAGATGAACTCCTTGCTCTTGTGCTTCAAGATGATAGACTCCTCAACACACAATCACTCTCTCACAGATTTGGCTTGGTGGAAGAGATGGGATTGGTGGAAAGCAACTTGGGGAGGCTAGAGATCAAGATTCATATGGTTGGAATGGATTGGCATGATCTCAACACATGAGTAGGTGGCTCTCTCTCAGAAAACTGGATGGGGCAAGTATGGAATAGTTCTGAGTGCTTCTCTCTCGAGTGGGTGGTGGTGAAGGGGTATATATAGGCATCCCCAAAAATCCAACCGTTACACACAAAATGACCAACTCGGTGACACCGATGTGTTAATCTTGGTGGTACCGAAGTGACCAAAAGGTGGCAACTTTTGAATCTCGGTGAGACCGATATATGAAACTCGGTTGCACCGATAAGGTGACCAATGGTCAGATTGCCCAATCTTGGTGACGCCGATCCAACAATCTCGGTGGTACCGATATTGTGAATTTGCGTAACAGAAAGTTGGCAACCCAAACTCGGTGGCACCGAAGCAGAATCGGTTGCACCAAAATGGTAGGGTTTGACTTATGTCTGTCTGAGTATGGGAATCGGTGGCACCGAGTGGAAAGTGTTGGTTGCACCGATTTTGAATATTTGGCTTTGACAGACTTTTGTGGAAGAGCTTGTGGGTGTTTTTGGTGACTATCACTTGTGCACGTATGAGCATTTTGTTCACCAACAGAACCTTACCCCCTTTTAATAGTATTGGCTTTCCTATGGACTCAAAGTGATTTCTCACAAAGTAAAATGTAGAGTCCTCTTGCTTGAAGCTTTGCCAATCCATTTCCTTGCATGTTGGGGTATTTCCACAATCTCCACAATCCTTTTTGCCAATCCTATCATTGAACTTTTCCCGAAATATACTTAGTGGAAACATTAGTTCAATGACATATATGTTGTTATTAATTACCAAAACCACCAAGGGAGCAAATGTGCTTTCACAGGCTCTAGTGATCAGGAAATAATGACAACTTTCAGTCGCAATTGTCACGATGAAGGGAATCTCAATGCCCTATCCCGTCGACATGTTCGCGGCTTCACCGAGCTATCGGAACTGGTACAAAAATATTGTGCCATGGAGAGCACCTGGCAAGCCGAACGGCTACTTGTGGAACCAGACTTTACCGAACACCCTAGAGGAGATCGGAAAAAGCGGATACCTCTGAAGCGGATAGCCAAACATGAACCCGCCGAAAAAAGAAATAGACCCCCTACGGGGGCCAGAACCGTCCTTGACGGACTATTGGACAGGCCATGCCCAAAACATTCTGTATTGCTGAACACAAGCCTGACTCACAGCCTCAGAGCTTGTTGGGTCATCAAGCAGGTCGCAAAAAGTGGAGAGGCCATCCTCGAGGCACCACCGCCGAACAGGCGCTCCACAACGCCACCAGAATACAATGTTGAAGTCCTGACGATCTACGAAACGTTCCCCTCTAGGAACAGGAGGAAAAGAGCTCTTAGAGAACTCGAACAGGTCTACCATGTGGCGGCAACAAGTTCATGGGCAGACACACCAATCACCTTCAGAGACGCTGACCAACCAACCATCCGTCCCGGTCAAACACCGGCCGCACTGGTCCAAAACCCCATCGTCGACGGTTTCAGGCTGCAGAAGGTGCTAATGGATGGTGGCAGTGGTTTAAACCTCATCTACGAAGACACCCTGGAAAAAATGCAGTTCGACCGATCTCGCATCGAGCATAGAAACACAACCTTCTGGGGTATCATCCCTGGGAAAGAGGCGCGTTGTTCAGGACGTATCACCCTTGACGTAGTGTTCGACACGCCCGAAAACTACCGATCTGAAGAACTTCTCTTCCATATCGTGCCCTTCCCTAGTGGCTACCATGCCCTGTTGGAGCATGATGCCTTCACAAAATTCCAGGCTATACCCCATTACGGGTATATGAAGCTCAAGCTGCCAGGCCCAAACGGGGTACTCACAATCTCCAGTGATCCGAATATAGCCCTTCGAGCCGAAAACAAAACAACAGCGCTCGCCCTCGAGGCACTAGCTGAGACCTTTGCTGCAGAGGAATTAACCGCACTCCGGTCAACAGTGGACAAGGACGATGTGATCCTTAGCAAAAGGCCCAAACCCACATCCTTTAAACCTGCAAAAGAAATTGTTAAATTTCAGGTACACCCAACGGACCCTGATAAAACAGCGTCCATCGGAGCTCAGCTGGACCCCATGGTGGAAGAGGCGCTGCGAGCATTCTTACGAGAAAACTGGGACATCTTCGCCTGGCATCCTTCCGATATGCCAGGAATCCCACGGCGGCTGGCAGAACATAGTCTGAATATAATCCCAGGCTTCAAGCCTATCAAACAGACTCTGCGCCGCTTTTCCGAGCCTAAACGACAAGCTATGGGTGAAGAACTAGCCAAATTGCTAGAGGCCGGATTCATACGGGAGATCAAACACCCCGAATGGCTGGCAAACCTGGTGATGGTACCGAAGAAAGAAAAATCCTGGCGGCTGTGCGTCGACTTCAAAGATCTTAACAAGGCCTGCCCTAAGGATCCTTTCCCCCTACCACGCATAGACCAGATTATTAACGCCACAGCCGGACACGATTCACTGTGCTTCCTTGATGCTTACTCCGGATACCATCAGATCAAAATGAAGGAATCCGATCAAGTTGCAACTGCATTCATCACCCCCTACGGGCCATTCTACTTCAACACAACGCCTTTCGGGCTAAAAAATGCTGGGGCTACATACCAGCGCATGATCCAGACCTGTCTCGAAAAACAGGTTGGTAAAACAGTCGAGGCCTACGTGGACGACGTGGTCATTAAAACCAAACACGTCAGCCAGTTGATCGACGACCTAAGGCAAACCTTTGCCAGCTTACGCGAGTACGACATATGACTCAATCCGGAGAAATGTGTCTTCGAAGTCCCCGCGGGTAAACTGCTCGGATTCATTGTTTCCCATAGAGGAATAGAAGCGAATCCGGCTGAAATCCGCGCCCTATCGGAACTTGCAATTCCCACAGAGCTCAAGCAAGTCCAAAAGTTGGCGGGTTGCGTGGTGGCGTTAAGCCGCTTTATTTCCCATCTCGGGGAAAAGGCTTTACCGCTCTACAGGTTGCTAAAATGGACCAACAATTTCGAATGGACCGATGAAGCAGCTGCTGCGTTAGAGGAAATTAAAACACTGCTGGCAAGCAACCTCATACTCACAGCACCAGGCGCTGGTGAACCAATGTTATTGTACATATCGGCCACCAAACAAGTGGTTAGCGCAGTGCTCGTCGTCGAACGAGAGCAGGAGGGTCACAAGTTCCGGATACATAAGCCGGTCTACTATGTGTCAGAAGTACTAACGCAATGCAAGTCCAGATACCCGCATTACCAGAAGATAGCCTATACAATATTTATGGCATCACGGAATCTAAGACACTACTTTCAAGAGTGTTCGGTCACGGTGGCATCCGAAGTACCCTCGAATGATATAATCAATAACAGGGATGCCACCGGCCGCATAGCCAAATGGGCCATTGAACTCATTCCTTTCGAAATCGCCTATAAGCCACGATGAGCTATTAAATATCAGGTGTTGGTAGATTTCCTCGCTGAATGGACGGAGGCCGAGCTCCCCAGGGAATATAGTACATACTCCCATTGGACGATGTACTTCGACGGATCCAAAACACTGGCCGGTCTGGGGGCTGGAGTTATTCTCACATCTCCCACAGGCGATAACGTCCAATACGTGTTACAAATCATGTATGCCGATTCCAACAACGCAGCCGAGTACGAAGCACTTTTGCACGGTCTTCGGATGGCAGCTTCAATGGGTATACAATGGCTGGAGGTACGGGGAGACTCCAACTTGGCCATCTCTCAAATCAACGGTGAATTCGATGCAAAAAACCTGAAGATGGCGGCATATAGAAACGCCGTCCTTAAAATTTCTGAACGGTTCTACGGGCTGGAATTCCATCATGTCGCCAGAGACAACAACCAGGCCGCTGACATACTGGCCCGCATGGGGGCCAAACGCGACCATGTCCCAAAAAACACTTTCCTTGAACGGCTCTTCAAGCCATCGGTGGTTTGGCAGGACGACAATAAGGGCGCCGGATCAATCAGCGCGGAAGAGGTTGTTCCCCCTATAAATGAACCAGACGACCAAATCATTGGCGGCTCCTCAATGGACGAAACGCCTTCGGCTCATGAGGTCATGGCAGTAATTGCACCATGGACCGAGCCTTTCCTCGCTTACCTTCTTCGCCAAGAACTCCCCGATGATCAAACAGAGGCGAGATGCATAGTTCGGCGATCCAAGGCCTATAAAGTCCACGAGGGTGAGTTGTACAAGAAAAGAACCACCGGAGTACTCCAGTGGTGCATACCTGAGGAAGAAGGAAGGCAGCTCTTGGCCGAAGTCCACACAGGAATGGGCGGCCATCACGCCGCAGCAAGGGCCTTAGTAGGCAAGGCCTTTCGGGCTGGGTTTTTCTGGCCCACCGCTCAAGCAGACGCCCAGTCACTTGTCCAGCATTGCGTGGGCTGTCAACTTTTTGCAACTCAAAGCCACATGCCCCCAACAGCTCTCCGAACAATTCCGATTACCTGGCCTTTCGCGGTCTGGGGGCTGGATATGGTCGGACCACTTAAAGGGGGGACCAAAAAGAATAAATACCTGCTGGTCATGGTTGACAAGTTCACCAAATGGATCGAAGCAAAACCTGTCAAATCAGCCAAGTCCGGACCAGTGGTCAACTTTATATCTAGCGTGGTACACCGTTACGTTGTCCCCCACAGTATAATAACAGACAATGGATCCAACTTCACCGCCCAAGAGGTGAAAGCCTGGTGTACAAAGATGGGCATCAAGCTCGATTACGCATCGGTGTATCACCCGCAGACCAATGGACAAGTCGAACGGGCCAACGGCCTCATCATGAGTGGTATTAAACCACGCCTGGTCCGATCTCTTCATGAGTCCGACTGCCATTGGGTGGAGGAGCTGGACTCCGTCCTGTGGGGCCTGCGTACCACCCCGAATCGATCAACGGGATACACGCCGTTCTTCATGGTCTACGGGGCAGAAGCAGTCCTTCCTTGTGATATTATTCACGATGCACCAAGGGTGCGCATGTACGAAGAAAAGGAGGCCGAGTTAGATCGGCAGGATGACTTGGACGCCTTAGAAGGAGAATGCGACATAGCTCGGGCTCGCTCTACTTTTTATCAACAGCAGGCCCGGCGTTACCAGAGCAGGGAGGTCAGGGCAAAAGCATATAACGTGGGTGAACTCGTCCTACGGCTCCCCGAGAAGCAGAAGCATAAACTGAACCCCAAATGGGAGGGGCCCTTCATAATCAACGAAGTACTCGCAGGAGGGGCTTATCGTCTTCGAAGCCTGCCAGATAACCGCCTCGAACCACACCCATGTAACGCAGCTCGTCTTCGGCGTTTTTACGGCTAGACCGGTGTCGTCATACTTTTTACCCTCCTTTTTCTTCTTCTTTTCTTCCTTTTATTTTCATTTTCCTTCTCTTCCACCTTAATTTTTGGCAGGTTCGGATTTTTTTTCTCCCCACAGTCTATGTTCGGCTAAACCGAGCTCGTGTTAAGCTTTTCGGCATACATCTTTAAATGTTAGCCCCGAATAAAACACCCGGGGGCTTCTTCCCGAAGCCTACGACTATACATTTTGAGCATCTATTCACATTTCCTGTGTATGCATGTTTCCCTTGTCGATTTTTAAGCCATTATATGCATCAATTCGAACTAAGATTTTTGCTAAGCTGGGTTGCCTCGCTCCTGTGTTTACCCTCTACGTTCCCGATTGTTCGGCTAGAGAGTAAAGGGAGCACCTCTGCGATTGCTATGACCGGGTTATCCGGATACGTACCTCAGACGGGTGAAGCCAAAAGCTGGCTATCTTTAGCAGAAAATTGGTCGGCTATGACGAAAGCAACAAATAAAATGATGGTTGTTATTACCATTACTCGGGCTTCTTTTCTCAAAAAGGCCATTAGCCGCATACTAACAGTATACGGCCTTACCATCCACAATTTACGTAGCAACCTAAAGGAAGGCACCGATAGAGGTACTATTTTCTTTGGAAGATGTTTCTTACGTTAAGCAGTAATATAACATGTCTCCCTGTGCATCCACTGTCTGTTCGCACCAAATGGCCGAATTGCCTGGTTCCTCGAAAGAATTCCCTCTTATCAAGGGATATTTTATAAGGAACACTCCAACGATCTTAGCGCGGGAGGTCGAAGCCGATGGCCGGTTAAGACAAAGTTTACAGCACAGACGGAGCAATTTTCTAATTTAAAGTACATAACTACATAAAATCACACATCTAGCTGCCGGTCAAGATTGTCTATTAAGGAATCCAGGGCGCAATCTTCCTGCGAGAGACGGGCGGCAGGTATCACTTGGTCGTACACCAAGTGAAGCGGCACTTCTTGCCCATCAGGCCCTGCTGGCCCAACCCGGGCCATATGCTCGGGGTCAAGACCGGTATAACGAGTCTTGATCATCGCCCACGCCTCTCGTGCTCCCTCCCGGCAGGCCGATGTCTTCCATAGCTCGAACTGACTCCGGGCTTCCTTGAACCGATCAGCTAGTTCGGTCGTCCCTTCCGGAGGCTTCTCGGCAGGCCATAGCGCTTTTATCATGCTCCTCATAGCCTTCCGAGCCCGCTCATGAACGGCGGATAGTTCCTTCAGAAGGCTCCCACGGTAGAATCCGACCTCTTCTTCAGGCTGCCCGATTAGGAGACCTATACATGAGACAAGGCATGTACATTACACTTCATATCAAAGAAATACCCTTTGATGTTATAATCACACTTACTGAACATGCCCCTCTATAATTTCTGGTTCTCTTCTTGGGTCTGGGCCAATTGAGTCTTTAAACTCTCAATTTCGTCGGCCTGCTGCTTGTTTTCCGCCTGGAGGCGTTTCTTCTCCTCCAGGTTTCGTTGCAACGAAAGGCAGTCAGCCTCATACTGGGACTCGGCGTACCTCTGAGATTCTCGGGCTGCATCTAAATCTTTTTGCAACTGCCCTATAGATTCAGCTGCTAAAAAGTACCCTCGCGTCAGCATGGGATTATGTACTAAGATCAGCAGAATGGATATACTCACCATGCGCCTCCCGGGTAAAATTCTTCACTTGTTCAAGTTCGGCCTTCACGGCTTCCACCTGTGTTCGGCTCGCCTCCAATTCGTTGGCCAATTGCTCATTCTGCTGCCTTGAGGCCTGTATCATCCATAAAACAATATGCAGATCCTTAACTCGGTCGTCCCGACCAATTCAAGGCTCAGGGGCTACTAAGTTTACATAGGTGTCCGGATTCTCAAAATCATTCACTCACCTTCAGGCTGCATGATATCAGTTTCACGGTTTCTCCAAGCCCAGCTCGGCAGCTCCGATGTGCGCATCCGCCGAACATAGAGCATTGAACTCTTGTTCAGAAAACGCTGGGTGGCGCAGGGCTTCATGTCGCCACCGATGGTTCATCGCACTTTCTACTTCGGATTTAGTGACTGATACCACGTCCCCAGAATCTTCAGGGGCCGGATTGACTGCAGGGGCCTCCGCGGCAGGTTCGGCATGAGCGGAAGATCTTGATTTGTGAGTATTGTCAGGCATCCTGGCAACGTCCTCAGCAGAAGATGGTTGTACTCGTTTCCTGAGTATTTCGACATGAGATCTTCTGGAAGATCTTATCGATCATAATATAGCAATAGATTAATCGGCCGAACAAAGTACCTTTTGGATGAACGAGTGGTCGGTGTCGTCTCCACGGCCGGCTCACATGAAGGACTCCTGTTAATGCCCGGTCTAGGCATTGCGGTTGCAGCCGATGTTCGTCGCGAGGACCTGCGACGCTTGGGAGCAGAGGCCGGCACATTTAGGTCGACGAAGGGCGATTTCCTTTTACGAGAAGGATTTTTCTTCTTGCCAGTAGTGGAGGAAGAGAGTGATGCGGGGTGATCGGCTATGATAGCCACCTTGGATCGATCAAGGCTTTCTTGGTAAAAGACCCCGTCTTTGTACTCAATGGACAGCTCCGGATCGTCATGGAATCCTGGCTCGTCGTCAGGAGAGTAGCTCTCTGGTTGGGGGGCGGACGGTTGACTGTCTCGACAAAACTCCTCCATCCCTGGTTGCGCAGATTAAAAGCTTTGGTCAAGAAGGGCAAATAAAAAACTGAACTCAGGTCGCGAAGTCGAAAGGCTTACCCATTCGATGGGGTTGTAACTCGAGTAGCCCTCCTTAACTGGCAGCCGAACAAAGTCTTCTTCTTCTCCTTTGTACAAATCTTCAAGTGCGGCTGCCAATGCCGCCTGATTGGCAGGGCCCAGCCGTCGGGAGCGAGTGGTGTCACTTGCCCCGTTGTAACGCCACAAGGGATGTATCCTTTGCTGAAGAGGTTGAACGCATCGGGTGATGGTGGCAGCCATCACATCAGTCATGGTTAGCTTGTGATGGGCCAATATCCTTACGTGGGTAGCCAAGCATTGTACTTCAGCATCGTCATCTTGGGATGAGCTCTTCGGTCGCCAGTTGTACCTTTTCTTCAAAGGGGCGTCAGAATACTCGGGCAAACCCCTTCGAGCTGGATCGAATAGGGGAACGTCCTCGATATAAAACCATTCCGAAGACCACTCTTCGGACTCTTTCTTCGGTGTCCCCTCGGGATACCCCGTCCCGGCTATGCGACATACTTTGGCTCCTCCAAACCTCCCGAATTGTCTCACCACGAGTGCGGGGAACGAGGCAGAAATACTTCCTCCATAGTCCAAAGTGAGCCTCGCAGCCCAGAAACATCTCGCAAAGGGCGACAAAGCCCAAGGTGTCCAGAATGGATCTGGGGTTAAGATGATGGAGCTGGATCCCATAGAACTCCAATAACCCCCTCAAGAAAGGATGAATGGGGAACCCTAGGCCCCGCAAGAGGAAAGGCACGAATCATACCCGCTCTCCCTTGTGAGGATTTGGGAAGTTCTCCGCGAAGGCTTCGTGGTTACAAGAAGTCAAACCGGCACGAGTAGCCGCTAGATCTGAGGAAGGAAGATAACCTTGGGTCTCGAGGTCACGCAGCCGAAGGAGGGATATGGAACAACTTGCACAGTCCCCAGGAAGGGTGCCGTAAGGATGCGAGGAAGAGCCAGGGATGCTCGCCATGTTTTTTTGGTGGTCTCTCGCTTGAAGCTTTCTCTGATGGGGAAGAAGAGGAAGGTGTGGCCCAGACCACGATTCTGTTTGTTTAAATGGGTGGTGCCTCCTTTGTGGGAGGGGCAGTCTTGTAAAAAGCCGCTGGACCGCTCATCTCCCCTCGGTGCACAAGGATCGAGGAGCGCAGAGAGTTACTACAATGGGTCCCGCAAGTTCTCAATGTTTGAAAATTTACTGATGACAGAGTGGTTGCCGAGCAAGAAGGGATAGAGGGACTCGCCTCGCAAGCCAAAGACTTCGACGCGCAAGATTGTCCGGTTAATATACCTCGGCATTGGAGGCTAGTCCGGGGGCTACTGAGGGAGTCCGGGATTAAGGGGTCCTCGGACCACCGGCCTGTTTCTCATGGGCCGTATTCATGAGCCGCTCGTTGAGGATGGGATTGATCGAAGGCCCCGTCGCCAGGGAGGAGACCTCAGGAGCCGTGGCGTGTCTGTCAAGTTGGAGATAGTAGATTAGGCATGTTTTTTCCCTTCGGTGGACAACCGACCATGTGTAACCCTAATGACCCCTGGTGTCTATATAAGCTAGAGGGTTTTAGATTGTAGGACAGAGAAACTCATCTAGGGTTTTAGTTAGTCGATCTCGAGGTAGATCAACTCTGTAACCTTCAGACCATCAATATAATCGAGCAGGACATAGGGTTTTACCTCCATAGGAGGGCCCGAACCTGGGTAAACATCGTCTCCTCCGTCCCCTTGTTACCATCGATCCTACACTCACAGCTCGGGACCCCCTACCCGAGATCCGCCGGTTTTGACACCGACACCAGCCGCTCCCAACATCCACGCATCCAGCTGTCAGCGTCCAAGTCTTCCCGAAGCTTGGCCTCTAGAATCGATGCGGGCATCATCATCTTCTCCACCTTCGGCATTGGCTGCGCCACGTCTGACGGAGGACAGCCAACGTCGGTTTCGCGAGTGTGGCGGGGTGGCCGGTGGTGAGCGTGGTGGGGCAGCGGGGTTGTGGTCGCGTGTGATGGGACGGCGGCTCCCGTGACGGTGCGGTGGATGGGTCGATGAGGGCACTGGACGACGGCGGAGCTTCTCGCGACGTTGGCAACGAAGCTTCACACGTCGAGGTCGCTAGCCACGGTGGAGGCACGGTTGATGGGTGCTGGGCGTGGTCGATGGGCGCAGCGAACGGGTGGGCGAGGGCTTTCGACGACGGCGGAGCTTCACGGGCGCCGGCGGCTGAGCTTCACGCGAAGACGGCGGCTCAACGCGGTCAACGGGCGCTGGTGCACGCGCTCGATGGGGCGTGGGCTTCGGCACCCACCCGATTCGGTGATTAGGAGGGGGAGAGGATAAGGCCGGTTGGGGGTGGCCGAGGCGCCACGTCACCGATCCGGGTGAGTGAGTGGTCAGTCAATGGGAAGCCCCCATTTTTTTGTGTTTCTTTATCATTTTGTTTTCACAGATTTACAGTGTTTTCTTATGAAATCTCTTCAAACTTTTTGCACACCTTCTAGGATGCATAAACCAATAGCATGTCAAATTTTATGTGTTTTAGAATTTTTCTGCATTTTAAGAAAATTATGAAACCAATAAGCTCGTTTTGCCTACACTGTAGCTCGTCATGTCATCGATCCGCGTAGTGTGTCTTTGCCGTCAACAAAATCATGTCTTTGTCGTCTGTCAAATAACAACATACGGCAAAGAATTCTTTGCCGTCTGCTTTACTTTGTCGTCTGCTTTTTCAAATCTTTGCCGTCTGCTTTTATGCTCTTTGTCGTCTCCTAGTAGATGGTAAAGAGTGGTCAGATGGCAAATAGTATCTGTGCCATCTGTCCATTCTTTGCCGTCAGCTTCCCAAAAGCTGGCGACAAAGACCATCTTTTCTGTTCGCTAGCAGACGGCAAAAAGCGGACAGATGGCAAATTCAGTGATTCATGTAGTTAGCATAATCAAAACAAGCAACTATGCAAGCAAAAACAGAATCTGTCTAAAACAGAATAATCTGTAGCAATCTGTAGAGAACCTATACTTATGTAACTCTTAAAATTCTGAAACATTAGGAAAACCTCAACAATTTGTATATAAATTCTGTGTAAAAAATTCAGATCATTATCACGCTTCAGCAAAAAATTAAAATTCCTATACTGGAGTCAAAAGTTTCTGTTTTGTTTCAGCATCGATTCTACTCATCTTGTGAGTCATCCCAAAGGCTTTACTTGGCACAAACACTAATTTAAACACAAAACATAATCATTACAGAGGAAATAATCACGTTATCAAAGATAAACATAAAGTTTAAAGCAAAAATTTAAAGATAACTATTGGGTTGCCTCCCAACAAGCGCTATTGTTTTATGCCCCTAGCTAGGCATAATGCATGGTTTCAAGTATTTTCATCTTTGACACTCCACCCATAAGTAGCTCTCATGGTTGATTCATAAGGTGGTTTAATTCTCTTCCTAGGGAAGTGTTCCATCCCTTTCTTTAATGGTAATTGGAACCTTATGTTTCCCTCTTTCATGTCAATAATTGCACCTATAGTTCGTAGGAAAGGTCTTCCAAGTATTATGGGACAAGTAGGATTGCAATCAATATCAAGCACAATGAAATCTACAGGCACATAATTTTTATTTTCAATAATAAGCACATCACTAATTCTACCTAGAGGTTTCTTAATGGTAGAATTCGCAACATGCAAGTTAAGGGAACAATCTTCAATATTAGTGAGACCAAGCACATCACAAAGGGATTTGGGAATAGTTGAAACACTAGCACCAAGGTCACACAAAGCGTTGCATTCATATTTCTTTATCTTTATCTTGATAGTAGGTTCCCACTCATCATGCAATTTTCTAGGAATAGAAACTTCAAGCTCAAGTTTCTCATCATAAGCTTTTATCATAGCCTCTACTATATGTTCGGTAAAAGCTTTATTTTCTTCATAAGCATTTGGTGAGCTAATAATGGATTGCAACTTGGAAATACATTCTACTAAAGAGCAATTATCTTAATTAAAGTCCTTGTAATCCAAAATAGTGGGCACATCACTAGTTAAAGTTTTGACCTCTCCAAACCCACGTTTTTCAGTTTTAGCATCAAAATCATCACCCTCCAAGCAAACAGGATGCTTCTCAATTAGAGTTAACTCATCTCCAGTCCCTTTGTCATTTATATTCAGAGAGGTAAATAAATATTCAATAGGAGAAGTACCAATCATTTTAAGATCTTCATCATGATTCCCAACGGGCAAAGATTCCGGTTTAGCGGCCATCCTATTCACTAGAGTGGTTTGCTTATCATATATATTTCCCAACAACTCTTTAGTTTGAGCAAATTGTGATTGGAGATTACACAGTTCATTGTTAACCTCATCAAGTTGCTTACTAATAGCGTCAAGCAACTTTGAATGCTCCTTAATTTCAGAAGCGAAGGATCTATTATGCTCATATTGTGAAGTCATGAAGGTTTTCATAGAATTCTCTATTTCCGACATTCTTTGGTAGTAAGAGATATTGTGGAATCTATCTAGAGACATGGTGACCGAGCAAGCAAAGTAACAAGCAAGACAAGTAGACTAGCAAGTGAATAAGTAAACTAGTAACAAGCAAAGATAAATATTTTTGTATTTTTTATTTTTCTGAGACAAGCTAAATATAACAGCAAATAAAAAGAAGAACATGTGAATGAAAATTTGTGTGAAGTTACTTGATAGTTGATGATGATATTCCCCGGCAACAGCGCGAGAAATCCTTCCTGATACTCGTGATCTGTGTTGGGTTTTCCGTGAAGAGGAACGGGTTATCGCAGCACAAAGTGGGTAAGTATTTCTCTCGGTTATGAAACCAAGGTTTATCAAACCAATAGGAATATCAATCCTCAACCGTCTTCAGCGGCTGGACACAAATGAACAAACAACTTGCACCCAACGCGGGCAAGAGGGTTGTCAATCCCCTTGATCTCGTTATTTCCAAGCAAATGAGTTGTGTAGATAATTGTAAATTGCAAAATAAAATAAAAAGTAAATAAAGGTAGCAAGGTAATTGTAGCGTTTGTAAATATATAAGTGAATAGACCCGAGGGCCATAGTTTTCCCAAGCGGCATCTCTCATGTAGGCAGCATACGGTGGGTAACAAATTACTGTTGGGCAATTGATAGAAAAGCAGATAGTTATGCGATTTTCACGGCAATGGTCATGTGTATATAGGCATCACGTCCATAAACAAATAGGCCAACTCCTGCCTGCACCTATTACTATTACTCCACTCATCGACCGCTATCCAGCATGCATCTAGAGTATTAAGTAAAACAGAGTAATGCATGGAGAACAATGACATGATGTAGACAAAGTAAATTCAAGCAATATACATGAACCCCGACGTGTTATCCTTAGTAGCAACAACACAAAGATGCATCTTGTCCCCTACTTTGTCACTGGGATATAGAAACTCGTCAGGTTGAACCTACCACAACGCACCACTCCCACCAATGAAATATCAATCTACTTGGCCAAAGCATATCAATAAATCAGAGAGCATTATGAAGCTATAATGCTCGTGCAATTAAGAGACAATATATATCAGAGGTATCTCAAATACTTTTCATGAATAATCTAAACATAAACCCACAATTCATCGAATCCCAACAAACACACCGCACAATAGGATTACATCAGATATATCAAAGCGAAGATGTGATGACCATTGTATTGAAGATCAAGAGATAGAGAGATTTCCATCTAGGTACTAGCTATGGACCTGTAGGTCTGTGGTGAACTACTCACACATCATCATGAGGGCATCAAGGTTGATGTAGAGGCCCTCCGTGATCGATCCCTCCTCCGGTAGGGTGCCGGAACGGATCTCCAGATGGCCTCGCTAAGGAACAGAGACTTGCGGCGGCGGAAAAAGGGTTTCGGGACTGCCTGTGGTGTTTTTGCGATATTAGAGAATTTATAGGCTAGAAAGGGGCGTTGGGAGGCAGCCGAGGGGGCATCCACATATCAGGGTGCACCCCTCCTAGGGCACGCCCTAATGTGTGGTGGGGCCCTCGTGCACCTCCTGGCCTCCTTCCAAAGCTTCCAGGTCTTCTTTTGGCTCAGAAAAAATCATCAAAATGTTTCGTGGCAATGGGACTTCGTTTGCTACTGTAAACCTGAAAAGTAAAAAACATGCAGAAAACAGCAAGTGGCACTGGGCACTGAGTCAATAGGTTAGTGCTCAAAAATATTATAAATTGGTAAATAAAGACCCAAAAAGTATCCTAGAATGATAATATATCAGCATGGAACAATCAAAAATTATAGATCCGTTGGAGATGTATCAGCAATCCGTACTCCTTGCATTGACATCTATCGATGGGCATCTCCATAACCCGTTGGTACGCCTAGCTGATGCGAGACTATCTTCTCCACTTTTTGCCCCTTTGATATCTACCACCATATTCTGTTCCACCTAAATGCTATGTCCAATGGCTCACGCTCATGTATTGCGTGAAGAATAAAAAGTTGATGCATATTGAAAAGTACGGTCCAATTGCGTGACTTGGACACAGTGGTGCTTGACTTTTGTATTAATGTGGTGAAGATGGAGCCTCGCCTTGCTAATATAATAAGATGAATGGGGGGTAAACATTCTTTGAGGATCGTATACTCTGAAAGATTGATGATTTTGTTTCTTATACTTATGAGTATTGCTATGTTAACATTTGTTGATTCATCGTTTCTCAATGAGCATAAATGCATAAGATTACATAATTGATAGCATGTCACATCAAAAATTCTGTTTTTATCATTTGCCTACTCGAGGATGAGCATGAATTAAGCTTGGGGATGCTTGATACATCTCCAACGTATATATAATTTTTTATTGTTCCATGCTGATATATTATCATTCTAGGATACTTTCTGGGTCTTTATTTACCAATTTATAATATTTTTGAGCACTAACCTATTGACCCAGTGCCCAATGCCAGTTGTTGTTTTCTGCATGTTTTTCACTTCTTAGGTTTACAGTAATAAATGAAGTCCAATTGCCACAAAACTTTTTCATGATTTTTTCTAGACCAAAAGAAGACCTCGGAGAGTTAGAAGAAGGATGGGGGTCACACCAGGGCCCCACAAGCCAACAGGGCCCGCCCTGGGGGGGGGGCCTAATCGTTTGTGGGCCCCTGGCGGCTCCCCTGACCTCGTTCTCTAGCCTATAAATCCTCATATATCGTAAAAACCCTGGAGGCAGTCACGAAACCCTTTTTATGCCGCCGCAAGTCTTTGTTCCGTCGTGAGGCCATCTGGAGCTCCATTCCGGCACCCTGCTGGAGGGGGGATCGATCATGGAGGGCCTCTACATCAACCTTGCTGCCCACATGATGATGTGTGAGTAGTTCACCACAGATCTACGGGTCCATAGCTAGTACCTAGATGGCAATCTCTCTATCTCTTGATCCTCAATACAATGATCATCGCATCTTCACCTTAATCCATCTGATGTAATCCTATTGTGCGGTGTGTTTGTTGAGATCTGATGAATTGTGGGTTTATATTCAGATTATTCATGAAAAGTATTTGAGTCACCTCTGAATATTAAGATTCTTATTTGCATGATCATTATAGCTTTGTAATGCTCTCCGATTTATTGATGTGCTTTGGCCAAGTAGATTGATCTATCTTCAGTGGGAGTGATGCGTTGTGGTAGGTTCAACCTGACGAGTTTCTATATCCCAGTGACAAAGTAGGGGACAAGATGCGTCTTTGTGTTTTTGCTACTAAGGATAACACAATGGGGTTTATTCATATTGCTTGAGTTTACTTTGTCTACATCATGTCATCATTCTCCATGCATTACTCTATTTTACTTAATACTCTAGATGCATGTTGGATAGCGGTCAATGAGTGGAGTAATAGTAATAGGTGCAGGCAGGAGTCAGCCTATTTGTTTATGGACATGATGCCTATATACACATGATCATTGCCGTGAAAGTCGCATAACTATCCGCGTTTCTATCAATTGCCCAACAGTAATTTGTTACCCACCGTATGCTGCCTACATGAGAGATGCCGCTAGGGAAAACTATGGCCCCCGAGTCTATTGACTTATAAATTTACAAACGCTACTATTACCTTGCTGCCTTTATTTAATTTTTATTTTATTTTGCAATTTACAATTATCTACAATTATCTACACAACCCATTTGCTTGGAAATAACGAGATCAAGGGGATTGACAACCCTCTTGCCCGCGTTGGGTGCAAGTTGTTTGTTCTTTTGTGTGCAGCCACTGAAGACGGTTGAGGATTAATATTCCTATTGGTTCGATAAACCTTGGTTTCATAACTGAGGGAAATACTTACCTGCTTTGTGCTGCAATAACCCATTCCTCTTCACGGAAAACCCAACGCAGATCACAAGTATCAAAAAGCAGTGAGGAAATTCAATCAAGATACTCAGGTTGTTGTTACTGCTGCTGCTGAGGCATGTGCTAGTGGAATAACATCAAAGAAGGCAATGCCGAAGAAATCAGCTGTGAAGCCAAAATCTTCAAGCTCAATGCCCTCACAGACAAGTTCCTGAACTGCAAAGTCCTCACAGCAAATTCCTCAAGCAACTTCCTCAAAGGCTACACCAATGCCCACTGTGGCTGCAACATCACCAGCCGCTGCCACAAAAGCTTCAACACTTGTACACCTTGCTATGTATCAGCAGACTGCATGATTCTCAATTGCCTCAGTGGCCTCTGCAACTTCCTCAGCTCAAGCACATTCCTCAAGCAGTCCAAGACTGCTAAAGGTAAAGGCTACTGCTGGACGCGGCAAGAGACCAGGTCCTCACAAGAAGCAGGTTGTCTTTCATGTTCCCTCAGAATCTGAGGATGATGAAGCTGATAATGAAGAACTTTGTGAAATCATCAGGGACAAGCAACAAAAGGCTGCCAGAGCAAAAGGAAGTTATGTTCCTCTCATGCTGGATCCAATGACAATCCTTGATTTCATTGATATTTGGCATAAGGATCCAAATACTCCCCTCACTGAACTGAACTTGCCAATTGTTCCAAGTCATGTACTGACTCACTTCATTGCTGAAGAAAAATGGAAATATGAAAAGGTTATAAAGGTCAAGAAGGATCAGTACAAGAAAGAGCGCTTCTTGAGGAACAATGTTCTGAACATGAGTCATGAGCAACTTGTCTCTCTTCAAGCTGAAATCAAAAGCTTCAGTGATGAATATGATCGCTATTATGTAGATTGGAAAGGCGCCAAGGTTAGATTCGTCAATGTGGCTAATACGGTCATCAAGGACCACAACACAAGGGTTGCAGCTCGATTGCAACCACAAATTCCTCAGGCTGGAACATATGGACAACCTGTTGAAGAAACTGCCAGGGCTGCTGAAGAAATTCCAGTTCCTGAAGAAACTGCCAGGGCTGCTAAAGAAATTCCAGTTCCCGAAGAAACTGCCAGGGTTGCTGAAGAAATTCCAGCTCTTGAAGAAACTGCCAGGGAAACCCCCAATCTTGCGCCTGAAGAACAATCCAGACCAGCTGAAGAATTTGCCATGCCTGAAGAATCTGAAATCGTCATGGCGACTGCATCAGTCATGCCTGAAGAAACTGCATCAGTCACACTTGCTTCTACATCAGAAATGAAGAAAACAAAGGCTGCGGAGAAGGAAGCTACAAAGAAAAGGAAGGCATCACCAACTGCAGAACCCTCAGGTGCAAAGAAAATGAGGACTTTGCGAAGTTCCACAGATGAGCCAATAAATGCAACTCCAATCTCTGCAGTGCCATCATATGAGATAGTTCCATTTGGTGAGGAATATGTCATACCAAATGATGACGATGAAGAAATTCACTCTGCTTCTTCCTCAGAGCACATTGATGAAGAAATTGTGGTGGAAGCAAATGCTTCACCCCCACCGGTATCATTGCCCCGGCATCAACTCATAGCTAAAGAGGCTGGTGTTGAAGAAATTGATGAGGATGTGGATATTGGTTCAACAACTCCACTTATCAATGATGAATATTGGGAAGCAGCTCACCCAAATTCTCCAATGACCACACCCCTAAATCAAATTCCTCAGCCCCTGTGTCGGTTCTGAATCCGGCATACCTCACGGCAGGGGTCCTAAGCTAGGCTTCTTGTAGCGATGGTAATATGGACACAGGATTTTACCCAGGTTCGGGCTCTCTCAAGGAGATAATACCCTACGTCCTGCTTTTGATTATATTCATATGGGGGATCATACATAGGACATCTATCTACCACGAGATTGTTGTAATGAACATGATATTGTCTATTGACTAGCCTGGCCTTAGTTTATATAATGCACCAGAGGCCTAGGGTTTACAAGAGTCCTTGTCTTGTGCGCCAAGTCTTATGGAATCTCCCTTGTATGCACCATGGGTTGTCTGAACTAGCCCATTAGTGAATCGCCCTGGGGGTCCTCGGTCCGACCCACTGGTCGGGAGACGACGTGGCGAGTACCCACTAGTCCAGGACACCATCAGTAGCCCCCTGAACCGGTCTTCAAGTTGGGGACGCTCCTCGGTTCTTCCGAACTGTTCTTCCTCTTCAGCCATCGGTCTTGAAAACTGGTTCAACAAATCTTCCCATCTCTGATCTTGAGGATCGCCGAGGTGTATCCGAAGAGTTCACACGTCGGGCATCCGAGGATCCGCTTTAATTTACTGGCCTTTATCAATGCCTTATTATTTTTATGCCACACCTCAGGTTTGAAGTGTTTCCCGTGCGGCGGTGTCCTCTTGCGTCCGAGCTCCAATGCCGAACTGCATTCGAGGTGTCTTTTTGTAGCCAAGCTCCAGCGCTGGTCCGCATCCAAGGTGTCATAGATTACCTCGGTCTTGAAAAAATTGAAGGAGTTCATCCGAGCTTAATGCCGGAAATGCCCTCTATGTAGCCAGACAGTTGCGCCCGATCATTATGCTGGACTATTTTCGAGCTCCAACGTCGGACTACATCCAAGCTCCAATGCCGGACTATATCCGAGGTGTCTCCGATCTTGAGCTTTATGCCGGACTGCATCCGAGCTCTAGCGTCGGACTGCATTCAAGGTGTCATAGATTACCTCGGACTTGAAAAAGTTGAAGGAGTTCAACCGAGATTAATGCCGGAAATACCCTTTATGGAGCCAACCTGTGGCATCCCGATAGAGGGCCGACGCACGCCAGCCCCAGGATAAGACCTGGCGCACGTCAAAGACATGATACAGCAATTTCCAGGCACAAAAATGGCTTTATTATATGAAATGGAGTATTACAATAATGTTGCTTACAACAATATTACATAGCTCCAAGGCTAACTAAATGGCAGCGGAGGTCTTGGTTCAGCGGCAACGACGTCTCTGGCTGGGCTCCATAGCTCACAGGACTGGCTGGGTTACGATCTAGCACGACAGACCTTCTCCTGCAACTGGCCACGTGCAAGGCCAGGTGAGTACTTTGAATGTACTCGCAAGACAACAAAATACATAGCATCCAAACAAGCAGATGACAAAGCAAGCCCTATGCTTATATAGGAATTTATTCTAAACATGGCATGGAGTTAACAGGAAAACATAGATCAAGCATGGCATAACATGGATCAGGCATATAATCTACCTAACATAGTATGGCAATGATCACACTAGGTGCTTAAAGTACTTGTTATTACCGAATACCAACTTACTCTTTTCTGGGTTGTCCCACAACCCTCGAAATACTTATGACTCAAAGGGCACTTCCGAACACAAGACAAGTTCCTCCATCATTATCATCATTGTTCGGTTGACCATCTAGTGAGGTCTGGACGGGCTGTCCAATACCGTGGACGCGACTATTCGAATAGATTTTACACTCTACAGAGGTTGCGCACTTTACCCACACCATGGAGCACCTGACCTCGTGATCCCATTCGGGTGGACCAGCGTTGCTCCAACGAAACCTGCCTAACCCGTGACTCTCCCATCGTACCACCGGCAATCATCCTCCCCCGGAGTCCTGCCCTGGGTGGCCCCTGTGTCCTCGTGACACCTGCCACCGTCGTGGCCAAACTAAACTGTCCCAAACGGGGACTCCCGGGCTAAACACTCAACTGGGCTCACAGGGTTATCGCCGCCTAATTGATCAGGGTAGCACGCACGCATAACCCTCCCTATCTGGAGGTACCGGTGAAAGAGCACGGAGCCAGACCAAGTCAAGGCCGTCCCATACCGGCAAATGTGGTTGCACGGATAAGCCCGGACAGGTGACTCAAGATCAACCAACTACGTTTAGTTTATTAATCCAACTCAACATATCCATCATCGTACCATTACAACGACAATTATAAATGCTAATAGTCACTTAACAACAGCATAGCAAGATCATGATACTAATAATCATGTCATGAGATCAAACCATAGCACTAACAGGATAATATCACTAACAATATTACTATTAGTATGGCAAAATGTGACATGAAAACAAGTCATGGCATCAGGTAAACAGTAATGCTAGCATTTAATACATATGTCATAACAGATGTATGCAAGTGCAGACTAGCAGATGATCCAGATGCACTACTATGAACACACAGGGTGCAAGCAAAGTCATCACGCAAGTCCGAAGCTCATGGTAAGAGGTTGGCTTGCCTGGGGTCGATGAATACGCCGGGAAGAAGTGCAATAAAACTCCGGGAAAATCTGCCAGAAAAGTTTCCCTCTCGGAGGGGCTCGATCGGAGGGCAAGGGCAGAATGGTCATTTTCACTGTGTGAACACATCATGAAAATGATGCCATCGGAACGGTCTCGATGAGACGAAGACGTGGGCGTTGGTTTTACCTCAATCAGAGTTACGGGCGCGGAGATACGGATGAAAGAAGATCAGGGACTAATTTGTAAACCAAATTTCACAAACTAGCTCCTGGCTGCTTAAACAGAAAGCGTCTTCTCAGAAAATACGTTTTCCTGCAGAGAAAACGTACTTCACTTGGAAACCGTGGGAAAATACGCTTTCCACTGCAGAAAACGTAAAATCGAAAATGCACTTTCACTTAAGAACTGTCTACACGCGGGGCCGGTTAACGCCGAGCAGCTGACACACGGGGCCCACCTGCAGGTCATATCCCCCGCCTCTGGTCGCCTTCATCCCCTCGACAGAGGGCAGGGCTCGGGCACCGGCGCCGGCATTGCCTCGCCGTGCCAGGAGGCTGGCCGACGAGCGCGGCGGTACTGCCACTCCTTCTCGCGCCAGAGGGAAGCGGCGGGGCGACCGAGGAGGCTCACCACGCCGAGGCCATCGATGGGGCCGCAGCGGCCGGATGCCTTGGGGGTAGCGACGCCGGCGGGGCCTCTCCGGAGGAAAGGAGGGTGGAGGCGGCTCCGGTGGGTCTCGGGGAGGCTACTGGAGGTGTTAGGAGGGGGAGAGAGCTCCGGGGATGGGTTTCGGCCATGGGGATCGGCGGCGGCATCTCAACCCGAGAAGGGGAAGAGGAGCTCCGCGAGCTCAGACAAGAGGCTGGGGAGGGGGCTGGGGTTGTTGCTGCTCGGGAGGGCTTGGGGTTGCTACTTATAACCGCGGGGAGAAGCTGGTCGACGCCGGCCGAAGCTCCGTGATGCACGGCGAGGTGCCGGTGCTCCGGCGGTCGGTAGAGACGGCCAGGAGCTACGGCACGAGGGGGAGAGGGCTCTGGATGGTCCACGCGCGCGGTGGGGAGCTCGCCGACGCTCCTGGACAAGCCGCGGCTCGCCGGAGATGGCTCTCGAAGGATCCAGTGCATAGTGCACTGGTTTGGCGCGCTCTGCACGTGGTCACCGCGTGTCCACGGCCTTGCCACGCCCAATATGAAGCCAAACCTTGTCTAGGAGGTTCTCCTTCCTTCCTGGAGTTTTCCTACGCAGCTGGATGGCACTAGAGAGCTCTTAAGTGACTGCACCTTGATCAACAAGCAGCCAATAGCAAAGTGTTTGTGCTGTGGTGTGGCCACCACAGTGCTCACCTTGGCCTAATCTTGGGCAGAGATTAGCAATCTACTAAGGTGACTATCATGAACAAATCTTAGCTCAAACACGCAACTCTAGATGGTATCTCCTTTGCAAAGTGCTAGACTGGACAGAAATAGAAACCAGATGGTTCTGAGGAATTGGCTAGATGAAAATGGCCCAAATTTGGTGGAGACCAATAATTTAGGCATATGGAGGCACTGTAAAAGTTTCATACCATTTGCATGAATAAAAATGGTACTTCCTTCACAGTGCTCCAATCTAGACAGAAACTTGTCAAATTTGCTGAGGAAGATTAACTAGATGCAATAGGCTGATTTTTGGTGTCCAAGGGTAATATCTCATAATGAATCACCCTGCAAACTTTCATCCCAAGGAGATTAAGGTATAAGGCACTTCCTTTGCAAACGGGAAATCTGGACAGAATTTGCAAAGGGGTGTTGTGCTCAAATTTTGAATTTTGGAACTTGATGTATTGATGGAAATGGTGAAGATATGGATTGGGAAAGCTCCATAAATTATTTGGGATTTTTCCTAGCTACCAAAATGGTAGTTCCTTTGGAAAGGCCCCAAATTGAAATATTGGCTTTAAATAGGAAAATGCAATTTCCACTATTTAATTATGGCCAATATTTTTATGAGAGCTCAATATGATCACAAAGAATATCTCCACAAGTTTTCATGAACTCTGGAGATGGATAGATATTTTCCTGGATTTAATTCCTCAGAAAGGCAGAAAAAGGAATTAATTCTAGATGAGAAATATTGCATATGACTTGGCAATATTTTTGCACATCTAGGGTTTATGAGTGAAGGAGGATCTCTGGAAATTTTGGGAGGATTAACAGAGCAAGGGAAATGATAGCCCCTTTGTAAACACAAAGGCAGGATTTCCAGTTCCAATATTTTGGAACTTGGGTTTGAATGAGATTCGGGGTCCACTGACGGATGGTTGGCTGGCACAAGAACATGGGAAAGGTACTGAGAGGTTGGGGATTGTCTGGATTCACCTGGTTACTTACCAGATTCCAGAGTAAAAATTCGGAAGAGAAAAACTTGGAAGGAATAACAGCACGAAAATCGATAACCCGATTTTTGGGGTGTTACAAACCTTCCCCCCTTAGAAGAATCTCGTCCTCGAGATTCCTAGGGTTAGCTTAGAACAAATATTATGCCTCCTAGAAAAACCTCTGGGTTGGGTCTTAACCCTGTGGTTGAAAACAACCGAGTTAAGAGTACCGAAAACTGGTACACCCAGATCGAGATACGGATATCGCGGGATCTACTCCACAGGTAGGGGCCGCTGGGTAGCCCTGACATTTTTAGAAAAAGCAGAATTTCCTTTTTCCAAAAATGCACGGGGCACCGCAATGAACAGTGGCCTCTCTCGCTGTCAGGTGGGCCCAGGGCCCACTGGCAGCCTTCTTCTTCTTTCTCCGGCCAACGGCTCTCTCTCGCTCTCGCGCTGTCCTGAATGCGGCTAGGCACTGCGCACACCTAGCTCCTGGGGCATAAAGCACCCTACGACGATAGTGCGCGGCGTGCACGAGGCCAACGCAGAGAGCACTCCCATCGCGGGCCAACGCCGGTCGGCACTGCTCGCGGATTCTCCTCCTGGACGCCGATGATCGAGCGGTGCGCGGTCTCCTGGACCTTGCTCACCGTACACCAGGCTGGGGCTATAAAAACGACCGCGGTTTTCTTCTCTCTACCTACCACCTCGCACCCTACCTCACTTCTTCCTCTTCTTTTCCTTCTCCTTCTGGTTGTAGGAGCGTGAGGCAAGGCGTTAATGGCGGACGTGGACTCGGAGCTGATCACGATCCTCTTGGCTGGTCTACTGGCGGCATTGGTTGGCTCCTCGCTGCTGTTGTGTGCGATGATCCTCGATGATCGCCGGGATGCTGCCAGAGGGGTGGCTGGTGATCATCTACGTTGTCTCAGGCCGGCGGAATAAGCGCGGGCTACGGTGGCGAGGGGGCGGCCTGACATCATCACACAAGACGGTGACAGAGGCACCGCTGGGTCTGTGGTTAGGGCGGTGCGGCCAGCGGAGCTCTACTAGTGTGGAGGCCACGCTGCTGGTTGCTCCTTGCTGAACGACATCCGCAATAAGTGGGTGTTGTGGTAGAGTCAGGGTTTAGGTCTTGGACTAGAAGGGTTGTAACGGTTTATGTTGCAATAAAATTTCTCAGAATTTCTCCGAGATTGCAGCAGGGTTCTGGGAAAAGATTTTGGGACCGGGGCATTATTGGACAGGGCTGGTTTTCCAGAATGCTGGGTTTGGGAAAACTGGCAAATGGAGCAAGCACGGATAGGTGTGCATAGGAGACTTTGCATTCTGCCCGAGTACTGCTACGACTGTGCTCAGGAGAAGAAACTTGGCGTGCAGACATTGCTCACACGATACACATGCAATCTATTTAGACTAATATGCAAGTAGATGCAAAATGCACATGGTAGCAAAATGCAGACAGAAGAAAGAAACATATCGAGCAGATTACTCTAAGGTGTTTTAATGCTAGTGGGTGTATGTACTCCAGGTATACATACACCTACACCAGCTCGCATTTAATTAGGGATTCTGGGCGAGTCCAATGTTGTTAAGTGTAAGTGCTCTACTGACTAAGATCTTGTTAAGAATCCACTGCCAACTCTGTTAAACATTTCTGCCTAACAGAGTGACAGATTAACCAGGCACACAGAGCAAACAGGCATACATAACATTACAACAGCACACAAACACAAGCAGTACAAGTAGTACAACCATACAACAACACGCAGCCTTACTAGGCAGCTAACAGCGACAACTCACTTCGAACTACAGAGTCCTAACCCTAGACGCGGGCGAAGAAACAGTCTGCGCAACACACATACTCGCGGCATCTCCTGGCTTCGCTCACTGCCGGAGCCACAAATGGGCCTACTCTTGCTGGGGCTCTCCTGGGGGAAAAAGGCGGAGCCAACTTCTGTCTTCATCGTCGGACAACTCTATGGGTTGGGGCTCAACTGCTGGAGCTGCACTGGAAACTTGACGGAACACATCCCGACGACGAAGTCGCCGGATAGCTCCTTGAATGGAATTTGGGTGGATGTTGCCTGGTTGATATAGGTCCACTGGTTGCGAGAGTGGTACTAGCTGCGAAGGTGGCACTGGGTTTGGTAGCAGGGAACGGGTAGTCTGCGATGCAATTTGTCGAGCTGCATGGTATGCTCCCGTAACAACCTGTGTGGTGTCTTGGTCAATGGCTTTGAACTCTCTAAGAATGCCGGAGAGCAATAGTCCCTGGGTAGCAACAAACTGGACCAGTCGAGCTATTGCTGGGTCTGCGTCTTCGACTGCGCCGGAGAAATCGCAACCTGTGTCTGACGCAGAGGGAAAATAGCGGAACTCCTGCACTTCCACTACTTGCGGAAACTGGAAACGAAGACGGGCGATGGCTTCCGCGGCAGCTATCTGGACAGCCAATGCGGGGGTGGGCATGGGTTTGCCCCGAAAAGTCATGGGCTTCCCACCCCTTGCTGGACCTGGGTTGATATACGCCTTCGCATAAAATCGGCAAAGGTGGGGAACGGGTTCCGATTGGAACACCAGATACACCGGAGGATTACTACAGCCAAGGGCTTGAGTGAGCATACTCGAAAGGATGGGCGGAAAGCCGGGACAACCATTAGCCAAGGTTCGGCTATGGAAAGGGGGTGTTTTGGAAGAACTGGCCATGGCTGCTGGTTTGAGGGATACTAGCCTGGGTTCTCTTGCAGGGATCTGGCTTACTGAATGGAGATGGTTGCGGCTCACAAGTGGGAGGGGTTAAATAGGCAGTCGGGCTGGGACACACCAGCATGGTGTGGATCCTTCTCGTGCCGGGTAGAAGATACGCCGGTACGGCCGACAACTGAGTAGGGTCGCGGTCCAATCCAGAGTGGCTAGGTGGGCGGACAGCTGGGCAGGGACACGTTCATTCCGACTGCGCCGCCTGTTGATCAACAGTGGCCGTGTCGGATACCAGTGATGGGTCAACTCTGTTGGACTCACTACCGGTTGAACATAGGGGTGGTTTGGTGCTAGGGTAACCTACAGCCAGCCTGGCTCTGATACCACGTCCTGTGGCACCCCGATAGAGGGCCGACGCACGCCAGCCCCAGGATAAGACCTGGCGCACGTCAAAGACATGATACAGCAATTTCCAGGCACAAAAATGGCTTTATTATATGAAATGGAGTATTACAATACTGTTGCTTACAACAATATTACATAGCTCCAAGGCTAACTAAATGGCAGCGGAGGTCTTGGTTCAGCGGCAACGACGTCTCTGGCTGGGCTCCATAGCTCACAGGACTGGCTGGGTTATGATCTAGCACGACAGACCTTCTCCTGCAACTGGCCACGTGCAAGGCCAGGTGAGTACTTTGAATGTACTCACAAGACAACCAAATACATAGCATCCAAACAAGCAGATGACAAAGCAAGCCCTATGCTTATATAGGAATTTATTCTAAACATGGAATGGAGTTAACAGGGAAACATAGATCAAGCATGGCATAACATGGATCAGGCATATAATCTACCTAACATAGTATGGCAATGATCACACTAGGTGCTTAAAGTACTTGTTGTTTCCGAATACCAACTTACTCTTTTCTGGGTTGTCCCACAACCCTCGAAATACTTATGACTCAAAGGGCACTTCCGAACACAAGACAAGTTCCTCCATCATTATCATCATTGTTCGGTTGACCATCTAGTGAGGTCTGGACGGGCTGTCCAATACCGTGGACGCGGCTATTCGAATAGATTTTACACTCTGCAGAGGTTGCGCACTTTACCCACACCATGGAGCACCTGACCTCGTGATCCCATTCGGGTGGACCAGCGTTGCTCCAACGAAACCTGCCTGACCAGTGACTCTCCCATCGTACCACCGGCAATCATCCTCCCCCGGAGTCCTGCCCTGGGTGGCCCCTGTGTCCTCGTGACACCTGCCACCGTCGTGGCCAAACTAAACTGTCCCAAACAGGGACTCCCGGGCTAAACACTCAACTGGGCTAACAGGGTTATCGCCGCCTACCTGATCAGGGTAGCACGCACGCATAACCCTCCCTGTCTGGAGGTACCGGTGAAAGAGCACGGAGCCAGACCAAGTCAAGGCCGTCCCATACCGGTAAATGTGGTTGCACGGATAAGCCCGGATAGGTGACTCAAGATCAACCAACTACGTTTAGTTTATTAATCCAACTCAACATATCCATCATCGTACCATTACATCGACAATTATAAATGCTAACAGTCACTTAACAACAGCATAGCAAGATCACGGTACTGATAATCATGTCATGAGATCAAACCATAGCACTAACAGGATAATATCACTAACAATATTACTATTAGTATGGCAAAATGTGACAAGAAAACAAGTCATGGCATCAGGTAAAAAGTAATGCTAGCATTTAATACAGATGTCGTAACAGATGTATGCAAGTGCAGACTAGCAGATGCTCCAGATGCACTACTATGAACACACAGGGTGCAAGCAAAGTCATCACGCAGTTCCGGAGCTCATGGTAAGAGGTTGGCTTGCCTGGGGTCGATGAATACGCCGGGAAGAAGTGCGATAAAACTCCGGGAAAATCTGCCAGAAAAGTTTCCCTCTCGGAGGGGCTCGATCGGAGGGCAAGGGCAAAATGGTCATTTTCATTGTGTGAACACATCATGAAAATGATGCCATCGGAACAGGCTCGAGAAAACAAAGACGTGGGCGTTGGTTTTACCTCAATCGGAGTTATGGGCGCGGAGATACGGAGGAAAGAAGATCAGGGACTAATTTGTAAAACAAAGTTTCAAAAACTAGCTCCTGGCTGCTTAAACAGAAAGCGTCTTCTCAGAAAATACGTTTCCTGCAGAAAAAACGTATTTCACTTGGAAACCATGGGAAAATACGCTTTCCACTGCAGAAAACGTAAAATCGAAAATGCGCTTTCACTTAAAAACTGTCTGCGCGCGGGGCCGGTCAACGCCGAGCAGCTGACACACGGGGCCCACCTATAGGTCGTATCCCCCGCCTCTAGTCTCCTTCATCCTCTCGACAGAGGGCAGGGAAGGGCTCGGGCACCGGCGCCGGCATTGCCTCGCCGTGCCAGGAGGCTGGCCGACGAGCGCGGCGGCACTTCCACTCCTTCTCGCGCCAGAGGGAAGCGGCGGGGCGACCGAGGAGGCTCACCACGCCGAGGCCATCGACGGGGCCACAGCGGTCGGATGCCTTGGGGGTAGTGACGCCAGCGGGGCCTCTCCGGAGGAAAGGAGGGCGGAGGCGGCTCCGGTGGGTCTCGGGGAGGCTACTGGAGGGGTTAGGAGGGGGAGAGAGCTCCAGGGATGGGTTTCGGCCATGGGGATCGGCGGCGGCATCTCAACCCGAGAAGGGGAAGAGGAGCTCCGCGAGCTCAGACGAGAGGCTGGGGAGGGGGCTGGGGTTGCTACTGCTTAGGAGGGCTCGGGGTTGCTACTTATAGCCGCGGGGAGAAGCTGGTCGACGCCGGCCGAAGCTCCGAGATGCACGGCGAGGTGCCGGTGCTCGGGCGGTCGGCAGAGACGGCCAGGAGCTACGGGACGAGGGGGAGAGAGCTCTAGACGGTCCACGCGCGCGGTGGAGAGCTCGCCGACGCTCCTGGACAAGCCGCGGCTCGCCGGAGATAGCTTCCGAAGGATCCAGTGGACAGTGCACTGGTTTGGCGCGCTCTGCACGTGGTCACCGCGTGTCCACGGCCTTGCCACGCCCAATATGAAGCCAAACCTTGTCTAGGAGGTTCTCCTTCCTTCCTGGAGTTTTCCTACGCAGCTGGATGGCACTAGAGAGCTCTTATGTGACTGCACCTTGATCAACAAGCAGCCAACAGCAAAGTGTTTGTGCTGTGGTGTGGCCACCACAGTGCTCCCCTTGGCCTGATCTTGGGCAGAGATTAGCAATCTACTAAGGTGACTATCATGGACAAATCTCAGCTCAAACAAGCAACTCTAGATGGTACCTCCTTTGCAAAGTGCTAGACTGGACAGAAATAAAAACTAGATGGTTCTGAGGAATTGGCTAGATGAAAATGGCCCAAATTTATTGGAGACCAATAATTTCGGCATATGGAGGCACTGTAAAAGTTTCATACCATTTGCATGAATAAAAATGGTACTTCCTTCACAGTGCTCCAATCTGGACAGAAAATTGGCAAATTTGCCGAGGAAGATTGGCTAGATGCAATGGGCTGATTTTTGGTGTCCAAGGGTAATATCTCATAATGAATCACCCTGCAAACTTTCAGCCCAAGGAGATCAAGGAATCAAGCACTTCATTTGCAAACGGGAAATCTGGACAGAATTTGCAAAGGGGTGTTGTGCTCAAATTTTTAATTTTGGAACTTGATTTATTGATGGAAATGGTGAAGATATGGATTGGGAAAGCTCCATAAATTATTTGGGATTTTTCCTAGCTACCAAAATGGTAGTTCCTTTGGAAAGGCCCCAAATTGAAATATTGGCTTTAAATAAGAAAATGCAATTTCCACTATTTAATTATGGCCAATATTTTTATGAGAGCTCAATATGATCACAAAGAATATTTCCACAAGTTTTCATGAACTCTGGAGATGGATAGATATTTTCCTGGATTTAATTCCTCAGAAAGGCAGAAAAAGGAATTAATTCTAGATGAGAAATATTGCATATGACTTGGCAATATTTTTGCACATCTAGGGTTTATGAGTGAAGAAGGATCTCTGGAAATTTTGGGAGGATTAACAGAGCAAGGGAAATGATAGCCCCTTTGTAAACACAAAGGCAGGATTTCCAGTTCCAATATTTTGGAACTAGGGTTTGAATGAGATTTGGGGTCCACTGACGGATGGTTGGCTGGCACAAGAACATGGGAAAGGTACTGAGAGGTTGGGGATTGTCTGGATTCACCTGGTTACTTACCAGATTCCAGAGAAAAAATTCGGAAGAGAAAAACTAGGAAGGAATAACAGCACGAAAATCGATGACCCGATTTTTGGGGTGTTACACAACCACTTGCATGTGAGCTTTATGCCGGACTGCTTCCGAGGTGGTGCACTACCTCGGTCTCGGGCTGTTCTTTGCAGATTTTTACGATTGGTGCAATTTATTCTCTGCCGAGATATATAGCTAGTAGCCCTCAAGGTGTGTGTCGGCCTAAAATCCGAGATGCACTTGAAGGTAAACATAAAAGAGTTGATCCCAGTAGCCCTTGAGACTCAGACCAATTCACAAAATCGGCCTGAGGATCCATTCCTTGCTCGGCCGCATGCCTTAGGAATTAAAACATGGTGCTCGGTAGTCCCCGAGACTCAGGTTGGGTGCAGCCGACAGACCTGAGGATCGAATCTCCTCGGAAACCATATTGCACTTGAATTTGCTGCATTTAATGGGCAATGCAGTAGCCCCCGAGCCTTAATTTGGGCACGGGTGGTCGAATTAAGGATAGATATTTGTTTGACACAAACTTTGTTACGTTTGACACAATTTACGTGTAATGATTCTATGTATCCAAGTACTTTACATCATTAATGCTCGTATCTGCATTGTACAAGACTTTGTTGACCGACCATCGGTTTCAACCTCCTCGGCCAGTAGCCGAGGAGTGTTTGTCCTACTTTATAAAGCCTTTATAAGGGCAAAGATTCACAGCAAATAAGGCAATCCGGCCATATGTTTTTATAAACAAAGGTACGCGGAGAGATATGTTATATTACTATTTAACGTAAGAAACATATTCTGGGAAAATAGTTCATTTATAAGTTCCTTTTCCCAGGATATCATGTTGACCATGATCGTGAAACCTCAACTCCGATCAATGTGGGGGGGGGAATATTGAGGATTTAGTTTGGGGAATGTTCCCGAACTCTGTGTTCTTTATTGAACCGAAATTTTCATTTCTGTCGTTGCCGACCAATTATATTCTTAAGATGGCTAGCTTTCGTCTTCACCCAGTCTGAGGTACTAACCCGGATGACCCGGAAGTAACACTCACAAAGGTGCTCCCTTTACCCCCTAGCCGAACAATCAGGAACGTAGGGGGTAAGCACAGGAGCCAGGCAACCCAGCTTGGTCAAAATCTTAAGTCAAAATGATGCATATTTATGGCTTTATAACGATGATTATGGAAGGCAGCACTCACATATTGAATACAAATGCTTTTATGCTATATGCTATGTTGACTCCTTTGTGGCCGTTTATCATTTGAGAGTGGCCCATCGTCGGCTTCTATCCCTTTGAAGATGCTACGTAGGGTGTTTTTGCAGTAACAAGACAACCGTTAGCCGACGTCTCGGTGCCCGGAGGCGGTTGTGTTACCGGAAATGAGGCAATCAAATATCTAGGCTTTATAACTTTCACTTAGTCATAGGAGCTTAAAGTTTGGGAGGCCAGTTAGTAGCCCACGGTTAGTGTTCGGTGTCAGCCGAGGTCAAGCCATTAACACTCCGGCCAAATTTATGAAAGGCCCATGGGGTAACCTCTATCGGTTATAGTTTGACAGAGTCATCAGATCGCTGACTAGTTTCTGCTCATTGTGACAGTCAGTTTTCGGCTTTCTCCACTGAGGTACTTGGCCAGTTTAAATCGGAAGTACAATAGCAGTGGTTCTCCCTTTGCACACCTAGCCGAACAAAGCGGAATGTAGGAGGCAATCACAGGAGCAGGGCAACCCAACTATTGACCGAAGACACAATTCGAAACTGATACATATAAAGCAATATCCAAGAACGTTTTGCCGAGGACTGCTCGGAGTACCTTGGCTTTTGATGGGTTCGGCTCTAGTCAGAGTCCCCCGTTGATATTGTCGATACTTTAAAGGCATCCAATGTTGTACTACGAGAGCTATGCTGGAGACTCACAGTATCCCGTGAGACTCAGGTTGGGTGTGGCCGACCAACCTGTGTCGGATTTCGGGCTCCGCAAAACCCTTAAGATTCGAACACAGGGGCATGTGCGAAGATCCCCAGTGGCTTCGCCCAACCTAGCTCGCTACTCGATGAACACAACAACAAACTCGCACGATGACGAGGAAGAAGATGAACACGACAGTTTACCCAGGTTCGGGCCGCTGCGAAGCGTAATACCCTACTCCTGCTTTGGTGGATTGCCTCTCGAGGAGGTGAGGTGGATGAACAAGTACAGTGTTTCAGGGCCTCATGAGGGCTCCCCAGAGGTGTTCGTGGCCCTCTGTGGCTTGGCGATGGATGAGTGGTGGAATGGATGCCGGCCCCTCTCTACGGTGCAGCCTACCCTCTATATATAGTGATGGCTCGGGTCATCTTCCCTTATCGCACTGGCGGGAAGGGATCCCACAACGGCCAATTTTGAAGGGGGGCAGGAGTACGTGCCCGCTCTGCCCAAAGGCGGTCTTCGCCCGCAAAGTAGCTGTCGACGGCGCAGGGATGGGCTCAGCGATGACATCCTCCCTACGGGGCTGGTGGTTGTGGTCTTGTTGCACCGGAATGGAAACCTTTGGGGGGTGCTTTCGGAACCCGCGTACGTCCTTGCTCCCTTTGCACTAAAGGGGAAACTGTGCCACCTGGCGCGCTGGCGCTCGCCTGTCCTTCCTTGCGTCACCTTTGACTCCTGAGGCTGGGCCTTGCATAGAGATCTCCGCCGCTCCGGAGGGGGCCTGAGGAGGCCCATCCCTTGCCGGTCTTAATGCTGCTCCTCCTCGCGAGCCTAGGGCCCTCGCGAGGGCTTTGCCTTGAGTGGGGCCGCGCCTGGCTGTGTTTGGTTGATGAAGTGGGCCATGCCCTGGGCCGCAGGCAGGCAGGTCTGGGTACCCCCGTTCCCAGAACGCCGACAGTAGCCCCCGGGCCCAAGGCGCGTTCGAGCTGACTTCCGGGCAAAGCCTTGAGGACGGCCCGAAGCGACGCGGGCCCCAATCGCCTGCGGGCCAGGCTTTACACGCGTCGAATGCCCTGACAGCGACGCCTCCGCTCCCCGAGGGCGTCCGGAACCGCCTCCAGTCAAACTGACACGACAGGTGCTGCGCCAGCCATCATTGCTTCCCATTGAATGCTGCCGCTGCTCCGGGCCTCTACCCCTCGGGCCACGCGGATGTGACCCTTCAGTTCGCAGGAGAGGCGACGTGGACGGCAATGCATTAATCGAACCGCCTCGCGGCGCCCGAGAGGCGCGCGACGCCTGCTCTCCCACGACGCCTGGCTGCCGCGATTATGCCTATAAATCTGCCCCGCCCATGGCAGGGGAGGGGCATTGCAATCTTGAAGCTTCTCCTTGTCTCCTTTGCCCTGCCGAGAAAACCCTCTTTCCTTCCCGTCTTCTCGTCCTTCATGGCGTCTGGAGGAAGCGGTGCGGGCGCAGGGAAGCACGCGGCTCCGCCGGCTCCCTCGTCCTCCTCCGGAGGTAGTGGTGGGGAGCCCTCGGGGCCAGTGTAGGCTCGCCGGCGCTGGGCCCTGGTCGACGAGTAAGTATTTTTCCGCCTCCCTCTTCTTTAGCCGTTCTACCCAGCATTCTGAGCATGATCCCCTCCACCTCCCAGGGCGCCCGTGGCCAAGAAGCGCAAGCTTGGCGAGCTTCAGGAGGAAGTGGAGACGCTGCGGGCTCGGCGGACCACTGCCGAGGCCGCCTTCCAAGCAGCCCTCCGGGGCGAGGTGGAGGCCAGGGCGGAGTTGGCGTCCCTTCAGACCCAGGTCCAGGAGGCGGCCGACGCCGTGCAGGCCGCCCAGGATAAGGCGGCGCACGCGAGGCTGCTGGAGTCCCAGCGCGCCAAGCAGTTCTCGGGCGTCGCCAGCCACGCGGCCGGCGCGGTGAGCCGGTTCGTCGGGGACGCCCCCGCGCTGCCGAACGTGCGTGGCGACGGGGGCCACCTCGAATTCTTCCAGAAGGTGGTGGAGGCGCTGGAGACCGGCGTCTCCCGCGTGAACACGGAAAGTGAGTCTGACGCGCGCGACCTTCTGGACCTTGCCTTGACGCTCGTCTTCTCCAACCTGCGCCGCCTCGCCCCGCAGCTCGACCTCCGACGCGTCGGGGAGCCGGTGCCTGACGGGCTCCAGCGCCCCCTTCGGGATGAGGTGCGCCCGCACGTGGAGGCCATGGTGGAGCGGTTCGTCCAAGTGCCCGCTTCCAGCGAGGAGGGCGATTCCGATGCTGAGCCGACCGGCGGCGCAGGCGGCGACGGCGGCTTCTCCTCCTAAATGTCCTCTGTTTCCTCTCCCCAGTTCCTATAATGTTTGAAGAAGGACTCTGCCCTGATGGGCGTTAATCTTTTGCGTGTTACCTTTGCCTTCTCGTCTTTCTTCCTTGAATCGCTGATTGCTCGCTTGCCGTTGTCGTAGTTTAGCTTTCTTGCGCAGGGCTTGGTGTCGGTTCCGCCGTGACCCGGCGATAGCGGCCGTCAGGGCCCCCGCGGAGTGTCTCCTCACGAGGCGCCGCTTGCGCCACTGTTCGCCTGGTCGGTGATCTTGCTGCTCGCCGTAACTTGGTCCCCTTCCTCGTGCCGTTTTTTCCAGCGCCTCCGGCCTCGGGGGCCTTGCCAACCATGCGTGGGTGTCCGTACTACCTGCATCCTTACGTTAGTGCGCGCAATTTTTATTCCGTCCTCGGGTCGTTATGAGGCCAGGAGGCTCTTGCTTGGGTTTGAAGTGCACTTAGCTCGTAGGGTGGCGACGGCCTCGTTCGCAACTCCTCCTGAGATGCTCCCTTCTTGTTTGTGGGACGGTTTGGGAGCCCTTTCGGCACTCTACGCCGACAGGACCCAGTCTCGCACATTTCTAGACCACCGTAAAATACGGCCGAACCACCAGCACGCATCCACGGGGTCCGGCCCCAACACCCTCGACGCCGACCGGATCACCAAGGACGGCGTCAAGGAGGACGAGTGGCTATATGACCGGTAAGGCTCCTGAGGCGTGATGCTCAGGAGCCCCCTCCTGACGCTCAAGCCGCCCTACGTCGCCAGGTCCCAGTCCCGCGCATTTCCCAACCACCGTAATATATGACCGGATAACCAGGACGCAACCACGGGGTCAGGCCCCGTCACCCTCGACGCCGACTGGATCACCAAGGATGACGTCTAGGGAGACGAGTGGCTATTTTGACCGGTAAGGCTCCTGAGGCGCGATGCTCAGGAGCCCCCTTTGACGCCCGGTCGATCCCCCATTCCGTCATGCTGGCTGATGTCTCGGGGAGCCCTGGGGCCTCCCATGATTCCATGCTGGGGTCTGAGCCCCCGAGCGGGGGTAGACGGCTAAAAGGTGCGCGCCCCTGAGGCGGAGCGGGACGTTTGGCCCCTTGCGGAACACCATTCAGAAAGAAAGAATCCAAGTTTGGTAAAACGATAGAACACAAAGAGAAAAGTTCCCGCCCCTTTTTCCTTTTAAACATAGAGTTTTGAAGTCCTCTGACTTCGTTCCAAAAAATGGCAACTTGAACACCAAAGAAGAAGCAAGCAAATGCCGCGTCCGGCCCCTAGGCTAGTCTTCGTCTTCCCCCAACGCTGAGCGTAGGGCATCCACGTTGCATGGGCATAGCCATTGATAGGCAGTGTTGACTTCTCCGCCAGCTCTGGGCTGTGGCTGCCACATTGCGTGGGAGGAACCCCTCCGCGTCCTCGGGGGGCTCCGGGCGTATACAGCCCACTCATTATTACGTGAGAGTGTCACGGGTCGGTGTAGGTCCCGGGGGCGTATAGGGAGCTCCATGCCTCGCGGGCGCGAAGCCCACTCCCAGCCCCCGGGCTCGTCACGGCAAAGTAGGGTCTGCCCTGGGCGGGCCCTCGAGCGTAGGGGAAGCCCCTTGCGCTCTCTGGCTGGAAGGCCTGCCCTAGAAGGAGGCCCTGGGTTCCCCGGGCGGTGCCCCAGCGCGCCTCGCTGGGGCCCCCGGGGTTCCCATGCTGGTACTCGGGGCCCTGCCCCCAGGTCGGGCGAGCCGGGCCTGGGGACATGGGCGAGTACATGATCGCCCGCTGGTGATCGAGTGAAAACCGACCCGGAGACATGGGTGTATGTTCCACCCTTCATCTCCAGGCGAGCGTCGCGCGCCCCGGAGACAAAGGCGCACGTTCCACCCTTCGCCTCCAGGTTGGGATCGTCTAGCCCAGGGACATGGGCATGTGTTCCACCCTCCGTCCCCAAGCTGGGGCCTCCTAGCCCGGGTACGAGGGCGCATGTTCTACCCTCCGTTCCCAGGCGAGTGACCCCCGGTCCCCAGACCCAGACGTCTGCTCAGGGCAGCTCCCTACCAGCGGGCGTGCCTCGCGAGGGTCTCTGCGCCGGGCACCCTCGCGAGGCCAGCCCCGCAAGCCGCCCCCGCGGGGTTGCACGTACCTGTCCGCGCGGGGGCTGCTCGCGAAGTCGCGTGTGCGCCTCCTGTCGCCATGGTAGCTGGTGCTGCTCCCTTCGTGGCCCGGGTGCGCGGCAACATGGTCGTTGTCGAATTGCATGAGCCCCCGGGCGCCGGCGTAGTTGAGCCTTCGGTCCTCCTCCCTGGTCCCGGCGGCCGGGCCCTGAGCCCCCGGCGGCTCGAGCCAGGTCCCGGGGGGGCGGACCGCCGCAGTTGCCCCGAGCGCGCCCGTGTGGTCCAAGCGCCGTGGCATCCGGCCGTGGGGCGCTTCGGCCCGCCGGCGCCGGCCGCGCCACGCGGGCGGCTCGTCGCTCCGCCCGGGCTCGTCGTCCTTTCGCCATGAGTGCGGCGAGCGAAGGCGAGGCGAGAGCTGAGGGAGGTTTCGACACGCCCCCTACCTGGCGCGCCAAATGTCAGATTTCAGGCTCCGCAAAACCCTTAAGATTCGAACACAGGGGCGTGTGCGAAGATCCCCACCGGCTTCGCCCAACCTAGCTCGCTACTCGATGAACACAACAACAAACTCGCACGATGACGAGGAAGAAGATGAACACGACAGTTTACCCAGGTTCGGGCCGCTGCGAAGCGTAATACCCTACTCCTGCTTTGGTGGATTGCCTCTTGAGGAGGTGAGGTGGATGAACAAGTACAGTGTTTCAGGGCCTCATGAGGGCTCCCTAGAGGTGTTCGTGGCCCTCTGTGGCTTGGCGATGGATGAGTGGTGGAATCGATGCCGGCCCCTCTCTACGGTGCAGCCTACCCTCTATATATAGTGATGCCTCGGGTCCTCTTCCCTTATCGCACTGGCGGGAAGGGATCCCACAACGGCCAATTTTGAAGGGGGGCAGGAGTACGTGCCCGCTCTGCCCAAAGGCGGTCTTCGCCTGCAAAGTAGCTGTCGACGGCGCAGGGATGGGCTCAGCGATGACATCCTCCCTGCGGGGCTGGTGGTTGTGGTCTTGTTGCACCGGAATGGAAACCTTTCGGGGTGCTTTGGGAACCCGCGTACGTCCTTGCTCCCTTTGCACTAAAGGGGAAACTGTGCCGCCTGGCGCGCTGGCGCCCGCCTGTCCTTCCTTGCGTCACCTTTGACTCCTGAGGTCGGGCCTTCCATAGAGATCTCCGCCGCTCCGGAGGGGGCCTGAGGAGGCCCATCCCTTGCCGGTCTTGATGCTGCTCCTCCTCGCAAGCCTAGGGCCCTCGCGAGGGCTTTGCCTTTAGTGGGGCCGCGCCTGGCTGTGTTTGGTTGATGAAGTGGGCCATGCCCTGGGCCACAGGCAGGCAGGTCTGGGTACCCCCATTCCCAGAACGCTGACAACCTGAGGATCAAATCTCCTCAGGAACTAGTCCAGATGTCATATGCGTTTCCCCATCGCCGAGGTGTAAGTCGACAGGAAAGATACTGAGCTGTGGGTCGGAAAAGATCAACCGAGCTGAATTATTACGTAGGGCACCTCGGTCATGAGGGTGTCCCACCTCCTAAAAGAAAAACTTACAAATAGCTTAAAAGTGGCATAAGCTCAAAAAGCCAAAAAAACTTATGCAAAAAACTTTGACGTTCGAACTAAATCAAGTTTTTTGGTGCCAATCCAAAATTGGTCTTAAAATTAATACGTGCTTCTGTCGTGCTTTAACATGATACATCCGATATCCAGAATCCAAGCGGGCCAGCCTTTGGCTTCAACCACCATATCCCGAAGGGGGAGTGTTTCTCCAAGGCCTGTTTAGCGAACTAAACTCGAGCGGCTTTAGAAAGAAAACATGATATCCGGCTATTGACCACAGACTAGTGTCGGAAAAAGGAGTAGTAGAAAAAATACTTTGCAATGACCAAGAAGAAAATACATTTATTATCAAACGGATCATACAAATTTAAGAACCCCTGGTTAAATCATGTAAAGAAATTTTTAACAAACAAAAAATTTAATAAACAATTTTTTTTTTGTTTAACAAAAAAAATATAATGTTTGGTTGAACCGAACAAAAAGTAAAATTTCAAAGAGAGCTAAGCACGAAAAACAACTTAGCTGGTTAATGTGCTCGGTGCGGTCCGGGGTTGTGGCGGGATGGAGACGTAGTCCTCCGCCTGGACGAGGTCCCAACCCCCAAGCCCGAGGTAATCGAGCGGAGAGCTTGGGTCGAGAAGTAGCAACGCAGCATGGTTGCTGCGGCGAGGCAGAGCCCCTGGTCCAGCCGAGGAGACAGAGTAGTTCGGCAGAATGACGGCGAAGCCCCTAGTTATCATGGGAAAAGGAAGTGTTTTTTAACAAACAAACTTTTTTATTTAACACAAATATAATGCTTGGTCGAACCGAACAAAAATTGAAATTGAAAAAAGTTGAGCATGAAAGCGACTTAGCTGGTTAATGTGCTCGGTGTTGATGACGCGGTCCGAGCTATAGTGGGACGAGGTCCCAACCCCCAAACCGGTCCCGAGTTGGCCGGCGAAGAGCTCGACTTGATGAAGTCACATCACAACATTGTCGAGGAGCTGAGGGAAAGCCCCTGGTCCAGCCGGGAAGACATTGTTATTCGGCTGCGTGACACTGGAGGCCCCACGTCAGCCGACGTGTTGAAAATAGGTCGGCATGGCGGACGTCAGTTTGATGAAGCGATAGTGCAGCGATGCCTACACATGGTAGCGCACCATGGTGATGAAACAACTTGGTTGATGGAGGCGGGACGACAACGTCCGCATGCCAAGGTGACCACGCGACGCAGCCATAATTGATAACATACACAAGTAAAATAGTGCAAGCCAAAGTAATAGCAAAAAAAATAAAAAAAATAAAGGAATGTGGCCTGTGCAACAAGCTCTGCTTGATGACGTTAGTGCGGATTTTGAAGCAATGTCTGCCGACCCACGAATAAAGGGGCCGACATCAACCGCTGCGATACGGACACAGCGTAGGTATACCGGTGGAAAATTTCTTGCTAACATCGATGTAGTGAAAGCCCCAAAAAATATTCAAGAGCAGTTTAACTAAGCACTTTTATCAAGGAAAAATATCACCTGGATGTTCGCATGAAGCAGTAGTAATGCGTACGTGGAGTACTAGTACTAGTTTTGAAAAACTAGATTTCGTGGGCAAGTGTGATTGATGTTCTGCTATGAATTATGCTATTGTACTTTGGATTCAAAAGAAAGTAAAACCGTACGCATGCATCACGGTGCTCCGTTAGCATCCGGCCTCCGGCGCCTGGTAGAACAGGAGCAGCAGCATCTTCGGGACTTGTGGCTACATACCACGATTGGTGAGGAAAACCAGCTCGGTCGATCACTAGATGCTACTTGAGTAATAACAAATAAATAAGAGTGAAGGGTAGAGGATTATCCCTATGCACGCGTTGCTTGAGGAGGTCTGCTTCAGGCTCCTTCGATCACACATGACCCCAGATCGCGTGGGGCACAAAGCCAGCCTTGAGGCGAGTTGTTCGGTAGAATGCTTTTATTTTCTCGACAGTTAGCGGCGGTCGGCGTATAAATTCCCCGACCCGATCTAAGATCGAAACCGGTCTCGGACGAGCCTGATCATCCCATCAATGCGCAGCGAACACCTAGCGGACTCTCAATGAAAGCACCAATGTCGGTTCTGAATCTGGCATACCTTGCGGTAGGGGTCCTAAGCTAGGCGTCTTGGAGCGATGGTAACATGGACACATGATTTTACCCAGGTTCGGGCTCTCTCAAGGAGATAATACCCTGCATCCCGCTTTTGATTGTATTCATATGGGGGATCATACATAGTACATGTATCTACCACGAGATTGTTGTAATGAACATGATATTGTCTATTGACTAGCCTGGCCTTGGTTTATATAATGCACCAGAGGCCTAGGCCTTAGAAGAGTCCTTGTATTGTGCGCCAAGTCTTATGGAATCTCCCTTGTAGGTATCATGGGTTGTCTTAACTAGCCCATTAGTGGTCGCCCTGGGGGTCCTCGGTCCGACCCACTAGTCGGGAGACGATGTGGCGAGTACCCCCTAGTCCAGGACACCATCACCCTGCACAGACTAAAGAAATATAGACTGGATCTGAAGGACGTTGATAACCCACAACTATAGGGGATCGCGGCTGTCTTCACGAGTAGTATTTCACCCTAATTTATTAATTCGACACAAGGGGAGCCAAAGAGTATTTATTGGCCTTAGCGGTTGAGTTGTCAATTCAAACACACCTGGGATATCTCTTTGCAGCAAAGATTTAGTAGCACGACAAATAGTAGTAGCAATAGTAACAGTGATAGCGGTAGCAACAATTTTGTAACAGTTGTAACAGTAGCAACGGCAGTAGTAACATAGCAAGATTCAATATGAGAAAAGCGTAGGCACGTGGATCGGTGATGGATAATGATTTGGATGAAATCAATCATGTAACAGTTACACACTAGGGCGACACAGAACTAGCTCCAATTCATCAATGTAATGTAGGCATGTATTCCGTATATAGTCATACGTGCTTGCGATAAGAACTTGCATGACATCTTTTGTCCTACCCTCCCGTGGCAGCGGGGTCCTATTGGAAACTAAGGGCTACTAAGGCCTCCTTTTAATAGAGAACCGGAACAAAGCATTAACACACGGTGAATACATGAACTCCTCAAACTACGGCAATCACCGGAAAGAATCCCAATTATTGTCACCTTGGGGTATGCAGATCATGACACGTAATAGGTGACTACAACTTGCAAGATAGGATCCAAAACACTCTTATATTCATGAAAACATAATAGTTTCAGATCTAAAATCATGGCACTCGGGCCCTAGTGACAAGCATTAAGCATAGCAAAGTCATAGAAACATTAATCTCAGAACATAGTGGATACTAGGGATCAATCCATATCAAACTTAACTCGATTAGATGATCAATCGCATCCAATCCCACCACCGTCCAGCAAGTCTACAAGGGAATTACTCACTCACGGTGGTGAGCATCATGGAATTGGGGATGGAGAAGGGTTGGTGATGACAACGGCGATGAATCCCCCTCTACGGAGCCCCAAACGGACTCCAGATCAGCCCTTCGGAGGAAGAACAGGAAGTGGCAGCGGCTCCGTCTCGTAAAACGCGATGAAATCTTCTCTATGATTTTTTTCTCCAAAAATGTGAATTTATAGGACTGGAATTAGGGTCGGGGGAGTTGCGTGGGACCCACAACCCAACAGGGCGCGGCCTGGGTCTGAGCCGCGCCCTCTTGGCTCGTGGCCCCACGGCTGCACTTCTCTGGTAGTTCTTCGCTCCAAAATTCATTATATATTCCAGAAAAAATTCACAAAAAGTTTCGTCCAATTCCGAGAACTTTTATTTCTGCACAAAGGTAGTTTTGCTGAAAACAACGTGAGTCCGGGTTAGTTTCATTCAGATTATGCAAATTAGAGTCCAAAACAAGAGCAAAAGTATTTGGAAAAGTAGATACGTTGGAGCCGTATCAACTCCCCCAAGCATAACTCATTGCTTGTCCTCAAGCAATTCAGTTGATAAACTGAAAGTGATAAAGAAAACTATTACAAACTCTTTTGATCTTGTTGCTGTATATATGCTTAGCTAGTGTTCAGGTTTTCAGCATAAATCATAAATAACCATATCCATGATAACAATTAAACATCATATTTACTCATGGCAATACATAACCAACATAATAAGATAATAAGATAATAAGATATCTCACATGCGAGCAATTTGTCAAAACAATCATGATATAGTATGATGACATGGTATTTCGCTAGCCCTTTCTGCGACCGCAAAACATAAATGCAGAGCACCCCCGAGGTTCAAGCAGCGAATAAACATTATAATTCAGAGTAGGAAAGATCCAGTCATGCTCACATCCAACATTAACTAGACTCAATGCAAAAGAATGACAATAGTGCTCTCCGGTCTGGTGCTTTTAATAAGAGGGTGATGACTCGATAACATAAAAGTAAATAGAAAGGCCCTTCACAGACGGAAGCATTGATTTGCAGAGGTGCCAGAGCTCAAGGTCTAAAACAGAGATGAAATTGTATTTTTGGGTGGTGTGATTTTCCTGTCAATGTTACGATAGAGTTTTCAATATCTTCCATGCTAAACACATTATTGGCGGTTCCCAAGCGGAATTGTAAAGTTTACTCCTTCCACCATACATACACAAACCATGGCTGACCGAATCCACGGGTGCCTACCAACATATCAACTTGTCCTAGGAGTTTGTTTAATTATTTTTGATTTTGCAGGACTGGGCATCCTTTTTACCATACTCTCTTGTGCAATGATAGACGAATAAACGTCCATCTTCAGAATAACTCGCTTAGCATGGAAGATACCGACTGCTCCATGGCTTCATGAGCGGTACAAGCACATAAAAAAATGTTTATTTGAGTATTAAAGGTGGCACTTGCAAGTTTACTTGGAACGGCAGGGTAATACGGCATATAGGTAGGTATAGTGGACTCATGTGGAACAACTTAGGTTTAGGAGTTTGGATGCACAAGCAACATTTCCGCTTAGTAGAGGTGAAGGCTAGCAATAGATTGAGAAGCGGCCAGCTAGAGAGCGAAAATGGTCATAATCATGCATTGCGAATAATTAACATTGCACATTAGCATGGGTAGGATATGAACACTCAAAATTTAAACATCATGAAGGCTGCATTGGTTTTGAATCAACTACATGTTTGCACATGGGCCAAGTCAAGCCGCTCGAATTACTCAGAGGGAAATACTTTACCACCATACCACATCATAACCATTTTAATGCACGTTGACACATAAGATAAATCATTATCCACTCCTAGCTATTTAAACATGGCATGAGAAACTATAATCTCTAATTGTCATCATAAACATGTTCACTCATGATATACTGAATCAAGATCGAACGAGCTAAACATATTTACAAAAAGGAAAACAAAAAGAGTTCATACCAGCTTCCTTTGCCACAATCACTTGATCAAATATCGTCATTATTGCCTTTCACTTGCACGACCGAATGTTGTGATAATAATAATAGTGCAAGTGTATCGTGGACTAAGCTGAAATCTACAAAACAAATTAAAACAAAGGAGAAGACAAGGTAGTGGTGGCCCTTTTCGTTAGATCAACATTTATGCATACGAGAGCCACTCAACATTTTCATTGTGGTCTTCTCCTTTCAACGACTCAAAGAAAAGAAAAGAAGTTTAGAGAAATAAACTGAAATATTTTTGGAGTTTTTCATTTTTCTCGAAGACAGCAAACAAGCAAAGGGAAACAAAAACGAGAAAAACTATTTACACGGGAAAGCTCCCAACAAGTAAAGGAAATATATTTTGGGTTTTCTTTTAATACTATAGCTAATCAAAAGGGAAAGAAAACCGAAAAGAAGCAGGAAATATTTTTGGATTTTTAAAAGTTTTTCAAACACATAAGTAGAAAGCGGAAAAATAAAACTAACGTGGATATACAGTGAAAGAGGATGAACACCGACAATTTATATGAAGTGTGAACATGAATGCAAAGTCGGTGAGAAATACGTACTCCCCAAAGCTTAGGCTTTTGGCCTAGCTTGGTAATCACCACTGATAGTAACCGTCGAGTCTGGGAAAGTATTGTTGCTGAGGTACCTGAGCGTCCCACGCCTGGGCCTCGACCTCCGCCTCAGCCAACTCGTTTCGGTAAGCAGTTATATCCTCTGGCATGATAATGTATCTGTGCCTGGCATGAAGGATAAACAAAGAAGGTGCAGGCAACACAATAACATCGTGAGTAATCTCAATGTATATTAAGTTGCAGCGAATGTGCTGCGGAGGTTGAGGTTCCACAATGAACTGGTGGTCTAACATAGACTGGTGATCTAGATAAACCTTAGGCAATAGGTAATCAGTTGCACGTATGGCAACATTGAAACGCTTTGCTAGGCATGTGGCATAAATACCACCATGGATCTTGCCCTTAAGCCGGTTAATATGCAAGCGGCATGCAACAATAGCTCCAACGCTATAGGTGTTATCACCATGTAGTGCGCGACGTAAGATAGCAAGGGTGGGGGCACTGAGACCACCACCCTTAGTCATAGCAGTTAAACATTTTCTTATAAATAGAGCGAAGTAGTGTACGGAACGAAAATGTAAACTAGTGTCCCTAGCCTTCGATATGCCCCTACACTAGTGCAGCCGCGCGCGGTTTTTAACCCCTTTCCGTGACGTAATCTTAAACTGTCACCTTGCATGTGTGGGCGATGGGGGGGGGCTATCCCACACAACAGGCAAAAACCGTCGGCGATGCCTACACCCGGTCACAAACGATGGGCAAAAATATATCATTTGCGATTCGAAGGGCCATCACAAACAGACATATTGGGGAAGACGTGTGAGATGAGCTTATCATCCCACACAGGGAATCCCAAGGTTACGTCTCCGTTCATATTGCAGATCACACACAATTTTCTGCATAACATCGTTTGTGATAGGGCTAGTCACCACACACGATAGTTATAATTCTGTCGTTTGCGTTATTCAAAACATCACTCACGGTGTCTAGATGAAACTGTTTGGCATTGGGCTGTGCATCACACACACATGCTATAAGAAAATGTTTGTGATTAGGTGTCCTAACGCACACAGTTGTCGAGCAGAATTCGTGTGTGATTCCTCACCGATCCAACACGCCAACTTTGTAGAAACCGTGTGGGTTTGTTGAGGTCATCGCCCACGGTGTAGTCCTAGAAACCGTCTGGAATGGGAACCCCAATAATAAGGCTGATTGCTCTATTATTTATAATCCATTTATTAATCAAATTAACATTTCATATCAAGCAAAAAATATAGTTCTTATTCATAGTTTGGCAACCAGGATTTCATAATTGAATTACATCAGGGTACAACATCATATAAGCATATACTGCCTAGCTACCCAATTGCACAACACGAAAAAGTTTCAAATGCAACATCTAAAACCTTTGGAAATTAAGTATCATCATAGACGGTAAATAGACAGATGAGTCTCATCTAGAAAACTATTAAAGCGGAAGGCAAATATTGAGCCTTCAATGATGTTGAAGGTCCTCGCAACTTTAGCCCAGTGACTGTGGATGATTGCCCGCCCATCCTTCGTCCTCTTGAGGAAGACTTCAATATTATACCGTGGGTGTTGTATGAATACCTTCCTCACCTCTTGATCATATAGGTGGTTTCAGACGTAATCATCGATGAACTCCCTTGAGAAGGACTGAAAACAAACATACGCATAAATATTTTTTCTAAAATTTGAAATGGCGCAAAGGGAAAAGGACAAGGTGAAAGAGATGGTACCATCCTATAGTTGACTGATGTCTTCTTCATTGTGCAGACAAACATCTTGTTGTTTTTCATAGCTAGTTTATTTATCTTAACAATCTTTCTGAGTTTCTTGATTTGACTGATATTCAAGGACACCTCATTTCCCCACATGCAAAAAGGGTCAAACTATGGGTCTAAACCTCTTACAGAAGGACCTACATGTGCAAGAACAAATTATTAAAAACATTAATATTACAATGGTTTCTGCAATTGCACAATAATGTGCTATTAGCCAAACGACCATGGTTGTGCAAACCTCGATGGTAAACTTTAGTGTCCCCCATTGTTTCCCCCTGCAACATATTTAAGACAAATATTGATCAGGTTACAAGTGATATTTGGCATACTATCAATGAAATATGTTAATGGAAAATAAACACATTGCGGATCCAACAGATTAGTTCGAGCCACATGGAAAAGCCAGTTATCTAAACCAAGCATGCTAAGAACTAGGAAACATAGCAATTCTATATGTTTCACATGTATATAGTACATCTAAATTCGATTTATTCGTCACATGCATAACAATAAAAAATTGTACCAACAACAATCGTACATCACATTTCAGAATTGAATTAAATAGTTAAATGATCACCACAACAAATGAACGAAACAGTTAACTAAGCACCACATTGCACAATAGAACATACTAGAAGGTCAGGTTGCAGTAGCATTACATTGGACATTTCACTAGAATTTCTATATGAAAGGTAGTAGCGGCACACGCAACAGGTAAACGAAACATGCTTAACCGGCGTAGCTAGGTGAACATAGGTCCTTAGTGATAAAGCTAAGAAAAACAAGCTATTCCTCATCTTCGAAGATATCGATGATGATGGGCTCCTTCAACTTGGAAGAGGACGAGGCCTCCACACCGTGGGTGCACCCCTCGTAGTGATGAGCGGACTGATCCTGCCCCGGCACCAACATGCCGGCTCTAGAGTTGAGGTATGCATGGGCACGCTGAGAAAACTCATCGAAGTCTTCGTCGAACGCATCGACGGTGCCCTCGAGATAAGACCACGAGCTGTCGTTTATAGCAGCCAACCGCGTGGCGGCGTCAGCGCGCGAGGCATCGACGGTGGCCTCGACGGTGAGGTGCTCCTCCAAGATCTAGGGGTCGGCACACATGGAAGCCATAGTTGCCTCATTTGCGCGTGCAGTCACGATTTGCTTCTCTGCAACCAAATGCTCTTTGAGATCCTGGCTATACTGCGTGCACCATGGCTTTCGGCGGTGATTATTTGGAGGATGGGGCGGTGATTTGGGTGTAAGGTGTCGCATCGGTCGGGCCATATGGGTTGGAGGAGGAGGGGTGAGAGGGTATTGGGGAAGTGTGGATTACCTGACTAGATGGAGGAGGCCGAGCAGCAGGAAGGAGCGTCGCTAGCGAGGAGGCGGCGCTGCAAGCAAGCAATGAAGGTTTGAACTAGGAAAGGTAGAGGAAAAGGGGGAAACGTGGCTTTTGATTGGTACCGGGGGGCGAGGGAGGTAGATATTTCCGCGGCAGCCCAAAATTTTCATTTGGTGCAGAATAGTTCTCGATATCAACACATCACAAACAAAGTCTGTGATATACCCCGTGTGTGATGAACTTGGACGTGCAAATGTTTGTCTCCAAGCTTCCGAGTAAGATTGGGTACTACATTGCACACGGTTCGTTCCAAAAAATTGTGTGTGGTGAACTTCAATTTCATTTTCAATTGGAAGATGGAATGGGGATATGGCGGCAAATTTTTGGTCTGAATTTCCCTAGTTACAGTGGTCATCCATGTCGTCGCATAATTTAACATCAATTGCTAATTTGGGTACTGCACAAAAGAGCCTACACCACAGCCCGCACTTACTTAATCGAGCAATTAAACAGAGATGGTTGACCTAAACATTACTCTAACAAAAGACAAGCGCTCTAAAAAAAGACTAATGTTCCGCCTAACGCTCGGCGAACTTCGCCACATCCTCCATGACCAGCTCGCGCTCGACGACCTCCAGGGGAAGGGGCTCCATGGCATCCATCGCCACATACTCTGCAAGCATCTCGCAGTCCACGCCCGCCATCTCTTTGGAAAAGGCCGCAACGAGTCTGGTGTGGGCGGCCGCGGTCCAGGCATTGACAGCCTCCATCTCGGCAAGGGAGGCTGCCGACGAATGGACGGCTGCCCGAGCGCTCTCAGCGATGACCAACTCTTCGGACGTAAGTTGCCGACAGTTGTCGGAGAAGGCCGCTGCTATTTGTGCGGTGACCGACACGAGCTGGGCGTGGGCGGCATTGGCATAGGCGTGGGCAACCGCCATCAGGGCTACGGCGGCCGCTGAGGAACGGACAGCTGCTGTGCGGTTCTCGCCATTTGCTATCCTGGTCGCGGATGTTGCTCCCGCCATCTCAGATGTAGCAGCTGCGCTTTCGGCGCCGCAGCCGCCCTGTCAGAGAGTGTGGCCGCGCTCAAGGATGTTGTGAGAGCGTTCATGGCTGATGCAGCCGCTCTCAAGGATGTTGTGAGAGCGTTCATGGCTGATGCAGCCGCGCTCGAGCCGGAGTGGGTCGCCGCTCACGACGCGGATCCACGTCCCCATCTTTCACCGACGACGCTTGAACAGTACAGTGGTCTTGGGGAACTAGTGTGACTGTGTGGTTCACGCGCTGGCGGTGGACTGAAGCTTCCGTCCCAAGCCATATATGAGGATTGGCCCAAGATATTTTTATACCACATCACACACGTTTCATGATCAAAAACTGTTTGCGGTGTATTTGATTTTCATATTGCTTTGAAATGAAAAATGAAGTTACATTGGCAATTGAAGGTGTTTGGTTGGCAATAACATTTATCTGGAGTGAACTTGCAACTATAGGACTGTGTGTTAAATATGGAATTATTCAGGTTTGTTTAGGCCCTTTTAAACATTTAAAGAGTTTTTAGACATTTCATTTGCATAGTTCAAATTTGAACTGCAGTTAAGCACATACTAGAGTGCACTTGAATGGGTTGAAAATCATCTATTTGTCACTGGATACATGTTTTGGTCCCATGCAAGCAATGGAAATTAAATGAATTCCAAACCTCTCGGTATTTTGGCTCGGCCGTAGACTTTGATTAGCCGTGTTTTCAAATTCCAGTAAAGCCAAATATCATGAGAAATTTATAAAACTTGGCATGGTGTCATGTCATCGCGCATGTGTGTTGTGGTAAAAACAATGCCTAGTTCGGGACAAGTTTTGGCACAAACCTCTTACAAATCGAAGATTCTCACAAGAAGTCATGTGGTTCCGGTATGGAAAGTTCACATTTTATATGCGAAACAACATCCGATGTCTCTTCTCGCCTTGAATTTATTTCTAGAGTCTCCATAGAGTAACATGAATGTGTCGTGCGAAACAATGAAATCTTACAGAGTTCGTTTGGCCTTTTAAGTAAATTAATTGAGTTTTTTATGCATTCAATGTGCATAATTCAAATTTGAACTACAATCACACGGTCCAGCTCATGAAAATATGTCGAAAAACCATATACGTTTCCCTGGTTGCATGTTTAGGTCCCACACAAGAAATGGGAATGAATTTCCAACATATCATCGTCTTGGCTCGACCGCAAACATCGGGAAACTTAGTTTTTAAATTCATGTAAATGCAAACCTCGACAGAAATTCATGAACTCGGGCATGGTGCCATCAGTTGCCCTGTTGTGTGTGTTGTGGTAAAAAAATTGCCCAATTTTGGACAAGTTTTGGCACAAAGCCTCTTACAAACCGAAGGTTCTCACAAGAAAGTGTGTGTTCCGATAGGGAAAGTTCACATTTTATGTGCGAAACAACATCCGTTGTCTTTTATCGCCTTGAGTTTATTTCTGGAGTCACCATAGAGCAACACATGACAGTCATGCTAAACTGTGGATTTTTTCCAGGGTTCATGAGACCTATTTACCACATTAATTGAGTTTTCTAGCCGTTTAATGTGCATATAATTCAAATTTGAACTACAATCATAAGGTCCAACACATGAAAAATAGGTTGAAAAAATATATGCCTTTCCCTTGATGCATGCTTAGGTCCCACGCAAGAAATGGGAATGGATTTCTAACATCTCATTGACTGTAGGCTCGGCCGCAAACATTGAGATACTTGGTTTTCAAATTCCCATAAATCCAAAACTCGTCAGAAATTCATGAAACTTGGCATGGTGTGGTGACAAGGGCACACATATGTCGTGGTAAAAAAATTGGCCAAATTGGACATGTTCTTGCACAATCCCCTTACAAATCGGAGCTCCTCACAAGAAGCTTTATGGTTTCAATAGGGAACATTATATATGCATGTCACATATGCGTGCGAAAAGGCATCTGATGCCTCTTCTCTCCTTGATTTTCTTTATAGAAACAACATAGACATGTTGGTGCGAAGTGCAAAAATATGAATAAACTAAGGGATCATCTGGCTTTTAAATACATTAATTAAGTTTTCGGTGCATTATTTAATGTGCATAATTCAAATTTGATCTACAATCACAAGGTCCGGGGCGGCAAAATGGGTTTGAAAAATCATATATATGTGTCCTTGGATGCATGTGTTAGGTCACATGCAAGAAATGAGAACGAATTTCAAACATCTAAGCATGTTGGCTCGACCACAAACATCGAGAAACTTGGTTTCCAAATTCTCGTAAATCCAAAACTCCGTCAGAAATTCATGAAACTTGGAATGGTGTCATGACAAGGCACACATATGCCGTGGTAAAAAAATACCAACTTGGACAGGTTTTGTCACAAGCCTCTTACAAACCGGAGGTTCTCACACAATAAGCTACGTCCAGTGGTTCCGTAATGTCACATATGCATGCCACATCTGCGGGTGAAATGACATTCGATGCCTCTTCTCTCCTTCATTTTTCTAGAAACAATATAAAGGAATAGGTGTGTACTGCAAAACTATGAAATTATTAAGGGTTTGTATGGCTTTTTATACATTAATTGAGTTTTATGTGCATTTAATGTACATAATTCAAATATGAACTATAGTCACAGGTCTATGTTGGGCAGTGCCTCATCATATAAAGCACAAATATGTTGTGGTATTTTTTGTGTACACTTTGAGAGAAAGAGCAAGCATTATTAATAGCCAACAAAGGCATTTTGGAAAAAAAAATCTGTCACGTTACCATCGCAAACGGGCGTATTATTTATAATTCGTGGTCGTTCTACAAACCATTTACGTGCGGGCCACGTGCCACTATCTGTATTGGCACGGAGGTAGCATGCGGACAGGTGTTTGAGTAGATGGGTGGCGTGCGAGCAGTGTCATGCGCACGCTCATCGGGGTGGCGTGTCCTTTGCCACTCGTCAAACACGTTTCAGACTGAATACCCGTATGCAAACCTAGGGCACTTGTTCCTTCCCTACTAAGCCAAGCGAAAATCTGGCGCGAAGGAATTTTTTCATTGCGTCATCGCAAACGGTTGTGAATGATGACCCGTGTGCCCTTCCCGATGCCACCTTGTACTGGTACTAACTGCTGAGGTTGCCATGCATAAAAAAAATCTGATGTGAGAAGGTAATTAAGGAGAGATATGAGTTTGGTGAGCACATGAAGAAACAATGCCAAGCGCGTGAACCTTGACAAAACACTTAAATGAAGGAAACTCACCAATGCATGCAAGAGTTTAGTTGCTAAATCATTAAATGAAGGGACCTCGGCAACAATGCATTGTGGACTTGAGTTGCTAAGACATTTAATACACTAAGCACCCCAAGTAAGCATCGGTTGATGCATTGGCAGCAGGAGTCAGGTAAGATTCAAATCTGTCATATTGGGTAAATTTTCATTTGTCAAATTGGAAACACTGAGATTTGTCCAATTTTGCAGGAACAAAATCACTATTACGATGAAATTTTGCAACTGAAATTCAGTAAACATAGATTTCATTCATGGATCAAGCATTGGTCTTTGTACAAAATAGTTCAACTCAATAGCTGAATCGAACAAACGTTTCCCCATTTGTTGCCAACCACGTACTGAAATAGCTAGTTCAACTATATATACTAGCTAATTTAAAGTAGGTGGGACTGTTCAACCATATCTATAGTTAGATGAAATGAACAAAATAGCCCCTAAATACTACTCCGGAGGGGCTTCGTGCTACTGCCAGCAGCCTTCTCCTCTGCCGAGCGCGTTCAGTAAGAGGCAGAGGAGGAGAAGTCAAATTCATCGGCTGCCGCTGCTGCTCTCCGCCGCTCCTGACGCACCTCCTCGAAGCGGCGGGACTCGGCGTAGATCTCCTCATTCCGCGCCATAGTTGCGGCGTCTGCTACGGCCATAGCAGCGGTGAGCCTCTTTGCATCCTCTACCCGGTGCTCCTCCTCCTCATGTAGGAAGTTTATGTAGCGCGCTAGGCCACTGACGCAAAATCCGAGCGGCTGTGCTTCGGCGGCGGCCTCCTCCTCCTGCCTTTGGGCCACGATGGTGGAGCGGGTGATGGCCCCGGCGGCTGACCGTGGGGTGGCTACCAAGGCGGACGCTGGTGTGGTGGCGGCCAAGGAGGCAGCTGGTGGGGTGGCTAAAACGGCAGCCGACAATGGGGTGGGGGCCACGGCGGTCGCCGGTAGCAGCTGCCTTCGGGCAAATGTGGAGGAGCATATGGTGGGTGCCGTGCACACAGCCAACAAGGACGCCACATGCACTACATGCTTCCGGGTACTGCGCCGCCGACGTGGTGCAGCCTCCAAGCTGGAGCTGCACTCTGGCGGAGTGGCGGAGCGACGACGACAGACAGGTGCCATTGGCGATTGGGGGAGAAGCAAACTTGGGAAGCTACGGGCAGGGAGGGGATGAATGTGATGTGGAGGCACCGGTCGTGAGGGTTTATAAAGCAGGTGGCCAAGGCTAGCCGGGCGGGAAGCTTGTGCGCGTTCCTGCGCAGTTGCGCGGGAATGGGAAGCCCAAAAGAAACGTTGTGCGCTCCAGAAGCATTGGGTGATTGGAGGATTTGAGCGAGCCGGGCAGGAAGCTTGCGCGGGAACCTGCGTGCTCCCGAAGCGTGCGCTGGAAACCTTGGGCGGCAACGCGGTGAGAAGACAAGCCGGAGGTGGGAGAAATGACAAGTACACAAACGTTTAATAATAAAAAAACATTTTGCGTTTTACTACAAAGCAAACGGTCGTTCTGTATGCACCGTCGCGAATTAATCTACACATGTGGCGGTTGATGCGGCCGCGGCGTGCTGTGCTCGCGTCCATGCGCGCTCGCTCTGCCGGCGTCCACACGTGAACGGTGACGTACGTTCGGGGCGCCATATGCATGCGGACGCGGTTGTGCCGCTCCCGGCGCCACCATGCAGTTAAGCGCTGCAAAAACTGCCATGCGGACGTGCCGAAATTCCGGGCCGTCCGGCATAATTTATTCCCGCGGCCATTTACTTTCGTCTCTTCCACCTTCCGATCACGCCACACAACACAAGAAGCACACCCACGATCTCTTCATCGCTTCAACCTTCCCGTGCGGATCCAATGGCGGCTGCCGGCGCCGAGCGGCAGTTTGCCAAAATTGTCAAAGTGGACACCCACATCAGGAAGACGGACCTCTCGGTGGTGTACACCAACGACCCGGTCGTGGTGGTGAACTCCATCAACACGTTGGAGCAGCTGCTTGCTGAGGATGACAAGTACAAAGTGGTCGGCTTCGACCTCGAGTACACCGGCGGTCGTGCTGGGCATGATCAGAAGGTTGCCGTCGCCCAGTTGTGTGTGCGCCATCATGTGCTCATCTACCACTACTGCCTGGCCACAAGTCCTTGCGAGCGTTTCGCCAGGTTTGTCAACAACCCGACTATAGGTTCGCAACGGTGGACACCACGAACGATCTAAAGGTGCTCAAGACTTCGGGCTTGTCTGGCCAGAAGCTTGTCAACATCCAAGGTCAGTACAGGGTCTAGGGCGGCGAGAAGAAGAAGCAGAAGGACTCCCTGGTTTACCTCGCCGCGGCCATCATCGACCCCTACTACAAAGACATGAACGCTGAGTGCCACAAGGACAAGTCTGCCTGGCACAAGGCCTGGGTGAACGAACTGGATGAAGAACACATCAAGTACGTGGCAAAGGACGCGTACACAAGCTACGAGATGTACAAGAGGATCATTGACATGAGGCAGTGCCTCCTTCCTGCAGACGGCCAGGGATAGCCACAAGCAGAGTAGTGTCGCCAACCGTCATCAGAAGAACAGTATGATTTGCTGATCGTCTACTTCTTGTAAATTTATATTGAGGAATGTACATGTGTTGTGTAGTCACTTATGTAACTGGATGTTCAAATTGGTTATGCAACATTAATGTAGGTGTTCTCTAGATAGAGCATATTTATGTGCAAACAGAGCAAATCACATCTCATACAATTATTAGCAGCAACCGTCCGCCCACAACACACACAGGTTGTCAGGATGAATCATTTGGGTTATTTTTGGTCTTCCCACACAATTCTGATGAATGAAATATTTGCCGGGTACCCACAACACACACGGTTGTCGGGATGAATCGTTTGGGTTATTATTGGTCTTCCCAAACAATTTTGATGAATGAACTATTTGCCGGGTATCACACACGCCTTCTTAGGCTAACTCGATCGTCTTCTGCTGGATCAGCGCAAACAGTTTGTCCGAGTGAACTGTATGCCGCACTACGCACACGTATGTAGTTTGTTAATTGTTTCTGTTACGTTCCATAATCACAAACAGTTCGTAAGAACAAACTGTCTACTGTAGATCACACACGCAACTATTTTCTGAATCGTATTTGATGGATCCTCTATCGCGCACGGTTTTCGTCATTGGCGGCGGAGCTTGAACTATACCGTTTGCGATTGATGGATCGCACATAGTTTCGTCGAAGGGTCTCTGATTGATGTGTCGTCTTTGGACCATCCTGCAGTAGTGCTAGTTTCTCCCACGGTCAAGGTGAGGAGGAGGTCCTCGAACTCCTCTGGTTTAGGCTCACGAATTTCCCCGTCATAGAGGATCTTGCATGTTTCACAGAATTCAGAGAGTGGTAATTTATGATGTTCAGCATATAAATCGAAACGCACTCTGGGAGCATCAAGCCTACTATTGAAATAAAAAAATTGCACAAAGGAATTTGTAAGGAGATAGTATTGGTCACATTCATCTGCGAGGAAGTTGGTCAATCCGGCATTTGTAATGAATTGCATGAACTCCTGATAAAAGCCTGCCTCGCTCATGAAAGGTACGTGGGGCCATTCACACGGCCTAACCTCCATGTTGCGAGGGGTGTTGATATCTTGATCTGGGATGCTCACAACAACTCCTTTAGAGCTCCGGCTTGAAGGACCTCTCCTGAGGAAATTCATCTTCCTTTGAACAAATTTCTAAAAAATTTGGACCACAAAATTATGTCAATAAAACTTTGCAAGATTGATAGCAACTACTCATATAGATGCCTAGGGGCCATATCAAGCACTCCCACTACTTGGAACTCAAAGAATTTAACATGCAAGCTTATTTTCAGTAGCACCAAGTGCAGCAAAATGTGCAAAGTATAAACCACTAAAGAAAAAACTAATTGGATGAATGGGAGAGTTACATACCAAAGAGAAGTTCCTTAAAATAGTTTCGGAAACGGAGTTCCGAGCAAAGAGATCGAAAATTTTAGTTTCAGGAGCAAGAACACAGGAGAGAGAGAGATATGGAATTTTTTTTCTGGTGGTAAGGGATGAAGTGCGCTAAAGAGATAAGGCAGAGGCCCCATGTGGGACCCACGACCCAACAGGGCATGGCCAGGGCCTGGGTCGCGCCCTGTTGGCTCATGGCCCAACGGTGCCCCTTCTTGATGTGTTTTCAGCACCAAAAATTCTTAAATATTCCAGAAAAATTCATGTTAAAATTTTGTAGCAATCTGAGACTTTTTATTTTCGGGTCATTTTCTATTGAACGGGAAACTCAGAAAATAGGAAAAATACGGTGCTTTATTTTATTTAACTAGGAATAACAGAGAGTAAACTAATGGTAGAGAGAGTTGTGCTTACTAAATTCCTCAACAACATGTCTTTCAAAAAGGAATCATTAATAAGGTTGATCAAGTCTTATTAATAACCGTTTCGTATTGACATGAGACCAAAGAATTTTCGTATCACACTAAGTTACCTCAATGGGGATTTGCATCTCCGCAACAAAAAGATTATAATATTTCTTCTTGATAGTAGGAATAAGTATTTTAAAACTTCCAATGATGACCGTGGTACTAGGCTCAATGACATTAATATTATTAACCAGAATTTGCTTATTCGAGAAATGCACGGTATGTTGTTTTCCACTAACATGGAATGTGAACTTTCTTTTGTTGCAATCAATAACAGCCCCTTCACTATTTAGAAAGGGTCTACCAAGAATAATCGACATGTTGTCATCCTCGGGCATATCAAGAATAACAAAGTCTATTAAGATAGTAACATTTGCAACCACAACAGGGACATCCTCACAAATTCCAATAGGTAGAGGAGTGGATTTATCAACCATTTGCTAAGATATCTCAGTGGGTGTAAGCTTATTCAATTCAAGTCTTTTATATAGAGAGAAAGGCGGCATAACACTAACACCAACTCCTAAATCACATAAAGAAGTTTTGATATAGTTTCGTTTAATAGAGCAAGGTATTGTGGGTATACCAGGATCTCCCAACTTCTTTGGAACTCCTCCATCAAAAGAATAATAACAAGCATAGTCGCAATTTCAATTTTAGGTCTTTTTTCTTTTGTTGGTAATAATATCTTTCATATACTTAGCTTACGGAGGCATTTTCAAAATATCAGTCAAGCGAGTACGAATAGTGACAGGTCTAATCATTTCAGCAAAGAGCTCAAAATCCTCCTCGTCCTTACTCTTGGAAGGCTTATGAGGAAATGGCATGGGTTTTTGAACCGATGGTTCTCTTTCTTTACCATGTTTCGTAGCAACAAAATCTTTCTTTTCATAACACTTATTTTTGGGATGTGGGTTATCAAGATCTTCAGCAGGTTCTATTTCCACATCATTTTCTTGCTCTTTATTGTCTGGCTGAGCATCTACGTGAGTCTCATCATTATTATTATCATCATTGTCATTATCACTAGATGCGTGTTCACTACCATATTGTGTCTCAACATCAGAAATAGAAACATCATTATGTTTTTCAGCAGGTTTTTTCCATAATAGGTTCTCTAGAAGCATGCAAAGTCCTATCCTTTTTCCTTTTCTTTTCTTATGATATGGACTAGGTGCATCACCATTAACTCTTTGAGAATCTTGTTTTATTCTCTTAGGATGACCTTCAGGAAAGAGAGGTTCCTCAGTCATTCGACCTCCTCTAGTCATTACTCTAACAGCATGATCATTCATATTATCATTTATTTTAGCAAGCAAACCATTTTGTGACTTAGCAACTTGGTCTAGTTGTGTGTGAACCAATGAAGCATGTTTACCTAGACCCTTAACATCATTAGCAATTCTAAACATCAAGTCACTCAAGCGATCTATCATCATAGCATTACGCCTTAATTGAGTTTTGACATAATTATTGAAATGCTCTTGCTTAACAATGTAATTATAAAATTCATCCATGCATTGACTAGGAGTCTTTGTACAAGGTATATCACTTTCATTAAAGGTACGGAGAGATTTTACCTCTACTACCTGTGTCGGGGTGTCAAGTCCATGTATTTCTTCAATAGGTGGTAATTTCTTGACATCTTCAGTTTTAATACCTTTTTCTTTCATAGAGCTTTTGGCTTCTTGCATATCTTCAGGACTGAGGAATAGAATACCTCTTTTCTTTTGAATAGGTTCTGACAGTGGTTTAGGAAGTGTCCAATCATCGGCATTTTGCAATACGATATTCAATAGTTCTTCAGCTTGTCCAACAGTTCTTTCCCTAAAAACACAACCAGCACAACTATCTAAGAAATCCCTAGAAGCATTGGTTAGTCCATTATAAAAGATATCAAGTATTTCATTTTTCTTCAGATGATGATCATGCAAAGCTCTAAGTAACTGGAGAAGCCTCCCCCAAGCTTGAGGGATATTCTCTTCTTCAATTTGCACAAAGTTAAATATTTCCTGTAAAACATCTTGTTTTTTTATGAGCAGGGAAATATTTTTCAGAGAAGTAATAAAGCATATCCTGAGGGCTACGCACACAACCAGGAGCAAGAGAAAGGAACCAAAATTTAGCCTCACCTTTTAGCGAGAAAGGAAAAAGTATAAGGATAAGTAGTAGTGTATCTTTTCCTCATTAGTAAACAAAGTAGCAATATCATTCAATTTGGTGAGGTGTTTGATAACAGTTTCATTTTCATAACCATGGAAAGAATCAGATTCAACTATAGGGAGTAACTTAGGGTCTACAGAGAATTCATAATCCTTATCAGTAACAAATATAGGAGAAGTAGCAAATTTAGGATCATGTTTCATTTTCTCCATCATAGATTTTTCTTTTAATTTGGATACTAGCTTCCTCAAGTCATCTCTATTCTCACAAGCAAGAAGCTCCCTAGATATTTCTTCATCCACAACATAACCTTCAGGTACATCTGACAATTCATAACTATTGGGAGAGCAAGGTGTAGTAGGTGATTCAAAATCTTCATCAGTTTCAGCATTTTCAAATTCTCTAGCTTTAGCAATATGAGCATCAAGCAATATGATCTATCTCTCCAATCTATCATTACCTAATCTATCTTTTTACCGTAGAGAGATTGACAACCTCTCTTTCGCGTCGGGTTGCAAGTATTTGTTCTTTGTGTGCAGGTGCTGCTTATTAGGTGGTGGTGATCCTCCTACTGGTTCGATGCCTTGTTTTCATAACTAAGGGAAATACTTACCGTCGCTGTGTTGCATCATCCCTTCCTCTTTGGGGAAATACCGACGCAGTCTCAAGCCACGTCAAAGGAATTTTCAGGCGTCGTTGCCGGGGAGGAAGCGGTCTCTTCTATGTGCCAATCTCTGGCACCGAGGAGACACCATCATCATCTACCAGGTTCCTAATCACAAATCTCATCTCCTTGCAATTAAACTATTTGCCATTTGCCTCTTGTTTTCCTCTCCCCCACTTCACCAATTTGCCATTTTATTCGCCCTCTTTTTCGTTTGCCTTTTTCTCGTCAGATCTCTTGCTTGCTTGCTATCTTGTTTGCGTAGTCATGATTCCTCAACAAAAGTACTATGATATTCCTTTCCCCAATATTTTGCTTGAGATTGAGAAAAGTACTAAGGATATATGACTACACAATTTGAGCATAACAAGTATTTTACCGTACTAGATGCCATAACAAAGAAACTTGATGATATTAGTAGAGAAGTTTGCAATCTCCAATCCAAGTATGCTCATGCTGAAAATTTGCTTGGTAAAATCTCCGATGCACAAGCCACTTTAATAAATCAAATGGCTGCTAAACCAATCTCTCTAGAGGAGAAAAATGATGAAGATCTTAAAGTGATTGGTGTTTCTTCTATTGATTCCTTGTTTAGTAATATTAATATTGATGATAAAGGGACTGAAGTAGAGTCAACTTTAGCTAGAAGGCGTCCCAATAATTTGGAGGGTGAAAATCTTGATGAAAATTTGATGAAAGTGGGTTTGAAGAGGTCAAAACTTTAACTAGTGATGTGCCCACTATTTTGGATTGCAAAGACTTTAATTATGATAGTTTCCCACATTATAATTGAATGTATTTCTTTGCTGCAATCCATGTTGAATTCACCCCATGCTTATGAACAAAATAAAGCTTTCACTAAACATATTGTTGATGCCATGATGAAATCTTTTGAAGAAAAGTTGGAGTTGGAGATTTCTATTCCTAGAAAATTACATGATGAGTGGGAACCTACCATTAAGGTCAATATTAAAAATTATGAGTGCTTTGCTTTATGTGATTTGGGTGCTAGTGTTTCCACGATTCCGAAATCTTTATGTGATGTACTTGGTCTCACCAATATTAAAGAATGTTCTCTTAATTTGCACTTGGCGGATTCTACTATTAAAAAGCCTTTGGGAAAATTAATGATGTTCTTATTCTTGCAAATAGGAACTATGTGCCCATAGATTTTATTGTTCTTGATATTGACTGCAATCCGTCTTGTCCCATTATACTTGGTAGACCGTTCTTACGCACTATAGGTGTCGTGATTGATATGAAAGAAGGCAATATTAGATTTAAGTTTCCACTAAGAAAGGGTATGGAACACTTCCCTAGAACAAGAATTCAGCCACCATATGAATCAATCATGAGAGCATCCTATGGATCCAAAACCAAAGATGACAATACTTCAATCTATGCGTTATGCCTAGCTAGGGGCGTAAAACGATAGCGCTTGTTGGGAGGCAACCCAATGAATAAATTTATTTTTGTTTTTCCCTTTCTGTTTTTGAGTGTTGACACAATTATGCCTCTGTTATGATTGTGTTTTTATTTAGTGTTTGTGCCAAGTAGAACCTTAAGGATGATTCATAAGATGCGTAGAAGAGATGCTGAATCTGAAACAGAAACTTTGACTCCAGTGTTCAAATTTTCATTTTTTACTGGAACGCGATATTGAGATGAAATTTTAACACAGTATTGCTATACAAATTCTTTATGTTGTCCTAAGTTTTCAGAATTTTTATAGTTACAGAAGTATGGTTAGAGTACAGATTACTACAGACTGTTCTGTTTAAGACAGATTCTGTTTTCGTTGCATTGTGTGATTGTTTTGATGAATCTATGGGTTGTATTGAAGGGTATGAGCCATGGTAAAGATAAAATGAAGTAGGCATAATGCAATAATAAAATATGAATGGGTTTGCAAAAGCACCTAAAGTAGTGATTTGCTTTATTATAGTAACGGATCTCACGAAGATTTTGTTGAGTTTTGTGTGATTGAAGTTTTCAAGTTCTAGGTGAGATCGCGATGGATGAAGGAATAAGGAGTGAAAAGAGCCTAAGCTTGGGGATGATACAGCACCCCCAAGATATATCCAAAGAGAAACAAGCAACTAAGCTTGGGGATGCCCCCGAGTGGCATCCCCTCTTTCTTCTAACGACCATTGGTATTTTACTTGGAACTATATTTTTATTCATCACATAGCATGAGTTTTGCTTGGAGCGTCTTGTATCATTTTAGTCTTTGCTTGCTTTGCTTGTTAGTTTGTCACTTGTATCCTTGCTGTACACACCTATTTGAGAGAACCATAATCATGCTAAGATTTGTTAGAATTGCTCTATATGCTTCACTAAAACTTTTTGAGCTATAGAATTGCTCTAGTGCTTCACTTATATCTTTTTGAGCACGGTGTGCTTGGAAACTTTTGAAGAAATAGTCTCATGCTTCACTTAGACTAATTTGAGATTTGGTAAATTTTGAAGAAATACTCTCATGCTTCACTTAGATTAATTTGAGAGTTAGTAAATTTTGAAGAAATCCTCTCATGCTTCACTAATACCTTTTTGAGAGATGAAATCTTTATGATCATGTGCTTCACTTAGATTTGTTTGAGCTTGTCAAAAAAACAATGGCAATATATGAAACTAGTCCCAAAGTGATAGATATCCAAGGAGGATATAATAAAAACTTTCATGAAGATCATTGGACAAATTAAACTTGATTCCTTGTAATAGTTTTGAGACATGATGATAGTAATATGTGAGTCATGTTAGTGAGTAATTATGCTTTAGTAGGAATATTTGTGTTAAGGTTTGTGATTCCCTATGCATGCACAAAAGTCAATGGTTATGCAATGAAATTACATCCTACTTATGGTGCATTATTCGGTGTTAGTTATACTCAATGCTCGCTTATGTGAATTTTCGTTTCTTGGTTGGTTGCTTCTCAATCTATTTGCTAGCCTCCATTTGTACTAAGTAGAAATACTACTTGTGCATCCAAAATCCTTAAACCAAGTTTTTCCTTATGAGTCCACCATACCTACCTATATGCGGTATTTCCATGCCGTTCCAAGCAAATTTGTATGTGCCATCTCTAATTTTCAAAATAAATTTCTCTTTTGTGTGCTCGTACCGCTCATGAAACGGTAGGGAGTGTCCAATATTTTTCCATGCTAGATGTGTTATTCTCAAGATGAGTATTTATTCACTTGTCATTGCACGAGAGTACGGCGTTAATAGGGACGCCCATTCCCGAAATAAAAAAAAATAATTACTTTATGTTGTCAAATAATAAATTCCTTGGAAAGTGTTGGTATGGAAGGCAACCGTGGATACGGCCAACCATGGAATGTGAAAGAATGGTTGAAAAAGGAATAAACTTTCTTTTCTGTTTGGGAACCGCCTATGATGTATCTAGCATGGAAAGTATTGTGAACTACTTTGTCGTTTTCGTTGACAGGAAAGGCAAGCCACTCAAAATATTTTTCTCTTTCAATTTAAACTTTGAGCTCTGGCACCTCTACAAATCCCTACTTCCCTCTGCAAAGGGCCTACCTATTTACTTTATGCAAATTTTTATTTTTACTTTGAGTCTCCATCTTCTCTTATAAAGCACCAACTAGGGGGCACTATGATCGTACTTGAGCATTGGGTGTAGCTAATATTTGAGTGTGTTTCTCGAATGGCTCAATGATTGAGCATGATGGGCTAGGGATAACTTTCTTTAGTGTTGATATTTTGAAAGACATGGTTGCTTGTTGGCATGCTTGAGTATTGAAGTCATTATGTTAAAATTAGACTATTGCTTTGAATCATCTAAAAGTCCAAATGTCCATGCTACAAGAGAAAAGAATATGAGATGAACATGTTAGGCATTCCACATCAAAAATTCTGTTTTTATCATTTACCTACTCGAGGATGAGTAGGAATTAAGCTTGGGGATGCTGATATGTCTCCAACGTATCTACAATTTTTGCTTGTTCCATGCTGTTAAATTATCATTCTTGGATGTTTTACAATCACTTTATAGCAACTTTATATCATTTTTTGGGACTAACCTGTTGACATAGTGCCAAAGTACCAGTTGCTCTTTTTGCTTTTTTTTACTTTGCAGAATATCAATACCAAACGGAGACCAATCGTGACGAAACTTTTTGGAGATTTTTTTTGGAGGAGAAGACACCCAGTGGGCTAAAGAAGTGCCAGAGAGGTGGGCTGTGGAGAACACAACCCACCAGAGCGCGCCAGGGGGCCCACGGCGTGCCCTGATGGGTGGTGCCCTCCTCGGGGCCGGCCCCTCTCCACCGCCTCTGATGCCATAAATACCCAAATATTCAGAAAACCCTAGGGGAGTCGACGAAAAACACATCCAGCCGCCGCAAGTTCCAGAACCTCGAGATCCAATCTAACACCATCATGGAGGGGTTCATCTTCTTCATAGGTGTCTCTCCGATGATGCGTGAGTAGTCCACCATAGACCTACGGGTCCGTAGGCATTAGCTAGATGGCTTCCTCTCTCTCTTTTGATTCTCAATACAATGGTCTCTTGGAGATCTATTTGATGTAAACTTTTGCGGTGTGTTTGTTGGGATCCGATGAATTTTGAGTTCATGATCAGTTTCTATCCATGAATATTATTTGAGTCTTCTTTGATCTCTTATATGCATGATTACTTATAGCTTTCTTCTTCGAATCTTTGGTTTAGTTAGGCCGACTAGATCGATTTTTCTTGCCATGGGAAGAGGTGCTTTGTGATGGGTTCGATCTTGCTGTGTCCTTTCCCAGTGACAGAAGGGGCAGCAAGGCACGCATGTATCATTGCCATTAAGGATAATAAGATGGGGTCTATTCCTACATGAATAGTACTTGTCTACATCATGTCATCGTTCTTATTGCATCACTCCGTTTTTACATGAACTTAATACACTAGATGCATGCTGGATAGCGGTCGATGTGTGGAGTAATAGTGGTAGATGCAGGCAGGAGTCGGTCTACTTATCTTGGACGTGATGCCTATATAATGATCATCGCCTTGGATATCGTCATGATTACTTGATCTTCTACCAATTGCCCAACAGTAATTTGTTCACCCACCGTATGCTATACTCATGAGAGAAGCCACTAATGAAACCTACGCCCCCGGCTCTACTTTTCCAACATATTGCTTTCCGATCTATCTTTTTGCCGCTTTTCATTTCAGATCTACTATTCCAAAAACCCAAAAATATATTGCTGCACTTTTTATTTGCTCTTTTTATTTTGTGTTCTTGAGAGATCTATCTCTCCAATCTATCATTACCTAATCTATCTTTTTACCGTAGAGAGATTGACAACCTCTCTTTCGCATCGGGTTGCAAGTATTTGTTCTTTGTGTGCAGGTGCTTCTTATTAGGTGGTGGTGATCCTCCTGCTGGTTTGATACCTTCATTTCATAACCGAGGGAAATACTTACCATCGCTGTGTTTCATCATCCCTTCCTCTTTGGGGAAATACCGACGCAGTCTCAAGCCACGTCAAGACTATGATTCCCCCACAAGTCGGGATGAGACTCTGGACGAAAAATGAAATAAAATAAAGGAAATGGGAGAGGCGAAAAAAAGTGAAAAGCCCACCATGAAAAAAAATGAGAGAAAACAGAGAAGGGGTGATAACCCACAAGTATAAGGGATCGCAACAGTCTTCGCAGGTAGTATTTCATCCTGATTTATTGATTCGACACAAGGGGAGCCAAAGAATATTTATCGGCCTTAGCAGTTGAGTTGTCAATTCAACCACACCTAGGATATCTCTCTGCAGCAAAGTTTTGGTAGCACAACCAGTGATAGCAGTAATAGTAACAACAATAGTGACAACAGTAATTTTGTAGCAGTTGTGACAGTAACAACAGTAGTAGTACTTAGCAAGTTTGAGTATATGTAAATCTTAGGCACGTGGATTGATGATGGATAATGATTTAGATCACATCAATCATGTAACAGTTACACACTAGAGCGACATGTAACTAGCTCCAATCCATCAGTGTAATGTAGGCATGTATTCCGTATATAGTCATACGTGCTTGCGATAAGAACTTGTATGACATCTTTTGTCCTACCCTCCCATGGCAGTGGGGTCCTATTGGAAACTAAGGGATATCAAGGCCTCCTTTTAATAGAGAACCGAAACAAAGCATTAACACATGGTGAATACATGAACTCCTCAAACTACGGCAATCACCGGAAAGAATCCCAATTATTTTCACCTTGGGGTTTGCGGATCATGACACGTAATAGGTGCATACATCTTGCAAGATCAGATCCAAATCACTCTTATATTCATCAAAACATAATAGGTTCAGATCTGAAATCATGGCACTCGGGCCCTAGTGACATGCATTAAGCATATCAAAGTCATAGCAACATCAATCTCAGAACATAGTGGATACTAGGGATCAAGCCCTATCAACTTAACTCGATTACATGATCAATATCATCCAATCCCATCACCATCTAGAAATCCTACAAAGGAATTACTCACTCTCGGTGGTGAGCATCATGCCGTTGTTGATGAAGAAGGGTTGGTGATGATGACGATGACGAATCCCCCTCTCCGGAGCCCCAAATGGACTCTAGATCAGCCCTCCCGAGGAAGAACAGGAGGTGGCGGCGGCTCCGTCTCGTAAAACGTGATGAAATCTTCTCTCTCATTTTTTTCTCCGAAGATGTGAATTTATAGGAGTGGAATTAGGGTCAGGGGAGCCACGTGGACCCCACAAGCTAACAGGGCGCGCCTAGGGGGGTGGGCGTGCCTTGTTGCCTTGTAGCTCACACGCAGCCCCCTCCGGTGGATCTTCACTCCATAATTCATTATTTATTCCAAAATTAATTCACAAAAAGTTTCATCCAATTCCAGGAACTTTTATTTCAGCACAAAAATAACATCAAGGTTGTTCTGCCGAAAACAATGTCAGTCTGGGTTAGCTCCATTCAAATCATGCAAATTAGAGCCCAAAACCAGAGCAAAAGTGTTTTGAAAAGTAGATACGTTTGAGACGTATCAACTCCCCCAAGCTTAACTCATTGTTTGTCCTCAAGCAATTCAGTTGATAAACTGAAAGCGATAAAGAAAAACTTTTACAAACTCTTTTGTTCTCGTTGTTATACACATGCTTAGCTAGTGTTCAAGTTTTCAGCATAAATGATAAATAACCATATCCATGATAACAATTAAACATCATATTCACTCATGGCAATATATAACCACCTAGCGAGCAATAATAAGATATCTCACATGCCAACAATTTGTCAAAACAATCGTGATATAATATGACAACATGGTATTTCGCTAGCCCTTTCTGAGATTGCAAAACATAAATGCAAATTACCTCTCAGGTTCAAGCAGTGACTAAACATTATAATTCAGGGTAGAAAAGATTCAGTCATGCTCACATCCAATATTAACTAGACTCAATGCATAAGAATGACAATAGTGCTCTCCGGTCTGGTGCTTTTAGTAAGAAGATGATGACTCAAAAATGGAAAAAAACTAAATAGATAGGCCCTTTGCGGAGGGAAGCATTGATTCGCAGAGGTGCCAGAGCTCAAGGTTTAAAACATGATTGAAATTATAATTTTTGGGTGGTGCACTTTTCCTGTCAACGTCACAACAAAGGATTTCAATATCTTCCATGCTAAACACATTATTGGCGGTTCCCAAGCGGAATTGTAAAGTTTACTCCCATCCACCATACATACACAAGACATGGCTGACCGAATCCATGGATGCCCTCCAACATTTCAACTGTCCTTGGAGTTTTGTTTAATTATTTTTGATTTTGCAGGACTGCGCATCCTTTTTACCATCCTCTCCCGTGCAATGATAGGCGAATAAACGCCCATCTTGAGAATAACCCACTTATCATGGAAGATACTAACCGCCTCGTCGCTCCATGAGCAGTACGAGCGCACAAAACAGATGTTTATTTGACTATTGGAGGTGGCACATGCAAATTTACTTGGAACGGCAGGGTAATACCGCATATAGGTAGGTATGGTGGACTCATGTGGAATAACTTGGTTTAAGGATTTTGGATGCACAAGTGATACGTCTCCAACGTATCTATAATTTTTGATTGTTCCATCTGTTATATTATCATTCTTGGATTTTTTATAATCATTTTATAGCAACTTTATATCATTTTTTGGGACTAACCTATTGACATAGTGCCTAGTGCCAGTTGTTGTTTTTTGCTTGTTTTTTACTTCGCAGAATATCAGTACCAAATGGAGTTCAAATGCCACAAAACTTTTTGGAGATTTTTTTTGGACCAAAAGACAACTTGGGAGCCAAGGAAGACCCTCGGGGAGGCCTGTGGGGCCCACGATACACCAAGGCGCGCCAGAGGCCCCTGGCACGCCCTGATGTATCATGGGCCCCACAGTGTTCTTTTCCACTGCCTCACAGCTCTATAAATCCTCAGAAATTCCAGAAACCCTAGAGGGGAGATGAAACACAATTCCAGCCGCCGCAAGTTCCAGAACCACGAGAACCAATCTAACACCATCACGGATGGGTTCATCATCCTCATTGGTGCCTCTCCGATGATGCGTGAGTAGTCCACCATAGACCTGCGGGTCCGTAGGCAGTAGCTAGATGGCTTCCTCTCTCTCTTTTGATTCTCAACACAATGGTATCTTGGAGATCTATTTGATGTAATGACTTTTTGTGGTGTGTTTGTTGGGATCCGATGAAGTTTGAGTTCATGATCAGTTTCTATCCATGTATATTATTTGAGTCTTCTTTGATTTCTTATATGCATGATTATCTATAGCCTCGTATTTCTTCTTCGAATCTTTGGTTTAGTTAGGCCAACTAGATCATTTTTTCTTGCCCATGGGAAGAGGTGCTTTGTGATGGGTTCGATCTTGCGGTGTCCTCTCCCAGTGATAGAAGGGGCAGCAAGGCACGCATGTATCGTTGCTATTAAGGATAACAAGATGGGGTCTATTCCTAAATGAATAGATCTTATCTACATCATGTCATCGTTCTTATTGCATTACTCCATTTCTCCATGAACTTAATACACTAGATGCATGCTGGATAGCGGTCAATGTGTGGAGTAATAGTAGTAGATGCAGAATCGTTTTGGTCTACTAATCTTGGACGTGATGCCTATATATTGATCGTTGCCTTGGATATTGTCATGATTATTTGATCTTCTATCAATTACCCAACAGTAATTTGTTTATCCACCATGTGCTATGTTCTTGAGAGAAGCCACTAGTGAAATCTATGGCCCCCGGGTCTATTCTTTTAATATATTGCTTTCCGATCTATCTTTTTCCATATTTATTTTCAGATCTATTATGCCAAAAACCCAAAAATACCTTGCTGCACTTTTTATTTGCATCTTTTATTTTGTGTTCTTGTGCGATCTATTTATCCAATCTAATACAAACCAATCTATCTTTTTACCGTGGAGAGATTGACAACCTATCTTACGTGTCGGGTTGCAAGTATTTGTTCTTTGTGTGCAGGTACCGTTTACATAGTGTTGCTTGGTTCTCCTACTGGTTCGATAACCTTGGTTTCATAACTGAGGGAAATACTTACCGTAGTTGTGTTGCATCATCCCTTCCTCTTTGGGGAAATACCGACGCAGTCTCAATCCACGTCAAAGGAATTTCTAGCACTGTTGCCGGGGAGACATCATCAACATCTATCAGGTTCCTAATCACAAATCTCATCTCCTTGCAATTTACATTATTAGCCATTTGCCTCTCATTTTCATCTCCCCCACTTCACAAAAATTTGTCGTTTCATTCGCCCTCTTTTTTGTTTGCCTTTTTCTTGTTAGATCTCTTGTTTGCCTACCTTGTTGTTATGGCTAGTTCTTCCTCTATTGCGTGTACTCCCGAGAATGAAGTTCTCAATTTTAAGCAAAGGGGAGGGGAGAACCTAAAAGATGCTTGGTATAGGATTTGCAATGCTCATAATAGATCTATTCATAAGCAATCTACCGTTGTTCTTCTTCGCAGTTTTTATGTGGGCATCACCACTTGGAATAGATTCATCCTTGATACTATTACCAGTGGGAATTTCTTGATGTGTCCATCTTTGGATGCTTTTAATGCTATGGGAAATCTAGTGGGTTTACCAGCTCTCATGATTAATGAAACAACCTTAACTCTCGAACATGTTATGGAAAGGCTAGATGCTATTGAAAAGAAGATGATTGCCAAAGAATATCTTGAAAACTTGGATAAGAAAATGCATAATCTTGCTAATAAAATTGGGTCAAAAGCGGGGGATGTCATTAAATAATTAAAGGAAAAGGAAGCCGTAGTTAACGAAAGAATAGAAGAAAGTCCCTCCAAGATTGATAAGTTGGAAGAAATTTTTAGTAACTTGAGCTCAGCCTTTTCTTCTGTTAAAACTATTGAAAAAACTCCCGTAAAAATTTGCAAGTCTACACAAGTCACTAAGAACAAAGGTGCCACATCTAATAGCCACAAGGAAGATCTTAAAATGATTAGTGTTTATCCCAATTTTGTTGAAATAGCGAAAGACCCTACTTACAAGAATGAATTTTTAAGTCTTATTCCTAGAAGTATTGTCATTGAAAGTGTGCATGCTTAATTCTTGAAAAAATCTAGTTGTGTGATTGAGGAGTTGGAAACTAAAGATGACAACACTTGAATCTATGGATTATGCCTAGCTAGGGGCATAAAACGATAGCGCTTGTTGGGAGGCAACCCAATGAATAAAATTTATTTTTACCTTTTTCTTTTTGGTGTTGAGTGTTGACACAATTATTATACTGTTATGATTGTGTTTTTTATGTTTTAATTAGTTTTTGTGCCAAGTAAAGCCTTTGGGATCATGTTGGGTGATAGTTGATTTGATCCTGTTGAAAAACAGAAACTTTTGCGTCCAGTAGCAGAATTTTTAAAATTCACAGAAGTGACGAAAAATTCTGAATGTTTTACACACGATTGACATACAAATTGCCTACGTTGTCCTAATTTTTCAGAATTTTTGGAGTTACAAAAGTATGGTTAGAGTACAGATTACTACAGACTATTCTGGTTTTGACAGATTTTGTTTTCGTTGCATCGTGTGCTTATTTTGATGAATCTATGGTTTGTATTGGAGCGTATAATCCATGGTAAAGTTAGAATACAGTAGATATAATGAAATAATAAAATATGTATGGGTTTGCAACAGTACTTAGAGTGGTGATTTACTTTATTATACTAACGGATCTCATGAACGTTTTGTTAAGTTTTGTGTGATTGAAGTTTTCAAGTTTTGGGTGAGATCCCAATGGATGAAGGAATAAGGAGTGAAAAGAGCCTAAGCTAGGGGATTCTATAGCACCCCAAGATAATATCCAAGGAGAAACAAGCAACTAAGCTTGGGGATGCCCCGAGTGGCTTCCCCTCTTTCTTCTAACGACCATCGGTATTTTACTTGCAGCTATATTTTTATTCGTCACATATCATGAGTTTTTCTTGGAGCGTCTTGTATAATACGAGTCTTTGCCTGATTTGCTTTTTAGTTTGTCACAATTTTCCTTGCTGGACACACCTATTTGAGAGAGCCAAAATTATGCTATGATTTGTTAGAATTGCTCTATATGCTTCACTTAAATTTTTTGAGCTATGGAATTGCTCTAGTGCTTCAGTTATATCTTTTTGAGCACGGTGTGCTTTAATTATTTTAAGAAATTTTGTCATGCTTTACTTATATTATTTTGAGAGATGAAAATTTTATGCTCGTGTTCTTCACTTAAATTTATTTGAGCTTGTCAAAAGCAATGGCAATATATGAAACTAGTCCCAAAGTGATAGATATTCAAGAGGGATATAATAAAAACTTTCATGAAGATCATTGGACAAATTAAACTTGATTCCTTGTAATAGTTTTGAGACATGATGATAGTAATATGTGAGTCATATTGCTGAGTAATTATGCTTTAGTAAGAATATTGGTGTTAAGGTTTGTGATTCCCTATGCACGCACGAAAGTCAATGGTTATGCAATGAAATTACATCCTACTTGTGGTGCATTATTCAGAGTTAGTTATGCGTAATGCCCGTTTATGTGAATTTTCGTTTCTTGGTTGGCTGCTTCTCAATCTATTTGCTAGCCTCCACTTGTACTAAGTAGAAATACTACTTGTGCATCCAAAATCCTTAAACCCAGTTTTGCCATATCGGTCCACCATACCTACCTATATGCGGAATTTATGTGCCGTTCTAAGCAAATTTGTATGTGCCATCTCTAATTTTCAAAATGAATTTCCTTTTTGTGTGCTCATACCGCTCATGAAGCGGCAGGGGGTGGCCAATATTTTTCCATGCTAGATATGTTATTCTCAAGATGAGTGTTTATTCACTTGTCATTGCACGAGAGTACGGCGGTAATAGGGATGCCCAGTCCCAAAATGAAAAAGAAATGTACTTTATGTTGTGAAATAATAAATTCCTTGGAAAGTGTCGGTATGGAAGGCATCTGTGGATACGGCTAGCCATGGATTGTGAAAGAATGGTGGAAAAAGGAATAAACTTTATTTTCTGTTTGGGAACCGCCTATGATATATCTAGCATGGAAAGTATTGAGAACTACTCGGTCGTTTTGGTTGACATGAAAATCATGCCTCTCCAAAAAAAATCTATCAATTTAAGCTTTGAGATCTAATTCCTCTACAAATCCCTACTTCCCTCTGCGAAGGGCCTATCTATTTACTTTATGCAATTTTTATTTTTAATTTGAGTCTCGATCTTCTCTTATAAAGCACCAACTAGGGGCACTATGATCGTACTTGTGCATTGGGTGTACCTAATATTCGAGTGTGTTTCATAAATGGATCAATGATTGAGCATGATGGGCTAGGGATAACTTTCTTTAGTGTTGATATTTTGAAAGACATGGTTGCTTGTTGGTATGCTTGAGTATTAAAGTCTTCATGTCAAAACTAGACTATTGCATTGAACCATCTAAAAGTCCAAATGTCCATGCTACAAAAGAAAAGAATATGTGATGAACATGTTAGGCAGCATTCCACATCAAAAATTCTGTTTTTATCATTTACCTACTCGAGGACGAGCAGGAATTAAGCTTAGGGATGCTGATACTTCTCCAACATATCTATAATTTTTGATTGTTCCATGCTGTTATATTATCATTCTTGGATGTTTTATAATCATTTTATAGCAACTTTATATCATTTTTTGGGACTAACCTATTGACATAGTGCCTAGTGTCAGTTAATGTTTTTTGCTTTTTTTTACTTCGCAGAATATCAGTACCAAACTAAGTCCAAATGCCACGAAACTTTTTGGAGATTTTTTTGAACCAGAAGACAACTTGGGAGCCAAGGAAGCACCTGGGGGAGGCCCATGGGGCCCACGATACACGAGGGCGCGCCAGAGGCCCCTGGCACGGCCTGATGTATCATGGGGCCCCCGGAGATCTTTTCCACCGCCTCTCAGCACTATAAATCCTCAAAAATTCCAAAAACCCTAGAGGGGGCGACGAAACACAATTCCAGTCACCGCAAGTTCCACAACCACGAGATCCAATCTAACACCATCACGGAGGGGTTCATCATCCTCATTGGTGCCTCTCCAATGATGCGTGAGTAGTCCACCATAGACCTACGGGTCCGTAGGCAGTAGCTAGATGGCTTCCTCTCTCTCTTTCGATTCTCAATACAATGGTCTCTTGGAGATCTATTTGATGTAATGACTTTTTGCGGTGTGTTTGTTGGGATCCGATGAAGTTTGAGTTCGTGATCAGTTTCTATCCATGAATATTATTTGAGTCTTCTTTGATCACTTATATGCATGATTAATTTTAGCCTCGTATTTCTTCTTCGAATCTTTGGTTTAGTTAGGCCAACTAGATCGATTTTTCTTGCCATGGGAAGAGGTGCTTTGTGATGGGTTCGATCTTGCAGTGTCCCCTCCCAGTGACAGAAGGGGCAGCGAGGCACGCATGTATCATTGCTATTAAGGTGTGACGCCCTGGATTAAGTGCTACAGTAAACTCTATAATCAAGTTGCAGTAATCTGAGGATTATGCTAATCCATATGTGATCACTGTTGGAATCAAACTCTCATTCAAATCCCTATGCAATTCAAAATTATTTGAAATGTGAAATTAAAAGTTTTGCAAACTCCAAATTAAAAAATCATGCTTAGGTTGCAAATATTCCCTAAGCTATTCTAAAAATGGAACCAACATTTTATCATGTGGTTTGGTGCCTCTAAAGCATTTATAACAGAGACCAAAACAATTATTTAATTGCCCCTTTTGAATTATAAAAATTACCAAACTTTTCAAATCAGCCCCAAACTTTTTGTGGCAATACCTAATATTGCATTGCAATTATTAGGCCAAGTGCCATATTTTACTAAAGTGACCTAGCCCTAAGATTAAATAGATAAAGAAAGAATTAAAACAGAAATAAAAAAAGGGCTAACTGCCCTGGTCACTTAGGCTTGCCGGCCCAGTGACCAGGCCCAGCCCAACTCCCCATCGTCTCCCCCCCCCCCAACTGCTCACCGGGGGAGATGTGGGCGCGCCGATGTGCGCCAGCGGCCGCGGCCGACGCGCTGGCGCCCATCCGGCGGCCTCCCCGCCGTCTACAAGGCGCCTCGCGGCGCCCCCGAACCCTAGCCGCCTCCCCATTCGCCCCCCCTGCCAGATCTCCTCCTCCCCTCCCGATCCCGAGCGCCGCCGTCGCCATGGCTCCGGCGTAGGCGCGGCCCCCGAGCTCCATTCGCCTCGCCACCTCGCCCAGGAGCTCCGCCGTCGACCGGCGCTTCCATCCCGACCACAAGACCGACCCGGGAGCCCCTGCATCGCCATCCTCGACCTTCTCCTTCCCCTACGGCTGCCGGGATCGCCGCCGTCGATTCACTGTGGCAAGCCCTCCCCGAGCACACTCTGCACCACTACAGGATCGCTGTGAGCTCCGCCTCCCTCTCCCCATATCCCTGCGCTCTTCCTCGCGTCGTAGCGGCCATTCCCGACGTGCCCGAACCCACCGCCGCATGTGCTCGTCGCCGGCGCCATTTCGGCAACCAAACGCCCCCGCGCTCGTGCCCATCGTCTTCGCCGCGTAGAGTAGGCCCTCCCTAGCAGCTTAGATAGCTCGTGCGCGCGCCGTATCGCCGATTGCCACCACGTCCGAACGCCGCCGTCCGCCTCCGTGCTCGCCGTCGCCGCTCCGGTGTGTCTCCGGCGTCGCCACCGCCCCCACTCGACGCGGCCCAGCTAGAGCTTTCGAACGTGACCGAAAACGCGACGAACGGCCACCCGTAGCGCATTTCCGAGCTCGCCGGAGTTCTTTGCCGCGTCCGGCGCTCGCCGGCGCATCTCCGGTGGCCGACGCCGACGTGGCCAGCTGGGGCCCGCCCCCAGCGCCACTGCCACTGGGCCCCAGTGGGGTCTGTCGACCAGTCAGCGCTGCTGACTGGGCAACCCGTGTCACTGACACGCGGGCCCCACCGCTAAAACGTTTTAAAAATAAATAGAAAATCTGTTAATTAATTAATTAGTTAAATTAAAACTCTAATCAGTCACTGACTAATGGGGCCCACCCCCCTAATTAATCTATAATTAGTTTAGTTAATCCCTAATTAACTACTGTGACACTGTGTGTATAAAGCAGCAAGGCAAGCAACCCCCATTGAGCATTCCGATATCGCCCATTCCTTTCCCTCTTATTCTTGCATTAGATTTTGCTACTGTATTAGTTAGCTCCTATTCTGATGCATAGCCTTCTTTTGATAAACTGCTACTATACCTGCAACAATATCAACTGTTTAGTATAGGTTGATCAGTGAATCCCCAGTGACCCCCTTTAGTCCCAGTTGCCCCTGCTTCTTCATCGACGACTCGACGAGTCGAAGACTCGAAGACTCGGTCAACCGACCGACAAGCCAGGCCCCTCACATCACCGCACACCCCTTAGTTGTACGACTCTGCAGAGCTACTATCGAGTACCGAGGGTGACACCTCATGAAGTACTCATGATGCTAACTCTGTAGTGCAGCTAGTCGGTCGTTGTTATCGAGGGTGATTCCTCCTTCACTACTCCCGACGATGACTCTGTCGTGCAACCCCTCAAGTGTGGGACCATCGAGGGTGATTCCTCTAAGTCCACCTTGACGGTTTCATCGCGCGGGACCCTTTGAGGGTGATTCCTCAGGTTCCGTCTTGATGTTTTATACACACAGTTACTATGACCTGGTTACAGAAACATGTTGGTGATGTGTCGGTCCTGAGGGGTACCCACGGTTTGATGATGACGAGGCGTGGACGGGCAGGAGAGGCCCTTGCCACACATCCTCGAGACGGGGCAACGGGACCGCACTTCATGGGTCGTGCTTGCCCCGCATTAATAAAATGCTAATGGGTTGGGTATTTGATCTGAGTTGGTCGCTTGGCCTAATACGCACTAACCTTCACATGGGAGAAGTTATGGGTACTCAGCGTCGTTGTATCAGCCGAAGCTCTTCGGACGTCAGCAATGGAGCGGCGCGCGCCCGAGTGGCCTAGACGGTACAGCTCTTGGACTAGAGTGTGCTAGGGCTGACCTCGGCCGCCCTCGCATCGTGCAGGTGTGCAAAGGGCGATTGGCCCATGACCCCTGCGCGCTTAGGATTTAGACCGGCGGGCTGGCCTCTTCGTTGAGCCTAGGTGGGGCGACGACGTTTTGATGTCCCGAGGCCGGGCATGACCCAGGAAAATGTGTCCAGCCAGAGGTATCAAGCATGTTGGGGAATGTGGTGCACCCCTGTGGGGAAGAATTTATCTATTCGAATAGCCGTGTCCACGGTAACAGGACGACTTGGAGTTGTACCTTGACCTTATACAACTATAACTGTGATTTAAATTTGAGATGAATGTGGCTCCGAGATTGCTTCCTCGCAGGGAGTCGAGGAAGAATCTCTGGGCGTGGTTACTTAAATAAAATTGCTACAATAATATTGCTATATATGAGATACCAGTCTAGTCTCTTCTAATGCTGCAAGATGCTGAAGATGCTAGTTTTCGATAGGACTAGGCCTTCCCCCTCATTCTTGCTTTCTGCAGTCAGTCCAGATATAACCCCCATTCCTTGATACTGATGCATACTTAGCATAGTTCCGATGTCAGTCTTGCGAGTACTTTGGATGAGTACTCACCGCTGCTTTGCTTTCTCTTTCCCCCTCGATACGATTCTGCGTTCAGACGATGGAGCCTAGGAAATGGAGTACGTCGGAGACGACTACTACACCACCGCTGGAGCCTACTACTACATGGAGAGTGCCGACGCTCAGGAGTAGTTAGGTTGGCTCCCAGGCAGGAGGCCTTGCCTCTTTCGATCCGCTGCTTATGTTTGTGCTAGCCTTCTTAAGGCAAAACTTGTTTAACTTATGTCTGTACTCAGATATTATTTTCTTCTGCTGACTCGTGCTTGTCGAGCTTTGTATTCGAGCCCTCGAGGCCCCTGGCTTGTAATATGAAGCTGTATGACTTTAATTTGTGTCTAGTGTTGTGTTGTGATATTAATTAGTGAGTCCCTAATCTTGGTCGTACGCATTGCGTGTATGATTAGCGTACGGTCGAAATTGGGGGCGTCACAAGTTGGTATCAAAGCCGACTGCCTGTAGGTAGCCCCCTTTCCAACTCCTTGGCCGAAGTTGAGTCTAGTACTTCAAAAACTTTTACTAACATTGTTGTGTGGCTTACGGGACCACATCTCAATCGGGTGGTATTAGGATCTTTTATTCCTCGTCTATACTCTGGGTTCTGATCTCTTTTCTCTTTCGGGTTAAAGATTTTATTAACTCTAACTCTAGGTTCTCGTAACTACTCCTCCCGGAGAGCCCCTCACTTCAGACGATGGCTCGATTCATCAGAAGACTTCGAAGATGCTCTCCGATGTTCTCCCGAGAACTTGTGCTCATCGCTTTTGCGATTCCCTTCCGCCGTCAACCCCTATGGATGACTACATGCAATTGTCGCTCGTACTTTCATATCCAGTTGCTCTTGTTATTACAAGGTACATCGAATTATCTTACCGGCGATTCGTTCTTCCTCGGTTGATCACGTGTTTCACGGAATTCTTTGAAACGCTATTCGATCTTCCGTAATCCTCAGTAGCCTTTTGCTCTTGACCTTTCTCACCGGCTTACATTATGGTTAAGTCCATGTGTCTAGCAATATTAAGTAAATCCCTTGTGGTTTTCATTTGATTTTATTGATTCAACCTGTGTGTGAATGCACGCAGTCATCAGTTGTTTATCATAAATTATCCGTCCGGCTCAGACGTCTTTCTAAACATGAGTTGGTTCTTGACAAATCAACCTTGATTGATTGCCCATCTAAGTCCTTTCATCTTACTTCTATTTGATCAGAGCATCGATTTCTGATACACCAATTTGGAAATCTTAATTCCCTTGGTTATTTAAGCATCAAATTATTTGGATGTTCTATTATCTGATGCCTTGCATTCCTTCTCCCTCTGATTTGGTACCGATACTCACATCAGGTCCTTTGTGGACCGCCAGACCCATTGTTGGGTTATTATCCGGTAGCATCTTTCACATTCAAAAATATTGTGATGTCATTCCCCTGATAAGTGATGCCATTGGTAAATTGTGTCTTCTCCCTCTGATAAGTTGTATCCTATGCTTTTGTCAGCCATGCTCTATTGTCAAGCATGTGTTAATTACTCTTGGAGCTTCTGGTATATGTTCCTAAGATGCCCCGATGGGTTGAACCTATGCCTTCCTTAATCCGTGTGAACCCGACAGTTTTCACGAGTCATACTTTTCTGGTGTTTTACCAGATAATCTTTCAAAACTATAACTTCACCAAAGGCGAGGTGTAAATGGAAGGTGATGCATTGATGAAGTGGGAGTCGACCTTGAACCTTGTGTTCATGCCCATGGAAACAATGTTGATCTTATCATAGAAGCTTCTCCTTTCAATAATCCTTCATTGTATGATTTGATATTGTATCTTTGATCTTGTCCTTTGCAATCATGGTTCCGACCATGTTGTTCTATTTTGATTTCATTCTCAGACAAGTTAAAGTGTTTGTCCTCCACAGATCAATACGCTAGTCTAACCTCTATTCTGATCTACCTCCGAGTATTATCCCTGGTATCTTGATAAATATCATGGGGCGTTATAACTTCTTATGAGCTCCTCATCAACTATGGTATTTCACTGATTCCAGTTTCCTCGTGTTCTGAGTTGTTGGACAATCAAGGATGTTGATATCTGAATCGAGTACGCATTGCAAATCAACAACTCTTAGTAATGTTCTTTGGTTATGAGTTGTACTCGATCATGTCATTCCAAACTGTTAAATGATGAAGCCAAACTATACGCCTTGAATGCATTAAATGAGTCACCTCTTGAAGGAATTGAAAACATTCCAGTTGTTCGGGATTTCCAGGATGTTTTTCCGGAAGAACTTCCAGGGATTCCCCCTATAAGAGCTGTCGAGTTTGTCATCGACTTGGTACCTGGTACCACTCCTATAGCCAAGCGTCCGTATAAGATGCCACCACATGAACTCCTTGAACTTAAGCAAGAAATTGACAATTCGCTTCGTCTGGGTTTCATTCGTCCAAGTTCCTCTGCTTGGGGAGCACCTTCTCTTTTTGTCAAGAAGAAAGATGGTACGAATCGATTGGTCCAAGATTACCGTCCCATCAACCAAGCAACGATTCAAAACAAATATCCGCTTCCTCGGATCAACGATCTGTATGATCAACTTGCTGGTTCATCAGTGTTTTCAAAACTCGACTTGAGGTTGGGTTACCATCAGATCCGGGTTCGTGAAGAGGATATTCCCAAGACTGCATTTGTTACTCGCTATGGTTCATACGAGTACACCGTCATGTCCTTCGGCTTAACCAATGCTCCAGCAAATTTCTCTCGCCTGATGAACTATATATTCATGGATTACCTCGATAAATCCGTCGTGGTTTATCTGGATGATATCCTGGTTTACTCCAAGAATAAAGAAGAGCATGCTGAACATCTTCGTCTTATACTGGAGAGGCTTTGGGAACATCAACTTTATGCAAAGTATTCAAAGTGTGAGTTCTGGATGGACGAAGTAACCTACCTTGGTCATGTGATCTCCAAGGATGGTATTGCGGTCAACCCTAAACGAGTTCAGGCTATTCTTGACTGGACTCCCCCGAAGAATGTCAAGCAAGTGAGAAGTTTTCTCGGACTCGCCAGCTATTGCCGTTGATTCGTCGAGAACTTCTCCGAGATTGCAAAGCCCTTAACCAATTTGCTTCACAAAGGTGTTAAATATGAGTGGACAGAAAAATGTCAGGAGAGCTTTCAGGCACTTAAGGACAAACCGACGTCTGCTCCAGTGCTTGCTCCTCCGGATACTCGTAAGGACTTCGTCATCTATTGTGATGCTTCACGTCAAGGCATGGGTTGTGTCCTAATGCAAGAACGCAGAGTGGTTGCTTATGCATCTCGTCAATTGCGTCCTCATGAAGAGAACTACCCAGTTCATGACCTTGAACTTGCTGCAGTAATTCATGCACTGAAAGAGTGGCGGCAATACCTTGTTGGAAATCGTTGCGAAATCTACACCGATCACCAAAGTCTGAAGTACCTATTTACTCAACCAGATCTGAACCTCCGTCAACAGAGATGGATGGAGCGCATAGCAGACTACAATGTGGGTATTTCTTATACCCCAGGCAAGGCTAATGTAATGGCTGATGCCTTGAGCCGCAATTCTTATTGCAATCACCACCAGGTTCATAAGGTTCACCCCCTTCTTCAAGAAGAATTCCGCAAGCTGAACCTCCATATTGTTCCTCAAGGTTATCTCACTCCCCCTCCTGAAGGGTCCTACAAAATGAACCTCCACGTTGTTTCCCAGGGTTCTCTTAATACCCTGGTTGCTAAACCAGATCTAGTGGACGTCATCAAGTGGATCCAGAAGTGTGACAATGAAGTCGAGAGGATTAAACTCGATCTCGCAGAAGGAAAGCCCTCATCCTTCACTATTGCTGAGGATGGCGCTTTGTACTTCAAAGGCCGCCTAGTGGTACCGAGTAAGGAGAAAAACCATGATATGACTCAGGAGGTCATGAAGGAAGCACATGCCACTCCGCTGTCTATTCATCCTGGTAGTACCAAGATGTACCAAGACATTCGTCGAAGATTCTGGTGGTCTAACATGAAGCAAGACATTGCTCGCTATGTTGCTGAATGTGATGTTTGCCGTCGTATCAAAGCAGAACATCAAAGACCTGCCAGAACTCTGCAACCTATTACGGTTCCTGAATGGAAATGGGACCACGTTGAAATGGACTTCGTCACTGGTTTTCCCAGATCGCAGAAAGATAATGATGCTATTCTTGTCGTCATTGACCGACTGTCCAAAGTTGCACATTTTCTGGCTGTCAAGGAAACTATTACTGCTAGTCAGCTAGCAGATCTTTACATGTCCAGAGTTGTTTCACTCCACGGTATTCCATTGGTGATTAGTTCAGACCGTGGCAGTTTATTCACTTCAAGATTCTAGGCAAGTTTCCAGGAAGCTATGGGAACTCATTTGTCCTTCAGCACCGCTTTTCACCCTCAATCCCAGGGACAAGTTGAAAGAGTCAATCAGATTCTCGAAGACATGCTTCGAGCTTGTGTCATTTCTTTCGGCAAGAAATGGGAGGAATCTTTCCCGTATGCTGAGTTCTCCTACAACAATAGCTATCAAGCTAGTCTGAAGATGGCTCCCTTTGAAGTGTTATATGGAAGTAAGTGTCGAACTCCTCTGAATTGGTCAGAAACTGGGGAACGTACACTTATCGGTCCGGATATTATCCAACATGCCGACGATCAAGTCCGCATTATTCATGCAAATCTGAAGGCTGCTCAGTCTCGTCAGAAGAGTCAGTATGACCGTCATCACAGAGATATGGTCTATCAACCTGGCGAAAAGGCTTATCTTCGAGTCACGCCAATGAGAGATGCACACCGTTTTGGGATCAAGCGCAAGCTGGCTCCTCGATATATTGGTCCTTTCACTGTTCTCGAAAGGCGTGGTAAGGTGGCATATCAACTGGAACTACCGCCAAACCTTTCTCAGGTTCACGATGTGTTCCATGTGTCACAGCTTCGTCGCTGCTTCAAAGATCCTATCCGAGCAGTGGATCATGATATGCTTGAACTGCAACAAGACCTCTCTTACAAAGAGCAACCAGTCCGCATTCTCGATGAAACTGAACGTCGGACTCGTCAAAAGGTTACCAAGTTCTTCAAGGTGTAGTGGGCGAATCATTCTGAAGATGAGGCCACTTGGGAACGCGAAGATCATCTTCGTGCAGAATACCCCTGGCTTTTTCCTTCTACTTCTTAATTCTCGGGACGAGAATTCTTTTCAGTAGGGGAGAATTGTGACGCCCTGGATTAAGTGCTACAGTAAACTCTGTAATCAAGCTACAGTAATCTGAGGATTATGCTAATCCATATGTGATCACTGTTGGAATCAAACTCTCATTCAAATCCCTATGCAATTCAAAATTATTTGAAATGTGAAATTAAAAGTTTTGCAAACTCCAAATTAAAAATCATGCTTAGGTTGCAAATATTCCCTAAGCTATTCTAAAAATGCAACCAACATTTTATCATGTGGTTTGGTGCCTCTAAAGCATTTATAACAGAGACCAAAACAATTATTTAATTGCCCCTTTTGAATTATAAAAATTCCCAAACTTTTCAAATCAGCCCCAAACTTTTTGTGGCAATACCTAATATTGCATTGCAATTATTAGGCCAAGTTCCATATTTTACTAAAGTGACCTAGCCCTAAGATTAAAAAGATAAAGAAAGAATTAAAACAGAAATAAAAAAAGGAAATAAAATAAAAAGAAAAGGGCTAACTGCCCTGGTCACTTAGGCCTGCCGGCCCAGTGACCAGGCCCAGCCCAACTCCCCATCGTCTTCCCCCCTAACTGCTCACCGGGGGAGACGTGGGAGCGCCGATGTGCGCCAGCGGCCGCGGCCGACGCGCTGGCGCCCATCCGGTGGCCTCCCCGCCGTCTACAAGGTGCCCCGTGGCGCCCCCGAACCCTAGCCGCCTCCCCATTCGCCCCCCCCCCCCCCTGCCAGATCTCCTCCTCCCCTCCCGATCCCGAGCGCCGCCGTCGCCATGGCTCCGGCGTAGCCGCGGCCCCCGAGCTCCATTCGCCTCGCCACCTCGCCCAGGAGCTCCGCCGTCGACCGGCGCTTCCATCCCGACCACAAGACTAACCCGGGAGCCCTTGCATCGCCGTCCTCGACCTTCTCCTTCCCCTATGGCTGCCGGGATCGCCGCCGTCGATTCGCTTCGGCAAGCCCTCCCTGAGCACACTCTGCACCACTACAGGATCGCTGTGAGCTCCGCCTCCCTCTCCCCATATCCCTGAGCTCTTCCTCGTGCCATACCGGCCATTCCCGACGTGCCCGAACCCACCGCCGCCTGTGCTCGTCGCCGGCGCTGTTCCGGCGACCAAACGCCCCCGCGCTCGTGCCCATCGTCTTCGCCGCGTAAAGTAGGCCCTCCCTAGCAGCTTAGATAGCTCGTGCGCGCGCCGTATCGCCGATTGCCACCACGTCCGAACGCCGCCGTTCGCCTCCGTGCTCGCCGTCGCCGCTCCGGTGTGTCTCCGGCGTCGCCACCGCCCCCACTCGATGCGGCCCAGCTAGAGCTTTCGAACGCGACCGAAAACGCGACGAACGGCCACCCGTAGCGCATTTCCGAGCTCGCCGGAGTTCTCTGCCACGTCCGGCGCTCACCGGCGCGTCTCTGGCGGCCGACGCCGACGTGGCCAGCTGGGGGCCGCCCCCAGCGCCACTGCCACTGGGCCCCAGTGGGGTCCGTTGACCAGTCAGCGCTGCTGACTGGGCAACCCGTGTCACTGACACGCGGGCCCCACCGCTAAAACATTTTAAAAATAAATAGAAAATCTGTTAATTAATTAATTAGTTAAATTAAAACTCTAATCAGTCACTGACTAATGGGGCCCACCCCCCTAATTAATCTGTAATTAGTTTAGTTAATCCCTAATTAACTACTGTGACACTGACATGTGGGACCCACTGGTCAGTTTGACCTGGTCAGCCGTCCTGTTGACTGCTGATGTCACCATTACGTCATGCTGACGTCACTCTGCACTGTTCTGGATAATGTTGATTTAAATAAATAGAATAAATTCCAGAAAATGTTTAAAACTTTAGAAAATCATATCTTTTAAACCGTCGCTCAGATCGAAAAACTTTATATATGAAAGTTGATCAGAACGACGAGACGAATCCGAATACGCTGTCCGTTCATCTGTCACATGCTCCTAACATGATGAACATGGACATTTAGCATTAGGATCATCTGTCCGGTAGTAGCCCGAGACACGGAAAATATCGTCAGGTATTCTTCCGAACCGTCCGCGACGAGTAATTCTGCGTTAGTGCATGCCTAGCTCTGCATTTTGCCATGACATGCATCGTGATTGCATCTGTGCTTTATATTTATTGTTTCTCCCCCCTCTTCTAACCGGTAGACCCCGAGACTGATGGTGCTGCCGGGTACGACTACACCGTTGACGATCAGGCCTTTGCCGCAGAGCAGCAAGGCAAGCAACCCCCCTTGAGCATTCCGATATCGCCCATTCCTTTCCCTCTTATTCTTGCATTAGATTTTGCTACTGTATTAGTTAGCTCCTATTCTGATGCATAGCCTGCTTTTGATAAACTGCTACTATACCTGCAACAATATCAACTGTTTAGTATAGGTTGATCAGTGAATCCCCAGTGACCCCCTTTAGTCCCAGTTGCCCCTGCTTCTTCATCGACGACTCGAAGACTCGGTCAACCGACCGACAAGCCAGTGTTGGAAATATGCCCTAGAGGCAATAATAAATTGGTTATTATTATATTTCCTTGTTCGTGATAATCGTTTATTATCCATGCTATAATTGTATTGATTGGAAACTCAAATACATGTGTGGGTACATAGACAACACTGTGTCCCTAGTATGCCTCTAGTTAACTAGTTCGTTGATCAAAGATGGTCAAGGTTTCCTGGCCATAGACATGAGATGTCATTTGATAACGGGATCACATCATTAGGAGAATGATGTGATGGACAAGACCCAAACTATAAACATAGCATATGATCATGTCAGTTTATTGCTATAGTTTTCTGCATGTCAAGTATATGTTCCTATGACCATGAGATCATGCAACTCACTGACACCGGAGGAATACCTTGTGTGTATCAAACGTCACAACATAACTGGGTGACTATAAAGATGCTCTACAGGTATCTCCGAGGGTGTCTGTTGAGTGGGCATGGATCAAGACTGGGATTTGTTACTCCGTGTGACGGAGAGGTATCTCAGGGCCCACTCGGTAATACAACATCACAATAAGCCTTGCAAGCAATGTGACTAAGTGTTAGCCATGGAATCTTGTATTACAGAACGAGTAAAGATACTTGCCGGTAACGAGATTGAACTAGGTATAGAGATACCGACGATCGAATCTCGGGCAAGTAACATACCGAAGAACAAAGGGAACAGCGTACGGGATTAACTGAATCCTTGACATAGAGGTTCAACCGATAAAGATCTTCGTAGAATATGTAGGAACCAATATGGGCATCCAGGTCCCGCTATTGGTTATTGACCGTAGAGGTGTCTTGGTCATGTCTACATAGTTCTCGAACCCGCAGGGTCTGCACACTTAAGGTTCGGTGACTTTTCGGTATAGTAGAGTTATGTATGGTGGTGACCGAAGGTTGTTCGGAGTCCCGGATGAGATCCTGGATGTCACGAGGAGCTCCAGAATGGTCCGGAGGTAAAGATTGATATATAGGAAGTCCTATTTTGGTCACCGAAAAAGTTTCGGGTATTTCGGTAGTGTACCGGGAGTGCCGGGAGGGGTACCGGGGACCATCGGGAGGGGTGTCTCGACCCAAAGGACCTCATGGGCTGTAGGAGGAGTCAAACCAGCCCCTAGTGGGCTGGCCTAACCCCCCCCCCCCCCCCCACTAAGGCCCATGTGGCTTTGGGTGGAAAAAATCCAAAGGAGGAAAGGTGGAAAGGGTTTCCAAGTGGAGAGGAGGAATCCTACTCCTAATAGGATTGGAGTAGGACTCCTCCACCTCCAATTTCGGCCAAACCTTGAGGGTTTGAGGCTGCCTCCTCCCCTCCCTACCTCCTATATATACTAGAGGATTTAGAGGGAAGAGCTAACCCTAATTGCCACGTGCTCCCTCTACTTCATCTAGATCGGTTTCTCCTCTAGTCTAGTTTCAGCGGTGCTTAGGCGAAGCCCTGTCGGAATTGTTCCACCACCATCGCCGCCGCACCATCGCGCCGCCGGAGAACTCTTCTACCTCTCCGCTCCCTCTTGCTGGATCAAGAAGGCGGAGATCGTCATCGAGCTGTATGTGTGCTAAACGCGGATGTGCCGTCCGTTCGGCGCTAGATCGGAAGGACCGTGATCAGGTTCGCGAGATGATTCGTGATTTGATCGAGGGACGGATCATGATGGGATCGCGGGACGGATTGAGATTGGATCGTGAGATGGATCGTGATGGGATCGCGGGACGCTCGGCGATTTGGATCGCGAAGACGTTCGACTACATCAACCGCGTTTCTTAACGCTTCCCGCTTAGCGATCTACAAGGGTATGTAGATCCACTCTCCCTCTCGTAGATGCTCATCACCATGGATAGATCTTGCGTGTGCGTAGGAAAAAATTTGTTTCCCATGCAACGTTCCCCAACAGCCAAGCCCCTCACATCACCGCACACCCCTTAGTTGTATGACTCTGCAGAGCTACTATCGAGTACCGAGGGTGACACCTCATGAAGTACTCATGATGATAACTCTATAGTGCAGCTAGTCAGTCGTGGTTATTGAGGGTGATTCCTCCTTCACCTCTCCCGACGATGACTCTGTCGTGCAACCCCTCAAGTGTGGGACCCTCGAGGGTGATTCCTCTAAGTCCACCTTGACGGTTTCATCGAGCGGGACCCTTTGAGGGTGATTCCTCAGGTTCCGTCTTGATGTTTTATACACACAGTTACAATGACCTGGTTACAGAAACATGTTGGTGATGGGTCGGCCCTGAGGGGTACCCACGGTTTGATGATGATGAGGCGTGGACGGGCAGGAGAGGCCCTTGCCACACATCCTCGAGACGGGGCGACGGGACCGCACTTCATGGGTCTCGCTTGCCCCGCATTAATAAAATGCTAATGGGTTGGGTATTTGATCTGACTTGGTCGCTTGGCCTAATACGCACTAACCTTCACATGGGAGAAGTTATGGGTACTCAGCGTCGTTGTATCAGCCGAAGCTCTTCGGACGTCAGCAGTGGAGCGGCGCGTGCCCGAGTGGCCTGGACGGTACAGCTCTTGGACTAGAGTGTGCTAGGGCTGACCTCGGCCGCCCTCGCATCGTGCAGGTGTGCAAAGGGCGATTGGCCCATGACCCCTGCGCGCTTAGGATTTAGACCGGCGGGCTGGCTCTTCGTTGAGCCTTGGTGGGGTGACGACGTTTTGATGTCCCGAGGCCGGGCATGACCCAGGAAAGTGTGTCCGGCCAGAGGTATCAAGCGTGTTGGGGAATGTGGTGCACCCCTGCAGGGAAGAATTTATCTATTCGAATAGCCGTGTCCACGGTAATAGGACGACTTGGAGTTGTACCTTGACCTTATACAACTATAACTGTGATTTAAATTTGAGATGAATGTGGCTCCGAGATTGCTTCCTCGCAGGGAGTCGAGGAAGAATCTCTGGGCGTGGTTACTTAAATAAAATTGCTACAATAATATTGCTATATATGAGATACCAGTCTACTCTCTTCTAATGCTGCAAGATGCTGAAGATGCTAGTCTTCGATAGGACTAGGCCTTCCCCCTCATTCTTGCTTTCTGCAGTCAGTCCAGATATAACCCCCATTCCTTGATACTGATGCATACTTAGCATAGTTCTGATGTCAGTCTTGCGAGTACTTTGGATGAGTACTCACCGTTGCTTTGCTTTCTCTTTCCCCCTCGATACGATTCTGCGTTTAGATGATGGAGCCCAGGAGATGGAGTATGTCGGAGACGACTACTACACCACCGCTGGAGCCTACTACTACGTGGAGAGTGCCGACGCTCAGGAGTAGTTAGGTTGGCTCCCAGGCAGGAGGCCTTGCCTCTTTCGATCCGCTGCTTATGTTTGTGCTAGCCTTCTTAAGGCAAAACTTGTTTAACTTATGTCTGTACTCAGATATTATTTGCTTCCGCTGACTCGTGCTTGTCGAGCTTTGTATTCGAGCCCTCGAGGCCCCTGGCTTGTAATATGAAGCTGTATGACTTTAATTTGTGTCTAGTGTTGTGTTGTGGTATTAATTAGTGAGTCCCTAATCTTGGTCATACGCATTGCGTGTATGATTAGCGTACGGTCGAAATTGGGGGTGTCACATAAGGATAACAAGATGGGGTCTATTCCTACATGAATAGATCTTGTCAACATCTTGTCATCGGTCTTATTGCATTACTCCGTTTCTCCATGAACTTAATACACTAGATGCATGCTGGATAGCGGTCGATGTGTGGAGTAATAGGAGTAGATGCAGAATCGTTTCGGACTACTAATCTTGGACGTGATGCCTATATATTGATCATTGCCTTGGATATCGTCATGATTATTTGATCTTCTATCAATTGCCCAATAGTAATTTGTTTACCCACCGTGTGCAATTTTCTTGAGAGAAGCCACTAGTGAAATCTATGGCCCCCAGGTCTATTGTTTTAATATATTGCTTTCCAATATATCTTTTTCCGCATTTGTTTTCAGATCTATTATTCCAAAAACCCAAAAATACCTTGCTACACTTTTTATTTGCATCTTTTATTTTGTGTTCTTGTGCGATCTATTTATCAAATCTAATACAAACCAATCTATCTTTTTACCATGGATAGATTGACAACCTCTCTTATGCGTCGGGTTGCAAGTATTTGTTCTTTGTGTGCAGGTACCGTTTACATAGTGTTGCTTGGTTCTCCTACTAGTTCGATAACCTTGGTTTCATAACTGAGGGAAATACTTACCGTAGCTGTGCTGCATCATCCCTTCCTCTTTCGCGAAATACCGACGCAGTCTCAAGGCACGTCAACAAGGAGTATTCCCACTTAGTACAGGTGAAGGCTAGCAATAGATTAAGAAGCGACCAGCTAGAGAGCGAAAACGGTCATAATCATGCATTGTGAATAATTAACATTGAACATGGCATGAGTAGGATATGAACACTCTGAATTTAAACATCATGAAGGATGCATTGGTTTTGAATCAACTACATGTTTGCACATGGGCCAAGTCAAGCCGCTCGAATTACTTAGAGGGAAATACCATACTATCATACCACATCATAACCATTTTAATGCATGTTGACACATAAGATAAATCATTATCCACTCCTAGCTATTTAAGCATGGCATGAGCAACTATAATCTATAATTGTCATCATAAACATGTTCACTCATGATATATTGAATCGAGATCGAACGAGCTAAACATATTTACAAAAACGAAAAAACAAGAAGAGTTCATACCATCTTCCTTTACCATGATCGCTTCATCAAATATCGTCATTATTGCCTTTCACTTGCATGACTGAATGATGTGATCATAATAATAGTGGAGTGTCGTGGACTAAGCTGGAATCTGCAAGGCAGTTTTAAACAAAGGAGAAGACGAGGTAATATTGGTTGTCTGTTAGATCAACAGTAATGCATATGAGAACCACTCAACATTTTCATCGTGGTCTTCTCCTTTCAACGACTCAACAAAAATAAAAGAAATTCAGAGAAACACACTGAAATATTTTTGGAGTTTTTGTTTTTCTCAAAAAAAGCAAATAAACAAAGGGAAAACAAGAACGATAAAAACTATTTACACGGGAAAGCTCCCAACATGCTAAGGAAATCTTTTTGGATTTTCTTGTAATACCATAACTAATTAAACAGGAAAGAAAAACCGAAAGAAAGGAGGAATATTTTTGGATTTTGAAAGTTTCACACAAGAAGAAGGCGGAAAAACAAAGCTAACATGGATATACAATGAAACAGGGTGAACACCGACAATTTATATGAAATGTGTGAGCATGAAAATAATGTTGGTGAGAAATAAGTACTCCCCCAAGCTTAGGCGTTTCTCTAGCTTAGTGATCACCACTGCTGGTCTGGATAATAGTTTAAGTGGTAGCTCATGGAGGCGTTCCATGCCGCCTCCTCATCCAAGCGAGCGGCCCCTACTGCAGCGCTGTACTCTTGCACCTCGTCCTCGAGAACATAGTATCTTTGTCGAGTCTGCTCCTCCCATGAACTCATCGCATGACCAGCGGCATGATTTAGTGTCAGCCATGACTATCAGGCTTGTCCTGGGCTCAAGATAACCTTGTCGTACAGAGCCCTGGCTTGATGACTCACCCGAATAATGCCTTCTTGAAGAACTCCTCCTAAGGAAATTTATTTCCCTAAGTACAAATTTCTGAAATTTTTGGGCCACAAAATTATGTCAATAAAACTTTGCAAGATTGGTAGCAACTACTCATATAGGTACCTAGAGGCCATATCAAGCATTCAAATTACTTGGAACTCAAAGAATTCAACATGCAAGCTCATTTTCAGTAGCAACAAGTGCAGAAAAATATGCAAAGTATAAACCATTAAAGAAAAAGCTAATTGGAGGAATGGGAGAGTCACATATCAAGGAGATATTCCTCAAATAGTTTCGGAAAGGGAGTTTCGAGCAAGAGATCGAAAATTTCAGTTTTGGAAGCAAGAACACGAGAGAGAGAGAGAGTGTGTGTGTGTGTGTGAATGAATTTTTGCTGGAGGTAGGGGATGACATGGGCTGAAGAGATAAGGCAGAGGGGCCTATGGGCCCCACAAGCTATCAGGGCGTGCCTAGGGGGGTGGGCGCGCCCTGTTGGCTTGTGGCCCATAGGTGCTCCCCCTGATGTGTTTTTAGCACCAAAAATTCTTAAATATTCCAGAAAAATCATGCTAAATTTTTTGGCAATCTGAGACTTTTTATTTTTGGGTCATTTTTATTGCATGGGAAAACCAGAAAATAGGATAATCATGCTATTTTATTTTATTTGACTAAAAATAAAAGAGGATAAACTAATGATACAGAAAGTTGTGCTTACTAAATTCATCAACCTCATGTCTCTCGAAAAGGATCTATTAATAAGGTTGATCAACTCTTATTAATAATTGTTTCCGATTGACGTAAACCAAAGACATTTCGTATAACACTAAGTTACCTCAATGGGGATTTGCATCTCCCCGGTAATAAGAATATCATATTTCTTCGTGGCAGTAGGAAGAGGAAATTTAAAAACTCCAATGATGATTGTGGCACTTGGCTCAATGACATTAATATTATTAACCAAAGTTTGCTTCTTCGAAAAATGCACGGTATGTTGTTTGCCATTGATGTGAAAGGTGACCTTGCTTTTGTTGCAATCAATAACAGCCCCTGCAGTATTTAAAAAGGTTCTACCAAGGATAATCGACATGTTGTCATCCTCGGCCATCTCGAGAATAACAAAGTCTGTTAAGATAGTAACGTTTGCAACCACATCAGGAACATCCTCGCAAATTCCAATTGGTATTGCAGTAGACTTATCAGCCATTTGCAAAGAAATCTTCGTAGGTGTGAGTTTATTCAAATCAAGTCTTTTATATAGAGAAAAAGGCATAACACTAACATCGGCTCCTAAATCACATAAAGCAGTTTTAACATAACTTCTTTCAATAGAGCAAGGTATTGTGGGTATACCCGGATCTCCCAACTTCTTAGTCACTCCACCATCAAAAGAATAATTACAAGCATAGTGGCAATTTCAGTTTCAGGTATTTTTCTTTTTTTGGTAATAATATCGTTCATATACTTAGCATACAAAGGCATTTTCAAAATATCAGTCAAGCGGGTGCACAAAAGGATAGGTCTAATCAGTTCAGCAAAGTGTTCAAAATCCTCATCGTCCTTACTCTTAAAAGACATACGAGGGAATGGCATGGGTTTTTGAACCCATGGTTCTCTTTCCTTGCCATGTTTTCTAGCAACAAAGTCTTTCTTCTCATATCATTTATTTTTAGGATGTGGGTTATCAAGATCTTCAGCAGGTTCTATTTCCACATCATTATCATGTTCTTTATTATTATCTGGTTGAGCATCTACGTGAACATCATCATTGTTATTGTCATTCTCAGTATCACTAGGTGCATGTTCACTACCAGATTGTGTGGCATCAGAAATAGAAAACTCATTATGTTTTTCAGCAGGTTTTTCTATAACAGGTTCACTAGAAACATGCAAAGTCCTGTCATTTTTATTTTTATTTTTCTTTTTAGATGGACTAGGTGCATCATCATTAATTCTCTAAGAATCATGTTCTATTCTTTTAGTATGACCTTCAGGATAAAGAGGTTCATGCGTCATTCTTCCTCCTCTAGTCATTACTCTAACAACGTCATCATTCATATTCTCATTTAATTCAGCAAGAAAATCATTTTGTGACTTAGCAACTTGGTCTAGTTGAGTTTGAACCATAGAAGCATGTTTACCTAGACCCTTAACATCATTAGAAATTCTAAACATCAAGTCACTCAAGTGATCTATCATCATAGCATTACGTTGACATAGTTATTAAAATGTTCTTGCTTAACAACATAATTATCAAATTCATCCATGCACTGACTAGCGGTTTTAGTATAAGGTATATCACTTTCATTAAAGGCACGAAGAGAGTTTACCTCTACTACTTGTGTCGGGGTGTCAAGTACACATATTTCTTCGATAGGCGGTAGCTTCTTGACATCTTCACATTTAATACCTTTCTCCTTCATAGTTCTTTTGGCTTCTTGCATATCTTTAGGACTAAGGAATAGAATACCTTTGTTATTTTGAATAGTTTTCGGCGGTGGCTCAGGAAGTGTCCAATTATCAACATTTTGCAATATGTTATTCAGTAATTCTTCAGCTTGTCCAACAGTTCTTTCCCTGAAAACACAACCAGCAAAACTATCTAGGTAGTCCCTAGAAGCATCAGTTTGTCCATTATAAAAGATATCAAGTATTCCATTTTTTTGAGAGGATGGTTAGGTAAAGCTCTTAATAACTAGAGAAGCCTCGCCCAATCTTGAGGGAGATTCTCTTCTTCACTTTGCACAAAGTTAGATATTTCCTGTAAAGCAGCATGTTTCTTATGAGCAGGAAAATATTTTTCAGAGAAGTAATATATCATATCCTAGGGGCTACGCACACAACTAGGAGCAAGAGTGATGAACCATTCCTTACCCTCACCTTTTAGTGAGAAAGGAAAAAATCTTAAGGATATAATAGTAGCGCATCTTTTCCTCGTTAGTAAACAAAGCAGCAATATCATTCAGTTTAGTGAGATGTCCAACAACAGTTTCAGTTTCATAACCATGGAAAGGATCAGACTCTACTATAGGGATTAACTCAGGGTCTACAGAGATTTCATAATCCTGATCAGTAACAAATATAGGAGAAGTAGCAAATTTAGGATCATATTTTATTTTCTCCATCATATATTTTTCTTTCAGTTTGCATAGTAGTTTCTTCAAATCATCTCTATCATTACAAGCAAGAAAGTCCCTAGATACCTCTCCATCCATAACATAACCCTCAGATACATCAGGCAATTCATATCTATTAGGAGAGCGAGGTGTAATAGGTGACTCAAAATCTTCATCAGTTTCAACATTTTAAAGTTCTCTAGTTTTAGCAATATGAGCATCAAGTAATTCATTCAGTGGCACAATTTCAGTTTCATCAAGTGTAGTAGTAGTATCATCCTTAATTTCAGAAGTAGCATCATCAAGTTCATGCGACATATTAGAATGAGCAACATGCGATGGTGTTACACTACTGCAGGAAGGTCCAAAGACGACACAACAATCAGAGACCCTTCGACGAAACTGTGTGCGATGACCAAATCGCAAACATAATAGTTATAGATCCGTCGCTAATGACGTGAACTGTGTGCGATGGCGGATCCATCAAATACGATCCCAAAAAATGTTGTGTGTGTGATCCGTGGCAAACAGTTGGCCTAGATAAACTGTTTGCGATTGAACAATATAACGCAAACGGTTAGAAAAATACAAGTGTGTGCGATGTACGGCATACAGTTCACCCTGATAAACTGTTTGTGCTGATCCAGCAGAACAAAAACGATTGTCCAGATGATTACGTGTGCGATAGATGGCATACAGTTCAGTCAGATGAACTGTTTGTGATGAGATAAAATAACATAAACGGTTACATAGATCAAGATGTGTGTGATAGACAGCATACAGGCCACTGGGATGAACTGTGTGCGATAAGCGAAATAACACAAACGGTTGCTCAGATCAAGATGTGTGTGATGTACAGCATACACAGGCCATTCGAATGTGTTGTGGGCAAACGGTTCCGGTCAAAGAACTGTCAGGGACTCATGACATCATCACCGACGGATTTGGTTGTTTATTCTACATGCGATGTGATTTGCTCAATCTGCCCACAAACATATATGCTTCTGTTTAGAAGAACATGATTGCATAACCAAATTAAACATCCAAATACATAAGTGACTACACACATAACATTGGCACACCTCAATAAACAATTACACACATAACAACATGATTGCATAACCTCATTAAGCATCCAAATACATAAGTGACTACACACATAACATTGGCCCACGCCTCAATAAACTATTACATGCATAATAAACTTATCCCTCTAAAACTACAAATATTTCATCATAGACGGAGTTGATACGTCTCCAACGTATCGATAATTTATGAAGCATTCATGCCATATTCACCTATGATTACAATACTTTTATATGGTTTTGATGCACTTTATATGATTTATTTAGAACTAACCCGGACTGACGTTGTTTCTCAGCAGAATTACCGTGGTGTTGTTTTTGTGCAGAAAATGAAAATTCTCGGAATCGCCCGAAACTTTTTGATGATTTTTTCTAGAGGAAATAAGCAATATTGGAGCGAAGAACCACCGGAGGGGAGCCACCAGTGGGTCACAAGCCATCAGGGCATGACCCCCCTAGGTCGCACCCTGATATATGGTGGGGCCCATGTGGCTCCATTGCGCGTGATTCCAACGCTGAAAAATCCTATAAATCCTAGAAACCCCAGAAAAAAACAGAGACTCTCCGTTCCGCCGCCGCAACTCTCTATATCGATGAAAAACCAATCTGGAGACGTTCCAGTACCCTGCCGGAGAGGGGAAACCATCATCGGTGGCCATCTTCATCATCCCGGTGGAGGCCATGGCGAGGAGGGAGTAGTTCACCCTCGGGGCTGATGGTATGTACCAGTAGCTATGTGTTCAAGCTCTCTCTCTCTCTCTCTCTCTCTCTCTCTCGTGTTCTTGAGATGTCACGATCTTGATGTATCACGGGCTTTGTTAATATAGTCGGATCATATGATGTTATTCCCTTGCTACCTTGTTGTGATGAATTGAATCTTTACCTATGAGATCTCGTTATGTCGGATTGAATATTTTGGTTTGAGAACATTTGATGTATGTCTTGCGTGTGATACCCGTAGTGACATTGGGGTATTCTATTGATTCACTTGATATATGTTGAGGCATCAACTTGCGGATTCCGGTGACCTTGGGGATCTATGCATAGGGGTTGATTGCACGTTTTCATACCACGTTCTTCGATAGAAATCTTGGGGTGCTCCTTCAAGTTCTTTGTGTTGGATTGAATATGATTGACCTGAAATTGTTTGATGCATGTCGCATAATTTACCCACGGATACTTGAGCTGACACTGGAGTATCTAGGTGACATTAGCGTTGATTGATATTTATCATTGGTGTTCTTCCAGTATGAACTCTAGGGCTGTTTGTGACACTTATAGGAATAGCCCAAAAGATTGATCTGAAAGAATAACTTTGAGGTGGTTGTACTACCTATGACAATTTCATCTTATTGTTCTCCTCTAGATAGGAACTTTGGAGTGATTCTTTGTTGCACGTTGAGGGATGATCATATGATTCAACTATGTTAGCATTGTTGGGAGATTGCACAAGTGAAAGTATGAACCCTAGGCCTTATTTCCAAGCATTTATACAACGTTTTGCTTGTTGTTTACCACTTGTTACCTTGCTGTTTTTATATTTTTAGATAACAAAAACCTATATCTACCTTCCATATTGCACTTGTATCACCATCTCTTCGCCGAACTAGTGCACCTATACAATTTGCCATTGTATTGGGTGTGTTGGGGACACAAGAGATCTCTTGTATTTGATTGCAGGGTTTATTGAGAGAGACCATCTTCATCCTACACCTCCCATGGATTGATAGACCTTAGGTCATCCACTTGAGGGAAAATTGCTACTGTCCTACAAAATTCTGCGCTTGGAGGCCCAACATAGTCTACAAGAATAAAGTTGCGTAGAAGACATCAGGAGTATGAGAAACGATCATCAAATCATCTACTTCCTGTGTTGCTTGCCGCCACCGCTCTACTTGTGGCTCGATCCCGCATCGTCTTCAAGTAGGAGGCACTTCCTCATGTCAACTATCCGCCTGAACATCTCGTAGCAAGTGTATGCTTCCTTGGCCGCGGTCTGGAGGTGATATTCATCCAGTTTCTTCACCCAGGCCCTGTGCCAGATAGGCTTGTTCTTGTCACACTCAGCCTTCATGTATCTGTAGTAGGGGTCGATGATGGCCTCGGCCAGGTTAACATGGGAGTCCATGTTCTTCTTGCTGCCCTAGACCTTGTAGTGGTCGCGGATGTCGACAAGCTTCTGGAAGGCCAAGCCCAAAGTCTTGAGCACCTTTGGATCGTTGGTGGTGTCCACCGTAGCGAACCTGCAGTTGGGGATGTTGACAAACCTGGTAAAACCGTCGCAAGGCAATGTGGCCAGGCAGTAGTGGTAGAGGAGGACGTGATGGCCCACGCACAACTGGGCGACGGCAACCTTCTGATCATGCCCGGTACGACCGCTGGTGTAAGCGAGGTCGAAGCCGACCACTTTGTACTTGTCATCCCCATCAAGCAACCGCTCCATAGTGCCAATGGAATCCTCCACCATGTCCGGGTCGTTGGTGTACACCACCATGAGGTCAATCTTCCTCATGTGGGTCTCCACATGATGCACGCAGAACTCCATTGGAGCGCCGCTGGATATCCTCTCTGTATGCGTCGTCGAGGGTGTGCTTATTGTGTTGTGGGGCACGATCGAAAGCGTGAAGAGTCGGATATCCTGGAAAACTGGCACGTCCGGATGGCAGTTTTTCTAGTGCGTGATTCAATCATGGAAGCACGTAACTGCATGGGGCGACGCGCGTGGCGCAACCGCATGCATATGGAGCCCCGAACATGATCGTGGGCCGACCCCAACTGCTGGCAGAGCGCGCGTGGAGGGGCGAGAGAGGAGAGCACGCGGAGGGACGCGAGAGCAGAGCACGCGGTGGGACGCGAGGTCGAACCAGACCACATAGTACTTGTCCTCGTCAAGTAAAAGGTTCATAATGTTGGAGTTCTCCACCCAAATCGGATGTTTGGTGTACACCATCGAGAGCCCCACGAACCTTATGTGCGTGTCCACTACGGCATGCAGGGTGTACTGGCGCTCGTCGTCGGTAGCCGCTTAGAGCGCCATTGGAGACGCGCAGGATACCCTCGGTGACGCCCCCATTCTCGACCGTACGCTAAACATACACGCAATGCCTACGACCAAGATTAGGGACTCACTGATTGATATCACAACACAACACTAGACACAAATTTAAAGTCATACAGCTTCATATTACAAGCCAGGGGCCTCGAGGGCTCGAATACAAAGCTCGACAAGAACGAGTCAGCGGAAGCAAAAAAAATATCTAAGTACAGACACAAGTTAGACAAGTTTTGCCTTAAGAAGACTAGCACAAACATAAGCAGCAGATCGAAAGAGGCGAGGCCTCCTGCCTGGGAACCTCCTAACTACTCCTGAGCATCGGCGTTCTCCACGTAGTAGTAGGCTCCAGCGGTGGTGTAGTAGTCGTCTCCGGCGTACTCCATCTCCTGGGCTCCATTGTCTGAACGCAGAATCGTATCGAGGGGAAAGAGAATGCAAAGCAGCGGTGAGTACTCATCCAAAGTACTCGCAAGACTGACATCAGAACTATGCTAAGTATGCATCATTATCAAGGGAAGGGGTTATATCTGGACTGACTGCAGAAAGCAAGAATAGGGAGAAGGCCTAGTCCTATCGAAGACTAGCATCTTCAGCATCTTGCAGCATTAGAAGAGAGTAGACTGGTATCTCAAATATAATCATATTATTGTAGCAATTTTATTAAGTAACCACGCCCAGAGATTCTTCCTCGACTCCCTGCGAGGAAGCAATCCCGGAGCCACATTCATTTTAAGTTTAAATCACATTTATAGTTGTATAAGGTCAAGGCACAACTCCAAGTCGTCCTGTTACCGTGGACACGGCTATTCGAATAGATTAATCATCCCTGTAGGGGTGCACCGCATCTCCAACATGCCTGATCACCTCCGGCCGGACACACTTTCCAGGGTCATGCCCGGCCTCGGGATAGCAGCACGTCGTCGCCCCACCTAGGCTCAACGAAGAGACCAGCCCGCCGGTCTAAATCCTGAGCGCGCAGGTTCGTGGGCCCACTTGCCCTTGCACTCCAGCACGATGCGTGGACGGCCGGAAGCAGACCTAGTACACTCCAGTCCAAGAGCTGCACCGTCCAGTCCAATCCGGCGCACGCCGCTCCATTGCTGACGTCCGAAGAGCTTCGGCTGATACAACGACGCTGAGTACCCATAACTTCTCCCATGCGATGGTTTGGTGCGTAAAAAGGCCAACGACCCAACTCAGATCAAATACCCAACCCGTTAGCATTTTATTAATGCGGGGCAAGCGCGACCCTCAACGTGCGGTCCCGTCACCCCGACTCGAGGATGTGTGGCAAGGGCCTCTCCTGCCCGTCCACGCCTCAACATAACCCGGATGCCTTACCGGCGCATCCCACCACATCTCACACACGGGTACCCTTGGGGCCGACCCGTCTCAAGACTGTCGGGAACTCAGGTCCACCTCAACCAGGGTGGTACCGCCTGTCCCTCTAGTCCCGTCTTTCACCTGTGAACGAAGTCAAGTTAAAGTAACTGTGTGTCTATACACCAAGTGGATATCCGAGGAATCACCCTCGATGGATCCCACTCGAGGTATGTGTATGACAAGAGTCGCTAGCGATAAATGGGAAGGAGGAATCACCCTCGATACCCACGACCGATTAGCTACGCTACAGAATTAACATCGGAAGTGCTAAGTGAGGTATCACCCTCGGCACTCGATAGTAGCTCTGCAGTGCCATACTTAAGGGGTGTGCGGTGATGTGAGGGGTCTGGCTCGTCGGTCGGTTTACCAAGTCTTCGGGTCTTCGAGTCGTCGATGAAGAAGCAGGGGCAACTGGGACTAAGGGGGGTCTCAGGGGATTCATTGATCAACCTATACTAAACAGTTGGTATTGTTGCAGGTATAGTAGCAGTTTATCAAAAACAGGCTATGCATTAGAATAGGCGCTAACTAATACAGTAGCGAAATTCCAATGCAAGAATAAGAGGGAAGAATGGGCGATATCGGAATGCTCAAGGGGGGTTGCTTGCCTTGCTGCTCTGCTGCAAAAGGCTGATCATCGGTCGCGTAGTCGTACCCGGCAGCAGCGTCAGCCTCGGGGTCTACCGGTAAGAAGAGGGGGGAGAAACAATAAATATAAAGCAAACAATGCTACACAAAGTATGACATGACAATAGGCAATGCCGGGTGTGTTCTAACGTAGGGTTGCACGTTACCGATGAAGGGGGAACCCATCCGGGAAAGTTTTCCCGATTCCGGACATCTGTCAGACAGATGACCGGAGGGGGCAATGTTCCAGGTTCGGATAGTTAGAGGTATCCGATGGGCATGTGGGTAGCGTAACCGGGTTCGTCTCGTCGTTCTGAGCAACTTTCATGTTCAAAACTTTTTAATCCGGACTACGGTTTATTTTATATTAATTTTTAAAGATTTAATAATATTGTGGAATTAATTTAATTATTAAATCCGAATTAACTGATTTAATTAATTGGAATTATTCTAAACAGTAAAATACTATTTAATTTTAATTAATTAACAGTTTAATTAACTAATCTAATTAAACTTATTCATCTAATTAACTAATTAATTACTTATTTAATTAATTCACTAATTAATTAAATATTAATATTAATAAATATAGTTATTTATTTATTTTATTTTATTTTTTTGTTTTTAGCATATACGTATGTATATACATACATATGTATACACATACATACATCCACACATATACACACACACGCACACACCACAGCACATAGACACGCACGCACGCATGCACGCACCGGCCGGCGCGGCGGCGACGGCCGCCGGCGGGGGGGGGGGGGGGGGGGCGGAGCTCACTGGGGGGGGCGAGGCGGCGGCGGGGCGGCGAGGTGGCGGCGGTCGCGACTTGAGGCGGCGGGGCGCGGCGCGGGGGCGACGCGGCGGGGCGGCGACGCGACGATGGGAGGCGGCAGCGCGGCCGCAGGCGAGCGGCGGCGGGGCGGGCCGGCCGAGGCGGCGGCGGTCGGGCCGGCCGGATCCGTTCGGCGGGGGGGGGACGCGCGCGGGGCTCGGGCGGGAGCAGTTGGCGGCAGGGCGGACGGGGCGGGGCCGAACCCGTCGGTGGGGGGGGGAGCGGGTGGGGCGAGCCGGCGCGAGCTCCTGGCGGCGGCGGGGGGGGCGAATGGGATCGGGGGCTCGGGGGCTGGGGCGCTAGGGTTGCCCCTGGCCCCCTTATAGTGGCCGGCTGGGCCGGCCTGTTTAGGCCCAGTAGGTTTTTTTTTCTTTTTCTTCTTTTTTTTTTAGTTTTAGTTTCTTTAATTATTTTTAGTTTTTGATTTGCTAATGTTTTAATACATTATGAGTTTTAATAAATGATACAAACTACACCTAAATTAGTATTGAAATTTAACCCACTGTAAGAAAATGTCCACACATTATTTTAATTAGTTTGCAATTTTTATTTTAAATAAAAGTATTTATTAATTATTCTTAAATGCTGTTTTAATTATTTTAGTGCCATTAAACATTTTATAAAAATGTAGTTTCTCCACCAACATTACTTTTGAATTATCCGACACACTCGGAGCATTTTAGTTTTAACTTTCGAAAACTTTTATTGTTTGGCTCGATTTTGAATTTGAATTCGTACGGGAGTGAATCATCACCAGATTAGCAACAGTAAACGCGGTGACGTGGTATCATTAACGTGGATTTACTGTAGCTTAATTACAAGGATTATTGTAGCACAAATCCAGGGCGTCACAATTCTCCCTTACTAACAAGAATTCTCGTCCCGAGAATTAAGGGGTAGACGTAAGGGGGGGAAATCTGGTTACGAAATTCTAACGAGTCTTCTTGTCTTTGTTGTTCTTCTCGAAGAAGTTGATCCCTTTCGTTGATGTCTTCATTTCTCTGCTTCAGGTCATCCTAATGAAATTGTCATCGTTCCTTCGGTATCTCCATCGTCCTACGAATGCGATAAGAGGAAAAACTTTGGAAGAACGTACCCTTACAAGGTTGGGCATCAGACGGTGAACTCAGGAAGATTACAAGAATTATTCCCCGATTTGCAACTCAGGGAATTCATTGAGAGCAATAAGCGATGGTACAAAAGTTTCAAACGGGCAGGCAATCATTTGATGCCTAATCAGAAGGTGAAAGGGGCTCAGAGCAACGAGAATAATTATTGCGTCTGATACCAGAATAGATCATCTCTTGATCGGTGGCTCGGAAATTACGTACGAAGCCAAGTGCAAAGGATACTTTGGAATTAAAGATGTACAGGAGAGTCAGGTTTCAATCCTGTGGAACTATGGGTTAAGGGCCCATCATGTGGGTTAAAATATGGAGAGCGGTGACATCTTGCACGGTCATGGTAGCAAGACATGTCGGAGGAAAATCTGTCAATTATGTCGGCAACAACTTCGGTACCAATGGCGGGGGATGAAGAGAACCATCTTCCTGCTCGTTGAAACAAGGCGGACCAATAGTCAAAGTTCTCGTCCACCGGAGGTTACCGTAATGTTAACAACAATAGTAACGAGGTCTTACTGAGAGAATTGTACACCGAGGTGTTTTCATAAGCAGAGAATTATTACTGCTTAGGTCATATAGATCAAGAAGGTTGAACAGAACAACGAAAAGGAAAATGTGACTTAGCAAAAGTAATAGGAGTATATCCTTCCCATGGACAAGCAGAACATGGCATACAGGGTAGGAGAGCAAGTACCTAGCCATTTGGACAAAGAGGAATAATCGTGAAGTTACCCATACAACGGTGTTTGGATAACAGACCAAGAAACATTTAGCATTTATGCTTACAATGTTCTTGTTGATGAGCGGGATAACATAGTCATGCTTCGAGGTAGCAATGATATGGTGTTTCAAGCAAGGGCCAGACCTTGGATACACAATTGATCCTTCAGGAGCAACATATAAATAAAGTTTTACAAATTCCTCCTGGAAGAATGGCTAACCTTGCACAAAAAGGAAACTATAATAATAGGTCCTCCAGCCAGGTGTGTTAGGCATGGCATCACCTTACTGGGTCATCAAAGGACCAATATCATAACTCCTGGAAATATGTCCCAACCATCATGTCCGACCGAGATTCAGATCTGATCGGTGTCAGGATACCTCAGACTCAGAATGCCCGAGAAGAAAAGGTGCAACTCAAATCGTCGAGATGACATAGTAAGATTCTCGGAAAATGAACTATGAAAGCGGGTTCCCGAAACAATAGTTCATCATTAAACCAAGGAGAGGATGGGGAGGTGGCTGATGGACTCAGCGACAATTCATCGAGAATTCTAAACGGATGGATTCTCACAATTAAGTGAACAAGGAGATGGCATTTGTCAGCTCAAATGATATAATGTTGTATGATCGAGGAAAACATACATCATTAATCATTGGTTGAAAAGTGCGTCCGAAATATGACCTTAGGCAGCAAGATCAATGTTAGAGTGACGATTCAAAAACCGACAGCCTAAGAACGAACTGTCGATCGTCAACTTCAAAGCAATAGGGTTGCTAGAAGTTAGAATCAAAGCAGCATCATTTGCTCGTTGGTACCCCGGTTAGAATCAACACGGGGACCAAGAAAGAATGGTGATGGTGAGAAGTATCACTATGCCAAGAATTTCTAAGAGGTGGAGCAATCCTCACAACATTCTCGACACAAAAGACAGTAATACTTCAGGGTAGAACATAACACAATCTGGATAGCAAGTTGCATCCATATCATGGACAATTTTATGATGAAAGGAAGTCAAGGAGGTTGTCGATGATAACAAAAATCATCGAGGGCAAGGAAGGTATTTCTCATCAAGAACTCAGTTGACGTCTCAGAAGAAGTCAAATTGTGGACGATGATCACGACACCTTTTGTCGAGAGTTTTCAAGAGAATGCAACCGAACAGCGGTGGCATCAGGTAGGGGAATGACACCGTGTAAGGTTATAGAAACAACAGATAAGATGCAAGCTCAATATCGAGGTTGCTTTTCAAGACCAACAACATGATGTTGAAAGCTCGACATGAGCAATGCTCACTCTCTGAAGAATTTACGCACCAGAGAAGGACAGGTAGCACAGTCGAAGATAGCAAGACAAGGATGTAGCCGATAGTCTAGGAATGACCAGATTGACTTTGATATTCCCAGTAACAATTACAAGGGGTATTGAATTGCAGTGTGGAATAAATTTTCCAATCGGTGTTCTCGGTTGACAACAAATCCCAGAACCCGTGGAGTGACTAAGACAAGGAAAATAATTACCTCATCAAAGTTAATAAGATGTAGTGCAAAGGCGTGATATCCTCGAGATACCAGAGGGTAAAACTCGAAGGTAGAACAAGATAGAAGTAGAACTGGGTCATTGACCTGCGACAGCAGATACTTTAACATTGTCAAAAATTGACGAGGCACCGGAATGAATTACCTTCGGATAAATTAATAAGGATAGTATGGTCGGAACCATAACTGCAATCGATCAAATTAAGGATACCGAAAGAATCATATGGATGAATAATTATTTTGCAAGGAGCTTCCGAGACGGTCTACATCATTTCCATGGGCATGAACACAAGTTCAATGTCGACTCCCACTTCATCAATGTATAACATTTCATTCATTTCTTGCTTTGGACGATGTTGTAGTGTTGAAAATTTATCTGGCAAAACTCCATAAGAGTATGACCCTTGAAAACTTTCGAGTTCTCACGGATTAGGGAGGGCATAGGTTCAACCCATCGGGGAATCTTAGGAACATATACCACAAGCTTCAAGAGTAATTAACACAAGCTCGAAGGTAGAGCATGGTTGGCAAAACAGAGGATACAATTTACCAAAGGCATTATGTATCAGGGGAAGAACTCACAAGGTGATTGAATATGAACGACACTGTCGGATAATAACCCAACAATGGATCAGGCGATCCACAACGAAGTTGATGTGAGTATCGGTACTCAATCAGAGGAAGAAAGAATGCAGAGGTATCGGGCTCAAGAGACACCTGAATAGTCTGATGCTTAAAATACAAAGGAATTATGATTTCCAAAACTAAGGATCAGAAGCAGACGCTCTGATCAAGGATGGATAAGTCGAAAAGACTTAGTCGGACAATCAAGAAAGGTTTGAATTGCCATGAACCAACTCCTGTCCGGAAGGACGTCTGAGCCGGAAAGATAATTTAAAAGGATCACCTGATGACTGCGTGCATACGCGCACATTGAATCAATAGGCTCAAAATGGCAAAGACAAGGGATGTCAACGAAGACTACTAGACATATGAATTTAACCATAATGCGAGCAGGCAAGAATTTCAAGAGCAACAAGCTGCAGAGAATTTTCGGAAGATCGAAAAGTATTTCGAAGAATTTTGCGAAACACATGAACAACTGGGATGAACGGATCCTCGATAATTGTGAGGAATTATCCGTAAGGCTTCCATGCGAAAAAAGAAATACAAGGCAGTAAACTCAAAGGGTTATCGGGGCAATGGAGAGTATTTCGGGGCATCTTGTAATAACAAGAGCAACGAGAAAAGATTGTATGAATGACAAGTGAAATTAGTCATCCATAGGGACTTATCGGTGGTAGGGAATTGCAAAGCCGATGAGCACAAAGTCTCGGAAAACATCAAAAGGGTATCTTCAGAATCTTCTGACGGAGCAGATGATCTTCTGGTATGAGGGCTCTCCGGGAGAAGTAGTTACGAGAACCTAGAGTCAGAGTTAGTAAAATCTTTAACCCGAAAGAGAAAAGAGATCAGAACCCAGAGTATAGACAAGGAATAAAAGATCCTAATACCACCCGATTGAGAAGTGGGCCCGTAAGCCACACGGTAATGTTAGTAAAAGTTTTTCAATGACTAGACTCAACTTCGGCCAAGGAGTAGGAAAGGGGGCTACCTACAGGCAGTTGGCTCTGATACCAACTTGTGACGCCCCCGATCTCGACCGTACGCTAAACATACACGCAATGCGTACGACCAAGATTAGGGACTCACTGATTGATATCACAACACAACACTAGACATAAATTTAAAGTCATACAGCTTCATATTACAAGCCAGGGGCCTCGAGGGCTCGAATACAAAGCTCGACAAGAACGAGTCAGCGGAAGCAAAAAAAATATCTGAGTACAGACACAAGTTAGACAAGTTTTGCCTTAAGAAGACTAGCACAAACATAAGCAGTAGATCGAAAGAGGCGAGGCCTCCTGCCTGGGAACCTCCTAACTACTCCTGAGCATCGGCGTTCTCCATGTAGTAGTAGGCTCCAGCGGTGGTGTAGTAGTCGTCTCCGGCGTACTCCATCTCCTGGGCTCCATCGTCTGAACGCAGAATCGTATCGAGGGGAAAGAGAATGCAAAGCAGCGGTGAGTACTCATCCAAAGTACTCGCAAGACTGACATCAGAACTATGCTAAGTATGCATCATTATCAAGGGAAGGGGTTATATCTGGACTGACTGCAGAAAGCAAGAATAGGGAGAAGGCCTAGTCCTATCGAAGACTAGCATCTTCAGCATCTTGCAGCATTAGAAGAGAGTAGACTGGTATCTCAAATATAATCATATTATTGTAGCAATTTTATTAAGTAACCACGCCCAGAGATTCTTCCTCGACTCCCTGCGAGGAAGCAATCCCGGAGCCACATTCATTTTAAGTTTAAATCACAGTTATAGTTGTATAAGGTCAAGGCACAACTCCAAGTCGTCCTGTTACCGTGGACACGGCTATTCGAATAGATTAATCATCCCTGCAGGGGTGCACCGCATCTCCAACATGCCTGATCACCTCCGGCCGGACACACTTTCCTGGGTCATGCCCGGCCTCAGGATAGCAGCACGTCGTCGCCCCACCTAGGCTCAACGAAGAGGCCAGCCCGCCGGTCTAAATCCTAAGCGCGCATATTCATGGGCCCACTTGCCCTTGCGCTCCAGCACGATGCGTGGGCGGCCGGAAGCAGACCTAGTACACTCCAGTCCAAGAGCTACACCGTCCAGTCCAATCCGGCGCGCGCCGCTCCATTGCTGACGTCCGAAGAGCTTCGGCTGATACAACGACGCTGAGTACCCATAACTTCTCCCACGCGATGGTTTGGTGCGTAAAAAGGCCAACGACCCAACTCAGATCAAATACCCAACCCGTTAGCATTTTATTAATGCGGGGCAAGCGCGACCCTCAACGTGCGGTCCCGTCACCCCGACTCGAGGATGTGTGGCAAGGGCCTCTCCTGCCCGTCCACGCCTCAACATAACCCAGATGCCTTACCGGCGCATCCCACCACATCTCACACACGGGTACCCTTGGGGCCGACCCGTCTCAAGACTGTCGGGAACTCAGGTCCACCTCAACCAGGGTGGTACCGCCTGTCCCTCCAGTCCCGTCTTTCACCTGTGAACGAAGTCAAGTTAAAGTAACTGTGTGTCTATACACCAAGTGGATATCCGAGGAATCACCCTCGATGGATCCCACTCGAGGTATGTGTATGACAAGAGTCGCTAGCGATAAATGGGAAGGAGGAATCACCCTCGATACCCACGACCGATTAGCTACGCTACAGAATTAACATCGGAAGTGCTAAGTGAGGTATCACCCTCGGCACTCGATAGTAGCTCTGCAGTGCCATACTTAAGGGGTGTGCGGTGATGTGAGGGGTCTGGCTCGTCGGTCGGTTTACCGAGTCTTCGGGTCTTCGAGTCGTCGAGTCGTCGATGAAGAAGCAGGGGCAACTGGGACTAAGGGGGGTCTCAGGGGATTCATTGATCAACCTATACTAAACAGTTGGTATTGTTGCAGGTATAGTAGCAGTTTATCAAAAACAGGCTATGCATCAGAATAGGCGCTAACTAATACAGTAGCGAAATTCTAATGCAAGAATAAGAGGGAAGAATGGGCGATATCGGAATGCTCAAGGGGGGTTGCTTGCCTTGCTGCTCTGCTGCAAAAGGCTGATCGTCGGTCGCGTAGTCGTACCCGGCAGCAGCGTCAGCCTCGGGGTCTACCGGTAAGAAGAGGGGGGAGAAACAATAAATATAAAGCAAACAATGCTACACAAAGTATGACATGAGGGGGGGTGAGGCGGCGGCGGCCGGCGGTGCGGCGGCGGGGCGGCGAGGTGGCGGCGGTGGCGACTTGAGGCGGCGGGGCCGCGAGGTGGCGGCGGTGCGCGACGCGGCGGGGCGGCGACGTGACGACAGGAGGCGGCGGCGCGGCCGCAGGCGAGCGCCAGCGGGGCGGGTCAGGCCGGCCGAGGCGGCGGCGGTCGGGCCGGCCGGATCCGTTCGGCGAGGGGGGGAACGCGCGCGGGGCTCGGGCGGGAGCAGTTGGCGGCGGGGCGGATGGGGCGGGGCCGAACCCGTCGGCGGGGGGGGGGGGGCGCGGAGCGGGTGGGGCGAGCCGGCGCGGGCTCCTGGCGGCGGCGGGGGGGGACGAATGGGATCGGGGGCTCGGGGGCGCTAGGGTTGCCCCTGGCCCCCTTATAGTGGACGGCTGGGCCGGCCTGTTTAGGCCCAGTAGGTTTTTTTTTCTTTTTCTTCTTCTTTTTTTAGTTTTAGTTTCTTTTATTATTTTTAGTTTCTGATTTGCTAATGTTTTAATACATGATGAGTTTTAATAAATGATACAAACTACACCTAAATTAGTATTGAAATTTAACCCACTGTAAGAAAATGTCCACACATTATTTTAATTAGTTTGCAATTTTTATTTTAAATAAAAGTATTTATTAATTATTCTTAAATGTTGTTTTAATTATTTTAGTGCCATTAAACATTTTATAAAAGTGTAGTTTCTCCACCAACATTACTTTTGAATTATCCGACACACTCGGAGCATTTTAGTTTTAACTTTCGAAAACTTTTATTGTTTGGCTCGATTTTGAATTTGAATTCGTACGGGAGTGAATCATTGCCAGATTAGCAACAGTAAACGCGGTGACGTGGTATCATTAGCGTGGAATTACTGTAGCTTAATTACAAGGATTACTGTAGCACAAATCCAGGGCGTCACACCCTCGGTCGTGGTTCTGCTTCTTAAGGTCCGGATATTAATCGTCAATTGCATATTAATGTCCAGATATTAATCGTCCATTGCATACTAAGGAAAAGATGGTACTACCAAAATACGAGTCTCCCTCATAAGATGCCATTTGCATGGTTGTATGTGATACCCGGCAAACAGGTTGCTCGGACGAACTGTTTGTGTTGATCAAAAGTAACACAAACGATTCGGCGTAACAAGATGTGTGTGATACCCGGCAAACAGGTCACAAAACGGAATTGTATGCGAAGACCGATAAAAAGATAGACGATTCCTAATAATAACCTGTGGGTGATGTGGCCTATGGGCATAACCTAAATAAACATCCAATTACATTACTGACTACAGATAACATTTGCACACATCAATTAACATGTACATGCATACTAAACTAGAAGTAACGATCATCAAATCATTCATCTATACTTCTTGTGACGAGAGGTGCTAGTCGGCGCAGGACGAAGGCACTTCCTCATGTAAACGATCTGCCTGCACATCTCGTAGCTTACGTACGCGTCCTTGGCCATGTACTTGACGTGATCTTCATCCAATCTTCGGACCCAGGCGCGGTGCCAGGCAACCTTGTTCTTCTTGCAGACATCCTTCATGCCTCTGTAGTAGGGGTCGATGATGTCCATGGCGAGGTCAACCAGGGAGTCCTTATGCTTCTCCTCGCCGCCGAAGATCTTGTACATGCATTGGATGTCCACAAGATTCTGGCAGGCCAAGCCCAAAGCTTTGAGCACCTTTGGATCGTTGGTGGTGTCCACCATACCAAATATGTAGTCGGGGTTGTTGACAAACCTAGCGAATCGATCGCAAGGCCTTCTGGCCAGGCAGTAGTGGTGGACGAGGACGTAATGGCCCACGCACAGCTAGGCGACGGCAACCTTCTGATCATGCCCGGCACGACCGCCGGTGTACTCGAGGTCGAAGCCGACCACTTTGTACTTGTCATAGGCAAGTAACTGCTCCATGTTGTGGATGGAGTTCTCCACCCAGACCGGGTCGTTGGTGTACACCACCGTGAGGTTCTTGAACCTTACGTGGGTGTCCACGTAGGTACGAATGGTGAATTGTCCCTCGTCGTCGGCAGCAGCTGGGAGCTCCGCCATTGGAGCCGAGCAGGATATCCTCTCCGTATTTGGAGTGTGGGTTTGGTTCTTGTGTTGTGGGGAAAGGTTGAAGGGAGACAATAGGTTAAATGAGCCGTGGAGTAAATGGGGGTTGTACGGGCTATAATTGGCACGTCTTGTCACCGCGTTCCCGGCGGAGGATTGTTGTGCAAGCTTGACCAGCGCACGAACAAGCGTTCCCGGTGGTTCGTTTGGCCACACGGCAGCTCGAAGTGCCGCCAACGTATCGTTGGTGAGCCCGTTCCCACGCGCAACCGCGCACAGCTTCCCGCCCAGCTCGGTTGGCCACGCATCGGCTGGAAGAAGCTCCCATTATTGTGGGCGTTAAATGGGAAATGGTTAGCAAAAAACAAAGCGTGTGCAATGACTTAAAGCAGCATACACGTTCAACACTAAGCAGTGGTGTGACATATGCAGTGCGGGTGCGACTGGGAAGGACGTTGTGGCACCTCGGCTCAGAGAACCGGATTACCAGTGTTTCCAACCCAGAGATCATGTCTTCTGGAAACACTCAACAACTTGGTACAGAACAGAACTGAATTTTATTGATAGGAGTCGAGCACAAGCGCATATCTTACAATGATGACGAGGCCAAAGGCACCCTAGGTGCTATGATAGTATCTACATTATTTATGTCACATAGCAGAGTCTCGGAATACTAAGTACTTCTACGGCGTAGCGAAACATAGCGCAACTCCATCCACAGGGACACTGTTGTGGACACGTCCTAGTTATCGCAGCACGACCCATCGGGACATCCGTCCTCGGCTTCTCCTGCATCTGGCATGATACGCCAGGTGAGTACTTTGAATGTACTCGCAAGCTCACGACAACCAAGTAATGCAGCAAACAATAGCATGGCAATCAACACAATATCATTTAAGTAATTTACTTACTGTTACCGATCATCAACTTACTCTCCTCCGGGTTGTTCCACAACCCTCGGAATACTCATAACCCTTGAGTACTTCCGAACACAAGACGAGTTCTTCCATCATTACTGTCAGTAGTATGATTGATCACCTACTGAGGTCTGGACGGGTTGTCCAATACCGTGGACACGGCTACTCGAATAGATTTTTCACTCTGCAGAGGTTGCGCACTTTACCCACACCATGAAGCACCTGGCCTCGTGATCGCACTCGGGTGGACCAGCGTTGCTTCAACAAAACCTGCCTGACCCGTGACTCTTCCATCGTACCACCAGCACTCATCCTCCCCCGGAGGCCTGCCTTGGGTGGCCCGTGTGTCCTCATGACACCTGCCACCATTGTGGCCAAACTATGTAGACCCAAACGGGGGCTACTGTCCCAAACGGAGACGCCGGCACAAACTCAACTATCAACTGGGCTCACAGGGTTATCACCGCCTACCTAATCAGGGTAGCGCGCGTGCATAACCCTCCCTCTTTGGAGGTACCGGTGAAAGATCACGCAGTCAGGCCCGGTCAGGGCCGTCCCATACCGGCAAATGTGGTTGCACGAGTATGCCCGGACAGGTAACTCAAGATCAACAACTAAGTTCATTTGTCAACTATAGTGGTTCAACACAATACTTAAATATTTAAATATTACTAGGAATTATCTATATCAATTAAATCAACCTAATGCATATAAAGATGCAATGCTATGGAAATGCATGCATGAAATGGGTATCATGGCTTGCCTTGCTCTGTTGGGTGGGTCAAACACTCTTGGTCTTCAAAAGCACCACAATCTCCCTCTGAAAGTATTTTCAAAATACAATTGAAAATGTCACATAAAGCATTTTTATTTACCAGATATTCTATGCATATGATAAAAACACCAAACCTGATCAGAAATTAAAGGAGTTTAATACCAAAACAATGCAAAAAGAATCATCTCAATTGGGGTTATAAATAAAAAGTTATTCAAGGTCAAAGTTTAGTCAAAATTCTGATTTAAAATGAATTTAACAGAAAATGAGAAAATCTCCAGCGGGCTTATGTCGAAAGCGTATTTTCGGAGTACGCTTCCACTTACCCCCCCCCGCGCGCGCGCGGGCTGAGCTGCTGACGGGTGGGGTCGCCCTTTTAAAACAGAGAGAGGAAGGAGGGAGCCGAGAACTGCGGCGCTCCGGCGATGGTCGCCGGCGACAGAGGCGGCGGTGGGGTCGGGGAACTACGGGAATGGAACGGGCGCTCAATGGCGAGCACGTACGTACCCGTGGAATGCCAAGAGATGGTCAGACGACGTCGTCCCCTTCGTCTTCGGCGGCGGCGACGCTCGGGTGAGATCGGAGACGGCGGTTCCGGCGACGGTTGGCTTGGGCAGGAGGTCGAAGAGCACCAGGGAGCTACTCTGAGCTCGAGGGTGAAGTCAATTGAAGCTGGGGAGGAGAGGAGCAAGCTGGCGACAGAGCTCGATCAGGCGGCGGTCTCCGGCGAGGTTTGAGGCCAGAGGGCCTCTCGGCCTTGGCTCGCTGCTTGAGGGGACGACTGAGACGTAGAGGAGTGGGGTGAGGAGCTTTGGAGGGACGGGGAGGGCCTTAAATAGGCGGAGGGCGAGCGCGGCGATCTCTCCCGAAGCAGCGAGGCTCGGCCACGTCGCCGGCGCTAGTACGATGCGCTGGCTGGCCGGGAGCGTCGACGGGATGGAAGAGAGCAGGAGGGAGCGACGGGACGGGTCCGGCGCCATTAATGGCTTGCGGACGACCACAGTGGCCGAAGCTCATTGTTGTGCCCGTGGCGACGCTTGGCCGGGAGCGACGGCGGCCTTCTCCGGCGACCAGGAGAGTTCGAGAGGAGCCACACGGCTAGCATGAGCGACGTCGGCACCAAGGGACAAGGGGGGCAGCGATGGACGACTCGGGCGAGCATATCTGGTTCTGGCGCCGCGCAGAGCGCGCGCACAGGCATGCCAGTGCCGTGCTCACCACGGTTGCTGCCACCAGGAGGACACGCCTGCCTGGCGCACCTTGTCCATGGGGTTGACCCTTGTCCATTTAGCCTCCCTGGGTCACTGGCTCGACCAGGTTCACCCTGCTGTGAAGTGTAGCCTCAGCTACAGCTTCTGCCAGCCATCTTGAGGAGATTCTGGAGGGAAAAAGAGATAGGGATGGAACCAGAGGAGATGTCTAGGGTCATCTAGGTTGGAAGGACTACAATCTGGCAAAATTTGAGAAAGTTTGAAGAAGAAATGAACATGGTTGCTTTGAAAACCACCATTCTGTTCCAGAATAAAAATGAGCTTGTGGCACTCTCATATTTGCTCTGCTACTGATGAAACTTGGTGGAAAGGAGTTGCTTGGTAGTGCACACATGCCATAAAAATTGTAGACCAAATGTGCACCCCTAGCTTATATTTCCTTCACAAAGGTTCAAAATAAGCAGAAGCTTGGCAGAGTCCTGCTGCTCAAAAATTGTAATGGACCAGATGATGTTTTTGGATATTGGAGCTAGATAGGATCCCTAGGACCTTGAGGAATTTATTGGGAATTTTCTGAGTTAGGAAAAATGGGGTTGCTTCACAATGGACAGATTCTGGTCAGAAATAAAATAATTATTCCGGCCAAAACTTTCCATTGGGCAATAGAATATTTTTGGAGAATATGGAATCATAGGATGATGAGAAGATGTGGGAAAAATTTGGGAATTATTTGATCATCCAAACTATAGGTTGCTTCACAACCCATAGTGATGGCCTTAATTCCCAAATATGGAAAAGGGTTTATTGGAAAAGATAAAATTTAGGAAATTGATCCAGGAGGTATGAAGAAAGGTTTTTGGCAAGATGAGGAAGGTTTTGGGTTGCTGGAGAGAGATTCAAAGAAGCATAGATCCACATCAACTGGAACAAGTTTGAAAATCCTCCAAGTTTGCAAATAAAATCCCAATGATTTTGAAAAGAAAAGGTTGTCAAAAACCAGGGTGTCACAAACCTACCGCCCTTAGGATGAATCTCGTCCTCGAGATTCGGTTGCTCAAGGAACAAGTACGGGTATGCGGATCTGAGGAAATCTTCTCTCACCCAGGTAGCCTCTTCCTCAGTATGGTGCTCCCATAGCACTTTGTAAAACCTGATTACCTTGCTCCTGGTTGTTCTTTCCATTTCATTCAGGATCCTGACTGGCTTTTCTTCGTAGGTTAAGTCCTTGGCTAGTTCTAGTTCACTCATATCTGCTTGTCTGATTGGGGGTGCAATGCACTTCCTTAGCTGTGATATGTGAAAGACATCGTGCACTTCCGACAATTCTGGTGGTAGTTCCAACTGATATGCCACTCTGCCTCTTCTAGCAACCACTGGAAATGGGCCGATATATCTTGGCGCAAGCTTTCCCCGCGTATGGAATCTCTTCACTCCCTTCATGGGGGTTACTCTGAGGTACGCATACTCTCCGGGTTCAAAGTTCACTTCCCGGTGCTTTGGGTCATAGTAGCTCTTCTGACGGGACTTGGCTGCTCGAAGACGTTCCTGGATATCTTTGACCTGCTTCTCAGCCTCGAGCATCAAGTCCGTACCAAAGATTCGGCTATCTCCTGTCTGAGACCTGTTCAATGGGGTGCGGCACTTTCGCCCGTACAATGCCTCAAACGGTGACATCTTCAGACTGGACTGATAGCTGTTGTTATAGGAGAATTCCGCATAAGGTAGACTGTCCTCCCATTTGGGTCCATGAGTGAGAGCACATGACCAAAGCATATCCTCCAGTATCTGATTCACTCTTTCTGTCTGCCCGTCTGTCTGCGGGTGATATGCCGTGCTATGCTTCAGCATGGTTCCCAAAGCTTGATGTAGTCGCAGCCAGAATGCTGAGGTGAACAGGGAACCCCTGTCTGAGGTGATGGACTTGGGTACTCCATGGAGGCTGACTATTCGGGACATATAGAGCTGTGCCAACTGATTTGCATTAAAAGTGGTTTTTACCGGAATAAAGTGAGCCACTTTCGTGAGTATGTCCACAATGACCCCAAATAGCATCGTTGCCTCTTGCTGATTTGGGTAGTCCAACAATAAAGTCCATGCATATGTCGTCCCACTTCCACTGGGGAACCGATAAAGGTTGCAGTAGCCCAGCGGGTTTCTGATGTTCCGCCTTGACCTTGTTGCAGACGTCACAGCAGGCGACATAATAGGCTATATCCCTTCGCATTCCTGGCCACCAAAACGTCTCTCTCAAATCCTGATACATTTTTGTGCCTCCCGGGTGGATAGAATATGAGGACTCATGAGCTTCTTTGAGTATTTGCTGTCTCAGGTTGTCCTGATCGGGCACGCATATCCGCTTCTCGAACCATACGGTGCCTTGATCATCCACGCGGAAGGACTTGGCTTTTCCTTTTGGAATCAGTTCCTTGATCTTCCTGATTCCCTCATCTGGCTCTTGGGCCTTCTTGATTTCTTCCATAAGGGTGGAAGTAATTTCCAACGTGTCCGAGGTAGTTGGGCCGCATAGCACCATGTTGAGTTCGGCGAACTCTTCTTGTAACCTTGGATGCATACTTCCCATTAGTGCATTCACGGTGCCTTGTTTTCTGCTGAGAGCGTCCGCGACCACATTGGCTTTCCCCGGATGATAATTTATCCCAATGTCATAGTCCTTGACTAGTTCAAGCCATCTTCGTTGCCTGAGATTCAGGTCAGGTTGAGTGAAAATATACTTGAGACTCTTATGGTCCGTGTATATTTCACAGCGTTGTCCAATGAGGTAATGCCTCCAAATCTTCAGGGCATGAACTACGGCCGCTAATTCCAAGTCATGAGTGGGGTAGTTCTCCTCATGGGGTCGTAGCTGTCTGGATGCATATGCTACAACCTTCCCTTCTTGCATCAGTACGCAGCCGATTCCACGTCTGGCAGCATCACAGTAGATATCAAAACCCTTGTGTATGTCTGGAAGGACTAGGACAGGTGTTGTAGTGAGCCTGGTCTTTAATTCCAGGAAACTGTTGTCGCATTCCGACGTCCAGACAAACCTTTGATTCTTCTTGAGCAACTCCGTCAGGGGCTTGGCTATTTTAGAGAAGCCTTCTATGAAGCGTCGATAATAGCCTGCCAATCCCAGGAAACTACGGACTTCGGTCACCGTGGCTGGTGTCTTCCAATTCAGCACCACAGTTACCTTGCTGGGGTCGACGGCTACTCCTTGTTCTGACAGAATGTGCCCCAAAAATCCCACCTCTTTTAGCCAAAATTCACACTTGCTAAATTTGGCGTACAGGCGGTGGTCTCTTAATCTTTCCAGGACAGCTCGGAGATGCTGCTTATGCTCTTCTTCATCCTTGGAATATATCAGGATATCATCGATGAACACCACCACAAATTTATCTAGAAAGTCCATGAAAACTTTGTTCATCATGCTCATGAAGTAGGCGGGAGCATTTGTCAATCCAAATGACATGACCGTAAATTCATACAGGCCATATCGGGTGGTGAACGCTGTCTTGGGGATATCCTCCTTTCGGATTTTTAGCTGATGATATCCGGTTCGAAGGTCAATCTTTGAGAATACCCGAGCTGCATTCAACTGATCGAACAAGTCATCGATGCGAGGAAGCAGGTACTTATTCTTGATAGTGACCTCGTTCAGCTGGCGATAGTCTACACACATTCGTAGACTACCATCCTTCTTCTTGACAAAGAGCACTGGTGATCCCCATGGTGAGATGCTTGGGCGAATGTACCCTTTTTGCAACAATTCATCCAGTTGCTTCTTTAGCTCAGCCAACTCTGGACCTGGCATACAGTAGTATTTCTTGTAAATTGGTGCGGTACCGGGAACCACTTCGATTGCAAACTCCAATTCCCGGTCAGGGGGCATCCCTGGTAGTTCCTCAGGAAATACATCAGGAAATTCGCATACTACCGGAATCAAGTTCATATCCGTGACGGTAGTTTGGTATGCCATTCCCTTCTTTGACATCATCTTGCCAGCAAGGAATTGGACTGTTTGCCCGGTTGGGTTAACCAGTGTTACTGTCCTGCTGGCACAATTGATGCACACCTGATGCGGTGTCAACCAATCCATTCCCAGTATTACGTCCAATCCCGAGGATTCAATGGCAATGATGGCAACTGGAAACTTAATTCCATGTATTGAAATTTCCAGATCTCTATAGATCAAATTTGTTCTGAGCAGGGAGCCAGAGGATTGTACCACCATGATTTTATCCAAAAGCGAAGGAGAAAATTTGTGCATGGTGGCAAAATTCCGCGAAATGAACGAGTGGGAAGCCCCGGAATCGAATAAAATTACTGCAGGTATGTCGTTAATAGAAAACATACCAAGGACTACTTCTGGAGCTTCGCAGGCTTCCTCAGCGGAGATATGGTGGACGCGTCCATGGCAGAAGTTATGATTGGGGCGGCGTCCAATGGTATTGACCTGTGGCTTGACGTCGGCAGATGTCTTCCCATTGTTGGTGGGGCACTGTTTGGAGTAGTGTCCACTTTGGCCGCAAGTGAAGCAGGTATTGTTGCGGCGGCAGTCTTCTATCACGGGCTGTTTGCCGAAGGTCTTGGTCTGGCTCACTGTCTTGTTATTGTTGCTGCCGTTGCTCCAGGTAGGCTTATATTCAGAGGTGCCTGGCTGCCAGATGTGTGGCTTCTGCGCAAACGGTTCGCGGTTGTCCTTCTTGGGTTCAAACTTCCGCTTTTGATTATCGTGTCCGGACTTGTGCTCCCTTTCGGCTATGAACGCCTTGTTTACCAGTGTCTGAAAGTCAGGAAAATCTAGCATGCATAGCTGACAACGGAGGGAGTGATTCAGTCCTCCCAGGAACCGATCTATCTTTCTCTCTTCGGTGGCCACATCATAAGTAGAGTACCGTGACAGATTGTTGAACTTGTTAAGGTACTCTGCTACCGACATGCTTCCTTGTGTCAAAGCAAGGAACTCCCTTTGCTCTAACTTCATTATGCCAGTAGGAATATGATATTTGCGGAACAATTCCTTAAACTTCTCCCAGGTAATTTCTTCTTCAGAAGACCATGTGGCCTTTGTATTATCCCACCATATAGCTGTTGGCCCTTCCAGGTAGTGGGTGAAAAACGGAACCTTGTTTGAATCCTCGCAGCGGGCTATTTCCAACTTCTTTTCCATTGTCCTTAGCCAATCGTCTGCTTCTATCGGATCCATAGCTTGACCAAAATTGGGTGGCTTTGTGCGCTGGAAATCAGACAACCTGGAATGTGATCCATTATGATTGTGGTTCTGACCTACCATAACTTGCATACTTTTCAGAAATTCCATAAGATCCTGGTTTATCTTCTCCTCAAACATCCTCATGATTTGATCAGTGGTCGGAGGTTGAGGGGGTGGTGGTGGTAAATCTTCTGGTGGTTGACCTGCTTGTCTGGCGGATCGACGAACGGAGGGTCCATCGCCGCCTTGGCTACAACTTCTCTTCATCCTAAATTTTGTTCCCATTGCAAAATACCGAATCGATGAGCAACACCCATAGGGAAACACAGTTATATGACACCGGAAGGAAAATATGCGAAGAAGGCGTAAAGCAAACCACATAATTATACAAGATAACCCAACATCATACATGGCAAGCTAGTAGGGGAATAACATGGCTAACTGCTCATACGGCAGTTGACATATGCAAAGATGCATGCTCAACAACTCAAGCCTCCACTCTAGTGGCGCTGATGGCACGAACACTGCCAGACCACAGACTCCTCGTCATCTGATCCTGAGTCAGAGTCTGAACTGATGATATGGATCTCATCCTTCGGATCAAAGGAAACATGACGACGCTGCTGGGACGGTTCTCCTTCTGGGGAAGAAGGAGCACGTCACCTCAGCATCGGAGCTGCTAGAGTGGCAAGAAGTGAGGCCCACTCTGCCGGGGTCTCACGACGGCTACCAGACGAAAGGCCTGGTGGCACAGTGGAGGTAGAAGGAGCCTCAAATCTGGGTGGAGGTGGAACTGGTGGTGGATATATGGGTGGATAGATAGGCTGAGGTGGAGGTGGCACCGGAGTCACGGCTGCAAGTGCCGCTAAGACTCGAGACAGCTCCTTGGCCAGGGATATGATCGTACGATAACTGGCATTCAGATAACGAGACAGCACAGCAATCGCACGGTCATATGCCGGGTCAACAGGAGCAAAAATGACTCGCCCTGTCGTAGGCGACAGGGTGGGATAGTGGAAGAAACATGGATGAGTCTGCATCTCAACCTCGTGGAAGCGCAAGTCAGTGAGAGCCGTGACTCTTCCATCGTACCACCGGCACTCATCCTCCCCCGGAGGCCTGCCTTGGGTGGCCCCTGTGTCCTCATGACACCTGCCACCGTCGTGGCCAAACTATGTAGACCCAAACGGGGGCTACTGTCCCAAACGGGGACGCCGGCACAAACTCAACTATCAACTGGGCTCACAGGGTTATCACCGCCTACCTGATCAGGGTAGCGCGCGTGCATAACCCTCCCTCTTTGGAGGTACCGGTGAAAGATCACGCAGTCAGGCCCGGTCAGGGCCGTCCCATACCGGCAAATGTGGTTGCACGAGTATGCCCGGACAGGTGACTCAAGATCAACCACTAAGTTCTTTTGTCAACTATAGTGGTTCAACACAATACTTAAATATTTAAATATTACTAGGAATTATCTATATCAATTAAATCAACCTAATGCATATAAAGATGCAATGCTATGGAAATGCATGCATGAAATGGGTATCATGGCTTGCCTTGCTCTGTTGGGTGGGTCAAACACTCTTGGTCTTCAAAAGCACCACAATCTCCCTCTGAAAGTATTTTCAAAATACAATTGAAAATGTCACATAAAGCATTTTTATTTACCAGATATTCTGTGCATATGATAAAAACACCAAACCTGGTCAGAAATTAAAGGACTTTAATACCAAAACAATGCAAAAAGAATCATCTCAATTGGGGTTATAAATAAAAAGTTATTCAAGGTCAAAGTTCAGTCAAAATTCTGATTTAAAACGAATTTAACAGAAAATCAGAAAATCTCCAGTGGGCTTACGTCGAAAGCGTATTTTCGGAGTACGCTTCCACTTACCCCCCCCCCCCCCCCCGCGCGCGGGCTGAGCCGCTGACGGGTGGGGTCGCCCTTTTAAAACAGAGAGAGGGAGGAGGGAGCCGAGCACTGCGGCGCTCCGGCGATGGTCGCCAGCGACAGAGGCGGCGGTGGGGTCGGGGAACTACGGGAATGGAACGGGCGCTCAACGGCGAGCACGTACGTACCCGTGGAATGCCAAGAGATGGTCGGACGACGTCGTCCCCTTCGTCTCCGGCGGCGGCGACGCTCGGGTGAGATCGGAGACGGCGGTTCCGGCGACGGTTGGCTTGGGCCGGAGGTCGAAGAGCACCAGGGAGCTACTCTGAGCTCGAGGGTGAAGTCAATTGAAGCTGGGGAGGAGAGAAGCAAGCTGGCGACAGAGCTCGATCAGGCGGCGGTCTCCGGCGAGGTTCGAGGCCAGAGGGCCTCTCGGCCTTGGCTCGCTGCTCGAGGGGACGACTGAGAGGTAGAGGAGTGGGGTGAGGAGCTTTGGAGGGACGGGGAGGGCCTTAAATAGGTGGAGGGCGAGCGCGGCGATCTCTCCCGAAGCAGCGAGGCTCGGCCACGTCGCCGGCGCTAGTACGATGCGCTGGCTGGCCGGGAGCGTCGACGGGATGGAAGAGAGCAGGAGGGTGCGACGGGACGGGTCCGGCACCATTAATGGCTTGCGGACGACCACAGTGGCCGAAGCTCACTGTTGTGCCCGTGGCGACGCTTGGCCGGGAGCGACGGCGGCCTTCTCCGGCGACCAGGAGAGTTCGAGAGGAGCCACGCGGCTAGCATGAGCGACGTCGGCACCAAGGGACAAGGGGGGCAGCGATGGATGACTCGGGCGAGCTTATCTGGTTCTGGCGCCGCGCAGAGCGCGCGCACAGGCATGCCAGTGCCGTGCTCACCACGGTTGCTGCCACCAGGAGGACACGCCTGCCTGGCGCACCTTGTCCATGGATTCGACCCTTGTCCATTTAGCCTCCCTGGGTCACTGACTCTACCAGGTTCACCCTGCTGTGAAGTGTAGCCTCAGCTACAGCTTCTGCCAGCCATCTTGAGGAGATTCTGGAGGGAAAAAGAGATAGGGATGGAACCAGAGGAGATGTCTAGGGTCATCTAGGTTGGAAGGACTACAATCTGGCAAAATTTGAGAAAGTTTGAAGAAGAAATGAACATGGTTGCTTTGAAAACCACCATTCTGTTCCAGAATAAAAATGAGCTTGTGGCACTCTCATATTTGCTCTGCTACTGATGAAACTTGGTGGAAAGGAGTTGCTTGGTAGTGCACACAAGCCATAAAAATTGTAGACCAAATGTGCACCCCTAGCTTATATTTCCTTCACAAAGGTTCAAAATAAGCAGAAGCTTGGCAGAGTCCTGCTGCTCAAAAATTGTACTGGACCAGATGATGTTTTTGGATATTGGAGCTAGATAGGATCCCTAGGAGCTTGAGGAATTTATTGGGAATTTTCTGAGTTAAAAATGGGGTTGCTTCACAATGGACAGATTCTGGTCAGAAATAAAATAATTATTCTGGCCAAAACTTTCCATTGGGCAATAGAATATTTTTGGAGAATATGGAATCATAGGATGATGAGAAGATGTGGGAAAAATTTGGGAATTATTTGATCATCCAAACTATAGGTTGCTTCACAACCCATAGTGATGGCCTTAATTCCCAAATATGGAAAAGGGTTTATTGGAAAAGATAAAATTTAGGAAATTGATCCAGGAGGTATGAAGAAAGGTTTTTGGCAAGATGAGGAAGGTTTTGGGTTGCTGGAGAGAGATTCAAAGAAGCATAGATCCACATCAACTGGAACAAGTTTGAAAATCCTCCAAGTTTGGAAATAAAATCCCAATGATTTTGAAAAGAAAAGGTTGTCAAAAACCAGGGTGTCACAGACAGTGAGGGTTTTCTAAGCGGGGATGATGGTGAGGGTTTTCTCGGCTAGAATAATAATGCGCTTCAGAGGCGACGGTTCAGTAGACACAGCCGTTTGCGATAAGTGTCACTACGCTCTAAGGGGACTGCCGTGGTCCGTGTAAATCCTACAACCGCAGATGTGTGATACGCGGGAATGCATTCTGGACAATCAGGACACACGCGTGTTGCGTCACAATGTTAGTCCTCGCACCCGGTTTCAATCCGGGAAAATAACCAAGTTTGTGGGTTCCAAATTTCCTCTTTAGTGTGACACCTGATTTTTTTACCGCATTCAACAAGTTTCCAGGTAAGTCTAGCATTTTTTTTACTATAATGTGCATAGTGTAAAAAAACTGCCAACACTCACATGTAGCTGTGCGTGCTGTGGGCAAACAGTTGCTAGTAGTAAATTGTGTGGGGACTCTAAGATAAGCATAAATATTCCATCAACCAAACTGATTGCACCTCAAGACTGCAATTACATTGCTCTACGTATTAGTTCATAAAACATAATCTCACCAACATCGAGATCAACATATAATAAACATAACTCAAGCAGAGATATAAGACGCACAAACTATAGATAGCTAGGGTAGTGCTGGCATCAGGACATGTATATATAACTCAATCCTAATCGTACCCACCAACAACGTAAACTTTCTCCAGGTACTCCGCGTACGTGGTGTGCGCCACCCTCCGAGAATACTTCTGCCCGAAGGAGCCAACAACTCGTCCTCTAGCATGCGCGAGAACACTTGCAAACGCGGGGTTAGGCCTTTGGGCGCAGAACGGGCATCCGAAGCCCCCATTTCGGGTCCTGATACGACGATTATGCGTTCCCGCATAGAGCTCCCTGAGCTTTTGTTTCTTGTACCTCCTCTGGTCATATTTATCGCTGCCAACGTCGTCAGATAGCACCTATACATATAATAAAAAAATCATGACACTGATGAATGAAATGCATAAAATGATACCACAAACAACTTAGTGCAAAAACAATATTTACTAATCACTATAAATGCATGAACCGGTTATTGTCAAATAAACAAGGAAGTTTCAAGTAAGTACTACTCCCCATTATCACTAAAGTAGTGATCTAAATGCTCTTATACAGTGTTCATTTACAATGGGTACATGTATAATCATCTATGTAGACGGATTATTGGCAAAATGATCATTTGTACAGGTCAACCATTAAATCACTGTCAAACCTTAGACAGAATATTAGCATAATCATTTGTACGGATGTCACTTATCCAAGTCACTTATCATTTACCTAACAAACAATCAATACATACACACTAACATGGATCTATCGAATCTTACTCTGATTACATGGATTGAAATAACATGAACCCCGGGCTCTCCATTCCAAAAAAAGGCAGAAACAGAACTAATCAGAGATACCCTATGATATAGTTACCAAAATAGGGGGTCTAACCGGTTCTCCGTCGTCGTCGGAGTCATCGGAGTCGTCGTCGCTCGAGTGGTCATCAGAGAGGTCGTAATAGTCTCTGTGCAGCACCGCCTCCTGCTGGGGAGGCACGACGGGGCTTACGACATCATGGTTGCGCTTCTGTCCGCGCGAGACCTCATCGGTGGGGAGGGCAACTTCGTCGCCCAGCATCAAGAGATGCTTAGTTGCTTCGCTAGCCCCGGCTTCAAACCCCGCATCACCACTCCCTCCCATGGTGCGCTTGGTCGCCATCTAATACACTTTCGAGAGTGTTTACGACTGGGAACGGCAGCGAGGATGCAGGCGCGGTGTGTGGATAGAGGGGACTGCGGCCGCCTGCTATAACCAGCGACACAGGCGCGATTAATATAGAGTGGTTGGGAGCTAGGCGGGAGGCGGTTAAACGGCTCACCTCCCGGTGAGCCTGCGCAGCGGTGTTCTCGCATGCCTCACCCCTGCTCGCACGTCTCTGCCTGTGTAGAGGACTGCTCGCACATGTCCCGTCAATTCACACACCAGCTCGCACGTCTCCTGGTGAGCCAGAGCGGCCTGCTCGCATGCGTCCCGTCAATTTACACACCTGCTCGCACGCCTCACGGTCAGCCTGAGCAGCGAACTGCTCGCATGCGTCCCATCAACTCACGTCCGCTTGGACGGCACACGGGGCTCGTGGTGGTACGTAATATTTTGTTGGGACCAACGCACACAGTTGAATACTTTAATCGTTCGTGATGGTAACGTGACAAGTGTGTGTACCAATCTTTAATAAGCTCCCGTTTGTAAGAAAAGTATATCAAAAACTTGTCTCCAATTAGGCCAAAAATTAGCACAATACTCCCTCCATTTCTTTTTAGTCTGCATATAAAATTTGGTCAAAGTCAAGCAATGCAAAGTTTGACCAAATTTATATCAAAAGATATCAACATCTACAATACCAAAGCTATATGCTATGAAAATTAACATCATGACACATCTAGTAATATTGATTTCATATTGTGAATTTTGATATTTTGTCCTATAAAGTTAGTCAAAGTTTATGAAGTTTGACTCTGACCAAACCTTATATGCAGACTAAAAAGAAACGGAGGGAGTATATATATATGTATCATGAAACGGAATCCCAAGTTTCATGATTTTCAGCTGATTTTTGGATTTACTTCAATTTAAAACGATTTTTTTGATGTTTGAGGCCAAGCTGTCTAAAAACCAAGATTTTCAATGTTTTCCACGACGCCGAGATGTTTGAGGTTTCTTACCATTTATTGCATGGTGACTAAACATGAACCCAAAGGGACATATGATTTCCCCCAATGAATTCGTGGAAACTCAATTATTGCATATTTTTCGAATGATATATGAACATTATATAATTGTAACACGGACTGATGTGGCATGTGTTTTCTGCATAAAAAAAGTTTGACGCGCCTCGAAGTGGTGTTTTCGGTGGTGGTCGCGCGGGGGGGGCTCTTTCTAATTTGTGAAGCACGCACCCGATCAAAGTCGTGTCATTGGCATTTTGACATAAAAAACAAACCCACGCATATGCTTGGGTCACATATAATTGATGGTGGTCCTGAGTGGCTCCCTCACATGGTAATCAGTGACGCGTCAATCTATGGAGCCCATGTGTGGTCACCTATATTATATATCGTTTTGACCAAGGTGGATCCTTTTCGGTATGCGTTACGATATCCCATGGTTAGACATCGAGACAAATGCTTTTTGAGTGCATGCATATATACCCATGAACCCATTGCACCACCATCTCGAAATGGGGGTGGGGGTGGGGAGGCATACATATACTATACACGTTGTGATCGATCCTCTTCGTAAGTCGACTTACAGTTTCTGAGGCAAGTGACATTAAAGTTCCATTGGGTACTAACTAAACAAACACTTAATTACATGTATACATATATGTGTGGGCATCATGCAGTGGTCGTTTGTTTTTTCAAACGCTCTCTCACGTGGTCATCGGCATCACACCGACCCATCCTTGTCCACGTGGGTCGTCACTTTGACAGGCGGCTGTAGAGATGTTAATTTGACCAAGGTGGATTCTTCTTGTTGGTGTATGTGTTATATATATTGTACGTTGTTGACATATGCATTGATATTTCTAACCAAAATTCGAAAACATCGTACACAGTGAATCCCTCCTATCGGCTCGACATGTGGGCGCACGTGGGGCTATATATGCATGGGTCATTAACCTCAGTATGGGGCCATTCTTGTTCGGGAGACACACATGTGGTGGTGAAAGTTGTGCGTTTGGTATTTGAAAACATCACACAACCATTTCATACATATGTACCTGGGGCCATGCATGTGCGTTGGTGTTGTCTACAGACACTCCCTCGTGTGGTTATGGACGACATGCCAAATTTGTGGACCCGTGTGGTCTGCCACTTAAACCAGCCCATACTACAGGTTAATTTGACCAAGGTAGATATAGTCTTCTCATTATTTGTTACGATATAGTTCGTGGTGAGATACCAGACAGAAGTTTGAGCGCATACATATATATAAGGCATGTTGTCGGTTCGAAGCATGTGTGTGTGGGGTGGGGTGGGGCGGGGGAGGGGCAACACAATAGTACGTGTACACGAAACCTATTTATGAGGTCAGATACTACGTACCATTCGACTTTTGAGAGGCATATGTGCCACATCAAAAAGTTATGCACGCACGAAATATCATACCACCTTAATTAATTAGTTGAGCCACACACTGACACACATGTGGTTACGGTCTCACCCATCTTGTGAAGTTTCAGCGACGTGCCCATTAGTGGGCCCGCACAGTCTACCCTCAGAACTACAACATGGGGGAGGGGTGATCATGATGGATTTCTATTGGTATTGTGTTACGGTTGGGTGAAATTGCAGTCCTAGTATAAGTGCATACGTTCATATATATACTGTATCTACCATCCCCCTGCCGACTCAAAGGTGTGTGTGGGGGGAGGGGGGCATAAGCCAACATTACCGTGTGCTCTGCGAGACATTGTGTGTCACATGAAAGTTGTGCATTCCGTATTTGAACACCACAACAACCTTTCCATACACACATTTGGTCCACAAGCAGGTCTATTTGTGCTATAACCCTAGATTTATCGTGTTTATTTTCCAATGTTGTTATATAAATGGTAGAGGAGTCTTTTTTTGAAACTTAAATAGTAGACGAGTTAAACGAGACAACTGTGTGCGATTGTGTATGCAGTAGACACGGTTCCCGCATGCTAACTGTGTGCCACGGCCAACCCGTGGTTGTCACGTAACTACATACCACATTTGCACCAACCCACATAGAGAAATCTTAAAAATAGCTACCCGCCTTGATCAATTTAAAAATTGATGGTTCCGTGGGTTTTTCCCTTTGAATTACACGCAGGTATTATGTTTGGGCCGTGTGCGATGTTTGTTCCTTCGGCGCCACTTCAAACCCTTCATATAAATTTCAGTTGTCCTGGCTTTTCATTCCATCCAAGTAAAATTTAAAGTAGCCGCGACATTTCCTCAAACACCACCTAGGCCCCTCCTACCCCCACCCCCACACAACTCCCTCGCTCGAACCCTAGCTACCTCGTCGTCGCCACTGCAGCTCCTGACCCCGCTTCGCGTTCCACAGTCAACCTCTCCTACTCTCCCCGTGCAGGTTACCAACCCATCTCCGTACCCTCGCCGCCCTGAATTTCTTAGATGGTGCCTACTACACACCCCTTTCCTCACAGATCCGCATCCCCCACCGCAAGTCGTCATAGCCTAATCCCAGCTACACTTCCAGGGGAGATCAAGGAGCGAATGGCCAAAAGGAGGTATATCGTGGCCTTTTCGCTAGACGATGCCGAGGTGGCCGTCGAGGCTGCCGGGGAAGCTGACTACGACGATGAGGTGCCCGCCGAGATCACCGGGGAAGCTAACTACGATGATGAGGTGGCCGCCGAGGCCGCCAGGGAAGCTGTCTATGATGACGAGGTGGCCGCCGAGGCCGCCGGGGAAGCTGACTACGATGACGAGGTGGCCTCCGAGGCCGCCGGGGTAGCTGACGACTACGAGGTTGTAAGACAGCGGGTTCACGTTTGGATGCATATCGACGCAGCCGGCTACGACATCGAGCTCGTCGACGGTGACGGCTGGTCGCGGGCTGTGTCACAGGTTAAGTGGCCCAACCCCGACCCCTCGGGTTCAACCCCCGTCGACCTCATGCAAGGCCCATCCGCTGATATACTCTTCTTCGCTCTCAAGAATTTTCCTTCCTTCATCTCCATGGAGCCTCTTTTGTCATTTCTGATGGACACGTTCTATGGCGGTGGCTCGGCATCGTCAGCTGCCAAGTCAGGCCTCATCGACGACGCCGACGCCGACAACGGCACCCTATCCGTCTCTTCCAAGGGGAAAGAGCCCATCCGTGACATCAGGGAGGGCACCCTGCATCCCAGCTCTTCCAAGGGGAAGGAGCCCATCTGTGACAACAGGGAGCACACCCATAATCCGCGCTCTTCTAATGGGAATGAGCCCATCTGTGACAGGTGAGGAAACCCATCTCATGTTAAATTATTTCACTCATGCTAAATGTATGGACTCTGCAGTTGAATTTCATCAATACCTGTTTCAAGAGCCATATATGGTTCCTGTTAAACCTGGTGTAGTTAACACGTGCACTGTTTATTTCAGTTCTTTCGCATGTGATGTTCAGTTATACAATTTCATGTTTAAGCACCGGCTACGTTCTATGCAATTTCAACAGTATAGTACGAATGACTATTTTTGGTTGCTATCAAGCCTGTTGTAGTGAGCATATGCCTTGTTTAACTATTTTTCCTAGCTCGGTTGTTTGTAGCTGGCATGTGTCCTGATTCAATTGCTATATAGTATGCCTTGTTTATTTCAGTTATTCACATTTTGAAGTTCTATATCTGCAAGTATGTACTTTCCAGTTCAATTTCATCATACCAGTTAACACGCCCACTGTTTATTTCTGTTTTTTCACAATGTGATGTTCGGTTATACAATTTGATGTGTAAGCACCAGCTACATTCTATGCAATTCCAACAGTACCACTATGAATGACTATATTTGGTTGTTGTTAAGCTTGTTGTAGTGAGAACAAGCCTTTCCATTTTTATGTAACAATAACTAGTGTGCTTAAACGTGCACAATACTAGTTTGAATGACTATATTTTGTTGTTATTAAATGCTAGGCCTATTTCAGGTAACACACATCTCCACTTATTATTAGCTTAACCAGCGTGCTTAAACCTGCACACTGAAGCTATCATTTTGTGATCATGTTGTTTACCATGCATATATTTGGTTGATGTTTAGCTTGTCAGTACTTAACATGCCTTTTGATGTACTTACCCAGGAAAATATTGGGAATGACTGTTGTTTTCCATCGAGGTTAGTTTCATCACATGGCTTATATATATACTCCATCCACCCCAAAGTATAAGATGTTAATACATCAAATATGTGAGTATTTTGCATGTAATAAGATCTTATATACTGGGAGAGGGAATAATGTACTACGTCATTGTGCAATTTCAGTTTACCTTCTAATACTAACTTGTTGCTTGTAGGTACATATGTCACTGGTAAAGATCCGCGTGTCGACCCTTTTTGTGTATGGGGCAATGAGATATTCATGAACAGCATTAAGTGAGGAAACTTATAAAGGTTATTAATAAAATGGGACAAAATATGGCAATTAAACTATTTCTTTACACCTTATCCAAGACAACAGTGACCTGCAGGATGGTAACTCCGAACTCTATACCCTTCTTTTTACTGTCCATAATGAGTTGTTAGCTTACAAATTTACAATGTCTGAATCTATTTTGTTTGTAGTGGTTCTCAAAGCAGTTTACTCAGGATTACCTCTCAAACTACATGATTGGTTGACGTGCAAACGTTGAAGTATATCTACCAGACCACGATGACTACCTAGATGTCCTCATCAAGACAAAGAATGATGGGCGGTCCGCCATCACAAGGGGTTGGCCTAGAGTCGTCCGTGCATTCTGCATGGAGGAGGACACAATATGGGCATTCTGCACATAAGGTACTTCAATCTGGTTTTTATTGGCCTACCCTTTTTAAGGATGCTCGTAAGTTTGTCTTGTCTTGTGATGAATGTCAAAGAATTGGTAATATTAATAGACGTCAGGAAATGCCTATGAATTATTCTCTCGTTATTGAACCATTTGATGTTTGGGGCTTTGATTATATGGGACCTTTTCCACAATCTAACGGGTATACTCATATTCTAGTTGCTGTTGATTATGTTACTAAGTGGGTAGAAGCTATTCCAACTAGTAGCGCTGATCATAACACTTCTATTAAAATGCTTAAAGAAGTTATTTTCCCTAGATTTGGAGTCCCTAGATATTTAATGACTGATGGTGGTTCACACTTTATTCATGGTGCTTTCCGTAAATTACTTGCTAAGTATGATGTTAATCATAGAATTGCATCTCCGTATCATCCTCAGTCTAGTGGTCAAGTAGAATTGAGCAATAGAGAAATTAAATTGATCTTGCAGAAGACTGTTAATAGATCTAGGAAGAATTGGTCTAAGAAACTTGATGATGCATTATGGGCTTATAGAACTGCTTATAAAAACCCTATGGGTATGTCTCCGTATAAGATGGTTTATGGTAAAGCATGTCACTTACCTCTTGAACTAGAGCATAAAGCTTATTGGGCTATTAAAGAGCTCAACTATGATTTCAAACTTGCTGGTGAGAAGAGGTTATTTGACATTGCTCACTTGATGAATGGAGAACCCAAGCCTATGAGAATGCCAAGTTGTTTAAAGAAAAGGTTAAGAGATGGCATGATAGAAGGATACAAAAGCATGAATTTAATGTAGGTGATCATGTCTTGCTATACAACTCGCGTTTAAGATTTTTTGCAGGAAAACTTCTCTCTAAATGGGAAGGTCCTTACGTTATCGAGGAGGTATACCGTTCCGGTGCCATCAAGATCAACAACGCCGAGGTCACGAACCCGAAGGTGGTGAACGGTCAAAGAATCAAACATTATATCTCAGGTACTCCCATAAATGTTGAAACCAATATTATCAATACCATAACCCCAGAGGAGTACATTAGGGAGACCTACAAGAACGTTTCAGACTCCGAAAAGGAATAGGTATGTGGTACGGTAAGTAAACCGACTCCAAAACTTTTTCAATGGCAAATTTTATCCGTTTTGGAATATTTAAAAAATTAGGAAAATTTAAAGTAGTCTGAATAGTGCACGAGGAGGCGACAAGCTAGGGGGCGCGCCCTACCCCCCTGGGCGCGCCCCTGTGGCTTGTGGCTACCTCGTGTACCATCCGGACTCCGTTTTCTTGTAGAATACTCCTTCGGGTCGGTAAAAATTCATTATATAATCTCCCGAAGGTTTTGACCTTCGTATCACGACAATATCTCCTGTTTTTGTTTTGAGTTGTTTCTGCAGCAGATTTAGATCAACATGACGTCCCCAAGCACTTCGAAAGATAGGTTCTTCGAGAAGGTTATCAACCCCTACCTTGCAGAGGTGCTGCGACACCCTCAAACCATTGAGATGCGTGAGGGGGTGCTGCACATCCGTGATGTGGAGGGTCCCGAGAAGACCGGAAGCGTGGAGACAAGGCTCGAAGCAATGGAGCAACAAGTTTTCAAGTGCCAAGGGATGGTGGAACGAGGACTCAATGCCAATCATATGATGATCGCGGAGTTTACCCAAAAGCACAAGATGGACGCCAAGGATATCGGGGAGCACATCTTCAAGCTTTACGAGAAAATCGAGCATCTCCAAGCCCAGATCTATGACCTGCAAAACCAAAACTGTGAGTATGAATACAGATTTAAGAAAATGAGTTTGGCTGCAGATTTGAGGATCCCGGAGACTCATTCATGTTTTTACGATGGTGAGCCCATGCCTTGGAAGACGGAGGACAAGCCCCCAACCTCATCAACAAATCCCGCATCACCACCTCCGAAGCAAGACAACTAAACACATGGGTATGGGCACTCCCCTTGGCTTGTGCCAAGCTTGGGGGAGATGCCCCGGTATCGTATCACCATCACATCTTTTATTTTTATCGTTTTTCTTAGTTCGATCCTTTTGGTTATATCTTGATCTAGTAGAATAAAGTTTTCGTGTGATCTAGCTTTGAGTTTTTGCTTTATGTTCCTCCTATGTAAGCAAGTCCAAGAGTTATATAATAAAGAGTAGTTTTGGGTTGAGGGCTTTGCTTGCTTGATATGATCTTGATCTTGAGGATAAGGAAATAAAAAGAAATATAGAATAAAAACAAAGAGTATATATGTTAATCTTATGGGAAGTGATGACTTCACATATGAGAAGTATGTCGATTGAAACCTGTTGTGGGTTGACAAACATAGCTATCGGTCATTGTGGCAATTAAAAGGAAGTAATAAAGAAAGAGAGGTTCACATATAAATATATTATCTTGGACATCTTTTATGATTGTGAGCACTCATTAAAATATTATATGTCAAGAAGTTGACGTTGGACAAGGAAGACAACATAATGGGTTATGTTTGCTTACTTCCGAATAGAAGTTATATGGTTATAGATCCCTCAACGTGTGTCGCTTGCTTCCACCTCATATTAGCCAAAAGTTCCGCACCAAGTAGAGATACTACTTGTGCATCCAAACACCTTTAACCCAGTTTTGCCATGAGAGTCCACCATACCTACCTATGGATTGAGTAAGATCCTTCAAGTAAGTTGTCATTGGTGCAAGCAATAAAAATTGCTCTCTAAATATGTGTGATCTATTAGTGTGAGGAAAATAAGCTTTATACGAACTTGTGATAGGGAAGAAATAAAAGCGACGGACTGCGTAATAAAGTTTTCTATCACAAGGGGCAATATAAAGTGACGTTCTTTTGCATTAAGGGATTGTGCATCCAACTATAAAAGCGCATGACAACCTCTGCTTCCCTCTGCGAAGGGCCTATCTGTTACTTTTATTTTCTAGTACTTACCTTTATGCAAGAGTCGCGGTGATCTACATCACTTCCTTTATTTCGCCTTTATCTCTTGGCAAGCGTCATGTGTTGGGGAATGATCTAGGCACATATATCCACTCGGAAGTAGGAGAGCATGAGTTATTTCTGTTGACATTACCCTTGAGGTAAATAGTTGGGAGGCAATACTATAAGCCCCTATCTTTCTTTGTGTCCGATTGAAACTTTGACCTCATAGGTACCTCGTGAGTGTTAGCAATTGTGAAAGACTAAGAGATGATTGAGTATGTGGATTTGCTTTACAAGCTCTTATATTGACTCTTTCCTACGTTATGATAAATTGGAATTGCTTCAATGACTGAGATCATAGTTTGTTGGTTCTCAATAGAGTTCTTGATTCATACTTTACCTTGTGAATGAATTGTTACTTCAGCATAAGAACCTATATATCAATATATGTTGCTGTTCTAAAGATGATCATGATGCCCTCATGTCCGTATTTTGTTTTATCGACACCTCTATCTCTAAACATGTGGACATATTTATCGATTTCGGCTTTCGCTTGAGGACAAGCGAGGTCTAAGCTTGGGGGAGTTGATACGTCCATTTTGCATCATGCTTTTATATTGATATTTATTGCATTATGGGCTGTCATTACACATTATGGTACAATACTTATGCCTTTTCTCTCTTATTTTACAAGGTTTACATGAAGAGGGAGAATGCCGGCAGCTGGAATTCTGGATTGAAAAAGGAGCAAATCTGAGATACCTATTCTGCACAACTCCAAAAGTCCTGAAAATCTACGGGGAATTATTTTGGAATATATAAAAAATATTGGGCGGAAGAAATACCAGAGGGGGCCCACCAGGCAGTCACAAGCCAGGGGGGCGCGCCCTACCCCCCTGGGCGCGCCCCTGTGGCTTGTGGCCCACCTGGCAGCCCTCCGGTGCCCATCTTCTGCTATATGGAGGGTTTTGACCTGGAAAAAATCATAACAGAGCTTTCGGGGCGAAGCGCCGCTGTCTCGAGGCGGAACTTGGGCAGAACCAATCTAGGGCTCCTGCGGAGCTGTTCTGCCGGGGAAACTTTCCTCCCGGAGGGGGAAATCGAAGCCATCGTCATCACCAACGATCCTCTCATTGAGAGGGGGTCAATCTTCATCAACATCTTCACCAGCACCATCTCCTCTCAAACCCTAGTTCATCTCTTGTATCCGATCTTTGTCTCAAAACCTCAGATTGGTACCTATGGGTTGCTAGTAGTGTTGATTACTCCTTGTAGTTGATGCTAGTTGGTTTACTTGGTGGAAGATCATATGTTCAGATCCTTGATCATCATTAATACTCCTCTGATTATGAACATGAATATGCTTTGTGAGTAGTTACGTTTGTTCCTGAGGACATGGGATAAGTCTTGTTATAAGTAATCATGTGAATTTGGTATTCGTTCGATATTTTGATGAGATGTATGTTGTCTCTCCTCTAGTGGTGTTATGTGAACGTCGACTACATGACACTTCACCATTGTTTGGGCCTAGAGGAAGGCATTGGGAAGTAATAAGTAGATGATGGGTTGCTAGAGTGACAGAAGCTTAAACCCTAGTTTATGCGTTGCTTCGTAAGGGGCTGATTTGGATCCACACGTTTCATGCTATGGTTAGATTTATCTTAATTCTTCTTTTGTAGTTGCGGATGCTTGCGAGAGGGGTTAATCATAAGTGGGAGGCTTGTCCAAGTAAGGGCAGCACCCAAGCACCGGTCCACCCACATATCAAATTATCAAAGTAACGAACGCGAATCATGTGAGCATGATGAAAACTAGCTTGACAGTAATTCCCATGTGTCCTCGGGAGCGCTTTGCTTTATATAAGAGTTTGTCCAGGCTTGTCACTTGCTACAAAAGGGATTGGGCCACCTTGCTGCACCTTTATTACAATTGTTACTTGCTACCCGTTACGAATTATCTTATCACAAAACTATCTGTTACCGATAATTTCAGTGCTTGCAGAGAATATCTTACTGAAAACCGCTTGTCATTTCCTTCTGCTCCTCGTTGGGTTCGACACTCTTACTTATCGAAAGGACTATGATAGATCCCCTATACTTGTGGGTCATCATCGCCCTATCATAAACTATTTATAATGCTTAACTGTCTGTTATGTCGTATGCATCCGGCACGAGTATGACTGTTGGAGCATTTGGGAATCTTGGTATATCGCAAACGAGCGGTAGTAAAAAATGTGTGTGATTGTCTCCTTATCATACACACTTTGCAATTATGAACTGTTTGCGATTTGGCACACATTGTAAATAGTGCGCTACAGAATAGTGTGTGCGATGTTAGTGTGATCTCACACGAGTTGCAAGGATGGACCGTATGGGAAGGATGCCATATCTCAAACGGTTGACATGTGACTCTCGTTTGTGATAGATGCGGACATCCCATACGCTTTGTTTTGCCAAACATTGGCGTTCATTGGCCACCATCGCCGACGATTTTTCTGTGTCGTGTGGGATGGAGCCCCCCTATCGCCCACACAGGCAAGGCGACGGTTTAAAACTACGTCTCGGAAAGGGATTAAAAACCGTTTGTATAGCACGTCGTTGCACCAGTGTAAGCTGATTCAAAATAGTAGGTGAATCGAAAGCAAAGTTAGATAGGAGTTCCTTACCTGCTCTTGTATGAGAGGGGACGATCTGGGTTCAAGTATCTTTCAGATTCTTCATAGTAGCAATTGGATATCCTCAAGTTGACGCTATAAATATAGCTATGCTCCCCGGCAACGGCGCCAGAAAAAGGTCTTGATAACCCACAGTCTTCGCTGGTAGTATTTCACCCTGATTTATTGATTCAACACAAGGGGAGTCGAAGAATATTTATCGGCCTTAGCAGTAGAGTTGTCAATTCAACCACACCTGGAATATCTCTCCGCAACAAAGTTTTAGTAGCATAACAAGTGATAGTAGTAACAGTAACAGCAATAGTGAAAACAGTAATTTTGTGGCAATTGTGACAGTAACAACAACAGTAGTAACTTAGAAAGTTTTAGTATATGTAAAGCATAGGCATGTGCATCGGTGATGGATAATGATTTAGATGACATCAATCATGTAACAGTTACACACTAGAGCGACACAGAACTAGCTCCAATTCATCAATGTAATGAACTTGTATGACATCTTTTGTCCTACTCTCCCGTGGCAGCGGGGTCCTATAGGAAACTAAGGGATATTAAGGCCTCCTTTTAATAGAGAACCGGAACAAAGCATTAACACATGGTGAATACATGAACTCCTCAAACTACGGCAATCACCGGAAAGAATCCCAATTGTTGTCACCTTGGGGTATGCGGATCATGACACGTAATAGGTGCATACAACGTGCAAGGTCGGATCCAAATCACTCTTATATTCATGAAAACATAATAGGTTCAGATCAGAAATCATGGCACTCGGGCCCTAGTGACAAGCATTAAGCATAGCAAAGTCATAGCAACATCAATCTAAGAACATAGTGGATACTAGGGATCAAGCCCTATCAACTTAACTCGATTACATGATCAATCTCATCCAATCCCATCACAGTCCAGCAAGCCTACAAAGGAATTACTCACTCCCGGTGGTGAGCATCATGGCGGTGTTGCTGAAGAAGCATTGGTGATGACGGCGGCGACGAATCCCCCTCTCCGGAGCCCAAACGGACTCCAGATCAGCCCTCCCGAGGAAGAACAAGTGGTGGCGGTGGCTCCGTCTCGTCAAACGCGATGAAATATTCTCTCTGATATTTTTTCTCCGGAGATGTGAATTTATAGGAGTGGAATTAGGGTCGGGGGAGGCACGTGAGCCCCACAAGCTAATAGGGCACGCACGGGGGGTGGGCATGCCCAGTTGTCTTGTGGCTCACAGGCAGGCCCCCTCCAGTGGATCTTCGCTCCATAATTCATTATTTATTCCAAAAATAATTCACAAAAAGTTTCGTCCAATTCCAGGAACTTCTATTTTTATACAAAAAATAATGCCAAGGTAGTTCTGCTGGAAACAACGTCAGTCTGAGTTATTTCCATTCAAATCATGCAAATTAGAGCCCAAAACCAGAGTGATACATCTCCAACGTATCTATAATTTTTGATTGTTCCATGATGATATATTATCATTCTAGGATACTTTTTGGGTCTTTATTTACCAATTTATAATATTTTTGAGCACTAACCTATTGACCCAGTGCGAGTTGCTGTTTTCTGCGTGTTTTTTACTTTTCAGGTTTACATTACCAAACGAAGTCCAATTGCCAAGAAACTTTATGATGATTTTTTCTGGACCAAAAGAAGACCTGGAAGCTTCGGAAGGAGGCCGGGGGTCGCACGAGGGCCGCACAAGCCAACAGGGCGCGCCAGAGGGGGGGCGCGCCCTGTTGGCTTGTGCCTCCCTCGGCTGCCTCCCGACGCCCCTCTCTGCCTCCCTCCGCTGCAACTATCTGTTCCATCGCGAGGCCATCTGGAGCTCCGTTCCGGCACCCTGCCAGAGGGGGGATCGATCACGGAGGGCCTCTACATCAACCTTGCTACCCTCATGATGATGTGTGAGTAGTTCACCACAGACCTATGGTTCCATAGCTAGTACCTAGATGGCAATCTCTCTATCTTTGGTCATCGCATCTTCGCTTTAATCTATCCGATGTAATCCTATTGTGCGGTGTGTTTGTTGGGATCCGGTGAATTATGGGTTTATGTTCAGATTATTCATGAAAAGTATTTGAGATACCTCTGATATGTATTGTCTCTTAATTGCATGATCATTATATCTTCGTAATGCTCTCCGATTTATTAATGTGCTTTGGCCAAGTAGATTGATATTTCATCGGTGGGAGTGCTGCGTTGTGGTAGGTTCAACCTGATGAGTTTCTATATCCCAGTGACAAAGTAGGTGACAAGATGCGTCTTTGTGTTGTTGCTACTAAGGATAACACGATGGGGTTCATTCATATTGCTTGAGTTTACTTTGTCTACATCATGTCATCGTTCTCCATGCATTACTCTGTTTTACTTAACACTTTAGATGCATGCTGGATAGTGGTCGATGAGTGGGGTAATAGTAATAGGTGCAGGCAGGAGTCAGCCTATTTTTTTGTGGGTGTGATGCCTATATACACATGATCATTGTCGTGAAAATCGCATAACTATCCGCTTTTCTATCAAATGCCAAACAGTAATTTGTTACCCACCGTATGCTGCCTACATGAGAGATGCCGCTAGGGAAAACTATGGCCCTAGGGTCTATTCACTTATACATTTACAAACGCTACTATTACATTGTTGCCTTTATTTACTTTTTATTTTATTTTGCAATTTACAATTATCTACACAACTCATTTGCTTGCAAATAACGAGATCAAGGGGATTGACAACCCTCTTGCCCGCGTTGGGTGCAAGTTGTTTGTTCATTTGTGCGCAGCCGCTGAAGATGGTTGAGGATTGATATTCCTATTGGTTAGATAAACCTTGGTTTCATACCTGAGGGAAATACTTACCGACTTTGTGTTGCGATAACCCGTTCCTCTTCACGGAAAACCCAACGCAGATCATGAGTATCAGGAAGGATTTTTGGCGCTGTTGTTGGGGAATATCATCATCAACTATCAAGTAAATTCACACTAATTTTCATTCACTTGTTTATCTTTTTATTTGTTGTTATATTTAGTTTGTCTCATAAAAATCAAAAATACAAAAATATTTATCTTTGCTTTTACTAGTTTTCTTGTTTGAAGTCATGGCTATTTCTTCTTCCGCTCGCTTTACTCCCAATGATGATGTGGTAAATTTTAAACAAAAGGGAGGAGAAAGTTTGAAAGATGCATGGTGTAGAATTTGCTTTTCTCAAAATAAAGCAACTAAAAAGTTGTCCACCACTACCTTGCTTCACAATTTTTATGTTGGTGTGACCACTTGGTATAGGTTCGTCCTTGACAACATCACCGGTGGGAATTTCTTAATGTGTCACACTCTGGATGCTATAACGCAATTGAAAATCTTGTAGGGGCACCACCCATTATTGTTAATGAGACTAGTTTGACTTTGGAACATGTTATGCAAAGGCTTGATGCTATTGAAAAGAAAATGATCACAAATAAACCAATTGAGGAGTTGGATAAAAAAACTTCATAATCATATCACTCAACTTGTGTCACGGGTAGGAATAACTTTGAAAGCTTTAAAGGAAAAAGACACAACTATTGATGAGAGGATAGAACAAGGCATGAATAGAATTGATAAAATGGAAGAGGTCATTGACAAAGTAGGTTCCGCTTTCACACCTTCTAAAACTAATGCTAGTACCTCTCAAAACAAAAAACCCAAGTTCATATATATTCCTAAGAGCATTAGTACACCCCCTACCAAAAGAAACGAGGATCTAAAGAAGATTTGTGTTCATCCCAACTTTATAAATTTGATAAATGATCCTATTGCCAAGACTCCTATTGCACCTATTATCCAAGGTTGTGTTATTGAGGAGCTTGATGTCAAAGATGACAATACTTGAAACTATGCATTATGCCTAGCTAGGGGCATAAAACAATAGCGCTTGTTGGGAGGCAACCCAATAGTTATCTTTAAATTTTTGCTTTAAAATTTCTGTTTATTTTTGATAACATCATTATTTCATCTGTAATGATTATGTTTTTGTGTTTAAATTAGTGTTTATGCCAAGTAAAGCCTTTGGGATGACTCACAAGATGAGTAGAACCAATGCTGAAACAAAATAGAAACTTTTGACTCCAGTACAGGAATTTTCATTTTTTACTGGAGTGTGATAATGATCTGAAATTTTTACACAGTGTTTCTATAGAAATTTAAGAGTCTGTCCTAATTTTGTAGAATTTGTAGAATTATATAATTATCGTTTCTCGACAGATTTCTACAGACTGTTCTGTTTTAGACAGATTCTGTTTTTGCTTGCATAGTTGCTTGTTTTGATTATGCTATGGATTGTATCGGGGGGTATAAGCCATGGAGAATTTAGAATACAGTACCTATTATGCAATTATGAAATAAGACTCAATTTCTAACAGTACCTAAAGTATGCAATATGTTTATTATACTAACGGATCTTACGAAGTTTTGTTGAGTTTTGTGTGATTGAAGTTTTCAAGTTTTGGGTGTTATCATGATGGACCACGGAATAAGGAGTAGCAAGAGCCTAAGCTTGGGGATGCCCAAGGAACCCCAAGGTAATATTTTAAAGGAGACTCAAGCGTCTAAGCTTGGGGATGCCTTGGAAGGCATCCCCTCTTTCGTCTCAATCCATCGGTATGTCACTTGAAGCTATATTTTTATTCGTCACATGATATGAGTTTTGCTTGGAGCGTCGTTTGCTTTTGTTTGATTTTACTTTCAGTTTGCCACAATCATTGTTTGTCGTACACGCCTATTCAAGATAGACACACCTTCATCATAATTTTATAGAATACTCTATGTGCTTCACTTATATCTTTTGAGCTTAGCTGTTGCTCTAGTACTTCACTTAAATCCTTTTGAGCACGGTGGCGTATAGATTATATAGAAATGATTTCACTCTCGTTCTTCACTTATATTTGTTTGAGAGTTAATAAATAGTGACGGTAATTTGCATGGGTCATAAGACTAGTCCAAAAATATTAGGTATTCAACTAGTGATAATCAAACCATCATGTAGCACATATAGAGAAATTGTGGGTCAATGATATTGATGTGGTAATATGAAAAAGGTGTGAGTTCATAATTGTTGACCCATAGAAGTGTCGATATTAAGAGAGGCTGACATTTTTTTCATCTAAAAATTAAAGAGGCATGGTGATGATGTGTGAGCATTTCTATTCCTCGTTGAAATCCTAGTGTTTTTTCGGGTCGGAAGCGCGCGATGGTTAACTCCTACCAACCTCTTCCCTCGGGGCATGCGAGTAGTATTTTGATTTATGATAAAACTAATAAAACTTTGCAACAAGTATATGAGTTATTTATGACTAATGTGAAACCATGGACATACGCAATCTCACCTTCTCATACTTGCTAGCCTCTTTGGTATCGTGCATAGCCCATTCTCACCTCGAGGATCGGTGCAACTTTCGCCGGTGCATCCAAACCCCGTGACATGATACGCTCTGTTGCACATAAGCCTTGTTGTATCTTCCTCAAAACAGCCACCATACCTACCTATCATGGCATTTCCATAGCCATTCCGAGATATATTGCCATGCAAATTCCATCGTCACTTCACATGACTAGTTTGTTCATCATCATATTGCTTTGCATGATCATATAGAGATGACATAGTATTTGTGGCAAAGCCACCATTCATCATATTTTTGATACATGTCACGCTAGATCATTGCACATCCTGATACACTGCCAGGGGCATTCATACAGAGTCATATCTTCATATCAGTTCTCCATATCGAGTTGTAAGTAAATAAAAGTGTTGTGATCATCATTATTAGAGCATTGTCCTAGTGAGGAAAGAATGATGGAGACTATGATTCTCCCACAGGTCGAGATGAGACTCCAGACGAAAAATAAAGATGGGGGAGGCCAAATGAGCCCAACATTCAAAAAATGAATAAGAGAAAATGAGAGAAGGGACTTTGCTACTATCTTTTACCACACTTGTGCCTCAAAGTGGCACTATGCTCCTCATGCAGAGAGTCTCATGATATATAATTATTATATGCTAGTGGGAATTACCTATTCATTATTACAAACTTGGCTTGTATATTCCTATGACGGTCTTCCTCTAATGCCCGAGGTCTTCATGAGCAAGCAAGTCGGATGCACACCCCACTTAGCTTCATTAATTTGAGCTTTCATACACTTATAGATCTAGTGCATCATTTGCATGGTAATCCCTACTCCTTGCATTGACATCAGTCGATGGGCATCTCCATAGCCCGTCGGTATGCCTAGTTGATGTGAGACTATCTTCTCCACTTTTTACCCCTTTGATATCTACCGCCATACTCTATTCCACCTAAATGATATGTCCAATGGCTCACGCTCATGTATTGCGTGAAGAATAAAAAGTTGATGCATATTGAAAAAGTACGATCCAATTGCCTAAATTGGACACTGTGGTGCTTGACATTTGTATTAATGTGGGGAAGATGGAGCCATGTCTTGCTAATATAATAAGATGAATGGGGGTAAACATTCTTTAAGGATCGTATACTTTGAAAGATTGATGATTTTGTTTCTTACACTTTAAATATTGCTATCTTAATATTTGTTGATTCATCGTTTCTTAATGAGCACACATGCATAAGATTACATAATAGATAGCATGTCACATCAAAAATTCTATTTTTATCATTTACCTACTCGAGGACGAGCAGGAATTAATCTTGGGGATGCTTGATACGTCTCCAACGTATCTATAATTTTTTATTGTTCCATGCTGATATATTATCATTCTAGGATACTTTTTGGGTCTTTATTTACCAATTTATAATATTTTGAGCACTAACCTATTGACCCAGTGCTCAGTGCCAGTTGTTGTTTTCTGCGGGTTTTTTACTTTTCAGGTTTACATTACCAAACGAAGTCCAGTTGCCACGACACGTTTTGATGATTTTTTCTGGACCAAAAGAAGACCTGGAAGTTTTGGAAGGAGGCCGGGGGCCACACCAGGGCAGCACAAGCCAACAGGGCGCGCCCCAGGGGGGCGCGCCCTGATGGCTTGTGCCTCCCTCGACTGCCTCCTGAGGACACATGGGAATTTATGTCTAGTTATGTTCATCATGTTGAGTTGATTTGCATTCGCTACTTTGATAATTTGATATGTGGGTGGACCGGTGCTAAGGTACTGTTCTTACTTGAACTAACAACCTACTTATGATTACCCCCTCTCGCAAGCATCCGCAACTACAAAAGAAGAATTAAGATAAATCCAACCATACCATGAAAAATGTGGATCCAAATCAGCCCCTTATGAAGCTACACATAAACCGGGGTTTAAGCTTCTGTCACTCTAGCAACCCATCATCTACTTGTTACTCCACAATGACTTCCCTTAGGCCCATAACATGGTGAAGTGTCATGTAGTCGATGTTCACATGACACGACTAAGAGAAGTAACAACATACATACCATCAAAATATCGAACGAATACCAACTTCACATGATTACTTATAACAAGACTTCTCCCATGTCCTCAGGAACAATAGTAACTACTCACACCTCATCAACATGTTCAAGATCAGAGGTGCGATAATAATAATTAAGGATCTGAACATAATCTCTTCCACCAAGTAATCCAACAAGCATCAACTACAAGATGTAATCAACACAGCTAGTAACCCACAGGTACCAATCTGAGGTTTTGAGACAAAGATTGAATACAAGAGATGAACTAGGGTTGGAGATGAGATGGTGCTGGTGAAGATGTTGATGAGGATTGGTCCTCCCACGAAGGAGGAAGCGTTGGTGATGACGATGGCTTCTATCTCCCCCTCCTGGAGAGGAATTTCCCCGGCAGAATCTGACTACCAGAGTGCAAAAGGGCCTCTGCCCAGGTTTCTGCCTCGAGACGGCGGCGCTTCATCCCAAAAGGTAGCTTATGAATTTTTTTTCTAGGGTAAAACACACCATATAGGAGAAGAGGGGCGTCGGAAGGCCAGCTGGGGCCCACAAGCCATCAGGGCGCGGCCTGGGGGTGCCCTGTTGGCTTGTGCCCAGCTGGTGGCCCCCCTATGCTATATTCTTGGCCCAGAAATTCTCAAATATTCAGTAAAAATTCTCCGTGAAGTTTCAGGGCATTTGGCGTCTCGTGATTTTTCTGCCTTTTCCTCGGTTTTCCGATCCAGAATTCCAGTTTCCAGATATTTCCCTCTTTGTGATGTACCTTGCATATTCAGAGAGAAAGAGCATAAGAATTGTATGACAATAGGGAATAATGGATGAGAATAATGTAAATATGAGTAAGAAATCATGATATAGAATGGACGTATCAACTCCCCCAAGCTTAGACCTCGCTTGTCCTCAAGCGAAAGCCAAGCTAGAGAATAATGACCACATAATTTGAGAGAGAGGTGTCGATAAGAAAGAATACGGACATGAGAGCATCATGAATACCATTATAGCAGCAAGCATTTCATCATGTAACTTATCATAAACAAGTAAATATCTATTCACAATTATGGTGATAATCATAATTCATCACGAAGGATAAACCTTATTGACAACCAACAAACGGTGCCTTCAGTCATGGTGATAATCATAATTCATCATATTCAAGAGAAGAATCTATATAAGAGCTTTCATTTTAGCAAACCCATATACTCAACTATCATTTAGTCATCCATGATTGTTGTCACTCATTGCATATTTCTGGAGCTAATGTTTTTGCCGGACACATAGGAAGATAGGGGCTTCATTTGCCACCCAACTCATTTACCTCAAGGATAATGTCAATAATAACGAATCATTGTTTCTTACATTCAACTGGATATATATATCTGGATCTTTCCTCAACATGTGATGCTTGCTAACAAAGAGAATTTATAAATTAAAACAAGGGAAGATATTAATGACTCTTGAGTAAAAGTAAGGAGTAAATGAAAGTAAAAGATAGGCCCTTCGTAGAGGGAAGCAAAGGTTGTCATGCGCTTTTATTTGTTTAGATGTGCAATCTCTTAATGCAAAGGAACGTCACTTTATATTTCCCCTTGAGATAGTGAACTTTATTATGCACTCCATCGCTTTTATTTCTTCGTCATCACAAGATCGTACAAAGCTTATTTTCCCTTTCAACAGAAGATCATACATGATTATAGGCAATTTGTATTGCTTATGCACCGATGACAACTTACTTGAAGGATCTTATTCAATCCATAGGTAGGTATGGTGGACTCTCACGGAAAGAAACTAGGTTTAAGGGGTTATGGATGCACAACTAGTATCTCTACTTGGTGCGGAAGTTTTGGCTAGCAAAAGTTCTAAAAGAAACATCACATGTTAAAGGATCCATGACTATATAACTTCTATGCAAATGTAAGCAATCATGACCATTAGGTTGTCTTCCATGTCCAACTTCAACACTTGATCATTATTTAATATTTGGTGAGGGTTCGCAATCATAGATGATGTCCAAGATAATGTATTTGTATGTGGATCTTCTCTTCTCTATCATAGTCTTGCATAGATTATAACAATGACTAAGGCTATGTTTGTTTTGTTCCCAAAAAAATTCATCGTTCATACTTTCTTTTTATGTGAAGTCACTACTTCCCATGAGATAAGCATATGATCTTTCCTATTCTTTTTATTTTCATGCAATGATGATTGGTGCAAGAGAGTAAAGCACACAGACTCAACTAATCTTTATTATATAACTCTCATACTCGATTACAAGAGCAGGTAGATCTCAAAGCAAAATCCTAAGCAAAGAAAATCTGAAACTTTATTTCTCTAAACCACGAAATAACTATGGATCAAACTAAAATAAAAGATGATGTTAAAAGTGATGGTGATACGATACCAGGGCGCCTCCCCCAAGCTTGGAACAAGCTAGGGGTGGTGCCCATACCCATGTACTCAAGTGTTCTTCGGGGATGGTGGTGGTGTGAGGAAATCAGCCATCTTCCAAGGCATAGGTTCCCCATCATGGAAAGAAACTCTTGTCTCCGGAATTCTGAAATCAGCAGTGAGGCTCATCCTTTTAAACCTAGATTCATACTCACAGTTCTGGGTTTGAAGTTCATAGATTTGATCTTGGAGGTGCTTGATCCGCTCTTGAAGCTTGAAGAGAGCTTCTCCCATGCTCTTTGTGTCAATCTTGTTTTCGCGAATGAAGTCCGTGATCATAGAGTGATTAGCACTCAGGCCACGTTCAACCATCCCTTGGCACTTGAAGATCTCCTGCTCCACTTCTGCAAGCCTGGCCTTGTCACTTCCCTCCTTCTTGGGACCTTGGACATCCCGAATATGGAGCACCCCTCACGCATCTCAATGGCTTGAGGGTGCTTCATTACCTCCGGCAATTAGGGGTTGATGACCTTCTCGAAGAACTTGTCTTTAGATGAACTTGGGGAAGTCATGGTGATCTAGATCTGTCAAAAAAACAGCTTGATACAAGAACAGAGGATAAACTCGCGATGCGGTGGTCAAAACACACGGGAGTATCACTGGTGCAACGACGTGCTATACAAATGGTTTTTAACCCCTTTCCACGACGTAGTTCTAAACCGTCGCCTTGCATGTGTGGGCGATAGGGGGGTCCATCCCACACGACACGGCAAACCCGTCGGCGATGGTGGCCAATGAACGCAAACGTTTGGCAAAACTAAGCGTATGGGATGTCCGCATCTATCACAAATGAGGGTCACCGGATAATCGTTTGAGATATGTGTATTTCCCATATGGTTCATCCTTGCAACTCGTGTGAGATCACACAACATCGCACGCGCTATTCTGTGAAGCGCTGTTTACGATGTGCACCGAATCGCAAACAATTCACGATTATAAAGCGTGTACGATAAGGAGACAATCACACACATTTAGTTCCACTTTGACCGTCTATGATATGATATAAAAGTGCATGTGTTCATCATTGTAAAACCGTATGCGAAGGTTGAATATATCCCACACGCGGGGTTTCTGATAAACGTTTGTGATTTATAAAACGTCCCAAACGTGTGATCCATACTTCCCAAACGTGTCATCTAGAATAACTGTGTCGAATGAAGGCCTATCGCACGCGTTCTTCTTTGACCAACGTTTACGATGGTACACAGTTCAAAATACGAAATCATGTGTGATAAGGAGACTAGCACAAACGCTGGTGTTGTTAATCTCATACGTTCTTTCTCGTTTGACCGTGCGCGAAGACGAGATTCATCGCACACGCCTCGAATGGAGAAACGTGTGTGATGTTGGAGTTGATCGCAGACGTTTTGCTTTCTCAAACTGTGTGCATTGTAATGGCCTGCAGAGCAGGATTTACCCCTAATTAAATACCTTTGTTCATAATTCACATAATTTAAATTTGAAAGTAGGAATTCATGTATTTCATATCGAATCATGCTTAGGTTTAAGAACGAATGCATAATTCGATTAACATGTACATATACTCAAGAACTACATCAGCATCAATTCTCAAAAAAAAGGAAAGTACAAAAGGGACAAATAAAGAATGATGGAAGCACGGTTGAACTTGTCGGAGGGATAACCCCGGGGTAGCCTCAAACGACCCACTACTCTAACTTTCTGAAGCGACTGGAGGGCTAGCCGTCTCCCCCTATGGTTCGGCTACGCCCTACTGGCTACGCCCTGCCGGCTTGGCCTCGCTGGCCGGCTAGGGACAGAGATGCCTGCCCCCCTAGCCGGCCACGCATTGGATGCCACGGTCAAGAACGCGCGGCTACAGCGGCCCCCATCCCATCGGGGGTCAGCGCCCGTGTGGCCACAGTAGAGGTGACAGTGCCTCTGACCCTGGCCGACTGCGACAGGACTCCCCACAGTGCCGGCACGCCTCCAACCACTCCATTACCTGCCCCGGCGTGGCTACAGTGCGGCCGGCCATACCGCTGACCTCGGCCGGTTGCCACAAGACGACGCCCCGAAGGACGGTCCGTGCCGCGATGCGACCGGCCTTGGGACCTACCTCGCAGACCCCGCCGGCTCCCGACGGGACCCTGTAGCCGGCGGGCCCCGCCAGCGACAGGACCCCTCAGCCGGGGGCCCCGCAGCCGGCCAGAGAGGCTGCCGGCTGGGGCCCTCCTGTAGCCTTTTATTCGTATTGTAATCCGGGGGGTTGGTCTATAAAACCCCCCGGAGCTCCCCCATGTGAGGGGCGATCAGTTCTACACACATCACACCCACGTAGAGAGGAAGCGAAGGCAGCCCAGCTCCTTCTTCCTCCCCTAGCCATACAGCTCCAGGAGCCTCATTGTAACCTCACCATTGTCTAAACTAGACCAAGCAGGACTAGGGGTGATACCTCCTCCGGAGGGCCCCGAACCTGGGTACATCGTGTGTCCGCCACCACTTGTGCCTAACCCCGCTCCCGGAGCCCGTCGGCGTCCTTCGGCCCCAACCACTCTCGATAAGCCTACCCATGGCATCTGTCGTGACAAAACGATGACAGTTGGCGCCCACCGTGGGGCCGTCCGCGGCGCCGGCCAGAGTCACGCTCCGGGCGGGGCCCTTCACCGCCTCCCTCGTCCGCCCCGCGTTCGGGCGGAACTGCTTGCTCGTGGGGCTTGCTCCGGCAGGTTCTGCGGGCGACGCGGCCGGCCTCTCCGACGAGTGCCCCGGCCGTGACCTTGCGCTCGACGTCGCCGCGCTCGCCGGGTGTTTCGGCAAGCTGAGTCTCGCCGACGAGCCGGCGGCCGACGAGTACCCTAGCCAGGTGCTCGACTGCATCGATCCCCCCGCGTCCGTGGGTGCACTCGCCACGGGCGAGGCAGGCAGCTCTCACGTCTGCGTAGGGGTGATGGTCACCGCTTCCTCCACCACTTCGGGCCGTGTGCGGGCCGAGGCCGACGCGACCGCCGCCCGCACCGGTCCCTCCGACCCGCTCGCCGCTACCCTCCGGGGTCTGAGCACCCCCATCGCTCCGACGGCGATCCCGGCCACCGCCACCGCCGAGCTGGAGGTGGCCCGCCGTCAACTGTTCGAAGACGCCAGCGCCCTCGCAACCGAGCGGCGTCGGATGGAAGCCGCGCAGCGGGAGTACATCTCCGCGTACGGTCTCACCCCGGCTGGCCCCGAGCCCAGCCGGCGTGGGGTTGTGCGTGACCGCGGCCGCGTGGTCGCGGAAATCCTCGGCGGCCGCCTTCCCGTCTACGACACCCCCGCGGCCAACCTGCGAGCCGCCAAGGTAGCCTACGAGGATCTGGCTACCTTGGCAGGCGAGGAGCGCGCCGCGCGCGAGCGGCACATCAAGGACCTCATCGACACCGCCAACGCACAACAAGTCGGTCTCACCCCCGGTGGGGCCGTCTCTGAGGTTCCCCGTCCCGAGGGCGCGGGCACTGGGGCTGCTGACCGTCAGCCGGCTCAACACTCCAGTTCCCCTCGCCCCTCCAGCCGGCGGGCTGAGGGAAGCAACGCTCGACGTTCCCAGCTGCGCGGGAACGAGCAGCCGGCTGTGAATAGCCGGCGTAGCAACAACCCGATTGACGGCAACCGCCGCGACGAGGCGCTGGCGGTAGCCGGCGTAGCCGCGGGCACACTCCGCCTCCACGACAGGACCCGGCACGGTCCGTCCCGCCGGTCGTCCGCCCCGAACTCGCGGCCCGGCTCGGGCCGCGGGTCCTCCACAGCGAGAACGACGCGCGACTCCGCCTCGACCGACTGGCGCAGTCGGCTCTCTTCGAGGAGGAGGGTTCGATTGGCCCGGCGTGCTTCGGCCCCCGGATCCTCAACGAACCATTCCCGCCTGGCTTCACACTTCCCCGCGACACCCCGAAGTACAACGGGGCGGCCAAGCCGGAGGACTGGCTGATCGACTACACCACCGCAGTCGGCATCGCCAGGGGAAACAAGCGCGTAGCCGTCCGCTACGCCCCCCTTATGCTGATCGGCTTGGCCCGCACCTGGCTGAACAGCCTGGCAGCCGGCAGCATCAACACCTAGACGGACTTCGAAGAGGCGTTCGTCCGCAACTTCACCGGCACCTACAAGCGGCCCGGCCGGCCCCGCGAGCTGGCCATGTGCGTCCAGGGGCCGGAGGAGCCCCTCTGCGATTACCTCACGCACTGGACCGAGCTCCGCAACTCCTGCGAAGGGGTGCACGAGGAGCAGGCCATCCAATACTTCATCAAGGGTTGCCGAGACGGCACCCATCTCAAGCACAAGCTCATGTGCTCTGAGCCGGCTACCCTGGCGGACCTGATGGCCAAGGCGGATAAGTACGCCACGGCCGACTCCGCTATGCGGATGAAGGTCGCCACGCCAACCAAGCTGGCTCCGCCACCCGCCACGCCACGGGCGGCCGCCGACAACCGGCAGCAGTAGAGAAACAAGCGCAAAGCCGACCAGCCGGATCCCCGCTACGGGAATCGGCAGGTTGCCACCATCGAGGAAGAGCAGCCGGCCGGCCAGGCTTCCAGCCAGCGCCAGCGCGCGCCAGCGCACCGGCAAGGCTGCCGGCTACGCACACGCTCCGGCAGTGCAGCTTCTCGCAGCGGCTGGCTCGGGGCGAGGGTCTTCCGACTCCTCCCGCGCCGCCTCCTCGCGCGCCGGCGCCACCTCCGGCTCCCGCTCCGGCTCAGGCCCCGGCACCGGCCCAGAACGACGGCCGGCTGCTCGACCAATTCCCCAACCAAGACGGTTCCTACGTCGTCTTCACCAGTGAAGAGACGGACAAGCACGCTCAGCGCCGGCTCCACCGCGAGGTGAATGCCACCATGCCCGCGACTCCCCAGTTCATGCACTGGTCCGAGAAGCCGGCCACGTGGAGCCGGGCTGACCACCCGGCCGTGATGCCAAGCCCTGGCAGCTACGCCCTCGTCCTCGATCCCACCATCGCCTCCGAGAGGCGCACGTGCCGCTTCTCGCGGGTGCTGATCGATGGGGGCAGCAGCATCAACATCCTTTACCTCAATACGATGCACAAGTTGGGACTCAAGGTGGAGGACCTGCAAGCGAGCCGGACAGTTTTCCATGGCATCGTGCCGGGAAAGTCCTGCACCCCCGTTTGCAAGATCAAGCTCGACGTCCTCTTCGGCGGCCACAGCCACTTCCGCCGCGAACCAGTGTGGTTCGAGGTGGTGGACCTCGACAGTCCCTACCACGCGCTGCTGGGCCAGCCGGCTCTCGCCAAATTCATGGCGATCCCCCACTACGCCTACCTCAAGCTCAAGATACCGGGTCCCAAGGGCATCATCACCATCGCCGGCGACTACAAGATATCGATCGCGTGCGCGCGAGACGGCAGCCGGCTGGCCGAAGTCCTGGAGATAGCGGAGGAGAAGCGGCAGCTCGACCGGCTCATGGCCCACACCTCTGGCCAGCCGACCATGCCGGCTCCTCCATCCCAGTCGGTCGGCGAAGCCTCGTTCCAGCCGTCCAAGGACACCAGGCAAGTGCCACTCGACCCAGCCAACCCCAGCCAGTGCGTCACCATCGGCTCCCGCCTCGACAGCAAATAGGAAGGCGAGCTCGTCGACTTCCTCCGTGAGAATCGGGACATCTTTGCATGGTCTCCAAAGGACATGCCGGGTGTTCCGAGGAAGTTCGCCGAGCACAAGCTTCACATACGACCGGATGCGAAGCCGGTCAAGCAGCCCCTGCGCCGTTTCTCCGAGGAGAAGCGGCGTACTATAGGAGAGGAGATCGCCCGGCTACTCGCAGCCGGCTTCATCATGGAGGTATTCCACCCGGACTGGCTAGCCAACCCAGTCCTGGTGCTGAAGAAGAACAAAACTTGGCGCATGTGTATCGACTACACGAGCCTTAACAAGGCGTGCCCCAAGGACCCGTTCGCCCTGCCACGGATCGACCAAGTCATCGACTCCATGGCCGGCTGCGACCTGCTGTCCTTCCTGGACGCCTACTCCGGCTACCACCAGATCAAGCTGGACCCGGCCGACCGGCTGAAGACCTCCTTCATCACCCCTTTCGGGGCCTACTGCTACATCACTATGTCCTTCGGCCTAAAGAACGCGGGTGCTACCTTCCAGCGCTGCATGCAGAAGTGTCTCCTGCCTCAGATAGGCAGGAACGTCCACGTCTACGTTGACGACATCGTCGTCAAGACCAAGAAGCATTTCAGCCTCCTCGACGATCTCCGAGAGACATTCGCCAACCTGCGCGAATACAAGATCAAGCTCAACCCGGAGAAGTGTGTCTTCGGCGTCCCAACCGGCCAACTCCTGGGTTTCTTCGTGTCCGCTCGCGGCATCGAAGCCAACCCCGAGAAGATCAGGGCGATCGAGCGCATGCCCAGGCCGGTCCGGCTCCGCGACGTCCAGAAGTTCACCGGCTGCCTCGCCTCCCTCAGCCGGTTCGTCAGCCGGCTGGGCGAGAAGGCCTTGCCCCTCTACGGGCTCCTGTGGAAGACGGCTCTGGTCGAGCCAGGCCGCGACTCCTCGAAGAAGCCGGCCGTGTTCGACTGGCCCGACGAGGCGAACGCGGAGTTCCGCGACCTCAAGCGGGCTCTCACCAGCGCGCCCATCCTGCCGCGCCGGCTGAGAAGGAGCCTTTGCTCGCCTACATCGCGGCAACCACGCGTGTCATCAGCGTCGTCTTGGTGGTGGAGCGGTCGGAGGAAGGCAAGGCGCTGCCGATCCAGCACCCCGTCTACTACCTCAGCGAGGTCCTCTCCGCCTCCAAGCAGAACTACCCCCATTACCAGAAGATGTGCTATGGCATATACTTCGCTGCCCAGAAGATCAAGCAGTACTTCCAGGAGCATGTCATCACCGTGGTGAGCACAGCGCCGCTGGGCGAAATCATGAGTGGCCGGGACGCCACCGGCCGGATAGCCAAGTGGGCCATCGCCCTCGCCGACTACGAGATACGGTACGAGCCGCGCACCGCCATCAAGTCACAAGCGATGGACAACTTCCTCGTTGACTGGGCCGAAACCCAGTTCTTGCCGCCTCCACCCGACTCCACACATTGGCGTATGCACTTCGACGGCTCGAAGATGCGAGCCGGCCTGGGAGCTGGCATCGTCTTGTCGTCCCCGAGGGGAGATCAACTCAAGTACGCACTCCAGATCCACTTCGCCGCCTCCAACAACGTGGCCGAGTACGAGGCCCTCATCCACGGCCTCCGGCTCGCCAAGGAGATCGGCATCCAGCGCATCATATGCTTCGACGACTCCGACCACATGGTGCAGCAAGTCTCTGGCGAATGGGACGCCAGGGACGCCAACATGGCCAGCTATCGCTTCCTCGTCCAGCAGCTCACCGGCTCCTTCGAGGGCTGTGAGTTCCATCACGTCCCCCGTGCGGACGACGAGGCGGCTGATATGCTGGCGAAGATCGGCTCCACCCGGCAGGCCATCCCAGCCGGCGTCTCCCTCGAGCGGCTGCTCAAGCCTTCGATCAATCCCTCCCCCGAATCGGAGTCCATCTTCATGCCGGCTAACGCAGCCGGCCCGTCGTCGGATCCGGCTGCCCAGCCGGCACCATCGGCGTCGACCCTTCTGCCGGCTCCACCAACTCCGGCTGCCCAGCCGGCAGCACCAGTTCCGGTAAATGAGCCGGCCGCGCCCGCAGCGGCCGGCTCCGAAACCATGGCCGTCATGATGGCAATCGACGCCCCTTCCACTGCTTCAGTCCTGGGGGCTGGCGAGCCGGCCCCGGGGGCTGGAGGACCGGACCCGGGGGCTCCTGCTACTTCCAATGCCTCCCTTGAGCCCGAGCCGGCTCCCGTCTCGGTCCCCTCATGGGCCCAGCCCATCCTGGCGTTCCTCCTACACGGCGAGCTCCCCTCTGATGAGGCCACAGCAAGACAAATCCAGCGCCGAGCCCCGGCCTACAGCATCATCAACCACGAGCTGGATCATCGCAGCACCACCGGCGTTTTCCAATGCTGCGTCGAGCCGGAGAAAGGGCAAGAGATCCTCCTCGACATCCACCAGGGCGAGTGCGGGCACCACGCCGCCTCCAGAACCCTGGTGGCCAAGGCATTCCGCCACGGTTTCTACTGGCCGACTGCTTTGGAGGCGGCCAAGCAGCTGGTCGACAAGTGTGAAGGTTGCCAGCGCTTCAGCACGCAGAGCCACCTACCGGCTACAGCCCTCCAAACCATCCCCCTCTCGTGGCCTTTTGCTGTCTGGGGGCTGGACATGGTGGGACCTTTCAAGAGCGCGCGAGGCGGCATGACACATCTGCTGGTGGCCGTCGACAAATTCACCAAGTGGATCGAGGCCAGGTCAATCAAGAAGCTGGACGGCCCCACGGCCGTCCGGTTCGTCGAAGACATCACGGTCCGCTACGGCGTCCCCCACAGCATCATCACCGACAACAGCACAAACTTTGCCAAGGGCGCGCTAGCGCGTTTCTGCTCCAAGCAGGGCATCCGGCTCGATTTGGCGTTCATCGCCCACCCACAGTCAAACGGCCAGATTGAGAGGGCGAACGGCCTGATCCTGGCCGGCATCAAGCCCCGGCTCGTGGCACCACTGATCCGGTCAGCCGGCTGCTGGATCGAAGAGCTGCCGGCTGTCCTTTGGAGCCTCAGGACCATGCCCAACCGGTCGACCGGCTACACCCCATTCTTTCTCGTGTATGGGTCCGAGGCAATCATCCCCACTGACATCGAGTTTGATTCGCCTCGGGTTACCCTATACACGGAGACGGACGCGAAGGAAGCAAGAGAAGACGGCGTCGACTCCTCGAGGAGGCCCGCGAGCTGGCCCTGAGCCGGACGGCCATCTACCAGCAGAAGCTCCGGCACTACCACAGTAAGCGGATCCGGCCACTCTCCTTCCGCGAAGGAGACTTGGTGCTCAGGCGGATCCAGCGAATTGCCGGCCAGCACAAGCTGTCCTCCCCATGGGAGGGCCCGTTCATCGTCAGCAAGGCGCTGCACAACAACGCGTACCATCTAATAGACGCCCAGAAGCCGCAGAAGCGCAAGAGAGACGCCTCCGGCGAGGAAACGGAGCGCCCATGGAACGCGGCGCTCCTCCGCCCGTTCTACTGCTAAGAACCAGTGTATGTATGTATCCTTCCCTTTTGGGCTTATGAATGCAACGGGTGCCCCAAGCCGGCTCTTGGGACACGCCCCTTCTCGTTCTTCTCAAAGACTTTCGCTCGGCGGCTCCTAGGTCCGGCTCCCGGTCCCGGGGGCTCGCCGGCTAGTCCTGCCCGTCTCCCCCGAAGCCGATCAAGTAATGTGAACTAAAAAGAGCCCTCCCACCCCTCCCAGCTATAGACCGGATCCCGGCTGTCCGGCTGATGGGACCTCGAGACGGCAAAGCTTAGCACACACGAAAAATCGATCGCAAAGGGGATTGCCGGCTAGGGCTAGTCGGAACAATTTCTTTTAGCCTCTGTCGCTCACCTTACCCAAAAAACTCTCGCGGTTTCCAAACTCACGACCGGCTCCCTCGAGGCGGACACCCCGTCCCAGCTACAGACCGGCTCCCGGCTATCCGGCTGGCGGGACCGAAACCAAGGGGGACAAGGCTTTGAGCGAACAGAACCAAAAGAGCAAAAAAGGGGTAAGGCCGAGCCGGCACGCATAAAACAACATTTCAGCAACCAAAAGCTTTATAAAACTTAAAGGCCCACGGCCACGAGTTCATTACATCTACACCCCCAGTGGGTGGAATTGCAGTCTAAACAAATGCAGAAGAGAAAAATTCTAAATAGCAGCAGCGCCGTCCTCTCCCCAGCATCCTTTCCGGCCGCGCCGTCCTCGCCTCCGTCCCTGGTCACGGCGGGCTCCGCACCGTCCGCCGGGTCCAGGCCGCGTGCCGGCTTGGAGTCGGCGTAGTCATCGGTACTGGACTCGGCGGCTTCGTCGTCCGTCTCCCCGGCACTGCCCTCCGAGTCGTCGATGGCAAGCCCAAACCGGTCCTCCGGGACTACCTCGCCGGCTGCCGTCCGCTCCGGGACATATTCGTCCCAAGGGGCAAAGGACGCGAGGTCGCTGGCTCGCGCGGCCAGCACATGGGCGACGGCCTCCAGCGCAGCATCCGTGCCGGCGCGCTGGGCAGCGAGCAGCCCAAAATCCAGCTCGGGGTACCATGACCTCGCAACCCGAAGCGTCATGGCCGCCCCGGCGCGCGCCGCTGAAGCCCTCCAGGCGTTCAACCTCGCGGACCCGGCCTCCAGCCACCTAGATAGCCGGCTCATGGATGCCGGCTCCACCGCGTCCGGCCAGAGGGTGCGGACCAGCCCCAAGCCGGCGGCCTGGAGCCGCTTCAAGGCCCGGACCACCTCTTCAAGACGCGCCCTGCCGCCGATCCCCACCTCTTCCACGGTCCAGGGCGCAAGCTCCCCCACTTGAACTCCAAGCGCCCGTTGCGCCTCGTGGTGGGCCTCCACGGCCACCTCCGTTGCCGCTTGTGTGCCCGGGAAGGCCGCTGGGGGAGAGAGGTGTGCATGATGTAAGACGAAGAAAACAGCGCCCCAAGCCAACGCGCAAGGACAAAAGAAAAGCGTACCGGCCAGCAGGCGGTCCCCGTCCAGCGCCTCCTCCTGCTCCCTGGCGGCCCTGGCCGACCACTCCTGGAGCTGGCGTTCGTACTCAAGGCGGGCCGCCTCCTCCTCCCGGTCCGCCTTCGGCAGCAAGGCGTCCTTCGCCTCCAGCTCCTTCCGACGGGCCGCGTCCTGCTCCTCCAACCGCCGTTGGTAGGCCGCCTCCCGCTCCTCCAACACCCGGCGATGAGCCGCCTCGCGCCCATCCTTCTCCGCCTTCGCCTGATCCGCCTCCTGGCGGAGCCGGTCGCGCTCCGTCGTCAGGAGGTCCCTCTCCTCACCAAGCCGCACCACCTGGCGTCGGAGGCTGACCGTCTCGGCATGGGTGGCTTCACGAGACGAGGTCGCCGCTGTCAGAAAGCAAACGAAGGAAGGGATTCAGCCCGCTTCCAGAGCAACCGGCCTGAATCCCGGGGGCTACACCCAGTGGGTGCGCTCGCGCGCCCCCACTGGATATTCGCGAGAACACATACCTTGCATATCCGCAGACATGACGGCTAGCCGATTCTCGGCCCCACGGTACAAGCCTAGCAGCGTGTTGTACGCGGCCACCCGACGGTCGTACGCGGCCTACAAAGAACACAGGCAAAGATGCCATTAGACTCGACCCGCCTACATTCCGAGGCAGCCCGAGTCTCGGGGGCTACACCCAGTGGGTGCGCTGGCGCGCCCCCACTGGAAAAAACCAAAACAAAGTAAGAGGCTTCGGGTCCTCACCACAACGGACTGCTCGAGGTGGACCAGCCGGTCGCTGGCGGCCCGGGCGTCCTGCGCCACCTGGGCTCGGCAGGCGGCAAACTCCTCGACGACGGACACCACCGCAGCCCCAAGCGCGCTCGGCGCGTCGTTGATAGCCCTGCCTCCGGCCGTGGCCAGGGTTTCCTACGGCCGACCCCCGTCGGCGGGCCTAGACGCGCCCTTCGCCGTGATCGCCAGGCGGCTCCCCCTTTCCGGTGCCACGGTTCCGGGCGCCCCTGCTGACGAGCCCGGGGCATCCGCCCCACCGGGGGCCGACGTCTCGCTGACCGGCGCTCCACCCGTGGCGGCGCCGGACCGGCTCACCTCCGGAATCGGGGCCTCCGAGGCCGGAACCTCCGCGTCCAGGATGACGACTTCTGGGGGGCCCTCCGCCTCCGGCGGCACGCCCTCCGCCCCTGTCGGGGCCGCGTTTGCACCCGGTCCCGCCCTTTCGGCGGCATCTGCCGCACTCGCGGCCGCGTCCGCCTCCGCCCGCCGCCCGGGGTCGTGCCTGTCCTTGGATCTCCTCTCCCGGCGGGGGGGGGGGGGGGAAGGACTCCCATGACGGGCCGGCCGGCTCCACGCTGGCCTGACCCGACGCCTGCGCTTCCACCGCCGCCTCCCACGGGCGACGTTCATCTTCGCGCAGCTCCTGCTCGGCTGCCTCGAGGTCCCGCCATGCCGCGCGCTCCCTTTCCTCGGCAGTGGGTGGCGGCGCCGTTTCCGCCGTCTCGGCTGCCGCGGTCCTCCCAAGGGTGCGCGGCTCCCTGGATGGGCCAGTTAGGGAAGGAAGGCCACCAGAAATAAGAAAGTGTTCGAAGCATGCTTACCCGATCGTGACCGGGACCGCCCGCCTGGCGGGGCCCGACCGGGCCACCCGCGGTTTCTTCCCGCCGCCTCCGCGGCCACCTCCCAGCTGCCCGGCGGCCGCCCGTTTGGGAGCCGGCTTTTGGCTGGCCGGCTGTTTCCCCCTGCCGCCAACGACCGCGTCGTCCTGGCGGGGCGCACGGTCGACGCGACGGACGTGCTTCCTCGGAGCCGTGGTGTCGTCCCCCGAAGCCGCGGGATCCTCCGACGCCGCTGCATCGTGCACCCCTTCCGGCTCAGCATCGTCGTCGCTCCAATCCCGCAAAGGCGTGTGGGGAGGGAACTCACCAGCCGGGCCGGCCACCTCCGCCTCCGTCCCATCACCGCCGGGTGCGTCGGCCGGCTCCGATACTGTCGGCTCCACGTCGTCGGCGTCCTCGACCTCCTCCTCGTCCGACTCCTCCACGTCGGCAGCCGGCAGGGCGTAGTTCTGCAACAACGGGAAAACCTGCGCGCACGAGAAGCCACCCGTCATGCCATGGGGGGAGGCCGTTTTCAACAAAGAAAAGGGGTGGAGTACGACTCGCCGCGTACCCGCGGAGCCGAACGGTCCCGGCTGTACGGGGCCTTCCCCCATTGCCATCCGCCCTCGTTCATCTTGGCGGCTGTGATGGCGTTCACCCTCCTCGCCACCTGCACCGCCTTCAGCTCCTTGGTGGAGAGCCGGCAAGCATCGCGCCGCCCTCCCATCTGATAGATGAGGTGCGGTCGGCGCTGCAGGGGCTGCACCCGGCGCTCCACCATCGTGGCCAGGAGGTCCGCAGCCACCAGCCCCTCCGTCCGGCTCATCACCACCAGCCGCTCACAGAGCCGGTCCGCCGTCTCGGGCGCGACTGCCGGAGGCGTCCTCCAGTTCAGCATTGCCACTGGCGGCTGGTTGACAAAGGCGGGGAGGTTGATGTAGTCCGCCTCCGGCTTCACGTTCTTCACGTAGAAGAACCCTTTCTGCCAGTTTTTCACTGAGTCCTGCAAGGGGAGTTGCGGGAACCCGGCTCCGGCTCGGAAGTGGATCAGGGCGGCTCCGCAGGCGGTCATGACCTTCTGGCCGGTCGCCGGGTCCTTGACCGTCTGGCGCTTGAGGTAGAAGAGCCGGCACCAGAGATCCAGGCGCGGCTCCACCCCCAGGAACCCCTCGCAGAGGGAGACGAACGCCGCCAGCTGCAGGACGGCATTGGCGGCCAGGTGGTGCGGCTGTAGCCCGAAGTACGTAAGAAATCGCCGGAAGAACGTGCTCGCCGGCAGGCCGAGTCCGCGGAGGAAGTGCTCGGCGAAGACCACCACCTCGCCCTCCCTCGGGGTCGGCGCATTCTCCGCCCCGGCGATCCGCGCCTCCAGATGCTCCTCCGACGGCAGCTTGTGGCGGTGGCGGAGGTGCTCGATGAAGTGCTCGTTGACGTCGCTACCGTCCCACGCCCCCTTGCTTGCCATCGCCCTCGGAGGTCTCGTAGCCGCGGCGGTGGAGCGCGAGAGTCCGGCCCCGGTGCGGGTTCCGGCGGCGGCGAGCGGCGGCGCAACACTTCGCGCAGTTTCTCTCTCTCTCTCTGAGCAGGGAGGTGAGGGGCGACAACGGCAAGGTGCTGAGGGAGAGGGAACGAATGCACCGTTCCGCCCCTCTCCCCCCTCCATTTAAACCCCCGCGCGGGGGTAGTGGGGAGCGGATCCGTCGCGCGCGATCCCCACTGCGCCCGCCGCGCGCGGGAGGCATTAACACGCCCCGGGAACTCCAACCGACGGTCCGGGCCGCAGAGGATCCGCGCGCGCGGGCCGAGGCCGCGGCTGAGGTGGGCCCCGCCCCACGGCCCGGTCTTGTCCACCGCGTGGCCTGTCAGGTCACGGCCCGCGGCGCCCCCACGTGGCGCACCTTCTCTGCTCGACGAGGCGCTCGCGGCGCCCCACGAAGCGTCGGCCGGCTGCGGAGCCGGCCGCCGCACTCCCACCTCCGCTGGCGCCTGGATCGTGCGTAAAACAGAACAAGACTCAAGCCGGCGAGGCCCGCCTCCGTTCACCGGCGGGCCTCCCCGGCTTCGTGGACTACTGTCGGGGGGATAACCCCGGGGTAGCCTCAAACGACCCACTACTCTAACTTTCTGAAGCGACTGGAGGGCTAGCCGTCTCCCCCTACGGTCCGGCTACGCCCTACCGGCTACGCCCTGCCGGCTACGCCTTGCTGGCCGGCTAGGGACGGAGATGCCTGGCCCCCTAGCCGGCCACGCATTGGATGCCACGGTCAAGAACGCGCGGCTACAGCGGCCCCCATCCCATCAGGGGTCAGCGTCCGTGTGGCCACAGTAGAGGTGACAATGCCTCTGACCCTGGCCGACTGCGACAGGACTCCCCACAGTGCCGGCACGCCTCCAACCACTCCATTACCTGCCCCGGCGTGGCTACAGTGCGGCCGGCCATACCGCTGACCTCAGCCGGTTGCCACAAGACGACGCCCCGAAGGACGGTCCGTGCCGCGACGCGACCGGCCTTGGGACCTACCTCGCGGGCCCCGCCGGCTCCCGCCGGGACCCTGCAGCCGGCGGGCCCCGCCAGCGACAGGACCCCTCAGCCGGGGGCCCCGCAGTCGGCCAGAGAGGCTGCCGGCTGGGGCCCTCCTGTAGCCTTTTATTCGTATTGTAATCCGGGGGGTTGGTCTATAAAAACCCCCGGAGCTCCCCCATGCGAGGGGCGATCAGTTCTACACACATCACACCCACGTAGAGAGGAAGCGAAGGCAGCCCAGCTCCTTCTTCCTCCCCTAGCCATACAGCTCCAGGAGCCTCATTGTAACCTCACCATTGTCTAAACTAGACCAAGCAGGACTAGGGGTGTTACCTCCTCCGAAGGGCCCCGAACCTGGGTACATCGTGTGTCCGCCACCGCTTGTGCCTAACCTCGCTCCCGGAGCCCGTCGGCGTCCTTCGGCCCCAACCACTCTCGATAAGCCTACCCATGGCATCTGTCGTGACAAAACGACGACAATACTAAAGACGGTAAAGAGAGAGCTGAAAGGCATTTTGTATGCTGGAGAAGGTGAAGCGGAATGCCCATATTGTTCCCTCCTCCATGCCTAACGCACGAACGACTCTAGGCCAGCCCCTAGTGATGGCCGCCCGCCCATCCTTCACTGTCTTCATTATGACTTCTCGATGCTCATTGTAGTCTCGATGATATATTTTAACCTTCATTGCATGTTCATCAATCATGTACTTTGCGAGGTAATCTTGAGTAAACTACTTTGGGAACCACTGCAAAAGAAAAAGATTCAGACATTGTTGTGTGACAACTCATTATGGGCAGTAGTAATAGAAGCCTACGGAGTTCGTAGTTACCATCCTATAGCTCACTGTTGTGTTGGATAGAGCGTAAACAAATAGTCTAATTGGCATTGTTCGTCCCTTTTCCATAACAATCATTTTCAGTTTCCTCACTTGATGTTGGTTCATGAATATTTCATTACCCCACACGCAAAAAGGGTCCAAGAATGAATCTTTACCTAAGACATATGTACCTACAAGCAAGAAGCCAATATTAGAAGCTAAAATGCAGTTGCAGAATGGTGCAATATATTACTCCATCAGTTCCACAATGTGTTGCATATAAACATTTTGAGAAGTCAACATTTACTTACTTTGACCAGTTTTGTAGAGAAAAACATTTACATCTAGAATTGCAATTCCATTTCATTAGATACATCACAAATTTTTATATTGTATACATTTTAGATGGTATATGTAGATACATCACAAAAATCTATATGCACTATATGATGGAACGGATGGAGTATAAGCGGAGGGATGAAAAGAACCTCGGTGGAAAATGTTGGCCACTCCCATTGTTGTCCTGTGCAAGTACATGTAAAGTCATGATAAGTACATCAGGCTTAACATCAACCAAGTATACGAGGTATCTGCTTGAAATAAACAAGGCATATATGCTCACTATAACAACCAAATATAGCCATTTGATACTGGACAAATGCTCAATGGAACCAACCTAACAACCAGAAAACGAAAAGCAAGGCGTCTGCTTGAAAACTAGACAAATGCTCACTGCAATCAACCTAACAACCAGATACAGAAAAGCAAGGCATCTGCTTGAAAACTAGACAAATGCTCACTGCAACCAACTTGGCAACCAAATTCAGAGAAACGGGCATAAATGTTTAAAGCGGGAGTTAAGGGCATAGGTTAACAAAACCAGGCATAACAGGTGGTATTGATGAAATTGAACTGCACAGTTCATACTTGCACATAATGAACATCACATTGTGAATAACCGAAAGAAACAAGGCATTCATGCTCACTGTAACAACCAACTATAGCCATTGAAAACTGGAACAATACTCAATGCAACCAACCTAACAACCAGATACAGAAAAGCAAGGCATCTGCTTGACAACTGGACAAATGCTCAATTAAACACTGCATGATTATCGCATGGCAAAAGCTACTACAACAATGGGTATGAGACGGCTAGCTACAAAAGGTATGATTTGCTCACAGGATGTTGCCTCACTTGTCATGGATGGGCTCCTTCCGCTTGGGATATGAGGTGCCCAGGGTGCGCTCCCTCATGTCGCAGATGGCACGTTTCCCCTTGTAACAGCCGTAGTGTGCGCCATTATCTTGGTGGATGAGATCTGACTTTGAAGCTAAGGATCCCAAGCCACCGCGTAGAACGTTTCCTTCAGAAATGACAAAAGGGGCTCGATGGCGTAGAAGGATCGCAAATCCTTGACCGCGAGGCGGAGCAGATCAGCGGCGGGGCCTTTGGAGAGATCGACGGTGGTTGAACCAGAGGCGTTGCCGGTGGACCACTTAACTTGTGACATGGCCCGGGTGAAGCCGGTGATGTTGACGAGCTTGATGTCGTAGCCGGCTCTCCTGAGATACAAGAACACGCGTTCCCGCAGACTTGAAGCCTTCGGCATGGCAACGTAGGCAGCATCCTCACCGGCTCCCGTGGCGAGGTGTTCGTCCGGGATCGAAGGGTCGGAGCGAACGGCGCCCACCTCGCCAGCATACGGTGGAGAGGCCATGATAGACCTCTTTTTGCTCGTACACTCCTCGAGGTCCACGGGAGATGTGGTCGGGCTGATTAGGCTGCAACTCTCTGGAGTACGGGATGGGGATCTGGGGGAAAGGGACACCGCCGGATTCATCTCAAAACTCAGGGCAGCGATGGTGTATGTGGATCGGTGGTGACCCTGAACTTGTTTAGCTATGAGGCACGGGAAGACCGGCTGAAGTTGGTGGTGGGAGGCGGCGGCGGGGGCGAGCTAGGGTTCAAGCAGGGGAGGAAGGGGGAGGGGTGTTGTGCGGACGGGGGGGTGTTTGCGGATGTGCCGCTGCTGCTGAAAATTTTAGTAGTAATGGTGTGGGTGGAGATGGTGGTGGACGAGGGATGGCGACGGTTCAAATGCCTCGGCAGCTGAAATTTTCCTATAGGGTCGGTGCGGTGGACGAGGAAAGGCGGCATGCAGTTGAAATACCACTTCCAATTAAATTTTGGCAAACGAACTGGGCGGGAGCAACCAAAATCGCACACGGTCCAAACATAATAAAGTGTGTACGCTCTACGCTGTAACAAAATGTCATGCCGCAAAACCACGAATTTTTGCATCGCTCGAGGCGGGTAGCTCTTTCGGAGATTTCACAACGCGCGTTCATCTCACACGGTTCATCCTCAACTTCAGTCACAGACGTCAAATTCATCCTAAATTTCCACATGCCCACAAACAGATGACAAAAACATTTGGCAAATTTTCAACACAAAATGCCTTATTTTGCAACGGATTAGTTGACATTAGTTCATACGCTCAGTAATTTACAAACAGTTCGTCAATTTACATGAAGATGAACTGCACAAAATATTCACTATGCCATGGATGCATACAAACGCCGCGCCTCCACTGTCGTCATGACCTTCCTCGCCTCATAACGAGTATTCAGAGGAGCTCGTCAAGTCGATGAGCTCCACTGGTTCCATGGCGGAGACCGGCGGGGCTATAAAAGCACATTTGCTCCCTTGGTGGTTTTGGTAATTTATAACAACATATAAGTCATTGAACTAATGTTTCCACTAAGTATATTTCAGGAAAAGTTCAATGATAGGGATGGCAAAATGATTGTGGAGATTGTGGAATACCCCAAGATGCAAGGAAATAGGTTGGCAAAGCTTCAAGCAAGAGGACTCTACATTTTACATTTGTGAGAAATCACTTTGAGTCCATAGGAAAGCCAATACTATTAAAAGGGGGTAAGGTTTTGTTGGTGAACAAAATGCTCATACGTGCACAAGTGATAGTCACCAAAAACACCCACAAGCTCTCCCACCAAAGTCTGTCCAAAGCCATATATTCAAATTCGATGCAACCAACATTTCCATTCCGGTGCCACCGATTCTAAACCTCAGACAGACTCAGCCAAACCCTAGCCACTTCGGTGCAACCGATTCCATACCGGTGCCACCGAGTTTAGGTTGCCAACTTTCTGTTATGCAAATTCACAATATCGGTACAACCGAGATTGTTGGATCGGCGTCACCGAGATTGTCAATCTGACCGTTGGTCACCTTATCGGTGCAACCGAGTTTCCTATATCGGTCTCACCGAGATTCAAAAGTTGCCACCTTTTGGTCACTTCGGTACCACCGAGATTAACACATCGGTGTCACCGAGTTGGTCATTTTGTGTGTAACGGTTGGATTTTTGGGGATGCCTATATATACCCCTCCACCACCTCCTACTCGAAAGAGAAGCACTCAGAACTATTCCATACTTGCCCCATCCAGTTTTCTGAGAGAGAACCACCTATTCTTGTGTTGAGGTCAAGATCTTCCACTCCAACCATATGGATCTTGATTTCTAGCCTCCCCAAGTTGCTTTCAACCAATCCCATCTCTTCCACCAAGCCAAATCTGTGAGAGAGTGATTGTGTGTTGAGGAGTCTATCATCTTGAAGCACAAGAGCAATGAGTTCATCGTCATTACCGAGCCTATTACCTTTTGGAGGGTGGTGCCTCCTAGATTGGTTAGGTGTCGCTTGGGAGCCTCCTACTTCGTGTTGTGGAGTGAACCAAGAAGTTTGTAAGGGCAAGAGATCGCCTACTTCGTGAAGATCTACCCATAGTGAGGCTAGTCCTTCGTGGACGGAAGCCGTTATGGAATAGTCAAGGTTGCTACTTCGTGGACCCTTATGGGTGGAGCCCTCCGTGGACTCTCGCGACCGTTACCCTCCGTGGGTTGAAGACTCCATAAACGTGGATGTACGATAGCACCACCTATCGGAACCACGGGAAAAAATCATCGTGTCTACAATTGCGTTTGATCCTCCTACCCTATCCTTTCTATACATGCTTGTTGTTACTTTCCGCTGCTATACTCTTAGACTCGCATGTGTAGGGTGTACTTGACTTGCCATGAAATGCTAAAACTGCAACCACTAAAATTTGGGAAAAGGCAAAACTTTTATTTGGTCAAGTAGTCTAATCACCCCCCCTCTAGACATACTTTCGGTCCTACAAGTGGTATCAGAGCTTTGGTCTCCATTGCATTGGTCTCACAACCTAGGAGAGTATGGCGTCTAGTGAGGGTAATTATCACCGTAGAGGTCCGTACTTTGATGGCACAAATTTTGCTAGTTGGAAGCACAAAATGAAAATGCATATTCTTGGTCATAACCCCGCCGTTTGGGCTGTTGTTCGTGTTGGCTTGCAAGGTGAATTCTTTGGTGATGGAAAGGAACCGGATCGTGAAGCAACCGCGGAAGAATTGAAGATGTTGCAATACAACGCTCAAGCATGCGACATTCTATTCAACTGCCTATGCCCAGAAGAATTCAACAAAATCAGCCGTCTTGAGAATGCAAAAGAGATTTGGGATACTTTGGTTGATATGCACGAAGGAACCGAGTCCGTGAGAGAATCCAAGTTGGATGTTCTTCAAGGTCAGCTTGACAAGTTCAAGATGAAGGATGGTGAAGGAGTCGCTGAGATGTACTCTAGGCTAGCTCTCATCACAAATGAGATTGCCGGCTTAGGAAGCGAAGAAATGACCGACAAATTCATCATCAAGAAGATACTTAGAGCTTTGGATGAGAGATACGACACCGTGTGCACATTGATCCAAATGATGCCCAACTACAAAGATCTCAAGCCTACGGAAGTCATTGGAAGGATTGTTGCTCATGAGATGACACTCAAAGACAAGGAAGAGCTTCATCACAAGTCTAGCGGTGCTTACAAAGCCACAAGTGATGCTCCCGCAACTTCAAGCAACAACCTTGTCACCAATGAAGAGATAAGCCTCATGATCAAGAAATTCAACAAGTTCTACAAGAATAGAGGCAAAGAAAGAAGCTCCAACTCAAGATATGATGAGAAGCGTTCGTCAAGTCGTGACCGCAATTGCTACAATTGTGGGAAGCCCGGACACTACTCCAATGAGTGCACGGGTCCCTACAAACGAAGAGAAGAGTCACCTCGAAGACGAAGCTCAAGGAATGAATCACCTCAAAGAGAGAGAAGGAGTAGAGATGATCGTTATGAACGAAGACACTCAAGGAGAAGTAGAGATTCGGAGAAGAAAGACAAGTACACCAAGAGCTACACAAGAAGGAAACATCAAGCTCATGTTGGTGAATGGGTTTCCGGCTCCGACTCCGACAACAACTCCGAGAGAAGCTATCACTCCGACTCCGACTATAGTCAAGATGACGGTGTTGCCGGAATTGCTCTAGTGACTACCTACTCCTATGATCTATTCGATTCACCAAATGAAGGGAGTGGAAGTTGCTTCATGGCTAAAGGCCCCAAGGTATCACACCCCGAGTATCTTGATTTCAATAGTGATGATGATGACTTGCTATTTGATAAAACTAGTGATGTTAGTCAAAATGAACTTGATAATTCTCATGCTAGTCAAGATAAGTCAATTGATGATGATAAGATGAAAATAGAAGAACTAACTAAAGAACTAAACACTCTTAAGTTAGCTCATGAATCTACTCTTGAAGATCATAGAGATCTTATAAGAACTCATGAGAAGCTACGCTTCGAGAAGCTCAATTTGGAGCGAGAGCATGAGTTTCTTAAAGCTATCAATGATGATCTCCGAAAGAAGACTTCATCTTATCTAGCCAAATGACTACTCTTGTCTACTTTCATGCCACAAGTTAAATCTAAACAAACTAATAACAAAGGCAAGAAAGGTCCTTCATCTAGTAGCAACAATAAAAATGCTAAACCTAATGATGTTGCTCCTAGTAGTTCTATTGATTCCACTAATGATGATTCTCTTAGCCAAGTTACACTTGAGCAAGAAAATGCTTTATTGAAAGGAATTATAGAAAAAGGTATCTACAAGAGTCTTGCTGGGTGTAAGGAATTTGAGGAAATTGTACCCAAGCACGGAGGATACCGGAAGAATCGTGGTGTTGGCTACTTCAATGCTAATGGAGTTGAATGGGAAGAAGGTCAATATCCCGAGCCAAAGTTTGTTCCTCAAAAGGAGAAGTATGAAAATACTCTTCCCAAGAGAACAAGCACTCAAGATGACCTTCCACCACAAGACCACAAGCTCAAGGGCAAGAACAAGCTTCAAGAGGACATTGACTCATATGAAGATGAATCCCTAGCTATGGTGGAGTGGGTTCCCAAGGCAACGTCAAGCTCAACTTCTACAAAGGCTACTACAACACCAAGGATCCCCATCAACTTGATGTGGGTTCCCAAGAAGAAGAACTAGTAAGTTCTTGAGGGGTGACTCCGCCAATGAAATTCACTCACATTCATTATTGGCAAGAATTATTTGCAATCAACATCAACTCTATGCAATAATTCAAGGAGTCACACATTCCCTCAAAGGTAAGCAAGGGACAAGGTAATCAACAAATCAATGGACATCATAACACATGCTTTGCACTCCATGTCCATAGATATCCTTGTATTTGTCTCTTGTGTGTTGGGACTAACCCATGTAGGTGAGAAGAGTAAGGAAACAACAAGGATGCTCCCAACTCTTGGTGATCTTCATCAACCTTGAGCATCCACCACTACCTCACCAACATGAAGTCTTCATCGACAAAACCCAAGGTTAGTTTATCCCTCTTATGGGGGGATGTCACATCAAGGGGGAGCTTTACTCTAAGACTTGAGTCTAAGCATCTCTTAGTATGTGACAACATTAAATGCTTTATGTAAAAGTGGTAACCCCACTTGTGCTTAAACGATGAGTATGACCTATGATCAAGTATTCTTACTTGGCTCCTAAGTCAAATACTCATATATAGATGACTTCGTCATCGCCCTAGTGCTTGTTAGATGCTAGTGTGTTTGTGCATGTTTGTCATGAATTCATTTGACATCTTATTGTGTGAGCATGTTGGTCTACATTTGTTTTCTCATTCGAGGACATCCAATTGTTGTTATTTGGCTTTTGTTTTATCTTTTGCCAATTGGATGGACAAGAATGCCTAGGACCACTCTTTAGCTATCTATGCTTTCTCACCTCATATTCTATTCATGCTGCATCACAAAATTTGAACAAGTACTTTTCGATCCCTCTGTGTGTGGAGCACTCGGAGTTCCGTATCGACAAGGACTGACCATTAAAACCTCCCAAGTGCATCTCGGTGGAACCAACCCACAATTCTCGGTCTCACCGAATGCCTAGGGTTGATCTGGTTTTCTATCTCGGTACTACCGATTCCATATTCTAGGTTACACCGAGTTTCCCTGTCAGCTGACAGTTGAGGAACTCGGTGACACCGAAAATTTAGACTCGGTATCACCGACAGTGAAGGGTATATAGTCTGTGGTCCCGACGGTTCGAAATTTCAATCTTCAAATCGTCGCGCCCCAAACCCTAAGCTGCCGCAGAAGGACCCCCTGGTCATCGCCTTGCCTTCCCGAGCCTCTCCGCCGCTGGGAATCCTCGCCGTCGACGGGCATCTTCACCGCCGTCGCCGCCGTAGCAGATCCGTCACTGAGCTAGGGTACGGATTCGATCTTTCTTGCGCTCCCGTCCGATTCTTGCGCAATAAAGTTGTTTTTCTCTATAAGCCACAGTTTGCACAGCTTTCTATCCACAAGAAAACTCCGTAGATTAGCGAACCATCGATTTTCTAGGGTTTGCCTTCCGCTCGATGAAACTCGGTAGAACCGAAGTGAACAAATCGGTCTCACCGATTTGTCTGTCTGTGTTGCTAAGAACTGTCTCGGTGAAACCGAGTACTTCTTTTCGGTCCCACCGAAAAGAGTGCCAAGTTTCTATTAATGAGATAGTCAGTCTCGGTGGCACCGATAATTTTACTTCGGTTGTACCGATTTTCATGTGACAGAATGCAAAATCTTGAAAATCTTTTGTTCAATCTTTCAAAAACCAGCCTCATTTTGTGATGACTCATCTTCTTCTGCTCCTCTATACTCTATTCACAGGGTCAGTATGTCAAGTGCTGAGGACAGTGAGAACAACTTCAGAGAGCAGAGTGTTGAGATGGATTCAGGCACTAGTCCTGAGTCTAGTTCATCTTCAGATCTAGGCACTCCCAGTTCCCATGGTTTGCCCAAGGCTGCAACAAGGGCTAGGAAGAAACTGAATTCAGATGAAGAGGATTCAGACTTCGTTCCAGAAGAGGTTCTTGCTAAGAAGCAAGAGAAGGCTGCCAAGAAGTCTGCAAGTGAAGCTACTTCTTCCAGGAGAGTTGTTGGCAAAGTCTATGCTAGCTCTGAAGCTAGGAGAGCACCTGAAGGTGCTAGGACAAGAATGGCTCTTCATCTTGAGTCACCCCCAAAGAAGTCATTGCCTAAGAAGGCAGGTGAGAAGAAGGGTGCCAGGAAAAGGATTGTTTATGCTGTTAGCAGGCAGACCTCCATGTTTGAGGACCCTGAGGCTGCTGCTGCTGCTGATGCTGAGGAGGAGGAAGAACATGTTGAGAAAGCCCCTCCCAAGAATAAAAAGAAGCTTATGTCTGATGCTATGCCAAAGACTGGAACTTCCAAGAGCACTAAGTCTGCTGCAAAGAAGCCTGCTGCTGAGAAGCCCAAGAGATTGTCAAGGCAAATACTAGCTTCTGAGAAGAACAAAGGAACCACCTCCAGAGTTGAGGATGAAGATGCTATGTCTGCCCTAATGAAGCTTAGGCCACACCTTCCAGTTCATAATGCCAGCTACCCACTTGCTGAGGATATGAAGAAGAGGAAGGACTCTGGCTTGAGGGCATGGAGAGCTGCTGATCCATATGCCCAAAGGAAGAAGACAGCTGTGGACTACAGATTCTACACCAAAGAGCAACAGGATTTCTATGAGACTGTGCTTTTTGACAAGAGTCCAGCTATGAGCGATATGCGGTATGTTGATTGGAAATTCATCAAGGAGAATGAGGACTACTTTCCAAGTGTCCAAGACAATTTCCACTGCATTGGTTTGGATGAGTTTGTTGGCAGAGAGTTCACCGCTTGGAATGATGAGATGATCATGCAATTCTACTCCACTGCACATTTCTATGGAGATGGTAGGATTGTATGGATGACTGAAGGTGCAAGGTACGAGTCTACTGTTGAGGAGTGGGCTGCCATCTTAGGAGTCTCAGAAGCATAGGATGGTGACCTGGATGTCTACTCAGAATCCAAGGAGAGCCACAATGCTATGGCCAATATGTATAAGGAGATCCCTGCTGCTAACGTGAAGTCTCACAGGCTAGGATCTATTTACTTTCTTCAGGCTGGCCTCCGCACCATGAACACCATTCTGAGGCATACTTTGATGCCCAAGTCAGGAGATGACAAGATGATCCGAGGCTACTCCATTAACATGTTGATCCACTTTGACAGACACACCAGGATCAGAGTCATGGACTTGATTGTTGAGACAATCAAGAGGGTTGCTGCTGATCAGAAGCGCTCTTGCTGTTATGCACCCTATATCCAGATGCTCATCAACTCAAAGTTGGAGAAGCACATTTTTGCTCTAGATCGTCCCCACTTGCCCCTACAGCCAGATCTCGAGGACAATGTTGTGGCGATGGATGCTGAACATCCCACATCTGCTGCAGCTTAGGCAGAAGCAGAGGCAGCTAGAGCCACTAGTGCTCAAGTCCCCAGATCCAGGAACGAGCAAATGGATCTTCTGATCTCATCAGTTCAGGACATGAAGAAGGACATTAAGGGGATTCTGGACAACCAGAACAGTCTTGTGAGGATCTTCGAGAACAGGATCAAGACCCTTAATGATAAGGTGGATGGGCTGACTAGAACAGTTAATGAGCTCAAGAAGGAAGTTGACTCAGTGCCTCTTCCTCAGACTTCTTCTGATGATGATGATGAGGATGGATCACCTCTCAGGCCAGGCACACAGTTTACCACCCAGGCCAGATCAGCCATTGTGCCAGCTCCAGACTTGAGGCCCTCTTCATCAGCTCCAGCCACTGTCACCTCAGCTCCTGCTCCATCAGCTCCAGTTCCTCCAGTTGCCACTCCAACTCCATCCACGACATCTGCAGAGATCTTCGCCGACGTTGTTCTCTCGACTCCTTCATCAACAACCGGAGGAGATCAGCCCAAGAACGCTTAGATATATGCCTTTGAACTTTTTGGTAACTTGTTGCCAAAGGGGGAGAAGTGTATATAGATCTTTAGGGTTCGAGTGAGAGAGCGTTTGGTTTTTATTTGCTGTTTCAAAACAATTGTCTTTTGGTTGCTTGTGTTGAACTCATGTTTGTGGTGTTTGATCATACGCTTTATGTGTTGTGCTACTATTTCCTATCATCTTAATGCTTATGAGATGATCATTCACCTTTGCTTGATAGTGTTGTGCTATGATGTTCATTCTAATTATTATCGCACACCACCAAGTTGTATGTGACATGGAAGAAGTGCCCCATGTACCTAATCGATTGTGCATTTGCATTCAAACGCAAATTCAAAATAATGCACAAATTTAGGGGGAGCTCCTGCTTATCACATACTTCTCAAAGCGACGATTATATTCATTGATTATATCTTTGTCGAAGCTTTGATCTATATGTTGTCATCAATTACCAAAAAGGGGGAGATTGAAAGCACATTTGCTCCCTTGGTGGTTTTGGTAATTTATAACAACATATAAGTCATTGAACTAATGTTTCCACTAAGTATATTTCAGGAAAAGTTCAATGACAGGGATGGCAAAAGGATTGTGGAGATTGTGGAATACCCCAAGATGCAAGGAAATAGGTTGGCAAAGCTTCAAGCAAGAGGACTCTACATTTTACATTTGTGAGAAATCACTTTGAGTCCATAGGAAAGCCAATACTATTAAAAGGGGGTAAGGTTTTGTTGGTGAACAAAATGCTCATACGTGCACAAGTGATAGTCACCAAAAACACCCACAAGCTCTCCCACCAAAGTCTGTCCAAAGCCATATATTCAAATTCGATGCAACCAACATTTCCATTCCGGTGCCACCGATTCTAAACCTCAGACAGACTCAGCCAAACCCTAGCCACTTCGGTGCAACCGATTCCATACCGGTGCCACCGAGTTTAGGTTGCCAACTTTCTGTTATGCAAATTCACAATATCGGTACAACCGAGATTGTTGGATCGGCGTCACCGAGATTGTCAATCTGACCGTTGGTCACCTTATCGGTGCAACCGAGTTTCCTATATCGGTCTCACCGAGATTCAAAAGTTGCCACCTTTTGGTCACTTCGGTACCACCGAGATTAACACATCGGTGTCACCGAGTTGGTCATTTTGTGTGTAACGGTTGGATTTTTGGGGATGCCTATATATACCCCTCCACCACCTCCTACTCGAAAGAGAAGCACTCAGAACTATTCCATACTTGCCCCATCCAGTTTTCTGAGAGAGAACCACCTATTCTTGTGTTGAGGTCAAGATCTTCCACTCCAACCATATGGATCTTGATTTCTAGCCTCCCCAAGTTGCTTTCCACCAATCCCATCTCTTCCACCAAGCCAAATCTGTGAGAGAGTGATTGTGTGTTGAGGAGTCTATCATCTTGAAGCACAAGAGCAAGGAGTTCATCGTCATTACCGATCCTATTACCTTTTGGAGGGTGGTGCCTCCTAGATTGGTTAGGTGTCGCTTGGGAGCCTCCTACTTCGTGTTGTGGAGTGAACCAAGAAGTTTGTAAGGGCAAGGAGATCGCCTACTTCGTGAAGATCTACCCATAGTGAGGCTAGTCCTTCGTGGACGGAAGCCGTTATGGAATAGTCAAGGTTGCTACTTCGTGGACCCTTATGGGTGGAGCCCTCCGTGGACTCTCGCGACCGTTACCCTCCGTGGGTTGAAGACTCCATAAACGTGGATGTACGATAGCACCACCTATCGGAACCACGGGAAAAAATCATCGTGTCTACAATTGCGTTTGATCCTCCTACCCTATCCTTTCTATACATGCTTGTTGTTACTTTCCGCTGCTATACTCTTAGACTCGCATGTGTAGGGTGTACTTGACTTGCCATGAAATGCTAAAACTGCAACCACTAAAATTTGGGAAAAGGCAAAACTTTTATTTGGTCAAGTAGTCTAATCACCCCCCCCTCTAGACATACTTTCGGTCCTACACGCTACCTCGGCCGGAGCGTCCGCGGCGCCTCTCGCCAGGTCTGCCGTTGTCGACGAAGATGTCGTGGCGTCCAGGTGGGCCATCGGGATACAGACGGGCGCTGATCTCGCTAGAGCTGCTTCCCTGGTCGTTGTGGCCGCTGTTGCCAGGGCTGCCGCCGCAGCTGCAAGGCCTGCACTGGCCTCCAACGCGGCTAAGAGGCATGCGGTGGCCTGCTCCGCCGCCTTCTGGTCCTGCTCCTGCCTCTTTTTGCCCTCTGCATCTGAGTTCCGCTTCCTCTTCGCACTCTCCCGCCATTTTTGCCGCTTCAGATCCCTAGCCGCGTTGCGGATGGCATCCGCAGATGCGATAGATTGTTCCACACCGACACTGAGACGACGCTCGTCCTCGTCGCACAGGAATGCATCGAGGCCTGATTCCTGGACGGACAGAGTGATGGCCATCTGCATCCGACGCTAAAACTCGGGGTCGTCGTCATCGTCGGTCGCGGCAGATCACGGTTGACCGTTGACCGACATGGAGGACAGCACGTCGAAATCCTCTATCCCGTCGTCATCGGCCGCGGCAGCTGGCTGTTTGCCGTTGCCCGCCATGGCGGCCAACACGTCGGAATCCTCTATCATGTCGTCGTCCAACACTATTAGGACGGCGCCATGCACATCCCCATGGTTGAGCAACGGTTCCATTTGGTGTGTGTGGTGGTGGTGGCGAGCTATCGGCGGAAAAATTAGCTATTAGCCGCCGCCGGTGAGATCTTTTATAGGTCGCTGTCGGGTTTGGGTTTGTACTGTGCACATTACCCCTTTGCACTGGCTGACGCTTGCGGTTGGCATCACTAGGCAAGGCCGATTTTGCTATGTAAGGGCATCGCACACGGTTAGGGTAGCACACTCGTGTCTGCTCAGGGTACAATCGCATACGGTTGTTTCGTCTGTTTCGTTTGTTATTTTACATAATACTAGCATCTTTGAGATAAACGAGAAAAAAACGCAAGAGAGGGTCAAAACACAACCACGCCCGCTAGTGACCCAAATATATACTCCCTCCGTTCCTAAATATATATGTAGTTCATAGTGAAATCTGTAAAAAAGACTTGTAAATAGGTTCGGATGAAGTATATATATGTACGAACATGGTGTTGTCATGTTTAAATTCGCAATGCGCAACTTTAATGTGTGGCACATGCTGCATATGTGCATGCCTAAAAGTGTCCAATGTGACACAAAAGGGTTTATGACAAACATAATATAGGGTGTTGCCCCCTACACTATGTGTCGGAGGATATATGGGGTCCTATGAACACATGACCTGGTTCAAACTTCGTCACACATTTATTCATGTCTGAATTTTCGTAAGACAACCAGGAGAATTTATACCTTAATATGGCCAAACCATCACATATTGTTGTCGGACAATAGGGATATATAGATCACGAGGTCACATGACTTGGCGCGTCGTCGAAGATCAGTTGAGCGGGGCTAGAAGAACACCATCCCCCTGCATATGGCCAAATGTATATGCGAAAATGGTGTGGTCCGGTGTTTCAATAATTAATACACAATGGTACACTATCTATGATGTGGCATGCACCTAGCTGAGATAACTGGACATATATATATATACCCCTTAAGATTGGTTATATATATATCGTTCCCCTCCCCCCACCCCCACCCCCCCACACACATGACACGTAGCAGGGTGACGTTCCAGCGTTGTCACTCAAATAGATGATATATAGCGGCCCATCGGTATATAAGCGTGTCGTCGAAAACCGCACAATGGACGCATGCATGGTCCACACACACACACACACACACACACACACACAGAGAGAGAGAGAGAGAGACGCACACACGCACACGCACACACCGTCACCCATCCTTGGCCTTCCAGCGTTGTCAGTAAATGGCATGACAAACCCTAAGGGCCCGCCGATAGGTTTGTCGTCGGAAACTGAACAATGTAGGCACATGGTCCACACACAGGCATGGGTTCACACACGCACACGCGCGCGCACCCCCCCCCCCCACACACGCACACACCGTCACCCATCCTTTGCCTTCCAGCATTGTCAATAAAAGGCATGACACACCCTAAGGGCCCACTAATAGGTTTGTCGTCGGAAACCGCACAATGTACGCATGGTCCACACACAAGCATATGGGTTTACACACACACACACACACACACACACACACACACACACACACACACACATCGTCACCCATCCTTGGCCTTCCAGCGTTGTCAGTAAAAGGCATGGCTGATCCTAAGGTCCCACCAATAGGTTTGTCATCAGAAACCGCACAATGTAGGCACATGGTCCACACACAGGCATTGGTACACACACACACACACACTCGATCCTTGACATTTTCAAAACAGCAAAAGAAGCAAAAGAAAATCATGGATATTTTCAAAACAAGGATCGGATTTATTTAGCCGGAATGACATATCACACACACACACACACACACACACACACACACACACACACACACACACACACACACACACACACACACTCGATCCTTGACATTTTCAAAACAGCAAAAGAAGCAAAAGAAAATCATGGATATTTTCAAAACAAGGATCTCAAGATTTATTTAGCCGGAATGACATATCACTACAAGCATTTTATTTATGCCTATAGTGATCATATCACAGCACCTAAATGAACCTTGAAATCTAACAACTTCCCAACCGGTCACCCATCCTTGACTACTCCACCGAAAGCACGCTTAACTTCCGAGTTCCATTCGAATGGGTTACGGGCTGGAAAGCCACGTCTTGCTGGTAACAGTTGCCTCCTATCATATACAAGGCGTGCCCCGATGGGCACCTGGTGGGACCAGACACACATCGCAGACGTTTCTGGTAGTACTGGAAACCGTGTGCGATGGTGGCATGGGGGCTGATGATGACGTCTTGCTGATGCTCGATGGCGTGATGCCGCTTTTGCCTGCTCTCCGGCCTGCTCCGTCTCGTCCTCCTCGTCCAGGAGGTTGATGACGGGGCCGGCGCTTCGGCGGGAAACCGATTGGGGGAGTGGCGGGAGAAGCGTGTTTGGATAGAACATCATTTTAATACAAATTGGATAACTTCTGAAAGAAGGAAGCTCGAGCTAGCACGACACGCGCACACCATGCTTACAAACGCACGAGCTTCAGACGGGCGTATAGAACTCACTACACCACGACACCGCAACAGCGACATGCATCTGTTGGTAAAAGTGTACAACGCCAACACTCTTTTTGTTTCAAACTATACCGACACACAAATTATTAGTATTATACATCATTTTGACACATTATCTGTCGGTAATACCTCACACACCACCGACGTAATTTCTGTCGGCAGATACTACCTGCAGTGGTAGAATATGTGTCAGGCGGTTCATCTCGATGGAAAAAGCGTCGGCGTTTCTTATACCTGGCCCACACATTTCTTCTCTTCGCGCGCGAGAGCCCAAAATACAAGCGCCAAGAACCCCGCGCTCCCGAGGGCCAAAATCTAGATATTTTGTATGTCCCCGCCCCCCAACAAGTCAAACTGGCCGTCTACCTCACGCACGCAAATACCTAACTAAAATCCCCACCTAGCCGCCGCCGCCTCCGTGCGCCCAGCCGATTCGGTCGCGCCGCTGCCCCTCCCACCCCCGGTGTTGAATCCAGAAGCTCCCGTCAAATCTGATGTGCCTCCCGACCATCCACATCCTGAGGTGCCGCTGGGCGTCGCCGCTCACCTGGCGGGCGTCGCCGCCCGCTGGTTCGCTCGCGTCGCCGCCTCTCCCAGCTCCGGCCATGCCTTAGGTAACTTACATGCAGCAGCCCATGGTATCGACCTCCACCACCGGCCACCCCCATCTTGCCCCGCCTTTAAATCCAGCCGTTGCAGGTAAGATTGAACGTTCATTTTTTTCTTATGTTTTCTTATGTTACTCCTTGTTGATTAATCCTCCTTGTTTCCCTATGAATGTGAGCGTTTTGAGATCGTGCTGGTTCCATAATGATGAACTGAAACAGATCTGGTCAATTCGTTAGAGTTTGGAGAATTTTAGAGGGCCAGCAATTTTGTTTCTCATTTTGTATTTACGAGTAAATTAAGTATTTAGTTAATTTCTCTGGGGAGATCCAGTATATATTTCACCCACACCAAGAAGAACTTGAACATTGCGAGACATAATCTGGTGCACCTCGTACAACTCATTATTCAACTTGGAAAGGTTCATTTGGTTTCTGTATCCAAATACAATGTCCTGGTTTTCTGTATGAATGTTTCAACATTGATTAAAGCATATGACCTTGCAGCACTTTAGTTCTACCATTGACTCCTCTCTATCACGCCACACACCCCCCAATCTAAACTATGTCACTGCTAATGACAGCTATATTCTTGATAACTGTTTATCTGAATTCTCTAGAAAAAAAGTATGCAACCCTCGATTGTTTGTTTTTAACATGGCTATACTTTCTGTGGTTCTGTGGTTCTGGTGCAGGTCCTACAAGCCTACAACAAGTTTACTTTTAATATTCATCTCATCAATGACATATTTTTCTTTCTTTCTGAAATTCTTTATTTTTAATTACTGTTAAATAAATTTGCTGCAGGTTGAGGAACTTGTCTACGACCCGCTGAGAGAAGACATATTTTTCAACGAACATACCTGTAAAACTGGAGTTCCTCCTGTTGTAAGCAGAGGCAGTAATTGTAAGTCACATGTACCATGCATCATGTTTTTTTAAATAATGATGTGCATGTGATTGAATGTCAATTGACGACAAGTACAGGTTGAACCGACTTCATTGTAGAAATAACTTGGGGTGCCTCATTTGCTCTGTTTTTGCGGAAACAACTTGATGATGCAACAACTGGCGTTTCCTCAAGCAAGACAAAATGTGGAAACACCCTCAAACATTGTAGCAAAGATGACTTTTCGTATGTCATATTAGGTATTATGCTTGTGAACTTTTCCTGTGATATGACACTTCTAATGCGGTTTTATGTAAAAACAAATTGTTTACTTGACAACTTCACTGCTATGTGTATCAAAGATTGAATGGTATTTTGTGTTTGGAGAAAGGGCATTGTGTGCTTCACTGCTATGTGTGCTGTCATGCTTGGTTCAGAATGAAATATGTTTAGAACGGGAAAAGGGCCTCAAGTTTGAACTAAACACTATTGTTTTCTTTCGGGTATCCTTTCCATTTTCTTATCAGGTTTCATGCTTCGCAACTTAACACATACACCACAATTTGTAATGTCAATCTGAATATTGGATGCATCAGATTATCATAATACCTACTTTTTATCAAATAATTAAGGGCACAGTATGGTGATAGCATGGTTTTCGAGTCGAGCGACTAGTCTCGACTAGTCGTCGACTAGTCGACGAGTCGCTGCTTCAGGGTCGACTCGGATCCTCGACTCGCTTCCTGGCTTGAGTCGAGCGACTCAAGCGACTAGTCTCGACTAGTCACGACTAGTCGCTGTGTATGGGTCGAAAACGACTCAATTATTGGGGGCCCCATCTGTCATATGTTTTTTAGTGTTATCTGCTTGCCCATCCCCTCCTGGAAACCTAGATCGACTCTTTCTCCCCCCACCCCGATCCAACCCTCTCCTTGCCAGCCGCCGGCTCCTCTCCTCCTCCCATGGCTGCTGCTGCTGCTGCTGGGGTGCTCCTCCCCTCCTCCCCTGGTTGATGTTGCTGCTGGTCTGCTCCTCCCCTCCTCCTCTGGTTGCTGCTGCTGCTCGTGTGCTCCCCCCCTCCTCCCTTGGTTGCTGCTGCTGGTGTGCTCTCATCCCCCTCCCCTGGATGCTGCTGCTGTTGGTGTGCTCCTCCACTGGCTGCTGCTGCTTAACTCACGTCGACTCGTCGCCATGTCGACTCGTCGACCATGAGTCTAGACTAGTCACGACTAGTCTAGAGTCGCCCCCTCCGAGCGACTCGTCGACTCATCGACTCAAAAACATTGGGTGATAGTAAATCTGGATTATGGAAGAACATTGAATATTTGGTTTCTATGTTTTTATATGTGTAGGAGCACCCTGATTATCATGCAAATAGTATCAAGTCCCGAGCCTTAATCATTGAATCTAGCAGAAAAGGTATGATTTAGTGATTGCTTTGGTTGTTGGATCAAACCTGTCTTTATGAAAGGCAGAGGTCGGCAGCAGTAGCAGCGGCTGCATACCTTGCTAACCAGGGTAGTAGTAGTAATAAAAACGTAGCCTTCTATTGTACTAGGTAGAAAATCTCGGTTGTACTCACTCCATCAGCCAAAAGAGCTAATACTACTACTAGTTGCTCTCCTTCATATATATGTGTGTGTACGTTGCACTAGGGAGTGCTAGTGTGTTTGTGCATAGCAAGCAAAGAGAGCGAGAAAACAGAGAGTAGTAGTTAGTAGTATTGGGCTAACATTGGTTGTATGGTGCAAAGGTGCGGCTGCGATGTTATTCTGATATGCAGGCTGTTGGTTATCCACTTGATATTGTAGTATGCATCGCTTTGGGTGCAGATATGTATGACTATGTATATCCAACACGCACTACTCACTTTGGGTCTGCACTTGTGCATTAAGTAGGAAAATTTGTTCCCGACTGTCCTATGCTTGTTGTAGAAGCATGCGTGTTTATAGTAGGTTTAGGTTTTAGGCTTGTGTCAAGGTAGTCTTAATTTTTAACTTGGTGTTAATCTACTTTATGTACTCCTTTAACATTAATCCCCGTTGATGATTTATGCAACTTTTTTTCTGCATCTCCTTAGGGTGTTCTGACGCTGAAACAAAACGCAATGGCAACTGATGAATGGCCTATTGATCCTTCCTGTCCATGTATGGTATGACTTCAACACTAGCAGGACTCCATCTTTTATAGCGATCCCTAGATGGTAAAGAGAGCATCGTTTGTGTTTCCTTTAGTGTGGTTCAGGGGTACAAAATTAGATGTTGAGCTCATGCATTTGCATTGTAATATTATTAACTAATCAATTTTTAATGGGACATTACATCTCATCTCTCATGCATTTGCATTGTAACATTATTAACTAATCATTTTCAAGGTGTTTTTAGCATTAGACAATTTTTATACTGCAATATTTACTCATGTTACAAATTTAGAATAATTATATTATAGACATCCGAACTGAAAAGACACATCGGGTGATTCATTCTTTGTTGCTTGCAGAATGCGCCCCTTGATAAGGCCATGGGTTTCATGGGAGGTGTTTGGCTGCTTTGTTCCTAGGATATTAGCAAAGTTAGGGCACATTCATATATGGTATGCAAGTGTGATCAACCCTCTAATTTTGCTATTATTGAAGGCAACCATCTATACTTGTTTAATTCATCTAGCTGCCACGAGGTGATGATTTTTGCTTGTGTCGGGCTATAAGGTCCCATGATGTGTCTTGCTTGTCTTATTCTTGATGACAATCATGTTATATGCTGCAACTTCCACTAGAGTTACTAAAAATAGTGCAACTATTGACATATTCAGTAGTTATTATCAGGAATATTTGAAGTCACATGTTGCTGTCTGTTGACACCTGATTTTGGCACGATGCAAAATGCCGTAAAGATGGACTCAAGCAGGAAGATCTTTTAGTTCATATTGCTGACGTGAAAGGCTTGCCGGTGAAATCTTGCCGCTGAGAAAGGCTTGCCGGCGATAAATTTGCCAACACGAGAAGCTTGCCGGTGTAGAAAGCTTGACGGTGCAAAAGGCTTGCCGGTGAGTGCTTGCCGATTAGATGACCCGGCAGGAAATATGACCTAGCAAGGGGATGACCCGGCAAGGGATGATCCGGCAAGGAGACGGTCCGGCAAGAGATGACCCGGCAGGAGATAGTCTTATAGGAGACAATTCGGCGAAGCGACATCCCTGCAAGGAGACCCATCTGGGCAGTGACCCGGCAAGGCGACCCGGCAAGATACCCTGATGGTAACCCCGAGAAGATGGCAGCCCGTCAAAGACCGAAGATCAAGATAAACCTGGAGTTGCCATGTCCCAATCGGCAAAGAAGATGGCCCGGCAAGGAGATGACCTGGCAAGGGATAATCCGGCAAGGCGACCCGGCAAGGTACCCTGATGATAGTCCCGGGAAGGGAAGGTGACGCTATAAAGATGGTTTCAGGCGAAGATGAATGCTTACCGGTTCTCAAAGGCTTGCCGGTTTAAGTAAGAATCCAGACAGAGACCAGGGGACTTGTCGCCCGTCAGATCCCGACCTGAAGCTAAAGATGGGCCTGGGGAGTCATCAAAACGGCTTTGTTTGAAGAATTGGCCCGCGTTCGCCACAACAAGAAGCAGGACGGGAAGGTGATGCGAATCCGGATAGGAGTCTAGCTTAGGAAAGGCTTAGAGGTACTAGGACGTGATTTGGTATACTCTTTCTTGTAAGGAAAGCTTAAACAAATCCTTTACTTGTACGGGAAGTCCAGCCGCCCTTTATATATGTTGGGGGTGACGGCCGATGAAAAAAAAGGAAATGAATCGATCAAACACAATCTACTTTTTACGTACCTTTACCTTTTGTTTACTGTCTTTTTCGCCAAACCCTAGAACCCTAGGGCGAGGTTTTACCCTTTGTTGCTTTGCTCGAAAAGCATCCGTTTTCCTCTCCGAAATTGAGGAACCCTCTTTGTTGCTTTGCCCGTAAAGCATCCGTTTATCGTACACGAAAGTGCGGTTGGCGACTCCGTCATTCAATACATTGCGCGGTGCAATTCTGTGTTGTGTGAAACAATTTCTTCGCCAACACTGTCATCATAGTATATGCATGCAACATGCTATTAGGCACATAGTTGTACTAGAAAAGTAAATAGAGATTTTATATTTATGTGTGGCTCAAAGTAACTAGCGCAATATATATATATATATATATATATATATATATATATATATATATATATATATATATAATACGAATGCTTACCTCTGCTTCCAAATATTTTGCAGTACTAAGTAAGTGCAGATTTAGAAAATATGTGACATACGAAATTTGAAAAAATGATAGAAAAACATCTCCATAACATGCAGAGCAACTAGTTCAGACATTTTAAATAGCTTTTGCATCTATAACTCCTATCATCATCAAATGGTGCTAAACTTACAAGGATTGCAAACAGGAAAACAGGAGACATTCCATGCTGATAGATTAGAAAACTTACTAGCGGTCAGTGAGGACAATATCAGTTGAATTAAACTTCCACTTGATTGTCTAGTATATGTAGTACTTTCTTAAAAGAGATATTTACATGTAAAGCTAATTTCATATGATAAATGGTAAGGAGAGGGAGTGATACTATTGATTATTTCACTCAAATGTATATGACGGGCAGTAGGTGCATATGTTCAGGTTTCGACTTTTAACCATAGTAGACTGTAACATTGACCGTAAAATTGAGTAATAATCAGTATGAACGTCTTATCTTTCAAGAATAGTCAAAGAAAATTCAATACCCATAATATGTGAAAATCTGTGGTGATAAAATAAACATGTCTACAGTCTGATGTAATTTGTTCCTGAAAGTAAAACTTAACAATATTAGTGGTCTCTAATTTGTTCTAGTATTTGGATTTTTATCGATGAGTGCATAAATTTTTATAGTAAGCCATATGATATGCTAGTGCTAGCTTCACTGTGGTCGAAGTTCTGATAAGGATATCTTTTGTAACCTGTTTGCAGTACATCTTCTACTTTTTAGATCTCTGGGATCATAGGCCACTCACAAACTTGAACAATTTCTCATTTTCTAAGATTGTTCAAGCATGAGTTCTTTTGCAGGGACAAATGGAAGAAAGTAGCAAGTCCACAAGGTGATCTAAGATGTTCTGGTGATCGCTTTTGTTCATAACATGGTTGACACATTTTCTTCATATGGAAGTTGATGTCAGCTTGGGGATCTAAGACTTGGTCTTTTTCAGAATATTTTGTACTAGTCAAGTGATCGAATATTTGGTCCCTTCGGAATTTGGCCATCATATTTTGTAACAGGCCATGGCTAAGATGTTGACTTGTGTATTTGCTTAATGGTTGTAGCTAAACTTCAGTGAAGAAAACTAACGGATCTTCTATATATGTTGAATGAAAGGATTGATCAATGGTATCTTGTGATGAATAGAAGAGTGCAATTGTTTGTATATGTATTGGATATTGAACATCAAATGGACACTGAATTAAATTTCATGTTAATATATGGTACATTTGCAATTGTGCTGAGATGTGGGCCCTGACAGCAAGTCTGTCGGCATAAGTATTGGATGCCACATTATGTGTCGGTGTAGCACATCATTAGATGAATTGTCGACATATCAATGGATGACAAACTATCTGTCGCCATTGCGCACTGTCAGACGATCTGTCGGCATATAAACGCCTGTCTGTATAGAAATGTCTGTCGGCGTAGATCTCATCAACGTTGTCATACTTTCTGTCGGCATAGATTTATCTGTCGGGAAAGACCTTTCCCGGCAGGACTATAGGTGACAGCTCCTTTCTGTTGGGAAAGATCTTTGCCGACATTAAATGTTCGCCTTAGGTCACCTATGCCGACAGATTGTTTGATGCTGCTTTGAGTGTCGTGGTGTAGTGACTGCTTTAAATTATTCATGGTTCATTTAGCTTTTTGTATACTACACTAATCAAGTTTGTAGACATTTAATGTGCATAATTCAAATTTGAACTAAAGGAACATGCTTCGTGTCACCAAAATGGGTTGAAAAAAGGTATTTGTGTCCTTGGCTTCCTTGTTTAGGTCCCATGCAAATGAATGTGAATGGATTGCAAACATCTCGAAGTCATGACGAGGCCACAAACATTGAGAAACTTGGCTATTAAATCATCATAGATCCACAACTCGTCTAAAATTCTTGAAACTTACCCCGGTGTCATGACACGACACTTATACGACATGATAATTTTTTGTCCAATGTGGGACAAGTCTCTTGCACACCAAAACTTCTCTCAAGAACCATCGTGGTTTCGATACGGAACATGTCACCTCTGTGGAGGGAACGGCATTCGATGTCTCTTCTTGCGTTGATATTTTTTCTACATGCAACATAGGCTAATACAAGTGCAATGCTAAAATGTGAAATTATTGAAACTGGTGTGTCGACACGACACTTATAGGACATGGTATATAAGTTTTGGGACAAACCTCTTACAAATTGGAGCTTCCCACGACAAGCATGGTGGTTTCGATATGGAACATGTCACCTTTGTGGTCGAAACGACATATGAGCTTTCTAGGCATGCACTTAATGTGAAGAACTTAACTTTGAATTACAAGCATGGGCTCCAGCGCACCAAAATGGATTAAAAACCATTTTGTGTCATTGGGTCCATGTTTAGATCCCATGCACTGATGGTCACTAAATTACAAACATCTCGGTGACGTGACTAGACCTCAAACATTGATAATCTTGGTTTCAAAGTCTGAGAGAACCCAAAGCTCGCCATGAATTCACGAAACTTACACAGTGTCATGCCACGGCACATCTACGGTGTGCATTTTGTTTTCTGACGAATTTGGGACAAATATTGGGACATGCATCTTACAAGCCAAAGCTTATTCAAGAAGCCTTGTGATTTCGATAGGGAACATGTTACCTTTGTTGGTGAAACTACATTCAATGAGTCGTTAGTCCACCGATTCGGCCCCTTTTATACATTAATTGAGTTTTCTAGGGATTTAATATGCGTAGTTCAAATTTTGAACTAGAGGCACATGCTCTGACCTCGTGGTTTCGATAGGGAACATGACACCTTTTGTGACGAAACTACATTCAACGTGTCCTCTAATGCACCAATTCGGCCCTTTCTATACATCAATTGAGTTTTCTAGGGCCCTTTTCATACGAATGTGAATGAATTAGAAACATTTAGGCATGATAGCTCGGCCGCAATCATTGTTAATATTGGTTTATTGAATTCCTGTACATACAAAACTTGTATGATAACCATTTGGTGCCACGCGTCAATTTTTTACTCCCTCCGTTTCTTTTTGAATTTGACCAAATTTTATATGCTAACTAAAAAGAAACGGAGGGAGTACTTGATATGGGGGAGCCGTGCATGTAGCTGCAGGTTGATGATATGACTCATGTCAGCTTTCCGCCGCGCAGGATCGACGGGACGCGTGCGAGTTGTCCGCCGCGCAGGCTTGACAGGATGCGTGAGAGCTGTGCGTCATGCATGCTTGACGAGACGCATGAGAGTCTACTGCGCATGCTCATCGGGAAGCGATACTTTGATCTCCACCCCCCGCTCGCCTCGCTCCCAACTTCTGAATTAATGGCGTCCTACCCGTTGTTTTATCATGTTGTTAATCACCTGGACGGAGGGACTAGTTTGCTTGTGATCACTGTTTTGTTCGTGCCTAGCCGAGAAATTTGACGTTTCGTCCGTTTTCGACTCGTATACATGTACAAACGAACGAAATAATATAACAAAAAATTAGCATCGGCAAAGATAATAATTTTCTTACATATGCATGATAATAAAAAATGCCACATGTGGCAACTCCCCAAAGACACAGGGGCAAAAGAAGTAGGAAGAGGTTGAAGAAGGAAGACAAAGAAAACAATCTAGCCCGCTGCTATCTAATTCTTCATGGATTGCTGGGCGCGGAGTTCCTCAATTTCCTTCTTCATCGCCTCCACGACCTCCATCTCCTGTCTCCTCTCATCCGACATCTTCCGCATTGCGGCCATGGCACGGGCTCTTTGGCCGAGAGCATCGATGGCCTGCGTCGCGTACGCATGAAGTTCCTTCACACGCTCAACGGATTCCTTCAACAGCCCCTCCCGCTTGATGTAGAGCTTCGCCAAGTCTTCCAAAAGTTCCTCGGAGAGTTCTTTCAGCCTCCCCTCCGAGTCACTTTTCTTCTTGAGGAGTTTCTTCCACGTGTCGTTCTCCTCCATAAGTTTCTCCACGAGGCCGGTCGCCCTGTCAACCGAGGCGTCGCTCTTCTCCAGCAGCTTCACCAGGTCATCGATCATGGCGTCCTTCCTATCGAGCTCAGCGCGCATGTTGTCGCTGGTTGAGGAATCAAAGACTGCCAAATCGTCCAGTTCCCCTCTGAGGCGAATGCGCTTGTGACTGTGAGAGCCGTCGCCTCTCCGCGAAAGATCCTCCCGGGCGTCCGCGGCGCCACCAGACATCTCTGTTGTGGCCAAAGCGGTGTGGTTGGAGCTCTCTGGCGCTTCCGCGGCGCGGCGGCGGGACCTCTTGGTTGCTTCCGCGGCTTTGGTCTTTCTTCCCTGGTTATATCTTGACCCAGAACCCCCCCCCCCCCTACCGGCCATGACAGACAGAATGAAGGACTAACAAAGAAAGGCCTGTTTTTTTGGTGGCGGGGGTGAAGATTGTGCGGTAATTTTCGAGTACGAGATTGTATTTTTATAGCCTACTACAGTAAACAACTGCTAAGTGAGAACACGTTTAGGTTTGGTAGGTGTGAACTGATTTGCGAAAAAAATTAGCGCGTGGTAATTTGGAATGTGAAAGGAAACAAGCTCAATATTCATTAATGGTTTTAGTTCCCAAGCACGGAATGCTTTATGGTTTTTAGAAACCGTTTGGGAACGGGCTCATCGAGTAGACGCGTGGCCCTGCCTCTATGAGAGGTGGGCCCTGTCTGTACTGTGGGTGCAGGTTTGATTAGACGGGACGCGTGCGAGGAGTCCGCCGCGCAGGCTCAAAGGGATGCGTGCGAGTAGTCCGCCGCGTAGGCGCAGCTGGCTCACCGGGAATCAAGCCCTTTGACCTCGGACTACCACCCACAGCCCTATTCTCTCCCAAGTTCTCCATTAGTGCTACACCTTCTCCTCCGGTCTTATCTATTTGGGCCGCCGCCGCGGATCGCCTCCTTTTTCGATGGACGACGAGGCGGCCAACAAGCAGGGGCGGGTGGAGGATGAACCACACGAGCCTCCGACGAGCGTGGACTTCATCAGCAGCATCCCTGACGAGATGTTGGTAACCATCATGTCCCTCCTCCCCATCAAATCTGTCGTGCAGACCACCATCCTCTCCAGGCGGTGGCGCCCCCTATGGCACTCCACCCCCATTGACCTCCTCGACGACGACGAGCTCTGCAGCGGGGATCGCAAACGCTTGGACGCATTGTCCCACATCCTCGCCACGCACACTGCGCCCGTTAGATGCCTTGCCATCGGCACTTTCCGTTCAAACTGCAAAGCCGAACCCAAGTTTCCCGACTGGTTCTTATCCTCCGCCCTAGATCAGCTCGAGGAGCTCAACTTTGATGCTGGACATGGGCACTCGCTGCCTCCGTCCGTCCTCCGCCTCGCGCCCACGCTGTGCCGCGCTACGTTCATGCGGTGCCTTTTCCCCAAGATTAATGCCGCGCACGCTCTTCATCTCCCTAAACTGAAGCACCTTGAGCTCATTGGTGTCAGCATCTCGAAGTCGGATTTGGAGCGCCCGTTCGGCGGTTGTACAACGCTCGAGTACCTTCGTCTTCAGATGATGTTTGGGTTCAGTAGCCTCCACATCGCTACGACGAATCTCCGTACGATTTATGCGCATGGCTGGTGCCGCAACACACTGTCAGTTGGGGAGTTTCATGATATGGTCATTGAGAATGCGCCTTTCCTAGAGAGATTGTTTTGTAGTTGATAAAGAAGGTCGAACAAGAATCAGGGTCATTGGCGCACCGAAATTGACAGTGTTGGGGTATTCGTGTGCTGAATTCTCTGAACTTGTTACAGATGGATCCATACCCGTTCAGGTACAACAATCTTCTTCTCATTCTTATTATTGTACATCACATTTTATCTAGTTTTTGTTGATCTATGTTCGGCTGTCATCCAGAAAATGATTCCCACAAGCCTCGCATTGTCTCTGCGCACAGTGAAGATCTTGGCACTACAATCTATCGACCCCAATCTGGATGAAGTTGTTAAGTTCCTTATATGCTTTCCGTGCACGGAGAAGCTATACGTCGAGGTGATATTCCTTTCCTGTTAATTCTTAACCACAACAAAGTTCAATTTGTTGGTACTTTTACCCATGATTACAATGAAATGTGTACTATACATTTTTTTGAGATGTTAATCATGAACGATCGAAGATGGCATGTCAATCTATTAGTGTATTCGATAAATCATGCAAATCAAAGAGGCCCGTAGTGTTCGATATTGCATCTAAGAACTGATATGTTGTCTTCATTTGCAGATACAAGCAGGAATTGGAGTGGAAAAGGTGGCCCAATATAACAATCCCATCGAATGCCTTGAATTACATCTCACGGAAATTACTTTGAATGAGTACCGAGGCACCAATCCAGAGATTCAATTTGCCAGTTTCTTTGTTCAGAAAGCAAGGGTGCTCAAGGTAATGAGGTTTGCACTATATTTAGTGCGTCACAGTGGATGGTTTACTGACCAGCGGAGGCGTCTACAGCGGAATGGAAAAGGCTCTGCAGAAGCTGGTTTTTTACTTTGGAAGTTCATATGACATACTATTCGGAAGCGATTCTATCGAGCCGATATATGACTTCTCGGTGGATGATCCCTTCGCAGAAATATTTCATCCCATGGATCCTGAAGATTGATTTTGATTTCTAATGTCAGTTTGTACCTTGTAATCTTTGAATTTGGGCCTCGTTATGCTGGAATTTGAACCTTGTAATATTGCTGGTATTTATGATACAATATTTGAAATTGCATTGTGTTCTTTTTTGTTTATGCAATCATGTTCTTATAAGTACATATGTTGTTATTTTGTAGGCGCAGCATTGATGTTGTGCAGACCGAGCAAATCACAGTACACACGGACTAAACTACGAAACCCATCGGTGATGATTTCATCAATCGCTGACAGTTGTATACTAGCATACGTTTCCCCACGACACACACAGGTTATTAGCACCAATCGTCCGTGTTATATCTGGTGTTCGCACACGATTCTCATTACTCACATGTTTGCTGTATATCGCACACATCTTGTTATGCCGAATCGTTTGTGTTCTGCTGTATCAGCGCACACAGTTTATCCGAGTGAACTGTATGCCGTACTTCGCCAAGTATGTAGTTTTGGTAACCGTTTCTGTTATCTTCTCTAATCACAAACGGTTCATAAGAACAAACTGTCTGCCGTAGATCGCACACGCAACTACTTTCTGGATCGTATTTGATGGATCCACCTTCGCACACAGTTCGTGCCATTAGCGACGGAGCTTGAACTATACCTTTTGTGATTCATGCATCGCACACAGTTTCGTCGAAGGTGATACGTCTCCAACGTATCTACTTTTCCTCACCCTTTTGCCCTTGCTTTGGACTCTAATTTGCATGATTTGAATGGAACTAACCCGGACTCACGCTGTTTTCAGCAGAAGTACCATGGTGTTGTTTTTGTGCAGAAATAAAAGTTCTCTGAATGGAACAAAACTTTTTGGAGAATTATTTCAGAATATATGTGAATTATTGGAGCCAAAATCCACCGAAGAGGGGGGGGGGGGGGGCAGGGTGGCCAGCACCCACCAGGGCGCGCCAGGCCCCTTGGGCGCGCCCTGGTGGGTTGTGCCCACCTCGTGGCCCCACTGACCCTAATTCCGCCACTATAAATTCCTATTTTCGGAGAGAAAAATCAGAGAGAAAGTTTCATCACGCTTTACGATACGGAGCCGCCGCCACCTCCTGTTCTTCATCGGGAGGCCAGATCTGGAGCCCGTTTGGGGCTCCGGAGAGGGGAATCTTCCGTCTTCGTCATCACCAACCTTTCTCCATCGCCAATTCCATGATGCTCCCCACCGGGAGTGAGTAATTCCTTTGTAGGCTTGCTGGTCGGTGAGGAGTTGGATGAGATTCATCATGTAATCGAGTTAGTTTTGTTAGGGCTTGATCCCTAGTATCCACTATGTTCTGAGATTGATGTTGCTATGACTTTGCTATGCCTAATGCTTGTCACTAGGGCCCGAGTGCCATGATTTCAGATCTGAACCGTTTATGTTATCATCTTTATATCTATGTTCTTGATCCGATCTTGCCTAATCATATGCACCTATTACGTGTTATGATCCGTCAACCCCATAGTGACAATATTTGGGATACTTCGCGGTGATGACCGTAGTTTGAGGAGTTCATGTATTCACCATGTTTTAATGCTTTGTTCCGGTTCTCTATTAAAAGGAGGCCTTAATATCCCTTAGTTTCCTTATGGACCCCGCTTCCACGGGAGGGTAGGACAAAAGATGTCATGCAAGTTCTTTTCCATAAGCACGTATGACTATTTACGGAATACATGCCTACATTACATTGATGAACTGGAGCTAGTTCTGTGTCGCCCTAGGTTATGACTATTATATGATGAATATCATCCAACGAGTTACCGATCCAGTGCCTACGAGCTTTCCACTTATTATTCTTGCTAAGTTACTATTGCTGCTACTGTTGTTCCAACTACTACAAAACTACTGCTACTACTGTTACCGCTACTGTTATTGTTGCTACTGCTACCAAACTATCATATTATTGTGCTGCTGATCACTTTGCTGCAGATATTTAATCTCCAGGTGTGGTTGAATTGACAACTCAACCGTTAATACTCTCAAGTATTCTTTGGCTCCCCTTGTGTCGAATCTATAAATTTGGGTTGAATACTCTACCCTCGAAAACTGTTGCGATCCCCTATACTTGTGGGTTATCAGAAGGGTCTCTGATTGACGTGTTGTGTTTGGACCATGCATGCTGTAGACACGCCCTGTCCGTTCGTGGTGTACACCAAACATCCGATCTGGATGGAGAACTCCAACGTCATGGGCCTGTTACTTGACGAGGACAAGTACAGAGTGGTCTGGTTCGACCTCGCGTCCCACCGTGTGCTCTGTTCTCGCGTCCCTGCACGTGCTCTGCTCTCGCGCCCCTCCGGGCGCGCTCTGCCAGCGGTTGGGGCCGGCCCACGATCACGTTCGGGGCTCCATATGCATGCGGTTGTGCCACACGCGTCGCACCATGAAGTGATGTGCTCCACGACTGAATCACGCGTTGCAAAAACTGCCATCCGGACGTACCGGTTTTCCAGGACGTCCGGCCCCCATTTATACCCACGGCCATTAACCATAGTCTCTTCACGCTTTCAATCGCCCCCACAACAGAATAAGCGCACCCTGGATGACGCATACAGAGAGGATGTCCAGTGGCGCTCCAATGGAGTTCGGCGTGCATCATGTGGAGACCCACATGAGGAAGACGGACCTCACGGTGGTGTATACCAACGACCCGGGCATGGTGGAGGGCTCCATCGACACCATGGAGCGGCTGCTTGATGCGGATGACAAGTACAAAGTGGTCGGCTTCGACCTCGCTTACACCGGCGGTCGTGCCAGGCATGATCAGAAGGTTGCCGTCGCCCAGTTGTGCGTCGGCCATCACGTCCTCCTCTACCACTACTGCCTGGCCACAGTGCCTTGCGAGCGTTTCACCAGGTTTGTTAACAGCCCCAACTACAGGTTCGCTACGGTGGACACCACCGACAATCCAAAGGTGCTGACTTCGGGCTTGGCCTACCAGAAGCTTGTCGACATCCGCGACCACTACAAGGTCTGGGGTAGCAAGAAGCACATGGACTCCCATGTTGACCTGGACGAGGCCATCATCGACCCCTACTACGCTGACATGAAGGCTGAGTGCGACAAGAACAAGCATGTCTGGCACAGGGGTTGGGTGAAGAAACTGGATGAATATCACCTCCAGACCGCAGCCAAGCAAGCGTACACATGCTACGAGATGTTCAGGTGGATCGTTGACATGAGGAAGTGCCTCCTACCTAAAGACAACGAGGGATCGAGCCACAAGCAGAGCGCTGGCAGCAAGCGTCACAAGAAGTAGATGATTTGATGATCGTTTCTCAATTCCCATACTCCCTTATGCAGAAATATTCGTTGTTTTAGAGGGATAAGTTTATTATGCATGTAATAGTTTATTAAGGTGTGCGCCAATGTTATGTGTGTATTGGATGCTTAATTTGGTTATGCAATCATGTTCTTCTAAATAGAGCATAGATGTTTGTGGGCAGATTGAGCAAATCACATCGCATACGGAATAAACAACCAAATCCGTCGGTGATGATTTCATCAGTCCCTGACAGTTCTTTATCCGGAACCGTTTACCCACAACACATCCGAGTGGCCTGTGTACATCACACACATCTTGATCCGAGAAACCGTTTGTATTATTTTTGCTTATCGCACACAGTTCATCACAGTGGCCTGTATGTTGTCTATCACACACATCTTGATCTATGTAACCGTTTATGTTATTTTACCTCATCACAAACAGTTCATCCGAGTGACCTGTATGCCGTCTATCGCACACGTGATCATCTGGACAATCGTTTGTGTTCTGCTTGATCAACGCAAACAGTTTATCGGGGTGAACTGTATGCCGTACATCGCACACACTTGTATTTTTATAAGCGTTTGTGTTATATTACCCAATCACAAACAGTTTATCTAGGCCAACTATTTGCCAAACATCGCACACGCAACTATTTTTTAGATCGTATTTGATGGATACGCCATCGCACACAGTTAACGTAATCAGCGACGGAGCTATAACTATACCGCTTGCGATTTGGTCATCGCACATAGTTTTGTCGAAGGGTCTCTGATTCATGTGTCGCGTTAGCAGCATCCTGCAGTAGTGTATATATAATGATTTTTTTAGGTCAGAATACGTGTTCGGGAAGAAATCGGAGTCGGGGAGGCACACGAGGGCCGCACAAGCCAACAGGGGGTGCACCCTGTTGGCTTGTGCCTCCCTCGTGGGTCTCCCTGACTCCGTTTTATTTTTGGATTTTTTTCTAAAATACTAAAACCAACAGAAATTATTGTTTTGGAATTTTTGGAGTCGGTTTACTTACCATACCACATACCTACCCCTTTTTCAGGTTTCTGGAGTGTTCTGGAAGGCCTCCCGTATGTGTTCTTCCGGTGTTATTACTTGAATGACATTAGTCTCTTCATTAATGGGTGTACCTGAAATATAGTTCTTGATTCTTTGCCCATTCACCACTCTCGGGTTTTTGCCTTCGAAGTTATTAATTTTTATAGCACCGGAGCGATAGACCTCTTCGACAACATATGGGCCTTCCCATTTGGATAAAAGTTTGCCTGCAAAAAACCTGAAACGAGAATTGTACAAAAGCACAAGGTCTCCTACATTGAATTCCCATTTTTGAATCCTTTTGTCATGCCATCTTTTAACCTTTTATTTAAACAACTTAGCATTTTCATAGGCTTGTGTCCTCCATTCATCTAGTGAGCTAATATCAAATAACCTCTTTTCACCGGCAAGTTTTAAATCACAATTAAGTTCTTTAATTGCCCAATAAGCCTTATGTTCTAGCCCAAGAGGCAAATGACAAGCTTTTCCATATACCATTTTATATGGGGACATCCCCATAGGGTTCTTATAAGCAGTTCTATAAGCTCATAGAGCATCATCTAGTTTCTGAGACCAATTCTTTCTGGATCTATTGACAGTCTTTTGCAAGATTAATTTTAGTTCTCGATTGCTCAATTCAACTTGGCCACTAGACTGGGGATGATAAGGTGATGCAATTCTATGGTTAACATCATATTTAGCTAGAAGTTTACGGAAAGCACCATGAATAAAATGTGAACCACCATCAGTCATTAAGTATCTAGGGACTCCAAACCTCGGAAAAATAATTTCTTTAAGAATTTTAATAGAAGTGTTATGATCAGCACTACTAGTTGGAATAGCTTCTACCCACTTAGTAACGTAATCAACAACAACTAAAATATGAGTATATCCATTCGAGGAAGGAAAAGGTCCCATGAAGTCAAAACCCCAAACATCAAATGGTTCAATGGCAAGTGAATAATTCATAGGCATTTCCTGACGTTTACCAATGTTACCAACTCTTTGGCATTCATTACATGAAAGGACATACTTACGAGCATCTTTGAAAAGAGTGGGCCAATAAAAACCAGATTGTAATACCTTGTGTGCAGTTCTGTCACCAGCATGGTGTCCTCCGTAAGGCTTGGAATGACACTTCCTCAAAATCTGTTCCCGCTCATGCTCATGTATACAACTTCTAATAACGCCATCCACTCCCTCTTTATAAAGATGTGGGTCATCCCAAAAGTAGTGTCGTAAATCATAAAAGATTTTTTTTCTTTTGTTGATAGGTGAAACTAGGTGGAATATATTTAGCAACAATCTAATTAGAATAATCAGCATACCAAGGAGTAGTACGTGAAGTATTTATAGCAGCAAGTTGTTCATCAGGAAAATTATCATCAATAGGCAGTGGGTCATAAAGAACATTTTCCATTCTAGACAAGTTATCTGCTACAGGGTTTTCAGCTCCCTTTCTATCAACGATATGCAAATTGAACTCTTGAAGTAAAAGCACACACCTAATAAGTCTAGGTTTAACATCTTTCTTTTCCATAAGGTATTTAATAGCAGCATGATCAGTGTGAATAGTTACTTTGGAATCAACGATATAAGGTCTAAACTTATCACATGCAAAGACAACTGCTAAAAATTCCTTTTCAGTAGTGGCATAATTTCTTTGGGCAGCGTCTAGAGTTTTACTAGCATAATGGATAACATTCAATTTCTTGTCTACTCTTTGCCCTAGAACAGCACCAACAGCATAATCACTAGCATCACATATAATTTCAAATGGTAGGTTCCAATCAGGTGGTCGAACAATGGGTGCAGAAATCAAAGCTTTCTTAAGTATTTCAAAAGCTTCTACACAATCATCATAAAAAACAAAGGGAATATCTTTTTGAAGAAGATTAGTTAACGGCCTAGAAATCTTTGATAAAACGCCTATAGAAACCAGCATGACCAAGGAAACTTCTTATACCTTTGATATCTCTCGAGCATGGCATTTTCTCAATTGCATCAACTTTGGCTTTGTCCACTTCAATACCTCGTTCAGAAATTTTATGCGCAAGCACTATGCCTTCATTCACCATAAAATGGCACTTCTTCAATTCAAGACAAGATTGGTTTCTCCCATTTGAATTCAATAGTCCTATTCATAAAGGAACCAGTAGAAGAAGAATCGAGTAGTACTTGATCATCATGAGAAAGCCGAGCATAATTTTTTTGTACAATCATTTCTCTTAAGGGCCCATGATTGGGGCAAGTGTGCATCATGGATTTAAGACTCCACCAAGATTGAGCGATACTTTCTTCTTCACGAGGCCAGCAATTATGAATAAAATTTCGATCACGATGGACTTGATGCATAGGATAAAACTTCTAATGAAATCCCAGCTTCAAGTGATTCCAATCCCATGATCCAATATTGCCCAATAGCCTGTACCACCCAATAGCCTGTACCACATTAATGCCTTTCCCTCCAAAGATAAAGGGAAAACTTTCTTCTTAACTTTGTCTCCAGACAACCCTACAAGCTGAATTAATCCACAAACTTCATCGACAAATATCAAATGGTAATCAGGATGAGTCGTTCCATCATATGGATTAGATAACAATTTTTCAAGCATACCCGAAGGAATCTCATAATAAATATTTTCAGTAGGTTTAGTAGGTTGGGGAACAATTTCCTCATCTTCAGTTCGAGGTGAAGATGCCCCGAACAAGCCACTCAAAGGGTGACCGTTCATAGCGACAAGCAACAGTAAATTTCAGCACATATGGAAAACATTTCTACCAATTCCACTTGCCAAAGGCGCTTCACTCCCCGGCAATGGCGCCAAAAAAGAGTCTTGATGACCCACAAGTATAGGGGACCAATCATACTCCTTTCGATAAGTAAGAGTGTCGAACCCAACGAGGAGCAAAAGGAAATGATAAGCGGTTTTCAGCAAGGTATTCTCTGCAAGTGTCGTAAGTAGCGATAGTAGATAGTTTTGTAGCAAGATAATTTGTAACAAGTGATAAGTAACGATAGTAACAAAAGTGCAAAAAGGTAGCCCAATCCTTTTTATAGCAAAGGACAGGCATGAAAGTACTCTTATATTAAGAAAGCGCTCCCGAGGACACATGGGAATTTCTGTCTAGTCATGTTCATCATGTTGAGTTGATTCGCGTTCGCTACTTTGATAATTTGATATGTGGGTGGGCCGGTGCTAAGGTGATGTTCTTAATTGAACTAACAACCTACTTATGATTACCCCCTCTCGCAAGCATCCGCAACTACGAAAGAAGAATTAAGATAAATCTAACCATAGCATGAAACATGTGGATCCAAATCAGCCCCTTATGAAGCAACACATAAACTGGGGTTTAAGCTTCTATCACTCTAGCAACCCATCATCTACTTGTTACTCCACAATGACTTCCCTTAGGCCCATAACATGGTGAAGTGTCATGTAGTCGATGTTCACATGACACCACTAAGAGAAGTAACAACATACATACCATCAAAATATCAAACGAATACCAACTACACATGATTACTTATAACAAGACTTCTCCCATGTCCTCGGGAGCAATAGTAACTACTCACACCTCATCAACATGTTCAAGATCGGAGGTGCAATAATAATAATTAAGGATCTGAACATAATCTCTTCCACCAAGTAATCCAACAAGCATCAACTACAAGATGTAATCAACACAACTAGTAACCCACAGGTACCAATCTGAGGTTTTTAGACAAAGATTGAATACAAGAGATGAACTAGGGTTGGAGATGAGATGGTGCAAACAGGGTTGTGGCTTCCCAAGTGAAGTCCCATTTTGCACCGAAACCGCCCTTGTCACCAAAGGAGCCAGTACCTCCGAAAACCGTAGAGCACTTTATGAAGATGCTTGAGCGACCCCCGGCACATGTGGCGAATAGGCCATCAGACTACGACCGCTCTATTATGAAGTCATATAAGGAACAAATGCAGCAGGAGAGATGTAAAAAAAGCGGGAAAACAGTTCCCCAGCTCGGAGAACAGGCAATCAATCGATCCCCCCGCTCAAGGTGACTACCGATAAGGTAGTCACCGAGGATGCTTCTTGAAACATGGGTATCGATGTTGATCAACTCCTAGGCACCGAGGAAATCCTCGTGGCTGAACTAGCATGGCGATATGTCCCCGGGACAACTCTGGTCAGACCTGAGCAGGTCCCGAATCTATCAATACAAATGCGAAGATTGCATGAGTGGTACATGACCGAAGTTGCCAAGGGGCGATTGATGCTCATGGTGAAAGTCAAGGAAGAGCATTACTTCTATGAAAACGAGCTATACATTGAGTTTGAAGAATTGTTTCAGTTATACAATCAAGACGCACTCGACAAATCTATCATCAGTTGCTATTGTCTGTAAGTGATTTCTTTCTGTAATTGAAGTCTCTAGCTCAGCTCGTTCATTGCCTGTAATTATCCTCACTATATTCTTTTGTACGCTATTATGCAGAATGAAGATTCTCGATTGCAAAACACAAGGAATCTTTGACATTGGGTTCACTGACCCATATATCCTTACTGAAAAACATATACAAGACCACCCCAAAGACTTAGAGGAAAACTTGCTAATGTTTTTAAAGGCACAAAATACCAAAACAGAAATACTTTTTCCTTACAACTTCAAGTGAGTGTTACTGTCTTGTACTATAAATTTTATTTTGCTTACTCGATGTTAAGTGTAGTTGATGAGTTATGCATGCCTGCTTATATATATAAACATGCGCATGTTCCACTGGATCCTGCTAAACATTAGGTTTGACGCTGGAATAGTTGAAGTCATGGACTCACTACGTAAAGACCCTAAAGAATACAAGAGCGTGCTTTTGATGATCGACGGTATTTCAATCATTATCGCACTATATCGGCCTCTTTCATTCATTTTCTGATATCAAGTAATTAATAACTCCTTTATTCATTTTCTTTGCCGAGCAGGGTTTGAAAATAGTTCATCAAGGAAGTTGTCGGTGAATGGAAACCGAAGCTGCAATGGCGAAGGACCAAGGTAATTAAGTAGTACTAGCTAGGTCCGTGCATCTCTTTAATTCTAGTTTCAATATCATTATCATGCTTGATTATTATCTAATTGAATTCTATTCTCACAAAGTCCATGAGGTAGAATCAGAGGACTAATTTATGTGCATACTACGTTTGCGAGAACATTCGCATGACCACCGAATGGCAAAGAACTGAAAAACAACTGCGGGTACGTAAACAAATGCGGGAGAAGCTCTTACGAGCAATTCAAGAGGAAATTGCGGGATTTTTTCTTACGGAGGTCATATCTGAAACAGGAGAATACCATTGCACGTAATGATTTCCAAATTGTATGAGAAATTGTATATACCAAATTGTATATATGTGTATGGTCGTACGAGAAGTTGTATTATATATGCATCAACGTGTGTACAGTATGTAGTAGCGTAAAATATGTTTGAAATGAAAAGGAATTGAATGGAAAACACAAAACGAAAAGAAAAATTAAATCATAAACCATAAAACCCTAAGACCCCCCCCCCCCAAAAACACACACACAAAATCTTTAGTCCCGGTTGGTGTCACCAACCGGGACTAAAGGTCCTCCAGCCCCCACCGCACGCTCGCGGCCACGTGGAGGGACTTTAGTCCCGGGTTGTGGCCAGCCGAGACTAAAGGGTGAGAACCTTTAGTCCCCGCACTTTAGTCCCGGTTGGTGACCCGCGACTAAAGGCCTTTGCCAACCGGGACTAAAGCCCTGTTCTCCACTAATGACACCTAGGAGCCAAAACGCCACTCTCGGGATAACGGAAATTCACTTTAGCTCATATGCGTATATGCACCCATTGTCTAAATACACATTATAAAATTTAAAAAAAAATTGAGTAAAAATCCCGCATGTAAATCCGGACATTATATGTGTGCGCATCAAGTTTCGATGAAAAAGGACATTTTTTTTGTAGCTTGTGTAAAAAAGACAAATTTTTATGCTTGAATACAGCTATTCACAAGGCATATTTTTATCTTTTTTATACATGCCACAAAAAAAATTCCCTTTTCATCGATTTTTTTTGTGCAAACATAGGATGTCCGGATGTACACGCGGGATTTTTACTTGAATTTTTTAAACATTTTAAAATGTGTTTTTTATACGTATTTCATGGTCCTGAAATCTTAAAAGTGCACGAGCACTATTCTGTCGAAGCGAGCGGCCGCACCTCGACCGTTCGTTCCGTCCTCTCCCCATCCCCACATCATTCCACTGCCACCGTTCTCCCCAGATCCCATCCTTCACGAATTCCATCTTTGAATCCATCCCAGTAGCCTCAACCGTAGCCGTGTTCGTTAAGCCACATGCATCCAAGCAGCTACGAGCCGGATCTGCCCGTCCCACGTATTCATGTGGAGCTCCGCTGCCTGGATGCCTTCGCCACGCCGGCGAGCCCCGCGCCGCCGCCCCTCGCGCCCCTCAACTCTGACACCGTCCGGAGCTCCTGTGCCACCTACGAAGGAGGGAGGAGGGAGGAGTGGCCGCTGTAAGGTCTGGGCGTGGCTGCAGTGGCTGGGAGAGGAGGAAGCACGGGTTTGAAGCAAACTGGAGTAGCTGAAGAAGAAGGAAGCACAGACGCACAAGGGGGAAGGGAGCTTGTCCTCGATCTGGAGCAAGACAAAGACGATGGAGGCTAGGGGAATTTGCCGCTGCTGCTTGGGTTGCTTCTTGGGTTGGTTTGTGGGGAATTTAGCAAGACAAGCACCTACTGGAGTTTGTCGTTGCTTTCTTTTGCTTTGTGGGTTACTGCTCATATACGTGCTGCTGTTATTTTAAGAGTGTTGATGATATTTATTCTACTGAAAATGGTGCTTTGTAGAGACCAATGTTGCTAACTTTTGCTAAGAACCACTATATCAATCATGACGCAGGTGATGTTTATCATCTCATATTTTTTTGAAGATCATAAAAAAGTTGCACATTCATGTTTATTGAGTTGCACATCAAACGTTAGGTAATTTCTCGATGTAGCTATAGAAGTTGTACATCATATACTGAAATTAAAGAAAACTTTTCTTTTGTGCAATTTAGGCCCTGTTAGATACAACTATCTACTAGTCGATGTACGACTATCTGATAGTAGATGTGCAACTCCCCTTACGTGTAGTTTTCATTGATGACATCTCATCCCAACTATGTCTACCCGGACTAATTTAGACTATAAAGCTTCATACTGTCATTGACGTAGTAGCTCCCACGCGGCCGTGGAGTTCTACACTCTCATCAGTATAGTCACACACGCGCGATCGCTGAGTTGCACACTCTTATCCGCATAGTCGCACGCACACGGTCACGGAGTTGCATACTTTCCTCGACACAGTCGCACATGCGCGACCGCTGAGTTGCACACTCTTGTCCGCAGTCGCACGCAAACGGTTACGGAGTTGCACACTTTTCTCGACACAGTCGCACACACGCGACCGCTGAGTTGCATACTCTCGTCCGCATAGTCGCACACACACGGCCGCGGAGTTGCACACTTTCCTCGACACAGTCGCACACGTGCGACCGCTGTTGCACACTCTCGTACGCATAGTCGCACACACACGGTCACGGAGTTGCACACTTTCCTCGGCATAGCCGCACACGCATGACCGCTGAGTTGCACACTCTCGTCTGAATAGTCGCACACACACGACTGCGGAGTTGCACACTTTCCTCGGCATAGTCGCACACGCACGGCTGCAGAGTTGCACACTCTCGTCGGACTGTAGCTCACACACGCCTGTCAGAGATGCACACGCGCGATGGCATAATCCCACACTTAGGTATCAGAGAGCTGCACACTCTCGACGGGGCGGTAGCTCATGCATAATCGCGGTGTTGCCACTCTCATCGGCATAGTCGTGCACACACAGCCATAGAGTTGCACAATCTCCTCTGCATAGTCGCACATGAATTATTGTGGGAGGTGCTCACGCCCGACCACAGAGTTGCATACTCTCGTCCGCATAATCGCACATGCATGGCCGCAAAGCTGCGTACTCTCGTTCGCATAGTCGCACACGCACTACCGCGGGAGGTGCTCACGCACGGCCATGGAGTTGCATACTCTCGTCCGCATAATCGCACATGTGTGACCGCAGAGTTGCACACTCTCGTTCGCATAGTCGCACACGCACTGTTGCGGGAGGTGCTCACACCCGGCCACGGAGTTGCATACTCTTGTGCGCATAATCGGACATGCGTGACTGCAGAGTTGCACACTCTCATTCGCATAGTCGAACACACACTGTTGCGGGAGGTGCTCACACCCGGCCACGGAGTTGCATACTCTTGTGCGCATAATCGGACATGCGTGACCGCAGAGTTGCACACTCTCGTTCGCATAGTCACACACGCACCGTTTCGGGAGTTGCACATGCACAATGGGGTAGTTGATCACGCGCGATTGTGTAGTTGCACACCCTGACCAACATAGTTAATCACACATGGACCACGGGTTAGCACACTCTTATAGGATAGTCACTCACGCACTACTGTGGGGCTGCACACGCACAACGACTACCAGGCAGTTGGTAGGGTAGTTAGGCGGGACAACAGACAAAATTGGCATTTCACTGTTAGGTAGTAGTATGGGGTGATGCCATGAGTGAAAAATGCATGTCCACGGTTAGAAGGAAAAGTTGCACATCGACTGTCAGCTAGTTGCACATCGACGGCTAAACAGTTGCACCAACCGGAGAGAAAATTGCACACAAAAAAGTTCGTTAAAATATGCTCATGCTGGATCTAGTTTCAAAGAGCACGTCGTGAGGGTTCCAACGGTGCAAACGGATTTTAATTTTGATACGCGGTTTAAAAATTATGACTTTTTAAAAATTTGGAAACTGGAATTAAATGCGTTCACATTTGTTTACATGGATGCTTTCGTAGTACTTTTCTGTTTACCTGATACTAATATATGGGTTATAAGTTTTTTTATATTAATTAAAAGAGACAAATTATTACTCTTTGTAGATTAGGGACAAAAAAATCCATTTTAGGCCGGCTGCTCGGGAAGGCTAACGAGCAGCTGGCCGCTCTCTAGATCCGTCCTTTCATAATAGGTGTATATACACCTAGGAGCCAAAACGCCATTCTCCTAGGATAACGTGTATGTTACTAGTGTAAGTTAGTCTCCGCTGTGACTAGTCTAAGTGACTAGCGTTTTACAAGCATATACATGACTCGCCGAATCATCTATTATCTGAAACGCGGTCAGAGTGGGAACATCACAGTCCCATGGCTATCACGGGACATCAGCACAAAATCAAATCCATAGAGTGGTCAGCTATATGATGTTTCACCTAAAAAATCAGCTACCCCAAGAACACTGATCCCGGCAACCCTATGAGTAGGTGTGGCACAAGCAAGATGGGATCTACCCACCTCGAACCACCTAAATCGCACGGATAACCACCTCCCCACAGATCTATAGAATACGCGAGAACATCGAGACGCGCGGCGAGGGAGAGAGATGGGCTTGACCTCATTGGGGTCGATTCAAGCCTTGCCCTTGACTTACTTGAGAACGCTCGAGGCCAGGCGCTTCTGCAGCTTCAACAAACCCATCTTCGCCGCCGCTCTCCTCCTCCTTACATGTCGTCTGGTTGTGGCGCAAGGGTTTGGGAAATGCGGTGCTGGGGGCATTAGGGTTCCCTGGCACGAGAGTTGGGCCGCGGCATCTGCTCGACATGGCAGCGGACGTAAGGGAGGTCGGGGACATGCTGGCGCGGCACGGAGATGTAGGGCGGCGAGGTGACGGCTGGCGGTAGAGCTATACGCGACAGGGGCACAAGCGGCGATGATGGAGAGGTAAGGAGGTGGAGCGAGCACGGCGGGTGCCGGTGGCGGCTCGTCGGCAGGCAACCAGGCATGAGAGGATTGGATTGAGAGAGGAGTTGCGTTGGCCTCACTCCCTGGTTCGTGCGAGGGGGCCCCCTCCCTGGTTCGTCCGATTGTTTTTTGAAAGAATTCCTTATTTAACACCATCTTAAAATTTGTTGCCTTATTTGATACCGATTTTTTTTCTTCCTTATGTAACACCAAGTTTAAATTGTATGCCCTATATGACACTTTCGTCCAATTTAAGCTTTGATGGTGTTAAATGACACATGAAAAGACCTATTTGCCCTTCATGTGATATGTGATAAAAAAATACGTGTATGTGTGTTCCGTCGAGACGTAGATGACAATGTGCACGTACATTCTTCCACCCCTTTTTTCGGGCGTGCCTCCTAACTTCCCACCTCGAGTAATCCTCTCGCTCCTCGGGCGCTCCCGCGAGCGGCCAGGAGCGCACATCACCGCCGCCAGCGCCACAACCAGCCGGCCCTTCTCCCCTCGCCGCCGGCGGCAGGCGTCACCGGGCAAAGCCCGTGCGGCACGGCGGCGGCGAGGCCCTCTCCTCCTCCCACTTGGAGTGGCGCGGCGTGGGCCGACTGCTTCGAAGGAGCTCAGGCGCCTTGGCGTCTGGGGCGGCGCAGCGAGGCAGCGCAGGTGGTGGGGCGAGCACGGCGGGGCTGCGCAGGTGGTGGGGCGGCACGGTGAGGTGGCGGGGCAGCGCACTGCTCTGGCACGCGTCACGCGCGTGCGAGTGGGGTGGATCCGGATCTGGCGCGTGCGGGCTCGCACGGCGGCGCGGTGATGCCTCGGCTCGAGCGGCGCTGCACTAGGTGGTTCGGCAAGGGAGCGGCGTGGAAGGGACCTGGCTGTCCAGATTTGTTCTGCAGCTCGGGTGGGAAGAAGGAGCTTGTGCGGCAACGGCGGACAGCGACTTCCGGCGGCTGCTGGGAGAGGTGGGGCTGCTCATGGTGCGAGATGATGATTGCGAGGTGGCGGACGAGGGGCTGGGCGCGACGGTGCTGAGTGGTGGTGGTGGTGCTGGTTCGTGTTGGGGGAGCGCTCGAGGTATTGGCAGCGAGGATCTACGCCCTGGTGGCTGACTGCTGCGGCGTGGTGGAGGACTGCCATGGTGGTTGTGCTCAGGCGGAGCCCATGGTGGAGGGGCTTGAGCGGCCTGTACGGCGCTCGAGCGACGGCTTCGGCCGCGAGGGGCGCGGCCGGTGGGTTTCTGCGCGGTCTGGCATCGCGTGGACGCCCCTAGGGGTGCGCGGATCGGAGGTCCATGGCAACGAGGAAGTGCGCTACGGCGGCGTGTGATGCGGATCTGGTTTCCGGTCGGCGGTGGTCTCCGCGAGGTGCGGTTGGCTGCGGCGGATATTGGTGGTTCTTCGTCGATGGGTAGCTTCGATGGTGGTGATGTTTGGTGGGCTTGCCGACGCCAATGCGGGATGATGTGCGGCTGAGGCGGTGTGGAGCTTGGTGAAAACCATGTCTTGGCCTCGTGCCATGACCAGCGATGGCGGCGGCTGTGGCCGTCGTTGACCTTCATGGAGGCATCGTTGCTTGTTCTCCCACCCCTCCCGCGCGGATCTGGTCATTTGGGTCTCTCCGGGGGAAACCTTGATCTGTGATCGGACGATGGCGGCGCCTTGGTGTCGTATTCCCTCTTGAGGGGCTTCGTCTTGGGAGCTTGGCGCCAGCGAGCGGGACCGGTGGATGGCGGTTGGCGGCGGGTGTGGCGTCCAGACTTCTCTGGCAACAATGATGGTGGGAGCGATATCGGCGACGCGGCAATGGTTGCGATAGTCGGCTCTTCTTCGGTGTGTCTACGGTTTTGCCTCGGTTTGTTTGTTGCTATGGAGTCGAAGCTGTGGTGGCGGGCCCCTGCGGTATACGATGATTGGCTACAGGTAGCCCGTTCGGCGATTTACCGTGGCGCCAGTCGTGCCTGGTTTTGTCCTACAGAGTTCTCCGTCAGAGTCGGAGTTGCGTCGTCTGGCCGCAGGTGGTTGAGATTTTGGCATAGATCTTCATGCAGCTTCACGTGTCCGCTACGGTGTGGGTTGGGTCGACGATTGCCTATGGCGGAGTCGGAGTCGTTTGCTCAGAGTGTAGGGATGGCGATGACGCCTCTAGGGGAGGAGTGATGACGATGACGCCTGCGTGCTGTCTCGCCGAGACCCTCTTTGGAGTGGTGTGCGTGGGCTTTTTTATATGTGCCGCTCAACGGTTGTAACGGTTTTTGCCCAGTTTTCCATAATTAACTGGGCAATCTGGTTTTCGCTCGGTTTTCCCTAATTAACTGAGCAACTATTTTCTTTTTAATAAATGCAGGATAACTGCCATTTCGAAAAAAAAGACAATGGGCACGTACACACCAAGCAGACAGACAGGTGGATCGGTTCTAGTTGAACGTGTACTGCTACACGTACTAGACGAAGCTAGGTAACAGCCGATCTCTCGCTTGATTTATATTTTTGCGGTTTGATCTCTCGCTTGATTGATTCTACGTAGGCTGGCTAGCTAACCAAGCTAGCTATACTATCATGGTGACAACACAAACACACGAGGCGATAGATGGCCACAAGACCGTGCCGGTCCTTTTTATTTTCTTTCATTCAATCTCAACTCTATTTTAACGTACTGGCTTGTTGTATGCTATGGATCGCGTACAGGTACTGATTTCCCAAAAAATGTACAAGGTGACACTGACTACGATATTACCGTATCGACTTGTTGTATACAATCGATCGAGGAAATACTGTACGTCTGTACTATGTATATAGATTTACACTGGTCACCCTGCTGACCACCGTGCGCCCTGCCGCTACCAAACGCTGCTTCCAGCCGTCGTATGCCTCCGCTCAGCTGACCCGCGCGTCTCGCGTGCTACAATTTTGCTGCCCCCCTACCGCCCAATGCGCGCCACGCCACAAGCCACATGAGATCTGCACCCTGCCGCCTCGGATCTGTGAGCCGCAGGCACGCGAGCTCCATGCGTAGCCGTAGCCGCCTCCCTTCCTCGTCGTGCAATTTAATTATGCGCCGCCGACATCTTGATATGCAAGTGTGGTAAATCTACAAAATGGTAGATCTACCAGGCGTGTCATTCACACAGAGTCGCATAATAAAGCTAAACTACCACATACGTATTCTTTTGATCGCATACCATATAGGGGCAAATAGGTCCTTTCGCGTGTCATTTAACACAATTAAGGATCAACATGGATAGAAGTGTCAAAAAGGGCATAAAATTTAGACACGATGTTATATAGGAAAGAATTTTTTTACGGTGTCAAATAGGGAAACAACATTTAAAACGGTATCATATAAGGAATTTTCTCTTGTTTTTTAGTGCGAGGGGTCTCGGTCATTTTTCGGTTTTTTTCGTGCGAGGGGGCCTTACTACGTGGTCGCCGTCCGATTTTTTGGGGTATGTGCAACGGGATCGTTATGTGCGAGAGGATTATATGCAAGGTGGGAGAAGATACGGAAATAAAACAAAGCAAGGTGGAAGGTAAGACAAAAATAAGTGAAAACGCAGACTACCATGTTTCCAATTAGGAGTAGAGATTTGTCAGCGGAACTGTCCGGACGCGTCCATGGACTGTGATACGGGAGCCGGTCATCCAATGCTCGACGTAAACGTCGGCCCACAATACAAAACAATTCGGATGTAATTCATGCAAACATAGAATATTCATTCAAACAAACAGAAGCTCCATATATTTTAAATAAATCGGACGATATTTCGTCCGCTCAACTAATAAAACCTAAAAGGCTAAACTAGCTTGTTGACAGTGACCTTGTAACGACCAAACCTCGAAGGGTTTGAGTCTCTGTGCTTACAGTGCTAGTCCCTGGATCAATTCGATAGCACACAGTATAGATGAATACCAGAATAGCAAGTGCATCATTTATTACAACGTATGATCCAGAATTTATAAAGTATAACAATCTGCATAGCACATAGATAGCTTTATTCAATCAAACAGCGGAAAAGTAGCAGAAAAAACGATGAGTCACATCATAGCCCACTGGCGATGCTGAGTGAAGACTCGCGACCCTAACGGTACCTTACTCTTCGTCTGAATATCCTGCAACATGAGACGTTGCAGCCGTATATGTCAATACATTGAATGTATTGGCAAGTTACACAGGAGAAATAATAAGCAGACCTACATGTACATGCATAGTATAACAAAGGAAGGCTTGATGCTTATTTTGCAGAAAAGCTAATTTTGTCCTCATAACTACATAATAGTCAAGTTTTAATTTATTTGCTACATTTAAATATATATGGTTGAATTGGCATCCCCAACTCCAACCTATTACCATTATTAAGTTTCCCATCAAATTTTATTAAGGGTAACATCTGTCAAGATCATCCAACAACTGTAATGGCCTAGCTGCTCAAATTCGTCCATAACCGGGGACACGGCTAATCATGATTAGTTTTATTACTCTGTAGAGATTAGTACGCTTTACCCACTGGACTCAACCCGAAGATTGAGACGAAGTCTTTCAGCAGCAGTCACCTAGTCCCACAGGAGGCCCATCTCAACTATCATAACTACATCTGCTAGCACATCCGGGTAAGGTTTCCACTACTGATCAACTAAGCCAGAGCCCATATAGCCAGTGGCCGCACACGGAAGCTACTAGTCACTAAGTTTGTCTGATCTTTTTGAACCTGGGCGACATTCCACTTACATTCAGAGGGCCGAAACCATGATGTTCTCAAAACCACCCAGCAATACCACATCCGCCCAGAGGTGAATTATACATATTAAGTTTCAACACAAGTTATATCATAGTCCTCAGATAATCTCAATGAATACACGAACCAATCCCCGTCTACATAGCATAGCGGATCTACAACTACCACGATCATCATTGACGAGGAGATAACTCAATAGCATAGCATACTATAATATTCCTATACATGCATAATAATTTCATAGTGTGGTATAGACTACATGCATAGAAAAATAATAAGTGAACGATGATCAACATGTAACTGGCCTTGATTCTGGTTCAAAAACTCACACGCCTGACAATAGTTTGGGTCGCACTCCGGGCAATCTACATGTTTCAAACAATCACAACAAATAAATCACCACTCAAATAACACCAAATAAAACCAACAGCAAGAAACCATTTTTAAAATCACAAAAACAGTAGCAAAACAGTAGGTATAAAGCATCTACAATTCAATAGGAACACAACACATTTCGTTAAACGGTTTGCAAATTATGGCCTCCGGAAGGTGCATTTAAGATTTGGTCAAATTCAAATTTGAACATGAAAACATGTGAAAAAACAGTGGTTCTATAATATTCTACTAGTCATTGTGAGTGCACAGGAAAAAGAACTACCTAAATTGGGCACATATATTAAAAGATATAGTTAATTGAAAAACTGGTTAAAATCTGCCCAAAAGAAAATAAATAGAACTGAACTAAACTGTAGCTGCTCGGTTACTCTAGCGTATCGCCACGTGGCATCAAGTGATTGGCCGAGGAAAAACAACTCCGTGCTCGCGTGCTCACCACGAGCAGAAGACGACGGCGGCTCGAGCGTGGACGGCGGCGCTTCTCCGGCGGTCGTCCGGCGAAGGTGAGGTGAGGGTTGGAAGCGGCGTTCGACGGGGGTGGCTACGGTGGTTCTATGGGCTACGGGTGCCTTCTCTGCGGGCGACGGCGGCGAAGTGAACTCCGGCGCGCTCCGGAGCTTCGGGTGGTTGCGGGCGGCTCGCTCGGCTGATATTCCGGCGTCAAAACATGTCACAGAGGCGCGGAGTTGATATAGGAATCGAACAGAGCAAGTAGCGCAGCTGGGGATGCCCTTACGGCGACACAATCATCCGGCGAACGGCGGCGGTCTCGGAGCTTCTCGGCGAGATCCAAATCGCTCAACAGAGGCGTGCGGGCGATAGATGCGATCGGAAGCAGGGGTCCGGGGTCCGTCGAGGGCTTCGCGTGCGGGGAGGCGTCCTGGGCGCGCAAGGGATCGACTAAGGAGCGAGATCAACTCGGCCCGAGCTCGCGGTTGCGTGCGTCCGTGCGCTGTGTCCGGCTCGGGAAGGAGATGGGTACGGGGCCCGCTAGTCAGCGGCTGGAGGCGAGGGATCGGTTGCGTACCGCTTCGGCAGCAGCTGGGCCATGGGCCGGCCTGCCAGCAGCGGCTATGCTGTGCGTGCGGGCGAAGCCCGTGTTGGGCCACTGTGCAGCCCGACTGCACAGTGCGTATTTTTAAAGAGCTATTACAGAAAATAAATTTCTGGCTAAAATAAATACAGATAAATATCCCTATATATATATATATATATAACACAGTAAAATATATACTACTAATATAAACTATAGGAACACTAATTCCAACCTAATGCAATTTTTTTAAATAATAATTAGTCAAATAGGCCACACTATGAGTATTGAAAAACTCAAGTGAAAATAATTTGGAGTTAATAAAATTTGCGAAAATGTAACAGGTGAACTCAAAATAATATTCTGGACATTATGAACTTTTTATTTGACACGGGAGAAGTCATGTTATCTCCACTCCAATAAATTGCCTTGAGTTGCATAATGAATAGAAGTTTTTCAGAAAAACAAATAATGCATAGAAAAATATGAGATGCATATGAATGATCTATTAACATCCTAATTTAGGAAAATTGGGATGTTACAAACCTACCACCCTTAAGATGAATCTCGCCCTCGAGATTCGGGTTAGCTAGCAAATAGGTGTGGGTGATCCTGCTTGAGGTCTTCCTCTCGTTCCCAAGTAGCCTCCTCCTCTGTATGATGATCCCACTGAACTTTGCATAACCTGATGGTCTTGGTGCGAGTAACTCTCTCTGCTATCTCCAGAATCTTAACAGGCCTCTCCTCATATGTCAAATCAGTCTCCAACTGAATTGCCTCAAGTGGCACTGTATCTCTCAAAGGAACATCCGCCATCTCTGCATGGCACTTCTTCAACTGGGATACATGAAACACATTATGAACTCCTGACAAGGATTCTGGTAACTCCAGCTGATAGGCTACCTCTCCTCTACGCTCCAAGATCTTGTAAGGCCCCACAAAGCGTGGTGCTAACTTACCTTTGATTCCAAACCTCTTAATTCCGCGAACTGGTGAAACTCTAAGATATGCACGGTCTCCTTCCTCATATGTCACTTCCTTATGCTTTGCATCTGCATAACTCTTCTGTGCTATCTTTAGTCTGTCACGAACCAACTTGACTTTCTCCTCAGCATCTCTAATCAAGTCTGGTCCAAAGAATTGACGCTCTCCAACCTCATGCCACATCAATGGTGTTCTGCACTTCCTGCCACACAAAAACACAAGCAGTGCCATCTTCAGACTAGCCTGATAACTGTTATTATATGAGAACTCTGCATTGTTGGGGAACGTTGCATGGGATTTTTTTTCCTACGCACACGCAAGATCTATCCATGGTGATGAGCATCTATGAGAGGGAGAGTGGATCTACATACCCTTGTAGATCGCTAAGAGGAAAGCGTAAAGAAACGCGGTTGATGTAGTCGAACGTCTTCGCGATCCAAATCGCCGAGCGTCCCGCGATCCAATCACGATCCGTCCCGATCTAGCGCCGAACGGACGGCACCTCCGCGTTCAGCACACGTACAGCTCGATGACGATCTCCGCCTTCTTGATCCAGCAAGAGGGAGCGGAGAGGTAGATGAGTTCTCCGGCAGCGCGACGGCGTGGCGGCGATGGTGGTGGAACTATTCCAGCAGGGCTTCGCCTAAGCACTTCTGAAAACTAGAGGATTTGATCTATCGGGGAGAGAGGGCTGCACCGTGGCTAGGGTTTGTTATGCTGCTGCCCTCTCTCCCCTCTAGTCTATATAGGAGGGAGGGGAGGGGCTGGCCGACCTAGGGATCCTCCTAGGAGTCGGCCGAAGGAGGTGGAGGTGGAGGAGTCCACCTCCAATCCTACTCCTAGTAGGATTCCTTCCCTTCCCCACTTGGACTTTCCTTTCCCCAAAATTCCAGCCGCATAGGCCCACTTGGGCTGGCCGCCCAGCCCACCAGGGGCTGGTGCGCCACCCTAAGGCCCATGTGGCCCTCTTGGGGTGTGGTGGGTCCACTTGGTGGACCCCCGGAACCCATTCGTCACTCCCGGTACACTGCCGGAAATGCCCGAAAACTTTCCGGAGTTCAAACACCACTTTCCTATATATCAATCTTTACCTCCGGACCATTCCGGAGCTCCTCGTGACGTCCAGGATCTCATCCGGGACTCCGAACAACCTTCGGTCACCAACATACATAACTCTACTATACCGAAATGTCACCTAATCTTAAGTGTGCAGACCCTACGGGTTCGAGAACTATGTAGACATGACCGAGACACCTCTACGGTCAATAACCAATAGCGGGACCTGGATGCCCATATTGGTTCCTACATATTCTACGAAGATCTTTATCGGTTGAACCTCTATGTCAAGGATTCAGTTAATCCCGTATGCTGTTCCCTTTGTTCTTTGGTATGTTACTTGCCCGAGATTCGATCGTCGGTATCTCTATACCTAGTTCAATCTCGTTACCGGCAAGTCTCTTTACTCGTTCCGTAATACAAGATCCCGTGGCTAACACTTTAGTCACATTGCTTGCAAGGCTTGTTGTGATGTTGTATTACCGAGTGGGCCCTGAGATACCTCTCCATCACACGGAGTAACAAATCCCAGTCTTGATCCATGGCCACTCAAGAGACACCCTCGGAGATTCCTGTAGAGCATCTTTATAGTCACCCATTTATGTTGTGACGTTTGATACACACAAGGTATTCCTCCGATGTCAATGAGTTGCATGATCTCATGGTCATAGGAACAAATACTTGACATGCAGAAAACAATAGCAATAAACTGACACGATCATATGCTACGTTCATAGTTTGGGTCTTGTCCATCACATCATCCTCCTAATTATGTGATCCCGTTATCAAATGACATCTCATGTCCATGGCTAGGAAACCTTGACCATCTTTGATCAATGAGCTAGTATACTAGAGGCATACTAGGGACACAGTGTTGTCTATGTATCCACACATGCAATACAATTAAAGCATGGATAATAAACGATTATCATGAACAAGGAAATATAATAATAACTACTTTTATTATTGCCTATAGGGCATATTTCCAACAGTCTCCCACTTGCACTAGAGTCAATAATCTAGCTCACATCACTATGTGATTTACATTGTAATGAATCTAACACCCATACAGTTCTGGTGTTGATCATGTTTAGCCCTTGGAAGAGGTTTAGTCATCGGATCTGCAACATTCAGATCCGTGTGCACTTTGCAAATATTTATGTCGTCCTCCTTGATGTAATCGCGAATGGAATTGAAACGTCGCTTTATGTGTCTGGTCCTCTTGTGAAACCTTGGTTCCTTGGCTAGAGCAATGGCACCAGTGTTGCCACAGAACAGAGTCATTGGGTTTAGTGCACTAGGCACTACTCCAAGATCTGTCATGAACTCCTTCATCCAGACACCTTCCTTCACCGCCTCCGAGGCAGCGATGTACTCCGCTTCGCATGTAGAATCAGCTACCACGCTTTGCTTGGAACTGCACCAGCTTACCGCACCTCCATTGAGAATAAATACGTATCCGGTTTGCGACTTAGAGTCATCCGGATCAGTGTCAAAGCTTGCATCGACGTAACCCTTTACGACGAGCTCTTGATCGCCTCCATAAACGAGAAACATGTCCTTAGTCCTTTTCAGGCACTTCAGGATATTCTTGACCGCCGTCCAGTGTTCCATTCCTGGATAACTTTGAAACCTTCCGGCCATACTTATGGCAAGGCTAACATCGGGTCTTGTTGGGGATATAACCCCGTGGTAAGACCCGCCCAGGAGGGGCCGGGTCGTACCTGGCGGCTCGTAGCCAAAGACCCATAAGGTGGGCCGGAAGGTGAAGGCCAGGCCGTGTGGCGGCTTACCAGATGGGCTAAGGTGGAGGCCCAGAGACAGAAGATGGTATGAAGACCCGGGCGGTTAAGCCGCCCGGAGACGGCTTGCCCAAGATGGCAAGGCGGCTTAGAGACAGGATCAACTACGATGTATGAGTCGGTTTAGGACTCGTGTAACCCAGGGCCTTGACCTCCTATATAAAGGTGAGACCCTGGGGCGGCTTAGACAAAAACCAACGGATCGAGAACTAGGTCAAGCGAATCCGCTCCCTTGTAATCGATACTCCAATCAATACAACACAAGCAGGACGTAGGCTTTTACCTCTTCCCGAGGGGCCGAACCTGGGTAAACTCGTGTCTCTCGTCTCGACCAACCCCTTTGAGTCCACCGCCTTAGCGATGGCCTCGAACCTAAGTCTCCGTACATCTGCCGTGACAAACCCACGACAGTTGGCGCCCACCGTGGGGCCAGCACTTGGTGGTGTTGAGTTCTCAAAGGGCTCTCTCCCAGGGATCGAGGGGTACGCGGTTGGCAGGATGACCAAGAGTCGCCGTGGCCGGCTCTACATCGACGACGCCGGCTGGGGCCCAGAGGCCGACTCAACCGGGTCCCCTTCGGCGGAATCCACGTTTTCATCGGCAAGATCGGCGGATCTGAACCCGGGCCGGACATCTGCACCGACATCGTCGAGCCGGCCCAGCGCGAGCAACCCGCCCGACGCGTGCAACCCGCCCGTGCTAACCCGGGCAGGAAGCATGTCTTCGTCGGCTTCACCCAGGGCATGGAGCTGGAGGGCTCTGTGTCTCGGGAGGAAACTCTCATCTGCTCAGATGATGGATCATCCAGCGGAGAGACGGAGTCAATCTATCAACTTCACAATGATGGGCTTGGGGGCTACATCGAGCATTACCCCGAGTCAGAATATCATGAGCCGGAGGAATACGAACGCCGAACCGCGCTGCCGTCTTCATGGCGGGTTCAGCGCCGGCCTCCAATAGCACAGCCGCCGGTGCAACCGGGTCTGGAGCTGGCAGGCCGCCGGCTCAAGTTCTTCTGGATCTGATGAATGAGCTTACAACCCTGATGGCGACTGAGGTCACTGCCGAAAACCAAGCGGCCCGTAACGCGGAGATCGCGAGGTTGAAGGACCAGATGACCGGAGTCCAACAGGAAATCAACGCGCTGAAGGCTCAGATGGATGCTGAGGCGGAGCGCCTTAGGGCGGACGCTTTCCGTTTGGAGTTAGAGCAGCAGTCTGCGGCGGCGGTTCAGCGGATGAGGGATCAATCCCGCTTACCAGATCAGTATGAAGCCAGAAATCTTTTCAACATGCCAGGGACGGGACGGAACATACCTTTGACCGTAACCCGGACAGCGGAAGTGCCTGGAAGCCGGGAGGCGGTTCAGCATCAGCGGCCAGACCCGCCCCGCCGGAACCTGACCCCACCACAACCTTTTCTGACGCCGCCGGGTCATTATTCTAACCCGACGGAGAACATGGTGGCGGCGGCTACCAGGCTTGATACAATTCCCATCCCTGACGAGGCGCCTTTTGCAGAGGAGGTGCGGAACGCTATTGGATACCTGCGGACGGCGGTGGCCCAGCAGGAGAAGTATACTTACAGCCGGAGCCGCGTGCATTCAACTACCATCCCCAGCCGCAGCTACAACCAGTGTTATGAGTCGCCGGCGGTTTCTAGCAGTGAACGACATCGGAACCCGCCGCGAGTCGATCGGGCGGCTCTGGATGCTCAGGCACTGGTGGATCGGGCGAGAGCACAGCGAGAGGCGGCGGCTCTGGCAGCAGCGGCGGCTCATCAGGAACCCACGGTTGCACCTTCCGTCTCAGTTGGAGCGCGGTTAACCTCCAGGGCTGTGGGAGTGCCGTGCTTAGCGCTGGCTCTGTGGAATGAGCGTCTGCCGAAGGATTTCAAGGGTCCTCGCAAGGTGCCAAATTATACTGCTGACTTACCTCCGGAGGCTTGGATCGAAAGCTATGAGCTGGCTATGGAGATGTTAAATGTCAGTGACGCAGTGTATGCCAAATATTTCATCATGATGCTGGAAGGGCCGGCTCGCACGTGGTTGAAGGGCTTGCCACCCAACACCATTAATTCCTGGGCCGAGTTGAAGGCGAAATTCATCAAAAATTTCCAAGGAACGTGTAAGCAGCCCATGACGATTGTGGATTTGGATCATTGTGTGCAACAGGAGGACGAGTCGGCTCATCACTGGGTCCGGCGGGTCTCAACCATCATCCACTCGTCTGAGCAGATTACGGCGGCTCAAGCGGTGCTGATTCTGGAGAAGAATTGTCACTTTACGCCCTTGAAGCAGAAGCTTGGCCGACTCAAACGTTCGTGTCAAGACATGGGGGAGATCATGGCGGCTCTCACCAAGTATGCAGACTCTGATAACACGAAAGACCCGGGCTCTGATGAGGAGAAATCAGGTCAGGGGAAGAAAGGTAATGGAAAGGGTCAGCAGCACAACGCGGCTGGAAACAGCAATTCTGGCAAGCGGAAGAACCCAGACGGCGGGTCAGAACTGGTGGCGAACACCAGCGTTGGAAACAACCGTGCTAAGGGCAACGGGAATTTCAGGCCGCCCTTTAACAAGGGTAAAGCTCCTTTCAACTTGGAAGCGATGCTCAATAAACCTTGTCCGGAGCACAGCCGGCCAGATAAGCCGGCAGGTCACACCTGGAGGGACTGCAGTATCATGCGACAGTTCCGGGACTATAGCCTTCAACAGCATCATAATAATGGTAATGGTCCGTCAGGCGGCTCAGGGCCGGGCGGGTCAGGAGCCGGTTTTGGTGCTGGCGGCTCACGATCCGGTTACCAGGGTCAAGGCAATCAGGGAGGTCATCATCAGCAGTCTGGCGGTTGAGGCCAGCAACAGAATAACCAATCAGGGTACCAGAGTAACCCGAAGCAGCTTAGTGGGGGTCAGTATCATGTTTTTACAACCAGCCTCGACAAACGAGACCGGAAGGTGCGCAAGCGGGCGGTTAACACAGTCATGCCGGCTCTTCCGCAGTATTTGAGGTGGTCTGAGTATGATATAACTTGGAGCCGGGCGGATCACCCGCCGCGTGTTGATAACCCGGGGCAACTAGCTTTGGTAGTTGCCCCCCAAGTTGGAGGATATGTGTTCACCAAAGTGCTTATGGATGGTGGCAGCAGCATCAACATCCTGTATTATGACACTTTCAGCCGGATGGGTTTGCTTGACAAGGATCTTAAGCCCTCTTCAACAGTTTTTCACGGTGTGGTGCCCGGCAAGTCGGCCTATCCAGTGGGAAAGATTTCTTTGGAGGTAGCTTCTGGTGATGAATTCAACTACAGGGTGGAGTCTTTGTGGTTTGAAGTGGTTAAAATCAAGAGCCCATATCACGCTCTGTTTGGACGGCCGGCTTAAGCCAAGTTCATGGCTAGGCCTTGCTATGTTTACTTGCAGCTCAAGATGCCCGGGTTGAATGGAAGACGGCTCTTGACTGTGAGGAAGGAGATGCGGCTTACGCAGAGTCAAGCTATGCTAAAGCAGAGCTTAAATTCTATAAGGAAAATGTTGACCCAGAAGATATGACTCCACTGAAGAAGCCTAACATGGAATCTGAGCCGCCCCTCAAGTTTGCGGCGGATGATACCAAGCTGGTGGATTTCACTCCGGGCGACTCATCACATCAGTTTACTATCGGGGCTAACATGGACCCCGCATAGGAAAGCGCGCTCATCGAATTCATCCGTGAGAATCGGGACATCTTCGCATGGAAGCCGTCTGACATGCCGGGTGTACCGAGAGAATTCGCTGAGCACCACCTTAATGTGGGTCCTAAGTTTAAGCCGATCAAGCAGTTCCTTCGCCGTTTCAATGAAGAGCGGCGTAAAGCACTTGGGGAAGAGGTGGCCCGGCTCTTGGCAGCAGGGTTCATCGTGGAGGTTTTTCACCCGGAGTGGTTAGCTAACCCGGTGCTAGTGCTTAAGAAGAACGGCACGTGGCGTATGTGTGTGGACTACACGGATCTTAACAAGGCCTGTCTAGTTGACCCGTTTGCTCTCCCCCGTATCGACCAGATCATTGACGCAACGGCGGGTTGTGAGAGTTTATGCTTCCTGGACGCTTATTCAGGTTATCACCAGATCAAGATGGCAGTCAAAGACCAAGAGAAGACGGCTTTCATTACACCTTTTGGTGCTTTTTGCTATGTATCTATGCCTTTCGGGCTCAAGAGTGCCCAGGCGACTTACCAGCGTTGTGTGCAGAACTGTCTTCACAGTCAAATTGGACGCAATGTTCATGCTTATGTGGATGATATTGTGGTCAAGTCAAGGAAGAAGGAAACTCTGCTGGACGACCTGAAGGAAACTTTCGACAACTTACGGGTCTACAAGATGATGCTTAACCCGGCTAAGTGTGTCTTTGGAGTTCCTGCAGGCAAGCTCTTGGGATTTCTAGTCTCTGAGCGTGGCATTGAAGCTAACCCAGACAAGATAAAGGCTATCACCTCTTTGTCTGAGCCGGCGTGCATCAACGACGTTCAGCGCCTGGCGGGTCGAATCGCCGCGTTAAGCCGGTTCATAAGCCGCCTGGGTGAGAAAGCTATCCCTTTGTATCAGATGATGAAAAGGACAGACAACTTTGTCTGGAGTAAGGCGGCGGGTGAGGCGTTCGAGGCGCTCAAGAAGCAACTGACTGAGCCGCCAATCTTGGCCGCTCCGGCTGAGAAGGAACCTTTGCTCCTCTACGTGGCGGCTAACAACAGGGCAGTCAGCGCTGCGGTGGTTGTGGAGCGTAAGGAGGCAGGAAAGGAATACCCGGTTCAGAGGCCGGTTTACTATGTTAGCGAAGTCTTGATTGAATCCAAGCAAAAGTACCCACATTGGCAGAAACTGATTTACGGGGTGTTCATGGCGAATCGTAAGCTGAAGCACTACTTCTTGGGGCACCAGATCACTGTGGTTAGTTCTGCCCCGTTGGGAGACATAATTCAAAATAGAGAAGCCACTGGTAGGATCGCTAAGTGGGCGTTGGAGCTTGGGCCTCTTAATCTGAAATATGTGCCTCGCACGGCTGTCAAGTCTCAAGCCTTGGTGGACTTTATAAACGAATGGACAGAGTGTCAGTCGCCTGAGGAGAAGCCGGATAACACATACTGGACAATTCACTTTGATGGATCCAGGCAGTTGGAAGGGTCAGGGGCTGGAGTTGTTTTAACTTCCCCTCGAGGTGACAAGTTTTGTTATGTGCTAAGGCAGATGTTTCCTTGTACTAACAATGCGGCTGAATATGAGGCTTTACTTCATGGCCTCCGTGTGGCTAAGGAGATGATCCTGAGCTGGGTTAGATGCCTTGGCGACTCAGACCTCGTGGCTCAGCAAGTTTCAGGCACGTGGGATTCCAAGGACCCACGTATGGCGGCTTATCGTCAGGCGGTAGATATCATTGCTGGACACTTCAAGGGTTATCAGGTGGATCATATTGACCGTCGCAAGAACGAGGCGGCTGATGCGTTGTCAAGACTGGGCTCTCAGCGTAAGCCGGTGCCGCCTAACGTTTTCTTGGATGTGTTATATCACCTGTCAGTTAAGCTACCTTCGGAGGAGGATCTGGCTATACCTGACCCGGAGTGGCAGCTGGTGGCGGCTCTGCATGCTATCCCTGATTGGACGTTGCCTTACTTAGCATACTTGATTCGCGGCGAGTTACCCGAGGACGAGACCTTGGCAAGACAAATCATAAGGCGATCTAAGTCCATGACGATCGTCAATGGCGGGTTACATAAGCGCAGTGTTACCGGCATTTTTCAACGTTGTGTTTCACCTGCAGAAGGTAAGGAAATCTTAAATGAGATTCATGCTGGCGATTGTGGTCATCACGCCGGCTCAAAATCTCTGGTGGCCAAGGCTTTCCGACATGGTTTCTTCTGGCTGACGGCTCATAAGGACGCAGAAGACTTGGTTCTCAAGTGTGATGGATGTCAGAAGTTCGGGCGACGTGCTCACGTGCCGGCTCAGGAATTGCGCATGATCCCAATTACCTGGCCGTTCACAGTCTGGGGGCTTGATATGGTCGGGCCCTTCAACAGATCCAAAGACAAGAAGACCCACCTTCTGGTGGCAGTGGATAAGTTTACCAAGTGGGTGGAGGCTGAGCCGGTCAGCAAGTGTGACGCGGCCACGGCGGTTCAGTTTGTCAAAAAATTGATCTACCGTTTTGGTTACCCTCATAGTATCATCACAGACAATGGCACAAACCTCTCCAAGGGGGCTATGCAAGCTTTCTGTGAAAGTGAACACACCCGGCTTGACGTTTCTGCGGTTGCTCATCCACAATCCAATGGTCAGGCGGAGCGTGCTAACCAGGAGATCCTGAGAGGTATCAAGCCCCGGCTTATGGTTCCTTTACAGAGAACGCCGGGTTGTTTGGTAGAAGAGTTACCATCAGTTTTATGGAGCATCAGAACTACTCCCAACAGGTCAACAGGCTATACGCCTTTCTTTATGGTTTATGGCGCAGAAGCCGTGTTGCCAAGTGACATACGTCATGACTCGCCAAGGGTGGCGGCTTACGTTGAGGCAGACAATGAGACGGCGCATCAGGACGCGTTAGATGCTTTGGATGAAGAGCGAGATCTGGCGGCGGCTCGATCGGCGATTTATCAACAAGACCTGCGTCGCTATCACAGCCGCAGAGTTAAGACCCAGACATTTCAGGAAGGCGACTTAGTGTTGCGCCTGATTCAAGATCAGACGGACGCGCACAAGTTATCTCCTCCATGGGAAGGACCTTTTGTGGTTAGCAGAAACCTCAACAATGGGTCATACTATCTCATTGATGTACGAGACGAGTCACGCACTTCTGGGCAGGAGACCCACCGGCCGTGGAATATCGCTCATCTGCGGCCTTACTATACTTGAGTCATCGACTCCCCCCATTGTACATCATCATTGTATATATCACATATATATATAATAAAGTTGGCATCCCTGCAAGCCGGGGCCTCTACCGTTTTTACGCATCTCAAATTGTGCAAAGATGGATACAATCACAAAGTCAGTTGGGGGCTTCTAACCTGCCAGGGTTCAGCTTACACACCTTCTTGATCGGCTCTTCAGCCAAAACTACAAGGTCACTTGGGGGCTTCTAACCCGCCAGGGTTCAGCTTACACACCCTCTTGATCGGCTCTTCAGCCATTGTAAAGCCGGGTTATATACCCAAAAAGTTGACCCCGTCAACAAGGTCATTTGGGGGCTTCCAACCCACCGGGTTTAGCTTACACACCCTCTTGATCGGCTCTTCAGCCATCGCAAGTTGGAGTTAAACCTGCCTATAAGCTGCTGCTGCTCCGCCAGGTGACCCGCCGAACTCTTACCAGTTAATCTCGATTAGAGACCCTGAGCTGTTCAAACATATTTGACAGTCACTCTTGCTAGAGACCCTGTACTGGTCAAGGTTAAACCGGCGGCTCTCGTCACATGAGGGCCGGCTTACGGAAAACGAGGATAAACTCACCCATCTGCTGCCGACTCTCCGCTATATGGCCCGCTCGTACTCTTAAACAGTTACTCTTTTAAAGACCCTGCACTGTTTAAAGATTAAAACGACGGATTTACGTCACGTGAGAGGTAGCTTATGGGCCCTAAGGGTACTCATGCCCTGCTGTGTCTCTTTCTGGTTCGTTGCGCTTTTATCAGTTAATCTCGCCCAGAGACCCTGAGCCATTCAAAGAATTGATGGTCACTCTCGCTAGAGACCCTGTACTGTTAAGAGTTCAACTAGCGAGTCCACCCAGAAGAACCGGCTTATGAGTTTTCTACAAAGCACGGTCATGAAAGAGTTAACATCTCCGGGTTGTGCTTTTTCAAGCCGCCCTTACGGCAATACAGAACATATTCTGTCTTGTTTGTTTTTGCAGGGTTTATCTCCTAAGATGAGCCGCCGCGCAAACAAGCATCATAAGCAGAACACAAGATAAACAAGCATGCATCAAGCTGTGCAAAGATTCATACGTGCGCGATGGCACGGCTCAGGCAAACAAGTTTTTCTATGCCTATTACAAACTCCCCAGGGAGCCCAAAATATCAGACAAGTTTTTGTACACTGCTAGCCTTGGCGGGTCACAGAGCCGGGTTAACAATTTCGGAAGAAAGTGATCAGCTCGATGGCGGGTCATCCTGCGCCGGGTCTTCGACCTCTTCGATCTGAAGATTGTCCACATCCCAGTTGCAGTTTGTTAACGCTTCAAACTGAGCCTCGTCAAAGAGGGGGGACGGGTCAATTTCAGGGGCAAAGAGGTGCTTACGGCGTACAGGATTCAGGTCCCTGACTTCGAAGGTTGGGCAGCGCACTCGTTTGTGGTCCGCACTGTAAGCCGCCTGATAGGTTGTCAGATCAACTTCATCCGCCAGTACCGATGCGAGTACTCTGGAGGCCTTCATACACTTGGCATAGTCAGCCTCTGTGAAATCTGAGCCGTCGTCTTTCTTGGACAGAAAGCCATCCATCATCTCCTCTGCAGTCAATTCAGGGGCAAAGGCCAAAGCCCGGCTTAGCGCGGCCATTGCTCCCTTCCTGGCGGCTGATCGTTTGAGCTCTTCAATTTGCTTGGGCAGTGTTGACAAGAGTTCTATCACCCCCTTCATGAATTTGGGGATGCTTTCTTTATTCAGCATTGCTTTGATGGTGTAGAGGGTACCGCAGTATAGCTGTTCTGACAAGGAATAGACTGCTTTCAACTTCAACAAGCTATCTGAAGATAGTTGGCGGCTTCTTTCGCCTGCAAGGAAAGATTTGGTGTTATAAGCCGCCAGCACAGTTTTTAAACAAGGCAAGGAAATTCGTTAAGTATTAAGTGCTTACCAAAGATAGCAGCAGTCATCCTAGAGATATGGCGCTTGAGAGTTTGCAATTCATCTGACACAACCTTGAGTCGCTGGTCAGCATCATCTGCGCGCTTGGTCAGGGCGGCTTGGGTAGCTTCAGCGTTCTTTTTGAAAGCATCAAAGTCCGCCTGGACCTTTTCAAGCTCCTTAACGGCAACCCGCCATCTTTCATCCGCTTCAGACCGGGCAGTTTGTTGGGCAGCAAGGCTTTCTCTTACGCCGATCAGATCAGACTCGGCCGCCTCCAAAGCTTCCTATATTTTCCAAAAATAAAAACAAGTCAGGAGGTTTAAGTCGCCAGGATGAGATATTAGCGTATGATTGATGGAGCTGATATGACAAGTCTCAAGCAGATTGCAAGCAATATACTTGACACGTGGGGGCTAATGTCTGTGTTTGCTTTCTAAGTCTACAATGAAGCTCCGGCTCATCTTCATAAAGATAAGCCGGCACTTGGGGGCTACACACGGCGCTTTCCAAGTCTACAATGAAGTTCCGGCTCATCTTCATAAAGATAAGCCGGTACTTGGAGGCTACACACGGCGCTTTCCAAGTCTACAATGAAGTTTCGGCTCATCTTCATAAAGATAAGCCGGCACTTGGGGGCTACACCCAACGCTTTCTAAAAATCTACAATGAAGTTCCGGCTCATCTTCATAAAGATAAGCCGGCACTTGGGGTCTACACCCGACGCTTTCTAAAGTCTACAGTGAAGTTCCGGATCATCATTTCCATACTGACCCGGACTTGGGGACTACCATTGATCAAATCTTCAAATTGAGTATCGGCTTACTATCTATACTAACCCGATACTTAGGGGCTACATGCTAAGCTATTTGGAGTATGATATAGATTGGAAGACCCGGTCCACTATTTGCAATACTAAACCAGCTCTTGGGGGCTACATAAGGGTATAAAGAGGAAAGCAGGAGTACCTCATATTTTTTCTTCATCAAGCCGACAAGTTTGAGTTCCATATTCCGGCTTGTGGAGAGGCGGTTCAGATAACCAGCGTGTAATTCGTCGGCAGTCAGCTTCTCCAACACAGGGAATTCAAAATCAAACTTCTCAGGCGAGGAAGCTTCAGCCTTGTTGGAATGCCTTGTCAATACATGAGGCTCGGGAGATTGATAACCCGTCCCAGTAATGGTAACGTCTGGAAGAACTGTGTCTTCGACGGCTGTTGAAGGGCTGGGCGGCTTAGGATCATCCCTTAGAGGACTTTCAGTCGCCGTGTCATGATCAGCCGGCTCAGGGGGCTGATGAGTATCTTCAGGTGCATCTTTCATAATTTCAGTGGGCTCCACATGAGTTGAAGTGGAGGCCGGCTTAGCAATCTCCGGCTCCTGGACAGTAGGGGCAGCGGTAGACCCGCCGGTGTTTCTTCGCTTTGCTTGGGCCCTGGACGACAGCAAAGATTATTACACAGAGAACAAGGGTAATAAAGGATATGGTGCAAGAGTAAAGATACGCACTCCGGGTTGATCTTCAGAGGAGGTAGCTTAGTCGCAGTGGAATCACCAGACGACGGGGGTGTTTCCTGAAAGTAGTTAAGACAATACAAAGCAGAGTAAGATTATGATGCAAGTGTTAAAATGGACCTTAATTAAAAGAGAATACCTCAGCCGACCGTTTCCGTGGAGCCGGAGAATTTGATAACCCGGCCACAAGATCTTCAGAGCCGGCGCTCCGGGTTGTGCTGTTGTTTTTCAAAAGAAAATTGGGGTCTAAATGAGCAAGAGGATGAGAAAATGGGACTTTCCGGATGACCCGCCGTATTTTCTTTGGTGGTAGATTTTCTGAGTCAGAGGAAATGTAAGTTACTTCAGGGGCGTCCGCATGGCTGGTCTCCGTTTCTTCGTGTGAATAATTGTTGTCAATAAGTTGCATAAAGAGACGGCCAAGGGAGTCAAGTTCTACCTCTGAGTCATCAAGCTCAGGCGGGTCTTGAGCAGTAGTTTTCTTCTTCTGGACGCGGGTCTTAGCCACCTTGGGTTTCCTCACAGGAGGATTATACTTCTTCTTCCAGAAGGAAGAGCCGGCCTGTGTATAAGCCGCCAGCAAAGATTAAAAGGAGCAAGACAAAGTAAAGACAAATTTGACCAGTTTGATGGAAGAGGGGTTTCTTACGGCTGGAGCTGGGTTTTTGACGCAAAAGGGTTTCAGCCCAACTTTGTTGCAAACCGATTGTTTTTCACCAAGGAGTCCTTTGACGGAGGAGTTGATGTTTTCTTCCGTCAGAGGAACGGTACTGAAACAGAGCGGGTCATTGGGTTCACCCGTGAATTGGGGCATGAGCCGATCACGCCGGCTCAGTGGCAAGATCTTCCAGCTAACCCAGCAGCGGGTTAAGTCGACACCAGTCAAGCCATTGGACATCAAGGCCCTGATTTTCGCGAAGGCCGGAGCATACTTCGCTCGTTCTGCGGCGGACATCCGGTCTGGGAGCTCGGTGTAGCAAAGCCGGGTGGGACGATAACCCGGTAGTGGATTCTCTTCTTCAGGAGAAGTGTCCTTGCAGTAGAACCAGGTCTTGTTCCAGTCCTTGGGGTGACTTGGTAAGAGAGCTGCTGGATAGGGTAAATCTCTCCATCGCTGGATAGACACGCCGCCAAGCTCCAAGCTTGGCCCAGCCGCCACTTTAGTTTGGCGATTGACGTAATAGTAGTCATGGAAGAGGTCGACAGACGGCTCTTCTTGTAGGTAAACTTCAAATAAAACTTGAAATTGACACATATTGGTGACAGAATTTGGGCCAATGTCTTGAGGGTGTAGCTTGTAGAAATGGAGAACGTCCCGGAATTTTTTTGACCCGGGCGGACTAAATCCACGGAGGAGATGATCAGTGAACACGACGACTTCTCCTTCCTTAGGAGTAGGTCTTGGTTCTGGCCCTGGAACCCGCCAGTGTATGACATCCTGAGCCGGCAGGATACCCGATTCTACGAAATCGAGTAAGAGTTTTTCGGTGACTCCGAAGCTGACCCAGTCACAAGATGAGGGTGCCCTTGACATAATGGCGGGTTAAGCTACGAAGGCACAGAGTACGGCGGGTTAGAAAAACATTAACTGGATGAGGCAGCTGTGGTCAGTATAATGGTGAGGAGTTAAACCGCCAAAAGTATTTTATCAGAGAGTTGCCAATGCAATGGCGGGTTAGGTGGACAAGGCAACGCTGGAAAATACGGCTAAGTGCGGATAAACAGGTTTTATATATTGCCATACAGCTGCAAGATCTACGGGTGAAGGAAAATGAAGCATATTCAAAAACCTAGAAGGCAGACGAAGAACAGGCGGACAGCACGCGGTGGAGATTGCTGTGCAGATCCGAAAGCAAGTGGGCATTGCCATTATGCAAACATCCGCAACAGATAGACAGTGCAATGGGATACAAAGAGATGCTCGGTGGTCTGTATGATGATGAACGCTGATGAACAGCGAAGAACACTAGGGAAACGAAGAACTCGGGAACCCTAATGGAGATGAGTACAGATCAGATAAGGAGTTAAGGGTGATACCTAGTGGATGCGGACGGGCAGGCGGAGATCTGGTCCAACTCAGGTCGATGCAGCGGCCGGCGATGGGGGCGACGGCGAGGTCCGGTCAGGCGCGGTGGAGCTCCAGAAGCACGGTCGTTCGAAGGAGAAAGAAGACATAGGAGGCGGAGAAAGGAAAAAGGGCACCACGTGTCCCTATTTATGAGTTAGGAGGGCAACAGTGCGCGCAAAAATCGAGGAGGCACAGTGATGATTGACCGAAGGTGGCGCCTCGATTTTCGGGATGACCCTTCAATAAGAGGATCCGTTGCAAACGTCACAAAATCTTTTTCAGAATATCCGATATGATGTCATGGCGGGTTATAAGTTTTCTTTTCAGATGACAGAAATGTGAAGACTCGCCGCCAAGTAAGTTTGAAGATTGACATGAGTAGGCTCAAATCAACCTGGGGCCTAATGTTGGGGATATAACCCCGTGGTAAGACCCGCCCAGGAGGGGCCGGGTCGTACCTGGCGGCTCATAGCCAAAGACCCATAAGGTGGGCCGGAAGGTGAAGGCCAGGCCGTGTGGCGGCTTACCAGATGGGCTAAGGTGGAGGCCCAGAGACAGAAGATGGTATGCAGACCCGGGCGGTTAAGCCGCCCGGAGACGGCTTGCCCAAGATGGCAAGGCAGCTTAGAGACAGGATCAACTACGATGTATGAGTCGGTTTAGGACTCGTGTAACCCAGGGCCTTGACCTCCTATATAAAGGTGAGACCCTGGGGCGGCTTAGACAGAAACCAACGGATCGAGAACTAGGTCAAGCAAATCCGCTCCCTTGTAATCGATACTCCAATCAATACAACACAAGCAGGACGTAGGCTTTTACCTCTTCCCGAGGGGCCGAACCTGGGTAAACTCGTGTCTCTCGTCTCGACCAACCCCTTTGAGTCCACCGCCTTAGCGATGGCCTCGAACCTAAGTCTTCGGACATCTGCCGTGACAAACGCACGACAGTTGGCGCCCACCGTGGGGCCAGCGCTCGGTGGTGTTGAGTTCTCAAAGGGCTCTCTCCCAGGGATCGAGGGGTACGCGGTTGGCAGGATGACCAAGAGTCGCCGTGGCCGGCTCTACATCGACGACGCCGGCTGGGGCCCAGAGGCCGACTCAGTTGAGTACGGTTTCCGGGTCCCCTTCGGCGGAATCCACGTTTTCATCGGCAAGATCGGCGGATCTGAACCCGGGCCGGACATCTGCACCGACATCGTCGAGCCGGTCCAGCGCGAGCAACCTGCCCGACGCGTGCAACCCGCCCGTGCTAACCCGGGCAGGAAGCATGTCTTCGTCGGCTTCACCCAGGGCATGGAGCTGGAGGGCTCTGTGTCTCGGGAGGAAACTCTCATCTGCTCAGATGATGGATCATCCAGCGGAGAGACGGAGTCAATCTATCAGCTTCACAATGGTGGGCTTGGGTGCTACATCGAGCATTACCCCGAGTCAGAATATCATGAGCCGGAGGAATACGAGCCGCCGAACCGCGCTGCCGTCTTCATGGCGGGTTCAGCGCCGGCCCCCAGTAGCACAGCCGCCGGTGCAACCGGGTCTGGAGCTGGTAGGCCGCCGGCTCAAGTTCTTATGGATCTGATGAATGAGCTTACAACCCTGATGGCGACTGAGGTCACTGCCGAAAACCAAGCGGCCCGTAACGCGGAGATCGCGAGGTTAAAGGACCAGATGACCGGAGTCCAACAGGAAATCAACGCGCTGAAGGCTCAGATGGATGCTGAGGCGGAGCGCCTTAGGGCGGACGCTTTCCGTTTGGAGTTAGAGCAGCAGTTTGCGGTGGCGGTTTAGCGGATGAGGCATCAATCCGGCTTACCAGATCAGTATGAAGCCAGAAATCTTTTCAACACGCCAGGGACGGGACGGAACATACCTTTGACCGTAACCCGGACGGCGGAAGTGCCTGGAAGCCGGGCGGCGGTTCAGCATCAGCGGCCAGACACGCCCCGCCGGAACCTGACCCCACCTCAACCTTTTCCTACGCCGCCGGGTCATTATTCTAACCCGGCGGAGAACATGGTGGCGGCGGCTACCAGGCTTGATACAATTCCCATCCCCGATGAGGCGCCTTTTGCAGAGGAGGTGCGGAACGCTATTGGATACCTACGGACGGCGGTGGCCCAGCAGGAGAAGTATACTTACAGCCGGAGCCGCGTGCATTCAACTCCCATCCCCAGCCGCAACTACAGCCGGCGTTATGAGTCGCCGGCGGTTTCTAGCAGTGAACGACATCGGAACCCGCCGCGAGTCGATCGGGCGGCTCTGGATGCTCAGGCACTGGTGGATCGGGCGAGAGCACAGCGAGAGGCGGCGGCTCTGGCAGCAGCGGCGGCTCATCAGGAACCCACGGTTGCACCTTCCGTCTCAGTTGGAGCGGGGTTAACCTCCAGGGCTGTGGTAGTGCCGTGCTTAGCGCCGGCTCTGCGGAATGAGCGTCTGCCGAAGGATTTCAAGGGTCCTCGCAAGGTGCCAAATTATACTGCTGACTTACCTCCGGAGGCTTGGATCGAAAGCTATGAGCTGGCTATGGAGATGTTAGATGTCAGTGACGCAGTGTATGCCAAATATTTCATCATGATGCTGGAAGGGCCAGCTCGCACGTGGTTGAAGGGCTTGCCACCCAACACCATTAATTCCTGGGCCGAGTTGAAGGCGAAATTCATCAAAAATTTCCAAGGAACGTGTAAGCAGCCCATGACGATTGTGGATTTGGATCATTGTGTGCAACAGGAGGACGAGTCGGCTCATCACTGGGTCCGGCGGGTCTCAACCATCATCCACTCGTCTGAGCAGATTACGGCGGCTCAAGCGGTGCTGATTCTGGAGAAGAATTGTCACTTTACGCCCTTGAAGCAGAAGCTTGGCCGACTCAAACGTTCGTGTCAAGACATGGGGGAGCTCATGGCGGCTCTCACCAAGTATGCAGACTCTGATAACACGAAAGACCCGGGCTCTGATGAGGAGAAATCAGGTCAGGGGAAGAAAGGTAATGGAAAGGGTCAGCAGCACAACGCGGCTGGAAACAGCAATTCTGGCAAGCGGAAGAACCCGGACGGCGGGTCAGAACTGGTGGCGAACACCAGCGTTGGAAACAACCGTGCTAAGGGCAACGGGAATTTCAGGCCGCCCTTTAACAAGGGTAAAGCTCCTTTCAACTTGGAAGCGATGCTCAATAAACCTTGTCCGGAGCACAGCCGGCCAGATAAGCCGGCAAGTCACACCTGGAGGGACTGCAGTATCATGCGACAGTTCCGGGACTACAGCCTTCAACAGCATCATAATAATGGTAATGGTCCGTCAGGCGGCTCAGGGCCGGGCGGGTCAGGAGCTGGCTTTGGTGCTGGCGGCTCAGGATCCGGTTACCAGGGTCAAGGCAATCAGGGAGGTCATCATCAGCAGTCTGGTGGTGGAGGCCAGCAGCAGAATAACCGATCAGGGTACCAGACTAACCCGAAGCAGCTTAGTGGGGGTCAATATCATGTTTTTACAACCAGCCTCGACAAGCGAGACCGGAAGGTGCGCAAGCGGGCGGTTAACACAGTCATGCCGGCTCTTCCGCAGTATTTGAGGTGGTCTGAGTATGATATAACTTGGAGCCGGGCGGATCACCCGCCGCGTGTTGATAACCCGGGGCAATTAGCTTTGGTAGTTGCCCCCCAAGTTGGAGGATATGTGTTCACCAAAGTGCTTATGGATGGTGGCAGCAGCATCAACATCCTGTATTATGACACTTTCAGCCGGATGGGTTTGCTTGACAAGGATCTTAAGCCCTCTTCAACAGTTTTTCACGGTGTGGTGCCCGGCAAGTCGGCCTATCCAGTGGGAAAGATTTCTTTGGAGGTAGCTTTTGGTGATGAATTCAACTACAGGGTGGAGTCTTTGTGGTTTGAAGTGGTTAAAATCAAGAGCCCATATCACGCTCTGTTTGGACGGCCGGCTTACGCCAAGTTCATGGCTAGGCCTTGCTATGTTTACTTGCAGCTCAAGATGCCCGGGTTGACTGGAACGATTACTGTGCATGGTGATCGGAAGACGGCTCTTGAGTGTGAGGAAGGAGATGCGACTTACGCAGAGTCAAGCTGTGCTGAAGCAGAGCTTAAATTCTATAAGGAAAATGTTGACCCGGAAGATATGACTCCACTGAAGAAGCCTAACATGGAATCTAAGCCGCCCCTCAAGTTTGCGGCGGATGATACCAAGCTGGTGGATTTCACTCCGGGCGACTCATCACAGCAGTTTACTATCGGGGCTAACATGGACCCTGCATAGGAAAGCGCTCATCGAATTCATCCGTGAGAATCGGGACATCTTCGCATGGAAGCCGTCTGACATGCCGGGTGTACCGAGAGAATTCGCTGAGCACCACCTTAATGTGGATCCTAAGTTTAAGCCAATCAAGCAGTTCCTTCGCCGTTTCAATGAAGAGCAGCGTAAAGCAATTGGGGAAGAGGTGGCCGGCTCTTGGCAGCAGGGTTCATCGTGGAGGTTTTTCACCCGGAGTGGTTAGCTAACCCGGTGCTAGTGCTTAAGAAGAACGGCACATGGCGTATGTGTGTGGACTACACGGATCTTAACAAGGCCTGTCCAGTTGACCCGTTTGCTCTCCCCCGTATCGACCAGATCATTGACGCAACGGCGGGTTGTGAGAGTTTATGCTTCCTGGACGCTTATTCAGGTTATCACCAGATCAAGATGGCAGTCAAAGACCAAGAGAAGACGGCTTTCATTACGCCTTTTGGTGCTTTCTGCTATGTATCTATGCCTTTCGGGCTCAAGAGTGCCCAGGCGACTTACCAGCGTTGTGTGCAGAACTGTCTTCACAGTCAAATTGGACGCAATGTTCATGCTTATGTGGATGATATTGTGACAAGTCAAGGAAGAAGGAAACTCTACTGGACGACCTGAAGGAAACTTTCGACAACTTACGGGTCTACAAGATGATGCTTAACCCGGCTAAGTGTGTCTTTGGAGTTCCTGCAGGCAAGCTCTTGGGATTTCTAGTCTCTGAGCGTGGCATTGAAGCTAACCCGGACAAGATAAAGGCTATCACCTCTTTGTCTGAGCCGGCGTGCATCAACGACGTTCAGTGCCTGGCGGGTCGAATCGCCGCGTTAAGCCGGTTCATAAGTCGCCTAGGTGAGAAAGCTATCCCTTTGTATCAGATGATGAAAAAGACAGACAACTTTGTCTGGAGTAAGGCGGCGGGTGAGGCGTTCGAGGCGCTCAAGAAGCAACTGACTGAGCCACCAATCTTGGCCGCTCCAGCTGAGAAGGAACCTTTGCTCCTCTACGTGGCGGCTAACAACAGGGCAGTCAGCGCTGCAGTGGTTGTGGAGCGTAAGGAGGCAGGAAAGGAATAACCGGTTCAGAGGCCGGTTTACTATGTTAGCGAAGTCTTGATTGAATCCAAGCAAAGGTACCCACATTGGCAGAAACTGATTTACGGGGTGTTCATGGCGAATCGTAAGCTGAAGCACTACTTCTTGGGGCACCAGATCACTGTGGTTAGTTCTGCCCCGTTGGGAGACATAATTCAAAACAGAGAAGCCACTGGCAGGATCGCTAAGTGGGCGTTGGAGCTTGGGCCTCTTAATCTGAAATATGTGCCTCGCACGTCTGTCAAGTCTCAAGCCTTGGTGGACTTTATAAACGAATGGACAGAGTGTCAGTCGCCTGAGGAGAAGCCGGATAACACATACTGGACAATTCACTTTGATGGATCCAGGCAGTTGGAAGGGTCAGGGGCTGGAGTTGTTTTAACTTCCCCTCGAGGTGACAAGTTTTGTTATGTGCTAAGGCTGATGTTTCCTTGTACTAACAATGCGGCTGAATATGAGGCTTTACTTCATGGCCTCCGTGTGGCTAAGGAGATGATCCTGAGCTGGGTTAGATGCCTTGGCGACTCAGACCTCGTGGCTCAGCAAGTTTCAGGCACGTGGGATTCCAAGGACCCACGTATGGCGGCTTATCGTCAGGCGGTAGATATCATTGCTGGACACTTCAAGGGTTATCAGGTGGATCATATTGACCGTCGCAAGAACGAGGCGGCTGATGCGTTGTCAAGACTGGGCTCTCAGCGTAAGCCGGTGCCGCCTAACGTTTTCTTGGATGTGTTATATCACCTGTCAGTTAAGCTACCTTCGGAGGAGGATCTGGCTATACCTGACCCGGAGTGGCAGCTGGTGGCGGCTCTGCATGCTATCCCTGATTGGACGTTGCCTTACTTAGCATACTTGATTCGCGGCGAGTTACCCGAGGACGAGACCTTGGCAAGACAAATCATAAGGCGATCTAAGTCCATGACGATCGTCAATGGCGGGTTACATAAGCGCAGTGTTACCGGCATTTTTCAACGTTGTGTTTCACCTGCAGAAGGTAAGGAAATCTTAAATGAGATTCATGCTGGCGATTGTGGTCATCACGCCGGCTCAAAATCTCTGGTGGCCAAGGCTTTCCGACATGGTTTCTTCTGGCTGACGGCTCATAAGGACGCAGAAGACTTGGTTCTCAAGTGTGATGGATGTCAGAAGTTCGGGCGACGTGCTCACGTGCCGGCTCAGGAATTGCGCATGATCCCAATTACCTGGCCGTTCACAGTCTGGGGGCTTGATATGGTCGGGCCCTTCAACAGATCCAAAGACAAGAAGACCCACCTTCTGGTGGCAGTGGATAAGTTTACCAAGTGGGTGGAGGCTGAGCCGGTCAGCAAGTGTGACGCGGCCACGGCGGTTCAGTTTGTCAAAAAATTGATCTACCGTTTTGGTTACCCTCATAGTATCATCACAGACAATGGCACAAACCTCTCCAAGGGGGCTATGCAAGCTTTCTGTGAAAGTGAACACACCCGGCTTGACGTTTCTGCGGTTGCTCATCCACAATCCAATGGTCAGGCGGAGCGTGCTAACCAGGAGATCCTGAGAGGTATCAAGCCCCGGCTTATGGTTCCTTTACAGAGAACGCCGGGTTGTTTGGTAGAAGAGTTACCATCAGTTTTATGGAGCATCAGAACTACTCCCAACAGGTCAACAGGCTATACGCCTTTCTTTATGGTTTATGGCGCAGAAGCCGTGTTGCCAAGTGACATACGTCATGACTCGCCAAGGGTGGCGGCTTACGTTGAGGCAGACAATGAGACGGCGCATCAGGACGCGTTAGATGCTTTGGATGAAGAGCGAGATCTGGCGGCGGCTCGATCGGCGATTTATCAACAAGACCTGCGTCGCTATCACAGCCGCAGAGTTAAGACCCAGACATTTCAGGAAGGCGACTTAGTGTTGCGCCTGATTCAAGATCAGACGGACGCGCACAAGTTATCTCCTCCATGGGAAGGACCTTTTGTGGTTAGCAGAAACCTCAACAATGGGTCATACTATCTCATTGATGTACGAGACGAGTCACGCACTTCTGGGCAGGAGACCCACCGGCCGTGGAATATCGCTCATCTGCGGCCTTACTATACTTGAGTCATCGACTCCCCCCATTGTACATCATCATTGTATATATCACATATATATATAATAAAGTTGGCATCCCTGCAAGCCGGGGCCTCTACCGTTTTTACGCATCTCAAATTGTGCAAAGATGGATACAATCACAAAGTCAGTTGGGGGCTTCTAACCCGCCAGGGTTCAGCTTACACACCTTCTTGATCGGCTCTTCAGCCAAAACTACAAGGTCACTTGGGGGCTTCTAACCCGCCAGGGTTCAGCTTACACACCCTCTTGATCGGCTCTTCAGCCATTGTAAAGCCGGGTTATATACCCAAAAAGTTGACCCCGTCAACAAGGTCATTTGGGGGCTTCCAACCCACCGGGTTTAGCTTACACACCCTCTTGATCGGCTCTTCAGCCATCGCAAGTTGGAGTTAAACCTGCCTATAAGCTGCTGCTGCTCCGCCAGGTGACCCGCCGAACTCTTACCAGTTAATCTCGATTAGAGACCCTGAGCTGTTCAAACATATTTGACAGTCACTCTTGCTAGAGACCCTGTACTGGTCAAGGTTAAACCGGCGGCTCTCGTCACATGAGGGCCGGCTTACGGAAAACGAGGATAAACTCACCCATCTGCTGCCGACTCTCCGCTATATGGCCCGCTCGTACTCTTAAACAGTTACTCTTTTAAAGACCCTGCACTGTTTAAAGATTAAAACGACGGATTTACGTCACGTGAGAGGTAGCTTATGGGCCCTAAGGGTACTCATGCCCTGCTGTGTCTCTTTCTGGTTCGTTGCGCTTTTATCAGTTAATCTCGCCCAGAGACCCTGAGCCATTCAAAGAATTGATGGTCACTCTCGCTAGAGACCCTGTACTGTTAAGAGTTCAACTAGCGAGTCCACCCAGAAGAACCGGCTTATGAGTTTTCTACAAAGCACGGTCATGAAAGAGTTAACATCTCCGGGTTGTGCTTTTTCAAGCCGCCCTTACGGCAATACAGAACATATTCTGTCTTGTTTGTTTTTGCAGGGTTTATCTCCTAAGATGAGCCGCCGCGCAAACAAGCATCATAAGCAGAACACAAGATAAACAAGCATGCATCAAGCTGTGCAAAGATTCATACGTGCGCGATGGCACGGCTCAGGCAAACAAGTTTTTCTATGCCTATTACAAACTCCCCAGGGAGCCCAAAATATCAGACAAGTTTTTGTACACTGCTAGCCTTGGCGGGTCACAGAGCCGGGTTAACAATTTCGGAAGAAAGTGATCAGCTCGATGGCGGGTCATCCTGCGCCGGGTCTTCGACCTCTTCGATCTGAAGATTGTCCACATCCCAGTTGCAGTTTGTTAACGCTTCAAACTGAGCCTCGTCAAAGAGGGGGGACGGGTCAATTTCAGGGGCAAAGAGGTGCTTACGGCGTACAGGATTCAGGTCCCTGACTTCGAAGGTTGGGCAGCGCACTCGTTTGTGGTCCGCACTGTAAGCCGCCTGATAGGTTGTCAGATCAACTTCATCCGCCAGTACCGATGCGAGTACTCTGGAGGCCTTCATACACTTGGCATAGTCAGCCTCTGTGAAATCTGAGCCGTCGTCTTTCTTGGACAGAAAGCCATCCATCATCTCCTCTGCAGTCAATTCAGGGGCAAAGGCCAAAGCCCGGCTTAGCGCGGCCATTGCTCCCTTCCTGGCGGCTGATCGTTTGAGCTCTTCAATTTGCTTGGGCAGTGTTGACAAGAGTTCTATCACCCCCTTCATGAATTTGGGGATGCTTTCTTTATTCAGCATTGCTTTGATGGTGTAGAGGGTACCGCAGTATAGCTGTTCTGACAAGGAATAGACTGCTTTCAACTTCAACAAGCTATCTGAAGATAGTTGGCGGCTTCTTTTGTCTGCAAGGAAAGATTTGGTGTTATAAGCCGCCAGCACAGTTTTTAAACAAGGCAAGGAAATTCGTTAAGTATTAAGTGCTTACCAAAGATAGCAGCAGTCATCCTAGAGATATGGCGCTTGAGAGTTTGCAATTCATCTGACACAACCTTGAGTCGCTGGTCAGCATCATCTGCGCGCTTGGTCAGGGCGGCTTGGGTAGCTTCAGCGTTCTTTTTGAAAGCATCAAAGTCTGCCTGGACCTTTTCAAGCTCCTTAACGGCAACCCGCCATCTTTCATCCGCTTCAGACCGGGCGGTTTGTTGGGCAGCAAGGCTTTCTCTTACGCCGATCAGATCAGACTCGGCCGCCTCCAAAGCTTCCTATATTTTCCAAAAATAAAAACAAGTCAGGAGGTTTAAGTCGCCAGGATGAGATATTAGCGTATGATTGATGGAGCTGATATGACAAGTCTCAAGCAGATTGCAAGCAATATACTTGACACTTGGGGGCTAATGTCTGTGTTTGCTTTCCAAGTCTACAATGAAGCTCCGTCTCATGTTCATAAAGATAAGCCGGCACTTGGGGGCTACACACGGCGCTTTCCAAGTCTACAATGAAGTTCCGGCTCATCTTCATAAAGATAAGCCCGCACTTGGAGGCTACACACGGCGCTTTCCAAGTCTACAATGAAGTTCCGGCTCATCTTCATAAAGATAAGCCGACACTTGGGGGCTACACCCAACGCTTTCTAAAAATCTACAATGAAGTTCCGGCTCATCTTCATAAAGATAAGCCGGCACTTGGGGGCTACACCCGACGCTTTCTAAAGTCTACAGTGAAGTTCCGGATCATCATTTCCATACTGACCCAGACTTGGGGACTACCTTTGATCAAATCTTCAAATTGAGTATCGGCTTACTATCTATACTAACCCGATACTTGGGGGCTACAGGCTAAGCTATTTGGAGTATGATATAGATTGGAAGACCCGGTCCACTATTTGCAATACTAAACCAGCTCTTGGGGGCTACATAAGGGTATAAAGAGGAAAGCAGGAGTACCTCATATTTTTTCTTCATCAAGCCGACAAGTTTGAGTTCCATATTCCGGCTTGTGGAGAGGCGGTTCAGATAACCAACGTGTAATTCGTCGACAGTCAGCTTCTCCAACACAGGGAATTCAAAATCTTGCATCGACGTAATTTGTCGGCAGTCAGCTTCCCCATTGAGAATAAATACGTATCCGGTTTGCGACTTAGAGTCATCCGGATCAGTGTCAAAGCTTGCATCGACGTAACCCTTTACGACGAGCTCTTGATCACTTCCATAAACGAGAAACATGTCCTTAGTCCTTTTCAGGTACTACAGGAAATTCTTGACCGCCGTCCAGTGTTCCATTCCTGGATCACTTTGAAACCTTCCGGCCATACTTATGGCAAGGCTAACATCGGGTCTGGTGCACATCATTGCATACATGATTGAGCCTATGGCTGAAGCATAGGGGACGACACTCATCTTTTCTCTACCTTCTGCAGTCACTGGGCATTGAGTCTTACTCAACTTCACACCTTGCAATACAGGCAAGAACCCCTTCTTAGACTGATCCATTTTGAACTTCTTCAAAACTTTGTCAAGGTATGTGCTCTGTGAAAGTCCTATTAAGCGTCTCGATCTATCTCTATAGATCTTGATGCCTAATATGAAAGCAGCTTCTCCTAGGTCTTTCATTGAAAAACTCTTGTTCAAATATTCCTTCACGCTTTCCAACATTTCTATATTATTTTCAATCAGCAATATGTCATCCACATATAATATTAGAAACGCTATAGAGCTCCCACTCACTTTCTTGTAAATACAAGCTTCTCCGTAAACTTATATAAACACGAACGCTTTGATCACCTCATCAAAGCGAAGATTCCAACTCCGAGATGCTTGCACCAGTCCATAAATGGATCGCTGGAGCTTGCAAACTTTGTCAGCATTCTCCGGATCGACAAAACCTTCTGGTTGCATCATATACAACTCTTCCTTAAGGAAACCGTTAAGGAACGCTGTTTTGACATCCATCTGCCAAATTTCATAATCGAAAAAGGCAGCTATTGCTAACATGATTCTAACGGACTTAAGCATCGCTACGGGTGAGAAGGTCTCATCGTAGCCAACTCCTTGAACTTGTGAAAAATCCTTTGCCACAAGTCGAGCTTTATAGACGATTACATTACCGTCTGCGTCCGTCTTCCTCTTAAAGATCCATTTGTTCTGAATGGCCTTTCGCCCTTCAGGTAATACTTCCAAAGCCCATACTTTTTTTTCATACATGGATCCCATCTCGGATTTCATGGCCTCTAACCATTTCTCGGAATCCTGGCCCATCATCGCTTCTCCATAGCTCGTAGGTTCATCCTTGTCCAACAACATGACCTCTAAGACAGGGTTGTCGTACCACTCAGGAGCAGTACGCGTCCTTGTCGACCTACGAGGTTCGATAGCAACTTGATTCGAAGCTTCATGATCATCATCATTAACTTCCTCTTCAACTGATGTAGGCTCTACAGAAACATCTTTCTGCGCTGCGCTACTCTCTGGTTGAAGTAAAGGTTCAACAACCTCATCAAGTTATATCTTCCTCCCACTCAATTCTTTCGAGAGAAACTCTTTCTCAAGAAATGTTCTGTTTTTACCGACAAACACTTTGCCTTCGGATCTGAGATAGAAGGTATACCCAACTGTCTCTTTTGGGTATCCTATGAAGACGCATTTCTCCGCTTTGGGTTCCAGCTTTTCAGGCTGAAGCTTTTTGACATAAGCATCACATCTCCAAACTTTAACAAACAACAACTTTGGCTTCTTGCCAAACCACAGTTCATATGGCGTCGTCTCAACGGATTTCGATGGTGCCCTATTTAAAGTGAATGCAGCTGTCTCTAATGCATAACCCCAAAACGATAGTGGCAAATCGGCAAGAGACATCATAGATCGCACCATATCCAATAAGGTTCGATTACGACGTTCAGACACACCATTATGCTGTGGTGTTCCAGGCGGTGTCAATTGTGAAACAATTCCACACTGTCTTAAGTGACTGCCAAAATCATAACTCAGATATTCTCCTCCTCAATCAGATCGTAGGAATTTAATCTTCTTGTTACGATGATTCTCAACTTCACTCTGAAATTGCTTGAACTTTTCAAACGTTTCAGACTTGTGTTTCATTAAGTAAATATACCCATATCTACTTAAGTCATCAGTGAAGGTGAGAAAATAACGATATCCACCGCGCGCCTCAATGCTCATCGGACCGCACACATCAGTATGTATGATTTCCAACAAGTCACTTGCCCGTTCCATTGTTCCAGAGAACGGGGTCTTAGTCATCTTGCCCATGAGGCATGGTTCACATGTGTCAAGTGATTCAAAATCAAGTGACTCCAAAAGTCCATCAACATGGAGCTTCTTCATGCGTTTTACACCAATATGACCTAAACGGCAGTGCCACAAGAAAGTGGTATTATCATTATCAATTCTACATCTTTTGGCATCAAAGTTATGAACATGTGTATCATCACTATCGAGATTCAATAAGAATAAACCCCTCATATTGGGTGCATGACCATAAAAGATATTACTCATATAAATAGAACAACCATTATTCTCTGATTTAAATGAGTAACCGTCTCGCAATAAACAAGATCCAGATATAATGTTCGTGCTTAACGCAGGCACTAAATAACAATTATTCAGGTTCATCACTAATCCCGATGGTAATCGAAGAGCGAGCGTGCCGACGGCGATCACATCAACCTTGGAACCATTTCCCACGCGCATCGTCACTTCGTCCTTTGCCAGCCTCCGTCTATTCCGCAGTTCCTGTTTTGAGTTGCAAATGTGAGCAACCGCACCGGTATCAAATACCCAGGCACTACAATGAGAGTTGGTAAGGTACACATCAATAACATGTATATCATATATACCTTGTTTGGTGTTGGCCGCCTTCTTGTCAGCCAAAAACTTGGGGCAGTTCCGCTTCCAGTGACCAGTTCCCTTGCAATGAAAGCACTCAGTTTCTGGCTTGGGTCCAGCTTTGGGTTTCTTCACGGGAGGGGCAACTGCTTTGCCACTCTTCTTGGAGTTACCCTTTTTACCCTTGCCATTCTTCTTGAAACTAGTGGTTTTATTGAACATCAACACTTGATGCTCCTTCTGAATCTCAGACTCAGCGACTTTCAACATCGCAAGTAGCTCGACGACTGACTTGTTCATCCCGTGCATGTTATAGTTCAACACGAAGCTCTTGTAGCTAGGTGGCAATGATTGAAGAACTCTGTCAGTGATCGCCTCTGCTGGAAGGGGCATTCCCAACTCAGCCAGACGAGTGGAATACCCAGACATTTTGAGTATGTGTTCACTGACAGACCCGTTCTCCTCCATCTTGCAGGCATAGAACTTATCGGAGGTCTCATACCTCTCGATCCGGGCATTCTTCTGAAAGATAAACTTCAACTCCAGGAACATATCATATGCTCCATGACGTTCAAAACGTCTTTGAAGTCCCAGTTCTAAGCCATACAACATTGCACATTGAACCATTGAGTAATCATCAGAATGAGCCTGCCAGGCATTCGCAACGTCTGGAGACTCTACTGGAGCGGGTGGATCACCAAGCGGTGCATCAAGGACATAAGCCTTTTGGGAAGCCGTAAGGATAATCCTTAGATTACGGGCCCAGTCCACAAAGTTACTTCCATCATCTTTCAACTTAGCTTTCTCTAGGAACGCATTAAAATTCAGGGGTGCTACTGCGCGAGCCATTGATCTACAACATAAATTTTGCAAAGACAACCTAGACTATTATTCAAGATAATGAGTTTAGTTAATCATATTACTTAAAAAACTCCCACTCAAATTGACATCCCTCTGGTCATTCGAGTGTCACATGATCCAAATTCACCAACTCAAGTCCGATCATCACGTGAGTTGAGGTGGTTTCAATGGTGAACATCTTCATGTTGATCATATCTACTATATGACTCATGTTCGACCTTTCGGTCTCTTGTGTTCCGAGGCCATGTCTGTACATGCTAGGCTCATCAAGTTTAACCCGAGTGTTCCGCACGTGCAACACTGGTTGCACCCGTTGTATGCGAATGTAGAGTCTATCACACCCGATCATCATGTGGTGTCTCGAAACAACGAACTTTCGCAACGGTGCACACTCGGGGAGAACACAATTTTATCTTGAAATTTAAGTGAGGGATCACCTTATAATGCTACCGTCGTCCTAAGCAAAATAAGATGCATAAAAGGATTAACATCACATGCAAATCATAAGTGACATGATATGGCCATGAACTTGTGCTTTTGATCTCCATCTCCAAAGCACCGGCATGATCTCCATCGTCACCGGCATGACACCATGATCTCCATCATCTTGATCTCCATCAACGTGTCGCCATGAGGTTGTCGCGCCAACTGTTGCTTCTACGACTATTGCTAACTCATAGCGATAAAGTAATGCAAAACGGCGAAAATAAATTAAAGACAACCCTATGGCTCCTGCCGGTTGCCGTACTCATCGACATGGAAGTCGTGATATTCTATACAAAACATGATCATCTCATACATCACAAATATCTCATCATGTAATTGGCCATATCACATCACAACATACCCTGCAAAAACAAGTTAGACGTCCTCTAATTGTTGTTGCATGTTTTACGTGGCTGCTATGGGTATCTAGCAAGAACAATTCTTACCTACGCAAAAACCACAACGGTGATACATAAATTGCTATTCAACCTTCTCATGGACCACCTTTGTCGAATCCGATCCAACTAAAGTGGGAGAAACAGACACCTGCCAACCATCTTTATGCAACGAAGTTACATGTCAGTTGATGGAACCGGTCTCTCGTAAGCGTACGAGTAATGTTGGTCCGGGCCCCTTCATCCCACAATACCGCTGAATCAAGAAAAGACCAAGGGAGGAAGCAATCTGAATATCAACGCCCACAAACTCCTTTGTGTTCTACTCGTGATCTCATCTACACATAGACCTAGCTCATGATGCCACTGTTGGGGAACGTTGCATGGGAAACAAAAAATTTCCTACGCACACGCAAGATCTATCCATGGTGATGAGCATCTACGAGAGGGAGAGTGGATCTACATACCCTTGTAGATCGCTAAGCGGGAAGCGTTAAGAAACGCGGTTGATGTAGTCGAACGTCTTCGCGATCCAAATCGCCGAGCGTCCCGCGATCCAATCACGATCCGTCCCGATCTAGCGCGGAACGGACGGCACCTCCGCGTTCAGCACATGTACAGCTCGATGACGATCTCCGCCTTCTTGATCCAGAAAGAGGGAGCGGAGAGGTAGATGAGTTCTCCGGCAGTGCGATGGCGTGGCGGCGATGGTGGTGGAACTATTCCAGCAGGGCTTCGCCTAAGCACTGCTGAAAACTAGAGGATTTGATCTATCGGGGAGAGAGGGATGCACCATGGCTAGGGTTTCTTATGCTGCTGCCCTCTCTCCCCTCTAGTATATATAGGAGGGAGGGGAGGGGCTGGCCGACCTAGGGATCCTCCTAGGAGTCGGCCGAAGGAGGTGGAGGTGGAGGAGTCCACCTTCAATCCTACTCCTAGTAGGATTCCTTCCCTTCCCCACTTGGACTTTCCTTTCCCCAAAATTCCAGCCGCATAGGCCCACTTGGACTGGCCGCCCAGCCCACCAGGGGCTAGTGCACCACCCTAAGGCCCATGTGGCCCTCTTGGGGTGTGGTGGGTCCACTTGGTGGACCCCCGGAACCCATTCGTCACTCCCGGTACACTGCCGGAAATGCCCGAAAACTTTCCGGAGTTCAAACACCACTTTCCTATATATCAATCTTTACCTCTGGACCATTCCGGAGCTCCTCGTGACGTCCGGGATCTCATCCGGGACTCCGAACAACCTTCGGTCACCAACATACATAACTCTACTATACCGAAACGTCACCTAACCTTAAGTGTGCAGACCCTGCGGGTTCGAGAACTATGTAGACATGACCGAGACACCTCTACGGTCAATAACCAATAGCGGGACCTGGATGCCCATATTTGTTCCTACATATTCTACGAAGATCTTTATCGGTTGAACCTCTGTGTTAAGGATTCATTTAATCCCGTATGTTGTTCCCTTTGTTCTTCGGTATGTTACTTGCCCGAGATTCGATCGTCGATATCTCTATACCTAGTTCAATCTCGTTACCAGCAAGTCTCTTTACTCGTTCCGTAATACAAGATCCCGTGGCTAACACTTTAGTCACATTGCTTGCAAGGCTTGTTGTGATGTTGTATTACCGAGTGGGCCCTGAGATACATCTCCGTCACACGTAGTAACAAATCTCAGTCTTGATCCATGCCCACTCAACAGACACCCTCGGAGATACCTGTAGAGCATCTTTATAGTCACCTAGTTACGTTGTGACGTTTGATACACACAAGGTATTCCTCTGATGTCAGTGAGTTGCATGATCTCATGGTCATAGGAACAAATACTTGACATGCAGAAAACAATAGCAATAAACTGACACGATCATATGCTACGTTCATAGTTTGGGTCTTGTCCATCACATCATTCTCCTAATGATGTGATCCCATTATCAAATGACATCTCATGTCCATGGCTCGGAAACCTTGACCATCTTTGATCAACGAGCTAGTCTACTAGAGGCATACTAGGGACACAGTGTTGTCTATGTATCCACACATGCAATTGAGTTTCCAATCAATACAATTAAAGCATGGATAATAAACGATTATCATGAACAAGGAAATATAATAATAACTACTTTTATTATTGCCTCTAGGGCATATTTCCAACATGCATATGGTAAATTATCATCCCAACTGGACCCGTAGTCCAAAGCACAAGCTCTCAACATATCCTCCAAAATCTGATTCACCCTCTCTGTCTGCCCATCTGTCTGTGGATGGAATGTCGTACTGAACTCCAGCCTGGTGCCCAAATATTCATGCAACTGACGCCAAAACTAAGATGTGAACTGAGTACCCCTATCGGACACTACCTTCCTTGGAACTCCATGCACACAAACAATTCTGGTCATATAAATCTTTGCTAGGTTAGCACTTGTATAGGTAGTCTTTACCGGGATGAAGTGAGCAACTTTAGTCAAACGATCAACAACTACCCAAATAGAATCATAACCTGATCGAGTCCTGGGTAACCCTGTAATGAAATCCATACCAATCTCATCCCACTTCCAATCAGGTACACGCAATGGTTGTAACAAACCTGCTGGTTTCTGATGCTCTGCTTTAACTCTCTGGCACACATCACATACTGCAATATACTCAGCAATTTCCCTCTTCAGGCTAGGCCACCAAAATCTCTCCCTCAAATCCAAATACATCTTAGTATTACCTGGGTGGATAGAATAAGGTGAATCATGCGCCTCCTGAAGAATCAACTTCCTGATCTCTGCATCATGAGGTACACAGATACGCTTCTCGAACCATATGGCTCCATGTTCATCCTCATGGAAACCTTGTGCCTTCCCTTTTAGCATATTTTCCTTTATCTCAGCAATATACTTATCATGCTTTTGAGCTTCTCTGATTCTATCAAGCAAAGTAGGCTTTACCTCAAGTGTTGCCAAATAGCCCTTAGGAACCATCTCCAATCTGAGATTTCTGAACTGCTCACATAACTCCGGTGACATATCATCAATATTAACTGCATTAACATGGATCCTATGACTCAATGCATCAGCAACAACATTAGCCTTACCGAGATGATACTGCACATTCAAATCATAATCCTTAATAAGCTCCAACCATCTCCTCTGTCTGAGGTTCAACTCCCTCTGAGTAAAAATATACTTCAAGCTCTTATGATCAGTAAATATATCACAATGATTACCAACAAGATAATGCCTCCAAGTTTTTAATGCATGCACAACTGAGGCTAACTCCAAATCATGTGTAGATAATTATGCTCATGATTCCTAAGCTGGCGTGAAGCATAAGAAACAACTTTACCTTCCTGCATCAAAACACTCCCAAGTCCTTGACGAGAAGCATCACAATACACCTAGAAGTCTTTATGTATGTCTGGCAGAATTAAGACTGGTGCTGTAACCAAATGCTGCTTCAACTCCTGAAAGTTGGCTTCACATTCATCAATCCAAACAAATTTCTTCTCCTTCTTCAACAATTCAGTCATTGGCTTTGCAATCTTGGAAAAGTTTTCAATAAACCTCCTGTAATAACCCGCAAGGCCCCAAAAGCTGCGAATCTCCCCAACTGACGTGGGTGACTCCCACTTTGTAACTGCGGCAACCTTGGATGGATCAACTACAACTTCATTACCTGATATAACATGTCCAAGGAATGCTACCTCATCCTGCCAAAACTCACATTTGATGAACTTGGCATACAATTAGTGCTCCCTCAATTTCTCCAATACCAAATGCAGATGCACTTCATGCTCTTGCTTATTCTTGGAAAACACCAATATATGATCAATGAAAACGACCACAAACTTATCCAAGAACTCCATAAACACCTTGTTCATCATATTCATGAAGTATGCAGGGGCATTGGTCAATCCAAATGACATAACGGTATACTCATACAACCCATACCTCGTAGTCAAAGCAGTCTTTGGAATATCTTGCTCACGAATCTTTAGTTGATGATAACCAGAACGAAGATCAATCTTGGAAAACATAGTAGCTCCCTCCAACTTGTTAAACAGATTTATCATAGGCAAAGGATACTTATTCTTAATGGTTACCTCATTCAGAGAACGATAATCAACACACATCCTCAGAGTTCCATCCTTCTTCTTCTCAACAAACAACACAGGAGCTCCCCAAGGTGATGAACTTGGGTGAATAAATCCTTGTGCCTGCAATTCTCTTAACTGCTTCTTCAATTCCTCCAACTCTTGAAGAGGCATTCTATACGGTCTCTTTGCAATAGGTCCAGTGCCTGGTATTAAATCAATAAGAGACTCAATATCTCTATCTGGTGGCATACCTGGCAACTCCTCTAGAAACACATCTAGATAACCCTTCACAACTGGCACCTCTTCCCGGCTACCCCCCTTAAGAGAGTTCACCTGCATTCGCTTATGCTGATACTTGCATACATATTTGATTCTCTTCCCTCCTGGTAAACTGAGAGAAATAGATCGACTGGCACAATCAATAACACCTCATATAAATGTAACCAGTCCATACCCAAAATAATATCCAGACCTTGTGACTTCAACACAATCAAATCTGTAGGAAACTCATACTTGCCAATAGACAAGGTCATCTGACGACAACCAACACCTGCTATCATCTCAGCTCCTGGGGAACTCACCCTAATAGGCATACTAAGGGTTTTGGTTGGCAATCCATGTTTATAAACAAATACCCTCGAAATAAAGAATGCGATGCACCAGTATCAAAAAGAACAAGCGCGGGTACTGAGTTGATCAAAAACTTACCAATCACTGCATCGGGTTCATTATAGACCTCCTCCACATTAACATGGTTGACACGACCCTTTTGAAAGGGGTTTGGCTTGTTGACTCCTGAATTCCCATTACCATTATTGCTCTCTGGACATGCATTGGAGTAGTGGCCCATCTTCCTGCACTTGTAGCACTGAACCTGAGTAAGGTCCCTCTACAAGGGCACACTCTGGCGGTTCTGGTTATTATTACCTCCATTACCATTACCGTTACCATTAACATTGTTACTCTTGTGCCCATTGTGATGATGGTGGCCATTATGGTTGTGGCCATTACCTCCATTATGATTATGCCCATTACTTCCATGATGATTATGTCCATTACCTCCATGATGATTATGTTCATTACCTCCATTATCATGATATGAACTGTGTGGCTTCTGCTGTGGTCCTTAATTATACCTGTTGCTGTTGTTGTACTTCCTCTTGCGGTTCTCTATGGCTTGATGCTTTCCCTCAAGCACAATAGCTTTATCAATAAGCTCCTGGCAATTACCAAAAGTGGCCACTGTCAACTGAATGCCCAAATCATCATTTAGGCCCTCCAAGAATTTCTCCTGCCTAGTTGCATCGATATTAACATCATTAGGAGCATAGCGTGCAAGGTTATTAAATTCCTCCACATACTCATTAACCATGCGACTTCCCTGACGCAAGCTGCGGAACTCCTTCTTTTTCAGACTCATGGCACCAGCAGACACATGTGCGGCACGGAAAGCTGCCTGAAACTACACCCAGGTGATGGTACCAATGGGATAGGTGACCAAGTAGTTGTCCCACCAAGCTGCGGCAGGACCATCCAACAGATGTGAGGCAAACCTCACCCTCTCTGCATCTGTGCATCCAACGGTCTGCAGGTTCCTACCGATTGAACAGAGCCAATCATCAGCCACAATAGGTTCAGGGCTGCTGGAGAACCTCGGAGGATTCAACCTCAAGAACCTGGTAAGCATATCCATAGGTGTCGGAGGCGGCGGATTGTTGTTGTTGTTGTTGTTTCCCATGTTCTGAACAAGCAACTGGGTCAACTGGCCTTGTCCCTGAAGCAACTGTTGCACATATGGCGGTACGTCATTGTCATTGTTGCCTCCACCTGAACCCCTGTCTCTAGGCTCACGTCTCGGCGGCATCTGGTGTGCAAGAATTAGATGTGTAATATATAGAATAGGTCTAAAGGAATATATATATTCTACCCATATGCAGAATATGATCAAGGCAATATATATGAGGCAAACAAAACGCAATAACGAATAACACCAACAGAAAAACAAGAATCAATAACATAGCATTATATATAGTCGAATAATTTCGACAAGATACTAATTTAACAAACAAGCAACCCAACAATCAAGCAAGCAATCTAGTATCATCATACCATAAAAGTGGCATATACAGATACGCTAACACGATAACCTCGCAATATAAAACAAAGATAAATGGAGGTCTCAACACTAGTTCCTACTTAAACTGGTCAAGATACTGGAGGGGTTGACTAATAAAAGACTAAGATGCATGCAAAGTTTACAAAATAATTTTCACTCCTATGGCTTTTTCTAATCCATTTTCTAGGGTCACGACCTACAGTCAACACACTGCTTTGAATACCATATGTAACGACCATACCTCGAAGGGTTTGAGTCTCTGTGCTTACAGTGCTAGTCCCTGGATCGATTCGCTAGCACACACAGTATAGATGAATACCAGAATAGCAAGTGCATCATTTCTTACAATGTATGATCCAGAATTTATAAAGTATAACAATCTGCATAGCACATAGCTAGCTTTATTCAATCAAACAACGGAAAAGTAGCAGAAAAATAACGATGAGTCCCATCATAGCCCACTGGCGATGCTGAGTGAAGACTCGCGACCCTAACAGTACCTTACTCTTCGTCTGAATATCCTGCAACATGAGACATTGCAGCCGTATAGATCAATACATTGAATTTATTGGCAAGTTACACAGGAGAAATAATAAGCAGACCTACATGTACATGCATAGTATAACAAAGGAAGGCTTGATGGTCATTTTGCAGAAAAGCTAATTTTGTCCTCATAACTACATAATAGTCAAGTTTTAATTTATTTGCTACATTTAAATACATATGGTTGAATTGGCATCCCCAACTCCAACCTATTACCATTATTAAGTTTCCCACCAAATTTTATTAAGGGTAACATCTGTCAAGATCATCCAACAACTGTAATGGCCTAGCTGCTCAAATTCGTCAATAACCGGGGACACGGCTAATCATGATTATTTTTATTACTCTGCAGAGGTTAGTACGCTTTACCCACTGGACCCAACCCGAAGATTGAGACGAAGTCTTTCAGCACCAGTCACCTAGTCCCACAGGAGGCCCATCCCAACTATCAGAACTACAGCTGCTGGCACATCCAGGTAAGGTTTCCACTACTGATCAACTAAGCTAGAGCCCATATAGCTAGTGGCCGCACACGGAAGCTACTAGTCACTAAGTCTGTCTGATCTTTTTGAACCTGGGCGGCATTCCACGTACATTCAGAGGGCCGAAACCATGATGTTCTTAAAACCACCTAGCAATACCACATCCGCCCAGAGGTGAATTATACATATTAAGTTTCAACACAAGTTATATCATAGTCCTCACATAATCTCAATGAATACACGAACCAATCCCCGTCTACATAGCATAGCATATCTACAACTACCACGATCATCATTGACGAGGAGATAACTCAATAGCATAGCATACTATAATATTCCTATACATGCATAATAATTTCATAGTGTGGTATAGACTACATGCATAGAAAAATAATAGGTGAAGGATGATCAACATGTAACTTGATTCTAGTTCAAAAAGTCACACTCTTGACAATTAGTTTGCGTCGCACTCCGGGCAATCTACACGTTTCAAACAATCACAACAAATAAATCACCACTCAAATAACACCAAATAAAACCAACAGCAAGAAACCATTTTTAAAATCACAAAAACAGGAGCAAAACAGTAGGTATAAAAAATCTACAATTCAATAGGAACACAACACATTTCGTTAAACGGTTTGCAAATTATGGCCTCCGGAAGGTTCATTTAAGATTTGGTCAAATTCAAATTTGAACATGAAAACATGTGAAAAAACAGTGGTTCTATAATATTCTACTAGTCATTGTGAGTGCACAGGAAAAAGAACTACCTAAATTGGGCATATATATTAAAAGATATAGTTAATTGAAAAACTGGTTAAAATCTGCCCAAAAGAAAATAAATAGAACTGAACTAAACTGTAGCTGCTCGGTTACTCTAGCGTATCGCCACGTGGCGTCAAGTGATTGGTCGGGGAAAAACAACTCCGTGCTCGCGTGCTCACCACGAGCAGAAGACGACGGCGGCTCGGGCGTGGACGGCGGCACTTCTCCGACGGTCGTCCAACAAAGGTGAGGTGAGGGTTGGAAGCGGCATTCCACGAGGGTGGCTACGGTGGTTCTACAGGCGACGGGGGCCTTCTCTGCGGGCGACGGCGGCGAAGTGAACTCCGGCGCGCTCTGGAGCTTCAGGTGGTTGCAGGCGGCTCGCTCGGCTGAGATTTCGGTGTCAAAACATGTCAGAGAGGCGCGGAGTTGATAGAGGAATCGAACAGAACAAGTAGCGCAGCTGGGGATGCCCTTACGGCGACACAAACATCCGGCGAACGACGGCGGTCTCGGAGCTTCTCGGCGAGATCCAAATCGCTCAACAGAGGTGTGCGGGCGATAGATGCAATCGGAAGCAGGGGTCCGGGGTCCGTCGAGGGCTTCGCGTGCGGGGAGGCGTCCTGGGCGTGCACGGGATCGACTAAGGAGCGATATCGACTCGGCCTGAGCTCGCGGTTGCGTGCGTGCGTGCGCCGTGTCCGGCTTGGAGGCGAGGGATCGGCTGCATACCGCTTCGGCAGCAGCTGGGCCATGGGCCGGCCTGCCAGCGGCGGCTATGCTGTGCGCGCGGGCGAAGCCCCTGTTGGGCCACTGTGCAGCCCGACTGCACAGTGCGGTTTTTTTAAGAGCTATTATAGAAAATTAATTTCTGGCTAAAATAAAGACAGATAAATATCCCTAAATATATATATATATACATAAACACTATTCTGATCACGGGGTCTGAATAATATTCTGATCACGGGTTGAACTTCCTGAGTTAATCAACCTGAACTTCCCTCTGTAGGAACCCGACCTTCGGGCTATCTTCGCAACCGTGTCTCCCCGAGTGAATTCTTCTGTCCAGTCGTGTTCTTAGTGATGTAAGTGTAACCAGGAAACGGGTTTTAGCAACTAAATGCCCGTTTTAAATAGGAATCTCGCTCGTTGGCGGATTTGCTCTCGGGTCGTGATGAACGTGTGTCTGTTGCCAGTTTAATGCATGTTGTGGATGTTGTCGAAAGTCTGGCACGATGGGAATTAGGTGTTGGTACGATTTTGGTGCACAAATTTTTGTTATTTGAAACGAATTTGAAATCGACCGTGTTCTTCATCCGCCCGAGATGCAGCCTCCGCTTCTGACGATTTCTCGTTTTTCTGTAAAGTTTGCTGGCTGATTTGCGTTCTTTAGTGAAATTGAAGGCTTAATACATTGTCAATTTCAATCGGGAGGGTCCATACGGTTTGATTTCTGGTGATTTGATGTTGGCACTCCCGCGGCTGTTGCACGGGGTGTTTTTGCGGTTTTGAGATTTGCCCTTTGGTCATTTTTGTTGTAGAAAGGGAGATGACAGATCATTTCCAAGGGGGTGCGGACGTGTTCTAATCTGGCGCAGAGGATTTTATGCTTTGGACGAATTCGTTCGTCCATATTTTCTAGATCATCTAATGGTCGTTGTACAAGCTGGACTTCTGTGTTGTTCATACCTGAACTTCTGCTTTTCCTTCTTTTGCAAGGTAATGCAGCAAGACCTCTGTATTTTTTTTCTATCATTTTTCATTCTTTCATTGGTTTTGATTTTTTGACTCAGTCCCGTGAGCAACCATGGAATTGGCCGATGGACATGCGTGTAGTTTTTATTTCTTTCTAGTATGTTTTCGCACTTCTAATAGTTTTTGGACTTCACAGAATAACTATTCTGAACTTCTGTATGCTAATTTTTTTTAACATGTTAATTTGAGGTTTTACAAAACCCTGAACTTCTATATCTTCACTATTTGAACTTCTTATTTTAATTTTGTTTGTTATTTTTGTATTTAAATATTTGTAGACATTGAAATCGGCATTGCGCCTATCGACCAACGCGGTAGCGCGAGGCCGAGCAGGGGGGAGGAGGGGAGGGGGTCCCTCCCCTCCCCCTGCGAGGCCGAGCCAGGAACGAGCCGGAGCAGGCGACGACGCGGCGTGCCGCATCGTCGCATGCTCCGGCGAGTCCGTCACATCCGTGACCCCACTATCTATCTTAGGGGTGTGGCTCTAGGGTGCGTGTGGGTGGGGGTGGAAACAGAATAACCGCATTGCGCCTGTCAACCTAGCGCGCACTGCCGCGGTAGTGCGAGGCCGAGCAGGGAGGGAGGGGGGGGTCGGGACCCCCCCTCCCCTCCCCCTACGAGGCCGAGCCAGGAACGAGCCGGAGCAGGCGACGACGCGGCGTGCCGCGTTGTCGCATGCGGAGGCGAGTCCGTCACATCCGTGACCCCACTATCTATCTTAGGGGTGTGGCTCTGGGGTGCGTGCGGGTGGGGGTGGAAACAAAATAACCGCATTGCACCTGTCAACCTAGCGCGCACTGCCGCGGTAGCGCGAGGCCGAGCAGGGGGGGCCCGCGACGAGCGGATGTGAGTCCGCGGGGACCCCCGATGAGGCCGAGCCAGGAACGAGCAGGAGTAGGCGACGACGCGGCGTGCCGCGTCGTCGCATGCGGAGGCGAGTCCGTTGAGTTAGTTCTGGACTTCATGTGTTTTTGTATTTGAACTTCTTATTTGTTTCTTATTGTTTATTTATTCATATGCCTTACTTCGCTTGATAGTGTACTTGAACTTCTGTTCTTTATTTTTTGAACTTCTTCTTTGTTTGTAAGTGCTTATTTGTGTATATATTTTACTTCCATTGGTAGTGTACTTGAACTTCTGTTGCCCGTCAAATGTTTGTTTTAAGGGATACCAACAGATTTTTATTTGATCTTATCTTTTTAAACTGATGCATTCAAATGGTGCATTCATTTTTCAACACATGCATTTACTTTTTAGTGGTCAGGGGTAAAACTGTAATTAACCCCGGCGCTGCAACAGCCGCTAGAGAGCCCCATTTACTGCCCCGTTGCCTGCCCAACACCTGTCAGAAAACCCTCTCCCCCTCTCGCTCGCTCTCTTCTCCCTCTGTCGCTCCGCTCTCTTCCCCCCAACTTCCCCCAACCTCCCCCGAGTTCTCCTCCGCTGACTCCTGCGCTCGCGAGTGGAGTAACCGGCGCATGCCCCGCTCCTTTTTCTACCCCACGCCCCGCTCTCCCTCCCTCAGACCGCTCTCTTCTCCTCTGAAGCGAAGCCGGCAACTGTCTGCGCGGTTCCAAGGTGCGCGTGGCGTCGTGGGGGTGGAAGAACCGCCACGGATTCGTGCATCGGGGTCGCTTGGAGAGGTACAAATGCTGCCTCCCCCCAATGCTTGCTCTTAGTTTTCACCAGATCTGTCGAGCTCTCTCTATTACTTCTGTGTGCTCTCGCATCCGCCTCCTCCCTTTTCTTCTGATGGTTGGATGGGAGATTAGGTAGGGTTCTTGTGCGTGTGGTGGGTGGATTCCATTTCCCCGTAGTTTATTTTTATCTGTGAGATGCTTGTGTGTGCTATTTTATCCTTCAGACTTGTGTGGATTTCATTTCCCCTTTGGTAATTTCACCAGTGAGATGAATGTAAGAAGGGTGTGGTGTGGTGGTTGCTGCTGGTTGTGATGTATTTACATCCATTAATGTTATTGATTTCGTAGTCTAGATTGTGTCTGTCACATGCTAGTTAGTTTATGAGTAATGTTTTTGCCGTGCTTGCCTAGATGTGCTACTGTTCATCTTCATAATTGTTGATGTGTTTTAGTTGTTTTATCCTAGGGTTTGATTTAGTTGCTTTTTGTATTGTTGTTTGATTTTCTACTTGCTAATTAGATGTAATTTTCCCCTGTTTTTTGTAGGTGTATCTAGGGTTTGGACTACCATTCATCAAGGAGTGGTGTTGTCATGGCTTCAAAACCTTCTTCAGGTATGTAAATGTATATGCATCTTGTATTTTAACTAGGAGTTTTCTTTTATATGTCCGCCCATATCTTCCCTTGGTTTTCTTGTTGGACTGCCTATGTTTAAAAGTATGAACTTCTAACGTAGGTGATGTGTATGCATTTTACTCTTAGTTGAAGTTAGTAGAGTGTTGCTTAGATTTTTTTGATGAATTGCCAGTGAACTATGTCTCCAAGTGTGTTTGGACTTACCAATGTTTTATATTTTAGTGTATACCTTTGTATTTTTTGTTATCATTTTCATGGTATTGAGAAGTAGTTTGGCAGTGAAAAAGTATTTCTGCTCATGCTTCATCTTTTTTTTGTAGTACTGCTTTGGGTCACATAGTTGAACTTCTGGTTTTAATTATTTGTTTGTAATGAGATTTGGTTGAACTTCTGTTTGTGCATTGTTTTATTGCTTTGTTATGTATTGTTGAACTTCTGGGCATTCATCTATATGTACTACTTCCTTTTGTATAGATTGTTTTATCTTTAGTATGTAGATTGTAGATTGTGCATTGTTTTACTGCTTTGTTAGGTATTTTTGAACTTCTGGACATTGGACATTCATGTATTTGTAGTACTTCCTTTGGCGTAGATTGTGGATTAAAACGCAGCTGCCTTTTTACTTCCATTTTGTAGTTGGTGATGAATTTAATAGTTCTGAAAAAAATGCCTTTGATCAAGATGGAGCTTCAGAAGTTAATACTGATGCTCCAAGATCTGATGCGGCTAAACCACCTATTATTCCTTTGACTGTATTTTCTGAGGTTGCTTTGAGCCTTGAGAAAAATTTAAGCCTCACGGATCTTGCTTATGCAGCTCTTGCTTCACCCAGTATGTGCAACTCCTTTTTTTTAATTCTTGAGCCATGTTTTTGAACTTGTTCTTGTCGTGTGTTTTGTATTTGTTCTTGACTCTTTTCCTTTTGTTATGTTTTTGTGTTCTTGCAGATGTATCCACAGAGGAGGAAGCTGTGAACACCATCAACGATGTACTATCTGACTTGGGTGTGCCAGATAACACTGCTGCAGCCGAGCAGGGGGCTCCATCAGTTGAAGGTTGTGATTCCGTTCCGGAGCCTTTGTGCTCTCTTTAGATGTCAGAGACGCAGTCCCAGTCTGTTGATGGCACTGAACCTGTCATGCAAGATGAGGATGTGCCCCTTCAGCTTCTTCTAGAGGATCAACGCAAGAGGAAGAAGCAAGAAGATTTTTATAAGAAGATGGCGGCCCGCCTTCAGAAAGGTTCTCATGTTTCTGAATCTGGTGATCTTGCTGAGCTCACAGTTGGGCATGGCTCTGTTGCTGAAGAAGACGTGTCGCGTGCCACTAATGGCATGGCTGCCCCTGTGAAGAAGAAATTTAAGAAGACCGTGGCTAGGAAGCATTTAGTTGGTGAAGTTACTCCTCGGAGGAGCCCACGTGTTTCAAATGCTGCAGGACCAAGTGTGGTTGAACTTCCTGAAGTGGAAGGCCAAGCCCGCGGTGGTACGCCACGTCGTAGTCCTCGTGTGCTTGCCACTGCGGCGCCTACACCTTCTCCGCTTGGTGCTGGTGCATCTGGTAAGGGCAAGAAATGCGGCGTTAAGTGCAAGGTTGCACCGGCAAAGGTTAACAAGGGTTGCAAGAAGCGTTCTCGTGTTGATCCAGATGACCAGGGTGATGCTGATTTCAACGCTGATGACGAGGATGACGACGATGATGCTGATGCTGCTGACCAGGTATGAATCTCTTATGTTTACTGTTTTTGAGAACATTGTAGAATTGTTGTTATATTTTGTGTATGTAGTACTGCCTTGGTGTGCATAGCTGACCTTCTGCTTATATACATTTAGAGGTTAGCTGAACTGCTTGGTTTATATGGTATTACTGCCTTTGTGTACATAGCTGAACTTCTGCTTATATACATGAAGATATTAGCTGAACTTCTTGGTATACATGGTTTTAATGCCTTGGTGTACATAGTTGAACTTCTGCTTTGTAAAGTTCTAACATTTAGAAAGCAGCTTAACTTGTGGTCATACATGGTTGTACTGCCTATGTAGTCATAGTTGAACTTCTGAAATGTACACTGCTAACATGGAGAAAGCAGTTGTACTTCTTGTTTTTTAATGGTTGAACTTCTGCTATATACAATTTTTTGTCCATGCTCTATTTGCTTATGTAATTTTTCCAATTCAGCATTAGTGAACTTTTGGTTTAGTTTGTCTGACTCATTGTGCTGCCTTTTTTCCTGTCATTACCTTTTTTGCAGTATCAGCTTGTGAAGCGGCCTGTTCTGAGGAAGAGAGGAGGCAAATCAGTGGAAGAAGGTGATGAAGGAGGAGATGACGCGAAACGTTTTAACAAGACGGTTTGGTGCTCACTGAAAGAGGTCAAGTTGTGCGCAAAATTGCTACAACCTAGGCACAAGGCGAGGGTTATCAAGTCTAGTTTTGGTTCTGTGTTTGATTTGACGATTGATTCCAACATCTCTCGTCCTTTGATGGGCCACATCTACACCAAGATTGACCCTTTTACTATGGTTCTGGACATGGGTGAGGCGAACAAGGTTTTGCGTATTACAAGTGATGCTATTCACCATCTTTTTGGATTCCCTCAAGGTGATCGTACCCCTCCTAGGCCCTCGGAGGATGGGTTTGATGATGCTGTTATGAGGCTGAAGGCCAAACTTGGCTACAAGAGGAGTGATGATATCAAGACAAAGGATTTGCGGAAGATCCTCGAGGAACTTGTGAAGGATGAGAAGAATGATGACCTGGCTCTGCATGTCTTTTACCTTATTCTTTTCATGAAGGTTATTATTCCTGGTACGTCTACACGAGTGTCCAGGGAGGCAGCAATGGCTGAGAATCTTGTCTTTGAAGATATGGCAAATATGGACTATTGTCAGTTGGTTGTTGATGATCTTCGAAGGGCTGTTAGTAGGTATCAGCAAGGGACTACCAGAGGAAAAGCTATTACAGGCTGCGGCATCACGCCGCTACTTATGTATCTGGACTGCCTTATCCTTGGCAAGAAGTATGTTGTTGATTTGAGGACCCCTCGCATCAACTACATGGACCAGGCCAAGATGTCTGAGCTTGCTACTGCTGACTTGGTTAAGAAGGGGGATGAGGACCCAGCCAACTGGGTTTTGGGAAACTGCCTGTGAGTGTTTCTATGCATCATTCTTTCCTGTACAGTTTAACTTGAACTTCTGGTATTGTCTTCAATATTTGTTCCATGTTCCTTCATTGTTTTTTGACGCGTTGACTTTTGTTTTGTATGTAGTGGAAGACACAGGCTGAGGTTGTGTTCTTTAGGGTTATCGAACGTCCTGTTCTTACTATGCCTCGTGCCAGCGGCCTAGGGAGTGGAGGTGCCCCAAGATTTGAATTCTCCTGGGATGTCAATACTGGTGCCCTCCCCCCCTATAGATCCTGGAGGTTCTTCTGCCCATGCGAGTGCTGCAGGTGGCGTTTCTTCTGAGGGTTTCTTTGATGCTGCCAATGTTTCCCTTCTTAGGATTGATGGTCTTCTGGAAACTGTTTGTGGGGAGATGGCCCATGTTCCGACAACTCTTGAGCGTCTTAGTCGCGTCGACGGGATTCTTCCTCCCGGCCATGGTTTTGACGTTGAGTCTTCGAAGGAGGTTTTGTCAATTGAAGCTAGAATTATTGCTGAGCTTCGTCAGAGCACTTCCCACCTCCGGACTAGCTTTGGGCTGTTCAAGGAAATGCAGGATGCTCGTTGCAAGCCTTTTGAAGATGAGGCTAGTGTTGTTGTCAGTCAGATTCAGAGGCAAGATGATTCTGTTCGTTTGGGTCGTGAAGAAAGGAACGAGGAGCGTACTGAAGAGGTTTGTTTATGTTGGCTTTTTGTTAGTTCTTTGAATTAATGTTCATTGTTAGCTTTTCAGTTATTACTGTTTTTTGTCATAGGTGACCCTTCCTGATTTCATGTGTTCTGAACTTCTTTTTTCAGTATTTGTGTTTCATATTTGACCTTCTCTGTTTACAGTATCTGGACTTCCAGCCCTACAGTATCTGAACTTCTTTGCTTTCCATATCTGGCCCTTTTTTCCTTTGTGTGATAGTAGTTTGATATTTGACCTTCTATGTTTACTGTCTTTGGACTTCCTCCATGTGTCCGTGGTCATAGCTGTCCTTCTTTAGTTATATAATGTGGACTTCACCTGATTAGACATTGTGTTCTATATGATTTTTGTAGGCTGTTGATGATGGTGCTAGGGTTGATGAGGATGTTTTACCTGAAAGTGCAACTGTCCCTGTGCGTGAATCTGCTCCCGCGAGTGATTTATTTGTTGATGAGGTTCATGGCAGTGATCCTAAAGTATATTTTTTCTTGTCCATTTGTTTCCTTTTTATTTAACTTCTTGTACGTTTTTTTTCTATGTGCCCATTTTTATTGACTTTTTGTTCTTTGCTGCAGAATGACGATGCTAGTGTTCCTTCAGAGAAGGTTGCAGACAAGGCTGTATCAGGCACTGGCTGCTCCGATGGGCTGGATCGAACTGAACCTCAGTCGTCCATCGGTGCTGGGGTTTCTGATGCTGAGCAGGGCAAGACAGCTGAAGATATCATTTCACAGAAAGATCCCATCGAGGCTGCTGTTGATGCTGGTAGTGCTCGTGCAGGCACGGAGAAGTCTCCTGCAGCAGAGCCATCAGTTGCTGTTGATGCTGGTTCTCCAGCTCTTCCTGCTGCAGCACAACCAACATTTTTTGTTGTTTCAGATTCTCCAGCTGCTCCAGCTGCTACTGGTGTGCTTGCCGACGACACTGCAATGTCTACTGGAGATGATGATGAAGAGACTGAAAGTGATAGCTTGGTAAAGGAGGATGATCTTTCCAGTGCTGCAACTGGTCTAGGCAAGAATCCATAAAGAGAGGAGCATGCTTCTCTCTTCTTTCCCCATCCCCATCCCTTTTGTTGTTGGTTTGAGTCTTTGATATCCCTATGTACTGTCTGTGTGGTCCAAGTTGAACTTCTGGTTTGTGGTTTGTCATGTGGTTTGTAAATAAAGTGAATTGAAGCTGTTTTTATGTGGGGGAAGGTTTGTAATGCATGGGTTGTGATGTTTTTAATCCTGTGGTTTATCTTTCGGTGGAGCAGCTGAGATGTGCTTGTGTTGTTTTGTTGCTCCTGTCTTGATCTATGTGTTTGTATGTTTCTCTTAATTTCTATTCTTTTGCTGAGCAGATAGTGAACTTGCTGTCGTCCGAAAGAAGGTTGATGACTTTTATTTCAGTGTAACTAGGCTTAAGAGTGATCGTTCTAAGAGGTGAGTGCAGCTGGTCATAATTTATATGCAACTAACTTATGTACTGCATGTGGTTTTATACCTGAACTTCTTTACTTTCTGTTGCTGAACTTCTTTACTTTCTGATGCTGAACATCTAACTTTACTTTCTGATGCCTGTTGTTATGTAGCTGAACTTCTTTGCTTTCTGTGTGATGAACTTCTTGAGTTTCTGATGCTGAACTTCTTTACTTTCTTTTGTTTGTTTTAGATCAAAGATTATGTTCCAAAACAATGAGTGTGGAGCTACTGTTGAAGATGTCGCAGGGTCTTTTTCTCCTCGCGAAATGCTTCGATCTAATGTAGCTGAGGTTGCACTGTATTGTCTACGTGCCAAATACCAGGACTCAGAAAAAACTCATCCTGCCATATTGGGTTTGTGTAAGTCAACCCTATAGTAATTTCTTTTCTGTTGTTCTTTACCATATTAGTTAAAACTTGTTGGTCTCATTGTATTTCATATGTTGCTGTTATCTGCATTATATTAGGACAAGATTTACAGAGGGCATTTTGATTCCCGTGCGAGGAAGTACTTCTTAGCGACTGGTCCAGATAGCATGGATGCGCATGATTCTGTAAGCAATATTTGTTTCTTTGTCTCTGTATTTGTTTCCACTGTGATCCTCTCTGTTTATATTTGTTTATTTTTCTGTGCTCTTGATATTAATATTCAGTTTTAATGATTTGTGTGTTTATCTTGCGTCAGGTTATTTTCCCCACTTTTGACCCACCTGAACTTCCTGCTCACTTGGGTGGTGTTGGTCATTGGGTTTCCATATTTCTTGACATGAAGAATTCAAGGTTCCAGCTTCTTGACTCCTACTATGGACCAAATGATGACTGTGCGGTACGCCTGTATCGGCGTATGACTGATAACATCAAGAAGCTTTGGAGCGATGCCAGCAATGACAGGGAGACACCGTTCAGTCCACCTTCTATTGACCATTTCCCTTTGGATTGGATTAATGTCCCCCAACAGACTAACAAGTATGAGTTCCACTTTTCTCTCTATCACTTTCTGTTTAATTGTAGTTGTACGTAAGCTGCAACGTGTTGTTATGCTTTTGGCTTTCTTTTGTTTTGACACTGTTCTCTTTGTTTGATGGCAGTATCGACTGCAGATTCTTTGTGCTTACGAATGTTAATTCGTATCATGATGGGGTTCTTGCAAACTATTCCCATGAGAATATCTTGGATATCAGGAAGACATGGTTGTACTCAATTGCTTCTTCTAACTTGTTTGAAACAGACTTCCATGGTCTGTTTGGCTACTATTCATGTAAGTCTTGAAACTTGGACTGTAGCTTTTGTTCTACATGAACTTCATTGTCTTTTACTTGCTTGTGTTTTTTGTTTCAGTATTTTTTCCTGTCATTGCTTACTTGGACTGCAGCTTTTATTCTACATGAACTTCAGAGATGATACCTTTTTATGCTTTTGTTAGTTGTAGTTGAATGTTTTCCATTTCATCAGTTTATCTTGAACTGTGCCTTGGGTTGTGCCTGAACTTCATTAGTTTTTAAATGCAACATAATTTTTAGGTCAACTTTGAGTAGTAATCATGACATCTATATTTGTTGGACTGTACATTGTGTTGTATTTGAACTTCAGTTATATTTAATGGTCTTTTTTTTTACAGTGGAGCCGTTGGACTTGACCGATTACCAGTACTCATTCCTCGGGTCACAGGAATACCAGCCTAGGGAGGAATCGATGAGTACAACTCCGAGAGAATATGAGAGCTCTCGAACCCTTATTCCTTCCAAGTTGGGGAAGCATCCTGTTGGTATTGGTGCTGCTCCAAGTACCCCTTGCTCCGGGAAGGTTGGTGCAGTCCAAGCAGAGGTGATTTCGTCGGATGTTGATTTTGAGAAGATTGCTTACCCGAAGAAGGGTAAATCTGCTGCTGCTACTGTTGTTGGGAGAGGTGGGAAGAATGCTGTCATCACCAGGAGGAATCCGGCAGTTGAGTCTGGCAACATAACTTCCTCGAAGAGAGCATCAAGATTGCCTGTGAAGTGGCGTTCTCCTGTCGCTCCCCTAAAGAAATACAGTTACCCTCATCTATTTGAGGCCCGGAGGTTGAAACAGATTGTGCTTAGTGAAGATGGTCTAAAGAAGTATTCTGAGTGAGTATTCTTCTCATGTTTTTGCTACCAGAAATGCTATTTTTTGTGAACTTCTGATGTTATAGTATGTGAACTTCTATTCATTCTCCTTGTCTTGGAGTTGCGCTTCTAATATTTTTCCCATCCTTTTAAATCTGCAGGACAAGCTACTACATGTTTACCGTCCCTGGGAATGTGATTAACCTCACAGGACGTGTCCTTTATACTCTTTTCGGCGAAGGGCAGCAGATGGAAGGAGACATAATGGACTTTCTCATAAACTTGTGGAAGGATAAGCCGGAGACCTCTGAGATCTTCTCTTGTGCTGACAGGATTGTTCTGAGTCCCTACTTCATACATGTTTTTGTTCTTGTAACCCTATCTCCTTTTTTTGCGCTATTTTTGGTGAAGTGGCATTGGGAGTTGTTTTTATTTGTCGTTATTATTTCGTGTTCTTGATCTTTGTTGATGGTCTGTTGGTGAATGCAGTACTGCCTGGAGTATGATTATTTCGGTGCATCAGTTCCAAAATTCGATGTAAAAAATTCGGCTTCACTCCTCCCAATGTTTGTTCGTAAGGAAGAAGACCTTCTTAACGCAAAGCTGGTTAGGTTTTCATAACTCTTCCTTTTTTTATTATGTACATCCTTTTGCTGAGTTTGTCAAGAAGTTTTTTTTCATCTCGGCTGTTCAATACTTATTGTTTGTAGTTTGTGTTAACCATTTTTTCAATCTTGGCAGGTTTTTTTGATACTTTTCAAGCCAATTGGCAAAATAGCGCACTACAGTGTGTATGTGCTGAATAGATATCGTGGGAGCATTGACATCCTTGATTCACTCCCTTACTCTAATAAGGGACTTTCACGAACAAGTTTCCACGGAGACTGCCAAAACATCGTGAGTGTTTCTTAGTCTGAACCTCCCGTCATATTCTCTTTTTGACATGAATTTTATTCTGCCTTCCGTTGACAAAATATTTTTATCTCTGTTTGGTAATACTGCTTCAAAGTTGTGTGCTTGAACTGACTATCATTTGACAGTTGAACTTCTGGTATCGTTTAGTTGGATTTTATGCAAGTGTCGCTTTTATGTACCTGAACTTAGCTTTTTGTTTAAGATGTTCTTGATTTTATCGTATTTTTCATGTCTGGCAGATCAAGAGATTCGTTGGGTTGCTGGAGGAGATGTACGGCAAGGCTAAGTACAAAGCGAGCAAGCAACCAAACTGGGTGACTATTGCAAAGAGGCCGACTTTTGTTGATGTCCCAAAGCAACTGGATAATGAATGTGGTTTCTTCGCCTTGAAGCTCTGCTCTACATATGATGGCGATGAGATTGTTGAAGATTTTGGTGATGTGAAAGTATGTTTTGTCCTTGTTCCTTTGTCTCATCATCCTTTCATGTTTTTTTGTTTTTGCCGACACGCTCCTGCTGTGCTTTTAGTTATGCTTTACTGTTTTTTTATTCTTCATTCTTTTTGTTTGCAAGCTGCTGTAGATGACTGGAAGGCCGAGTTCATGCACACTCTAGTCTTCAGCGAGAAGAATGAAATTGTGCGTGGAGAGCTTCCTGTTGAGATCCAGTCATTGGGCCCGTGAATTCTGCGTGTAGAAACATTGGTTTTAGTGTAGATTTGATTTCGTAAAGACTTGGTTTGATAATGATTGGAACGATTTCGTAAAGACTTGGTTGTAAGAATGGTTTAGTAATTTGTATATCTATAGCTGCAGCACTATTTTTTATGTTATTGAGGACAAATGTATCTGTAATGAAGAATGATTGTCTAGTGAATTTAAATGTATTGCACTGTTTCAGTATTCCAGTGTTTTTGTTTTTCCCCAACTTATGATCTTGAACTTCTGCCTGAGTTCTGGCTGAACTGCTGGTTTTTTGTGGACAGTGTTTTTTGTTCACAAATCCAGTGTTTTGTTAATTTAGGCCCCAACATGTGAACTTGAACTTCTGCTTGAGATCTGGCTGGGCTTCTGGTTTGAGATGGAGAGAATTTTTTTGTTGTAGAATGTATTATTATTTTTCAACTCAATCGAGATGTAGCCTTTTGTAATTTTTGTGTTGTCCTATTTTTGTAATTTTTTAACTGCAAATAGTTTTCAACTAGAACTTCGTGTAAAAATATTCTCATACACTCCTTTACGTTTCTTGATCTTGTCGGGTTTCTACGTGAACTTCTCCAGGTATCCAAACAGAACTTCATATGTCCACGCGTCGTCTTCAGATTACTAGCTTAGTTTATACGGCAATACTTATTTGTCAAGCATATTTTTCCTACATTAATTATTATACCAGAACTTCTTCTGTAAGCTTACTTGAACTTCATAGTTTATTCTTTATTCCTGCTTGCTCTTTTATGGAATACATCACCAGCGACCCCTCTCATAATATACTAGAACTTCTAAAGTAAGAGTACTTGAACTTCTCACTGTATATTCATTTATTCATGCTTAGTCTTTTATGGAATACAGCACCTGTACCTGCTCTCATAATATACCAGAACTTCTAAAGTAAGAGCACTTGAACTTCATAGTTTATTCATTTATTCCTGCTGGGTCTTTTATGGAATACAGCACCTGCACCTCCTCTCATAATATACCAGAACTTCTAAAGTAAGAGCACTTGAACTTCTACTGTATAATTCCTTTGAAACTTGTACAGTAGAACTTCTACAGTAAGCTTCTCCGAAAATACTGTTCAATAGTGGAATAACATAATATACACTGACATGACATAAGTTTGCTTTTGTTTAATCGACCTAGTCTAATTGTTCATCAGCCTTGCGCTCCTCCTAGGCTTTGCTGGTAGTGGTTTTTGTTTGACATGTACCTCTTCCTCTTCCTCTTCATCTTCCTCTTCATCTTCCTCTTCATCTTCCTCTTCGTCTTCCTCTTCTTCGTTGATGTCTTCATCTTCGTCTTCCTCATCCTCCTCTTCATCTTCCACCATTTTCTTGGTGCTGGCTCTAGGTTTTGCTTTCTTTTTCTTTTCTGGCTTTTGACTTGTCTTTTCAGCCTCTGCGCGCTTCGGACATGTTCGTGCATTGTGTGGAGCATATTCCTTGCATATGCTACAAAGCCTGCTGCTAGCTTTCTCTGGGTGTGGTCCCTTGTTTTGTTTTTGAACTTTGGGCTGCTGTTTTTGAGCTTTTGGTTGCTTGACCTCCTCGGCATCGTTTCTTTCTAAGAGTGTTGGACAAGTGAGTTTGTTGTGTCCTGCAACCTTTTTGCACACACTACATTGCCTGTGTCCAAGTGGCACTCCATTGTCATCCAGCACGACGACTCTATCTGCAGATGGTGCCTTTATTTGAGCTCTCTGGTCACTTTTCTTTGCTGCAGAAAGTTTCTTCCTACCCTTTGTTTCATAGTACAGCCGCAGTTTCATCATCTCTTGCTGCTGCTGCTGCATCAATTGGCCAACATCCTCCTTGCATCGGTCGGCTTGAGCAGCGGTCTGGAGCATTTCAGCTTCATAATAATGAAGGTCATCTTCAATTTCAGCATCCTCTTCAGCCATCCTTTCATCAGCATCTGCTTGATTTGCTGAATGTATTGCATCAAGTTCTTCCACGAGCCTCTTGAGAACATAGAAGGCTCTGTCATATTGTTGTTCACGTCTCATTGCTTTCTTGTTAACCGTCAAATTTAGCTGCAGCAGGATGTCTTGCTTTGAGAGTTTTGAGCTGTCATCCGATGCAATTGTGTTGTAGTCCCTTGTATCAAATGTTGGTTGTGATTTTGCAGTCTTTGTGTACCGTTTCAGGATATACTTGTCTGGAAATTTGTCAGCCCTCAGGTAGTCCAGTATGTTCATTATGTGAAGGTAGAACAGACCTGAATTTGTGATGAATGAAGAATACATTGTTTGTGAGCCAGCAATGAGTTTCATATATTGATATGATACCGTTTCAGGAATTCATGCTTTGACCAGGCAAACCTTTCTTCATCATCATGGCCACCCTTGTTGTGGTAGTACACAAGGTACTTAGTGGCCTCTGCTGTCTTTTTTGCGCGAAATAGCGTGCTCTTTCTCATCCTATCCCTCATCTCGCTGTACACGGCTCTCGTGTACTTGATAGCCATGTCTTCCTCGTAGCCGTAATTTGTTTTTGTGACAGGATTGCTCTGCACATGTCAAAAAATAAGATATTAGTCGAGCAGAGTCATGGGTTTCATTTAAATACCAAGTGCACATGTTCAAGGAAGTCACAATACCATGCTGGACATTGTTTGCTCATTCTCCTTCTGCAGCCGAGTTTGTATGCAAGCATTTACCCGCCTAGCAAACTTGTGTAGGTTCTGTGTCCCCTTGACAAACCCTCTCTTGAGGACGTGATTCATGCTCTCGCTTCATTGTGTAGAAGTCATTCTAGCACAGAAAATGTTCTTGTAATATGCTGATATCCACATTGTCCTATCACTCCACAGCCGCATCATCATCTGGTCGTTCTGCAGGTTGTACTTCTGCACGAGTGCAGCCCAGGCAGCTTCAAACTCTGTTGGCATTAGCGGCCAGTTTAAGATTGCTGTGAACTCCTCCTTGAATGTTGGATACTTTTTGTACAGCAACGCGAGGTATTCCTTGAACTTCTTCAGGATGTGCCAACGGCATAGCTTGTGGACGGTATTTGGGAATGATTGTGGTATAGCTTTCGCCATTGACGGGCACTGGTCTGCATGAATAAAAAAATGAAACTTGCTTCTTGCACTGATGGTGAACCTATGTGATACAAGTAGTTGAACTTCACATGCAGCAGTAGGACTATCTAATAATGTCACCCAATTTTTTTTCTTATAGCAGTGTTGTTGAACTTCTATGGTACCAGTGATTGAACTTCACAAACATAACCATATTTTTCTGAACATGATACATTTTTTTTTCTTACAGCAGTGTTCTTGAACTTCTATGATTCCTGTATTTGAACTTCACAGACATAACCATATTTTGCTTCTTGTACTGTTTGTTGGACTTCTGTGCTACCAGTGTTTTGAACTGCTTGGTTTATAGTATTTTTCAGTTAAAACCAGTATACCCGATATACACCCAGAGTTGAAAATATGATGAAACTTGTAGAGTTTTTTTGAACTTACCTGTTAGAATGCAAGTTGGGTGTTTGTTGTTCATGCACCGTACAAATGTATCGAACAACCACTTGAATGACTTTGCATCTTCGTCTCTGATCAGGGCAACAGCAAATATCATTGACTGCAAATGGTGGTTTGTTCCAACAAACACTCCCAGAGGCATATGAAATCTGTTAGTCTTATAAGTTGTGTCGAATGTTACGCAATCGCCAAAATCTTGATATGCTCCCCGGCAGCTTGCATTGGACCAGAAAGTGTTTTTAATTACATTGTCGTTGTCTACTTGTATGTCATAGAAAAACTCATCATTGATTGCCTTCATGTCTTTAAAGAAAGATACAAGTTTCAATACATCATCCAAATCATCTTTCCTCGCATTCATAGCTTTCCTGCAAATTATATGCAAACATGCATTCGTTATTTTTGCTAGCAAGGGTGGTGACTTAGGATGCTATGTACATTGCAGTATGTGCATTTGTCAATACTTACTGGTTTAGTAGGTCTCGTCCGGTCATGCTTAGGAAGTAGCTTCCATCTTCATTTTCGGATAGCATGGACATAATTGTTGTACGTCTGACATCATGGTACTGCAAGAGCTTTACGTACTCCAAAATAGTGGGGTCATAATTCTTGTGTGAGTGCAAGAATACCAGCATGTCAGCAGTTTGGATGAGGTGGTGATTATGATTGTACTCAATATCCACTACCACACATGTGTTATCCTCTTGCACCTTCACCCTCATTCTTGCATTGCAGCCTGTCCTCTGCGATGTTTTGTTTCTCTTCCTTTCAGCTTCCGAAACAGAAGTTCTATGTTTCCCTTGGAACGCGCAAACAAAATACTTGTGATTGTCATTCCCTCCCGTCTTCCTGATGCCAAAACCAGCGTGTCTGGCGTATATGTTGTAAAATTCCCTGGCTTTCTCTACATTCTTGAATGGCATCTTTAGTCTTGGTATTAGATAATCTGGGAGATCCGGCATCTGCAGAAAAAGAAAACAAATCCAAACGGTACGTTAAAATGCAGTTTATAAATTTGTTATCCTGGAGGGAGCAGAAAAATTGCAGATCATACAAGATGCATATATAAATTCTTAATTTTTGTTAACTTACGTGCGTGTATGATCGCAACTCCACCGGAGTCTGTTGCTGGCCCTCTGGGATGGGGCACGGCGGAGTTATCATAGCAGGGTGTAGGAGTGGGTCACGAGGAGGAAGGAGGGCTGAAGTTGGCCTCTCTCTTGTTTGCGTCCTTTTTACTTGTGGTGGTTGTGGAGGCATGGCGATCCTGGTTTTAGTTTGCTCTTTTGTTCTGTGAAGGAATCCATCTACCTCATGTCCCGTACGATCCTGAGTTGTAGCAGCAGCAGCAACAGCATCCAACGGCGGTAGTGTGCAGAGCACTCTCCTCCGTGTGTGTGTTCCTGTTGGATTTGTCCTGGCATCCGGTTTACTTAATGCCCTTTCACATTGACGAGCCACACCAGGATAACCTCCAGAGTTATACGCAGGACCTAAGCTAACACCCTCCTCCATCGGTGTGCTTGGAAGTCTACTGGTGGATACAAAGAATCCGCGGGGGATTTCCGGCGTAACCCAATTAGGTGGAGGCGCAAAATGGTGCGGATCGGGCTTTGACCCAGCATCTTGGAAGTCTGCATGTGTTTCCGGTGTCACCCAATTCTGGTGTGGAGTAGATTGGGAATGTTGTTGGTGCATTTGAGGTGTGACCCATTGAGGGGGCGGCACAACGCGTACAGGGTTAGGGTTGTGTACTTGCTGCTGGGAAGTTCTAACCTTCTTTCTGCGTCTTTCGTCCTGCTGGCATAAAAAAAAGAATGTGTTAGCACACAAGTCACATCTGCAATTACTGGTGTTGCTGAACTGAGCATTATTCACAGCCTGAACTTCTCATAAAAGCGTTGTTCATGTACATATTTTTCCTAGGACAGGTATAGTTTTTCTGAACTGAGCTGAGCATTTGCCTATACTTGTGTACCTGAACTGAGCACTCTTCATAGAATGAACTTCACATTCTGAATTCTACACTTTTTGTTTTTTTCTGTACCTGAATTGAGCACTCTCCACAGACTGAACTTCTGGTTTGCAAAGGGGAAATACAGTCTACAGTTAAACCTGACCTTCATGTGTTTTCATGGTTGAACTTACTAGTGCATACCAACCTGACCTTCATGTGTTTTCATGGTTGAACTTACTAGTGCATACCAACCTGACCTTCATGTGTTTTCATGGTTGAACTTACTAGTGCATACCAACCTGACCTTCATGTGTTTTCATGGTTGAACTTACTAGTGCATTCCAACCTGACCTTCATGTGTTTTCATGGTTTGCAAAGGGGAACTACTGTATACAGCAAAAACCTGACCTTCATGACTTTGAATGGTTGAACTTCCTAGTACATTCCAACCTGAACTTTAACTGATCACATGTTTGTTTTACTTTCCTTTTTTTTGCAAACAACCAGATACATACCAACCTGAACTCTAGCCCACTGACTTGTTGAACTTCACATGGTTTTTTACATATGAATCCAGGCAGATTTTTTAATTTTTGTAGCCTGGACTGAGGCTCACACACTACCAGAACTTCACATGGCTGAAAGAAAATAGCAGACAGCAGGAAGTTCAACCATACCTTGGATAGAAGTTCGGTCAGCCTTTTTCCAGCAGTAGATAGGCCACCTTGAGAGCAATTCGTCAGAGAGTTGGGAGAGATATCCCATGGCATTCCATGTCTTGCAGAGGGCGCGAAGTTCATCTGCATGAAGCCAGAAGTTCAGGTGAGGGAAGATTGAAGGAGGAGCCAAGAAGAAGGAGGAAGTTCTAGTACCTAAGAGGGAGGAAGTTCAGGTACCTGTGGTGCCGCGTTCGTTGCTAGATTTGAAGGCGCCGCCGATGCGCCCTCCGCCGCTGAGATGCTCCCTTGGCCGCGCCGTTCACCGTACCTTGCGCCTTGGCCGTCATTAGTTCTACTAAGCCGTCGGGAGGAGGTGAGGATGGAGGGAGGAGGAGGACTCCGAAAGTCCATGGCGGCTTCGTTGCAGAAATTCCGGCGGCTTCGCCGCCTCCAGGCGACGCGGGCTCCCTCGCGCCGGCGTCCGCCGTCGCTCGCTCGCCCGCGCCGGCGGTCGGACGGGAGGTGGAGACGGAGGGGAGGCGCTGGATCCCGTCGGCCGGGAGCTGGAGACGGAGGGGGGCGCTGGATCCGCGGAGGTCGGCGGCGAATCGCGGCGGAGGCCGGCGGCGAATCGAGGGGAGGAGCGGCGAGGAGGGGGGCTGGGGCGAGGAGCTTCGAGGGAGCGGGGCTGGGGCGGCCTCGATCGGGATCGGACCAGGTGGATCTTGTCGGGGTGGGCCGGCAGTTCGGGAAGTTCAGGAGGATCTCTGTCGGGCCCTTATAGGGCTGGCTGTGATCCAAATAACTATTCTAATCCTGGGATTAGAATAGTGCCACCCTATATATATATCACAGTAAAATATATACTACTAATATAAACTATAGGAACACTAGTTCCAACCTAATGCAATTTTTTTAATTTTTTTTATTCAAATAGGCCACACTATGAGTATTGAAAAACTCAACTGAAAATAATTTGGAGTTCATAAAATTTGCAAAAATTTAACAGGTGAACTCAAAATAATATTCTGGACATTATGAACTTTTTATTTGACACGGGAGAAGTCATGTTATCTCCACTCCAATAAATTGCCTTGAGTTGCATAATGAATAGAATTTTTTCAAAAAAACATATAATGCATAGAAAATATGAGATGCATATGAATGATCTATTAACATCCTAATTTAGGAAAATTGGGATGTTACACCTCGTACGCGTGGCCATGCTGGTCGGCGGCACCTCCGTCGTCGTTTGTGTCCCTGTCGTCATCATCATCGTCAGATTGGTCCTTGTAGCGACGGAAGGGCACGGTGGCATGACAGTCTAGCCGCCGCCTGGCGCTCGCGGAGGAGCCACTCAGCTTCCTCCTGTGCCATGCGAAGAGCCACCGCGGCCAACACCAGCCCTTGCCAGGGAGCCTTGCCCTTTATCCTGCCGGCGGTAGTGTCGATCTCGCTGAGATATCACTACTTGTTGATCTTAGCAAGCTTCCCATCAAGGCAACATAGTTGGTCTTGTTTAACGACTACTCCTTGCAGATCTTGGAGTGATATTTGGGTGGGACCGGGTGTCGAACGCATACGTGGCTGCGGTTCGGACGCCCATATAGCTCCCCTATTTTGTGTCCGAATTGCAGGATTTCGGACAACTGGACTCGTCTACGGACCGATGGGTACCATGTTGGATGGAAAAGTGTGTGCGGACACATCGGTCTGGACGTTTGTGGGTATTTTGAGGGTCCGTGTTGGGATGCCCTAAGGGGGGTAATTCCCTAAATAATTTTTAAGGGACTAGATAATTGCTCGTGCTTGCAACAGAGGATAAATATTTTAATAGGTTAGCACGTGATCTACCTGCCCATATTAGTATGATATTATAGAAAATAGGATTGTATTTGGCAAGCATTTATTGCCTTGCCAAATGAAGGAAAATTTTATTTGAGAAGTCAATAGGAGGTGGGACAGTTTATGTGATTTTTGGCGAACTCCGGTTAAAAACAAGAGATGGAAGGAAAAAATCAAGATGAAGTAAAATTAAACAAAGGACGACGCTGCATTCTTTTTAAGTTGGAGAGATAAGTCAATAAAGGATAGTTTAAATAAAAGATATTCTAGGATTTAATATATATTCCAAATTTTAAAAATCATGAATTTTAGAAAATGTCCAGGAATTTAAAATAATATTTATGGATCTCCAAAAACGTTCGCACATTAAGTAAGTTTTCAAATTTAAAATATGTTCATGAACTTTTGAAAATATCCATGAATATAATTAGCATTAATAAATCTGAAAAATGTGAATCTAAAAACCCGTGTTTTAATGTTCACAAATTTTAATAAGCACTCATGAATTAAAGTGTGAAAGAAAATAAAAAATAGAAGAATAAATAAAACTAAAATAGCACATAACCATATGGACATGGCCCTCATGGGAGCTTAGTATCTCTACTAGAAGGGCACGTGTTGATTTTTTTTTAAGTTATGAAAATTATTTATGTGTTAATTGGTTTGACGTGTGGGGAAACAATGCTGTGTGTTTCTTTTTATCAGAGGTGCTACTCCTATGGACAAACTTCACGGAATCATGGTTACGGATGGATGTCAATTTATGGTCAGAGATTAGGGGAAGAGTGGGCCAGTGGTGAAAATCTAGGAAGTGATTGGTGAGAGAATGTTTTGTATGACCATTTCGTAGCGAATCGTTCGTGAGTGTATCATTCTTTATTGTGGTGTTTGAGTTAAAAAAATTGACCGTGTGGTTGGAGGATGTCTTTTAATTAATACAAATACATGAGAAAGTTAGTTACATTGTTCGACGCATGTTTTTATGCTGGTGCTAAACGTGTCATATGTGACTCTTCCTTTTGGTCAACGAAGGCCACACCACCTAGATACTTTCCAAGGGACCCATTCATCGAGAGATCCCACCACAAAGTCCAGGTCAACGACCTAATCAATTGTGTATTCAATCCAAACTAAAGAGTTCAGTTGAATGAGGGGACTTTAAAATGGGCGACCTTAATAAAGTTAAAGATTTCATTGCCACAACCAAGGATTGGCCGAGTTGAAATGAAGGCATTAGAATTGTATACCTCAATCGAATTAGGGAGCATAGTGTATTAAAAAAATGAATGAAAGTGCTCCTTGTGAAATTGTTGACTTGGTCAAAATTGGATGACCCAATTTTAAATTGGAATTATATACCTCAATCGAAACGCAAAGCTCTAAAATTAGGGAGCATAGTGCATTAAAAACGAGTGAGAGAGCTCCTTGTCAAATTGTTGACTCGGTCAAAATTGAAAAACCCAATTTCAAATTTGAGACCTCAATTGATTGTGAGGCCTTAAAAACTAGGGAGCTTAGTGTTATTAGCTAGAAGGGTTGGGCGCGCTATGCTGCGCCATCGGTGTTGCTGGGTTTTCATAAAAAAAATACTCCTTCTGTTTCAAAATATAAGATGTAATTTTTGGAAAGTCGAATCTTTTAAAATTTGACCAAATATATAGAGAAATATATCAATACACATAATATCAAATCGGTATCATTAGATTCATCATGAAATAAATTTTTATTTTTATTTTTTTAGTGTTGTGGGTGTTAATACTCTTGGCTCTGAACTTGGTTAAAGTTGAAGATATTATACTTTTGGAAAATTTAATACACTTTATATCTTGAAATTGAGTGAGTATTTGGTTTGGAGACACGGGAAGATGATGGAATGTGTTTTCTTTTTATTTATAATGCACTGTGTTTGGTGGGCCTTCAGCGGTGTGATTTAGTGTTATTTGCTAATCAATCCTTATTTTTGTGTAAAAAATTTATCAGTGGTTGCATGTTCTATATTGATGCTACAATATCACATGTTGGTACTTCTTATTTTGGGTGTTGAGAAGGTGTGCGTGATTGATATGTTTTTATAGGTCGATTGATGCCGATTGATTTGGGAAAATCATTAGACTGGTCAAAATCGCATACCAAATCTAAAATTAAATACCTCAATCGAATGAGAGAGTTTCAAAATTAGAGAGCGTATGTAATAAAATAATACAATAACAAAGATGAATTAAAAAGTTTTACTAAGAAAGGTGAAATAAAAGAATTAAATAAGAGAGCTCCTTGAGAAATTGTTGACCCGATTAAAATGGGGTGACCCAATTATAAATTAGAGACTTCACTTGATTGTGAAGCCTTAAAATTAAGGAGCATGGTGTATTTTATAGAAAAATTGAATAAGATAGCCTTAAAAAATTGTTGACCCGATCAAAATCGGGTGACCCAATGTCAATTGTAGACCTCAATTGAATGTGGGCTCTTCAAAACTGAAGAGCTTAGTGTTAGGACATGAAGTTTCTGCTCCCGAGCTCAAATGAGCTCAGTGAACAGTAAAATCGAAACAATTCGAAAAATGTTCAAAAAATTCTGAAATTTTTTCGTGAATAACATTGACAAAATATCTAAGTGAGTACAAAAATTTGGCCTGAAATAACATTCCTATAAGGCCTGAAAAAAAAAATCGATACTCTGAAAATGCGCATTTTGAGAGTATCGATTTTGTTTTTTTTGCCACGCCTTATAGGAATGTTATTTCAGGCTAAAATTTTGCATGCACTTAGATATTTTGTCAATGTTGTTCACAAAAAAATTTCAGAATTTTTTGAACATTTTTTGAATTTTTTTCGATTTTACTGTTCACCGAGCTCATTTGAGCTCGGGAGCAGAATGGTACTTTCCTTAGTGTTATAGTATATTGTATAGAGGATAGATAAATTTTCTATCCCCACATTATTAGAATCCCTCCAAATAGGCCCTAAAAAATTAGAGATGGAAGGAACAAAAATGAAACGAAAAAAAACAAGCGAAGAGAAGGAGGAGAGAGAAAGGAAGGACGTAGGTAAAATTGAACGAACGGTACGTTTGTTTTAAGCAGGGGAGATTATAAATGATCGCTATGAAGGGTCATAGACGCTCTTAGGCTACTTTGCACATCAGTTTTGCTCTCAGTGGAAAACAATATATTGCTCGATGCAAGTCGGCCATTCGAGATACAAAACTTTACCACCAAATGATTCAGTATGCTTATTGCCACAAGTCTACAAAAGGAAACACACAAAAAAGAATCGCTAAGGATATACTATCACACTATCTCCCAATCACTATTCTCAGTCTCCTGAATCTTCCTCAACAAAACTTCTGCATCGAGTATGAGCTCGAGGGCTCCGAGCCTCGCAAACTCTTCGAAAACTTGGATTGCTTCGGTGGAGTCCATTTCGTCTGTGACATCAGCTTTCAGCGGAGCACTGGATTCCTTCCACTCATGAACTATGGACTGTACATCATCTAAGCTGTTGACTGTCATTAATGGCACAAGTGAAAAACTACTCCCTGGCTGACCCGTTTGCGCCTCAGGGTGTAGTCTCTGCAACTGAAAGTCAGCAAAGGAGCAAGCCTTCGCTCCAACTGCAATAGCCGCGTTTGTGTTCACCATGATATCACCAAGAGACCTCAGCAACTGAACTGGCTGCTGTGCAATGGCACCCATAGGAGTTATGTACTCAATAGCCTGCCACAGAATCTTGTTTGCTTCATTCATCCCCTGATTTACTTCATTCAAATAAGATGCAAGGGTCGATATCCGTACTCCAAGTCGAAAGACACTAACTGCATCGGGAAAGATCCACTGCATGGCAGCTGTTCTTGCCGTATTAGAGAAACATAAGGTTGAATATCTACATATACTGTATTTGCAACAATAGATTGCTGTATGATAAACAATAGATCCTCAAAACCCTGATGGCTAATCGATTGCTCTCATTTCATTCATTGCCAAATTAGAAACATCAATCATTAATACAGTGCAAATCATTTCAGTAAATCACTTATGAATGAACAAGTAACCAAGAAATATTTCCTTGTTATAAATGACAACGACGACAGCAGACTTGTGACTTAGTATGCTACAAATCGAAGAACTTTGTCAGATCTAACTTTAAGTTAACAGAGCTTAGAAGTCATTACTATTTCATTTCTCCTTTGTGAATTTGTGTCAAGCAGTATTGGCATGAAAAACTAAAAACATGTCAAGTGACATATGTGGGGTAAGCAAACAGGAAATGATTCTTACCTGGCATAGGGTTATCCCGGAATGCAGCATATGCTGAAAGCTGCGTCTGAGAAGAAGACCCAGATGTTTCGGTAAGCATTCCTGCATGTTTGATAGGAAATTTCATCACTACACAATGAGACATGATGATCCATGTAAATACATACCTAAGTGAAAAATAATTCGCAGTTACTGATTGTACCAAGTTCAGGATTTTGTTCATTCTTTTGAATTGACATGTCAAGCAGGAGTGACATGACAATCTAATAAACACAGTAAGTGACTAATCACAAATGCAAGGTAAGGAAACAGGAATTCTATACAAATCAAGCCTAGAATTATCCAGCAATGAAAAATAAGCACGAGTTCTGGTGTTAAAAGCAGATCCTTCATCAAGCATCACTACACAACAGGCTAAATAGATACATGGGAAAAAATAGGGTGAGCAAACATGGAACATTTACTAACCATCACTCAAGCTTATCGCCAGTGGCGCAGATGTTGCAGTATTGTTCCTTGAATACGAAGCAGATAATTGATTATGCATTGCAGCATTTCTGAGCTCTGCAGACATGTGCTTGGATGGTGAGTAGAAATATTAAGTTCAGATACACAAAAGTGGTACACCGAATTTAGCTGCATATACCGGTGCTACACTGTTCATTGGTCAACATCCTTCCAGAATATGAACTCAAACTGTCTAGATGCATATTGTGACCTGTAAAAGAGTGACACAGATCATCCACCATAGATATACATTCATTTATCTAGATCGATTTCTGACTCACTACAAAAGTCAATATCAGCACAGGACAGGACAAGGAGCAATACACAAAAACGTTGTCAACATGTATACGAGCTTATTTACCATGTCGTGTATTGAAAGCAGAGCACAAATTTCTAAACTACGCAGTTATGCTAAGTTGGTAACTTTAGTATCTATTAGCAATATTAGCAAACATCACCATAGATTACAATATCTTTCAGGTAATTCATTATTTCTGAAACATGACGAGCGTTTGCAAAAAAACATGTTAAGTGACATACGTGTGGTAAGCAAACAGGAAATGATTCTTACCTGGCATAGGTTGATCCTGGATTGCAGCATATGCTGAAAGCGGTGCTTGACAGGCAGAACTGGATGCTTCGGTAAGCATTCCTGCATGTTTGTTAGGAAATTTCATCACCACATAAATGAGATATGATGATCCGTGTAAATACATACCAAGTGATAAAGAATTCGCAGTTACTTATTGTAAAAGAATTCAGGATTTCGTTCACTCTATGTGAATTGGCATGTCAAGCAGGAGTCACATGACGAACTAATAAATACAGTGACTTATCACGAATGCAGGGTAAGGAAACAGGAATTGTATACTAACCAAGCCTATATTATCCTGCAACAGAACTTACGCATGAGTTCTGGTGTTAAAAGCAAATGCATCACTACGCATCAGACTAAATACATACTTGTGTGGAAAAAATAGGGTGAGGAAACATGGAATATTTACTAACCATCAGTCCAGTTTGTCTGCAGTGGAGGAGATGTTGCAGTATTATTCCTTAAGGAAGAAGCAGATAATGGATTATGCATTGCATCATGTCTGAGCTCTGCAGGCATGTTCTTTGATGGTTAGTAGAAATAATCAGTTCAGATACACAGAAGTACGGGATTTAGATATACCATTACTACCAGGTTCGTTGGTCAACATCCTTCCAGAATATGAACTTGAAAAGTGTGTGTGGGAATTATTGCCTGTAAAAGAATGGCACAGATCATCCACCGCAGATATACATACATTTACCTGGATCGATTTGTGACTCACTACGAAAGTAAATATCAGAGGATAAGGAGCGATACACAGAAACATTGTCAACAAGTATACGAGTTTATTTACAATGTTCTATATTGACTACAGAGCAAATTTCTATACTAAGCAGATATGCTAAGTCGCTAAGTTTCCCATCTATTAGCAAATGCTTGTCATGTTTCAGAAAGCATCCAATAGTTGATAGGAATTCAACAAATAATGAATTACCTGAAAGATAATGTAATCAGAACCTGCATGTTCTATCTTGGATAAACAACATATAGAGTATACTGTGAAGGTAATTTTGACAAAACATGCCAATTAAACATAGTAAGTGACTTATAAAAAATGTAGGGTACGGAACAGAAATTATTACCACAAAAGCTTAGAATTATCCAGCAATGGAAAATATGCACGAGTTTTGGTGTTAAAAGCAGATGCTTCATCAAGCTTCACTACAGATCAGACTAAATACATACGTGGGGAAAAATAGGGTGAGCAAACATGGAACATTTACTAACCATCAGTCCAGTTTATCGCCAGTGGCGCAGATGTTGCAGTATTGTTCCTTGAATACGAAGCAGATAACTGATTATGCATTGCAGCATTTCTGAGCTCTGCAGACATGTGCTTTGCTGGTGAGTAGAAATATTAAGTTCAGATACACAAAAGTGATACACCGAATTTAGCTGCATATACCGGCGCTACTCTGTTCATTGGTCAACATCCTTCCAGAATATGAACTCAAACTGTCTAGATGCATATGGTGACCTGTAAAAAAGTGACACAGATCATCCACCATAGATATACATGCATTCACGTGGATCTATTTGTGACTCACTACGAAAGTCAATTTGAGACAAAGAGCAGCACACAGGAACCATGTCAACAAGTAGATGAGTATATCTATAGGTGCATGCTCAGTACAGAGCAACTTGGTAAACTTGATAGCTGTGCTAGCGAATGATCGTCATGTTTCAGAAAAATGCGTAGTAGTTGATATAATTCAAGAAATAATGAATTACCTTAAAGATATGTAACCAAAAGCCGCATGTTCAATCTTGCATAAATATGACAGTAGAAAATAGTATTCCTCTTGTGGTAACCATCTTGATCGTGTAAGAACAGTCATACATACATTCACAACATATGCTATATAATGTGATGGTAATCTTGACCAAAAAATGCCGATAAAAAAGGCCATCTATGAGTCATAAACTCATCATTGGGAAAATCCTCAGGTAAATCTGTGAATGACGGTCAACACAATTCTCAGTAAGATGAACAGAAGATATGATAGAGCTTATGGTGATAAACCTGGTCCTTTAGTAAAGCGGCTGTTATTGCATCCCATCCGTGGCACACAAAGTCGGCGAAAACAAGAAAAAATATTTATATGCAGACAACACTCATATAAGAACATGTCTAGTTTGTTGAAATTGCATACCCAATATTTAAGACGCAACACAAGTAGCATCCTTTTTGTAAAATGAAATATGGTTTCATTTTCCGATGAGATGTTGCCTTGCCAACATAAAGAACTTCCAGAAATAATTTGACATAAGATGTATCTTGTAACAGAGGACTAACCCAAACCTTTTAAGACAATTATCAAAACTGAACATAACAATTTTAACCAGTAGCAAAAAATTGCAAGTCATTCTAATATAAATGAATTATAAGCCCCGTACTGATGAAATATGGGTTAGCATAAAATCACCAGAAATGCACAGGCCAGACGGAATTAACTTGAGTTACTTGAGACCCTTTTCTTGGGGTACAAAGAACAAACAGATAGCGGGTGGTACGGTAGGAAACTAGGAACACCTGACGAACAAGAAGACCAGGAGCCCCTGCAAAAATTTAAGTGCGAACCTGCTTTGGGTCGCGATATGATATGCCTTTGTGCTCATACTCAGCATCAGATTATCCTCATCGGCCGATGATACTCTAAAGACGAGGAGAAACATTGCAGCGAAGGAATCAGAGGAAGAACAGGAACAAGGGCAAGAGTTGAGCCACTAGCCCTGAGATGATGACATGTAAGCGAGATGTCACCTTAGCGGCCGCGAAATCGCGGCCTCCCTGCCAAGTTCTGCAAGCCGCTGACAATGCGGGTCTCGCCAAGCTCCCGGTACGGAATCAAGGTACTGGATAAGCGCCTCTGCTTTGCCCTGGAAGACAAGGTCGCGGACGCGGCAAGGGTCCAGACAACCGGAGCCATTGCCGGAGGCGGAGGAGCCCATCACCTCTGCGAGTAGGCGCAGAGAACGAAACAAAACCGGAAATAAGTAAGAAACGGGGCGGCAGAGGAAAAAAATGGTAGGCGGCAGAGGCAAACAATGGTACACGACAGAAGCGCTTACCTCAACGGCGTAAATCGGCCGCTCGTCGGCGGCGAGGAGGAGGTGAGGCGGCGGTGGTCGGTGGGCGCCCTCTTCCAGGCACGGCAGAGACGGCCGCGTGGGTTCTACGCGAAACACGGGCACGGAACGAAGTTTGTTATAATCCGAGAACCGGAGCAGATTTGGACCCGATTGGTTAGGCCAACTCCCATTTGGTCCGCCCGTTTAGGACGGAAACGCCGGCCAAACATGCCACCACAAACACGGACGGCGAAATCACTAGTTAGAGAGTACACCTCGCGACGATTACGCGAGGTGTACTCCGCACGCGACAAGTGTTGCGTTCTAGGCGCGTTGGAGACCTTTCAACTACGCTCAGCGCGTGACACTTGTCGCTCTGAGGAGGAGTCCCGTTATTTCCGGTTTCCGGTTTCCTTTATCTGATTTTCCCTTTTGTAATTAAGTCCCTGAACAATTTAGGTTTTCTAGTAATGCTTCGATCTATTTGTTCAGATTTGTTTCGTCTTGTCCCGCCGCCGTCGTCGTCCTGTCCGCTGCCGTCCTCCGGTGCCGTCGTCCCTCCCGCTGTCGTCGTCCTTCCGTCATCCGTCCCGCTGTCGTCGTCCTTCTGTCGTCGCCCCGCCGTGTTCGTCCCCGTGTAATCTTGTAGTCGGGGTTTCCTGTTTCGTGTTTTCTTTTTTCCCATTATATTTCCGGGAAATTGAGATTTCAGGGGAAATTACGGGTGGGGGCTTCCAACACAATCAAATGTCAACTTTCAACTCGGTTGTGGAATCAGTTCTTATTGGTCACCGTTTCTTTGCAGGTAATGGCTTGCCCCTTTTGCCGAGCTCCAGGTGGCCCTTGTTCTTCGTTTGATTCTTGTGCGTCTGTCTTCACTGTGGTGCTGGATCGTCGCTGTTCAAGGCGTGTTGTAAGATTCTATTTCTTGTTTATCTGATTGTGGCATATGGTTGATGTTGTTTTGGTTGGAATGTATTCTAATGCCTTCGTTTATATGATTATGATGTTTGCTTCCATTCTTTTTGTAGTATGTTCCGTGCAGTGTTAGATCACATCTTGCTCGGTACATTGAGGAGTGCAGAACTTTAGCTATTTGGAGGGGTGACAAAGATATTGATCTTGCTCTTCACAGCAGTGAGGGCTACTTATATGGTGTTCTGTTTAGACATGGTCGGGTGAGCAGTAAATTCCATGGTCCTTCCTGGGAGGAACTTGTGAATGATTATGGTCTCCGTCATCGTGACATGATGACTGTTAGGCTTGAGCACTATGAAACTATGATTGGTGTTGATTTTCATTGGGATGGTGTTATGTTGTTCCCTTTACCCTGTGTTGGTAAGGTTTTTTTTAGTAATTTTAAATTTTGTTTCACCTTATACGTTTTGCTGTTCTGCTGAACTTGTGAAATTATTATTTTGTAGCTCTTGAGGATCTGAGTGAAACTGAGAGGGAACTTGTTGACAGTTGTTTTTATAGTCGTGGTGTTAGTCTGAATTATCAGCAAATGTATTTCATGTCGCGACAGCTTTTTGATGACAACTACATATTGTGTACTCCTTTTGTTCATAGGATTGATTCTATGAATGTTAATTGTCAACATATGGTGAGCTTTGTTTTTGGCTACTGTTTATTTATTTGTTCTTTGCTCTAGTATACTGTTTTAAATTTGTAAGCTGAACATCATATAACTTGATGTTTTTTGTCAGGTTATTCCGAGCATGGTTGTGAGGAGTTTGAAGGATTTTTTGTCAATTCCTAGGACTGGTTCTTTAACTCTTGAAATTTCTTTGGATTCTGAAGATGATGATATATCTGTGAGCATTCCTTGTTCCTACTTTATTGGCTTGGGTGATAGAATGGTGTTCAAGAAGGAAGGTTTCGGTAATTTTCTTCGGGCATCGTCTATTGAAGTAAACAATTTGGTGCTCATAACCTTCAAAGAGCGTGATCAGGAGCTTGCTGTTATTTTCAGCCCTCTGCCGCAGTGATCCTACTTATAGACTGTGAAGTAAAACATTTATGTAGTGTATAGTTGTATGCAGATGTTTTTAATAAAATATATGGTTCAAAAGATTGTTATTCAGAATTATAGATATTCAGATATATAAAACTTATATGTATATAGGTGGACTGTGCTTCTTGTCTCCCAGCGAGACGTGCGTCTCTCACATTGTACACCCGTGCACCTTCCGAGTATAAAATCGTGCTGTAGTTTTACATCACGGAACGTGTTTTTGTGTCTCACTATCAGGCGTGCCTCACACACATAAAGCACAGTGCATATCCGGATTACAGATACGTGCATCTTCCTATTATGAATCCGTGCTTCTGTTTTGCATCATTGACGTTCCTGTCTAAAAACCGTGCATCGTGTTTCCATATTAGCCGTGCTCTCGTACACTCACCGCCGTGGATGTGTTGTGTACAGATACGGTGCATCTTCCTAATATAAAACAGTGCTCTGTCTTACATATGAGCGGTGCCTCTCGTACTCGCACTACTGTCAATCTACTGCGTGCACATACAGTGCATTTTCTTAATATAAGTCCGTGCTTCTGTTTTACATCACGGAGATTGTGTCTAAAACCGTGCTTCGTTTCTCCTCGCCAGCCGTGCCTTGCGCACGCACCACCGTCAATGTGCTATGTAGAGATACAGTGTTGTGTACAGATACAGGGCGCAAGAAACTTTGGTTCGTGTCTCCCTGCCAGCCGTGTCTCTCGCAAACAAAGCACAGTGCATATCCACAGTAGACATACGTGCATCTTGCTTAGATGAATCTGTGCTTTGTTTTTGCATCCCGAACGTTCCTACTTAAAACTGTGCTTTGTGTTCGTCCCGTATATACTCACCATTGTGTATCTGTTGTGTACACTTACAATGCATCTTCCTGATATAAATCCATGCTTTTGATTTACATCACGGAAATTGTTTATAGAACCGTTCTTTGTGATTCCCTGCCATGCGTGGGTGTTGCACACAAAGTACCGGGGTGCAGTTTTATTCTTCCCAACCGTCTTGCACACAAATTCAGATTAGAGAACGTTGTCAGACTTCAAATATCCAGTTGGATCATATGAGCTTCATAAGTGCCATTTCAACTACCAAAGTAGCACCATCTTGATATGGGCAAAAGATAACTTCAACCTAACAAAAAACCAGTCCTTAGGGGCAGCGTTTTAATTGCGGCACTAACATCAGCTATACAATGCGCTGAAACATAATGGACACAGAATGATCATTGCGCTCTTTGAATGTTATCAGAAGAACGTCCTTTTCAGCAAAGCATGCATCGAATAGGAATTCTTTGAAAGAATACTTCTCAATCACCATCCTGCCGTCTTTTTTGCAGATGGAGTATGATGAAGGTGTGATGACACGGGATCCTTTTTCTGCAGCTTCAAGGGTCATCCTACCGTTGGCACGCACATCCACCGACGTCTTCAATGTTGAGACAACACTCCTTGGAATTTTCTACAAGAAATAGATATAAAATAAATAGAAAAAATGGTTATTTTGATGTTGAATTAAATAGTGGGTATGTTCAGTGTGGAAACAATATAATTTATTTTATTGAAAGTAAGCTTACATAAATCTAATTTGTTATGGAAACAGTAATTGAAAAAAAAAATCAATAGATAGATCAAGAAAGGAGAACAAACAGCATAGTTATATGTATTTTTAGTACACTGCATGCATAATAGAAATGCAGAGTTTGTTAGGTTGTCAGCAGGTCAAAACTTATCACTACTTGCAGGTATAATAGATTGTCAGCAGGTCAAAAGTCATGTTTGAACTTCATACTTGCAGGTATAATAGATTGTCAGCAGTTCAAAGGTCATGTCTGAACTTCATACTGAATGGTGAAAAACATCAAGTTCTAGGAATAAATTTCGTTGAAAAACACTTAATACGGAGAGTGATAACTAACCATGATAGCATCTTTTGTGTTTGTCATTGTCAACACATGGACAAACGGGCGGCAACGGATGAATGTATCTCCAAAAAGGCAACGCAGTAAGAACCGTGTCTGGTTGTACGTAAGCTCAATATCACGCGAGTAGACACAGCGTTGAACGTACCCGTGGTCATTGGAAGAAAGATCGTCGAGAGCTGGAAAAACAAGATGTATAAAATTAGTACTAAATCATTCATTGTTATAAAAGCTGGCAAAAAATTTAATTGAAAATTTATAGTCTTACCGAGATGAGGCAATGGAAACAGCCTTCCATATCTGCGATAAGGTACGACCTCCAGATTCAGTCCATGGTCAGGTGTGAAAAATACTATGCGGTCTCCAGGCCAAAGACCATAATCAATAGTAAATTCCATCCAACCATCACCCTGTAGCTTTGTGTGTTTTGGACTGTGCTTAAAGGTAACTTGATAGGACCTGTTTTCGGGGGTAACAAGTGTAGGCTCAATCTGCTTGCCATGCCATTTTTGTTCATGCTCCTTCTGTGTATTTATGTAATCAGCAAGAAATGCTCTGGCATTGCAAGGCACGTACGTACTGTGAAAATTATTAAAAATGAAAAGCTGTAAGTAAAAATTCAAACTCTTTGGGCATTCGCTAGTTAAGAATTTGTGTAATTCACAGCGATATAGTATGATAAATTAATGTCTAGAATGTTTGCATGGTTGAATGTATAGATATGGATACAGAGAAGTGATTGGGAGAGGCAAAGAGATGGAATAAGATATAAAAAAACTCGATAGAGCAAAAGGGGACATCAAAAGTGGTCATGTTCAGTGTCTTCTGAATAAGATACAGAGATAAGTATGGTGAATTTGTCTACTAACCATGCGTCTCGAGCAATTCTCATCTAGAATAAGATCAAACACCTGCGTTTCTCCAGCGTAACGTTTGCAACGGCCTTTTGGATTGCGGCAAGTAGGGCAAACCATACCTGGTTAAATTAAGAGCAAAAAAGTTATGGAACAACTAGAAAATGGTGAAATTAAATATCAAAAAACACACTAGGTTAAACAAATAGCTACTGCAAATTCATCCTTCTTTTCATAAAAGAAATCTGACTAGCTTTGTGGCCAAGTAACTTGAAACTGAGCAGCAAATCTATTTTTACAGTCCCCTCGTCAGTACGGAAATATAGAAGTGATGATTAGATGACTAATTTATTTTTCTAACCGTCTTAGATTTATTTAGAGAAGGATTAATTTGTAGCAGATCTAGTCGATCATTAACAAAACTAACTTAAACTCTAAACTTAAAACAAGAAAAATCAAATGAACCTGTTGAAAAAACGTAATCAAGGATTCGATTATGGAGCGGACGGATACATTTTAATAGGATCCATACCTGTGGAAGCCATACCTGTGAAAGCAGATAAGCAGCCGGGGGCGAACGAGGATGGAGCAGAGCAATACTAAGGAAATGACGGGCGTGCAAGTTCTGTGCAAGCACAGCTTAGAAATTAATAAAGAATAAGAAAGGGTAGAGCGGAAGGCTATCGGGGGAAGAACTACGAACCCTAGAGGCGGACCAATGGGGATTGGCGAAGAACTACGAACCCTAGAGGCGGTCCAATGGGGATCGGCGAAGAACTATGAACCCTAGAGGCGGACCAATTGGGATCGGCGTAGAACTACGAACCCTAGAGGCGGACCCTAGAGGCGGGCAATGGGGAGAGGGATAGTTGCGAACTCATGAGGAGGGAGAGATGGAGGTAGTGAAGTGATTGAAAGAGCCAGAGGAATGGAATAATATATAAAGAGGCTCGAGGGACCAAGAGACGGAATGAATGCTTGTATTTTTATTTCCCGTGCCTGTAGAGGCTTCACTCGCGTGCCTAGAGAGGTTCACTCCCGTGCCTCTAGAGGCTTCACCCCCGTGCCTCTGGCCCACGTCCCTGCAGGTATAGGCTTCACTCTACCGTGTCTCTTGTGCCTACACACCCGTGCTGTACACAGTGGCTACCTCCGTGCCTGTAGTGCCATGACTTCCGTGCCTCGGGCGCCTGTAGTGCAACATGCCCGTGGCTATAGGGGCTTTACAACTCTCTAGCCGTGTATTCGGACGCATGCCACTGCTACCACACTCTTGTTTATGCAAAGGGTGTTGATACCAGTGCCTCGAGAACCCCACGTGCGTGCTTGTAGAGGCTTCACTCGCGTGCCTCTTGCGCCACACACCCGTGCACAAATCTATCGGCTATATGAGGTTGTACACATATAGGCTAGTAGAGCCATGTGTGTGGTGCCGTGGGATCTAAGATGGACGTCAAAGGACCAACTCGTGACTGATTGGGCGCCTGTTGGATGTGACTATTTAGTAGTAGTAGTATTATGTCAGTTACCTTGCCATAATTAATTTGGATGTTACGCCCTATTAATTTTTTTTGCCCAGCCGTGAGTGCAGGAGGAATCATGATTCGACGCTCTTGGGAAGCACAACCGTCTATTGATGGTTCGCAATTCACATTGATGAACATGGTAACTGTAGTGCCTTGACTACAGTTAGATGTGTATGCATAGGGTGTTTATACCAGTGCCTCAAGAACCCCACGTCCGTGAGTGTTGAGGCTTCACTCCCGTGTCTGTAGAGGCTTCACGCCCGTGCTTCTAGAGGCTTCACTCCCGTGTCTGTTTTTGCCTACACACCCGTGCACAAATTTATAGGCTATATGAGGTTGTACACATATAGGCTAGGAGAGCCATGTGTGTGGTGCCGTCGGATCTAACATGGACGATAGGGTGTCCCTTAGCTTTCTCGCACTCTTCTCTAGGTGTGTACACTGGTCAAAGGACCAACTCATGACTGATGGCGCGCCTGTTGTATGTGACTATTCAGTAGTAGTAGTAGTAGTAGTAGTAGTATGTCATTTACCTTGCCATAATTAATTTGGATGTGACGCCCCGTTAAATTTTTTGCCCAGCCGTGATTGCAGGAGGAATCATGATTCGACGCTCTTGGGAAGCACAACCGTCTATTGACGGTTTGCAATTCACATTGATGGACATGGTAATTGAGGTTGTCTTCCGTCAAGGTTATATACCAGTCGGTTCCTGCAGGTCACCACGTCTCCCCATTCTCGCGATGGAAGCGACGCGTAGCCATTTCCCCATCGTCCTCACCACGCCCAATTCTTTTCACAGAACCTCAGCTCTAGATTCCAACGTCATCTTTCTTCTGTGGCATGGATGACGGGAAGAACACTACTGAGTATCACGAGATACGGGCTGATGGGAACACGAAGCTGGACGTCTGGTACACCAACGAGCCTTACAAGGTCGAGGAGATCATTGCCATGTATGAGCAATGGTTGCGGGAGGACGAGTACAAGTTTGTTGGTCTGGACCTGGAGTACACTCGGAAGGATTATTGGGGGAATAGGGAAGTTGGCGTGATTCAACTGGCGATGCGCAAGCATGTTTTGCTCTATCACATGTGCAAGGCGAGATCGCAGTGTCCGGCTTTGAAGGATTTCCTCGAAAACAGAGGTATAACATTCGCTAGCGTGGATGTCAGCATGGACAGAAGGGTTCTCCTTCAAAGTTACATTAATATTCCAAGAGAGTTTCACATCGACATTCAGGAGGAGTATATGATCAAAGGCGGCCAAGAAAGGGACCCCATGGCAGACCTGGCGGCAGACATCATAGATGAATCTTACAGCGATATGAAGTCAGCGTTCCCAAGAGATCAGCATAACTATTGGGATTGGAAGCCACTTTCTCCGGAGCATTTGAAATATGCAGCAATTGTATGTGAAATTTTTATTTTTAATTTGAATTTTTGTTTTGACAGGATGCTTGTTCTTATTCTAAATTTTCATGTTCTTCCCCTTTTTCTTCAGGACGGGTACGTGAGCTATGAGCTTTACCTCCGTATTCTGAAGATGAAGGACCATCTGCATAAGCGCTCTCTCCCTTGCTACAGACGTCGACGTTTTTGAGCAATCTCCTTCTGGATGGGATCTCAAGAGAAATACGTGGTGGTTAAGTTCTACCACTTGCAGTTAGTTACTATTTCGTTTTGTGTAAATTGATGTGGTGTTTGTTCACCCGGAGGAAGTTGTACTTTGAAAATTTGTGACTTCCTGACTCCGTGGTAGCCGTGCTTCTCGCACACGCACCCCCGTTGACCCTCTGCGTCGACATTAGTGCATCTTGCTGTTATAAAACCGTGCTCTAGTTTTACATCACGGACCTTTGCTTTGTGTCTTCGTGCCAGCCGTGCATTTCGCACACGAAGCACAATGCATATCCAGAGTACCCATACGTGTATTTTCCTCGTATGAACCGTGCTTCCGGTTTGCATCATCGACTTTCCTCGCTAAAACAGTGCTTTGAGTTTCTATATTCAGCGTGCCTCTTGGAGACGCAACCCGGTGGACCCTCTGAGTACACAACTGTGCATTTTATGGTTATAAAACCGTGCTATTGTTTTGCATGACGAGCCTTTGCTTTGTGTTTGTCTGCCAGGCATGGCTTTCGCACACGAATCATAGTGCATATACATAGTATACATACGTGCATCTTCCTGGTATGAATTCGGGCTTCTGTGTTGCATCATGGATGTTCCTGTCGAAAAACGTCCTTTGTGCCTGTCGCTCACGCACCACCCTGACACAGGAGTTAAAGTGTATTTTTTTTATCGGTCAGGAGTTAAAGTGTTTAAATGGCACTTTGAGAAGCTGAGGCGGAAGAAGCATAGTTGTAGAGACACTAGTGGAACTGAAGCACGACAGTATCGAAGCATACGGATTTCATTGTGGGTACGGCGGTGAAGTTAGGAGAGGCATCGAAATCTGTTATTGAGAGTCACGGTCGTGCGTGATTGTCCCAAACGTTTGTTCCGAGACATTTCCTCAGAGAAGCACGGTTCCTTGTTATGAGGAGCCACGGACCTTTGATAGGAATAGTCACGGTATTGTTTCTCTCTGCCAAAATTTCACCACCTTATTCTAAAAGTACAGTAGGATTTTAAGTACGACAAACATACTTTTGATACGACAGATATCTGGTATAGATATAAATGTATATTGAATCACAGAGCACCAGACAAAATAGGTGAATCTTTTTTTACCTGACAACCAGGTGTTAGAATTGTAGACTTCAAAGGTTTGGTCGTGTACGTTGCATGTTGTGCTGGTTGAAGACATTTTGCAGTTCTTCGAATATTTTGCCCTTGTTGTGGCCAGATGTCATCATTTTGTAAGTTAGTTGTTCTCACAACGGCTTCACATAGATCTGCAAGGAGAGAAATAATAAATTTAAGAAAAATTATTCTAAAACTCAATGGTACAGCTCGCTTGTTTCAACATTATATAGTGTAACATCTTGTGATTTGACACAAATAAAACTTACTTTGTTGATAAAAAAGGATGACCTCATATCAATGAGCGGCATCAAGTGCATTATGAATATACCGCTGTCATCCCTGTCAAATGAGAGTAATATATCGGTGATTACAGGATGAATAACACATATGGATTATGAATTACAGGATGAATAACACATATTGATATACACGTACAGTAATAAGAGACTCACTCTCTTTCGGAGTTAGTTATGCATGTCATAGGTTGTACACTGAAATCGTTTATTCTGTGAGGATGAGTATTGTAAGTTGAATGGTACGCTCTCTTGAAGTTTCCAATCACAATGTCTGAATGTTTCTTTATACCGTCACAATTGATAAAAGGGCACAGGATCTCGAAGCATTTCTTCTCGAAATTAACGATTATCAAGTATATAAAGTGGTTTTGTCTCACAGGAATTAACACCTAAAACAGTGAGCAGGAATATTTGTGAGGGGAAAGAATAGGAAAAACTGGATAAACAAAGACCAACACAGTAGAGCGAAGTTAGCAAGATCAACTCACAAAGCTGCAGACGTTTGACATCCTGTAGCCAATTGTTTTTTCTACAATGTATTGTTTTAGAAGTTCAATGCTTACATCTTTGACCTGAAATTTATCCTGCAAAAGATAGGTGCTTGCTTACTATTCTTTGGTACAGTTTTTTAATAATATTTAAAAAAAGGTAGAGGAATTAAATTAAAACTTACTGAAGCTTCGATGTACATTATGTGCTTGTGTAAGTTGTGTTTACTGTAAAATTGTTCTTTCAGCAACAACTCTGAGTAAGCATCCATCACGTATTCATTCATATAACCGTAGACCTTCATCGATAGACTGAAGGTTCGATGGTCAGCCCAGCGTCGATTGATGAAAAATATCCTCTTGCTGCCAAAAAAAGGCCCATTAAATTTTATGAATTACTTATTTTGACATTTAACTTCATGAGAGGCGACCAGTTTTCAAAATGCAAATATAGCCCTAACCTACAGTGACGAGAAGAACACAGCGTGATAAAACTACAAGGACAGTTACGTTGAAACATGGCGAAACCGAAACACTGTTTCGAAGTAATATGTAAAAAAAACTGAAAACTACAGGCGAACCACTTGAATGTCTTAGCTCCAAGTTTCCAGTCATTATAATAATAATAATAATAACAATATTTCAATTGACCAAAAGTTTTTTTACAGTGGGAACAATGATCTCGTTACCTGTCATCTCTACCTGACGGTGGCGTGTTCTCCACAACTGTTTCGTAGACGAGTTTCTCTACGAGCGTATAATCTCTTATATCCAACAATCTAAAGCAATCATGTTGGTTATTTGTTGGATCAGTTAGCCGAGGCTGTTGCTGCAGATCATAATGATTGTTCTGGGAGTCAGGTGCACTGGAACCGGTTTGACCATTACCGATACGTTGATGGCCATGATAATGGTTTTGGTGCTGGCCCTCATTGTAACGATTGTTTCTCTGTAGCACATGCCCTCTTGTTTGCTGCTGCTGCATCTGTGTTGTAGACATACCGACACCTGGTTTGCTGATTTGGTTTGGAGCAATGTCTGCTGATGTATTGTGTTGATGTGGGCATGAAGACTGTGTATTATTCGTCCGTGAATGTAAGCTATTATAACTTTACCCATGGTTATGCTGATGGTTGTATTCATCGTGTGGGCGCTGTTGGCTATGCAAGCGACCATTATTTTGGACATTTCTATGATGGGAGGATTGGAAATTACAATCATGAGGTTGTTGCTGGTATTGTTGGTTGAAGAACTGGAGATTATAATCAGAGGGGGGTTGTTCCTGGCAATGTGTGGACAGAGTATTTGGTCTGGGAGTTTGTGACCAGGCAGATTGGGTTAAACCCACAGAGTATGACGTAGCAATGGGAGTTTATGACCAAGGAGATCGGGTTAAACCCACAGAGTATGACGTAGCAATGGGCTGTGAGAGGCAACTAACGTTTAACATTGGCTTAGGAGCTGATGTGGTAGGTATAGTTGACCCTTCAGTATAAGTAAGGGTGGACCTCGCTGACGAGCTTGTAGCCCCGGATATGTGCATCGGAGTATTAGGTTGACATTCTTTGAAGCCTACATGCTCAGAGTTGGCTGGCCTGTTCTATCGTTTTGTTGCCTTGTCAATTTCTTCATATATTGATGGGTCAGACCATATGTTATCATCATCAATGAATGCAGCATCATGCAGGGCTTTTTGGTTGTCAACAAGTTGTCGCTTATTGGATACATCTTCGGGTGACTGTCCTAAAGGCTCTATTATCCTGACTCTTTTCTTCGTTGGCGGCGTGGCCCCGTTTGCTGCATTGGGCATCATCAGTGAGGGTCTCTTGTCAGCTGTCATTCGTTTGTTGGCCTGCTTTACATGTTGGCTCTTGAAGACAACATCGCTCACACTGTTAGTTGGATTCTCGATAGTGGTGCCCGTATTTCTTCAGTGGCATGTTTGGTTGTGTTGGTAAAAGTGGCAGCAACGAATGGAGCATCACTGGTGGATGCAAGGTTTTTTTGTTGAGCATGCTCACTAGTTGTGTGAACCAGTTCAATTCTAGAACCGCTGCCGGAACCGCAGGGGACAGCTGCTGTATCAGTGGGCGTGTGGCTGAACTTGGAGTCTAATGCAAATTCATATGATTTGGACCCACCAATCTTGTTCTCATCACTCAAATTGCTAGTAGCATTGACCTGGGCTTTCATGGTGGGAGGAGAACATTTGTCGGTAACAGTGTCTATCTTGGTTACAGCTTCGGATACAATGAGCTTCTCCGTGCTTGTTGGAAAATTTTCAACAATTGTGTCATCACCGTTGGAGCGTCCAATAATGACTGGCATTTGATTAATCAGAGAAGCAGGCTGCTCAATAGTCTCACTTGTCAATGGAGCGATGGTGTTTAACTGTTTCTCATCTGTACAGTCTGAGGTGTGAGCTTCAGTAGCAGTAGCTTTGCTTGATTGCGTTGGTTTTGTGATTACATGTTCGCGTTCTGTGGAAGCTGTGCAGATGTTGGCTGCAATGGGTGCAGTGTTCTCGGATGAATTTTCGCCAGTTAGTATCATTCCTGTGTTCTCGTCCAACAACTCAGATGTTGACACGAAATGTTCATGAATAGCTATCCCATCAAGGCAGGTATTATAAAAGTGTCTCAAAGTTTCCAGATGTGACCTATAATTGGCATCCAAGTCATTGGTCTTGAGGTCTATCTCAATCACCTCCAAGCGCAATTTAAGCTCGGTTGATGTTTGACGTTGTAAGGATAGCTGGGTATTGAACTGTTCCTTATCATGCTGGTTTTGGGAGGGTGACACAGGAGTACCGCAACAACCATTTAGATTATCCATCGAGTATGATGAGGCACGTGAAAAATTGCTTGAGCCACTGCTACATGATCTTTGAGGATTTTCTTTGCGGTAATAAGGAAGTGATGGAAAAGTGGAAGGAAGTGATGAAAAGGTTTCTTCTCTGTTGAATTCATCTTTCTGGAAGTTACAATATACGCCGCGGTCAGATCGTTTGACTTCCCGCACACCAAATTCCCTACCAAGGGAAAGAACCTTTGCCAGATTCTGCTCAATGACGGGTTGAATCACAGAGAAAAATTCTGTGTACATCTCGTTAATGATTTTGCCAAGGTCTGCTTTAGCCTACAAACGAGACATAAAAAAACAGCATCTGATATTAATATAACGCTAAATGAATAATAACATGCAAAAAAACTGTATGGAATGCTGCACTGCAGGAAGCATAGTTAGACTACTGCATGAAGCAGTCGAGGAATCACACACGGCCTATCCAAGAATCACAGTTATAATAATCACATAATCACAGTTGCACTGCCGTTGGGTAACACAGCTAGTCTACTGTACGAAGCACAGCTAATTTAGCGTGTGAGGAACGGCTATAACCATCATAGAACCAGAAACTACCTACTGTTGGTTCTCAAGCAGCACAACTAACCTACTGTAGGTAGGAGGCACATGTAACATAAACGAAACCTGCTGTAGAAAGCACACCCAACATGTAACCTATTGCAGGTAGCACACCTATAATGATTGAGTAGAGGCAGTTATATCCTAATGCAGCGAGCCCACGTACCTGTTTCCTATATATGCTGACTTATATGTTGAATCACTTTGAAATCTTACAGGGTGTTCAATTATTGACAATTTGAAACAAAAAAATGGTCCATGGGCTTGAAATGACTCACCGAAGATAATTTGCATTCTGGCACAAACTGTTCTAGGTAGGCTTCTAGTTTGGTACCCATTCGAGAAAATGACCCTTCAGAGCCATTTGGTGGGTAGAAAGGTGTGCACCTTATATCCTTTAGCTGCGATGATGGGCAAGAAAACAAATAAGTACAGGTCAAATTAAATTAAGGTATGGAAGCTAAATCATTCTGCTGAGAGGTAAGAGTCCATAGAGTAACAAAGAATGAAGTACACTCATAGGGTGTTTGCCAAAGTTTCCTTCCTCTGATGACAGTCTATCTAGGTTAGTATAATTCTTAACAGCGTCTGTATCCCAGATAGGTAGCCTTGATGGCAAATCATTTTTCATACGCATCACGTTGATATCCAGGTACTCAAAGTAGCTTATCTGCCGGAGATAAAAAGGTTAAAATGGATCAGATGCTCAGCACTTACGACGGAAGAGAATTCAAAGAAAAAGGTAGTGAACCAACCACGGGTATCAAGAGGCAGCCACACAATGCGCCGTTGAATTCTTTATCCTTGAATGTCTGGAGTGATGTCACCAACTTGTCTAGAGTAGCTCCGGACCAATCATATGATGGGATATCTGATGCTGGTCCTTCAAGAGCTGCTAGGTAATCTGGGCTTACACATTCATATGTCGTCGGGCATAGAAATACTGCAGTTGCAAACATCACAAAAACCCGCTGAAATAATTCTCCTGTCAGTTCCGGGGTCATGAGATAAATCAGTTCTCTGATGCTTGGAGTCTGCGCCGCACAATTTGTCTCAGACTTAACCTGACATCTGAAAGCTTCTGAGCACCTTTTAGCAATCATTTTGCCTCCCAGTGGAATTCCGAATATGCGGTGCACGGTGTAAGAGTTGATAAGGAATGTGAATCCACTAGGTAATATGAAAGAACTGGAGCTGCTGTCAAAGTAACGGACAAGCCATCGAATGAAGCACCTCGGGAGCTCTTGGCAGGCCAAGTCCAGTAGGTTTCCAAAACCAATGTCTCTGACAAGTTGCTTCTGGTCGTCTGTCAGCTTGTCACAAACAGATATGAACTTCTTAAGGCTCAGTTTTGTACTGAAATCTTCTTCATACTCGGCCATTCTAACTGCTCTGCGAACAAAATTAAGAATTGAATTTGAAAAAATGTATTGAATCTTCAATATAAACGCCTTGCGAATAAGAAACACATATGAGACGAGAATTACTCATTTTTGAAAAGCAAATGCAACAACACACATGGGAATCACTGAAAAAAGAACCTACTGTGAGCTTGACATTTGCTTCTTCCTTCTGTACTCCTGAACGAGCTTTTCGTGCGCTGTATGTTTGGACTCGGTCCTTATCCTTTCCTTTTCTAGTTGGTCAGGGACCATGAAATCTTGTGTCACGAGCTCTGTGCCATCCACAGACTGAGACTGGGTCTCTGAGAGCCGTGGAGTGGAGTCCATCCCATCCATTGCTACATAACAGGCCATGAGACATGATGATTACTACCTCAACTAGCTAGGACAGATGTTAACAGTTGATGTGACATTATCATTGACATCTCAATTAATTGAGAAAGATGTTAACTCTGAGTTATCTAGCGTAAGTACTACGCATGTCAACTTGTAGACGTGGATACATATATTCGTTGACCTCTCTGACTATTACAAGGATCAAAGGTGTTCCTAACACTATGAATAGCAGGATCGAAATTAAAATCAGCATACAGCTGACAGGTTAGAACTGTGGGTCAGTCGAGTGAAACCTCGGTCGGAACTGTAAGTAACGCCCATCAACGTTTTCTTGTGAAGCAATTCCGCGACTCCCCGACCAGCGACCCTGACCCCTGGGATTTCGAAAAATATTTCGATAAATTTAATTCGCGCCCCATCTCTCTCGTGTTGCGTTCCTCATCCAACGTGAATTTAGCTGGTCTTGCCGAAATTTTTTCGTTCAAAAAATTGAAACAACATGTGAAGCGATGCGAGGAGGAAGAAAGTAGCAGGTACAAGGTGTAATGTGTTACCTCAATAGGAGGCGCACGGCGTGGAGGAAGAGGATGGACGATTTCTCAGGGGAAGAGGGAGGAGTAGAGAGAAATTATATGACCAATCAGTAGGAATTCCTCGGGAGAGCTAGGATATCCGCCCCCAAATTGTTTTCAACGACGCCAGATGGGGAGTGAACGAACTAAGATCTGGAATTCCTTGACGGCCGACCCCACTGGTCAGTGAGAGCAACCATTGTAGAGCCCGCATGTCAGTATGGCTCGACTGCATCTAGGACTTTCCCTGATGTTGCCCGGAAAGTGACCCCACTAGTCTGTCAAAGAAACCTTTGGAGGGCCCATGTGTTAGTACGACGGCTCACATCCAGCTCTAGACGTTTACTTCACGCAAAGAGAGAAGGACGCTCTCTTTATTTGTTCGCGTCTCTCTCCCTTTTCCTGTCTCTCGTTCAAATTCAAAATCACCCATGGAGATTTGAGAGTTGCCTTGATCAGGAAAGTAGATCGCGCACAAAATTGAAGTGGATCCGGGTCCGAACGCTCTAGGAATAAGATTCGGCAAACAAAGGTTAGCTAAAAAATGATCAAGTCATCCCGTGATGTTTCCTGACGCACGAGGTAGATTGAATTTTTGCCGCTCGGCGTTTTTAATCCTTCCTGATGAACTAGCACGGTCACCGCAATATATTTATGTTTTGGTCATGCGTCTTCGATGTTCTCGTTAGTTTTCTGTATCCTTATTTTTTTTAAGCATGGTTTCAGTTTGCTCGTAGCAGCAGGTAGCGTGTGCCATAATTCGAATTGGATCCCTTCTTATATAATCGACGATCCAACCGCCTTAGTTGGTCTTCACGGGGGTGCAGAAAGAAGTTTTAGGCCGTAATTGTTGTGTTACGGTTGTTAATTTCCCTAGCGTTGTGGTGCGTGAGGAATAAAAGTGCTTTGTTCTGTGTTGGATTTTGAGCATTGATACTTTGCAGAAACAGGATGTTTTTTTAGCATATTTCATGGAGATCTATTGTTATATTATGCCAGATTAGCACAAGGATCTTACTTGCGTTTGGGATCCCGTGTAGTATGTGAAAAAAAATATTCTATACATCAATTCTATTTAACTAAAAATACATGTCAATTCTATTGTAGTAAACAGAAGTTATTTGGATGTCAGCTAAAAAAACGAGCGTGTTCAAACAGCACTGTATAACCGTTTTTAGCTATTTGTATAACTTTTTTCCTGCAGATGTTCAGGATCGCACCAGCTGATCAGGGTAGCAAGGTTGGCGTATCTCTGAATGATATCGCAAAGGCATATGAAAAGAAGGTAACAGCAACAAGTGAATCACACTAGAGTCATTTGCGGCGAAATCAATTGAAACTTAGGTTTTGGATGCTATCTTGTCTTTCTTTCTCTGCATTATATACTCTCAAGGCGTAACGTGTCACCATTGAGTAATGTAATGTTTAGGCCCATGGGCATCAATAACAGATAGAAAAAATCATGAATATTTCTTGGTTGAGTGCTGTAACGCGTCACTGTTCCATCTATGTGCTCCGCAGTTAAAGATCGATAGATGGAAGAAAAAGAAACTGCTGCAAGTGGAGAACAAAAAAAAGAGTGCAGATGACGTTCAGCACGCACATGCCAGGCGGGCTGGGGTAAATGTAGTCAAGGTCGAGAAACAAGTGCTCGGTAAGCGTCCCAGCCAGGAACAAGCTGTGCAGCAGACACATGCTAAAAGGAGTATTCTAAGCAGTAGAGTAAATTTTGCTGCAATGTCCCCGACTTCGGCCTGTAATCCAAAGTTGCAACACAGAAACCGTACCAACGAGTCGCTCCAGGTAACGATAAAAAACTTGAAAACTCAACCTTGTTTTACAAATCTGGACACACAAGATCGTTTCATATGTTTTATTTGTTAAATTGCTAATGCTTCATAATACACACATGTGCATCTAATGACGATGTGCTTCAAAAACTCAAGGTCGTGCAGAGCAGTCGTTCTGATGGAGTAGTGTTTTCTGATGGTCCTGGTGAAGAGGTACATGGTAACAGAAGAATCGTTGATGTCGGCACATTGAATGTTGCCAATAAAAGCACAAATGATGAATCATCAAGCATGATTGACAGAAGCAGAATCCCAGCAATTGGAAGAAGAACCTTTACTGATCTGCATCACCAGAAGATAGCAGAGGTGATAGCAACGTCGAACAACCGAAAAATATGTCAAACAGTTGTGTTATTTTAATTTAATCGTGAAAATTTCTTTGTCTTTTCGCGTGCCATAGGCCTGCGAGCAAAGAAACAAGGATCAGGCCAGTCCATGTCAGGAACAAAGGCTCCAACGGATTGGATATACTGGTGACAATTTAAAGATGACGAGGCAAGGTCCTTTGAAAGGATCGCCATTGGCGTTCAGCATGAGAGGTCCTTCCAGGGGATCTCCGATGGCATTCAGGATTGTCAACGAAATCTCCAATGCACGGAGGATGTCGCCAAGATGTGCTGAGCAGGAGAGGCAGGAGGAAAGAAAGGTGACGACACAACTATGTTCTCTGTTTGTAAACCTGCTTTAGATTGTAGAGTGCAAGCAGAAGCACGGTCGTGCCTCTCTGATTGTAAAGTGCAAACAAAAGCATGGCCATGCCTTCGGAACACCCACCCACATGGATTTGGTGCGTACACACCCGTGCATCTTACCTGGTATAAATCCGTGCTTGTGGTTTACATCACGGATGTTCCTTTCAAAAACCTACAGCTAAATCCTGGTCTCCAACAACGGAGTGGAACAAATGATGGACCATACAAACATCTGTTTTAAAACTTTCTATACGAGAAAATAAGATGCATACGTATCAGGTGCCTCTGATATCTAATTTTGTTGCAACCTTCATGTGCAGGACTTGACAGAGAGCATGACAGATGAGTCAAATAACTGCAAGATTCCTTTACCCACAGTTAAGGGAAAACAACCAGCAGAGAAGCAAGTGGTATACAGAGATGGCTATGGTGACAGCACAAATGTTGTGGTGGAAGCAGCGCAGGTCCTTGGGTTTACGTGTACAGGAGGAACAGAGAACAGCATTCGTGAAGATGACGGGAGAGAAGGAGGCAACAACATTCGAGAAGTAGTGATGGACTGGACCTCAAGCAGTGATGGCGCCCCCGCATCCGACAAGCAAGCGAGCTGCAGCAGCTCTGTCAGAAACGAGCTAACGCCTGGTCATGAAAGTAATGATATCTCAAGTGACAACGATGACCCCAATGGAGACACGTTAGATAGCATTGATATGGGGAAGGCAACGCAAGAAGAGAAAGATATGGACGAAATGTTCAAAGGAAGCGCATTCCCGTCGATTGAGGAAGTGACGCAGGCACGTGAACCAGAGGATGGCTTACATTTCAAAACAAGGGACGATGCCTTCTTTTTCTTCTGCACATATGCCAGAAAGGTTGGTTTTTCGGTGAAGCGATCAACCACTAGAAGAGCAGGTCCCGAGCATCAGATTGACAAGCAAGTGTTCCGGTGCACAAAGGAAGGTGCGAATAAAACAACCGAGAGACTTGTGAAGCACAGAAGGAGCAATTGCTTGATTAGGACAGGCTGTCCTGTTGAGATAACCGCAAAGAGAGATACAGAGAGAGGAATATGGTACTTGAGGAATGTACGCCTAGAGCACAACCACGTGCTACACCCGTCTGACTGGAAGCTGAAATTTATGAGGTGCTATAAGAACATGAGACCCGAGGAGAAATTTTTTATCCAGGTCCTGCAGAAGGCAAGGCTAGAGCCAAGGAAAGTCATGCAGATCTTCACTGCTATGGGTAAACCGAGGCAAGAAATTATGTTCGACACGATTGACATAAGCAACATTGCATGCCGGGACAGGGCTGGAGAAAGGAACACAGATATCGAGGACACCATGAAGCTCTTTGCGGAAATGCAGAGGAAGAGGGCAGGGTTTCACCATGTGGAAGAGACCGATGGAAACAACGTGGTGCGAAGCCTGTTCTGGACAGACTCCTTGTGCAAGATGAATTACGGCCTGTACGGAGATTTCGTGTCATTTGACACAACGTTTTCCACAAATATCTATGGCTTACCGTATGCACCAATCATAGGGGTTGACAACCATGGGTCAACCGTCCTGTTTGGAATAGGCCTTTTAAAGGATGAGACCATAGGGTCATTCAAATGGCTCCTAAGTACATTTGTCGAGGCAATGGGAGGAAAGGAACCAAAGTACATAATAACAGACCAGGACAAGGCGATGAAGGCGGCAATAGAGCAAGTACTTCCGAGGACCAGGCACAGGTTCTGCTTGTGGCATATACGGAAGAACATGAAGGAGAACAACGCAACAGTGTTTGCGCAACACCCAGGGATGTCTGATGAGTTATTTCTAATAATAAAAAATTCACTAAATCTAGATGAGTTTGAAGGTTCATGGAAAAGAGCGATTTCAAAATACAATGCAGAAGGAAACACGCATCTGAATACGTTGTGGGAACTACGTACACTCTGGGTGCCAGCCTACTTCAAGGACTACTTTTATCCATTCTCATCAACAACCACACGTAGTGAGAGCACAAACTCAATGTGGAAAATTTATGTGAACCACAAGGATACCATAACGAGGTTTGTTGGTGCGTATAACATCATTCAGCAAAATTGCCTTGCCACGCTTGACAAGAAAAGGCACCGAACAGAAGAGAAGATACCATCACGAGAGACATGTTTTCCAGTTGAAACAGAAGCAAGTGAAATATACACTAATGAAATTTTCAGGAAATTTCAGCTAGAGCTGCGCAACCGCACATACTATAAGTGCCACGACCTGGCAAAAGGTAGGCAATACCTTTTAAAAAGGATCCCATCGAAAGAAAAAGACAGGAAACCGTACCCAGGTGAGGAATTTGATAGGTCTGAATTCAGGGTAGATGTGGATGAGCATAAGGAAATATACACGTGCAGCTGCAAGAAGATGACTAGGGATGGCATTCAGTGCTGCCATGTACTTAAGGTTATGGACCAGACAGGTATGGTTGAATACCTTCCAAAGTCTTTTATCATCCCCAGATGGACCAGGAATTGGTCAGATAGCTTGAGACTACTGGCTACAGGTCAAGGTAACAGCATGACCGCACAAGAAGATAAAACTATGAGATTTGGTCTCGCGTACGCAGAGTTGTCCGATATATGTTCACATGCTTGCAGGAAGGACAAAGCATACAATGTGCTACTGGAGTGTATGCAAGAAATGAAAATAAAAGTCATGACAGTACTTGCAGATGAAACAGACATGAGCAAAAATCCATGTGACGCAAGTCTCAAAAACCCTCCCATGAGTGGATCGAAGGGAACGAAGAAAGGAGACCGAATCAAAGCTGGTTCTGAGAAGAAAGTAAAAAAAAGCAAACCCATTTGCGGACATTGCAGTACAAAAGTTCATACGAAAACGCATTGTCCGACTATCCCGGAAGTGATTGAAAAAATGAGGATTCAAGAGGAGAAGAGGAAAGCACGGGAGGAGAAGAAGGCAAGGTCAATGAAATGGCCGACAACACCAATGACTGCATCGAGAATATCAAACGGAGGAGGAGAATGCACTCCAAGCCCAGGACCAAGACGGTTAACACCAGCATCAATGCCAACAACCCCACTGTCAATGCCAACAACCGCACTGACAACAGAGCATCGAAAGCAAAGTCCTCCAACCACACCAGAATCTAGTATCACACAAGGAAGACACACAAAATGTTCGCAAGCAGACTTGGTTCAAGGAACAGAATGTGCGCAGCCTACCTTGAGAAGAGAAAGAACGGAATGGAGACTATTTTGTACCGGCGAACAATATGAGTGAAGAATTAAAAGGTAAAAAGAGAGCCTGAACAGAAATAATATGATGTACAGTATCTAGCACCATAGAATATTGCTACGACTTCAAGAAATATTCCCATGACGAATTATTCTAATTTTTGTTTTTTGCGGTTTATTATTTTTTAATAGGAGAACGGCGAGGAAGTATGGAAAGTATGCGCAGATTTGGAGAAAGAAGAATGGATCTCTGAATATTCAAAAAACAGTACCATCCGTTGTAGTAAAGTCTCTTGTAAGTTTTCTTGTGTCTGTAGGAGAGAAAAAGACAGCACGATTTATTTTTCTTGTGGCGTTGTAATAAAAAATGACTTGTAAGTTCTGTTTTATGGTACTATAGAAGCGACATACAAGACCAATAGATTTACTTCTATATTTACCCCGTGGTGCGGTTGCGCCATCTGATAATTAATGTCTGAACACGTGGCCGTGCATGTGAAGCTGTGCCTCTTTTGTCCTGATGGCATTGCACCTCTGACAATTATGTTTCGGCACTCTTCTTGAACATGCGGACCGACCAAAGACATTCTGAACACAGAGTCACGGCCGTGCGTTTTATGCATGTATACACGTGCCTCTAATGACCGCACGCCCTACTCCTGTGAATGTTTCACATGGAGTGCCTCCACTAGAGTCACGGCTGTGCCTCTACAAGCGGACGTGTCAGACATAACATTTTATAGCCCAGAGGCAGGACCGTGGTTTTGCTGCATCAACACCCGTGCTCCTGCTTACAGGGAGGCACGATGCACGTTCATAACATTGCCTCTCGTTTTTAATGTTCCGTGATTTTTTTTTGGAATGAATTAAGGCCAATATTTGTAAAGAAAAAAAAAGATTGTTGTGCCTTAGGGTTTATGACATGTAGGGCCAACAGGTCGGTTACGCGTCATAGACATAGAGGCAGTGAAGACCTAACCGTCTTTCCAGATCCCCCGTACACATCCCTGTCGTACCCCGGCAATGGAGATGGAGATGTGCGCTGCCCCTAGCACCAAGATGGCGAGGCTCGCTCCACCGGCGACGCCGTCCTCTGGGTGTGCGGTGGTGGTCGAAGGTGCAAGAGGCGGCGATGGCCGTCCCCCTCGACCGGACGAACACGGAGAGGGATCTGGTCCGGACATCATCAGCAGCCTCCCGGACGCCGTCCTAGGTGAGATCGTCTCCCGTCTCCCCATCAAGGATGCCGTCCGCACGCAAGTTCTCGCATCGCGGTGGCGGCCCCTATGGCGCACCGCTCCTCTGAATCTCGACTGCCGTGAGATCCCTGCTGCTCGTCTTTTTAACCATCTAGAAACAGTTCATATAGAGACCACCTCTAGTGTCTCCCACTACAGCGAGAAGCTCGTCCGCAAAAGTCACTCCGGAACTTGGGTTAGTGGAGAACCTGTAGCTGATGATTTGAGCCTTCCTGAAGTCATACTTGTAACACCCTGGTTTTCGCTCCCTGTTTTTTTTCCTTTGCGGGATTTGACTCCCGTCTTTTTTCTCGGTGTTATCAGATTTCTCTAGCTCTTGGGTATATGAAAATGGTCATCTAGCCTTGCTTTTCCCATCCAACCAGAGATTATCTCCAGTCCCATCTTGCCACCCAAGATCCATCTCAGGACTTTGTCATGAGAACCCTACCTTCCGAGTTGCCGGAAGGGAAACCCTGATCCTTCCAGTTACAAAGGAACCCCAGTTTCCTTTGATCTTATGCCTCCCAAACCTTTCCCAGTGATCATCCTTCATCTATAAACCCTGGATATGCAAAAATATTGCCAAGTCATTTGCAATATTTTTCATTTAGAATTAATTCCTTTTTCTGCCAGTTAAAGGAATTAAATCCAGGAAAATATCTATCCATCTCCAAAGTTCATGAAAAATTGTGGAGATATTCTTTGTGATCATATTGAGCTCCCACAAAAATATTGGCCATAATTAAATAAGGTAAATTGCCTTTTTCTATTTAATGCCAATATTGCATTTTTGGGCACTTTCTAAAGGAACTACCATTTTGGTAGCCAGGAAAAATCCCAAATAATTTGTGGAGCTTATTCTATCCATATCTTCACCAATTACATCAAGAACCCAAGTCCCATAGTTCAACTTTTGAGCTCATCATCCAATTCTTGTTTCTGGACCCATTTTGAGATTGTGAAGCAACTATATTTTAGATTGCTTCAAAATTCTTGAAATTAATCCAGGACCTCAAGCTACCTATATCATGTGAGCATGCAAAAATTCACCTCATTTTACTTAGCCAATTTCTCCCAATAATTCAATCTAGATTCTGTCCAGAGAGAAGCTCTGTGAAGGAAGTACCCTTTTGGCATTTCTAAATGAGCTGAAAATTTTCCAGTATCTCCTTATATCCCAATCATTACCCTACACCAAATTGCAGCCCAATTAATTTGGCCATTTTTGCCCAACATCATTATCTTCATTTCTGTTCAGTTTGCCAATTTGTAAAGGAAGTGGTAGCTACATTGATCTAATTGAGGTGAAATCCTGTGTACAAAGTGACCTCAGTAGATCATGGCTCCACCCCAAAAATTAGCCATTTTCGCCAAGCCAATCTCCCTCAAATTATCTCAAACACTTTGCTGTCAGGATCTTCTTTTGCAAGTTTTCCCCTCCCCAGAGACTTTCAGTTTATTCCAGCTCCATATACTATCTATTTGAGCAGCGAGGGACGTGCTGGACAAGGTTTGGCAAGCAGACACGCGCTCGAAGGGCCAGTGCGCGTGGTGACCGCGTGAATTGCACGCAGGAACAACGCGTTGAGCATCCATCGCGTCGGGCAAGCCAGCTCATGTTGCCATGGCGTGTCTTAGCATGCGGACCTGACTCCCCGTTGTCCTCGCACTCCTCTCCGGTCACTTCCCCCTCTGTTCTCTTCCTCGACGCGCCGCGACAAGCCTCGCCGGAGCACTGCTCCACCCGTGACTCGCCGGCGTCGTCTTCCTCTTTGTCTCCTTCCCCCTCGAGCTCTCTCGAGCGTGCCCGAGGCCTCTTTCCCCTCCTCGAAGCCACTCGAGGCCGCAACCGTCCAGCCAGCTCGCCTGCTAGCTCCAGTGCGACGATGAGATTGCCACAGCGGCCGTTCTCATCCCCTCTTGTCGCCGGGCTATATATAGCATTCCCCCATAGCTTTGAGCTCATCAGCCTCTCCCTCTCCCTCCTAGCATCTCTCCTGCCTCTTCCCCGAGCCCCAGGAACCCTCCCTGCTCACCATTACCGCACCGGTCGCCGGCAGCCGCCGTCTAAATTCGGGCAGACCCGAGCCCTCCCCGCGCCACCTCGCCCTCTCACACGGCGGCCACCACCATCCAGAGGACCTCCCCGCCCCTATTTTGCTCCGAGAAAGGCCGTAGCCCTTACCCCGAGCTCGCCGCGGTCGCCGTCCGCTGAGGCCGATCATGTGCCCGCCTCCGACCTTCCCTGGCGTGCGTGAATCCCCGGGATGGATCTGCCGCTCTTTCCTGAGCTCGCCGGTACCTGGAGCGCCGGAAACGGTGGCCGGAGCCGCCCGGGACGGTCGCTGGAGTGCGCCGCCTCCTCTGTCCTGCGGCGGGCGCGAGGGGGGAGACAACCCTGCCAGCGGGGCCCCCTCATCAGTGTCCCCTCCCTTCCTCCGTTTTTTTTAAAATGGAGTAGCAGCGAGGTGGGCCGGCCCAGCAACAACAGTAGCAGCGTGGCTCAGCCAGCGCCCCGGGCTCCGGCCGCTTTCGGCCCGTATAGCCCTAGTGCACAGTGCACTTTGATCTTTTCTGCAGAAAAACTGCTGAGGACCCGTATGCAATTATTTATATTACAGAAAGGTCCCTGGCAGTAAAACTGCTATATCTATTCGCTCACAACTCTGATTCAGGTGAATCCAACGCCCCCGTTCTCTACTCGTCGAACCCATTCCGATGAGGTCACTTCCATAATGCTTTCATCTTCTGAAAATTACCATTTTTGCCCTTGCCCTTCATTCAGCCCTCCAAGAGGGAGTCCTTCCCGGCGGATTATCCTGCGAGGCTACCGCACTCTTTTCCGGAGTATTCCTTCACCCCCAGGCAAGCCGACCATCTGATATATGCCCTAAAGCATTGCTCTGTGTTATTCTTGCATGTTTAATTAATGATATGCTTGTGCTAGAAATAATTAAACTCCTGCCATTTCGATATTGTCATTTACATTACCTGCTACTACTCATCGTATCATTGCACTGACTTGTCGTGGTATTATATGGAGATAGGTGGTTATATTTTTATCATGCTTAGCTACTGCCATCTCAAGTTATTGTGATAAACGACCATGCTAGTTAAATACTCGCTAAGGCTAAACCTAGTCGGTTGATCTAGAGTCACCTGTCCGGGCTTATCCGTGCAGCCACATTTGCCGGTATGGGACGGCCTTGACTTGGTCTGATCGCGTGCTCTTTCACCGGTACCTCCAGACAGGGAAGGTTATGCGCGCGCGCTACCCTGGCCCGGTAGGCGGCGATAACCTTGTGAGCCCAGTTGATTGTTTAACCCGGGAGTCCCCGTTTGGGACAGTTTGTGTGGCCACGACGGTGGCAGGTGTCACGAGGTGACACAGGGGCCACCCAGGGCAGGACTCCGGGGGAGGATGAATGCCGGTGGTACGATGGGAGAGTCACGGGTCAGGCGGGTTTCATTGGAGCAACACTGGTCCACCCGAATGGGATCACGAGGCCAGGTGCTCCATGGTGTGGGTAAAGTGCGCAACCTCTGCAGAGTGAAGAATCTATTCGAATAGCCGCGTCCACGGTATTGGACAGCCCGTCCAGACCTCACTAGGTGGTCAACTGTAACAATGATAATAATGATGGAAGAACTCGTCTTGTGCAGACATCAGATGATGTCAAGAATATGATATGTTAGCCATGGGATGGCTATGAGATGAGTGGTCGGATGACCACACGATTCAGATTGGATTTGGATCAGATTCAGATTGGATCGTGAGAATGTTCGGAGTATGGAATATTTACCTAGTATGCTTTACTTTACTGTATTTACTTCCGTAGTCATCTTGCTAGATAATCCTGTTATGCCATGATAATTAATATTGCTCTAATAACAATGCATGCTTGAATGCCATGGATTGCTTTGCTTGGTGTACATGTTAGTTTGGTTTGCTTGCGAGTACATTCAAAAGTACTCAGCGGCCTTTAACATGGCCAGGTTCACATAAGGATCCGTCGTCCATCGTCGAGAAGCCGGAGCTCTCGCGGGCTAGAAGAGTAACCTAGTCAGATCCCTGTGGATTGGAGCCGCACCAAGACCATGCTGCCCTAGATAGAACCTTTCCGCTGCCATCACTTTTGTAATATACCCCATGTAAGACTCATATATCCATTAATAGAAATGCATGTGTTCATGATACTTGTTGTAAACGCGCATGCCAGAGTGATTTCCTAGGCTGGTATGCGTGGCGACCGTCTGGCTACAGTGGTAATCAGGCGGGGCGCCACAATCAATGGTATCAGAGCAGCCAGGCTGACTATAGGTTACCCTAGCCAGACTTCACTGTCTTGTGTTCAATAGAAGCCCAGATGGATTTCAGCCATCTTTGCCACCTGGCACGGCTACTATTGATCATAAGACAACCCCATAGGTCTTTGGCTCCATCAGACCCCAAATCTCGTGGCCCTTGCCTCCGGTGTGAAATGCTCGCACCCGGCAACGACCCGTGAGCCCTGAAACCCCTAGGTAAACCAGATATCCTTACCCTGCTTGCTAACCATGGCATTTCTCTTCTTACTCTAGTTTCCTTTGGGAAACGCTTATAAATTCTATCCCTCCTCGACAACCTTAGGAACGTTGACTAAGCCACTTTGGCTATGGTCCTGCGTCGAGTGTGATGCTCCCTAAGGAAGTAGTAGGAGCTTGACACCAGTGCTACCAGGAGCATTGTGTGGTTTCGCTTCTAAATCCTTAGAGGTGCATCGAGTGCGCTATACTAGTTATACTAGTGGATCCTTGGCCACATGTGTAAGGTCTGCAAAATTTGAGTTTTATTTGCTTTTTGGTTTTTCACGGTTCTTGTTTCTCTTGTCGGTTCCGTTTCTTCGCTCCGACTGGATCCATCCGCAAGAGTTGTCTAAGAAGATCAGCATGCAACCGGGATAATACCCAATAATCCCAATTCAGCGAGAGTCCTGTCCAGCCAACTATCTGATATTCAGAACATTACCACCGGATCTGTCAAGAATGAAGAATGGGTCAGAAGCAGAATCCGTGTGCAACAGACAAAACCAGAATATACCCGAGAGAGTTGGCCTCAGAACCGTTCATACCCGAGGAGCAGTCAGATGAGTTACCAAGAATGAACACCAGTAGGGACAAATGATTCCGTCTGCGATACAAGGATTATTTCAGTCAGTGAGGTGGACTGAGTCTTTCTTCAATGGACCCAAGAATCATTTATTACCCACCAAAGACATATTTCTAGAATGTGAAAGTGCCAAGAACAACACCAAAATTCCGGTACGTTGGTACAAATTTCAAAGCAAATCTTGAAGTTCATCGGTGCAAATACAAAATTTTCTGGGCACTATGGACAAGGTTCGCAAGGAATATTTATAAGTTCACGGTTGTCCGAATCAAGGAGCACCTAACATGCTTGGAAGCTCAGCTGAACCGAATGGAATTATCCGTCAACTGCTTGTTATCGGCAACACTGGGTTGGATGCAAAGGGTATTCTGAATTAATTAATGACATGAAGTCTGCACCAGTTGTGCAACCTTTACAGCAACGATGATCAGACCGGCAGAAGACAAGCGATGTGCGTGACCATCGGAATATCTCCAGTCGAGGTATGGCCTATATCAAGTTTTGGCTCCGCTACGGGTAAATTTCGGATACTTCGAAAGGGAGCCAGAATCAGCCATAGATCCGACTGCGTACACAGTAAAAGGGCTTCTGGTATAAGGAACCCAGCCTTCCTCCGCAGGCTACCGAGAAGAACTTATTACACCAGAATGCCAATCTTCCTTGGTACGCCACTTGGTGAGAAAAATCTTCTGGGGCACGGTACTCCCATCTTCCACAGCGTACTACCACAGAAGACTTCCGGCATGAGGCACATGACCTTCCTCAGCAAGCCACATGAAGGAAATTTTTTGAGGCACGATACCCAGCCTTTTTCAGCACACTACCCTGGCAGAAGCTTCAAGCATGAGGAATTCAGTCTTCTTCAACACGCCATCGTGCCTATAACAAGCTTGTCAGGAGCACGAACTAGTCTGGACACACATCCGCTTCAGAACTCAGTGGTTATGAAAGGATTTATCCTACACCTGCAGGTATTGTGAGCATGTAGTCCAATGGATCAGTTCATGCTAGCCACTCGTACACGGGAATGACTATGTTCAGAGAAACATTGGCCCTATGTTGAAAGGAAGAATATGAACACAGCAACCCCTACGAGATATGCAAGAGTAAGTTGTAGAAACAAGCTCGACAAGCCGGGAAAACAATCAAGGAGCCGTATTGGCAGGTCATTACAGGTCCATCAAAGGAACCCTCAAGAACAAAGAAGTGGTGGACAAACAACCTTCGCGACGGTCAACGAGATACAGTTTCACGGATAGAGTCGTATCCTTGTCAGACTCTTGCATATACGGCCACAACAGTGCAGCCGGCATGTCATACTCATCATGAATATGGGCCATCAACTAAGACAAAAGGCTATGTTCTGAAAGATACACCGGATGAGGGCCATACTATGTTCAGCTCAGTGGTCATAACAAGGACTACCGGGGCTATATATGGAAGAGCCCTCTCCACAAGCGGCAGAGTTGAAACAAGACCTTCAGATAGAATGGCTCAAAGCATGTCAGCGTTAACAGCTTGTAGACATCATGACATCATTGGAATAAGAGATTACTGTCTATGATTACTTTGTGATCATGCGTGACATTTCAGTTAGGGATGCGACAGTAATAACCTGGTCATACAGGATTGTGGAACACCTAGGACAAAGTCAGAATGCCTAAGGCAGAGAGAAACGTCAGCATGGAACCCACAGCTAGACTGAGCATTCTGACATGGAAAAAGAAAGTCATCCCACCCACTCGAGGCCATACGAGTACGTGAGCCTGGTACCAGGAAAGGAGGTCTTGCCATGATAGTCAGGGTACGAAGTATCGCAATAAAACCCGAAGCAGTAGCTTCCAGACTATGGAAATCGAGCTGTCTATTGGTATTAACCACGACCCCATCCAGCAACCAACTACCAGGACAAAAGGTAGACCTGACAGGAAAGAGAAGGATTCAAAGAAACTGTGTGAAAAGACAACACATGGTCCATCAGAAGAGGCGGTTAAAAGTGTCAGTGAACCAATGAAGACAGGACAACCGATGGATCCAAGTCGCGCGCAGGTAAGTCCCCCTTCCCCGGGAGGTATGCCTGGAAATCTCGAGGACGAGATTTTCTTAAGGGGGGTAGGTTTGTAACACCCTGGTTTTCGCTCCCTGTTTTTTTTTCCTTTGCGGGATTTGACTCCCGTCTTTTTTCTCGGTGTTATCAGATTTCTCTAGCTCTTGGGTATATGAAGATGGTCATCTAGCCTTGCTTTTCCCATCCAACCAGAGATTATCTCCAGTCCCACCTTGCTACCCAAGATCCATCTCAGGACTTTGTCATCAGAACCCTACCTTCCGAGTTGCCGGAAGGGAAACCCTGATCCTTCCAGTTACAAAGGAACCCCAGTTTCCTTTGATCTTCTGCCTCCCAAACCTTTCCCAGTGATCATCCTTCATCTATAAACCCTGGATATGCAAATATATTGCCAAGTCATTTGCAACATTTTTCATTTAGAATTAATTCCTTTTTCTGCCAGTTAAAGGAATTAAATCCAGGAAAATATCTATCCATCTCCAAAGTTCATGAAAAATTGTGGAGATATTCTTTGTGATCATATTGAGCTCCCACAAAAATATTGGCCATAATTAAATAAGGGAAATTGCCTTTTTCTATTTAATGCCAATATTGCATTTTTGGGCACTTTCTAAAGGAACTACCATTTTGGTAGCCAGGAAAAATCCCAAATAATTTGTGGAGCTTATTCTATCCATATCTTCACCAATTACATCAAGAACCCAAGTCCCATAGTTCAACTTTTGAGCTCATCATCCAATTCTTGTTTCTGGACCCATTTTGAGATTGTGAAGCAACTATATTTTAGATTCTTCAAAATTCTTGAAATTAATCCAGGACCTCAAGCTACCTATATCATGTGAGCATGCCAAAATTCACCTCATTTTACTTAGCCAATTTCTCCCAATAATTCAATCTAGATTCTGTCCAGAGAGAAGCTCTGTGAAGGAAGTACCCTTTTGGCATTTCTAAATGAGCTGAAAATTTTCCAGTATCTCCTTATATCCCAATCATTACCCTACACCAAATTTCAGCCCAATTCATTTGGCCATTTTTGCCCAACATCATTATCTTCATTTCTGTTCAGTTTGCCAATTTGTAAAGGAAGTGGTTGCTACATTGATCTAATTGAGGTGAAATCCTGTGTACAAAGTGACCTCAGTAGATCATGGCTCCACCCCAAAAATTAGCCATTTTCGCCAAGCCAATCTCCCTCAAATTATCTCAAACACTTTGCTGTCAGGATCTTCTTTTGCAAGTTTTCCCCTCCCCAGAGACTTCCAGTTTATTCCACCTTCATATACTATCTATTTGAGCAGCGAGGGACGTGTTGGACAAGGTTTGGCAAGCAGACACGCGCTCGAAGGGCCAGTGCGCGTGGTGACCGCGTGAAATGCACACAGGAACATCGCTCTGAGCATCCATCGCGTCGGGCAAGCCAGCTCATGCTGCCATGGCGTGTCTTAGCATGCCGACCTGACTCCCCGTTGTCCTCGCACTCCTCTCCGGTCACTTCCCCCTCTGTTCTCTTCCTCGACGCGCCGCGACAAGCCTCGCCGGAGCACTGCTCCACCGATGACTCGCCGGCGTCGTCTTCCTCTTTGTCTCCTTCCCCCTCGAGCTCTCTCGAGCGTGCCCGAGGCCTCTTTCCCCTCCTCGAAGCCACTCGAGGCCGCAACCGTCCAGCCAGCTCGCCTGCTAGCTCCAGTGCGACGATGAAATCGCCACGGCGGCCGTTCTCATCCCCTCTCGTTGCCGGGCTATATATAGCCCTCCCCCCATAGCTTTGAGCTCATCAGCCTCTCCCTCTCCCTCCTAGCATCTCTCCTGCCTCTTCCCCGAGCCCCAGGAACCCTCCCTGCTCACCATTGCCGCCCCGGTCGCCGGCAGCCGCCGCCTAAATTCGGGCAGACCCGAGCCCTCCCCGCGCCACCTCGGCCTCTCACGCGGCGGCCACCACCATCCAGAGGACCTCCCCGCCCCTATTTTGCTCCGGGGAAGGCCGTAGCCCTCACCCCGAGCTCGCCGCGGTCGCCGTCCGCTGAGGCCGATTGTGCGCCCGCCTCCGACCTTCCCCGGCGTGCGTGAATCCCCGGGATGGATCCGCCGCTCTTTCCTGAGCTCGCCGGTACCTGGAGCGCAGGAAACGGTGGTCGGAGCCGCCCGGGACGGTCGCCGGAGTGCGCCGCCTCCTCTGTCCTGTGGCGCGCGCGAGCGGGGAGACAGCCCTGCCAGCGGGGCCCCCTCGTCAGTGTCCCCTCCCTTCCTCCGTTTTTTTTAAAAATGGAGTAGCAGCGAGGTGGGCCGGCCCAGCAACAACAGTAGCAGCGTGGCTCAGCCAGCGCCCCGGGCTCCAGCCGCTTTCGGCCCGTATAGCCCTAGTGCACAGTGCACTTTGATCTTTTCCGCAGAAAAACTGCTGAGGACCCGTATGCAATTATTTATATTACAGAAAGGTCCCTGGCAGTAAAACTGCTATATCTTTTCGCTCACAACTCTGATTCAGGTGAATCCAACGCTCATGTTCTCTACTCGTCGAACCCGTTCCGATGAGGTCACTTCCATAATGCTTTCATCTTCTGAAAATTACCATTTTTGCCCTTGCCCTTCATTCAGCCCTCCGAGAGGGAATCCTTCCCGGCGGATTATCCTGCGAGGCTACCGCACTCTTTTCCGGAGTATTCCTTCACCCCCAGGCAAGCCGACCATCTGATATATGCCCTAAAGCATTGCTCTGTGTTATTCTTGCATGTTTAATTAATGATATGCTTGTGCTAGAAATAATTAAACTCCTGCCATTTCGATATTGTCATTTACATTACCTGCTACTACTCATCGTATCATTGCACTAATGACTTGTCGTGGTATTATATGGAGATAGGTGGTTATATTTTTATCATGCTTAGCTACTGCCATCTCAAGTTATTGTGATAAACGACCATGCTAGTTAAATACTCGCTAAGGCTAAACCTAGTCGGTTGATCTAGAGTCACCGGTCCGGGCCTATCCGTGCAGCCACATTTGCCGGTATGGGACGACCTTGACTTGGTCTGATCGCGTGCTCTTTCACCGGTACCTCCAGACAGGGAAGGTTATGCGCGCGCGCTACCCTGGCCTGGTAGGAAGCGATAACCTTGTGAGCCCAGTTGATTGTTTAACCCGGGAGTCCCCGTTTGGGACAGTTTGTGTGACCACGATGGTGGCAGGTGTCACGAGGTGACACAGGGGCCACCCAGGGCAGGACTCTGGGGGAGTATGAATGCCGGTGGTACGATGGGAGAGTCACGGGTCAGGCGGGTTTCGTTGGAGCAACGCTGGTCCACCCGAATGGAATCACGAAGCCAGGTGCTCCATGGTGTGGGTAAAGTGCGCAACCTCTGTAGAGTGAAGAATCTATTCGAATAGCCGCGTCCACGGTATTGGACAGCCCGTCCAGACCTCACTAGGTGGTCAACCGTAACAATGATAATAATGATGGAAGAACTCGTCTTGTGCAGAAATCAGATGATGTCAAGAATATGATATGTTAGCCATGGGATGGCTATGAGATGAGTGGTCGGATGACCACACGATTCGGATTGGATTTGGATCAGATTCAGATTGGATCGTGAGAATGTTCGGAGTATGGAATATTTACCTAGTATGCTTTACTTTACTGTATTTACTTCCGTAGTCATCTTGCTAGATAATCCCGTTATGCCATGATAATTAATATTGCTCTAATAACAATGCATGCTTGAATGCCATGGATTGCTTTGCTTTGTGTACATGTTAGTTTGGTTTGCTTGCGAGTACATTCAAAAGTACTCAGCGGCCTTTAACATGGCCAGGTTCACATAAGGATCCGTCGTCCGTCGTCGAGAAGCTGGAGCGTTTGCGGGCTAGAAGAGTAACCTAGTCAGATCCCTGTGGATTGGAGCCGCACCAAGACCATGCTGCCCTAGATAGAGCCTTTCCGCTGCCATCACTTTTGTAATATACCCCATGTAAGACTCATATATCCATTAATAGAAATGCCTATCTTCATGATACTTGTTGTAAACGCGCATGCCAGAGTGATTTCCTGGGCTGGTATGCGTGGCGACTGTCTGGCTGCAGTGGTAATCAGGCGGGGCGCCACAATACTCTTCGGTCATGAGGGCGCAGTTCGCCGGTTATGCATCCCGGCGTGCTACCTCCAGTGCAGACCATCTACCGTCGACGCCTGGATTCGATCGCCAAAACTCGACAATATTATTCAGGTGCTTGAGTTCTACTACTTGATCCCGCAATTCATGAATCACGAGGTCACATTACTAGACGCATGCCCTTCACCTACGCCTCCACCACTGATGTCCATCTTCCGGTTTTCCTCTTCTTTGCACACCGTCACCTTCGCTCTTTGCCAGATAGCTGACAACTATGTCCAGATGCTTGAACTACCGCTGCTCAAGAGGCTTTCCCTTGTGTTGGTTGATATATCAGACGCCTCTCTGGACAGCGTAATCCACTGTAGTTGTCCTTGACTCGAGTGCTGCTTGTTTTGAACGAAAAAAACCATTGCATCAGAATAAACTCAACTAGGCTTGTAAGCATTGGTATCCTCTGTGGGAAATTTGAACTCATTATCCAGGATGCCCCTGCACTTCAACGGGTGATTTATGATTTGGATAGCAGACGCCTGCAGTTAACCATTGTCTCTGCACCTAAATTGGAGACATTGGGTGACTTCATTAACGCGGGTGACTCCGAGTCTCTCGAGGTACTGAATTTCCATAATACTTTCACCTTGTTTCGTTGGAGGAAACGAGTTTGATGTCATCCAGCCTTTTATTTTATTAACTTTGTTCTATGTTTCCTGAAGGGTTAGGTGGCTGTCGGGCTAACAAAAATACGGCAATCCATCAAGACTTTTTTTGTATTGCAGCGTTATAAAGTTGACCTTGCTATTCAATTGTTGGAACTCTTTCCAAACCTGGAGAACTTGTTTGTTGAGGTAATGGTTTTCACAAACATTTCATAGTGTAGCACTCATACCTCCGTCTCAAAAATCTAGTCTTACATTTCTCTGGATTGGTACACCCGTGTCTACAAAAGCTTTACTGATAGATATATCCGGATCTAGACAAATATATGACAAGCTTTTGGGGATGGTCATAATATAATTAATCGTTCTTTTGCTGTCTCCACTGATGTTAAGTATTTTCAACCTACTGGCATGTTTTAGGGAGGATTTAATCGTGGTGGTAAACGACAATGTTGGCGCCGTAAGTTCCACCTATTTCTCAAAGACCATCCCATTCGTCTGAAGACAGTAACACTGGAAGATTACGAAAGCTGTCAGGAACACATTGAATTTGCGATGTTCTTTATTCTGAATGCTAGCGAGTTGGAGACCATCAAGATTAAGTTTCTCTACCCCCAGACTTGCCGTCCCCAGCAACCAAGTTATATTTTTATGCACAGCAACAGAAGGTGCTTCAGTGGCACAAGAAGGCTTCTAAATGCGCTCGCCTTATATTATCATCAAGTTGCGAACATACCAGCCTGGATTTAACAAACAAACGTGTTGAATACCTGGACTTGACGAATCCATTCAGCCATGAATGCTGAGAACAACTCTCTGCGGGGAAGCTTACAGAGTTACATGTTGTAGCGCCTTCTGTAGGGAAGCTTACGGAGCTTAGAGATTTAGACATGATCAAAAAACCTTTGTAATTTTTGCATCGTCTGTTAGGTTGTTTGTTTTTGTGCTTGTAATGTTGTTTGTTGTCCTTGACGAAGCAGTTCACATGTCCTAAAATCAATCCAGTTTCTGTCATTTTCTCTCGACGTTTTAAAGAGCCTCTAGTCCCGTGGAAACAACGGGATGAACGTTTGCTCTCGACCTAGATGAGGGCCGAACACACAGTCACGGCATTGTGTTACCGGCATGTAGAACCATGTACCTCATGACCTCATGGCCGTCTCTCCAGCAATGAATGTGCCGCCTGCAACATTTTGCAATGCAGATAGCGATCGCGTTGCGCGACCTCATGTCCCTGCGCTTAGCGCAACTGCCATGAGGTCAATGCACTCTGTTTGAACTATATGGGTGACAGACAGCCTTTGCGGTATCAGGGCACAGCCGTGCGTTCCCTGCATGTAAAACGGTTCCTCTCGTGGCCTCTGATAATTAACGTCTGAACACATGGTCATGCATGTGAAACTATGCTTATTTTGTCCTGACGGCGCTGCATCTCTGACAGTTATGCTGCGGCACTCTTTTTGAACAGGCGGAGCGACCGAAAACATTTGGAACACAGAGTCACGGTACATGCGTTTTCTGCATGTATATACGTGCCTCTAACGACCGGACGAGCGCGCCTCTAATAGTGAACGTGTAAGCGGAAAACATTGGCAAGATTGTTCGGCTGGGACCTGTGAAAACATTGACATGTATAGAGGCACAACCGTGCATCTGATTTATGTACTACCGTGCTTGTATTGACCGCCCGTCCGTGCCTCTTTATGTAAACTCATTTGTGGAACTGATAGTTGTCTTGCAACTGCCACATGCCTTTTTGGTGTACAATGCACATTTCATAGACACAAGGATAGGTATTGTTTGTGGCACCGGCACCGGACCTCAGTTCCCTTCTTCCTCTGTTAGTTATTATATCTATCCTTTTCTGGATATGCGCAGTGAATACCTAACCGTCTCTCCATATTCACCGCGCACGGCGTTTCTTGGATGCGGCGGGATACCCCGGCAAATGGATGTGCATGTGGAGATGGAGTCCGCTGCCCGTAACACCAAGATGTCAAGGCTGTCCTCTGGGGATTCGGTGCTGGTCAAAGGGGCGAGAAGCGGCGATTGCCCACCCCTGGATCCGAGGAGCAATCCAGGACGGTGCTCGGACATCATCAGCGGCCTCTCCATATTCACCGCGAAGTGGAGTCAGGTCTGGACATCATCAGTGGCCTCCCGGACGCCGTCCTAGGTGAGATTGTCTCCCGTCTCCCCACCAAGGACGGTGCTCGCACCCAAGTCCTCGCAAGTTGCTGGCGACCCCTATGGTGCAAGGCCCCTCTTATTCTAGACTGCCGTGAGATCCCTGCCGGTCGTCTTCTTAAACCCCTAGATAAAGTTCATTGGGATATTGTCGGCATGAAAATCTCAACGGGGGAGCTCCTTCGCGTAAGATACTCCGGAACTTTTAATAGTGGAGAAAGTGGAGAACCTGTCGGTGATGGTGTGAGCCTCCCGGAAGCCGTCCTTTCCGGTCATGAGAGCGCAGTTCGTCGCCTCTGCATACCGGCGTGCTACCTCCAATGCAGGCGCTCTGCCGTCGACGCCTGGCTCCGATCTCGTAAACTTGACAATATCTAGGTGCTTGAGTTCTACTACATGCTCCCACAAATTATGAGTCAAGATGCCATACTACCATTCACATGCCCTTCATATACGCCCTCAGCACCTACGTCGATCTTTCGGTTTTCGTCCTCTCTCCACACCGTCACCTTAGCTCTCTGTGAAATACTAGACAGTTTAGTATCAATGCTTGAACTACCACTGGTGAAGAGACTTTCCCTTGTTGATGTTGTTATATCAGACGTCTCGTTGCAAAGCATAATCCACAGTAGCTGTCCTGCACTCCAGTGCCTGCTGCTTGTTCGGTCTGTCCGGATGGCTTTCCATGACCATTCCCTCATAATAAACTCATCTGGCCTTGTAAGCATTGGTATCCGTCATCACGCTGGGAAACTCATTATAGAGGATGCGCCCTCACTTCAACGGTTGATTCACGATAATCGTAGCATGGACCTGGAGATAACAATCATATCTGCACCTAAATTGGAGACCTTGGGCAAATTTTCTGATGGTTTTGCTGATTCCATCAATGTACGTCAGCATACAGTTATTCAGGTACTTACTTTTCGAAAATACTGACTGTTTGTTCGAGTAAACAAGTTCTAACTAATCCAACCTTTATTCCATTAATATTATGATATGTGCTCCCTGAAGTGTTTGCCGACGGTCAGCATATCAACAGTGTTGCAACCTGTCAAGACGTTGTTTGTCAGCATGGATTATAATGTGGACAAGGTCGTTCGCTTGATGCAATGCTTTCGAAGCTTGGAGAACTTGTTCATCGAGGTGATGATTTTTCACATGTGGCATTTGAAAGTCCATAGCATGCATAGTGTACTAGTTCATCCGTGTGAAAATGTTTGTCTTTATAATTGCTTTAGAACTATATAGTTTCACCTGTATCTAGACATGTTTTATAGTGTTTGATACACCTGCATGTCTGCGTCTACACAAAGATCTGAGAGGGAGAAACTTTTTATGAGGGATGTTATAGAATTAATCGTTCATTTGCTGCCTCAACCTTAAGCATTTTCAATCTTGTATATTTTAGGCAGGAGGCTCCAATGAAAAAAGTGATATGAATGAGTCGCATGATGAGCACCAGCTATTTCTCAAGCACCATGGCATTCGCCTGAAGACGGTAACGCTGGAAGACTATGAACCCTGTGACAATAGCATTGCATTTGCCAGATTCTTTATTCTCAATGCAACGGTGTTGGAGACCATCAAGCTTAAGTTTTGCATCGCCGTAGACTTCACAAAAGGTTTTTACGAACACTAACAAGAGGTGCTTCAGTGGTACAACAAGGCTTCTAGGCATGCTGGCCTTATATGGTCATCGAGTTGCGGCCACAGGTACTTGGACTTAGAGATGGCATGCATCGAGTACCTAGATTTGACGGAACCATTCACTTGTGAGTGCTGAATACAATGCTAGTGTTAGATGTTGCTGCACCCTTTTGTAGTCTAGACGTGATCAAACGATGCTTGTATATTTCGCACCGTCTGTAAGCTTGTACCTTTTTGGACCGTCTGCGCACCTATGAAGGTGCTCACAACTTCTTAAATAAATCTTTTTGTGTATCTTTATGCTGTTGGCTACAATATTTTTATCGTCTCCAGTCATCTGGAAATGCCGAAAACTGTGCATTCCATGGACCACACACTAGAATCTAGCTAGTAGTGTGCGTTTGCTCCAGTAGCAACAGTGCAGATTCTCCCACACGTCCGTGCTTTTCCTAGTATACATTCTAATAGCTCCTGATGAATGAATGACATAGGTTATTCATGTGTACAGTTATTCATGTGTCACTTCCTTCGAAGGCCTTTTTGTGTATCTTTTTACATCGGGGAAGTTCCTGGCAAAAAACCGTGCTTCGTGTTTCCCTCTACCACACGCACACCCGTGGATCTACCGCGCAAACAACCGTGCGTATTGTTAGCATACAACCGTGCTTTCCTTTTTACATCGGGGAAGTTCCTCGCAAAAAACCGTGCATCGTGTTTCCCTCTACCACACGCACACCCGTGGATCTACCGCGTAAACAACCGTGCGTCTTTTTAGCATAGATTCGTGCTTTCCTTTTTACATCGGGGAAGTTCCTGGCAAAAAACCGTGCTTCGTGTTTCCCTCTACCACACGCACACACGTGGATCTACCGCGCAAACACCCGTGCGTATTATTAGCATACAACCGTGCTTTCCTTTTTACATCGGGGAAGTTTCTGGCAAAAAACCGTGCATCGTGTTTCCCTCTACCACACGCACACCCGTGGATCTACCGTGCAAACAACCGTGCGTGTTGTTAGCATACAACCGTGCTTTCCTTTTTACATCGGCGAAGTTCCTGGCAAAAAACCATGCATCGTGTTTCCCTCTACCACACGCACACCCATGGATCTACCGCGCAAAGACCCGTGCGTCTTGTTAGCATACAACCGTGCTTTCCTTTTTACATCGGGGAAGTTCCCGGCAAAAAACCATGCATCGTGTTTCCCTCTACCACACGCACACCCGTGGATCTACTGCGCAAACACCCATGCGTATTGTTAGCATACAACTGTGCTTTCCTTTTTACATCGGGGAAGTTCCTGGCAAAAAACCGTGCATCGTGTTTCCCTCTACCACACACACACCCATGGATCTACCGCGTAAACAAGAGTGCGTGTTGTTAGCATAGATCCGTGCTTTCTGTTTTACATCACGGAAGTTCCCGGCAAAAAACCGTGCTTCGTGTTTCCCTCTACCACACGCACACCCGTGGATCTACCGCGCAAACAACCGTGCGTATTGTTAGCATACAACCGTGCTTTCCTTTTTACATCGGGGAAGTTCCTGGCAAAAAACCATGCATCGTGTTTCCCTCTACCACACGCACACCCATGGATCTACCGCGTAAACAAGCGTGCGTATTTTTAGCATAGATCCGTGCTTTCCTTTTTACATCGGGGAAGTTCCTGGCAAAAAACCGTGCTTCGTGTTTCCCTCTACCAGACGCACACCCGTGGACCTACCGCGTAAACACCCGTGCATGTTCCGTGCATACATTCGTGATTCGTAATGCTTCTTGATACCGCCCTATATTTTCTTATCTTTTCTGTGTTTACAACTTTATCTTTTTGTGTTTTATTTTTAAAAATAATTCCTTCTTCTGTTTTTTAAAATTTATTTATTTTTGGTTTCTCTTAATTTTAAGTTTGTTTCCTTATTTATTGATTGATGCTGTTAAATCAGCTAAAATATTGACGACGTGGCCCCACACGGACTCGCCGGGAAACCCGAAGGTCCGACGGGCGCCTCGACCGTCGCCGCGGTGTGAACGCCGTGTGGCGCCGCTCATCCTCCCCGCCCGAGGTCGGGGCCGGCTATTTAACCGTCCGACGCCCCCAGCCCTAACACATCCGCCTCCTCCCTCTCTCCGCCGCCAGCCGAGCCCTTCCGCCTCCTCTCGCTGCTCCCTCTCCGTCAGGATAGTCCGCCGGCTCATCACCACCTACGCGCAGCTGACGCCAGAGCGGTGCCGACAAATCGAGGAGGAGTACCACGCTCACCACGCCGCCCGCATCGCTGCGGGTCTCCCTCCGGACTCACCGGAGACGGAGGTGGAGGTGGAGGAGGAGGAGCTGCCGGAGGAGGAGTATCCGGAGGCAATGGAGGAGGAGGAGGAGCCGGGGCAGGAGGCTCCCGGCTTGACCATGGCGGAGGCGGACGCGGAGTTCGTCATTGCCCTATCGGACGAAATGGCGGAGCAGCAGGCCATCCTGGATTCCATCCGGGATGAGGCCGAGGTGGAGGCCAACCGTCGGCTCATCCGGCAGAGGCGGGCGGAAGCCGATGCCCTCTTCGACGATCTGGAGGCCGAGATCGAGGCCGAGGAAGCCGCAGCGGAGGCGGCAGCAGCGCCGGCGCCGGAGGGGGCGGAGGGGCAGCAGCGACGGCGCCGGAGGAGGCGGACCTGCGGCGTGCGCACATCTATCCGCCGGAGGGGACGGAGATCGTCCACATCTCCAATAAAGAGTAGATAGCTTTTAACGTAGTACGTAGGTTCATTTAGTTGCATGCTTTTGTATGGATTTGAGGAATAAATATGAGATGTCCGGATGCAACGAGCTATATTAGAGGCGTAACCGGTCAGTGTCCGCGGACGCGCCCGGGCGCGTCCGCGGGCGTTTGAGGGACCGGATTTGCAAGGTCCGGTTGTAGATGCTCTAAACGCCTGTGGATAGCACGGTGGTTAACAAAAAATATTGATCAAAGAAAAAAACACACGATCACAGACGAAACCCACGGTCCCATCGGTTGCATCAGTAAAACCCACGATCACAGAAGAAGAACAACCCACGATCAACACGACCGCATCACCATGGGAGATCATGCGGTTCGTCCCTTGCAGCCATCCCGCCCATAATTACAGACCTCCAGAACAACATAGATCACCATTGCGCTGCCATCACTTCCCCTCCCACTCTTCCCTCTCCACGAGAAATCCACGAATCCTTCTCCAGGGCTCCCAACGATGGGTTTCATCAGGGAACTCAAGGAGGTGGAGGCACACGGCACCATCAAGTTGCACGCGATCCACACCAACGACCTGAAGAAGGTGGAGGAAACGATCATCCACTACGAGCAGCACCTCAAGTACCAACGCAACAAGATCGTCGGTGTTGATGTCGAGTACACCGACGAGCCATCCCACAAGCAGAAGGCCGCCCTCGTCCAGCTCTCGGTCGGCAAGACCCAGCCGGTGCTGCTGTTCCAACTGAGCGCCGCCGAAGACAAGTGCACGGCGTTTGACAACTTCCTCGCAGACACAAGGTACACTTTGCTGGCTTCTCCATCGACCAGGACATCGAGAAGCTTGACCGCGTCGGCCTGGAGATCGGCCACTTCGTCGACGTCCAGAAGGAATGGAGGGTGCCCGAAAGCACCAAGTACTTGGACTCGCTTGGCGACATCTCCAGAATGCTCATCGACGACTACTACATCGACATGAAGTACAAGATGACCGACCAAGATCACAGGCTCTGAGACAAGATGCCCCTGCCCGAGAAGCACATCGAGTATGCGGCAAAGGACGCTTACGCCACGTATGAGATATGGAGCCGCCTCACCGTCACCCAGGAAGGACTTCGCCGTGCAAAGCTGAAGAAGTCCAGGAAGCGAGCCAGTAACTGGTGAAGATGAAGTTGATGCACCCCAAAAAGTATCTTCAAGATTGCTCGTAGTCATCTTAGATTACAAGTTAATTTGCTTTCGAGTTGTTAGTTTGCTTTTGCTTTCGCCAGTGTGCTTGTGATGTAGTTGATTTGCTTTGGAATCATGTAGTAGTCTGATTAAGTACGAAACAAGCTTAGTCTGATGTACATTACTGGATGTTGGAGTAGTATGCTGGTGAAGATGAAGTTTTCCCTCTAACATACCACGGCCATAGAACCTCCTTCATGTGTCACTTCCTTCGAAGGCCTCTGCCATAGCAGCATGTCATTTCCTCTGTTTCAACGGATCTGCCTTACAATAAATTGTGCTGCTAATTACCATACATTCGTGCTTTCCGTTTTACATCACGGAAGTTCCCGGCAAAAAACCGTGCTTCGTGTTTCCCTCTAGCACACACACACCCGTGGATCTAACGCGTGCAGACCCGTGCGTGTTGTTACCATGCATCCGCGCTTTCCGTTTTACATCACAGAAGTTCCCGGCAAAAAACCGTGCTTCGTGTTCCCCTCTAGCACACGCACACCCGTGGATCTAACGCGTGCAGACCCGTGCGTGTTGTTAGCATACAACCGAGCTTTCCTTTTTACATCGGGGAAGTTCCTGGCAAAAAACCGTGCATCGTGTTTCCCTCTACCACACGCACACCCGTGGATCTACCGCGTAAACAACCGTGCATATTTTTAGCATAGATCCGTGATTTCCTTTTTACATCGGGGAAGTTCCTGGCAAAAAAGCGTGCTTCGTGTTTCCCTCTACCACACGCACACCCGTGGATCTACCGCGCAAACACCCGTGCGTCTTTTTAGGATAGATCCGTGCTTTCCTTTTTACATCGGGGAAGTTCCTGGCAAAAAACCGTGCTTCGTGTTTCCCTCTACCACACGCACACCCGTGGACCTACCGCGTAAACACCCGTGCATGTTCCGTGCATACATTTGTGATTCGCAATGGTTCTTGATACTGCCCTATATTTTTTTATCTTTTCTGTGTTTACAACTTTATCTTTTTGTGTTTTATTTTTTAAAATAATTCCTTCTTCTGTTTTTTAAAATTTATTTATTTTGGGGTTCTCTTAATTTTAAGTTTGTTTCCTTGTTTATTGATTGATGCTGTTAAATTAGCTAAAATATTGATGCTGTAAACGCCTGTGGATAGCACGGTGGTTAACAAAAAATATTGATCAAAGAAAAAAACACACGATCACAGACGAAACCCACGGTCCCATCGGTTGCATCAGTAAAACCCACGATCACAGAAGAAGAACAACCCACGATCTCCACGACTGCATCACCATGGGAGATCGTGCGGTTCCTCCCTTACGGCCATCCCGCCCATAATTACAGACCTCCAGAACAACATAGATCACCATTGCGCTGCCATCACTTCCCCTCCCACTCTTCCCTCTCCACGAGAAATCCACGAATCCTTCTCCAGGGCTCCCAACGATGGGTTTCATCAGGGAACTCAAGGAGGTGGAGGCACACAGCACCATCAAGTTGCACGCGATCCACACCAACTACCTGAAGAAGGTGGAGGAAACGATCATCCACTACGAGCAGCACCTCAAGTACCAACGCAACAAGATCGTCGGTGTTGATGTCGAGTACACCGACGAGCCAGCCCACAAGCAGAAGGCCGCCCTCGTCCAGCTCTCCGTCGGCAAGACCCAGCCGGTGCTGCTGTTCCAACTGAGCGCCGCCGAAGACAAGTGCACGGGGTTTGACAACTTCTTCGCAGACACAAGGTACACTTTGCTGGCTTCTCCATCGACCAGGACATCGAGAAGCTTGACCACGTCGGCCTGGAGATCGGCCACTTCATCGACGTCCAGAAGGAATGGAGGGTGCCCAAAAGCACCAAGTACTTGGACTCGCTTGGCGACGTCTCCAGCATGCTCATCGACGACTACTACATCGACATGAAGTATAAGCTGACCTACGAAGATCACAGGCTCTGGGACAAGATGCCCCTGCCCGAGAAGCACATCGAGTACGCGGCAAAGGACGCTTACGCCACGTACGAGATATGGTGCCGCCTCACCGTCGCCCAAGATGGACTTCGCCGTGCAAAGCTGGAGAAGTCCAAGAAGCGCGCCAAGAACTGGTGAAGATGAAGTTGATGCACCCCAAGAAGTATCTTCAGGATTGCTCGATCGTAGTCATCTTAGATTACAAGTTAATTTGCTTTCGAGTTGTTAGCTTGCTTTTGCTTTCCCCAGTGTGCTTGTGATGTAGTTGATTTGCTTTGGAATTATGTAGTAGTTTTCTTAAGTACGAAACAAGCTTAGTCTGATGTACATTACTGGATGCTGGAGTAGTATGGTGAAGTTGAAGTTTTCCCTCTAACATACCACGGCCATAGAACCTCCTTCATGTGTCACTTCCTTCGAAGGCCTCTGCCGTAGCAGCATGTCTTTTCCTCTGTTTCAACGGATCTGCTTTACAAAAAATTGTGCTGCTAGTAAACGCACGGCCGCGCTTTCCATTTTACATCATGGAAGTTCCCGGCAAAAAACCGTGCTTCGTGTTTCCCTCTACCACACGCACACCCGTGGATCTACCGTGCAAAGACCCGTGCGTATTGTTAGCATACAACCGTGCTTTCCTTTTTACATCGGGGAAGTTCCCGGCAAAAAACCGTGCATCGTGTTTCCCTCTACCACACGCACACCCGTGGATCTACCGCGTAAACACCCGTGCATGTTGTTAGCATACAACTGTGCTTTCTGTTTTACATCACGGAAGTTCCCGGCAAAAAACCGTGCTTCGTGTTTCCCTCCACCACACGCACACCCGTGGATCTACCGCGCAAACACTAGTGCGTATTGTTAGCATACAACCGTGCTTTCCTTTTTACATCGGGGAAGTTCCTGGCAAAAAACCGTGCATCGTGTTTCCCTCTACCACACGCACACCCGTGGATCTACCGCGTAAACAACCGTGCGCCTTTCTAGCATAGATCCGTGCTTTCCTTTTTACATCGGGGAAGTTCCTGGCAAAAAACCATGCTTCGTGTTTCCCTCTACCACACGCACACTCGTGGATCTACCGCGTAAACAACCGTGCATATTTTTAGAATAGATCCATGCTTTCCTTTTTACATCGGGGAAGTTCCTGGCAAAAAACCGTGCTTCGTTTCCCTCTACCACACGCACACCCGTGGATCTACCGCGCAAACACCCGTGCGTATTTTTAGGATAGATCCGTGCTTTCCTTTTTACATCGGGGAAGTTCCTGGCAAAAAACCGTGCTTCGTGTTTCCCTCTACCACACGCACACCCGTGGATCTACCGCGTAAACAATCGTGTGTATTTTTTAGCATAGATCCGTGCTTTCCTTTTTACATCGGGGAAGTTCCCGGCAAAAAACCGTTCTTCGTGTTTCCCTCTAGCACACGCACACCCGTGGATCTAACGCGCAAACACCCGTGCGTATTGTTAGCATACAACCGTGCTTTCCTTTTTACATCGGGGAAGTTCCTGGCAAAAAACCGTGCTTCGTGTTTCCCTCTACCACACGCACACCCGTGGATCTACCGCGTAAACACCCGTGCGTATTGTTAGCATACAACCGTGCTTTCCTTTTTACATCGGGGAAGTTCCTGGCAAAAAACCGTGCATCGTGTTTCCCTCTACCACACGCACACCCATGGATCTACCGCGCAAACACCCGTGCGTATTGTTAGCATACAATCGTGCTTTCCTTTTTACATCGGGGAAGTTCCTCGCAAAAAACCGTGCATCGTGTTTCCCTCTACCACATGCACACCCGTGGATCTACTGCGCAAACATCTTTTTGTGTTTTATTTTTTAAAATAATTCCTTCTTCTGTTTTTTAAAATTTATTTATTTTGGGTTTCTCTTAATTTGAAGTTTGTTTCCTTGTTTATTGATTGATGTTGTTAAATTAGCTAATTTTGCACAGCCATTTTTAAACAGCTGTGTACAGACAAATAAAGCTACAGATACATTTTCAAACAGCAGTGTACATACAGACATTTTTAAACAGCTGTGTACACAGACAGACACACGAAACAAAAACTTCTAGTTGGAGTGTAACTTACCCCACTACCACACTACCGCCGGTTCAGTTTCCCAAACATTTATATAGGCGCCACCGCAGTCATAGAGTCCCTTGCCATTCGAACTGTTTCTTTTTTCCTCGGTTTCTCCTCTCCTCTATTCCTCTCATCGTCTTCCTCGAAAACTCTGATATTTCGACGTGATCTGATCCCTTTTTATTCTTCCTTGGGTTGTTTTGTTCAGGCACTTCATTGAGGTCTGCGGTGGTTCCATCTTCCTTTCTCTGTGCGATTAGCGTAACCCTCATTCTTTAGGGTTCCTCGTATAATTTTCGTGTGCTTATTCATTTGTTGTACACTAGTTTGATTTTTCTGACTGAAACACTGAAGCAACCATTTGTTCAGGGTTTCTCTCTTTCTTTTTTTTGCTGTTTTCCTGTGTAGATATGACGCCTTCAACTAGAGCAAGCATTCGTTTAGTTCCTGATAGGTTTTTTTTGTAGATCTGGTTTGTTGGAACAGTTATCAATCAAATAGACATTCTTATTCTTCTGTATCTGATTTATTTGGGTTCTCAATTTTTGTAGATGGACACATATGCGTATGCATCATCAAAGAGAAAAGGAGAGGTTTCTAAGGTTACAAAGTTGCTCTATAATTACTGTAGTAGTATGCTTATGTTTATTTTGTGTTATGATTTCATATTGTTATTTACATGTTAATCCTTCTGTCGTAGGCCAAAAGGCCCAGAGTGGATTGTGATGAAGTTGAAGATGACACTTGTCGTGTAAGTTGATTTTTTTTCCATTGAAGTTTGTAAAAGTTTTCTTACTGTTTATATGTTTAAAAGCTACAGACTATTAATTACTAGTGTTTTTGTTCATCTTTTTTATTGTTTACATGCTTTAAATGCTTGTTTAGTTGTCTTGTTGATTATCTATTTGTCAAGTTATTAATTTCTTCATTCTTTTTTTCTTTTTTGTAGTTGTATGATCGAGCACCGCAGGTCCTAGAGATTGCCATTTCCACAAAGGAGCAGCTAGGCCTCCATTATGGTCTGGTTGACAATGTTGCTGTCTTCTCAGTGTCACGCAACTTGTTCCCAGCATCATTCTGTGTTGCTTATGCACTTCACGACTATCTTGGGGATTGGTCATTTAAGGTAGCAGACCATTTCATCAAAGACGAGGTTGTTGTCAAGTTTGACAACCTGTTCTCTGTGAATGCTGTCCGTGGAAAGAATTTCAAGCAAGGTGCAAGCACTAACAATTATGCAGTTATGATGGCTACCAAAGTTGTGGAGCTGAAGCCTTGCAAGCCTGATTGGTTTGGTCTTACAAAGACTCAAATCATTCGACCTGTCCCTTCTTCCGACAGTGTCTCTACTGTCGATGCTGGTGCTGCTGAAGATCCCAAAGATGTTCGTGGGGGCGCGAGTGGTTCTGCTTGAGGAAATGCATAAGGTGCTAGTGCTGCTGAAGCTCTGATAGACAGCAATTTATCTGTTTTATGTCCAATGATCTATCTATTGTATGAATATGTATTAGTGAACTACCAGCTACCTCTACTTTTTTAGTTGTTAAATGTAATGTCGCAGGTTCTGAATCTTGTTTGAATGGAATGTGTGGAAACTAAGTTTTTATCAACATGGTCTTTGAAGTTTTTAATGTTCCTGTTTTCTTTCTTATTTTTGTTATTTTTCAAACCTGAAACACATGTGTGTTCGTAGGACTTATGAAGTAGATTTTTTTTTGTAATAACAGCTGTTGAACTAATTTTTCTTGCGCAAGAGAAACACCCATGGACCTACCGCGTGTGCACCCGTGCATCTACCTAGCGTACATCCGTGGTTTTTGTTTTACATCACCGAAGTTCCTGGCAAAAAACACAAACTTTCGTGTTTCCCTCTAGCACACGCACACCCAAACCCGTGGACCTACCGCGTGCGCACCCGTGCGTCTGCCTAGTGTCCATCCGTGGTTTTCGTTTTACATCACCGAAGTTCCTGGCAAAAAACCCAAACTTTCGTGTTTCCCTCTAGCACACGCACACCCAAACCCGTGGACCCACCGCATACGCACCCGTGCGTCTACCTAGGTTCCATCCGTGGTTTTCGTTTTACATCACCGAAGTTCCTGGCAAAAAACCCAAACTTTCGTGTTTCCATCCAGCACACGCACACCCAAACCCGTGGACCCACCGCGTACGCACTCGTGCGTCTACCTAGCGTCCATCCGTGGTTTTCGTTTTACATCACCGAAGTTCCTGGCAAAAAACCCAAACTTTCGTGTTTCCCTTCAGCACAGGCACACCCACACCCGTGGACCTACCGCGTACACACCCGTGCGTTTACCTAGCGTACATCCGTGGTTTTCGTTTTACATCACCGAAGTTCCTGGCAAAAAACCCAAACCTTCGTGTTTCCCTCCAGCACACGCACACCCGTGGACCTACCGCGTACGCACCCGTGGTTTTCGTTTTACATCACCGAAGTTCCTGGAAAAAAACCACCCCTATTAACTTCAAGACGCCTGCGAGGAGTGATCCCAAATTAGCACCACTTCATCCCATGCTTAGATTCTTACATCCATACAAAAGCATGCAAAATAAAAAAAGTACGTACTACGTAGCTACTCCTCATCGGAGATGTGAACTATTGTATGGTAGGTGTGTCAGATGGTGGATGGCCTATTTTTGTCAAATGAATCTATCGATGTGCTACCTTCATTATCGTGCATATCCTTAATATAAATCCGTGCTTCTATTTTACATCATGGACGTTCCTACATAATACGCTACTTCCTGTTCCTATTTTCCGTCTAATACCATGCTTCATAATTTCGTAGTATCCGTGCCTTTCGCGCAGTGGACGTGCTGCGTACACGCCCGTGCATCTCGCTAGTATAAATCCATGCTTCCTATTTTACTTTGAACAGAAATATTTATCAGGCGAAGCAAGAGTGAAACTGCCTCATGCAGCTAATGTATGACACTTGGAATGAACCAACGACCTTTGCAATCTAATATATATGAGATGAACAACATGTCATGGGTCTTTTGGATCTCCATTAATATTTCAATACAACATTCATATCTAGAACACTACAACTACACGGCCTCTATGCGAGGTTGCAAAAAAAAAACACCAACACCCGGTTCCATGTCCAATCATAAATTTATACCAGCCAAATAGTTTTCCCAATGCTGTCCAATCAACAAGATACCTAACAATCATTCTTCAAGAATTTCCTTGATCATGAGAAGCTCATACCTATTCGCAGAGCCTTTCTCAACAAGATCAGAGATGACGGTTTCCATCTTCTTCTTATTCCCCTTCAGCATATTCACCTCCTGCTCCAGAAAATCTCTGTCCAGCTTGGTCTCATCTCTCTCCTCCTCGATATTCCGAACAGCACCCATGAAACACGCGTGGATGGACTTGAGCTCTTTATGATCGATGTCGAGTTGCTTCTTCTGCCTTTCAAGGTTCTTGAGCTTAAGGTTCAATTGTTTGATGTCCTTTTAAGCTTGCTTATCTCTTCTTTCTGTTCCTGGCGTTAGCCATTACCCTTGTGCAACATCTGCCAAAGCTTGAGCAGGCACCTCTGCATTATAAGAGGCCAAGGCTGATCAACCCATTTGATGACTCCACAGTTCACACCTCTCTGCAAGGGAAACAAAAAGGGAAGAAACAAATGTGAACAGAGATTATTAACGTACTACACGAGATTTAAAATTGCACTAACTTTCTTCTAACGAGCCTCAATTAATTGCGCCTGGCGAAGAAACAAATGGGAACAGCCAACACCAGTAAAACTATCTTATTTAGAAAGTATGCATTAAGTTAGAAATTATCTTAGTACAAGTAATATGTTTTCCTCGAGAAACTAGCGAACGTTAAACAGTAGCCTAGTAGAAAGCTAGATATAATAGGCAATGACTTTTAAAAGTAGTAAGATAGATACAATAAACAGCGACCTTAAAATTTTGTTTGTAAATTCCTCTTATAATGGTAACTAAAAAGGTTTTGTTTGTAACTATGTCTCCTATTTGCAACCAACTTGATGTAACAAAGAAGTAACAGGGATTTCGAAAGTGGCTAACTTTGACAGCACAGCCGTAGAACCTCCTTCCTGTGTCAATTCCTTCGAAGGCCACACACCTCAAAGGCTTGGTGTCGTGGAGCACGCAGTACAGAGGGAGACCTTCCTCTTCACCATGAAAATCTTGGTCTACGATTGTATCAGGGTTCTCCTACAAGCACACAAGTACCTTTTGAGGTCAAATCAAATATTCCCAAAAACAAAACACCAAAATCAGAACTTTTCATGTAAGCGGAAATCTGTTACATAGAAATCGAAGTCCATGTCATGGAAGTACATCTCTTCATTCTTCATCTCTTTGCTGATCTTAGATGTCGACATGGTACATCGGCTGTGGGCAGAAGCGGCGCCGTCTTACTCGTCGTATCAGTGAATATACAAGGGGGTTGGGGGTGGTTTGGAGAGACGAGGAAAGAGAGCTAAGGACGCGGTGATACACGAAGAAGGCACCGCGCAGGGCACGAGGATCCTCTGCCATTTGGCACCCTGCCATTCTGGCACTGGCCCGTGGGTCCGTTGGCAACCTGACCCACATGTCAGTGGCCCAACCCTCGCAGGGAGTTTTCACATGGTCCCACTCCACCAAATGTCTGTCCGGGTGACGAAAGATCCCACCTAGCACCTACTCACCACTTTTTTTTATTTCTGGTATTTTTCTTGCGCCGGGAGGAGTACTTGGCGTGACGAAGCGGCATTTACAGAGGGAAGTAATGGGGTGAACTCGCATGCGTTACTTCTATCTCTCGCGTCTCTCTATCTCCCTCTCTACCTCTCCCTCTCTCTTATTACATATAATTTTTAGTTTCATCACGACATCCATTTCTCCAATAATTACTCCAAAAATACGAGGCTGTCTGTTTCTCGTAAATAGAGTTACTTGCTCTTCCGCTTTATCCTCACATCTGGTTCTTTCACTTTAGCTCGTTCCCCTCTTTCTGTCTACGGTTCGTCTATCTTACTTAGATCTCCACACTTTTACAGTGTTTTTCAGTTAGCGTGTGTCGGATTCCTGCATATGTTACCCCTTTTTAAGTACTTGGGCGAACAATCTTGAGGGAATGCAGTTGGTTGTTTTCCGCCAGTCTCTGCCACTCGTGGTAGATGTGTGAAGTTTTCTTTATATAAACACTAACATCAAAAGGATATATATTACTTTGTCTTTTCTCATTAGATTGAGTATATAACACTGATGCATTCATGCATAGTCTTTTAATTGTCTCTTGGCATAAATGGTTACACATGTTGTCATAGATCTATTTAGTCTTTTTCCAGATCTGATGCATCTCAGTCTTATATATTGTTTTGTATTCGCAGACAGCGATGAACTATGATGTTTGCTGGAACCTCGGTTGTCATGGTGGTGAATCCGTTGTTGACAGCTCTTTCTTGATTGTCCCTTTGCCTCGTTGTTATGAGTCGTACCTGGTAAATTTTGGGTATCGGTAACAAGAACATTGATTTTGTGCCTTTGCTTCTACCGTTCTTACATAAGGAATAATATTAATCGAGCAATATAAGAGATATAAATAATGACACATAATCATTCTTGTTAGTAACTTTTTGGCACGGTTGTTTTGATCTATGAATCATATATACTTATTTTTTTTTCTTATTTGCCAGTATGTCCCTTGCTATTACCGGAAGCAGGTCCTCTCTTTGATTTCTTTATGGAAAGAAGAAGCTTTAGATGATGGGTTTGAAGAAGATGATCTGAACCTTGTGTTTGGCACCGACGAGGAGTTGTCATACAATATTAAGTTTACCGATTGCGCTGACAGGTCCAAGTTTCATGGTCCTGGGTGGGAAAAGATGATACACGACTATGATCTGCGTTACGGTGATATTATTAAACTGGATTTGCAAGGCGAAGATTTCTTCTTTCACATTGATATGCAGTTGAATGAATCTCGAGGGAGTCACAAAGCCGTTCCCAAACCTTCTGTTGGTATGTTACACTCGCCTATCAAGAGACCATGTGATCCGAATCTCGGCGAAGATCGTCTGACTGAATATTTGTTTTTACCATGTAGTGTGAGATTTATCCTTTATAGTGACCCTGTAGTCAAAATTTCTAAGTATACCATATTTAACTTTTCAATTCATTCTGACAAATTGATTTACCATGCAGCCACCATTTTTTGTTTCAGACATGCTGACTTATAGATGATTTTATTGTTCAGCTCTTCAAGATCTCAGTATATCCCAGAGAAGCTACATAGACAAGACTGTCTACACCCGAGGCATAAAACTTTCATATACTGAAATGGTGTGCGTGACCAACCTTGTTTTAAGTGCTATGGACATCCCTGTCATTGCCTTCGTGCACTGTCTAAATTTTAGCAACGTTCAGAAAGGCCGTTTGGTTAGTCATTTTTTGTTTCTACAAGCCAATCTCCACATGTCACTCCCCTTGATGCAATGGCACAACTTACAATGATTTGTTTTTGTACAGAAAATACCTACCGTTGTTACCGATGCTCTCAGGATGAAGCTTGGATATTTTCCTCTAAAGGGCAGCATCAAACTTGTTGAACTCTCTAGTTCCGTCGATTTGCCTGGCACGTACTGCTTGCACAAAGATAGAAGGTTGGCAATATCCGGGTTATCTGCTTTGACAAATGCAGCTAGGTTGACAATAGACTCGGTTGTGCTCTTCACAATCCTCAGGGGAACCGTGGCCAATAAGGAGTTGCTCTCACTTGTAATTGCTGGTATCTACAAGAAAACTGTTTGAAGTGTGGCGCTTGCAGCAGGGCTCGGTTGCACAAACAATCGTTCAACTTTTGCGTCGTTTGTTAGCTAGATACACAACTCTGGTGGATCAACTGCAGGTGGGACTAAGAAACCGTGGCTCTTCTGTATGTAAACCCGTGCGTATTCTGAATGCAAAGTCATGCTCCTGTTGGCCTTGCGGCCGTGATTCTCAGAGTGAACGTGTCAGCGCAATTTTCTACGATACTTGTGTTTTACCCAGGCACGACCGTGTACGTAGCACCTACGAAACCGTGCGTCCAAGGGTGTACAATTCAGCGGAAATGCTTGCAAGGTGTGGAGCCGTACCTTTGACAATGAAGGTGTGACTCGAAACATTCGCAATACTATAACTAAAAATGTTCATAACATATGCAAAGTATATAGTGTTTGAATGTGGTTTAAAAAGCAAACTAGATCACAAGCAAACCTAAATTTAGCACAGGTAAAACAAAAACTAGATGGCACGAGCACTTTCACAGACACTTTCTATGCCGGCACCTTCTTCAACTTTAGTTTATGCGTTCGTGCAGATCGTGGGTTTGCGACGCAACCGCTTGGAGTGGTAATCATGGGATTTTTTGGATCGATGCGTATTTATTAATTGTGAACTTTCCACCCTAAATTTCCCTCCTAGTACCCTTGATGGATATATTCCTGCTTCCTCTTCCTATTTCCGACTAAAACCCTGCTCCCTGCTTCTGTACGAGCCGTGCCTCTCGCACAGGCACACCAGTGGTTCTACTGCGTACAGAACTGTGCATGTGTTGTTTATGTGGACCCGAGGGGGAAGACTACGAAAGCATCTTTAAGATGGACAAAAAAGGCTTCTAAATGTGCTCGACTTTTAGTAAACAAAAGGTGTCTCTCTTCCAGCGGTGCCTCTCTCGCACGATCACCCGTGCATGTCCTACGCACAAATTCGTGCATCTTCCTTACATATGACCGTGCTCTAGATTTACATCATGGACCTTTGTTTTACATTACGGACCTTTGTTTTATATATGAAACAACCATGGCCCAAGCATGGAAGTGCCGCGTACATATCCGTGCTTCTGCCTAATAAATCCGTGCGCCTGCCTAAATCCCATGATTTCATATTTTCCCGTCTAAAACCATGCTTCGTGTTGCTGTACCAGGTGTGCCTCTCGCACGCTCACCCGTGGATCTGCTGCCTACACACCCGTGCATGTCCGTCGTATAAAACCGTGCTTCGTATTTCCTTCTATCACACGCTCACTCGTGTATTTACTGCGTACACACCCCCAAAACTGGTGGAACAAGAGAAACACCCGTGGACCTACCGTATACCGAGGGGGAAGACTAAAAAAGCATCTTTAAGATGGAGAAAAAAGGCTTCTAAATGTGCTCGACTTTTAGTAAACAAAAGGTGTCTCTCTTCCAGCGGTGCCTCTCTCACACGCCCACCCGTGCATGTCCTACGCACAAATTCGTGCATCTTCCTTACATAGGACCATGCTCTAGATTTACATCACGGACCTTTGTTTTACATTACGGACTTTTGTTTTATATATGAAACAACCGTTGCCCAAGCGTGGAAGTGCCGCGTACATATCCGTGCTTCTGCCTAATAAATCTGTGCTCCTGCCTAAATCCCATGATTTCATATTTTCCCGTCTAAAACCATGCTTCGTGTTGTTGTACCAGGTGTGCCTCTCGCACGCTCACCCGTGGATCTGCTGCCTACACACCCGTGCATGTCCGTCATATAAAACCGTGCTTCGTATTTCCTTCTATCACACGCTCACCCGTGTATTTACTGCGTACACACCCGTGCATCTGACCCCTCACCTCCCCCTCCCCACCTAAGCCTTTCATGATTTTTTTTCTTGCATCCGCGCAGTGAATACCTAACCGTCTTTTCAGATCTACCTCATAGAGCTCTGCTCGGACCTCAGAGGCAGCGCCACACACAGACAAATGGAAATGGAGATAGAGATGGAGATGGAGATGGACATGAAGAGGAGGATGAAATCGGAGATGAAGCCCGCTGCAAGAGGGCGAGGCTCAAGCCACCGTCGACGCCCTCCTCAAGGATTTCAACGGTGGTCGAAGAGACGAGAAGCAGCGATGCGAGCTCCTTCGTGGGTGCACAACACAATAACAACAAAAGGTGTCTCTCTTCCAGCGGTGCCTCTCTCACACGCCCACCCGTGCATGTCCTACGCACAAATTCGTGCATCTTCCTTACATAGGACCATGCTCTAGATTTACATCACGGACCTTTGTTTTACATTACGGACTTTTGTTTTATATATGAAACAACCGTTGCCCAAGCGTGGAAGTGCCGCGTACATATCCGTGCTTCTGCCTAATAAATCTGTGCTCCTGCCTAAATCCCATGATTTCATATTTTCCCGTCTAAAACCATGCTTCGTGTTGTTGTACCAGGTGTGCCTCTCGCACGCTCACCCGTGGATCTGCTGCCTACACACCCGTGCATGTCCGTCATATAAAACCGTGCTTCGTATTTCCTTCTATCACACGCTCACCCGTGTATTTACTGCGTACACACCCGTGCATCTGACCCCTCACCTCCCCCTCCCCACCTAAGCCTTTCATGATTTTTTTTCTTGCATCCGCGCAGTGAATACCTAACCGTCTTTCCAGATCTACCTCATAGAGCTCTGCTCGGACCTCAGAGGCAGCGCCACACACAGACAAATGGAAATGGAGATAGAGATGGAGATGGAGATGGACATGAAGAGGAGGATGAAATCGGAGATGAAGCCCGCTGCAAGAGGGCGAGGCTCAAGCCACCGTCGACGCCCTCCTCAAGGATTTCAACGGTGGTCGAAGAGACGAGAAGCAGCGATGCGAGCTCCTTCGTGGGTGCACAACACAATAACAACAAAAGGTGTCTCTCTTCCAGCGGTGCCTCTCTCACACGCCCACCCGTGCATGTCCTACGCACAAATTCGTGCATCTTCCTTACATAGGACCGTGCTCTAGATTTACATCACGGACCTTTGTTTTACATTACGGACTTTTGTTTTATATATGAAACAACCGTTGCCCAAGCGTGGAAGTGCCGCGTACATATCCGTGCTTCTGCCTAATAAATCTGTGCTCCTGCCTAAATCCCATGATTTCATATTTTCCCGTCTAAAACCATGCTTCGTGTTGTTGTACCAGGTGTGCCTCTCGCACGCTCACCCGTGGATCTGCTGCCTACACACCCGTGCATGTCCGTCATATAAAACCGTGCTTCGTATTTCCTTCTATCACACGCTCACCCGTGTATTTACTGCGTACACACCCGTGCATCTGACCCCTCACCTCCCCCTCCCCACCTAAGCCTTTCATGATTTTTTTTCTTGCATCCGCGCAGTGAATACCTAACCGTCTTTCCAGATCTACCTCATAGAGCTCTGCTCGGACCTCAGAGGCAGCGCCACACACAGACAAATGGAAATGGAGATAGAGATGGAGATGGAGATGGACATGAAGAGGAGGATGAAATCGGAGATGAAGCCCGCTGCAAGGGGGCGAGGCTCAAGCCACCGTCGACGCCCTCCTCAAGGATTTCAACGGTGGTCGAAGAGACGAGAAGCAGCGATGCGAGCTCCTTCGTGGGTGCACAACACAATAACAACAAAAGGTGTCTCTCTTCCAGCGGTGCCTCTCTCACACGCCCACCCGTGCATGTCCTACGCACAAATTCGTGCATCTTCCTTACATAGGACCGTGCTCTAGATTTACATCACGGACCTTTGTTTTACATTACGGACTTTTGTTTTATATATGAAACAACCGTGGCCCAAGCGTGGAAGTGTCGCGTACATATCCGTGCTTTTGCCTAATAAATCCGTGCTCCTGCCTAAATCCCATGATTTCATATTTTCCCGTCTAAAACCATGCTTCGTGTTGCTGTACCAGGTGTGCCTCTCGCACGCTCACCCGTGGATCTGCTGCCTACACACCCGTGCATGTCCGTCGTATAAAACCGTGCTTCGTATTTCCTTCTATCACATGCTCACCCGTGTATTTACTGCGTACACACCCGTGCATCTGACCCCTCACCTCCCCCCTCCCCACTTAAGCCTTTCATGATTTTTTTCTTGCATCCACGCAGTGAATATCTAACCGTCTTTCCAGATCTACCTCATAGAGCTCTGCTCGGTCCTCGGAGGCAGCGCCACACAGACAAATGGAAATGGAGATAGAGATGGAGGTGGTGATGGACATGAAGAGGAGGATGAAATCAGAGATGGAGCCCGCTGCAAGAGGGCGAGGCTCAAGCCACCATCGACGCCCTCCTCAAGGATTTCAACGGTGGTCGAAGATGCGAGAAGCGGCGATGCGAGCTCCTTCGTGGGTGCACAGCACAATAACAATGCTGCTAACAAGGTTACGGATTCAGCAAAAGGTACAGGCATTGTTTCAGCACAATAACAATGTTGTTAACAAAGTTACAGATTCAGCAAAAGGTACACGCAATGTTTCACCACCCCTACGTAAAACCCAGATAGATAAGTGGCAGCAACATCTAACCCCAACGTTGTTTTCAACACTTACAATTGAATGGATCCGTTAAATCCAGGTGCTCAACGCATGCGTGTCTTAAATCCAAGTGCTTGTGCTCGCAACCTGCCGACAATCTAAGGCAAGCATATTTAGAAGCCTTTTTGTCCCACTGAAGCACCTCTTGTTGCTGTTTGTAAAATCCTTCCGTGAAGTCTTCGTGAGAAAGAAACTTAAGCCTGATAGTCTCCAACTGTCTTGCGTTGAGAATAAAGAATGTTGCGGTGGTGGGGGCGGCACAGGTAGGGGGCAGCGCGGTTGTGGGGGGCGGCACAGGAAGGGGGCCGGTGCTGGGGAGAGAGAGTGGATCGAGATGCGGGGGAAGAGTGAGGGGGGTGGAGGGGAGGGATCCGGCCGTTATGGGGGCATCCTCTTTGCCGTCTGCTAGCAGAAGGCAAAGAGGGGGGAGAATGAGGGGGTGGGGATCTGTCGTGGCCGTTAGGGGGGCATCCTCTTTTCCGTCTGCTAGCAGACGGCAAAGAAGGGCGAGGCAGACGGCAAAGAGGTTCCCGACGGCAACGAGGCTGTCCTCTGAACCCACGGTGCAGTGGGGCCCGCCCGAGACCGTTGCCGTCTGCCTGCCCCATCTTTGCCGTCGGCTAGCAGACGGCAAAGAGAGGCTGATGGCAAATAGAACCTTTGCCGTCTGCCTTACCTTTGCCGTCTGTTTTCGGCAAGCTGATGGCAAAGGCCTTCTTTGCCGCCTACCAGCAGACGGCAAAGACATGGTAGACGGCAAATGATCTGATTCCAGTAGTGCATGAATCATCCTAAAGGCTTTACTTGGCACAAAAACTAAATAAATCATAAAAACACAATCATAACAGAGGCATAATTGTGTCAACACTCAAAAACAGAAAAGAAAAGGCAAAAAATTATTTATTCATTGGGTTGCCTCCCAACAAGCGCTATCGTTTTACGCCCCTAGCTAGGCATAACGCATAGATTCAAGTATTGTCATCTTTGGTTTTCAACTCTTCAATCACACAACTAGATTTCTTCAAGGATTTAGCATGCATATTCTTGATGACAACACTCCTAGGAAGAAAACCAAAAAATTCATTCTTGTAGATAGAGTCTCTTACGATCTCAACAAAGTCGGGATGAATACTAATCATTTTAAGATCCCCCTTGTGACTACTAGATAGATGTAGCAACTTTGTTCTTATTGACTTGTGTGGTCTTGCCAACCTTTACGGGAGTTTTTTCAATAGTTTTGATAGAAGAAAAAGCCGAACCCAAATTACTAAAGATTTCTTCCAACTTATCAATCCGGTAAGGACTCTCCTCTACCCTTTTGTTAACTATGGTTTCTTTTTCCTTTAGCAATTTAAACGCATCTCCCGCCTTAGACCCAATTTTATTAGCAAGATTATGCATTTTCTTATCCAAACTTTCAAGATGTTCTTGGGTAATCATCTTTTTTTCAATAGCATCTAATCTCTCCATAACATGTTCGAGAGTTAAAGTTGTTTCATTGATCATAAGAGGTGGTGATCCCACTAAACTTCCCATAGCATTAAAAGCATCCAAAGATGGACACATCAAGAAATTCCCACCGGTAATCGTATCAAGGACGAATCTATACCAAGTGGTGATGCCCGCATAAAAACTGCGAAGAAGAACAACGGTAGATTGCTTATGGATAGATCTATTATGAGCATTGAAAATCCTATACCAAGCATCTTTTAGGTTCTCCCCTCCCCTTTGCTTAAAATTAAGAACCTCATTATCGGGAGTACACGCAATAAAGGAAGAACTAGCCATAATGACAAAGCAAGAGATCTGACGAGAAAAAGGCAAACGAAAAAGAGGGCGAATAAAACGGCAAATTGGTGAAGTGGGGGAGAGCCGAGAGGCAAATGGCAAATAATGTAATTGCAAGGAGATGAGATTTGTGATTAGGAACCTGGTAGATGATGATGGAGTCCCCTCGACGCCTACGATAGACACGTAGAAGAGACCGCTTCCTCCCCGGCAACGGCGCCAAAAAATTTCCTTTGATGTTGCTTGAGACTGCGTCGGTATTTCCCCAAAGAGGAAGGGATGATGCAGCACAGAGATGGTAAGTATTTCCCTCAGTTACGAAACCAAGGTTATCGGACCAGTAGGAGGATCACCACCACCCAATAAGCAGCTACTGCACACAAACAACAAATACTTGCAACCCAACGCGAAAGAGAGGTTGTCAATCTCTCTCCGGTAAAAAGATAGATTAGGTGGTGATGGATAGGAGAGATAGATCTCTCAAGAACACAAAATAAAAAGGGCAAATAAAATATGCAACAATATGTTTTTGTGTTTTTGGTTTTGTAGATCTGAAAACAAAGAGGCAAAAAGATAGATCGGAAAGCAATATGTTGGAAAAGTAGACCCGGGGCCGTAGGATTCACTAGTGGCTTCTCTCATGAGTATAGCGCACGGTGGGTGAACAAATTACTGTTGGGCAATTGATAGAAAATTGAATAGTCATGACGATATCCAAGGCGATGATCATTATATAGGCATCACGTCCAGGATAAGTAGACCGACTCCTGCCTGCATCTACCACTATTACTCCACACATAGACCGCTATCCAGCATGCATCTAGTGTATTAAGTTCATGGAAAAACGGAGTAATGCAATAAGAATGATGACATGATGTGGTCAAGATCTATTCATGTAGGAATAGACCCCATCTTGTTATCCTTAATGGCAATGATACATGCGTGTCTTGCTGCCCCTTCTGTCACTGGGAAAGAACACCGCAAGATCGAACCCATCACAAAGCACCTCTTCCCATGGCAAGAAAAATCGATCTAATTGGTGATACGTCTCCAACGTATCTATAATTTTTGCTTGTTCCATTCTGTTATATTATCATTCTTGGATGTTTTACAATCATTTTATAGCAACTTTATATCATTTTTGGGGACTAACCTATTGACATAGTGCCAAAGTGCCAGTTATTGGTTTTGCTTGTTTTTTACTTCGCAGAAAATCAATACAAACGGAGTCCAATCGCGACAAAACTTTTTGGAGATTTTTTTGGACCAGAAGACACCCAGTGGGCCAAAGAAGTACCGGAGAGGTGGGCCGTGGAGACCACAACCCACCAGGGCGCGCCAGGGGGGCCCCGGCGTGCCTTGATGGGTTGTGCCCTCCTCGGGGCCCCTCTCCACCGCCTCCGATGCCTATAAATTCCCAAATATTCAGAACCCCCCCAAAAAATAACCCTAGAATCTCCGCTCTGCCGCCGCAACTCTCTGTATCGACAAAAAACCAATCTGGAGACGTTCCAGTACCCTGCCGGAGAGGGGAATCCATCTCCGGTGGCCATCTTCATCATCCCGGCGGAGGCCATGACGAGGAGGGAGTATTCCACCCTCGGGGCTGAGGGTATGTACCAGTAGCTATGTGTTCAATCTCTCTCTCTCTTGTGTTCTTGAGATGTCACGATCTTGATGTATCACGGGCTTTGTTAATATAGTCGGATCATATGATGTTATTCCCTTGCTATCATGTTGCGATGAATTGAATCTTTCCCTTTGAGATATCGTTATGTTGGATTGAATATTGGATTTGAGAACACTTGATATATGTCTTGCATGTGGATACCCGAGGTGACAATGGGGTGTTCTATTGATTCACTTGATATATGTTTTGGTACTCAACTTGTGGATTCCGGCGGTTACATTGGGGTAATCTATGCATAGGGGTTGATACACATTCTTGTCCTACTTTCTCCGATAGAAATCTTGGGGCACTATTTGAGGTTCTTTGTGTGGATTGAGTATTATGAATCTGAAATTGTTTGATGCGTATCGTATAATTAACTCATGGATACTTGTGGTGACATTGGAGTATCTAGGTGACATTAGAGTTGGTTGATGCGTATCATATGGTGTTATTCTAGTACGAACTCTTAGATAGATCGAACAGAAAGGATAACTTGATGTTATCTTAGTACGAACTCTTGAATAGATCGATCGGAAAGAATAACTTTAAGGTGGTTTCGTGCCCTACAAACAATTTCTTCTTATGTTATTCGCTAGATAAGAACTTTGGAGTGATTCTTCGTTGCACGTTGAGGGATGGTTATGTGATCCAATTATATTAGCATTGTTGAGAGATTGCACTAGCGAAAGTACAGACCCTAGGCCTTGTTTTCATACATTGCAATACCGTTTGTGCTCACTTTTGTTACTTGCTACCTTGCTGTTTTTATATTTTCAGATTACAAAAACCTATATCTACCATCCATATTGCACTTGTATCACCATCTCTTCGCCGAACTAGTGCACCTATACAATTTGCCATTGTATTGGGTGTGTTGGGGACACAAGAAATTTCTTGTATTTGATTGCAGGGTTGTTTGAGAGAGACCATCTTCATCCTACACCTCCCACGGATTGATAAACCTTAGGTCATCCACTTGAGGGAAAATTGCTACTGTCCTACAAAACTCTGCGCTTGGAGGCCCAACAAAGTCTACAAGAATAAAGTTGCGTATTAGACATCAAGCTCTTTTCTGGCGCCGTTGCCGGGGAGGTGAGTGCTTGAAGGTATATCTTTAGATCTTGCAATTAAATCTTTTATTTTCTTGTTTTTCACTAGTTTGGTTTTTATAAAAGAAAACTACAAAAAAATGGAGTTTAGGTTTCATCAATTGTCTCGTCTTTATAAAGTCTTTCGTGAAAATGATGTGCTCAATTGGTAGAGGAAGAAATTATGAAAATACTTAATGAGAATTCCTTGAATGATGAGCATGATTGCAATGTTGTTAGTATGAATTCTATGAATATCCAAAATACTAATGATGATTGCACTAGTCATGATAAAAATGTTTCTTATAAGCATGTCAATTTTTGTGGAGTGCATAAAGTTTGTGAAGACGTGCCTTATAGGGATGATAGATTTTGTAAGAAGCATAAACATGATAGAACCAATTCTTTGCTCAAAGTTATAGATGAATTTGCTACAAAATTATGTTCTCTTTGTCCTATTACTTGTGAACTTTGCAATAAAGTTGGTCATCTTAATTTCCAATGCAAACTTTTTCATGATCAAATCATGGCCAAATATTGCAATGACTTGATCACCCTTGAACTTTATGAGGAGATTTCTCTATTTTTGGGGAGTGAAGAATTGACACATAAAAATAGTTGGTTTGAAGTATTCATTCTCACGGACGACATTGAAACTAATCTAAAAAATATCTATATGTTTTGCATGGTAAATTGCAATGAGAATGCTTATATTGCCAACTATAGAAAGATGGGAAAACCAATAGAATATAAAAGGAATACTAATGAAAAGGTAAATAATTCCACTTTGCCTCCTATTGTCTCTCATGATGTAATAGGTGATGAGGAGGAGCTCCCTATTCAACCAATCTCATCAATAATAAGCTCGAAGAAATTAATTAAACCCACACATGATGTGGTGAAGAAGAAGAAAATAAGAAAGAGTAGAGGTAAAAAGGTATCTCTCCCAAATGATGTTGCTCCTATTATTCTTGTGCCTCACGAGGATGAATCAAAAATAATTGTGGAAGATGATACATTTGATGATGATTTTGTTATGCCTATTGCTTGTTGTGATGACTATGATTGGGAAGATAATGATACTTCTTATAATCTTGAAAATCTTTTTGGCACCAACTTGGTAAATTATGATGATAATAATTGTTATACTACTGGTGCTATTCATACTATTAATGATGAGAGTGATTATGCTTATGATATGCCAAGCCACAAGCTTGGGGATGCTATGTTTGATTAGAATGACATGTTTGAGAATTTATTTGCTGCAATTAATGTTAGTCCCAAGCTTGGGGATGCTATGCTTAATGAAGATGATCTTTTTAGTTCCCCTACTTTGAATGATCAAATTTGTTATGATGATTGCATGCCTCCTATTTATGATGATTGTGATATTTATGAAAGTGGGTTTGGAAGAGTGTTAACTTTAGATAATTATTATCCCACTATTTTGGAGGGTGTTGAATTTTATTATAATGATAAAATTGGATTTGTAGAGGTCGTGACTTTATTTAGTAATGATTCCACTATTTCTGAAGAGGTTCCACTTGACTTTGATGAGAACAAAGTTGCTACTTATGATGATTATTGTGGACATACTTATGTTATAAATAGTATTGATGATTATTTTCATAATTTTAAATATCCTTTTACTGATTATTACTCTTTTAATGTGGAAACAATTTATAGTATTCGAGTTTCATTTGATGCTCCCACTATTATGAATGAGAAGAAATTTGCTTATGTGGAGAGTAATGAAAATTATATGCTTGTGCATCATGAAAAGAATGATTTATGTGATAGTTATATTGTTGAGTTCCTTCATGATGCTACTGAAATTTATTATGAGGTAGGAACATATGCTTGTAGGAATTGCAATAATATCAAGTTTCCTCTCTATGTGTTCAAAGCTTTGAAGTTATGCTTGTTTTGCCTTCCTATGCTAGTTGATTCTTGCTCCCATAAATTGTTTGCTCACCAAATCCCTATGCATAGTAAGTGGGTTAGACATAAATTTGCTTGTCATGAGATTCATGATGCTCTCTTGCATGTTCCAATTACTATTCCTATGTGAGCATCATTGAAATCATCATGCCTAGCTAAAAGGCTTTAAAGAAAAGCGCTTGTTGGGAGACAACCCCACACTTTTACTTTCTGTTTTTGTGTGTTCACATGATTAATATACTGTATTAATCATGTTTTGTGTCTTTTATTTCAATAAAGTGCCAAGTAAAGCCTTTGGGATGACTCACAAGATGAGTAGAATTGATGCTGAACCAAAACAGAGACTTTTGACTCCAGTACAGGAATTTTCATTTTTTACTGGCGCGTGATAATGATCTAAAAATTTTACACAGTCTTCATATACAAATTATTCAGGTTTTCCTAATTTTTTATAATTTTTAGACACAGGGAAGTATGACTATACTACAGATCTTCACAGACTGTTCTGTTTTTGACAGATTCTGTTTTGCATGCATAGTTTGCTTGTTTTAGTGTTCCCATAACTTATATTCAGAGATATAAATTATGTGAATGGTATAATACAGTAGGTATAATTATGAATCTTGTCTTTACAGTACCTAAGTGAATGATTTATCTTTATTAAACTAACCCTTCTCACGAAGTTCCGTTAAGTTTTGTGTGATTGAAGTTTTCAAGTTTTGGGTGAGATACCGATATGAGGAGAATAAGGAGTGACAAGAACCTAAGCTTGGGTATTACCAAGTGACCCCCAAGGTAATATCCAAGGAATATTCAAGCGTCTAATCTTGGGGATGCCCCGGAAGGCATCCCCTCTTTCGTCTTCAACACTATCGGTATATCTTACTTAGAGCTATATTTTTATTCATCACATAATATGTGCTTTGCTTGGATCGTCATTATATTTTGTTATTTTATGATTAGGTGTTATTTATAATCTTGTTTTTCAATAAAATGTTCCAAGAATTGCTTTTAGGACGCTTGAATTGCATGTCTGATGTGTGCTGTGTAAAAACAGAAACTTTTGTTGTAGTGTTTGAATTTTCATATTTTACTGGAACGTGGAAAGTTTTTGAAATTTTTGCACAGTGTTGTCATATAAATTATTTAGCTTGTACTAAATTTTAATAATTGTTTGAGTTACATAAGTACACTGGTTTAATAGATTGCTACAGACTGTTCTGTTTGGACAGATTGCTGTCATAGATTTGTTATGTACTTATCCTATAGTTTCCATAGCCTATATTGGCAGATATAAATTGTGGAAATGATAGTAAAAAGTAGATGATGTTTGAAATTATTATGCAACTTGTCTTGGGAGTACATAAAGAGTTGATTTATTATTATGTGTACTAACCTATCTCACGAGTTCTTTTCGAGTTTTGTGTGGATGAAGTTTTTGAGAATAGGTGAAACCATGATATGAGAGGATTGAACGAGATGCAAAAGCTCAAGCTTGGGGATGCCCAAGGCACCCCAAGTAAATATTTCAAGAAGTCTCAAGCATCTAAGCTTGGGGATGCTACACATCCCGCCTCTCTTCGTCAACTATCGGTTAGCCTATGTTGAGCCTAAATTTTTATTCATTCACATTATGCGTGCTATTCTTGGAGTTCTATTTTTGTTTAGTTTGCTTTTTGAATAAAATACTCAGATCTGAAAATATTTATTGAGAAAGAGAGTCCTCACATAGCTACTTAATTGTTTGACTACTCATTGATCTTCACTTATATCTTTTGAGAGTAGCTTGTCATTTACTCTTGTGCTTCACTTAAATTTGGTTGAGTTTGTCAAAAAGCAATGGCAATACATGAAACTAGTCCCAAAGTGATAGATATCCAAGGAGGATATAATAAAAACTTTCATGAAGATCATTGGACAAATTAAACTTGATTCCTTGTAATAGTTTTGAGACATGATGATAGTAATATCTGAGTCATGTTAGTGAGTAATTATGCTTTAGTAGGAATATTGGTGTTAAGGTTTGTGATTCCCTATGCAAACGGAAGTCAATAGTTATGCAATGAAATTACATCCTACTTATGGTGCATTATTCGATGTTAGTTATGCTCAATGCTCGCTTATGTGAATTTTCGTTTCTTGGTTTGGTTGCTTCTCAATCTATTTGCGAGCCTCCATTTGTACTAAGTAGAAATACTACTTGTGCATCCAAAATCCTCAAACCAAGTTTTGCCTTATGAGTCCACTATACTTACCTATATGTGGTATTTCCATGCCATTCCAAGCAAATTTGTATGTGCCATCTCTAAATTTTGAAAATAAATTTTCTCTTTTCTGTGCTCGTACTGCTCATGAAACGGTGGGGAGTGTCCAATATTTTTCGATGCTAGATGTGTTATTCTCAAGATGAGTGTTTATTCACTTGTCATTGCACGAGAGTGCGGCGATAATTGGGATGCACATTCCCGAAATGAAAAAGAAAAAATATATTTACTTTATGTTGTCAAATAATAAATTCCTTGGAAAGTGTTGCTATGGAAGGCAACCGTGGATACGGCCCGCCATGGAAAGCGAAAGTTTGGTGGAAAAAGAAGTAAACTTTATTTCTTGTTTGGGAACCGCTTATGATATATCTAGCATGAAAAGTATTGTGAGCTACTTTGTCGTTTTCGTTGATAGGAAAAGCATGCCACCCAAAATATTTTCTCTCTCTCAATTTAAACCTTGAGCTCTGGCACCTCTATAAATCCCTACTTCCCTCTGCGAAGGGCCTATCTATTTACTTTATGCAATTTTTATTTTTACTTTGAGTCTCCATCTTTTCTTATAAAGCACCAACTAGGGGGCACTATGATCGTACTTGAGCATTGGGCAAAGCTAATATTTGAGCGTGTTTCATGAATGGATCAATGATTGATCATGATGGGCTAGGGATAACTTTCTTTAGTGTTAATATTTTGAAAGACATGGTTGCTTGTTGACATGCTTGAGTATTGAAGTCATTATGTTAAAACTAGACTATTGCTTTGAATCATTACAAGTTCAAATGTCCATGCTATACAAAAGAAAAAAATATGAGATGAACATGTTAGGAAGCATTCCACATCAAAAATTCTGTTTTTATCATTTACCTACTCGAGGACGAGTAGGAATTAAGCTTGGGGATGCTGATATGTCTCCAACGTATCTATAATTTTTGCTTGTTCCATGCTGTTATATTATCATTCTTGGATGTTTTATAATCATTTTATAGCAACTTTATATCATTTTTTGGGACTAACCTATTGACATAGTGCCAAAGTGGCAGTTGCTATTTTTGGTTGTTTTTTACTTCGAAGAAAATCAATACCAAACGGAGTCCAATCACGATGAAACTTTTTCGAGATTTTTTCTGGCCAGAAGACACCCAGTGGGCCAAAGAAGTGCCGGAGAGGTGGGCCATGGAGACCACAACCCACCAGGGCGCGATAGGGGGGCCCCGGCGTGCCCTGATGGGTTGTGCCCTCCTCGGGGCCCCTCTCCACCGCCTCCGATGCCTATAAATTCCCAAATATTTGGAAACCCCCCCAAAAAATAACCCTGGACTCTCCGCTCCGCCGCCGCAACTCTCTGTATCGACGAAAAACCAAACTGGAGACGTTCCAGTACCCTGTCGGAGAGGGGAGTCCATCTCCGGTGGCCATCTTCATCATCCAGGTGGAGGCCATGACGAGGAGGGAGTAGTCCACCCTCAGGGCTGAGGGTATGTACCAGTAGCTATGTGTTCAATCTCTCTCTTGTGTTCTTGAGATGTCACGATCTTGATGTATCACGGGCTTTGTTAATATAGTCGGATCATATGATGTTATTCCCTTGCTATCATGTTGTGATGAATTGAATCTTTCCCTTTGAGATATCGTTATATTGGATTGAATATTGGATTTGAGAACACTTGATATATGTCTTGCTTGTGGATACCTGAGGTAACAATGGGGTGTTCTATTGATTCACTTGATATATGTTTTGGTACTCAACTTGAGGATTCCCGCGGTGACATTGGGGTAATCTATGCATAGGGGTTGCTACACGTTCTTGTCCTACTTTCTCCGATAGAAATCTTGGGGCACACTTTGAGGTTCTTTGTGTGGATTGAGTATTATGAATCTGAAATTGTTTGATGCGTGTCGTATAATTAACTCATGGATACTTGTGGTGACATTGGAGTATCTAGGTGACATTAGAGTTGGTTGATGCGTATCATATGGTGTTATTCTAGTACGAACTCTTAGATAGATCGAACAGAAAGGATAACTTGATGTTATCTTAGTATGAACTCTTGAATAGATCGATCGGAAAGAATAACTTTAAGGTGGGTTCTTACCCTACAAACAATTTCTTCTTATGTTCTTCACTAGATAAGAACTTTGGAGTGATTCTTCGTTGCACGTTGAGGGATGGTTATGTGATCCAATTATATTAGCATTGTTGAGAGATTGCACTAGCGAAAGTACAGACCCTAGGCCTTGTTTTCAAGCATTGCAATACCGTTTGTGCTCACTTTTGTTACTTGCTACCTTGCTGTTTTTATATTTTCAGATTACAAAAACCTATATCTACCATCCATATTGCACTTGTATCACCATCTCTTCGCCGAACTAGTGCACCTATACAATTTACCATTATTGGGTGTGTTGGGGACACAAGAGATTTCTTGTATTTGATTGCAGGGTTGTTTGAGAGAGACCATCTTCATCCTACACCTCCCACGGATTGATAAACCTTAGGTCATCCACTTGAGAGAAAATTGCTACTGTCCTACAAAACTCTGCGCTTGGAGGCCCAACAAAGTCTACAAGAATAAAGTTGCATAGTAGACATCAGTTGGCCTAACTAAACCAAAGATTTGAAGAATAAATACGAGGCTATAAGTAATCATGCATATAAGAGATCAAAGAAGACTCAAATAATATTCATGGATAGGAACTGATCATGAACTCAAAATTCATTGGATCCCAACAAACACACCGCAAAAGTTTACATCAAATAGATCTCCAAAAGACCATTGTACTGAGAATCATAAGAGAGAGAGGAAGCCATCTAGCTACTGCTTACGGACCCGTAAGTCTATGGTGGACTACTCACGCATCATCGAAGAGGCATCTATGAAGAAGATGAACCCCTTCGTGATGGTGTTTAGATTGGATCTCGAGGTTCTGGAACTTGCGGCCGCTAGAATTGTGTTTCGTCGACTCCCCTAGGGTTTTTGGAATATTTGGGAATTTATAGGCATCAGAGGCGGTGCGGAGGGGCCCCGTGGAGGGCACAACCCATCAGGGCGTGCCGGGGGCCCCCTGGCGCGCCCTGGTGGGTTTTGCTCTCCACAGCCTACTTTCCTGGCTCTTCTTTGGCCCATTGGGTGTCTTCTGGTCTAGAAAAAATCTCCAAAAAGTTTCGTCGTGATTGGACTCCGTTTGGTATTGATATTCTGCGAAGTAAAAAACAAGCAAAAACAACAACTGGCACTTTGGCACTATGTCAATTGGTTAGTCCCAAAAAATGATATAAAGTTGCTATAAAATGATTGTAAAACATCCAAGAATGATAGTATAACAGCATGGAACAAGCAAAAATTATAGATACATTGGATACGTATCACAGACGTATATAAATTGGTGAGATCCGGTGTAAAAGAGCGAGGTTGGACTATTAATTAATAAGTGACTCATGTCTCCTATCGCAATCGAAAGCTAGTTTAATTGGTTGAACCCTCGTGAGCTGACAGGAGACCGTAAGAGCGACCGGTTTACATGATCGATTCATGGCGTCTTTTTATATAACTCGCGTAACCAATAAAGGGTACCTTCCTTTATTTCTCTAGCAAGCACTAGTGCAGAAATGGCTAGCCACAACTCTTGTTCGTGGCGTGCTATTTCTCACCAACGCCAGCACTAATGTTTTTAAATAGTGTTGGCGTTGGCTAAATTCAAACGTCATACCTATTCAATTAGTGCTGACGTTGCACATTAGCCCCCACGTTGCACATTAGGCCCACGCCAGCACTAATCTGTCTAATCGCCGCCCCACGCCCTACTCCCCACTCTCTCGAGCCCCAACTCCCTCGTCCTCCTCTCGATCCACGCCGCCGCCCCCGATGCCTCCCGTCGCCGCCCCACCCGACGCCACCCGCTGCCGCCCCGCCCGACTTTGCGCCCGACGCAGCCCGACGCCGCCTGACCCAACGCCGTCTCCGTTCAACGCCGCCCGCAAACCCTCCTAGCCGCCCGACGCCTCGTCTCCTTGACTGGTATTTTGCTATCTCCGCTTTTTTATGCAAAGAAAAAACTAGAATGCTATAATGCTAGAAAATAATGAGGTGTTTGGCTGTAACAAAAATAGTAGTCCAACTAGCTAGGAACATGCGTGTTATCTTTTGGGAATGATTGCACTATTGGTTCTGCGAAGTCTGTTATCTCCATGACTTTTGGGAATGATTGCACTATTTGCCATCTTCAATGATGTAACTGTGGCAGCTATGTTAAATGAACAAGATTTTGAGAGGAACTTCCACAGACCTTTGTCCATTCAAGCCCACTCTCAGTTCATTTCTCTACAACAAACTATGATAGAGTAAGCACAAGATCTTTATTACAGAGGAAGTCATTCCACTTACCTTCATATAGTTGTGCCCTCTGTAATGAAAATTGTGAGGAAACTATTCTGCACCTGTTTTGGGATTTCTCTTTTGCCCAACAATGTTGGACGGAAATATGCCCCTCAAAGAAAAGAGGAATTTCCCATTAATTATTAAACTATGTGGACTCATGTCAAATATGTATGCAACCTGTTTCAATTTTTCTATTTATTAACTCGATCAATCTAATTTTGGTAGGCTCCTTCATTTCATTCTTTATGCATTAAACACTCTTTTCATTCTTTAGCCAAATAGCATGGCCGACTCTAGCCTCTGGGTAGGCTCCTCTGATGACTGGTCAGGGTTTGCCGAAGATAAATGCGACGTGAGCACCAACCAGGTAATTAAGGTTACAAAAACATGCATTAGCATCGCAAACATCTATATATATATATATATATAAGTATCAAACCGTTAATCATCGTAGATGATTTGAAACCCTTGCCAGGCATACGTAGGAGGCCCATCTTCACCAGCACCCGTTGTGCAGCCAATAGGTGACGTGGACGTGCTCAGTCACGAGCTGATCGCGTCACGTGAGAGTACCATCAAGGCCCTGCAGGAGTTGAATGACTCCATGATGAAGGAGAAGGACAAAATTATTGTTGACAATGCTATTGTCTACGATAATATTTTCAGTCTCGAAGGTCAGATCGCGGCGCTGAACCTCGATATAACTGAGATCAATAAGGAGATAGAAGTCCTGAATGCCAAGAGGACTCAACTGAAGACGAAGAAAGCGCATGACATCAAGGAGGGGCAGACGAATAGGAATAAGCTTCGTGAGCTTAAAATAGTCCTTAGGAAAAACTAGGTAGTGTCGATCGAGAGAGGGGGAAGATCGATACATATACATGATTGTGAGAAGTAATTGGTGGTACTTTCCTTTTGTGAATTTGGTATCTTTTGTGAATTACTGAAATGTTTAGTATCTTTTGTGAATGACTGAAATGTTTAGTATCTTTTGTGAATGACTGAAATGTTTAGTATCTCTTGTGAAGCTGGTATTTTTTATTAGCTAAATATGACAGTGCCGGCGTGCAACTCTGTCCAACAAGATAACGCCTCCAAGTTTTCAATGCATGCACAACTGAGGCTAACTCTAAATCATGTGTAGGATAATTATGCTCATGATTCCTAAGCTGGCGTGAAGCATAAGAAACAACTTTACCTTCCTACATCAAAACACTCCCAAGTCCTTGACGAGAAGCATCACAATACACCTGGAAGTCTTTATGTATGTCTGGCAGAATTAAGACTGGTGTTGTAACCAAACGTTGCTTCAACTCCTGAAAGTTGGCTTCACATTCATCAATCCAAACAAATTTCTTCTCCTTCTTCAACAATTCAGTCATTGGCTTTCCAATCTTGGAAAAGTTTTCAATAAACCTCCTGTAATAACCCGCAAGGCCCAAAAAAGTTGCGAATCTCCCCAACTGACGTGGGTGACTCCCACTCTGTAACTGCGGCAACCTTGGATGGATCAACTGCAACTCCATTACCTGATATAACATGTCCAAGGAATACTACCTCACCCAGCCAAAACTCACATTTGCTGAACTTGGCATACAATTGGTGCTCCCTCAATTTCTCCAATACCAAACGCAGATGCACTTCATGCTCTTGCTTATTCTTGGAAAACACCAATATAACATCAATGAAAACAACCACAAACTTATCCAAGAACTCCATAAACACCTTGTTCATCATATTCATGAAGTATGCAGGGGCATTAGTCAATCCAAATGACATAACGGTATACTCATACAACCCATACCTCGTAGTGAAAGCAGTCTTTGGAATATCTTGCTCACGAATCTTTAGTTGATGATAACTAGAACGAAGATCAATCTTGGAAAACACAGTAGCTCCCTCCAACTGGTCAAACAGATCATTTATCATAGGCAAAGGATACTTATTCTTAATGGTTACCTCATTCAGAGAACGATAATCAACACACATCATCAGAGTTCCATCCTTCTTCTCAACAAACAACACAAGAGCTCCCCAAGGTGATGAACTTGGGCGAATAAATCCTTGTGCCTACAATTCTCTTAACTGCTTCTTCAATTCCTCCAACTCTTGAGGAGGCATTCTATACGTTCTCTTTGCAATAGGTCCAGTGCCTGGTATTAAATCAATAAGAAACTCAATATCTCTATCTGGTGGCATACCTGGCAACTCCTCTGGAAACACATATGGATAATCCTTCACAACTGGCACCTCTTCCAGGCTACCCCCCTTAAGAGAGTTCACCTGCATCCGCTTATGCTGATACTTACATACATATTTGATTCTCTTCCCTCCTGGTGCACTGATAGAAATAGATCGACTGGCACAATCCATAACACCTTCATATAAATGTAACCAGTCCATACCCAAAATAATATCCAGACCTTGTGACTTCAACACAATCAAATCTATAGGAAATTCATACTTCCCAATAGACAAGGTCATCCGACGACAACCAACACCTGCTATCATCTCAGCTCCTGGGGAACTCACCCTAATAGGCATACTAAGGGTTTTGGTTGGCAATCCATTTTTATCAAGAAATACCCTCGAAATAAATGAATGTGATGCACCAGTATCAAAAGAACAAGCGCGGGTACTGAGTTGATCAAAACTTACCAATCACTGCATCAGGTTCATTATAGACCTCCTCCACATTAACATGGTTGACATGACCCTTTTGAAAGGGGTTTGGATTGTTGACTCCTGAATTCCCATTACCATTATTGCTCTCTGGACATGCATTGGAGTAGTGGCCCATCTTCCTGCACTTGTAGCACTGAACCAGACTAAGGTCCCTCTGCATGGGCACACTCTGGAGGTTCTGGTTATTATTACCTCCATTACCATTACCGTTACCATTACCATTGTTACTCTTGTGCCCATTGTGATGATGGTGGCCATTATGGTTGTGGCCATTACCTCCAGTATGATTATGCCCATTACCTCCATGATGATTATGTCCATTACCTCCATGACGATTATGTCCATTACCTCCATTACCATGATATGAAGTGTGTGGCTTCTGTTGTGGTCCTGAATTATACCTGTTACTGTTGATGTACTTCCTCTTGCGGTTCTCTATGGCTTGATGCTTTCCCTCAAGCACAATAGCCTTATCAATAAGCTCCTGGCAATTACCAAAAGTGGCCACTGTCAACTGAATGCCCAAATCATCATTCAGGCCCTCCAAGAATTTCTCCTGCCTAGCTGCATCGGTATTAACATCATTAGGAGCATAGCGTGCAAGGTTTTTAAATTCCTCCACATACTTATTAACCATGCGACTTCCCTGACGCAAGCTGCGGAACTCCTTCTTTTTCAGACTCATGGCACCAACAGACACATGTGCGGCACGGAAAGCTGCGTGAAACTGCGCCCAGGTGATGGTATCAATGGGATAGGTGACCAAGTAGTTGTCCCACCAAGCTGCGGCAGGACCCTCCAACAGATGTGAGGCAAACCTCACCCTCTCTGCATCTGTGCATCCAACGGTCTGCAGGTTCCTACCGATTGAACGGAGCCAATCATCAGCCACAATAGGTTCAGGGCTGCTGGAGAACCTCGGAGGATTCAACCTCAAGAACCTGGTAAGCATATCCATAGGTGGCGGAGGCGGCGAATTGTTGTTGTTGTTGTTGTTGTTGTTTCCCATGTTCTGAACAAGTAACTGGATCAACTGGCCTTGTCCCTGAAGCAACTGTTGCACATATGGCTGTACGTCATTGTCATTGTTGCCACCACCTGAACCCCTGTCTCTAGGCTCACGTCTCGGCGGCATTTGGTGGGCAAGAATTAGATGAGTACACTACTACAGAATGGTCCAAAGACGACACATCAATCAGAGACCCTTCGATAAAACTGTGTGCGATGACCAAATCGCAAACGGTACTGTGCAAGCTTGACCAGCGCACGAACAAGCCTTCCCGGTGGTTCGTTTGGTCACGTGGTGGCTCGATGTGCCGCCAACGTATCGTTGGTGAGCCCGTTCCCGCGCGCAAACGCGCACAGCCTCCCGCCCAGCTAGGTTGGCCACGCATCGGCTGGAAGAAGCTCCCATTATTGGGGCCGCTAAATGACAAACGGTTAGCAAAAATGATGTGTGTGCAATGCCTTAAAGCAGCGTACACGTTCAACACTAAGCAGCGGTGTGGAATATGCAGTGCGGGTGCGACTGGGAAGGACGGTGTGGGTTTTGTTAAGCGGGGACGATGGTGAGAGTTTTCTCGGCCAGAATAATAATGTGCTTCGGAGGCGACGGTTCAATAGACACAGCCGTTTGCGATAAGTGTCACTACGGTGTAAATGGGCTGCCGTGGTCCATGTAAATCCTACTGCCGCAGATGCTCGATGCGCGGGAATGTGTTCTGGACAATCAGGACACGCGTGTCGCGGCACAATGTTAGTTAACCAAGTTTTGGGGTTCCAAATTTCATCTTTTCGTGTGACACCTGAATTTTTTACCGCATTCAACAAGTTTGCAGGTAAGTCAAGCATTTTTTTACCGTAATACGCATAGTGTAAAAAAACTGCCAACACTAAAACGTAGCTGTGCGTGCTGTGGGCAAACAGTTGCTAGTAGTAAATTGTGTGGGGACTCTAAGATAAGCATAAATATTCCATCAACCAAACTGTTTGCAGCTCAAGACTGCAATTACATTGCTCTACGTATTAGTTCATAATAAAACAGAGTCTCACCGACATCTAGATCAACACATAATAAACATACTCAAGCAGAGATATAAGACGCACAAACTATAGATAGCTAGGGTAGTGCTGGCATCAGGACATGTATATATAACTCAATCCAAATCGTACCCACCAACAACGTAAACTTTCTCCAGGTACTCCGCGTACGCAGCATGTGCCACCCTCCGAGAATACTTCTTCTTGAAAGAGCCAACGGCTTGTCCTCTAGCATGCGCCAGAACACTTGCAAACACGGGGTTAAGCCTTTGGGCGCAGAACGGGCATCCGAAGCCCCCATTCCGGGTCCTGATACGACGATTATGCGTTCCCGCATAGAGCTCCCTGAGCTTTTGTTTCTTGTACCTTCTCTGGTCGTACTTATCGCTGCCAACGTCGTCAGATAGCACCTATACATATAATAAAAAATCATGACATTGATGAATAATATGCATAAAATGATATCACAAACAACTTAGTGCAACAAAATTATTAACTAATGACTTTAAATGCATGAACCGATTATTTTCAAACAAACAAGGAACTTTGAAGTAAGTACTACTCCACATTATCACTAAAGTAGTGATCTACATGCTCTTATACAGTGTTTATTTACAAATGGGTACATGTACAATCATCTATGTAGACAGATTATTAGCAAAATGATCATTTGTACAGGTCAACCATTAAATGTAAAACCTTAGACATAATACTAGCATAATCGTATGTACGGTTGTCACTTATCCAAGTCACTTATCATTTACCTACCAAACAATCAATACGTACACACTAACACGGAACTATCGAATCTTACTCTGATTACATGGATTGAAATAACATGAACCCCAGACGAATTCCAAAAAAAGGAGGAAAATAGAACTAATCAGAGATACACTATGATATACTCCAAAATAGGGGGGGGGGGGTCTAACCTGTTCTCCGTCGTTGTCGGAGCTGTCGCCGTCGGCGTCGGCGTCGTCGGAGTCGGTGGAGTGGTCATCAAAGAGGTCGTATTAGTCTCTGTGCAGCACCGCCTCCTGCTGGGGAGGCACGACGGGGCTTACGACGCCATTGTCGTGCTTCTGTCCGCGCGAGACCTCATCGGACGGGAGGGCAACCTCGTCGCCCAGGATCAAGAGATGCTTAGTTGCTTCGCCGGCCCCTGCTTCGACCCCCGCGTCACCACTCCCTTCGATGGTGCAGTTGGTCGCCATCTGATACACTTCCGAGAGCGTTTACGACTGGGAACGGCGGCGAGGATGCAGGCGCGGTGTGTGGAGAGAGGAGAGTGCGGCCGCTTGCTATAACCAGCGGCACATGCACGATTAATATAGAGTGGTTGGGAGCTAGGCGGGAGGCCGGTAAACGGCTCGCCTCCCGATGAGCCTACGCAGCGGTCTTCTCGCATGCCTCACCCCTGCTCGCACGTCTCCCGTCTAGCCCACGCAGAGGACTGCTCGCACGTCTCCCGGTTAGCCTGGGCACAAGACTGTTGGCACGCGTCCTGTCAATTCACACACTAGCTCGCACGTCTCCCGGTGAGCCAGAGCGGCCTGCTCGCACGCGTCCCGTCAATTTACACACCTGCTCGCACGCCTCACGGTCAGCCTGAGCCGCGGACTGCTCGCATCATGCGTCCCGTCGACTCACCTCCGCTCGGACGGCACACGCGGCTCGTGGTGGTACGTAATATTTTGGTGGGACCAATGCACACGGTGCAGAATAACTATTCTGACAACACTTCCGAGCTGCACGGTTAACGCGAGTGCACTGCATCCCTATCAAACGAGCAGTGCAATGTTGGTAGAAAAAACTGCACGTGTGTTTTTGGCACCGTTTTCGCTCTAGTTTCTAAACCATTTGTCGGAACGAGGCGTATAATATACCGTTGGATAGCCACGGAAAATCCGCAACTTAGTCATGTTGAACACTTTTCGTGATTCCTCACGGTTTAAGAGAAGTTTCGAAAACGGTGGACGCCCGATGAATAGCAGCGAGAGTATTTTTGCGTTTTTTTCTAAACCGCTCGTCAGAATGAATCAAATGATACGGCGTTGGAAATATATCGTCGAGGCGCAACTTTTTCATGTAGATTACACTCTCTAATTCCTTACGGTTTGAGAGTAATTTCAAATTTACTAAAAAACGGAATTCTGTTTTTTAAATTTTACCAATTTTTCAGTACGGTTTTCGTTCTAGTTTTCTAACCGTTTGTCGAAACGAGGCGTAGCATACGGCGTTGGAAAGCTGTGAAATAGACGCAACTTTCATATGTTGGTAATTTGTTGAGATTCCTCACGGTTTTAAAAGAATTTTGAAAACGGTGTCGCTGCCTACGTGTGGCAGCGAGCGTATTTTCGTAAATTTTTCCAAACCGCTCGTCGGAACGATGCAAATGATACGGCGTTGGAAAGTTATCGACAAGACACAACCTTTTCATGTAGAACACTCGCTCTAATTCTTTACGGTTTAAGAGCAGTTTTTAATGTACCGAAATGCGGACACTCTGTTTTTCGCGACACTCAAATCGACGCGTGAACTGCATCGAACAAAAAAACGTACTGCTTCAGACCAAAAAAATGCACTGCATCAGGAAGGCAAGTGAACTTCATGGTTTCTTTTGTCAAACGTGAATTTTTTAAGACGAGGAAATGAGGTGCACTTCACATCGGGCATACGTGAACCGCAACGCTATCGAGAAGTGAACCGTATAGCTTTTTCTATTGTTCTGTAATAATTTTCTGTACTTCACATTTGTGTGTAAGTGAACCTCAACATTATTGGAAGTGAACCTCGACAGTATCGGAAGTGAACCGCATGAGTTTTTGTTGTCTTTTTCGAACTTTTTAATGAAACCGTAATTTTTTGGGTCTTTTCTTATTTTCTTTCTAGGTCTTCATGGAGCACAATGGTACAGGGCAGGATGAGTGCACCTCAGTTTAGGAAAAAATTAAAGTGCAACACGATTAGAAGTGAACTACATGCTTTTCCTTTTTCTTTCTATAATTTTATTTATAAAAGCACGTGTGTACTCCATAGTCAAGGCTAGCGAGCTGCATCTTGTTTGTCTTTTTCTCACATTTTTATTCAAAGCATCAAGACTACAAAGACAAGACAAGTGGTCCGCAAGAAAATAAATAGAGTTTTCCACAAGCTACAAAAAAATTGCGGGGATGATATTAGTGCAGCGAACCACAGAGTTTGATATAACAAACTGCAACGAATTTTTAACTAGCGAATCACACGTTTCCTACAAACCAAGTAAACCGCGGGGCTCCTCGAAGTGGACTGAATCGTGCAAAACTGCAGTGAAACCGTCCGAAGCGCACTGCACAAAAAATGTGTTTTTTTCTCTAAACAGATATAGTGAACTGCGTTGGGGTACCCAGCCGATTTGTAGTAGACCAACTCCAGCAGCGAACCACAGAATGCAAAATCCCTTCAGATACAAATTATTTCCTGTCATTTTTATACACAAATCCTCACACACAAATGACCATTTGCACTGCATGTTCAGATGCTCCAAACTGCACATGCTACCATATGAACAGCACCATGTATCGACGAGAACTACATGGCAGCGGCACCGGACTGCCACCTGACCGACGCCAGACTCCACCATAGATGGACATGAAGATGCATCCATGTCAAATGGTCATCCCGTGCACGAGAACGCATCCAGCAACAAGCATCTCACTCACCGTGGATCCTGACCAGGAGAGGAAGGAGGAGGGGGTCGTATCCATCGCCGGTTGGGCGTGGGGTTGCGGGGGAGCTCCGAGCCCCGGCTTCCTTGGCGTCCCCAGGGAGCGGCGTGGGGAGACCTCCATCCGCGAGGGGTGCCACCGTCGGGGGAGGTGCGCGTTGGTGGGGACGGTGACGAGCGGAGGTGTTGCGGCCCGCGAGGAAGTAGATGGCCGAGAGGTGTTGGTGGGGCACGGTGGGTCGAGCGACTGCCGAGATCCGAAATTCTACGGCGGCGGCCCGTGTGCCGGGGACGGTGGCTGGGCGGAGGAGTTGTGGGTCGGGGCGGCGGCTCGGGGAAGCCATGCTGCGCCAGAAGGTGGAGAGGGCGGGGCTTCCGCTCAGGTCGTGGCCGGGCACCGCAGCGGGACTTGTGGTCCAGATCGGGTGCGCGACGGCGGAGAAAGATGGTGGCCGACGGGGGCGTAGGGTGGTGGAGGTTGTAGGGGAGCTGGTGGGAGAGGAAGAAGGGAGGAAGGAGGTGGTCGGCGTAGAGTGGGGGCGGCGCTGGTGGTTACCGTGGCGGCGGCCCGGGGGTGGCGCGCCGTGGGAGGGAGCAGATGGGTTCGTGGATTTGGTGGTTGGATCGAGGGAAGAAAGTGGGGTGGGTCGGGGGTAGTGGGGAGTGGTTGCCTGTTCTTTTTTTTTATGGTGGGGAGCCGCTGCGTGGTTAGTTTGTAGCTACGGGTGATTGGGGGTGTTGTCAGAATAAGCGGAACTGATGTCAGAATAAGGTCTTAAGGGTGTTGTCAAAATAGACCCATCCTATATACATAAACACTATTCTGATCATGTGATGAGAATAATATTCTGATAACTACATAACCTGCCGCAACAGTAGCACTTGAACTTCCCCGAGTACTAGGTTGAACTTCCGCTAAAAAATGTCCAAATGGGGCTTGCGATATACCATTGCAAAGCTATGGACACCAGTATAACAGCCTAGGTTGAATTTTTGGCAAAATGTACACGGTTTAAGAGCAGTTTTGAAAATCGTTTTTCTTCATACAAAAAAAACGTGAATCACATTTTCGGGTCTATTTCTAAACCGTTTATCGGAATGAGGCAAATGAGCTGGCGTTGGATAGCTGCTGCAAATCCGCTTCTTTTTCGTATAGAAAGTTTTTCCCAATTTTAAACTATTTAAAAGTAATTTTGAAAATGGCCGAAGTCCCACCGAGTTCGTTTTTTCGCGTTATTTTCTCAACGGTTTATCGGAATGCAGCAAATGATATGGCGTTGGAAAGCTTGAAGAATTGTGAAACGTTTTTATGTAGATTGTTTTTTCCAATTCTTTATGGTTGTAAGTCAATTTTGAATATGACGAAAAATATTTTTTGGCCGTAATTTATACAAAATTTATCGAAATGGGGCAAATAATATACCGTTGAAAAGCTACGGCAAATGCAAAACTTTTTCATGTAGATGGTTTTTTCTGATTCCTAGCTATTTTCAAGCAATTTTGAAAACAACAAGATCATGCGTTGTGCCTTTTATCGCGAAACAAAGTCTTCGAAAATGCACCGCGTGAAGAACTTGAACTTCATCAGCACGTCTACCTGAACTTCACTCTGTTTCTTCACGTATTGTTTTTTGCTCGTAGCTCTCCATCCACTCACCGGAATTGAGCAAGTGATATACCGATAGAAAGTTGATGTAAACACGCAACTTTTCCATCTTGATCATTTTTTCATACTCGCGACGGTTTAAAAGATTTTCATCTGAAATTCATTCAGTGTAGTAGCTGAACTTCCTGCTATTTTCACGTTGAACTTCTATCGCTTATTTTCGTTTGTAATTTCTCACCCATTCGTCGGTGTTACACAAATGATATTTCTTTTTGTACAAACCTCTCTCATAATATTTTTGTAACTTTCTCCGACCGAGGACTTGAACTTATAGCAACAAAAAAATTGGATCTTGCCTTTTTATTCATCTTTCTCGCATTAAACACACATCATGTAGTACGTGAACTTTCTCTGTTTTCATAATTTGAATTTTTGATTTTATTTTTTGAAATAGAATTGCTCCCAAATAATAACTGAACTTCTTTGTGGATTGAGAGAATTATTTTAAAACACCAAAAACAACATCTTTTTGTGATTTTTGAACATGGAAATACAAGGTGAAGCTCTCTCGTAAGAATTTTTGAACTTCCCAGGGCACAGCCCTTGAACTTCTAGCAACAAACCTTTTAAGATTTTATTTTTGTATTCTTTTATTCTCACCTGAAACGCATTCCTTTGTGGTACTTGAACTTCTCGTTATTTTCACTATGAACTTCAAGGGCTCCAAAATAACATGATATATGTCTATCGTAAAATAACACGTTATTTCAATCTGAACTTCTAGATTTAAAAAAAGAGGAGAAAATTCATTCAAAAGCTCTGTTATTTTAATTAGACCTTCTTTGTTTAAAAAAAATATGTCTATCTCATTTTCTCTATTTTTAAACTCTTCAATTTGTTAAATTTGAACTTCGAGAGTTTACATTTTTCTGGTTAGGTTTGTTCTCTTCTTGGTATATAAACATCGAACTCCCCCATTATTTCAATTTGAACTTCTGGGTCATTAATTGGAACTTTTTGATTTATTCATTTAGTAGCTAGACAAATCTCATTAATTCTATGAGGATGTAAATCTTAGGTTTGTTTCCTAAACTAGTTTTCCCTTTTTTTATGAACTTCCACAAGTTGATTGTGTTACTATTTTCCCCAAAAAAATATTGTGTCGAGCACATATAAGAGTAGTTTTGTTTTGTACATTTGATTGTTCTGTAGCTAATATACATGATAGATGCGATGCGAGAAATTTTTCCAAGATTGAATGAGCATATCGAGTTGTTGGTGTACGCATAAATTTTGAAATTTATTTTTTTTGCTGGGGAAGTAAGCAATAGTCGTAGTATTAAACTGTGATTTTTTATGAACCCTGAACTACTCAAAAAATTTGAAATCTGAACTTCGACGATTTTTACTAATTGTACCTTTGTTCTCGTATTTCGTTTGAACTTATTAATTTATCAATGATGAACTTCATGTGGTTTGTATTTAATTGTTATTTTTCTACATTTTTCGAACTTCCTCGCTTATACTTGTAAATTAGGTTGGACTAACACATTGAGGGAAAGCAACGTGAACTCCTCCTAATAGTACCTTTTCAAAAAAATAGTGGGGGTTTTCACGTCGTACCATGGAACACCAAAAAGTAACTACCCAGTTATCCATTTTTTAACTTTTTGGCCCAACCCAGCTACCTAGTCTCGTGTAGCCCATGTGTGCTCACGGTCATCTTCAACCTACAGAACACAAACAGAGTTGAACTGCCCCCAATGATTTCACCTTTCCTGCCAGGCAATTAAGGCCTTGATTTGCCACAACCTAAACACAAAATTTGTTGCTTCCCTCATGATGAATCCATTCCATCAGACGGGGAGTCGTATTGTGTAGTATCTGAGGGAGATCTATGTGAGTTTCCATCTGATAATGGAGCTATTAGAGAGTTTGCCTACCACGAAGTTGATGAACCTTGTCCAAAGTCATAGTTGGACTTCAGTTAACTTCATATTTCCTCTCCAACATCATTACGGCTGCTCAAGCCACCAACCTGACTGCTCCATACGTGGGCACAATTAAAGTAATCCCTCGCTTCAGGCATTGATGCACATTGCAGGCACACACACATTCATGTCTCGTGGGATTGATTTTGTCCGCCCTGTCAGTGTCGTCCCCTACAGCTACACCTTGCTCATCTCCATTCTACTGCTCCCTGCGCCCTGTTTGAATTTCTTCAGCTGTACATCGGCATGTATGCATTGGACCCGTGAGTTTGGCAGTGAGTTATTCTACAAGCTCGAGGGTGGCTGAGGATGACATGGACGGTAGCTCACTACTAACAAAAGGGAAAGGACAGGGGCCGGAGCCGTCTGTAATTGGTGGCAGTGGGTTGGAGCGGGGCACATGACTAGCTGCAGGTCAAGACCTCTTGCAACGGCAGGTCGAGGACGGAGGGATGGGGAGGCGGTGGTTGGTCGGGAGACGAGCGAGATGGGGTGGGGAGGCAGAGCTTGGTCGGAGGGCCGCAATTTTCTTGTTATGGCCCGACGGCAGCGTGAATGGAGGTAGGATCCCAGTGGCGGCGCGATTGGTGGTCGGGGGCCAATAGCGGCGCGGTCGGAGGTTGGGCCTCGGCGGCGGCACGGTCGGAGGTCGGGCCTCGGCGACGCACGGTTGGAGGCGGGCCTGCCGGCGGCACGGTTGGTTGCAGGGGCCGGCTGGGTCGTGGTTGGAGGTGGGCCTGGCGGCGGCGCCGTTGGTTGCAGGGGCCAGAGGGGCGCTGTTGGTGGCAGGGCCGCCGGCGATGCGGGCTAGGGAGTGAGGGCAGATGTGGGATCTGGAAGGTTAGGGGAGGGGATGGCGGGGAGTGGGTGGGTGGGATTTTTTTGTCTTTGCATCGATCGGGTGGGTTTTCTGGGATCTCAGAAACATCCCATCGCACCCTTATAGGGCTGGTTGTTATCATAATAACTATTCCAATCCTGGGATTAGAATAGTGCCACCCTATATATATATATATATATATATACATATATATATATATATATATCATGAAACGGAATCCCAAGTTTCATGATTTTCAGTTGATTTTTGGATTCAATTCAATTTAAAATGATTTTCGATGTTTGATGCCGAGCTGCCTAAAAACCAAAATTTTCAATGTTTTCCACGACGCCAAGATGTTTGAGGTTCCTTACCATTTATTGCATGGCGACTAAACACATGAACCCAAGGGGACATATGAAACTCAATTATTGCATATTTTTCGAATGATATATGGACATTTTATAATTATAACACGGACTGATGTGTCACATGTTTTCTGCATAAAAGTAGTTTGATGCGCCTCGAAGTGGTGTTTCCGGTGATGGCTGTGCTGGGGTGGGGGGCTCTTTCCGTTTCACTTAGTTTGCACTAGCCTCTATGTGTGGGATTGTCCGTTTTGTGAGGCAGTTGCCACCCCAAATTATCAAAATTGTGCATTGAAATGTTTAAAACAAGGCACGTCATGCATGTGTTTAGGACACATGCACACGATGGTGGTGGTCCCTCGAACAATAATCCTTCGTGCGTTATTAGTGATCTGCACATTCGTTGGTCCATGTGGTCTATCACTTTTGAGCCGCATCGGTAGGGGTTTGACCAAGGTGGGTTAAGTTAATCTGCTCTGTGTTGCTGTAGATCATGGTCAGATTCCACACCAAAGATTGTCGTGACGTACTCATGGGTACCTCCTACCGCTCAAAGTTGAGGGGGTTCGTGGGAGGAGACATACATATTGCACGCAATTTTCTTTAGCCTGGGGAATTTCCAATTTGTGAAGCACGCAGTGTATCAAAGTCGTGCACTTGGCATTTTGAATAAAAAAACATACCCATGCATATGCTTGTGTCACATATAATCTATGGTGGTCCTAAGTGTGGCTCCCTTACATGGTAATCGGTGACGCGTCACTCTATGGGGGCCATGTGTAGCACCTATATATTATATATTGTTTTGACCAATGTGGATCCTTTTTGGTATGCGTGTGTGTGGCCCTATTTTGGATACTCTAACTTTAGCTAGAGGTTGGAGTTAGTTTCTAGCTCATGACTAACCCTAAAACTAACTCTAGCCAAAGAGGTGTTTGGATGACAGGGTTAGATTGACAATAGATGCACTTGATGGAGATAAAAGTGATTTTTCAGTGAGCCCCACGAGAACTAGCTCCAATTAGCACTTCTTGGCTGGTGGGACAGAGAGGGCCCCATGAGAACTAGCTCCAATTAGCACCTCTTGGGTGGGATAGTTTTTTTGTGTGGGTTAGATGCAAGTAGCAACAATCTAACCCTCATGTTTGAATACTTTAGGGCTATTTGAGCCCCAACTAGCTCAAACTAACTCTAACCCATGGATCCAAACAGGTCCTATATATATATGTGTGTTGTGATCGATCCTCTTCGTAAGTCGACTTATGGTTTCTAAGGCAAGTGACATTAAAGTTCCATTGGTTACTAACTAAACAAACACTTAACTACATATATACATATATGTGTGGGATTCATGCAGTGGGCGTTTGTTTTGTCAAACACTCTCTCACGTGGTCATCGGCATCATCACACACCGACACAACCATGTCCATGTGGGTCGTCACTTTGACAGATGTCTGTAGAGATGTTTATTTGACCAAGGTGGATTCTTCTTGTTGGTATGTGTGTATATATTATACGTAGTTGATATATGCATCGACATTTCAATTCTAACAAAAAATCAAACACATCGTACACATTGAATCCCTCCTATCGGATCGAACTGTGGGCGTGCTTGGGGCTATATATGCATGGGTCGTTAACCTCAGTACGTGGCCATTCTAGTTCGAGACACACACATGTGGCGGCAAAAGTTGTGCGTTAGTATTTGAAAACATCGCACAACGCTTTCATGTATACATATGTGCCTGGGGCCATGCATGTGCGTTGGTATTGTCTACAGACACTCCCTCGCGTGGTTATATATGGACGACATGCCAAATTTGTGGACCCATGTGGTCTATCACTTAAACCGGCCCATATATACTACAGGTTAATTTGACCAATGTAGATATAGTCCTCTCATTATTTGTTACGATATAGTTCATGGTGAGATACGAGACAGAAGTTTGAGCGCATACATGTATATATAGGTCGTGGTGTTTGTTCGAAGCATGTGTACGCGTGGGGTGGGGCGGGGGCGGGGGAGGGGCATCACAATAGTACTATACGTACGTATACATGAAACCTATTTATGAGGTCACGTACTACATACCGTCCAACTTTTGAGCCACATCAAAAGGTTTTGCACGCACGAAATATCACACCACCTTAAGTAATTAGTTGAGCCACACACATGTAGTTGCGGTCTCACCCATCTTGTGAAGTTTCCGAGATGCACCCATCAGTGGGCCCGCGCAATCTACCCTCAGAACTAAAACACGGGGGAGGGGGGTGATCATGATGGATTTCTATTGGTTTTGTGTTACGGTAGGGTGAATTTGCAGTTGTATTATAAGTTTGTAAGTTCATATATATACTGAGCTACCATCCCCTCACCGACTCGAAGGTGTGTGCGTGGGGGGGGGGGGACAGGGGGGCATAAGCCAACATTGTCGTGTGCTCTGCATGACATTGTGTGTCACATGAATGTTGTGCATTCTCTATTTGAACACCACAACAACCTTTCCATACATACATTTGGTCCTCAAGCAGGTCTGCTTGTGCGATGACCCTAGATTTATCGTGTTTAATTTCCAATGTTGTTATATAAATGGCAGGGTAGTCTTTTTTTGAAACTTAAATAGCAGACGAGTCGAAGGAGAACTGTGTACGATTGTGTACACAGTAGAGTAGTAGACACGGTTCCCGCATGCTAACTGTGTGCCACGCTTGATTCTAAAAAAAAGAACTGTGTGCCACGCCCGGCCCATGGTTGTCACGTAACTACAGACCACCTTGCACCAACCCGCATAGAGAAATCTTAAAAATAGTTACCCGCCTTGATTAATTTAAAAATTGATGGTTCCGCGGGTTTATCTCTTTGAATTGCACACAGGTATTATGTTCGGGCCGTGTGCGATGTTTGTTCCTTCGGCGCCACTTCAAACCCTTCATAAAAAAATTCAGTTTGTCTCGGCTTTTCATTCCCTCCAAGTAAAATTTAAAGTAGCCGCGGCATTTCCTCAAACACCACCTAGGCCCCTCCCACCCCCAACCCCACACAACTCCCTTGCTCGAACCCTAGCTACCTCGCCATCGCCGCCGCTGCCCCCGACCCCGCTCCGCGTTCCACAATCAACCTCTCCTGCTCTCCTCGTCCAGGTTACAAACCCATCTCCATACCCTCGCCGCCCTGAATTTCTTAGATGGCGCCTGCTAAACACCCCCTTCCTCACAGATACGCACTGATCCCCACCGCAGACCATCGCAGCCTTATCCCGGCTACACTTACAGGGGAGATCAAGGAGCGAATGGCCAAAAGGAGGTATGTCGCGGCCTTTCCGATGGACGATGCCGAGGTGGCTGCCGAGGCTGCCGGGGAAGCTGACTCCCATGATGAGGTGCCCGCCGGGATCGCCGGTGTGACGCCCGAATATTTAAGCTACAGTAATACCCTGCTAATGATGACATGTCACCACGATTACTGTTGATAAACTCGCGTTGGTTCAAATCCAATACAAATTCAAATTTGATATAAAGTTGAACGATAAAAGTTTTCAAATATCAAAACTAAAATGTTCAAGTTGTGACAAATAATGCATAGGTAATTGTGTTGTAAAAATCAACATTTTTGAAAGTATTTAAATTCACTAAATTAAAATAAAACTAAAACAGAAAATTATATAAAAAAAGAACAACAAACAAAAAAAAGAAACAACCCCCCCTCCCAGGACCGGCCCAGCTGGCCGGCCCAACCGGCCTGGCCAGCCCACCCCGGTCCCCCTGGGGATAACCTCCCCCACCCCGCACCGACACCCCACCCCGCCCCACTCGCCCCCGCACCCCCCTCTCGCTCCCGATCCGGATCTGGATCGGGGCAGAGCGCCCCGCGCCGGCGCTCCCCGATGACGCGCCCGCCACCGCCGCCCCGTCGCCGCCTGCCGACGCCGTCGCCTCCCACCGCGTCGCCCCGGCGCCCCCCTGCCGTCGCCGCACCTCGTCCCCACCGGCGCCACCTCACCCTCGTCGCACCTTCCCGCGCCCGCTGCCCCCTACCGGCGATGTGAGCCACCAGGGCTCCTCCCTCTCCCTCTCCTCTCCCCCCATCCGGCTACTCGATGCGCTCCGGCGACCCCCCCTCTCGTCGCGCTCGTCGCGCTCGCCGGCCACACGCTCGCGCTCGCGACCGCGCACCGCACGCCCCCGCACGCGCCTGCCTACGCGCGGCCTCGCCGCTGCTGCCGCGCCCGCATCCACCTCGCCGGGCCGCGCCCGTCTGCTCCCTGCTCACCTGCGCCCTGCGACCCCGCCACCATCGCGCCGCTCGTCCCCGCCGTCGCAGCCATGGCCCGCACCACGTGGGGCCGCTCTCCCGCCGGCCCCCACAGCACTGCTCGCCGCCGGCGAGCCGCCGGTGGTCCCTGGCACGCCTCTGGCCCGAATGGTAGTGGGGGATTAGCCCCCCCCACTAACCCTCCTCCCCTGTGAATGACATGGGGGGCCCACCCCCCTAAAAACGTTTAAAAATAATAATAATATGACGGCAAACATCACATTCAGCAACATAGCGAGCAATGTCTTGCTTCATGTTAGACCACCATAATCTTCGACGAATGTCTTGGTACACCGTCATTTGTTACTCGCTATGGTTCATACGAGTACACCGTCATGTCCTTCGGCTTAACCAATGCCCCAGCAACCTTCTCTCGCCTGATGAACTATATATTCATGGATTACCTCGATAAATTCGTCGTGGTTTATCTGGATGATATCCTGGTTCATTCCAAGAATAAAGAAGAGCATGCTGAACATCTTCGTCTTATACTGGAGAGGCTTCGAGAACATCAACTTTATGCAAAGTATTCAAAGTGTGAGTTCTGGATGGACGAAGTAACCTACCTTGGTCATGTGATCTCCAAGGATGGTATTGCGGTCAACCTTGAACGAGTTCAGGCTATTCTTGACTGGACTCCCCCGAAGAATGTCAAGCAAGTCAGAAGTTTTCTCGGACTCGCCAGCTATTGTCGTCGATTCGTCGAGAACTTCTCCAAGATTGCAAAGCCCTTAACCAATTTGCTTCACAAAGGTGTTAAATATGAGTGGACAGAAAAATGTCAGGAGAGCTTTCAGGCACTTAAGGACAAACTGACGTCTGCTCCAGTGCTTGCTCCTCCGGATACTCGTAAGGACTTCGTCATTTATTGTGATGCTTCACGTCAAGGAATGGGATGTATCCTAATGCAAGAACGCAGAGTGGTTGCTTATGCCTCTCGTCAATTGCGTCCTCATGAAGAGAACTACCCAGTTCATGACATTGAACTTGCTGCGGTAATTCATGCACTGAAAGAGTGGCGACAATACCTTGTTGGTAATCGTTGCGAGATCTACACCGATCACCAAAGTCTGAAGTACCTGTTTACTCAGCCAGATCTGAACCTCCGTCAACAGAGATGGATGGAGCGCATAGCAGACTACAATGTGGGTATTTCTTATACCCCAGGCAAGGCAAATGTAATGGCTGATGCTTTGAGCCGTAAGTCTTATTGCAATCACCTTCAGGTTCACAAGGATCACCCCCTTCTTCAAAAGGAATTCCGCAAGTTGAACCTCCATATTGTTCCTCAGGATTATCTCGCTCCCCCTCCTGAAGGGTCCTACAAAATGAACCTCCACGTTGTTTCCCAAGGTTCTCTTAATACCCTGGTTGCTAAACCAGATCTTGTGGACGTCATCAAGTGGATCCAGAAGTGTGACAATGAAGTCGAGAGGATTAAATTCGATCTCGCAGAAGGAAAGCCCTCACCCTTCACTATTGCTGAGGATGGCGCTTTGTACTTCGAAGGCCGCCTAGTAGTACCGAGTAAGGAGAAAAACCATGATATGACTCAGGAGGTCATGAAGGAAGCACATGACACTCCGCTGTCTATTCATCCTGGTAGTACCAAGATGTACCAAGACATTCGTCGAAGATTCTGGTGGTCTAACATGAAGCAAGACATTGCTCGCTATGTTGCTGAATGTGATGTTTGATCTGAGTTGGGTCGTTGGCCTTTTTACGCACCAAACCATCGCGTGGGAGAAGTTATGGGTACTCAGCGTCGTTGTATTAGCCGAAGCTCTTCGGACGTCAGCAATGGAGCGGCGCGCGCCTGAGTGGCCTGGACGGTGCAGCTCTTGGACTAGAGTGTACTAGGGCTGACCTCGGCCGCGTTCACATCGTGCAGGAGCGCGTAGGGCAAGTGGGCCCACGACCCCTGTGTGCTTAGGATTTAGACCGGCGGGCTGGCCTCTTCGTTGAGCCTAGGTGGGGCGACGACGTGCTGCTATCCCGAGGCCGGGCATGACCCAGGAAAGTGTGTCCGGCCGGAGGTGATCAGGTGTGTTGGAGATGCGGTGCACCCCTGCAGGGAAGAATTATCTATTCGAATAGCCGTGTCCATGGTAACAGGATGACTTGGAGTTGTACCTTGACCTACTACCACTATAATTGTGACTTTAAATTGAAATGAATGTTGGCTCCGGGATTGCTTCCTCGCAGGGAGTCGAGGAAGAATCTCTGGGCGTGGTTACTTAATAAAATTGTTACAATAATATGATTATACATGAGATACCAGTCTACTCTCTTCTAATGCTGCAAGATGCTGAAGATGCTAGTCTTCGATAGGACTAGGCCTTCTCCCTATTCTTGCTTTCTGCAGTCAGTCCAGATATAACCCCCTCCCCTTGATAATGATGCATACTTAGCATAGTTCTGATGTCAGTCTTGCGAGTACTTTGGATGAGTACTCACCGCTGCTTTGCTTTCTCTTTCCCCCTCGAAACGATTTCTGCGTTCAGACGATGGAGCCCAGGAGATGGAGTACGCCGGAGACGACTACTACATCACCGCTGGAGCCTACTACTACGTGGAGAGTGCCGACGCTCAGGAGTAGTTAGGAGGTTCCCAAGCAGGAGGCCTCGCATCTTTCGATCCGCTGCTTATGTTTGTGCTAGCCTTCTTAAGGCAAAACCTGTTTAACTTATGTCTGTACTCAGATATTATTTGCTTCCGCTGACTCGTGCTTGTTGAGCTTTGTATTCGAGCCCTCAAGGCCCCTGGCTTGTAATATGAAGCTGTATGACTTTAATTTGTGTCTAGTGTTGTGTTGTGATATCGATCAGTGAGTCCCTAATCTTGATCGTACGCATTGCGTGTTTGATTAGTGTACGGTCGAAATTGGGGGCGTCACAAGTTGGTATCAGAGCCGACTGCCTGTAGGTAGCCCCCTTTCCAACTCCTTGGCCGAAGTTGAGTCTAGTACTTGAAAAACTTTTACTAACATTGTTGTGTGGCTTACGGGCCCACATCTCAATCGGGTGGTATTAGGATCTTTATTCCTCATCTATACTCTGGGTTCTGATCTCTCTTCTCTTTCGGGTTAAAGATTTTATTAACTCTAACTCTAGGTTCTCGTAACTACTTCCCCCGGAGAGCCCCTCATTCCAGATGATGGATTGATTCATCAGAAGACTCCGAAGATACTCTCTGATGTTCTCGCAAGAACTTGTGCTCGTCGATTTTGCGATTTCCTTCCCGGTGCCCCCCTGCCGTTGCCGCACCTCGTCCCCACCGGCGCCACCTCGCCCTCGTCGCACCTCCCCGCGCCCGCTGCCCCCTACCGGCGATGTGAGCCACCAGGGCTCCTCCCTCTCCCTCTCCTCTCCCCCCCTCCGGCTGCTCGATGCGCTCCGGCGACCCCCCCTCTCGTCGCGCTCGCCGGCCACACGCTCGCGCTCGCGACCGCGCACCGCACGCCCCCGCACGCGCCTACCTACGCGCGGCCTTGCCACTACTGCCGCGCCCGCAGCCACCTTGCCGGGCCGCGCCCGTCTGCTCCCTGCTCGCCCGCGCCCCGCGAGCCCGCCACCATCGCGCCGCTCGTGCCTGCCGTCGCAGCCATGGCCCGCACCGCGCGGGGCCGCTCTCCCGCCGGCCCCCACAGCACTGCTCGCCGCCGACGAGCCGCCGGTGGTCCCTGGCACGCCTCTGGCGCGAATGGTAGTGGGGGATTAGCCCCCCCACTAACCCTCCTCCCTTGTGAATGACATGGGGGGCCCACCCCCCTAAAAACGTTTAAAAATAATAATAATAATAATAATAAAATTAATAAAATTAATTAATTAATTAATTAATTAATTAATTAACCTAATTAATGTAATTAAGACTAATTAGTTTAGTTAATTAGCTGTGTTAGAATGACATGTGGGCCCAGCCCCATTAACTCTAATTAATTTTTGATTAATTAATTCTGTTAATTAATTAACTTAGACAGAGAATGACAGGTGGGTCCCACCCCCTTAATTAATCTGATTAATGTTAATTAAACATTAATTAAAACTGTGTCACTGACAGGTGGGACCCAGCAGTCAGTTTGACCAGTCAACAGGACTGTTGACTGCTGATGTCAGCATGACATCATGCTGATGTCATAATTACATTATTGAATTAAAACAATCTATTTTAATTTCTGAATATTACTAAAACTTTAAAAATTAATATAAAATAAACCGTAAGTCAGATGAAAAAGTTTTGAACATGAAAGATGATCAGAAAAATCCCACGAATCCGAATACGCTGTCCGTTCATCTGTCACATGCTCCTAGCATGATGAACATGGAAATTTAGCATTAGGATCATCTATCTGGTAAAAGCCAGAGACCCGGGAAATATTGTCAGATATTCTTCCAACCCGTCTGCGATGTGTAATACTGCGTTAGTGCATGTCTAGCCCTTTATATTGCCATGTCATGCATCGTGATGCATTTGTTTGCTTTGTATTTATTGTTTCTCCCCCCTCTTCTTGCCGGTAGACCTCGAGACCGACGTTGCTGCCGGGTACGACTACACCGTTGACGATCAGCCTTTTGCCGCAGAGCAGCAAGGCAAGCAACCCCCCTTGAGCATTCTGATATCGCCTATTCCTTTCCCTCTCATTCTTGCATTAGATTTTGCTATTGTATTAGTTAGCTCCTATTCTGATGCATAGCCTGCTTTTGATAAACTGATACTATACCTGCAATCATATCAACTGCTTAGTATAGGTTGATCAATGAATCCCCTGTGACCCCCCTTAGTCCCAGTTGCCCCTGCTTCTTCATCGACGACTCGACGACTCGACGACTCGAAGACTCGATTAACCGACCGATGAGCCAGGCCCCTCACATCACCGCACACCCCTTAGTTGTACGACTCTGCAGCGCTACTATCGAGTACCGAGGGTGACACCTCGTGAAGTACTCATGATGCTAGCTCTGTAGTGCAGCTAGTCGGCCGTGGTTATCGAGGGTGATTCCTCCTTCACCACTCCCGACGATGACTCTGTCGTGCAACCCCTCAAGAGTGGGACCCTCGAGGGTGATTCCTCTAGGTCCACCTTGACGGTTTCATCGAGCGGGGACCATTGAGGGTGATCCCTCAGTTCCCGCCTTGATGTTTTATACACACAGTTACTTTAACTTGACATTTATTACACGTGAAAGACGGGACTGAAGGGACAGGCGGTACCACCCTGGTTGAGGTGGACCTGAGTTCCCGACAGTCTTGAGACGGGTCGGCCCCAAGGGTACTCGTGTGTGAGATGTGGTGGCATGCGCCGGTAAGGCATCCAAAGGGTTATGTTGAGGCGTGGACAAGCAGGAGAGGCCCTTGCCACACATCCTCGAGTCGGGGTGACGGGACCGCACTTTATGGGTCGCGCTTGCCCCGCATTAATAAAATGCTAATGGGTTGGGTATTTGATCTGAGTTGGGTCGTTGGCCTTTTTACGCACCAAACCATCGCGTGGGAGAAGTTATGGGTACTCAGCGTCGTTGTATCAGCCGAAGCTCTTCGGACGTCAGCAATGGAGCGGCGCGCGCCCGAGTGGCCTGGACGGTGCAGCTCTTGGACTAGAGTGTACTAGGGCTGACCTCGGCCGCGTTCGCATCGTACAGGAGCGCGTAGGGCAAGTGGGCCCATGACCCCTGTGTGCTTAGGATTTAGACCGGCGGGCTGGCCTCTTCGTTGAGCCTAGGTGGGGCGACGACGTGCTGCTATCCCGAGGCCGGGCATGACCCAGGAAAGTGTGTCCGGCCGGAGGTGATTGATACGTCTCCAACGTATCTATAATTTTTGATTGTTCCATGCTATTATATTATCTGTTTTGGATGTTTTATATGCATTAATATGCTATTTTATATTATTTTTGGGACTAACCTATTAATCTAGAGCCTAGTGCCAGTTTCTGTTTTTTCCTTGTTTTTGAGTATTGCAGATAAGAAATATTAAACGGAGTCCAAACGGAATAAAATCTTCAGAATAATTTTTCTTGGACCAGAAGACATCTACCAAGCTTGGAGGCCAAGGCAGAGGAGCTGCCGTGTGGCCACAAGCCACAGGGGCGCGCCCTAGGGGGGGCCGCGCCCCCCTGACACGCTGATTCGTGAATTTATTAGAATACTCTATGTGCTTCACTTATATCTTTTGAGCTAGGTAATGTTGCTCTAGTGCTTCACTTATATCTTTTTAGAGCATGGTGGTGTTTTATTTTATAGAAATTATAGAACTCTCGTACCTCACTTATATTATTTTGAGAGTTTCTTAAAACAGCATGGTAATTTGTTTAGGCTATGAATTTAGTCCTAATATAATGGGCATCCAAGAGGGATATAATAAAAACTTTCATATTAAGTGCATTGAATACTATGAGAAGTTTGATTCCTTGCATATAGTTTTGAGATAATAGAGATGGTAATATGAGAGTCATGCTAGTGAGTAGTTGTGAATTGGAGAGATACTTGTGTTGAAGTTTGTGATTCCCGTAGCATGCACGTATGGTGAACCGTTATGTAACGAAGTCGGAGCATGATTTGTTTAATGATTGTCGACCTTTGTGTGAGGGTCGGGAGCGTGCGATGGTTAACTCCTACCAACCTCTCCCCTAGGAGCATGCGTCTAATGCTTTGTTTGATAACTAAGAGACTTTTGCAATAAGTATGTGAGTTCTTTATGACTAATGTTGAGTCCATGGATTATACGCACTCTCACCCTTCCACCTTTGCTAGCCTCTCTAGTACCGCACAACTTTCGCCGGTACATCAAACCCACCTTCCTCAAAACAGCCACCATATACCTTCCTCAAAACAGCCACCATATATTTTCCTCAAAACAGCCACCATACCTACCTATTATGGCATTTCCATAGCCATTCCGAGATATATTTCCATGCAACTTCCACCGTTCCGCTTTTCATGACATGCACCACCACTTTCATATTGCATATAGAGTCATATTTTGTCATAGGTATCGAGTTGTAATTTTTTTTTGAGTTGTAAGTAAATGAAAGTGTGATGATTTTCATTATTAGAGCATTGTCCCGTGTGAGAAAAGGATGATGGAAGCCATGACTCCCTCACAAGTTGGGATGAGTATCCGGACTTTACAAAAAAATAAAAGAGGCCAGCGAAGCCCAAATAAAATAAAAGAGGCCAAAGATGCCCACCAAAAAAAAAGAAAAAAAGAAAAAAAATGAGAGAAAGAGAGAAGGGACAATTGCTACTATCTTTTTCCACACTTGTGCTTCAAAGTAGCACCATGATCTTCATGATAGAGAGTCTCCTATTTTGTCACTTTCATATAACTAGTGGAGTTTCATCTTGCACGACCACTTAGTTTTGTTTTTGAGCTTTCATACACTTATAGCTCTAGTGCACCCGTTGCATGGCAATCCCTACTCACTCACATTGATATCTATTGATGGGCATCTCCATAGCCCGTTGATACGCCTAGTTGATGTGAGACTATCTTCTCCTTTTTTCTTGCAACCTCCACCATATTCTATTCCACCTATAGTGCTATATCCATGGCTCACGCTCATGTATTGCGTGAGAGTTGAAAAGGTTTGAGAACACCAAAAGTGTGAAACAATTGCTTGACTTGTTCATCGGGGTTGTGCATGATTTAGATACTTTGTGTGGGGAAGATGGAGCATAGCCAGACCATATGATTTTGTAGGGATAACTTTCTAAGGCCATGTTGTTTCGAAAGGACACGATTGCCTTGTTGGTGTGCTCTAAGTATTACTGTTTTTATGTCAATATTAGACTATTGTTTTGAATCTTACAGATCTGAATATTCATGCCACAATAAAGAATATTACATGGATAAATATGTTAGGTAGCATTCCACATCAAAAATTCTGTTTTTATCATTTACCTACTCGAGGACGAGCAGGAATTAAGCTTGGGGATGCTTGATACGTCTCCAACGTATCTATAATTTTTGATTGTTCCATGCTATTATATTATCTGTTTTGGATGTTTTATATGCATTAATATGCTATTTTATATTATTTTTGGGACTAACCTATTAATCTAGAGCCTAGTGCCAGTTTCTATTTTTTCCTTGTTTTTGAGTATTGCAGATAAGGAATATTAAACGGAGTCCAAACGGAATAAAATCTTCGGAATAATTTTTCTTGGACCAGAAGACATCTACCAAGGTTGGAGACCAAGGCAGAGGAGCTGTCGTGTGGCCACGGCAACTCCCCCAACCCTAATTTTCAGCCTATAAATTCCAAAATATTCCCTGTTTACCAGAGAGTTCCACGAAAACACTTTTCCGCCGCCAGGAGCTTCGGTTCCCGTGAGATCCAATCTTGGAGCCTTTTCCGGTAATCTGCCGGAGGGGGATTCGATCACGGAGGGCATCTACATCAACTCCATTGCCCCTCCGATGATGCGTGAGTAGTTCACCACAGACCTTCGGGTCCATAGCTAGTAGCTAGATGGCTTCTTCTCTCTCTTTGCTCTTCAATACCATGTTCTTCATGATCTTCATGGAGATCTATCCGATGTAATACTCTTTTGCGGTGTGTTTGTCGAGATCCGATGAATTGTGGGTTTATGTTCAGATTATCTATGAATATTATTTGAGTCTTTTCTTAATTTTTATATGCATGATTTCATATCTTTGCAAGTCTCTTCGAGTTATTGGTTTGGTTTGGCCAACTAGATTGGTAATTCTTGCAATGGGAGAAGTGCTTAGTTTTGGGTTCAATCTTGCGGTGTCCTCACCCAGTGACATAGTAGGGGTAGCGAGGCACGTATTGTATTGTTGCCATTGAGGATAAAAAATGGGGTTTTCATCATATTGCTTGAGTTTATCCCTCTACATCATGTCATCTTACCTAATGCGTTACTCTGTTCTTCATGAACTTAATACTCTAGATGTAGGCAGGAGTCGGTCGATGTGTGGAGTAATAGTAGTAGATGCAGAATCGTTTTGGTCTACTTGACACGGACGTGATGCCTATATGCATAATCATTGCCTTCAATATCTTCATAATTATTCGCTTTTCTATCAATTGCTCGACAGTAATTTGTTCACCCACCGTAATACTTGCCATCATGAGAGAAGCCTCTAGTGAAACCTATGGCCCCCGGGTCTATTTTCCATCTTATACTTTCAGATCTAAAACCAAAAACACCAAAAATACCTTGCTGCAATATTTTTACTTTTGTTTTACTTTCCGTTCAAGCAATCTATTCTATCTATCTCTATCAGATCTCATCCTTGCAAGTAACCGTGAAGGGATTGACAACCCCTTTATAGCGTTGGGTGCAAGTGTTTGATTATTTGTGTAGGTACATCCATTGGTGACTTGCTTGTATCTCCTACTGGATTGATACCTTGGTTCTCAACAACTGAGGAAAATACTTATCTACTTTGCTGCATCACCCGTTCCTCTTCACGGAAACCAACGCATGCTCGAGAAGTAGCAAGAATGATTTCTGGCGCCGTTGCCGGGGAGATACATAGCAAGTCAAGACAAGAACTTTCCCGTCAACTTGTCAATTTCTGACGTGGTTGCCGGGGAGATCTACATCAAGCCATCCAAGTACCCATCACAAACTCATCTCTTGCATTTACTTTATTTGCAATTTGCCTCTCGTTTTCCTCTCCCCCACTTCTAAAACGATTTTCCAAAAAGATTTGGCGTTTTATTCGCCTTTTTCTCGCCGGATCTCTTTTTGTTTGCTTGTGTTGCCATGTGCCTTCTATTTGCTTGCATCTTCGCTTGCTAAAAATCTATTGATATGGATCCTCATCCACTTGCTAATCTTTTCAAAAGGCCAAATTATGATGAACCAATTGCTAGTGAGTTGAGTGCACTTGATTATCTCTATGAAGTTTTGTTTGAAAATCATGAATCTGAAAATTTTGATGAAGTGTTGAAAGAAGAAAATTATAAGGTGATTCATGATAGCTCCTTGATTGAAAAGCATGATTGCAATGATGTTACTATAAATTCTATTAATGTCAACTATGCCAATGATATGCAAAGCCACAAGCTTGGGGATGCTATGTTTGATGAAGATGATATTTTTTGTCCCCCAAGTTTTGATGAGCAAATTCATTATGATGATTGCATGCTCGTGTATCATGAAAAAAATGATTTATGTGATAGTTATATTGTTGAATTCCTTCTTGATGCTACTGAAATTTTTTATGAGGGAGGAACATATGCTTGTAGGAATTGCAATAATATCAAGTTTACTCTCTATGTGTTCAAAGTTTTGAAGTTATGCTTGTTTTGCCTTCCTATGCTAATTGTTTCTTGTTCCCATAAATTGTTTGCTCACAAAATCCCTATGCATAGGAAGTGGGTTAGACTTAAACGTGTTTTTCATGAGATTCATGTTGCTCTTTTGCATATTTCAATTACTACTTTTTATGTGAGCATCATTGAAATCATTATGCCTAGCTAGGGGCGTTAAACAATAGCGCTTGTTGGGAGGCAACCCAATTTTATTTTTTTCTTTCTGTTTTTTGTTTCTGTTTTGGTGTGTTTTGCACATTATTACTTCTGTATTAATTGTGTTTTTATGTTTTTATTAGTGTTTGAGCCAAGTAAGACCTTTGGGATGGTCTACGGTGTTTGTTGATTTGATTTTGCTGAAAAACAGAAACTTTTGCGCTCAGTTCAGAATTTTTATAAATTTACTGAAACGTGCTTTTGATCTGAATGTTTTACACAAGATTGATATAAAAATTTCCCTGGTTTTCCTAATTTTTCAGAATTTTTAGAGTTACAGAAGTATTCGAAGTCTACAGATTGCTACAGACTGTTCTATTTTTGACAGATTCTGTTTTCTTTGTGTTGTTTGCTTATTTTGATGAATCTATGGGTTGTATCGGGGGGTATGAACCATGGAGAAGTTAGAATACAGTAGGTATTGCACAAATATAAATAAAAAATGAGTTCACAACAGTACCTAAAGTGGTGATTTATTTTTCTTATACTAACGGATCTCATGAGTTTTCTGTTGAGTTTTGTGTTGTGAAGTTTTCAAGTTTTGGGTAAAGATTTGATGAACTATGGAATAAAGAGTGGCAAGAGCCTAAGCTTGGGGATGCCCAAGGAACCCCAAGCCATATTCAAGGATACCAAAAAGCCTAAGCTTGGGGATGCCCCGGAAGGCATCCCCTCTTTCGTCTTCAATCCATCGGTAAATTTACTTGAGGCTATATTTTTATTCACCACATGAGATGTGTTTTGCTTGGAGCGTCTTGTATGATATGAGTCTTTGCTTTTTAGTTTGCCACAATCATCCTTGCTGCACACATCTTTTTGAGAGAGACACGCTGATTCGTGAATTTATTAGAATACTCTATGTGCTTCACTTATATCTTTTGAGCTAGGCAATGTTGCTCTAGTGCTTCACTTATATCTTTTTAGAGCATGGTGGTGTTTTATTTTATAGAAATTATTGAACTCTCATACCTCACTTATATTATTTTGAGAGTTTCTTAAAACAGCATGGTAATTTGTTTAGGTTATGAATTTAGTCCTAATATAATGGGCATCCAAGAGGGATATAATAAAAACTTCCATATTAAGTGCATTGAATACTATGAGAAGTTTGATTCCTTGCATATAGTTTTGAGATAATAGAGATGGTAATATGAGAGTCATGCTAGTGAGTAGTTGTGAATTGGAGAGATACTTGTGTTGAAGTTTGTGATTCCCGTAGCATGCACGTATGGTGAACCGTTATGTTGTTGGAAATATGCCCTAGAGGCAATAATAAATTGGTTATTATTATATTTCCTTGTTCATGATAATCGTTTATTATCCATGCTATAATTGTATTGATTGGAAACTCAAATACATGTGTGGGTACATAGACAACACTGTGTCCCTAGTAAGCCTCTATTTGACTAGCTCGTTAATCAAAAGATGGTGAAGGTTTCCTAGCCATGGACATGAGATGTCATTTGATAACGGGATCACATCATTAGGAGAATGATGTGATGGACAAGACCCAAACTGTAAACGTAGCATATGATCGTGTCAGTTTATTGCTATTGTTTTCTGCATGTCAAGTATTTGTTCCTTTGACCATAAGATCATGCAACTCACTGACACCGGAGGAATACCTTGTGTGTATCAAACGTCGCAACGTAACTGGGTGACTATAAAGATGCTCTACAGGTATCTCCGAGGGTGTCTGTTGAATTGGCATGGATCAAGACTGGGATTTGTTACTCCGTGTGACGGAGAGGTATCTCAGGGCCCACTCGGTAATACAACATCACTATAAGCCTTGCAAGCAATGTGACTAAAGTGTTAGCCACGGGATCTTGTATTACGGAACGAGTAAAGAGACTTGCCGGTAACGAGATTGAACTAGGTATAGAGATACCGACGATCGAATCTCGGGCAAGTAACATACCGATAAACAAAGGGAACATCATACGGGATTAACTGAATCCTTGACATAGAGGTTCAACCGATAAAGATCTTCGTAGAATATGTAGGAGCCAATATGGGCATCCAGGTCCCGCTATTGGTTATTGACCGTAGAGGTGTCTCGGTCATGTCTACATAGTTCTCGAACCCGCAGGGTCTACACACTTAACGTTTGGTGACGATATAAGTATAGTTGAGTTGTTATGTTGGTGACCGAAAGTTGTTCGGAGTCCCGGATGAGATCCCAGACATGACGAGGAGCTCTGGAATAGTCCGGAGGTAAAGATTGATATATGGGATAATAGTGTTTGGTCTCCGGAAGGGTTCCGGAATTCACCGGAAGGAGTTTCGGATGTTTCCCGAAATGTTCGGGTACGAGAACACTTTATTTGGGCCAAGGGGTAAAGCCCACGAGGCTTTAGGAAGGTGCAAAAGGAAGTTTTGCGGAGGCCAGGGGCCAGACGCCAGGGACCCTGGCGTCTGGGGCCAGACGCCGAGGACCCTGGCGTCTGGTCCTGGAGTCCGAGCAGGACTCTTGCCTTGCGGGCCAAACCGACTTTGAGGAGGCTCTTTCTCCAAGTTTCGACCCCAGGGCTCAACATATAAATAGAGGGGCAGGGCTAGCACCCGGAACACATCAAGATTTCCCCAAGCCGTGTGCGGCAACCCTAACCCTCTAGTTCCTCCGTCATAATCTCCGTAGCGCTTGGCGAAGCCCTGCAGAGATTGTTCCTCACCACCATCACCACGCCGTCGTGCTGCCGGAACTCATCTACTACTTCACCATCGCTTGCTGGATCGAGGAGGTGAAGGCGTCATCAAGCCGTACGTGTGTTGAACGCGGAGGTGTCGTCCGTTCGGCACTAGTTCGTGATCGGTTCGAGGGACGACTTGCGATTTGGATCGCGGAGACGTTCGACTACATCAACCGCGTTTCTTAACGCTTCCGCTTAGCGATCTACAAGGGTATGTAGATTCACTCTCCCTCTCGTAGATGCTCATCACCATGGATAGATCTTGTGTGTGCGTAGGAAAAATTTTGTTTCCCATGCAACGTTCCCCAACAGTGGCATCCGAGCTAGGTCTATGCATAGATGAGATCTCGAGTAGAACACAAACGAGTTGTGGGTGTGGGTGTATACATATTGCTTGCCGTTACTAGTTGATACTTGATTCGGCGGTATTGTGAGATGAAGCGGCCCGGACCGACATTACGCGTACGCTTACGCGAGACAGGTTCCTTCAACTGACATGTAACTTCGTTGCATAAAGATGGCTAGCGGGTGTCTGTCTCTCTCACTTTAGTTGAATCAATTTCAATGAAGAGGGTTCTTTTAGAAGATCAAAAAGCAATCACTACACCACGTTGTGGTTTTGCGTAGGTAAGAACGGTTCTTGCAAACCCGTAGCAGCCACGTAAAATTTGCAACAACAATTAGAGGACGTCTAACTTGTTTTTGCAGGGTATGTTGTGATGTGATATGGCCAATTACATGATGAGATATATGTGATGTATGAGATGATCATGTGTTGTATAGAATATCACGACTTGCATGTCGATGAGTACGGCAACTGGCAGGAGCCATAGAGTTGTCTTTAATTATTGTATGACCTGCGTGTCAATCATTAAGCGCTATGTAATGCTTTACTTTATCGCTAAACGTTAGCAATAGTCGTGGAAGCAACAGTCGGCGCGACAACCTCATGGCGACACGTTGATGGAGATCAAGATGATGGAGATCATGGTGTCATGCCGGTGACGATGGAGATCATGCTGGTGCTTTGGAGATGGAGATCAAAAGCACGAGTTCATGGCCATATCATGTCACTTATGATTTGCATGTGATGTTAATCCTTTTATGCATCTTATTTTGCTTAGGACGACGGTAGCATTATAAGGTGATCCCTCACTTAAATTTCAAGATAAATTGTGTTCTCCCCGAGTGTGCACCGTTGCGAAAGTTCGTCGTTTCGAGACACGCCGTGATGATCGGGTGTGATAGACTCTACGTTCACATACAACGGGTGTAAGCCATGTTGCACGTGCGGAACACTCGGGTTAAACTTGACGAGCTTAGCATGTACAGACATGGCCTCGGAACACAAGAGACCGAAAGGTCGAACATGAGTCATATAGTAGATATGATCAACATGAAGATGTTCACCATTGAAACCACCTCAACTCACGTGATGATCGGACTTGAGTTGGTGGATTTGGATCATGTTACGCTCAAATGACCGGAGGGATGTCAATTTGAGTGGGAGTTTTTTAAGTAATATGATTAACTAAACTCATTATCTAGAACAATAGTCTAAGTTGTCTTTGCTATATTTATGTTGTAGATCATGGCTCGCGCAGTAGCACCCCTGAATTTTAATGCGTTCCTAGAGAAAGCTAAGTTGAAAGATGATGGAAGTAACTTTGTGGACTGGGCCCGTAATCTAAGGATTATCCTTACGGCTTCCCAGAAGGCTTATGTCCTTGATGCACCGCTTGGTGATCCACCCGCTCCAGTTGAGTCTCTAGACGTTGTGAACGCCTGGCAGGCTCGTTCTGAAGATTACTCAATAGTTCAATGTGCAATATTGTATGGCTTAGAACCGGGACTTCAAAGACGTTTTGAACGTCATGGAGCATATGAGATGTTCCAAGAGTTGAAGTTTATCTTTCAGAAGAATGCCCGGATCGAGAGATATGAGATCTCCGATAAGTTCTATGCTTGCAAGATGGAGGAGAACGGGTCTATCAGTGATCACGTACTCAGAATGTCTGGGTACTCCACCCGTCTGGCTGAATTGGGGATGCCCCTTCCGCCAGAGGCTATCACTGACAGAGTTCTTCAATCATTGCCACCTAGCTACAAGAGCTTCGTGTTGAACTATAACATGCACGGGATGAACAAGTCAGTCGCCGAGCTGTTTGCGATGCTGAAAGCCGCTGAGTCTGAAATTCAGAAGGAGCATCAAGTGTTGATGGTCAATAAAACCACTAGTTTCAAGAAAAATGGCAAGGGTAAGAAGGGTAACTCCAAGAAGAGTGGCAAAGCAGTTGCTCCTCTCGTGAAGAAACCCAAGGCTGGGCCCAAACCAGAAACTGTGTGTTTTCATTGCAAGGGAACTGGACACTGGAAGCGGAACTGCCCCAAGTATTTGGCTGACAAGAAGGCGGCCAACAACAAACAAGGTATATATGATATACATGTTATTGATGTGTACCTTACCAACTCTCGTTGTAGTGCCTGGGTATTTGATACCGGTGCGGTTGCTCATATTTGCAACTCAAAACAGGAACTGCGGAATAGACGGAGGCTGGCAAAGGACAAAGTGACGATGCGCGTGGGAAATGGTTCCAAGGTTGATGTGATCGCCGTCGGCACGCTCGCTCTTCGATTACCATCGGGATTAGTGATGAACCTGAATAATTGTTATTTAGTGCCTGCGTTAAGCATGAACATTATATCTGGATCTTGTTTATTGCGAGACGGTTACTCATTTAAATCAGAGAATAATGGTTGTTCTATTTATATGAGTAATATCTTTTATGGTCCTGCACCCAATGTAAGGGGTTTATTCTTATTGAATCTCGATAGTAATGATACACATGTTCATAACATTGATGCCAAAAGATGTAGGATTGATAATGATAATACCACTTTCTTGTGGCACTGCCGTTTAGGTCATATTGGCGTAAAACGCATGAGGAAGCTCCATGCTGATGGACTTTTGGAGTCACTTGATTTTGAATCACTTGACACATGTGAGCCATGCCTCATGGGCAAGATGACTAAAACGCCGTTCTCTGGAACAATGGAACGGGCAAGTGACTTATTGGAAATCATACATACTGATGTGTGCGGTCCGATGAGCATTGAGGCGCGCGATGGTTATCGTTACTTTCTCACCTTCACTGATGACTTAAGTAGATATGGGTATATTTACTTAATGAAACACAAGTCTGAAACGTTTGAAAAGTTCAAACAATTTCAGAGTGAAGTTGAGAATCATCGTAGCAAGAAGATTAAATTCCTACGATCTGATCGAGGAGGAGAATATCTGAGTTATGAGTTTGGCAGTCACTTAAGACAATGTGGAATTGTTTCACAACTAACACCGCCTGGAACACCACAGCGTAATGGTGTGTCCGAACGTCGTAATCGAACCTTATTGGATATGGTGCGATCTATGATGTCTCTTGCCGATTTGCCACTATCGTTTTGGGGTTATGCATTAGAGACAGCTACATTCACTTTAAATAGGGCACCATCGAAATCCGTTGAGACGACGCCATATGAACTTTGGTTTGGCAAGAAGCCAAAGCTGTCATTTCTTAAAGTTTGGGGATGTGATGCTTATGTCAAAAAGCTTCAGCCTGAAAAGCTGGAACCCAAAGCGGAGAAATGCGTCTTCATAGGATACCCAAAAGAGACAGTTGGGTATACCTTCTACCTCAGATCCGAAGGCAAAGTGTTTGTCGCTAAAAACGGAACGTTTCTTGAGAAAGAGTTTCTCTCGAAAGAATTGAGTGGGAGGAAGATAGAACTTGATGAGGTTGTTGAACCTTTACTTCAACCTGAGAGTAGCGCAGCACAGAAAGATGTTTCTGTAGAGCCTACATCAGCTGAAGAGGAAGTTAATGATGATGATCATGAAGCTTTGGATCAAGTTGCTATCGAACCTCGTAGGTCGACAAGGACGCGTACTGCTCCTGAGTGGTACGGCAACCCTGTCTTAGAAGTCATGTTGTTGGACAACGATGAACCTACGAGCTATGGAGAAGCGATGATGGGCCCGAATTCCGAGAAGTGGTTAGAGGCCATGAAATCCGAGATGGGATTGATGTATGAAAACAAAGTGTGGACTTTGGAAGTATTACCTGAAGGGCGTAAGGCCATTCAGAACAAATGGATCTTTAAGAGGAAGACGGACGCGGACGGTAATGTCACCGTCTATAAAGCTCGACTTGTGGCAAAGGGTTTTTCACAAGTTCAAGGAGTTGACTACGATGAGACCTTCTCACCCGTAGCGATGCTTAAGTCCGTCAGAATCATGTTAGCAATAGCTGCCTTTTTCGATTATGAAATTTGGCAGATGGATGTCAAAACAGCGTTCCTTAACGGTTTCCTTAAGGAAGAGTTGTATATGATGCAACCAGAAGGTTTTGTCGATCCAGAGAATGCTGACAAAGTTTGCAAACTCCAGCGATCCATTTATGGACTGGTGCAAGCATCTCGGAGTTGGAATCTTCGCTTTGATGAGGTGATCAAAGCGTTCGAGTTTATACAAGTTTACGGAGAAGCTTGTATTTACAAGAAAGTGAGTGGGAGCTCTATAGCGTTTCTAATATTATATGTGGATGACATATTACTGATTGGAAACAATATAGAAATGTTGGAAAGCGTGAAGGAATATTTGAACAAGAGTTTTTCAATGAAGGACCTAGGAGAAGCTGCTTTCATATTAGGCATCAAGATCTATAGAGATAGATCACGACGCTTGATAGGACTTTCACAAAGCACATACCTTGACAAAGTTTTGAAGAAGTTCAAAATAGATCAGTCCAAGAAGGGGTTCTTGCCTGTATTGCAAGGTGTGAAGTTGAGTAAGACTCAATGCCCAGTGACTGCAGAAGATAGAGAAAAGATGAGTGTCATCCCCTATGCTTCAGCCATAGGCTCTATCATGTATGCAATGCTGTGCACAAGACCCGATGTCAGCCTTGCCATAAGTATGGTCGGTAGGTTTCAAAGTGATCCAGGAATGGAACACTGGATGGCGGTCAAGAATATCCTGAAGTACCTGAAAAGGACTAAGGACATGTTTCTCGTTTATGGAGGTGATCAAGAGCTCGTCGTAAAGGGTTACGTCGATGCAAGCTTTGACACTGATCCGGATGACTCTAAGTCACAAACCGGATACGTATTTATTCTTAATGGGGGTGCGGTTAGCTGGTGCAGTTCCAAGCAGAGCGTGGTAGCTGATTCTACATGCGAAGCGGAGTACATCGCTGCCTCGGAGGCGGCGAAGGAAGGTGTCTGGATGAAGGAGTTCATGACAGATCTTGGAGTAGTGCCTAGTGCGCTTAACCCAATGACTCTGTTTTGTGATAACACTGGTGCCATTGCTCTAGCCAAGGAACCAAGATTTCACAAGAGGACCAGACACATAAAGCGACGCTTCAATTCCATCCGCGATTACATCAAGGAGGACGACATAAATATTTGCAAAGTACACACGGATCTGAATGTTGCAGATCCGATGACTAAACCTCTTCCAAGGGCTAAACATGAACAACACCAGAACTGTATGGGTGTTCGATTCATTACAATGTAAATCACATAGTGATGTGAACTAGATTATTGACTCTAGTGCAAGTGGGAGACTGTTGGAAATATGCCCTAGAGGCAATAATAAATTGGTTATTATTATATTTCCTTGTTCATGATAATCGTTTATTATCCATGCTATAATTGTATTGATTGGAAACTCAAATACATGTGTGGGTACATAGACAACACTGTGTCCCTAGTAAGCCTCTAGTTGACTAGCTCGTTAATCAAAAGATGGTGAAGGTTTCCTAGCCATGGACATGAGATGTCATTTGATAACGGGATCACATCATTAGGAGAATGATGTGATGGACAAGACCCAAACTGTAAACGTAGCATATGATCGTGTCAGTTTATTGCTATTGTTTTCTGCATGTCAAGTATCTGTTCCTTTGACCATAAGATCATGCAACTCACTGACACCGGAGGAATACCTTGTGTGTATCAAACGTCGCAACGTAACTGGGTGACTATAAAGATGCTCTACAGGTATCTCCGAGGGTGTCTGTTGAATTGGCATGGATCAAGACTGGGATTTGTTACTCCGTGTGACGGAGAGGTATCTCAGGGCCCACTCGGTAATACAACATCACTATAAGCCTTGCAAGCAATGTGACTAAAGTGTTAGCCACGGGATCTTGTATTACGGAACGAGTAAAGAGACTTGCCGGTAACGAGATTGAACTAGGTATAGAGATACCGACGATCGAATCTCGGGCAAGTAACATACCGATAAACAAAGGGAACATCATACGGGATTAACTGAATCCTTGACATAGAGGTTCAACCGATAAAGATCTTCGTAGAATATGTAGGAGCCAATATGGGCATCCAGGTCCCGCTATTGGTTATTGACCGTAGAGGTGTCTCGGTCATGTCTACATAGTTCTCGAACCCGCAGGGTCTACACACTTAACGTTTGGTGACGATATAAGTATAGTTGAGTTGTTATGTTGGTGACCGAAAGTTGTTTGGAGTCCCGGATGAGATCCCGGACATGACGAGGAGCTCTGGAATAGTCCGGAGGTAAAGATTGATATATGGGATAATAGTGTTTGGTCTCCGGAAGGGTTCCGGAATTCACCGGAAGGAGTTTCGGATGTTTCCCGAAATGTTCGGGTACGAGAACACTTTATTTGGGCCAAGGGGTAAAGCCCACGAGGCTTTAGGAAGGTGCAAAAGGAAGTTTTGCAGAGGCCAGGGGCCAGACGCCAGGGACCCTGGCATCTGGGGCCAGACGCCGAGGACCCTGGCGTCTGGTCCTGGAGTCCGAGCAGGACTCTTGCCTTGCGGGCCAAACCGACTTTGAGGAGGCTCTTTCTCCAAGTTTCGACCCCAGGGCTCAACATATAAATAGAGGGGCAGGGCTAGCACCCGGAACACATCAAGATTTCCCCAAGCCGTGTGCGGCAACCCTAACCCTCTAGTTCCTCCATCATAATCTCCGTAGCGCTTGGCGAAGCCCTGCAGAGATTGTTCCTCACCACCATCACCACGTCGTCGTGCTGCCGGAACTCATCTACTACTTCACCATCGCTTGCTGGATCGAGGAGGTGAAGGCGTCATCAAGCCGTACGTGTGTTGAACGCGGAGGTGCCGTCCGTTCGGCACTAGTTCGTGATCGGTTCGAGGGACGACTTGCGATTTGGATCGCGGAGACGTTAGACTACATCAACCGCGTTTCTTAACGCTTCTGCTTAGCGATCTACAAGGGTATGTAGATTCACTCTCCCTCTCGTAGATGCTCATCACCATGGATAGATCTTGTGTGTGCGTAGGAAATTTTTTGTTTCCCATGCAACGTTCCCCAACATATGTAACGAAGTCGGAGCATGATTTGTTTAATGATTGTCGACCTTTGTGTGAGGGTCGGGAGCGCGCGATGGTTAACTCCGACCAACCTCTCCCCTAGGAGCATGCGTCTAATGCTTTGTTTGATAACTAAGAGACTTTTGCAATAAGTATGTGAGTTCTTTATGACTAATGTTGAGTCCATGGATTATACGCACTCTCACCCTTCCACCTTTGCTAGCCTCTCTAGTACCGCACAACTTTCGCCGGTACATCAAACCCACCTTCCTCAAAACAGCCACCATATACCTTCCTCAAAACAGCCACCATATATTTTCCTCAAAACAGCCACCATATCTACCTATTATGGCATTTCCATAGCCATTCCGAGATATATTTCCATGCAACTTCCACCGTTCCGCTTTTCATGACATGCACCACCACTTTCATATTGCATATAGAGTCATATTTTGTCATAGGTATCGAGTTGTAATTTTTTTTTGAGTTGTAAGTAAATGAAAGTGTGATGATTTTCATTATTAGAGCATTGTCCCGTGTGAGAAAAGGATGATGGAAGCCATGACTCCCTCACAAGTTGGGATGAGTATCCGGACTTTACAAAAAAATAAAAGAGGCCAGCGAAGCCCAAATAAAATAAAAGAGGCCAAAGATGCCCACCAAAAGAAAAGAAAAAAATAAAAAAAAATGAGAGAAAGAGAGAAGGGACAATTGCTACTATCTTTTTCCACACTTGTGCTTCAAAGTAGCACCATGATCTTCATGATAGAGAGTCTCCTATTTTGTCACTTTCATATAACTAGTGGAGTTTCATCTTGCACGACCACTTAGTTTTGTTTTTGAGCTTTCATACACTTATAGCTCTAGTGCACCCGTTGCATGGCAATCCCTACTCACTCACATTGATATCTATTGATGGGCATCTCCATAGCCCGTTGATACGCCTAGTTGATGTGAGACTATCTTCTCCTTTTTTCTTGCAACCTCCACCATATTCTATTCCACCTATAGTGCTATATCCATGGCTCACGCTCATGTATTGCGTGAGAGTTGAAAAGGTTTGAGAACACCAAAAGTGTGAAACAATTGCTTGACTTGTTCATCGGGGTTGTGCATGATTTAGATACTTTGTGTGGGGAAGATGGAGCATAGCCAGACCATATGATTTTGTAGGGATAACTTTCTAAGGCCATGTTGTTTCGAAAGGACACGATTGCCTTGTTGGTGTGCTCGAAGTATTACTGTTTTTATGTCAATATTAGACTATTGTTTTGAATCTTACAGATCTGAATATTCATGCCACAATAAAGAATATTACGTGGATAAATATGTTAGGTAGCATTCCACATCAAAAATTCTGTTTTTATCATTTACCTACTCGAGGACGAGCAGGAATTAAGCTTGGGGATGCTTGATACGTCTCCAACGTATCTATAATTTTTGATTGTTCCATGCTATTATATTATCTGTTTTGGATGTTTTATATGCATTAATATGCTATTTTATATTATTTTTGGGACTAACCTATTAATCTAGAGCCTAGTGCCAGTTTCTGTTTTTTCCTTGTTTTTGAGTATTGTAGATAAGGAATATTAAACGGAGTCCAAACGGAATAAAATCTTCGGAATAATTTTTCTTGGACCAGAAGACATCTACCAAGCTTGGAGACCAAGGCAGAGGAGCTGTCGTGTGGCCACAAGCCACAGGGGCGCGCCCTAGGGGGGGGCGCCCCTGGCTTGTGGGCCCACGGCAACTCCCCCAACCCTAATTTTCAGCCTATAAATTCCAAAATATTCCCTGTATACCAGAGAGAGCCACGAAAACACTTTTCCGCCGCCAGGAGCTTCGGTTCCCGTGAGATCCAATCTTGGAGCCTTTTCCGGTAATCTGCCGGATGGGGATTCGATCATGGAGGGCACCTACATCAACTCCATTGCCCCTCCGATGATGCGTGAGTAGTTCACCACAGACCTTCGGGTCCATAGCTAGTAGCTAGATGGCTTCTTCTCTCTCTTTGCTCTTCAATACCATGTTCTTCATGATCTTCATGGAGATCTATCCGATGTAATACTCTTTTGCGGTGTGTTTGTCGAGATCCGATGAATTGTGGGTTTATGTTCAGATTATCTATGAATATTATTTGAGTCTTTTCTTAATTTTTATATGCATGATTTCATATCTTTGCAAGTCTCTTCGAGTTATTGGTTTGGTTTGGCCAACTAGATTGGTAATTCTTGCAATGGGAGAAGTGCTTAGTTTTGGGTTCAATCTTGCGGTGTCCTCACCCAGTGACATAGTAGGGGTAGCGAGGCACGTATTGTATTGTTGCCATCGAGGATAAAAAATGGGGTTTTCATCATATTGCTTGAGTTTATCCCTCTACATCATGTCATCTTACCTAATGCGTTACTCTGTTCTTCATGAACTTAATACTCTAGATGCAGGCAGGAGTCGGTCGATGTGTGGAGTAATAGTAGTAGATGCAGAATCGTTTCGGTCTACTTGACACGGACGTGATGCCTATATGCATAATCATTGCCTTGGATATCTTCATAATTATTCGCTTTTCTATCAATTGCTCGACAGTAATTTGTTCACCCACCGTAATACTTGCCATCATGAGAGAAGCCTCTAGTGAAACCTATGGCCCCCGGGTCTATTTTCCATCTTATACTTTGAGATCTAAAACCAAAAACACCAAAAATACCTTGCTGCAATATTTTTACTTTTGTTTTACTTTCCGTTCAAGCAATCTATTCTATCTATCTCTATCAGATCTCATCCTTGCAAGTAACCGTGAAGGGATTGACAACCCCTTTATAGCGTTGGGTGCAAGTGTTTGATTATTTGTGTAGGTACATCCATTGGTAACTTGCTTGTATCTCCTACTGGATTGATACCTTGGTTCTCAACAACTGAGGGAAATACTTATCTACTTTGCTGCATCACTCGTTCCTCTTCACGGAAACCAACGCATGCTCGAGAAGTAGCAGTGATCAGGCGTGTTGGAGATGCGGTGCACCCCTGCAGGGATGAATTATCTATTCGAATAGCCGTGTCCACGGTAACAGGACGAGTTGGAGTTGTACCTTGACCTACTACAACTATAATTGTGACTTTAAATTGAAATGAATGTTGGCTCCGGGATTGCTTCGTCGCAGGGAGTCTAGGAAGAATCTCTGGGAGTGGTTACTTAATAAAATTGCTACAATAATATGATTATACATGAGATACCAGTCTACTCTCTTCTAATGCTGCAAGATGCTGAAGATGCTAGTCTTCGATAGGACTAGGCCTTCTCCCTATTCTTGCTTTCTGCAGTCAGTCCAGATATAACCCCCTCCCCATGATAATGATGCATACTTAGCATAGTTCTGATGTCAGTCTTGCGAGTACTTTGGATGAGTACTCACCGCTGCTTTGCTTTCTCTTTCCCCCTCGAAACGATTTCTGCGTTCAGACGATGGAGCCCAGGAGATGGAGTACGCCGGAGACGACTACTACATCACCGCTGGAGCCTACTACTACGTGGAGAGTGCCGACGCTCAGGAGTAGTTAGGAGGTTCCCAGGCAGGAGGCCTCGCCTCTTTCGATCCGCTGCTTATGTTTGTGCTAGCCTTCTTAAGGCAAAACCTGTTTAACTTATGTTTGTACTCAGATATTATTTGCTTCCGCTGACTCGTGCTTGTCGAGCTTTGTATTCGAGCCCTCGAGGCCCCTGGCTTGTAATATGAAGCTGTATGACTTTAATTTGTGTCTAGTGTTGTGTTGTGATATCGATCAGTGAGTCCCTAATCTTGATCGTACGCATTGCGTGTTTGATTAGCATACGGTCGAAATTGGGGGCGTCACAGCCGGGGAAGCTGACTACGATGACGAGGTGGCCGCCGAGGCCGCTGAGGCCGCCGGGGAAGCTGACTACGATGACGAGGTGGCCGCCCAGGCCACCGAGGCCGACGGGGAAGCTGTCTACGATGACGAGGTGGCCGCCGGGGAAGTTGACTACAATGACGAGGTGGCCTCCGAGGCCGCCAGGAAATGTAAAGAGTACCAGGCTGTAAGACAGCGGGTTCCCGTATGGATGCATATCGACGCAGCCGGTTACAACATCGAGCTCGTCAACAGTGACGGCTTGTCGCGGGCTATCTCACAGGTTAAGTGGCACTACCAAGACCCCTCAGGTTCGACCCCCGTCGACCTCATGCAAGGCCCAGTCGCTGATCTACTCCGCTCCGCTCTCAAGAATTTGCCTTCCTTCATCTCCATGGAGCCTCTTTTGTTATTTTTGAAGGACACATTCTATCGTGGTGGCTCGGCATCGTCAGCTGCCAAGTCAGACCTCATCGACGACGCCGACGCCGACAATGGCACCCTATTCGTCTCTTCTAAGGGGAAAGAGCCCATCCGTGACATCAGGGAGGGTACCCTGCATCCCTGCTCTTCCAAGGGGAAGGAGCCCATCTGTGACAACAGGGAGCACACCCAAAATCCGTGCTCTTCTAATGGGAATGAGCCCATCTGTGACAGGTGAGGAAACCCATCTCATGTTAAATTACTTCACTCATGCTAAATGTATGGACTCTGCAGTTGAATTTCATCAATACCTGTCTCAAGAGCCATATATGGTTCATGTTATACCTGGTGCAGTTAACACGTTCACTGTTTATTTCAGTTCTTTCGCATGTGATGTTCAGTTATACAATTTCATGTTTAAGCACCGGCTACGTTCTATGCAATTTCGACAGTACAGTTCGAATGACTATTTTTGGTTGCTATCAAGCCTGTGGTAATGAGCATATGCCTTGTTTAATTGTTTTCCTAGATCGGTTGTTTGTACTGGGCATATGTCCTGGTTCAATTGCTATATAGTATGCCTTGTTTATTTCAGTTATTCACGTTGTGAAGTTCTATATCTGCAAGTATGCACTTTCCAGTTCAATTTCATCAAACCAGTTTCAACGGCCATATGTAGTTTCTGTTAAGCCTGGTGTAGCTAACACGCCCACTGTTTATTTCTGTTTTTTCACAATGTGATGTTCAGTTATACAATTTGATGTGTAAACACGAGCTACATTCTATGCAATTTCAATAGTACCACTATGAATGACTATATTTGGTTGCTCTTAAGCTTGTTGTAGTGAGCACAAGCCTTTCCATTTTTATGTAACTATAACTAGTGTGCTTAAACGTGCACAATACCAGTTAGAATGACTATATTTTGTTGTTGTTAAATGCTAAGCCTATTGCAGTTAACACGCATCTCCACTTATTATTAGCTTAGCTAGCGTGCTTAAACCTGCACACTGAAGCTATCATTTTGTGATCATGTTGTTTACCATGCATATATTTGGTTGATGTTTAGCCTTTCAATAGTTAACATGCCTTTCGGTGTACTTACCCAGGACAATATCGGGAACAGCTGTTGTTTTTCATCGAGGTTAGTTTCATCACATGGCTTATATATATACTCCATCCGCCCCAAAGTATAAGATGTTAATACATCAAATATGTGAGTATTTAGGATGTAATAAGATCTTATATACTGGGACAGGGAATACTGTACTACGTCATTTTGCAATTTTTGTTTACCTTCTAATACTAACTTGCTTGTAGGTACATATGTCACTGGTAAAAATCCGCGTGTCGACCCTTTTTGCGTATGGGGCAATGAGATATTCATGAACCAGCATCAAGTGAGGAAACTTATAAAGGTTGTTAACAAAATGGGACAAAATATGGCAATTAAACTATTTCTTTACACCTTATCCAAGACAACAGTGAACTCCAGGATGGTAACTACGAACTCTATACCCTTCTTTTTACTGTCCATAATGAGTTGTTAGCTTACAAATTTATAATGTCTGAATCTATTTTGTTTGTAGTGGTTCTCAAAGCAGTTTACTCAGGATTACCTCTCAAACTACATGATTGGTGGATGTGCAAACGTTAAAGTATATCTACCAGGCCACGATGACTACGTAGATGTCCTCATCAACACAGAGAAGGATGGGCGGTCCGCCATCACAAGGGGCTGGCCTAGAGTCGTCCGTGCATTCTGCATGGAGGAGGACACAATATGGGCATTCCGCTTCACCTTGTACAACTACCAGAGTGTCTTTCGCCTCTTCCTTTACCGTATTTAATACAAGTATGCAACCGTGGTTCATCATTATTTATCTGATCCTAATGTAATTATTATTTCTTGATGTAATTATTGGACATATGTACCTGTGAATGGAATGATGCATTGGTTGTTGAACCTATGTCTATATAAGATGGATATGAAAAATGCAATAGCCTACTATCAAATTCAAATCCTGTAGAATATTAAATTGTGGCGATTAAAATAGTCGAAAAATAAGCTCTGCAGGTCATTACACCGCACACAGTTTGTAAAGCAGAACGTGTGTCATATACCTCATGATTCGACACGTTTCAGAGAGAGAAACCGTGTGCCACAATGCACACAATTGCCGTCTGTAAACCGTGTGTGATGTTAGACAATATCAGAAACTGTTAAGCAGACCTAAATGTTTTGTGACAGTCTCCTTATCATACACGATTTATAATGTTTAACTGTTTGTTATGTCGTATGCATCCGACATGAGTATGACAGTTGGAGCGTTTGCGAATCTTCGTATATCGCAAACGACGTTGTAGGACAAAATGTGTGTGATTGTCTCCTTATCATGCACGCTTTACTATTATGAACTGTTTGCGATTCGGCACACATCGTAAACGCTGTGCTACAGAATTCCCCGTGCGATGTTAGTGTGATCTCATACGAGTTGCAAGGATGGGCCGTATGGGAAGGGCGCCATATCTCAAACGGTTGACAGGTGACTCTCGTTTGTGATAGATACGGAAATCCCATACGCTTCGTTTTGCTAAACGTTTGCGTTCGTTGGCCTCCATCACCGACGATTTTGCCGTGTCGTGTGGGATGGACCCCCCTATCGCCCACACAGGCAAGGCAACGGTTTACAACTACGTCGCGGAAAGGGGTTAAAACCGTTTGTATAGCACGTCGCTGCACCAGTGGTAATAGATAGAATAGGTCTAAAGGAATATATATATATATATATATATATATATATATATATATATATATATATATATATAGAGTAGGACTATTCTAATCCCAGGATTAGAATAACTATTCTGATCCGGCTCACCCTATATAGGGCGCGCGAGGTCCTCCCGAACTCTCAGACCTGAACCGAGCAGCCACTCTGCAGACCTCCCCGCCGCCGCGCGCCCTTCCCAGGCACCCCTGCCGCCGAGCGCCATCCCCGGGCACCCACGCCGTGGCGCGCCATCCCCAAGCCCTGCCCCTATCCCTCTCCCCGCCTCCCCCTCTTCCCCTGCCTTCTTCCACGGCGCCGTCCCAGGCCTCCGCGCGAAGCAGTCGCCGCTTCCGGATCCACCCGCCGGCGACGCCCGTGCCCGCGCGCCGCCTAGCCCCCGCCGTTCTGGACCACCCCTCACTAATTCGGCCTGCGCCACCCCCACGCCTGAACCGGACCCTCTCGCAGCCCACCACCGGGATTCGGCGTCGCGGTCCACCCAAATTGTCGCCGCGGAAGTCGCCTCCCTCAACGAACGCTGTGGCCACCACCTCTTCCTAGCGCACTACCGTCGGCCGTCTTCCCCAATCGTTCTGCTGCGGCCGCCGCCTGGGAGGCCCCTACCTCGAGCCACCACAGGCGCCGCCGCCCTGGTCCTGTTCACACATGGCAGCGCCTGCAACAACTGCGCGCGTGGGGGAGGCATCACGCACCATGGCCGCACCGGGAGCGCAGACTAGCTGCTCGCCGGTGTCCACCCTGTGTGCCTGGTCAGAAAAGTAGCGCTGGGCTCGTTGGAGCACTTGACATGTTAGTGAACTTTTGTGCCATCCATCTGTTTGTTGAAATGACAACAGAAAGGTTTCACTTTTTTCTTCTCACATAACATCTTGGTTGATGACACAGAGATGTTGGTTGATGCTGCTCTTCTTCTATTATATCTTCAGGTTCAAAAAAGAGGTTCAACTTTGCGCCAGATGAAAGTTCAGCTCGTGGTACACCAGCAAAATCAACGTTTTCGCTGTGTTGTGTGGGCTACGGCAACAACACCAACCGGCAAAACAAAGGGAGAGACCCAGGAGGTTGATGCTCCTCCTTGTCCCTCTCTCTTTCTCCTAAATTTTTGTAGCTACACACTCTGTTATTCTACACCCACTCGATTGTTCTTGAAGATTTTACCGACCACCATTTCTTCAGGCCAATATGTATATTTTCAGCAGGCCAATGTGTTGACCAAATTGGTGAATTGAAAATAGTAAGGCAATGTGGATCAATTAATTGTATGCGGTAAATAATATTAGTTCAGCAGGCTAAAGTGTTGATGAACCAATTAATAGGGATGCCCTAGCGCTACAAAACAGTGTATTCCGAGGTTGCCATGCTGAAGTTCACTTTGTTGACTTTCTGAAGTTTTTAAAGTGGACTATAATCGTGTATATTTTGCAGGGCACTGTGAAGTTCATGTTGTTTCACTTTCGGAAGTTCAATTTGTTGATTTTCTGAAATTCAGTTTGTTGATTCTCTGAAGAAAAAGGTTGCTTCATTTTCAGAAAAAATCAGAATTTTCTCGTTATTACAGGAATAAAACCAAGAAGTTCAAATTTAGAACATTTTGATGGTTAGACGTGTGTTCAAACCATGTGTGTTTGTGTGTGTGTGCCAACGCACAACTTCGGATGAGGAAAAAGTAATAAAATAAAACCTAAAAATGTCCATTGCAATAAGTTCCAATAAAAAAGGAACACACCATCAAAATATCCACAACGGAAGGTCAAATTAAAATAACAAAAATAGTTCAACAATATTTAATTAGAAAATGGATTTCCCCGTTTCTAAAACAAACCTAGAAGTTCAAATTAAAATAACGGAGCGGTTCAATGTTTACTAAAAACTCGGATTCTAACCGCTAATAGAAAATAAAACAAATGTGAAGTTCAAATTAAAATAACATAGAAGTTAGGAGTTCATTAAAAATTGTGTCTTTTGAACACATTTCTAAAGGAATACCGTTTGTGCAAATCCGAAGAACGGGTGAGTAATTATGAATAAAAATATATGACGGAAGTTCAAAGTGAAAACAACGAGGAGTTCAACTGCTACATGGAATGCGTTTTAGATGAGAATAGAAAAGTAAAAGCCTAAAAGGTTTGTTGCAAGAAATTCACGTGCACCTCCGTGCACGGTTCAAAATTTATATTTTGGGACGTCCGACCTCCAATTACATGTTTTAAAATGGCAAAAAATGACGTCCCACCTTCAATTACGTGTAATTCGATGTATACACAAAAACGTGACAGAAGTTCATAGTGAAAACAACGAGAAGTTCAAGTACTACAAGGAATGCGTTTCAGGTGAGAATAAAATAATAGAAAAATAAAAGCTTAAAGGGTTTGTTGAAAGAAGTTCACGTGCTCTGCCCGGGAAAGTTTGATGTGTATAAAAAATTCAAATTATATAACGAACGGTCCAATATTTCTTAAATAAAAGATTTTTAAGTAAACATCGAAGTACTTTAAAAAAATTGAACTTCTCTACTTTTAAAAAAATAACAGAGAAATTCGAAGTATATAAACTACTCAGATTTTTTCTCGTTACTAAATAATAAAATGAAGAAGTTCAAATTAAAACAGCAGATAAGTTCGAAGTTTATGAAAAACTCAGATTTTTTTCTCGTTACTAGAATTCTTTACTCAAAAATAGAAAACATGAAGTTCAAACTAAAATAACACAGAAGTTCAAAGGGAAAACAGCCAGAAGTTCACGTGTTGCATGGTGTGTGTTTTCATGTGAGAAAAATAAATAAAAAGACAAAGTATACAAAATTTGTTGCTAGAAGTTCAGGTGCTAGACACGGGAAGGTTCAAAACTTCTTGTGAGTGAGGTTCACTATGTATTTCTCACCCATTCTTGTGAGTGAGAAAAATGAATAAAAAGGCAAGGTCCAATTTTTGTCTTGCTATAAGTTCAAGTTTTCGGTCCGAGAAAGTTAGAAAAATATTGTGACGGAGGTTTGTACAAAAAGGAATATCATTTCTGTAACACCGACGAATGGGTGAGAAATTACAAACGAAAATACGCGACAGAAGTTCAACATGGAAACAGCAGGAAGTTCAACTAGTACGCTAAATGAATTTCGGATGAAAATCTTTTAAACCGTCGCGAGTATGAAAAAAATTATCAAGACGGAAAAGTTGCGTGTTTACAGCAGCTTTCCATCGATATCTCACTTGCTCAATTCCGGTGAGTGGATGGTGAGCTATGAGCAAAAAACAGTACATGAAAAAACAGAGTGAAGTTCAGGTAGACGTGCCGATGAAGTTCAAGTTCTTCACGCGGTGCATTTTCGAAGACCCTGTTTCGCGATAAAAGACAGAACGCATCATCTCGCTGTTTTCGAAATTGCGTGAAAACGGCTAGGAATTAGAGAAAACCATCTACATGAAAAAGTTGCGCATTTTCCGTAGATTTCAACGGTATATTATTTGGCCCATTCCGATAAAATTTCTAGAAATTACGGCCAAAATACGTTTTCAGCCATTTTCGAAATTGACTTAAAACTCTAAAGAATTGGGAAAACAATCTACATATAGAAGTTTCGCATTTCTTCAAGCTTTCCAACGCCATATCATTTGCCTCATTCCGACGAACCGTTGAGAAAATAACGTGAAAATACGCACTCGGTACAGATTCGGCCATTTTCTAAATTACTTTTCAACCGTTCATAGTTAGAACAAAAATTTTATATGGAAAGATGCGCATTTTCCTAAGCTTTCCAACGCCATATCATATGCGTCGATAGGACTAGCCATTTTGAAACTAACCCCGAAATACGAACCCGGTTGTTCGGTTCCAGAAATTCCGCCATTTTTTAAATTCCTCTTTAACCGTAGGGAATTTGGAAAAATGTTCAACATGTGAAATGAGCGGATTTGCAGCAGCTATCCAACGCCATCTCATTTGCCTCATTCCGATAAACGGTTTAGAAATAGCGTCGAAAATACAATTCACGCTTTTTTGTATGAAGAAAAACAGTTTTCAAAACTGCTCTTAACCGTGTACATTTTGCCAAAAATTCAACCAAGGCTATTATACTGGTGTCCATAGCTTTCAAACGGTATGTTGCAAGACCCATTTGGGCACTTTCATCACATCAACCTAGCACTCGGGGAAGTTCAGCTCGAACAACTCAGGCAGTAAAATTGCAGCAGAAGCAAGTTCATCACATCCCCGAGAGCAAATCCGCCAACGAGCGAGATTTCTATTTAAAACGGGCATTTAGTTGCTAAAAACCGTTCCCAGATTACACTTACATCACATAGAACACGACTGACCAGAAAAATTCGCGCGGGGAGACACGGTTGCGAAGATAGCCCGAAGGTCGGGTTCCTACAGAGGGAAGTTCAGGGTTGTGTAACTCGGGAAGTTCAACCCGTGATCAGAATAATATTCTGATCCCGTGATCAGAATAGTGTTTATATATATATATAGGGTGGCACTATTCTGATAATAGTTATTATGATAACAGAGTCCTACGTAGGGAGCGAAGAGGTGCTCTTAGATTTGAGAAACCTACGCGGACCGATCAAAGAGAAAAAAAAAGCAAAATCCCACCCGTGCGTCCTCAATCCCCCCCCCCCCCCCCCCCGCGCGACATCCATGACGAGCGATCCCTGCACGCCGCCGCCGAGCCCGGGCTTCGCACGCGCCACCGCCGAATCCGGGATCCCCATGCATCGCCGCCGAGCCTGGAATCCCTGCGCTCCGTTGTTCCTGGGATCCCAGTGGGTCGCGGGGCCTTGGATCCCCACGCGCCGCCGCCTACCCTAACTCCTCCACTGGCTGCCACCCTGCTCCGGCCACCGGCCACGACCTGGCCACGGACCCACAGGCGCCATCACCGTCCCCACCCCCAACCACCTCTGCGCCACGCAACTGGACTCCGGCGACCCGCGGCACACCAACCCGCTGGACCGACGCTGCCCCAACTGGGCATCCCGCACAGCCGCAATCCTCCGGCTCCTGCACCTAGGGAGCGCCGTCGCATCACCAACCTCCTGCGCCGCTGAAGTTCATCTTGTCTAGCAACTTCAGTTCGCATCTTTTTTATTTTCGATTCCTTGATTGCATGTTATATTCGGTGGTGTGGATGTTGGTTGTAGGAGAAGGTAATTGATGCATTAGTTTTGATACAGAGAAATCTGAGTGGTTCAAATCCCTGCTGCTTCTGACATGGTTTCTTCTTTGTTGAACCGATTTGAAGGTGTCTAGCTAGTAACATGTAGCAGCGGGCGGAGGCTCAAACAGCTGGGCGCAGCTTGGCTGGAAAGAAGAGGAGCTCCATCCAGCCTATGAAGTTCAGCCGGTGAGCATGTGCAGTCCGAAGGCGCGTGTGTGCTTGTGTCCGGTTCATTGGCGTAGCGAGTTTGGTGCTTGCGTGCGCACGACAGCCACATGTGGTGTGAGGAGAAGCCAAGCTAAAAGAAGAAGACACTACCTTCACATGCGTGTGCACGCAAGACATGCACAAAGAAGTTCATGGATTCAGGCAATATGATGGTGATGGTGTGTCCGCGGGTGCAGCATCGGTGGCGGCTTCACCATAACACAAGAAGTTCATGTAAACCTACTACAAAGGTTCAGGTACATCAAAGAATATACTCCTTTGTGCATATAGATGAATTCTCACCTACCCATTTTGCTCTCGGTGGTGCTGCTGCAGTTCAGCTTGAGTGCGAGAGAGAGATTAGCTATTGTTTCTGTCCATGTTTTTCTGGTTTGAACTTGCTGTTGTCCGTGGTTGAAGCAATGATAAGTGGTGCTTTCCCCATCGTCTTGGAGCAAATATGTTACTTGAAGATGTTCTTCTTTGTTTGCTTACTAAGAAAGCCACATATTTTGGTTAAAAATTAATGAGAGGTGCTTTCTACTGATGGTCTTCCTGTATATCATTAACATGAGCAGAGGATCATGCTCTCTCCCTTGTGTTCGTGACTTTGGATGGCTTCTGGTCAGCTACAGTTTGGAAGTTCAACATCTGAGATTAATTCAGTGCAAAAAAACTACAAGTTAGAAGTTCAACTTGTGAGAGGGAAATCAAAATGCGAAATAACTGCAGGTTAGAAGTTCATCTTCTGTTCGCATTCAGATTGCTTGCCGCCGCCACGCATTCCTCCGGAAACAGCCGCCATGCATCCCACCGTCGGCCACACGATGTCATAGTAGCGCACTGCCCCAGGCCGAGCCATCCACCTGCAGACGAGCTGGCTCAGGCTATGCTCGATGTCGCCCCGCTGTTCCCTGCTCAAGCGCAAGTTCTACTACAGACGTGGATTAACAGTAAGTTCTACTTCATCTATACACCAAGTTCGGGGATTACATATCATGTGCTCTTATGCCATCAAGTCCTTGTCGAACAACATCCTGAGATCTCTGGAAAAATTGCAGATTGCCTATTGTTATGCCATCAAGGAGCTGCCCAACAGCCTCCCAATTTCTCTCAAAAAAATTGAGATCGGTAATTGTGAGGCGCTCAAGTCGTTGCCCAAGAATGACCTTCCAAGTTCAATACTTGAATTACATGTCCTTCTATAAGCAGCGAGGAGCTAAAAAAGAGAGAGTGCCGCAAGCTAATAGGAACAATCCCGATTGTCAGAACCTGACTAGTCCAAGGGTACTTACCAATGAACTTGCCGTTAATTAGAACTTGGCTATTATCTATCTATCTCACTACATGAGACGTTCATGTACATAGACACGAGGAATTCACATATATCACAAATTCATGTACAGGAAAGTTGATGCTTTGTGTTTACATTTAAAAAATTGTGTTCTTGCCTTCGCCAAATCGTGCGGTCGTGGTTGAAGTTCAAATTAAGATTTGTAGTAGTCCCTTTAACAAAATTATTTTATTTCACTGTATCGTTGAAGTTTGCTTATGCGGAGAAGTAAAAGGTCAAGAAAATTATTGTATTTCTTGTGTAAACAGAAAAAAGAAGTTCAAACACACTAAAAGAAAATTTGGTTGATCTGCAACATGTTTCATGTTGACTAACAAAAAGTGCATGATTATGAGAGGTGAAATTACGTGTAAAATGTACTATTGTACGTTTCTTCGGGACAACAGGCTTATATTATTGTAGGTGACTTGTATAGTTGTACATACCCATACGCTATACTTATAACAATTTTTGTAAGATCAAAATAAAGAATATACATGGGAAAATAAGGATGTCTATCTTGAGAGCAACGTCTTACTACATAATCTTTGAGAACTATGGTAGTGTACTAGATTGTCAACTACATAGGTTCTTCTTTGATGATCTTCTACATGCAAAAAGTTTATTAAGAGTTCAAAAAAAAAATGAGCAGTTCGGCATTAAAAAATTGTGTACACGATATACACTATCAATTTCTTTTCTTGTATATGAGAGCTCATGAAAATTTTCAATCTTCTGCAATTGTGTCACACGGTTCACATATAAAGAGTGTGTGTGTATGTGTGTATTGTATGTGCATGCGTGCGTATGTGTATTTATAACAAAGTAGAATTTGTGTGTATTCGAAAAAATCTCTCGAACCGTCGCGAATATGAAAAAATTATCAACACGTCGTTTTAGTAAAATGTTTAAAAAATGGTTGTCCCCATTTCTACAAAAACTAGAAGTTCAAATTTAACTAATGGAGCGGTCCGATGTTTATTACCAAACTATGATTTTCCCCGTTACTAAAGAATAAACCAAGAAGTTCAAAAATTAAAACTGGGACAGTTTGAAAAGTTTATAAAAAATGGTGTTTCCACATTTTACTACAAAAATGGAGAAGTTCAAATTTAAATAACATAGAAGTTCAAAATGTTTATTTCAAACCAAGAAGGTCAAACTAAAAAAAACAGAGCAGTTCAAAAAGATTGTAAACATGGATTTGCCCCTATTTTTTTAAGATCTGGAAGTTCAAATTTAAATAAGTGAGTGATTCGATGTTTGTTACATCACTAGGACTTTTCCCTTTACTAATGAATAACACCAAGAAGTCTTACTTAAAAAAATGAAGTTGTTTGATGTTTACAAAAACCTTAGATTTTCCCCGACACTAAAGATTAAAACCAAGATGTTCAATTTTAAAAAACGGAGTAGTTCAATGCATATTAAAAATAAAAAAACTCAGTTTTTTGTCGTTACTGAAAAACCAAGAAGGTCAATTTTAAAAAGCAGAGCAATTTATAGTGAAAACAACGAGAAGTTGAAGTACTACAAGGAATGCGTTTCAGGTGAGCATAAAAGAATATAAAATTAAAATCCTAAAAGGTTTGTTGAAAGAAGTTCATGTGCTCTTCCGGGGAAATTCATTTTTTTTTGCAAGAGAGGTTCACCTTGTATTTCCATGTTCGAAAACACAAAACAGAAATTGTTTTTTGTGTTTTAAAATAATTCTCTCAATCCACAAAGAAGTTCAGTTACAATTTGGGAGCAATTCGATTTAAAAAAAAAGAAAATTAAAAATTCAAATTATAAAAATGGAGAAAGTTCACGTATTACATGGTGTGTGTTTAATGTGAGAAACATGAATAAAAAGGCAAGGTCCAATTTTTGTGTTGCTATAAGTTCAAGTCCTCGATCGGAGAAAGTTAGAAAATTATTGTAAGAGAGGTTTGTACAAAAAGAAATATCATTTGTGTAACACCGGCGAATGGGTGAGAAATTACAAACGAAAATACGTGACAGAAGTTCAACATGAAAACAAAAGGAAGTTCAACTACTACACTGAATGAATGTGAGATGAAATTTTTTTAAACCGTCGCGAGTATGAAAAAACGATCAACATGGAAAAGTTGCATGTTTGCCGCAGCTTTCCATCCGTATATCATTTGCTCAATTCCGATGAGTGGATGGAGAGTTACGAGCAAAATACACCACGTGAAAAACAGAGTGAAGTTCAAGGTAGACAAGCCGAGAAGTTCAGGTTCTTCACGCGGTGCATTTTCGAAGGCTGTGTTTCAAGATAAAAGGCAGAACGCGTGATCTCGCTGTTTTTAAAATTACTGGAAAACGGGTGGGAATCAGAGAAAACGATCTACATGAAAAAGTTTCGCATTTTCCATAGCTTTTCAACAGTATACTATTTGCCCCATTCCGATAAAATTTGTAGAAATTATGGCCAAAATACATTTTTAGCCATTTTCGAAATTGACTTAAAACCGTAAAGAATTGGAAGAAACAATCTACATATAAAAGTTTCGCATTTGTTCCATCTTTCCAACGCCATATCATTTGCTACATTCCGACAAACTGTTGAGAAAACAACGTGAAAATACGAACTCAGTACAGATTCTACCGTTTCCTAAATTACTTTTAAACCGTTCATAGTTAGAACAAACGTTTTATATGAAAAGATGCGCATTTTCATAAGCTTTTCAACGCCATATCATATGCGTCGATCGGACTAGCCGTTTTAAAATTAACCCGAAAATACGAACCCGGCTGTTCGGTTTCAAAAATTCCGCCATTTTTGAAATTCCTCTTTAGCCGTAAGGAATTTGGAAAATGTTCAACATGTGAAATGAGCGTATTTGATGTAGCTATCCAACACCATCTCATTTGCCTCATTCCGATAAACGGTTTAGAAATTGGCTCGAAAATACGATTCACTTTTTTTGCATGAAGAAAAACGGTTTTCAAAGCTGCTCTTAAACCGTGAACATTTTCCAAAAATTCGACCTAGGCTATTATACTGGTGTCCATAGCTTTCCAACGGTATATCGCAAGCCCCATTTGGGCACTTTTGGCGGAAGTTCAACCTAGCACTCGGGGAAGTGCAAGTGCTACTGCTGGGATGAGTCAGGTAGTTATCAGAATATTATTCTCATCCCGTGATCAGAATAGTGTTTATGTGTGTGTATATATATATATATATATATATATATATATATATATATATATATATATATATATATATATATATATATATATATTCTACCCATATGCATAATATGATCAAGGCAATATATATGAGGCAAACAAAACGCAATAACGAATAACACCAACATAAAAACAAGAATCAATAACATAGCATTATATATAGTCGAATAATTTCGACAAGATCCTAGTTTAACAAACAAGCAACCTAACAATCAAGCAAGCAATCTAGTATCATCATACCACAAAAGTGGCATATACAGATACACTAACACGATAACATCGCAATATAAAACAAAGATAAATGGAGGTCTCAGGACTAGTTCCTACTTAAACTGGTCAAGATACTTGAGGGGTTGACTAATAAAAGACTAAGATGCATGCGAAGTTTATAAAATAATTTTCACTCCTATGGCTTTTTCTGATCCATTTTCTAGGGTCATGACCTACAGTCAACACACTGCTCTGAATACCATCTGTAACGACCAAACCTCAAAGGGTTTGAGTCTCTGTGCTTACAGTGCTAGTCTCTGGATCGATTCGCTAGCACACACAGTATAGATGAATACCAGAATAGCAAGTGCATCATTTATTACAACGTATGATCTAGAATTTATAAAGTATAACAATCTGCATAGCACATAGCTAGCTTTATTCAATCAAACAGCGGAAAAGTAGCAGAAAAATAACGATGAGTCCCATCATAGCCCACTGGCGATGCTGAGTGAAGACTCGCGATCCTAATGGTACCTTACTCTTCGTCTGAATATCCTGCAACATGAGACATTGCAGCCGTATAGGTCAATACATTGAATGTATTGGCAAGTTACACAGGAGAAATAATAAGCAGACCTACATGTACATGCATAGTATAACAAAGGAAGGCTTGATGGTTATTTTGGAGAAAAGCTAATTTTTTCCTCATAACTACATAATAGTCAAGTTTAAATTTATTTTCTACATTTAAATACATATGGTTGAATTGGCATCCCCAACTCCAACCTATTACCATTATTAAGTTTCCCACCAAATTTTATTAAGGGTAACATCTGTCAAGATCATCCAACAACTGTAATGCCTAGCTGCTCAAATTCGTCCATAACCGGGGACACGGCTAATCATGATTAGTTTTATTACTCTGCACAGGTTAGTACGCTTTACCCACTGGACTCAACCCGAAGATTGAGACGAAGTCTTTCAGCACCAGTCACCTAGTCCCACAGGAGGCCCATCCCAACTATCATAACTACATCTGCTGGCACATCCGGGTAAGGTTTCCACTACTGATCAACTAAGCCAGAGCCCATATAGCCAGTGGCCGCACACAGAAGCTACTAGTCACTAAGTCTGTCTGATCTTTTTGAACCAGGGCGGCATTCTACTTACATTCAGAGGGCCGAAACCATGATGTTCTTAAAACCACCCAGCAATACCACATCCGCCCAGAGGTGAATTATACATATTAAGTTTCAACACAAGTTATATTATAGTCCTCACATAATCTCAATGAATACACGAACCAATCCCCGTCTACATAGCATAGCAGATCTACAACTACCACGATCATCATTGAAGAGGAGATAACTCAATAGCATAGCATACTATAATATTCCTATACATGCATAATAATTTCATAGTGTGGTATAGACTACATGCATAGAAAAATAATAGGTGAAGGATGATCAACATGTAACTTGCCTTGATTCTGGTTCAAAAAGTCACACTCCTGACAATAGTTTGCGTCGCACTCCGGGCAATCTACACGTTTCAAACAATCACAACAAATAAATCACCACACTCAAATAACACCAAATAAAACCAACAGCAAGAAACCATTTTTAAAATCACAAAACAGTAGCAAAACAGTAGGTATAAAATATCTACAATTCAATAGGAACACAACACATTTCGTTAAACGGTTTGCAAATTATGGCCTCCAGAAGGTTCATTTAAGATTTGATCAAATTCAAATTTGAACATGAAAACATGTGAAAAAACAGTGGTTCTATAATATTCTACTAGTCATTGTGAGTGCACAGGAAAAAGAACTACCTAAATTGGGCATATATATTAAAAGATATAGTTAGTTGAAAAACTGGTTAAAATCTGCCCAAAAGAAAATAAACAGAACTGAACTAAACTGTAGCTGCTCGGTTACTCTAGCGTATCGCCACGTGGCGTCAAGTGATTGACCGGGAAAAACAACTCTGTGCGCGCGTGCTCACCACGAGCAGAAGACGACGGCGGCTCGGGCGTGGACGGCGGCGCTTCTCCGGCGGTCGTTCGGCGAAGGTGAGGTGAGGGTTGGAAGCGGCGTTCGACGGGGGTGGCTATGGTGGTTCTACTGGCGACGAGGGCCTTCTCTGCGGGCGACGGCGGCAAAGTGAACTCCGGCACGCTCCGGAGCTTCGGGTGGTTGCGGGCGGCTCGCTTGGCTGAGATTCCGGCGTCAAAACATGTCAGAGAGGCGCGGAGTTGATAGAGGAATCGAATAGAGCAAGTAGCGCGGCTGGGGATGCCCTTACGGCGACGTAATCGTTCGGCGAACGGCGGCGGTCTCGGAGCTTCTCGGCGAGATCCAAATCGCTCAACAGAGGCGTGCGAGCGATAGATGCGATCGGAAGCAGGGGTCCGGGGTCCATCGAGGGCTTCGCGTGCGGGGAGGCGTCCTGGGCGCACACGGGATCGACTAAGGAGCGAGATCGACTCGGCTCGAGCTCGCAGTTGCGTGCGTGCGTGTGCTGTGTCCGGCTCGGGAAGGAGATGGGTGAGGGGCCCGCTGGTTAGTGGCTGGAGGCGAGGGATCGGCTGCGTACCGCTTCGGCAGCAGCTGGGCCATGGGCCGGCCTGCCAGCGGCGGCTATGTTGTGCGCGCGGGCGAAGCCCCTGTTGGGCCACTGTGCCGCCCGATTGCACAGTGCGTATTTTTAAAGAGCTATTACAGAAAATAAATTTCTGGATAAAATAACTACACATAAATATCCCTATATATATATATATATATATATATATAACACAGTTAAATATATACTACTAATATAAACTATAGGAACACTAGTTCCAACCTAATGCATTTAAAAAAAATAATATGCAAATAGGCCACACTATGAGTATTGAAAAACTCAACTGAAAGTAATTTGGAGTTCATAAAATTTGCAAAAATGTAACAGGTGAACTCAAAATAATATTCTAGACATTATGAAGTTTTTATTTGACAGGGTAGAAGTCATGTTATCTCCACTCCAATAAATTGCCTTGAGTTGCATAATGAATAGAAGTTTTTCAGAAAAACAAATAATGCATAGAAAAATATGAGATGCATATGAATGATCTATTGACATCCTAATTTAGGAAAATTGGGATCTTACACCTCGTACGCGTGGCCATGCTGGTCGGCGGCACCTCTGTTGTCGTTTGTATCGATGTCATCATCATCGTCAGATTGGTCCTTGTAGCGACGGAAGGGCACGGGGGCATGACAGTCTAGCGCCGCCTGGCGCTCACGGTGGAGCCACTCCGCTTCCTCATGTGCCATGCGAAGAGCCACCGCGGCCAACACCAGCCCTGGCCAGGGAGCCTTGCCCTTTATCCTGCCGACGGTAGTGTCGATCTCACTGAGGTATCACTACTTGTTGATCTTAGCAAGCTTCCCATCAAGGCAACGTAGTTGGTCTTGTTGAACGACCACTCCTTGCAGATATTGGAGTGATATTTGGGTGGGACCGGGTGTCGAACGCATACGTGACTGCGGTTCGGACGCCCACATAGCTCCCCTATTTTGTGTTCGAATTGCAGGATTTCGGACAACTGGACTCGTCTGCGGACCGATGGGTACCAAATTGGATGGAAAAGTGTGTGCGGACACATCGGTCTGGACGTTTGTGGGTATTTTGAGGGTCCGTGTTGGGATGCCCTAAGGGGGGTTAATTCCCTAAATAATTTTTAAGGGACTAGATAATTGCCCGTGCTTGCAACAGAGGATAATATTTTAATAGGTTAGCACGTGATCTACCTGCCCATATTAGTATGATATTATAGAAAACAGGATTGTATTTGGCAAGCATTTATTGCCTTGCCAAATGAAGGAAAATTTTATTTGAGAAGTCAATAGGAGGTGGGACAGTTTATGTGATTTTTGGCGAACTCCGGTTAAAAACAAGAGATGGAAGGAAAAAATCAAGATGAAGTAAAATTAAACAAAGGACGACGCTGCATTCTTTTTACGTTGGAGAGATAAGTCAATAAAGGTGGGGCAGTTGTTATAGTTTTTGGAGAACACCGGTTAAGTGCTCCTTTGATTCAAAGGATTTTCATATCGAATGATTGAAACCTATAGGACCTTTTCTAAGGATTTCTTTGTACTAGTTCCCATATGATTTCTAGCATCCAATCATACCTCTTTGGAAGAATCTTTTGCTTTTTATGCAATCAAACAAACCAAAATTTTGTAGGATTGAAATGAGCATGACATTTCAATCCTACTAGAGGCTAACGCGCGCTTCACCGCGTCGTCCTTCACTCGTGGGATTAACCCATCTATATCTAGTAGATGATTGCGATCGGTTACTTTGTTTGGATTTTATTTGTGTTGACTTGTGATTTGATTATGTTATCGCAGTGTTTTTTGTTCGTATATCGTGTCGAGTTACTGCCGGAACCCGACTTTGTTCCAAGAGGAGATTGGAATTGTTTGGTGCGTGGTTGTGGTGTCTTTACACGTTTCGGTCTTGATGTCAGATGGGTGATCGTTTTAGCCTCTCGGGGGTTCCTATTTCACACCACAACCATGGAATTGCTGCTATAATGCTTAGATGGCCGGCCCACGAAGCTCTTGCTCGCTTATTTTGGCTCACTGCTTTTCTCGCTCGATTAGCTTTTTTACGCTCGCACATCGCTAGCTCAGAAAAAATCAGCTCCATTTTTTTTATTTCAAGAGGTTAGTTTAAATAAAAGATATTCTAGGATTTAATATATATTCCAAATTTTAAAAATCATGAATTTTAGAAAATGTTCAGGAATTTAAAATAATATTCATGGATCTCCAAAAATGTTCGCACATTAAGTAAGTTTTCAAATTTAAAATATGTTCATGAACTTTTGAAAATATCCATGAATATAATTAGCATTAATAAATCTGAAAAATGTGAATCTAAAAAACCATGTTTTAATGTTCACAAATTTTAATAAGCACTCATGCATTAAAGTGTGAAAGAAAATAAAAATATAAGAATAAATAAAACTAAAATAGCACATAACCATATGGACATGGCCCTCATGGGAGCTTAGTATCTCTACTAGAAGGGCACGTGTTGATTTTTTTTGAAGTTATGAAAATTATTTATGTGTTAATTGGTTTGACGTGTGGGCGAAACAATGCAGTGTGTTTCTTTTTATCAGAGGTGCTACTCCTACGGACTTCACGGAATCATGGTTACGGATGGATGTGTCAATTTATGGTCAGAGATTAGGGGAAGAGTGGGCCAGTGGTGAAAATCTGGGAAGTGATTGGTGAGAGAATGTTTTGTATGACCATTTCATAGCGAATCGTTCATGAGTGTATCATTTTTTATTGTGGTGTTTGAGTTCAAATTTTTGACCGTGTGGTTGGAGGATGCCTTTTAATTAATAAAAATACATGAAAAAGTTAGTTACATTGTTCGACGCATTTTTTTATGCTGGTGCTAAACGCGTCGTAGGTGACTCTTCCTTTTGGTCAACGAAGGCCACACCACCTAGGTACTTTTCAAGGGACCCATTCATCGAGAGATCCCACCACAAAGCCCATGTCAACGACCTAATCAATTGTGTATTCAATCCAAACTAAAGAGTTCAGTTGAATGAGGGGGCTTTAAAATGGGGGACCTTAATAAAGTTAAAGATTTCATTGCCACAACCAAGGATTGGCTGAGTCGAAATGAAGGCATTAGAATTGTATACCTCAATCGAATTTGGGAGCATAGTGTATTAAAAAAATGAATGAAAGTGCTCCTTGTGAAATTGTTGACTTGGTCAAAATTGGATGACCCAATTTTAAACTGGAATTATATACCTTAATCGAAAGGCAAAGCTCTAAAATTAGGGAGCATAGTGCATTAAAAAACGAGTGAGAGAGCTCCTTGTCAAATTGTTGACTCGGTCAAAATTGGAAGACCCAATTTCAAATTTGAGACCTCAATTGATTGTGAGGCCTTAAAAACTAGGGAGCTTAGTGTTATTAGCTAGAAGGGTTGGGTGTGCTATGCTGCGCCATCGGTGTTGCTGGGTTTTCATAAAAAAAATACTCCTTCTGTTTCAAAATATAAGGTGTAATTTTTGGAAAGTCGAATCTTTTAAAATTTGACCAAATTTATAGAGAAATATATCAATACACATAATATCAAATCGGTATCATGAGATTCATCATGAAATAAATTTTTATTTTTATTTTTTTAGTGTTGTGGGTGTTAATACTCTTGGCTCTGAACTTGGTTAAAGTTGAAGATATTATACTTTTGGAAACTTTAATACACCTTATATCTTGAAATTGAGTGAGTATTTGGTTTGGAGACACGGGAAGACGATGGAGTGTGTTTTATTTATATTTATAATGCACTGTGTTTGGTGGGCCTTCAGCGGATTTAGTGTTATTTGCTAATCAATCCTTATTTTTGTGTAAAAAAATTATCGGTGGTTGCATGTTCTATATTGATGCTACAATATCACATATTGGTACTTCTTGTGTTTGGGTGATGAGAAGGTGTGCGTGATTGATATGTTTTTATAGGTCGATTGATGCCGATTGATTTGGGAAAATCGTTAGACTGGTCAAAATCGTATACCAAATCTAAAATTAAATACCTCAATCGAATGAGAGAGTTTCAAAATTAGAGAGCATATGTAATAAAATAATACAGTAACAAAGATGAATTAAAAGAATTTACTAAGAGAGGTGAAATAAAAGAATTAAATAAGAGAGCTCCTTGAGAAATTGTTGACCCGATAAAAATGGGGTGACCCAATTATAAATTAGAGACTTCACTTGATTGTGAAGCCTTAAAATTAAGGAGCATGGTGTATTTTATAGAAAAATTGAATAAGATAGCCTTAAGAAATTGTTGACCCGATCAAAATCGGGTGACCCAATGTCAATTGTAGACCTCAATTGAATGTGGGCTCTTCAACTGAAGAGCTTACTGTTATAGTATATTGTATAGAGGATAGATAAATTTTCTATCCCCGCATTATTAGAATCCCTCCAAATAGGCCCTAAAAAATTAGAGATGGAAGGAACAAAAATGAAACGAAAAAAACCAAGCGAAGAGAAGGAGGAGAGAGAAAGGAAGGACGTAGGTAAAATTGAACGAACGGTACGTTTGTTTTAAGCAGGGGAGATTATAAATGATCGCTAGGAAGGGTCATAGACGCTCTTAGGCTACTTTGCACATCAGTTTTGCTCTCAGTGGAAAACAATATATTGCTCGATGCAAGTCGGCCATTCGAGATACAAAACTTTACCACCAAATGATTCAGTATGCTTATTGCCACAAGTCTACAAAAGGAAACACACAAAAAAGAATCGCTAAGGATATACTATCACACTATCTCCCAATCACTATTCTCAGTCTCCTGAATCTTCCTCAACAAAACTTCTGCATCGAGTATGAGCTCGAGGGCTCCGAGCCTCGCAAACTCTTCGAAAACTTGGATTGCTTCGGTGGAGTCCATTTCGTCTGTGACATCAGCTTTCAGCGGAGCACTGGATTCCTTCCACTCATGAACTATGGACTGTACATCATCTAAGCTGTTGACTGTCATTAATGGCACAAGTGAAAAACTACTCCCTGGCTGACCCGTTTGCGCCTCAGGGTGTAGTCTCTGCAACTGAAAGCCAGCAAAGGAGCAAGCCTTCGCTCCAACTGCAATAGCCGCGTTTGTGTTCACCATGATATCACCAAGAGACCTCAGCAACTGAACTGGCTGCTGTGCAATGGCACCCATAGGAGTTATGTACTCAATAGCCTGCCACAGAATCTTGTTTGCTTCATTCATCCCCTGATTTACTTCATTCAAATAAGATGCAAGGGTCGATATCCGTACTCCAAGTCGAAAGACACTAACTGCATCGGGAAAGATCCACTGCATGGCAGCTGTTCTTGCCGTATTAGAGAAACATAAGGTTGAATATCTACATATACTGTATTTGCAACAATAGATTGCTGTATGATAAACAATAGATCCTCAAAACCCTGATGGCTAATCGATTGCTCTCATTTCATTCATTGCCAAATTAGAAACATCAATCATTAATACAGTGCAAATCATTTCAGTAAATCACTTATGAATGAACAAGTAACCAAGAAATATTTCCTTGTTATAAATGACAACGACGACAGCAGACTTGTGACTTAGTATGCTACAAATCGAAGAACTTTGTCAGATCTAACTTTAAGTTAACAGAGCTTAGAAGTCATTACTATTTTATTTCTCCTTTGTGAATTTGTGTCAAGCAGTATTGGCATGAAAAACTAAAAACATGTCAAGTGACATATGTGGGGTAAGCAAACAGGAAATGATTCTTACCTGGCATAGGGTTATCCCGGAATGCAGCATATGCTGAAAGCTGCGTCTGAGAAGAAGACCCAGATGTTTCGGTAAGCATTCCTGCATGTTTGATAGGAAATTTCATCACTACACAATGAGACATGATGATCCATGTAAATACATACCTAAGTGAAAAATAATTCGCAGTTACTGATTGTACCAAGTTCAGGATTTTGTTCATTCTTTTGAATTGACATGTCAAGCAGGAGTGACATGACAATCTAATAAACACAGTAAGTGACTAATCACAAATGCAAGGTAAGGAAACAGGAATTCTATACAAATCAAGCCTAGAATTATCCAGCAATGAAAAATAAGCACGAGTTCTGGTGTTAAAAGCAGATCCTTCATCAAGCATCACTACACAACAGGCTAAATAGATACATGGGAAAAAATAGGGTGAGCAAACATGGAACATTTACTAACCATCACTCAAGCTTATCGCCAGTGGCGCAGATGTTGCAGTATTGTTCCTTGAATACGAAGCAGATAATTGATTATGCATTGCAGCATTTCTGAGCTCTGCAGACATGTGCTTGGATGGTGAGTAGAAATATTAAGTTCAGATACACAAAAGTGGTACACCGAATTTAGCTGCATATACCGGTGCTACACTGTTCATTGGTCAACATCCTTCCAGAATATGAACTCAAACTGTCTAGATGCATATTGTGACCTGTAAAAGAGTGACACAGATCATCCACCATAGATATACATTCATTTATCTAGATCGATTTCTGACTCACTACAAAAGTCAATATCAGCACATGACAGGACAAGGAGCAATACACAAAAACGTTGTCAACATGTATACGAGCTTATTTACCATGTCGTGTATTGAAAGCAGAGCACAAATTTCTAAACTAAGCAGTTATGCTAAGTTGGTAACTTTAGTATCTATTAGCAATATTAGCAAACATCACCATAGATTACAATATCTTTCAGGTAATTCATTATTTCTGAAACATGACGAGCGTTTGCTAAAAAACATGTTAAGTGACATACGTGGGGTAAGCAAACAGGAAATGATTCTTACCTGGCATAGGTTTATCCTGGATTGCAGCATATGCTGAAAGCGGTGCTTGACAGGCAGAACTGGATGCTTCGGTAAGCATTCCTGCATGTTTGTTAGGAAATTTCATCACCACATAAATGAGATATGATGATCCGTGTAAATACATACCAAGTGATATAGAATTCACAGTTACTGATTGTAAAAGAATTCAGGATTTCGTTCACTCTATGTGAATTGGCATGCCAAGCAGGAGTCACATAACGAACTAATAAACACAGTGACTTATCACGAATGCAGGGTAAGGAAACAGGAATTGTATACTAACCAAGCCTATATTATCCTACAACAGAACATACGCATGAGTTCTGGTGTTACAAAGCAAATGCTTCATCAAATATCACTACGCATCAGACTAGATACATACTTGTGTGGAAAAAATAGGGTGAGCAAACATGGAATATTTACTAACCATCAGCCCAGTTTGTCTGCAGTGGAGGAGATGTTGCAGTATTATTCCTTAAGGAAGAAGCAGATAATGGATTATGCATTGCATCATGTCTGAGCTCTGCGGCATGTGCTTTGATGGTTAGTAGAAATAATCAGTTCAGATACACAGAAGTACGGGATTTAGCCATACCATTACTACCAGGTTCGTTGGTCAACATCCTTCCAGAATATGAACTTGAATAGTCTGTGTGTATATTATCACCTGTAAAAGAATGGCACAAATCATCCACCGCACATATGCATACATCTACCTGGATCGATTTGTGACTCACTACGAAAGTAAATATCAGAGGATAAGGAGTGATACACAGAAACATTGTCAACAAGTATACGAGTTTATTTACCATGTTCTATATTGACTACAGAGCAAATTCCTATACTAAGCAGATATGCTAAGTTGCTAAGTTTCCCATCTATTAGCAAACGCTTGTCATGTTTCAGAAAGCATCCAGTAGTTGATAGGAATTCAACAAATAATGAATTACCTGAAAGATAATGTAATCAGAACCTGCATGTTCTATCTTGGATAAACAACATATAGAGTATACTGTGAAGGTAATTTTGACAAAACATGCCAATTAAACATAGTAAGTGACTTACAAAAAATGTAGGGTACGGGAACAGGAATTATTACCACAAAAGCTTAGAATTATCCAGCAATGGAAAATATGCACGAGTTTTGGTGTTAAAAGCAGATGCTTCATCAAGCATCACTACAGATCAGACTAAATACATACGTGGGGAAAAATAGGGTGAGCAAACATGGAACATTTACTAACCATCAGTCCAGTTTATCGCCAGTGGCGCAGATGTTGCAGTATTGTTCCTTGAGTATGAAGCAGATAATTGATTATGCATTGCAGCATTTCTGAGCTCTGCAGACATGTGTCTTGATGGTGAGTAGAAATATTAAGTTCAGATACACAAAAGTGATACACCGAATTTAGCTGCATATACCAGTGCTACTCTGTCCATTGGTCAACATCCTTCCAGAATATGAACTTGAACTGTCAAGATGCATATTTCGACCTGTACAAGAGTGAATCAGATTATCCACCATAGATATACATTCATTTATCTGGATCGAGTTGTGACTCACTACGGAAGTCAATATCAGATACAGGACAGGACAAGGAGCAGTACACAAAAACGTTGTCAACATGTATACGAGCTTATTTACCATGTCGTGTATTGAAAGCAGAGCACAAATTTCTAAACTAAGCAGTTATGCTAAGTTGGTAACTTTAGTATCTATTAGCAAACATCACCATAGATTACAATATCTTTCAGGTAATTCATTATTTCTGAAACATGACGAGCGTTTGCTAAAAAACATGTTAAGTGACATACGTGGGGTAAGCAAACAGGAAATGATTCTTACCTGGCATAGGTTTATCCTGGATTGCAGCATATGCTGAAAGCGGTGCTTGACAGGCAGAACTGGATGCTTCGGTAAGCATTCCTGCATGTTTGTTAGGAAATTTCATCACCACATAAATGAGATATGATGATCCGTGTAAATACATACCAAGTGATAAAGAATTCACAGTTACTTAATGTAAAAGAATTCAGGATTTCGTTCACTCTATGTGAATTGGCATGTCAAGCAGGAGTCACATGACGAACTAATAAACACAGTGACTTATCACGAATGCAGGGTAAGGAAACAGGAATTGTATACTAACCAAGCCTATATTATCCTGCAACAGAACTTACGCATGAGTTCTGGTGTTAAAAGCAAATGCTTCATCAAGTATCACTACGCATCAGACTAAATACATACTTGTGTGGAAAAAATAGGGTGAGGAAACATGGAATATTTACTAACCATCAGTCCAGTTTGTCTGCAGTGGAGGAGATGTTGCAGTATTATTCCTTAAGGAAGAAGCAGATAATGGATTATGCATTGCATCATGTCTGAGCTCTGCAGGCATGTTCTTTGATGGTTAGTAGAAATAATCAGTTCAGATACACAGAAGTACGGGATTTAGCTATACCATTACTACCAGGTTCGTTGGTCAACATCCTTCCAGAATATGAACTTGAAAAGTGTGTGTGTGTATTATCGCCTGTAAAAGAATGGCACAGATCATCCACCGCAGATATACATACATTTACCTAGATCGATTTGTGACTCACTACGAAAGTAAATATCAGAGGATAAGGAGCGATACACAGAAACATTGTCAACAAGTATACGAGTTTATTTACCATGTTCTATATTGACTAAGAAGCAAATTTCTATACTAAGCAGATATGCTAAGTTGCTAAGTTTCCCATCTATTAGCAAACGCTTGTCATGTTTCAGAAAGCATCCAGTAGTTGATAGGAATTCATTAAATAATGAATTACCTGAAAGATAATGTAATCATAACCTAAATGTTCTATCTTGGATAAACAACATATAGAGTATACTGTGAAGGTAATTTTGACAAAACATGCCAATTAAACATAGTAAGTGACTTATAAAAAATGTAGGGTACGGGAACATGAATTATTACCACAAAAGCTTAGAATTATTCAGCAATGGAAAATATGCACGAGTTTTGGTGTTAATAGCAGATGCTTCATCAAGCATCACTACAGATCAGACTAAATAGGGTGAGCAAACATGGAACATTTACTAACCATCAGTCCAGTTTATTGCCAGTGGCGCAGATGTTGGCAGTATTGTTCCTTGAATACGAAGCAGATAATTGATTATGCATTGCAGCATTTCTGAGCTCTGCAGACATGTGCTTGGATGGTGAGTAGAAATATTAAGTTCAGATACACAAAAGTGGTACACCGAATTTAGCTGCATATACCGGCGCTACTCTGTTCATTGGTCAACATCCTTCCAGAATATGAACTCAAACTGTCTAGATGCATATTGTGACCTGTAAAAGAGTGACACAGATCATCCACCATAGATATACATGCATTCACGTGGATCTATTTGTGACTCACTACGAAAGTCAATTTGAGACAAAGAGCAGCACACAGGAACCATGTCAACAAGTAGATGAGTATATCTATAGGTGCATGCTCAGTACAGAGCAACTTGGTAAACTTGATAGCTGTGCTAGCGAATGATCGTCATGTTTCAGAAAACTGGGTAGTACTTGATATAATTCAAGAAATAATGAATTACCTTAAAGATACGTAACCAAAAGCCGCATGTTCAATCTTGCATAAATATGACAGTAGAAAATAGTATTCCTCTTGTGGTAACCATCTTGATCGTGTAAGAACAGTCATACATACATTCACAACATATGCTATATAATGTGATGGTAATCTTGACCAAAAAATGCCGATAAAAAAGGCCATCTATGAGTCATAAACTCATCATTGGGAAAATCCTCAGGTAAATCTGTGAATGACGGTCAACACAATTCTCAGTAAGATGAACAGAAGATATGATAGAGCTTATGGTGATAAACCTGGTCCTTTAGTAAAGCGGCTGTTATTGCATCCCATCCGTGGCACACAAAGTCTGCGAAAACAAGAAAAAATATTTATATGCAGACAACACTCATATAAGAACATGTCTAGTTTGTTGAAATTGCATACCCAATATTTAAGACGCAACACAAGTAGCATCCTTTTGTAAAATGAAATATGGTTTCATTTTCCGATGAGATGTTGCCTTGCCAACATAAAGAACTTCCAGAAATAATTTGACATAAGATGTATCTTGTAACAGAGGACTAACCCAAACCTTTTAAGACAGTTATCAAAACTGAACATAACAATTTTAACCAGTAGCAAAAAATTGCAAGTCATTCTAATATAAATGAATTATAAGCCCCGTACTGATGAAATATGGGTTAGCATAAAATCACCAGAAATGCACCAGAGGCCAGACGGAATTAACTTGAGTTACTTGAGACCCTTTTCTTGGGGTACAAAGAACAAACAGATAGCGGGTGGTACGGTAGGAAACTAGGAACACCTGACGAACAAGAAGACCAGGAGCCCCTGCAAAAATTTAAGTGCGAACCTGCTTTGGGTCGCGATATGATATGCCTTTGTGCTCATACTCAGCATCAGATTATCCTCATCGGCCGATGATACTCTAAAGACGAGGAGAAACATTGCAGCGAAGGAATCAGAGGAAGAACAGGAACAAGGGCAAGAGTTGAGCCACTAGCCCTGAGATGATGACATGTAAGCGAGATGTCACCTTAGCGGCCGCGAAATCGCGGCCTCCCTGCCAAGTTCTGCAAGCCGCTGACAATGCGGGTCTCGCCAAGCTCCCGGTACGGAATCAAGGTACTGGATAAGCGCCTCTGCTTTGCCCTGGAAGACAAGGTCGCGGACGCGGCAAGGGTCCAGACAACCGGAGCCATTGCCGGAGGCGGAGGAGCCCATCACCTCTGCGAGCAGGCGCAGAGAACGAAACAAAACCGGAAATAAGTAAGAAACGGGGCGGCAGAGGAAAAAAATGGTAGGCGGCAGAGGCAAACAATGGTACACGACAGAAGCGCTTACCTCAACGGCGTAAATCGGCCGCTCGTCGGCGGCGAGGAGGAGGTGAGGCGGCGGTGGTCGGTGGGCGCCCTCTTCCAGGCACGGCAGAGACGGCCGCGTGGGTTCTACGCGAAACACGGGCACGGAACGAAGTTTGTTATAATCCGAGAACCGGAGCAGATTTGGGCCCGATTGGTTAGGCCAACTCCCATTTGGTCCGCCCGTTTAGGACGGAAACGCCGGCCCAACATGCCACCACAAACACGGACGGGCGTCAGTTTTTCTATCCGCCGTTATTCATTTTGGGCTTAATCTTAGACCATGTTTGTGTCGGTGCGGATACGCGCGACGTCCTTTCTTGTCCTTCCCCGCCCATCGGCAGCGGACATTCTTCCCCTCCCTCCTCCACACTCGACTCCCCCGGTGGCGTTGTCATTGATGCCGCCACCCAATTCCGAGCCCTTGAACACCACTCACGCCACCGCCGCATCCACCCACTTCCCCCACAACCACGCGGCATCCATCGAGGCCCATCTCCTTGCCGCCCGCACAACATGAGCCAGCACGGTCTTTCATCGCCACCGGCACCCTCCACGGTCAGCACTGGTGTTGTGGACTTGGACATGCCTGCTGCGAGCACGAGAGAGGAGGGTGCCATTCTCCAGCCGCTACTCCACCACGTCCGCAAGGTGTTCGACCTTTGGGTGTAACAAAAATTGTAGTCCAACTAGCTAGGAACATGCGTGTTATCTTTTGAGAATGATTGCACTATTGGTTCTGCGAAGTCTGTTATCTCCTTGACTTTTGGGAATGATTGCACTATTTGCCATTTTCAACGATGTAACTGTGGCAGCTATGTTAAATGAACAAGATTTTGAGAGGAACTTCCACAGACCTTTGTCCATTCAAGGCCACTCTTAGTTCATTTCTCTACAACAAACTATCAACCAAACCACATCATTCGAGGGGAATGATTGCTGCTCAATCATAGGGTATAAAAGCACCTATTCCTCCAGACAAGTTTATAAATTGCTCAAAGGAACCTCTCACACCCACTGCATATTTAAATGGCTATGGCACAGTGCAAGCAGAATCAGGCACAAGATTTTCTTCTGGCTAACTCTTTATGATAGAGTAAGCACAAGATCTTTATTACAGAGGAAGTCATTCCACTTACCTTCGTATAGATGTGCCCTCTGTAATGAAAATTGTGAGGAAACTATTCTGCACCTGTTTTGGGATTTCTCTTTTGCCCAACAATGTTGGACTGAAATATGCCCAACAATGAGGAAACTATTTTGCCCAACAATGTTGGACTGGTTGTGGGAAGACCTTCTTTCCTTGACAATTTTTTTGTTTTCGGCAGCGTCACGCTTCACGCCGATGTGTCTGGACACCTCGGACGGATCGAAAGCTTCGCTCCATGCCAAATCATCAGGGTTGGAAATATGGAGTATGCCGTGGATGCATGTGGCAAACTCGAGTTGTCGGCCTGGGTGTCAGACCAATCCAAAAACATCGCCAACACCATCACCGCGATCTCAGATTCAATCCGAGATCAGGACCACGATGCGGATCGTACTTTGGATTTGACTTTGACCTCAAAGCCGAACACCACTTCACCAAATCAAGCGTCAAGTTTGACCAATGAAATCGTCGAGGCCAAGTTAGGTGGGTCCTCATGCAAACTTCAGCTAAGCCCAATTTTCAGTTAAGATATGGGCTAAACCTTCGGGATATTGATTTTTTTTGTTTAATAGGTTCTGTGTAGAAATAGAAAATATCCGTGAACTGATTCAATTGTTTCTCTGTACCGTAACATGATCAATCGCTGAAACTTTTAGACGGTGCTGAACTGTAAATTTTCTATAGTAACAGAAAGTAGCTAGATCTTTACATGATGTTCTAGTTTTGACAGAGTTCATTTTGCTTTCATTGTTTTCTTGTTTTAAAGTCTCTATGGTTTGTACCAGGGGTATAAATTGTATCACTAGTAGAAAAATGGCTAGCCACAACTTTCGTTAGTACTGGAGGGCCTTATGGGCTGAGAGAGGGGGCGCACCAGCCCTTGGTGGGCTGGGAGCCAACCCCTCCCTAAGGCCCATGCGGCCAAGGGTTTGGGGAAACCCTAGGGGGGCCGCCACCCCTTGCCTTGGGGGCCAAGGCAGCCACTAGGGCGTCGCTCCCACCCCTTGGGGAAATCCTAAGGGGTCGGCCTCCCTCCCCTTGCCCCTATATATAGAGGAGAGGTGGGAGGTCCGCTCACGCACTTTTCCCATGCCCTGGCGGTAGCCCTCCCTCTCTCCCGTTTCTCCTCTGTCCTCGTTCTAGTAGTGCTTGGCGAAGCCCTGCTCAACTAGCTCCATCAACACCTCCACCACACCATCACTAGTAGAGAAATGGCTAGCCACAACTCTTGTTGGTGGCGCGCTATTTCCTTCCAACAACAACAGGCACTGGGCACTGGGTCAATAGGTTAGTTCTAAAAATATTATAAATTGGTAAATAATGACCCAAAAAGTATCCTAGAATGATAATATATTAGCATGGAACAATCAAAAATTATAGATACGTTGGAAATGCCATGATAGGTAGGTATGGTGGCTGTTTTGAGGAAGATACGATGAGGCTTATGTGCAACACAACATATCATGTCACGGGGTTTGGGTGCACCGGCGAAAGTTGCACCGATCCTCGAGGCGGGCTATGCACGGTACCGAAGAGGCTAGCAAATATGAGGAGGTGTGATTGCGTATGTCCATGGTCTCACATTAGTCATAAATAACTCATATACTTATTGCGAAGTTTCATTAGTTTTATCACAAATCAAAGTACTCACCGCATGCCCCGAGGGAAGAGGTTGGTAGGAGTTAACCGTCACGCGCTTCTGACCCGAAACAACACTAGGATTTCAACGAGGAATAGAAATGCTCACACATCATCACCATGCCTCTTTAATTTTTTGACAAATAAGAAATTAACCTCTCTGAATATCGACACTTTTATAAATTAATAATTTTGAACTCACACCTTTTCAGATTACTACATCAATATTATTAATCCTCAACTTCTCTATATGTGCTACATGATCGTTTTGATTATCACTCATTGAATACCTAATATTTTTGGACTAGTATTATGACCCATGTAAATTATCTTCAGTATTTATTAACTCTCAAATAAATATAAGTGAAGAGCGAGAGTGAAATTATTTCTATAAAATCTACACGCCACCGTGCTCAAAAAGATATAAGTGAAGTACTAGAGCAACTGCTAAGCTCAAAAGATATAAGTGAAGCACATAGAGTATTCTAACAAATTATGATGAAGGTGTGTCTCTCTTTAATAGGTGTGTCCAGCAAAAGATGATTGTGGCAAACTGAAAGTAAAAGCAAACAAAAGCAAACGACGCTCCAAGCAAAACTCATATCATGTGACGAATAAAAATATAGCTTCGAGTGACATACCGATGGATTGAGACGAAAGAGGGGATGACTTCCGGGGCATCCCCAAGCTTAGACACTTGAGTCTTCCTTAGAATATTACGTTGGGGTGCCTTGGGCATCCCCAATCTTAGGCTCTTGCCACTCCTTATTCTTTTGTCCATCGCGATAACACCCAAAACTTGAAAACTTCAATCACACAAAACTCAACAAAACTTCGTGAGATCCGTTAGTATAAGCAACATATCAAATACTTTAGGTACTCTTATAAATTGATTCTTATTTTATAATTGCATAATAGGTACTATATTCTAACTTCTCTATGGCTTATACCCCCTAATACAATCCATAGCATCATCAAAACAAGCAAACTATGCAAGCAAAAACAGAATCTGTCTAAAACAGAACAATGTGTAAAGATCTGGAGACACGTATACTTCTGTAACTCTAAAAATTCTGAAAATTTAGGACAACCTGAAGAATTTGCAGAAAAATACTGTGTAAAATTTTAAGATAATTATCACATTCCAGTAAAAAATGAAAATTCCTGTACTGGACGCTAAAGTTTCTGTTTTTGCACTGTATCAATTCTACTCATCATGTGAGTCATCCCAAAGGATTTGCTTGGCACAAACACTAATTAAAACATAAAAACACAATCATTACAGAGGCAATAATCATGTAATCACAAACAAACATAAAGTAAAAAAGCAATATTGGGTTGTCTCCCAACAAGCTCTTTCGTTATAGCCATGAAGATAGGCTTGAGATTTCAATGATGCTCGCATAATAGACAAGAAGTGAAGCACAAAGGGAGCATCATATATCATGTGACAAACTCATTTATGTCTAACATACTTCCTATGCATAGGCATTTTATAAGCAACCAAATTATCAAGACAAGAAGTGTCTAACATATGCAAGCAGGAAGAGTGAAGCATTAACAATTTGAACATCAAGAGAGGTAATTGAACATGAAAATTTCTATAACCATATTTTCCTCTCTCATATGTAGGATCATAATCAAACTCAACAATATAACTATCATGCAAAATATTATCTCCATGATCCACATGCACAAAAGTTTTATAATCTTCCAATATAGTGGGATTATCATCAACTAAAGTCATGACCTCTACAAACCCACTTTTAGTAGCATTGCAAATATCATTGTCAATAATAGATTCAACATGAAGCTTCGAATTATCAAGATCACAATGAACATCATGATTATCACCCCAATCATGATCACTAGCACGATTGATATTCATAGAATTCATACTAACAACATAGCAATCATGCTTTTCATTCAAGGAACTATCATGAATCACATTATAAATTTCTTTTAACACTTCATCACAATTTTTAGATTCATGATTTTCAAGCAAGACCTCATAAGGATAATCTAGTGCACTCAACTCACTAGCAATTGGTTCAACATAATAGGGTCTTTTGAAAACATTAGCAAATGGATGAGGATCCATTTATCTTTCTTTTTGCTTTTTTACTTTCTATATTGGTGTGGCAAAGATAAAGATAACGTAGCTAGGCAAGCAAGCAAAGTAACAAGCGAAGATAAATATTTTTGTATTTTTGTTTTTTATGAAACAAACTAAATATAACAGCAAATAAAAAGATAAACAAGTGAATGAAAATTTGTGAGAAGCTACTTGATAGTTGATGATGATACTCCCCGGCAACAGTGCCAGAAATCCTTCCAGATACTTGTGACCTGCGTTGGGTTTTCCGTGAAGAGGAACGGGTTATTGCAGCACAAAGTGGGTAAGTATTTCCCTCAGTTATGAAACCAAGGTTTATCTAACCAATAGTAATATCAATCCTCAACCGTCTTCAGCGGCGGCACACAAAAGAGTAAACAACTTGCACCCAACGCGGGCAAGAGGGTTGTCAATCCCCTTGATCTCGTTATTTGCAATCAAGTGAGTTGTGTAGATAATTGTAAATTGCAAAATAAAATAAAAATTAAATAATGGTAGCAAGGTAGCAATAGCTTTTGTAAATATATAAGTGAATAGACCCGGGGGCCATAGTGTTCTCTAGTGGCATCTCTCATGTAGGCAAGGTATGGTGGGTAACAAATTACTGTTGGGCAATTGATAGAAAAGCGGATAGTTATGCGATGTTCACGGAAATGATCATGTGTATATAGGCATCACGTCCATAAGCAAATAGGACGACTCCTGCCTGCACCTATTACTATTACTCTACTCATCGACCGCTATCCAGCATGCATCTAGAGTATTAAGTAAAACAGAGTAATGCTTGGAGAACAATGACATGATGTATACAAAGAATACTCAATCAATATGAATAAACCCCATCGTTTTATCCTTGGTAGCAGCAACACAAAGACGTATCTTCTCCCTTTCTGTCACTAGGATATAGAAACTCGTCAGGTTGAACCTACCACAATGCACCTCTCTCATCGAAGAAATATCAATCTAGTTGGCCAGACTATTTCAATAGATCGGGGAGAATTACGAAGCTATAATGATCATGAAATTAAGAGAAATAATATATATCAGAGATATCTCAAACACTTCTCATGAAGAATCTGAACATAAACCCACAATTCATTGGATCCCAACAAACACACATGTCGGGGCAGGATGCACACGATCACCTATGGGACCATCGGTCCCTTGTGGTTCGGCGAGGGAGGTCACGTTGCACAAAGAGCAGAGACCATGAGACGGCTTGACGACGGGATGCTGGTGTTTTACCCAGGTTCGGGCCGCCGGGAAGCGTAAAACCCTACTCCTGCTTTGGTGGATTGATCTTAGGGAACACGAAGCACACGCATCGCTCAAACCTGGCAAGGGTTGCCTTCGGGTGAGCTGCTACGCTAGTACAAGTGTCCAAAGGTCCGAATCTTGAGCTAGGTTGCCTTGGGACTCCTTTTATAGGGCAAGGGACAACCACAGTGGCAAAACAGACATTACCTAATGATTAGATAGCTAACAGTGCTATCATACCTAACTCTGGCACTTAGGACAAAATGCCATAAATGCTAGCCTAGGTGGCGTCCGGGGGCGCATCCCCGGCAAGCTTCTACCACCGCTTAGCCGTCTGGTGCTTAGTGTCTTGACACGCTTCTGGACGGGTATCATATTGACGTGGCTTGAGACTGCGTCGGTATTTCCCCAAAGAGGAAGGGATGATGCAGCACAGCGACGGTAAGTATTTCCCTCAGTTATGAAACCAAGGTTATCGAACCAGTAGGAGGATCACCACCACCCAATAAGCAACACCTGCACACAAACAACAAATACTTGCAACCCGACGCGAAAGAGAGGTTGTCAATCTCTCTACGGTAAAAAGATAGATTAGGTAGTGATGGATAGGAGAGATAGATCTCTCAAGAACACAAAATAAAAAGGGCAAATAAAATATGCAGCAATATGTTTTTGGGTTTTTGGTTTTGTAGATCTGAAAACAAAGAGGCAAAAAGATAAATCGGAAAGCAATATGTTGGAAAAGTAGACCCGGGGGCCGTAGGATTCACCAGTGGCTTCTCTCATGAGTATAGCGCACGGTGGGTGAACAAATTACTGTTGGGCAATTGATAGAAAATCGAATAGTCATGACGATATCCAAGGCGATGATCATTATATAGGCATCATGTCCAAGATAAGTAGACCGACTCCTGCCTGCATCTACCACTATTACTCCACACATCGACCGCTATCCAGCATGTATCTAGTGTATTAAGTTCATGGAAAACGGAGTAATGCAATAAGAACGATGACATGATGTAGAAAAGATCTATTCATGTAGGAATAGACCCCATCTTAATATCCTTAATGGCAACGTTACATGCGTGTCTTGCTGCCCCTTCTGTCACTGGGAAAGAACACCGCAAGATCGAACCCATCACAAAGCACCTCTTCCCATGGCAAGAAAAATTGATCTAGTCAGCCTAAATAAACCAAATATTCGAAGAAGAAATACGAGGCTATAAGTAATCATGCATATAAGAGATCAAAGAAGACTCAAATAATATTCATGGATAAAAATTGATCATGAACTCAAAATTCATTGGATCCCAACAAACACACCGCAAAAGTTTACATCAAATAGATCTCCAAGAGACCATTGTATTGAGAATCATAAGAGAGAGAGAGGAAGCCATCTAGCTACTGCCTACGGACCCGTAGGTCTATGGTGGACTACTCACGCATCATCGGAGAGGCACCTATGAAGAAGATGAACCCCTCCGTGATGGTGTTTAGATTGGATCTTGAGGTTCTGGAACTTGCGGCGGCTGGAATTGTGTTTCGTCGACTCCCCTAGGTTTTTTGGAATATTTGGGAATTTACAGGCATCAGAGGCGGTGCGGAGGGGCCCCGTGGAGGGCACAACCCATCAGGGCGCGCCGGGGGCCCCCTGGCGCGCCCTAGTGGGTTGTGCTCTCCACATCCCACCTTCCTGGCTCTTCTTTGGCCCACTGGGTGTCTTCTGGTCCAGAAAAAATCTCGAAAAAGTTTCGTCGCGATTGGACTCCGTTTGGTATTGATATTCCGCGAAGTAAAAAACAAGCAAAAAACAACAACTGGCACTTTGGCACTATGTCAATAGGTTAGTCCCAAAAAATGATATAAAGTTGCTATAAAATGATTGTAAAACATCCAAGAATGATAGTATAACAGCATGGAACAAGCAAAATTATAGATACGTTGGAGACGTATCAGCATCCCCAAGCTTAATTCCTACTCGTCCTCGAGTAGGTAAATGATAAAAACAGAATTTTTGATGTGGAATGCTGCCTAACATGTTCATCTCATATTCTTTTCTTTTGTATAGCATGGACATTTGGACTTGTAAATGATTCAAAGCAATAGTCTAGTTTTAACATAATGACTTCAATACTCAAGCATGTCAACAAGCAACCATGTCTTTCAAAATATCAACACTAAAGAAAGTTATCCCTAGCCAATCATGCTCAATCATTGATCCATTCATGAAACACACTCAAATATTAGCTATGCCCAATGCTCAAGTACGATCATAGTGCCCCCTAGTTGGTGCTTTATAAGAGAAGATGGAGACTCAAAGTAAAAATAAAAATTGCATAAAGTAAATAGATAGGCCCTTCGCAGAGGGAAGTAGGGATTTGTAGAGGTGCCAGAGCTCAAAGTTTTAAATTGAGAGATAAAAATATTTTGGGTGGCATGCTTTTCCTGTCAACGAAAACGACAAAGTAGCTCACAATACTTTCCATGCTAGATATATCATAGGTGGTTCCCAAACAGAAAATAAAGTTTATTCCTTTTTCCACCAAACTTTCACTTTCCATGGCGGGCCGTATCCACGGTTGCCTTCCATACTAACACTTTCCAAGGAATTTATTATTTGACAACATAAAGTAAATATTATTTTCTTTTTCATTTCAGGAATGTGCATCCCTATTACCGCCGCACTCTCGTGCAATGACAAGTGATTAAACACTCATCTTGAGAATAACACATCTAGCATGGAAAAATATTGGACACTCCCCACCGTTTCATGAGCGGTACGAGCACACAAAAGAGAAAATTTATTTTGAAAATTTAGAGATGGCACATACAAATTTGCTTGGTACGGCATGGAAATACCGCATATAGGTAGGTATGGTGGACTCATAAGGCAAAACTTGGTTTAAGGATTTTGGAAGCACAAGTAGTATTTCTACTTAGTACAAATGGAGGCTAGCAAATAGATTGAGAAGCAACCAAACCAAGAAACGAAAATTCACATAAGCGAGCATTGAGCATTACTAACACCAAATAATGCACCATAAGTAGTATGTAACTTCATTGCATAACTATTGACTTTCGTGCATGCATAGGGAATCACAAACCTTAACACCAATAGTCCTACTAAAGCATAATTACTCACTAACATGACTCACATATTACTATCATCATGTTTCAAAACTATTACAAAGAATCAAGTTTAATTTGTCCAATGATCTTCATGAAAGTTTTTATTATATCCTCCTTAGATATCTATCACTTTGGGACTAGTTTCAGATATTGCCATTGCTTTTTTGACAAGCTCAAACAAATTTAAGTGAAGCACATGAGCATAAAGATTTCATCTCTCAAAAAGGTATAAGTGAAGCATGAGAGGATTTCTTCAAAATTTACTAACTCTCAAATTAATCTAAGTGAATCATGACAGTATTTCTACAAAAATTACCAAGAACACCGTGCTCAAAAAGATATAAGTGAAGCACTAGAGCAATTCTATAGCTCAAAAAGTTTAAGTGAAGCGCATAGAGCAATTCTAACAAATCATAGCATAATTTTGGCTCTCTCAAATAGGTGTGTCCAGCAAGGATACAAATGACAAACTAACAAACAAAGCAAGTAAAGATACAAGACGCTCCAAGTAAAACTCATGATATGTGACGAATAAAAATATAGCTCCAAGTAAAATACCGATGGTCGTTAGAAGAAAGAGGGGATGCCACTCGGGGGCAACCCCAAGCTTAGTTGCTTTTTTCTCTTTGGATATATCTTGGGGGTGCGGTAGCATCCCCAAGCTTAGGCTCTTTTCACTCCTTATTCCTTCATCCATCATGATCTCACCCAAAACTTGAAAACTTCAATCACACAAAACTCAACAAAATCTTTGTGAGATTCGTTAGTATAATAAAGCAAATCACTACTTTAGGTGCTGTTGCAAACCCATTCATATTTTATTATTTCATTATACCTACTGTATTTTAACTTTATCATGGCTCATACCCTTCAATATAACCCATAGATTCATCAAAACAAGCACACAATGCAACGAAAACAGAATCTGTCTTAAACAGAACAGTCTGTATTAATCTGTACTCTAACCATACTTCTGTAACTCTAAAAATTCTGAAACATTAGGAAAACGTAAGGAATTTGTATAGAAACACTGCGTTAAAATTTCAGCTCAAGATCACGTTACAGCAAAAAATGAAAATTCATATACTGGACGTAAAGTTTCTGTTTCAGATTCAGCATCGCTTCTACTCATCTCATGAATCATCCTAAAGGCTTTACTTGGCACAAACACTAAATAAATCATAAAAACACAATCATAACAGAGGCATAATTGTGTCAACACTCAAAAACAGAAAGGAAAAAAAATTTATTTATTCATTGGGTTGCCTCCCAACAAGCGCTATCGTTTTACGCCCCTAGCTAGGCATAACGCATAGATTCAAGTATTGTCATCTTTGGTTTTGGATCCATAGGATGCCCTCATGATTGATTCATATGGTGGATTAAATCTTGTTCTAGGGAAGTGTTCCATACTGTCAGATTTCAGGCTCCGCTAAACCCTAAGAAGTTCAAACCCAGGGGCGTGTGCGAAGATCACCAACAGCTTCACCCCCTCCAAACTCACAATACAATAACCCCGCTCGATGGCGAGGAAGAAGATAGCACATGAGAGTTTACCCAGGTTCGGGCCACTGCGAGGCGTAAAACCCTACTCCTGCTTTTGGTGGATTGCCTCACGAGGAGGTTTGTGGATGAACTAGTACAGTGGTGAGTTGCCTCGCGAGTGCATTTGGGCGGTGTGTTGGATCCCCCTGCTACCGAGCAGCCTAGTCTCTATTTATAGTGGCCCGAGTCCTCTTCCCTTATTGCAATGGCGGGAAGGGATCCCACAACGGCCAAATTTGAAAGGGGACAAGAGGTACATCTTATCCTGACGAAAGGTGGTCTTCGCCTGCAAAGTAGTCGGTGGTGATGCAGAGGTGGGCTCGGTGATGACGTCCGTCCTGCGGGGCTCGGGGTCTTGGTCTTGTTGCACCGGAGTGGAAACCTTTGGGGGGCGCTTTGGGAACTTGCGTGCGCCCCTGCCTCCTTTGCACCAAAGGGGAAACTGTCCCCTCTGGCGCGCTGGCGCCCGCCTGGCCTGGCTGGCGTCACCCTTAGAAATCTCCGCCACTCGGGAGGAGGCCTGGGGAGGCCTATTCCCCCGCGGGTCTTGGCGCTATTTCCCTCGCGAGCTCGGGGTCTCGCGAGAGCCTTGTGCTGAGTGAGGCCACGCCGGGCCGTACTTGGTCGTCGAGGTGGGCCACGCCCTGGGCCGCAGGCAGGCAAGTCAGGGTACCCCCGTTCCCAGAACGCCGACAGTAGCCCCAGGGCCCGAGGCGCGCTCGAGCCAGCTTCTGGGCGAAGCCACAGAGGATGGCCCGAAGCGCCGTGGGCCCCAACCGCCTGCGGGCCCGACTTGACGCGTGGGGCACAATGAGACGTGGGTGTCTCGGCTCCCCGAAGACGTCGGGAACCGCCCTGAGTCGAGCTGACGCAAAGCCTGCGCGCCTCCCCGGCCATCATTGCCTTCCTTGAATGCGGCTGTCTCCTTGTGGTCTCTCCCCCCTCGGGCCACGCGGATGTGACCAGACGGGAGCAGATGAAATGACATGAGGTAGGGTAGCACGCCGATCGAGCCTGGCTCGCGTCGCCCGAGGGGTGCGTGGTGTCTTCACTCCCCACGACGCCCCATGGGCAGCGGTTGCGCCTATAAACCCGCCCCGCCTTGGGGGTATCGCCATCTCGACGCGCCCTCTTGCCTCTCTTCCTTCCAAGTGATCTTCCTTGTCCTCTTCTCTCCCTTTGTTCCTCCATGGCGTCCGGTGGGAGTGCAGCGGGCGCGGGGAAGCGCACGAGGTCCCCGGCTTCTCCATCGGCCCCCGGAAGCAGCGGTGGGGGACCCTCGAGGCCGGCTCAAGCTCGTCGGCGTTGGGCCATCATTGATGAGTAAGTGTTCTGTCACCCGCCCTCTTCTCTTGCAATCGCACCCGGCGCGCCGGTCCTGATCGCTCCTTCCTCCCAGGGTGCCCGCGCCCAAGAGACGCAGGCTCGACGAGCTCTAGGAGGAGACGGACGCGCTGAGGGTCCAGCTGGCGGACGCCGAGGCCGCCCTCCAGGCCGCGCTCAGGGGCGAGGCGGAGGCCCAGGCGGAGCTGGCGTCCCTCCAGACCCAGATCAAGGGGGCCGTTGACGCCGTGCAGGCCGCCCAGGATGAGGCGGCCCACGCGAAGATGCTGGAGGCGCAACGCGCCAAGCAGTATCTGGATATTGTCCGCCGCGTGGTTGGTGCGGTGAGCCGGTTCGTCGGGGAAGCCCCCGCACTACCGTGCGCGCATGGCGACGGGGGATACCTCAACTTCTTTGGCAAGGTGGTGGAGGCGCTGGAGACCGGCGTCTCCCGGGTGGACGAGGACAACGCGTCTAGCGCGCGTGACCTCCTGGACCTTGCGCTGACACGCGTCTTCTCCAACCTTCGCCGCCACGTCCCGAAGCTCGATCTTCCCCGCGTCATGGAGCCGGTGCCCGAGGAGCTCCAGAGGCCCATAGGGACGTGGTGCGCCCGCACATGGAGTCCTTGGTGGAGCGGTTCGTCCAAGAGCCTCTCTCCGACGAGGGTGACGACTCCAGCGCCGCGGCGGGCGGCGGTCCGGACGGTGACATCGGCTCCTCCGCCTAGGCTTCCCCTATTTTCTCTTCCTGGTTCCTGTCATGTCAAGCAACACCCGGCCCCTGAGGGCGTTAACTTTTGTGTTTTTACCTTCGTCTTCCTCCTTCTTCTTTTAAGCCGTCGATTGTTTGTTTTGCGTGGCGCGACTTCGCCTCTCCACGGGGCCTTGCATTATTGCCGGTGTGGCCCGGTGCCCCTCGAGAGGTCCGCGAGGGTATCACGCTAAGACCGGCTATGGCAGCCTGCTGGGCCCTTGCGTGGCGAACCCTCCTGAGGGGGAGCGTGCCGCCCCCAAGGCCAGAATCTTAGCGACGTCGCCCAGGGTGGCCGGATTCCTTCCCTCGCGCTGCCCTTCCTTGTTCCTAGGACCACAAGAATCCTGATGGGAATACGTGGCGGACCATAGCGTCTGCATTCTCACGTTAGCGCTCACACCTCTTCCCCAGCATTCGGGCTATCATCTGATCAGAAAGTTTTTGCTCTATTCGGTGGGTGTACTTAGCTCATCGGGTCGTGGCGAGCTCGAGCGTCGTGAGGTGTAGCCGGGGCATCCAGAGAGGTCGAGGATCCCACCAGGGGGGCTTCTTCCTTGCGTGCGGGATGGTTCGGGAGCCCTTACGGCACTCTGCGTCGACGGGGCCCGATCCTGAGCAGACCTCGACCGCCGTTGGGGCGTCCGGATCACCAGGACGAGACCAAAGGGGCGAGGCCTCGGCCACCATTGGGACGTCCGGATCACCAGGATGAGACCAAGGGGCGCGGAGCTGCGTGATCGGTGATGTTCCCGAGGCGCGTTGCTTGGGAACCCACCCTTGACGCTCAAGCGACGCTCTGCGTCGGTGGAGCCCAATCCCACGCATACCTCAACCGCCGTTGGGGCGTCCGGATCACCAGGACGAGACCAAGGGGTGAGGGGCTACGTGACCAGTGTGGCTCTTGAGGCGCATTGCTCAGGAGCCCCCCTTGACGCTCAAGCGGCTCCCATACCTTTCTGCCGGTTGCCGCTACGGGAGGCGCCTGAACCTCCTGTGGTTCCGCGCTGTCGTGCCGGTCCGCCGCCGGATCCCCCGAGCGGGGGTCGACCGTCAAAAGATGTGTGCTCCCGAGGCAACAGGCCCTTGCCGGCCTGCTCTGAGGGGCCACGAGGGGAGGCCAAAGTGCGTGGGCCCCGACAAGGTGGCAATTCAAAGAAAAGAGACTCCAAGGCCAAAAAAAGGAATCGCGAAGAGAGAAAAATTCCCGCCCCTTTTTTAAATAGAGTTATGAAATCTTCAAATTTCATTTCAAAGAGTGGCAATACGAACACAAAAAGAAGCAAGAAACAGCCGCGTCCGGCACCTAGGCTAGTCTTCGCCTTCGTCTTCCCCCAGCGCGGAGCGTAGGGCATCCACATTGCGTGGGCATAGTCATTGGAGGACAGTGTTGTCCGCCATCGCAGAGCATGGGGCTTCCACTTGGGCATGGGAGGGAACCCCTCCGTGTCCTCGGGGGGCTCCGGGCGTATACAACCCACTCATTATTACGTGAGAGTGTCACGGCCGAAGATAGCTGGGCAAGCCCCCAGGCACATGGCCCAGGTGCTCCCAACTCAGTTAAGAGCCATCCCACGCATTTCTGCGCGGTTGTGTGCCTCTACAGCCGTTGCTGTTGGATAGCTCTTGTCGTCCTGAATCCAACAAGCTTGAGTTTGCTCAATTCGGAGCTCATTTGCAGAAGTTATGGCAGTTCTGGTTTTTCTGTATCCTTCTGTTTTCCTAGCTGAGTAGTTGAAGGCAGCAAGGTGCTGCAGTTCAGTGGCTAGCGGTAGTACCGCAGGAGTCAGCGGTAGTACCGCTCCAGTGAGCGGTAGTACTGCTGTCCCCAGCTCCTGATGCGTGCGCTTGCGGTAGTAGGCGCGGATGTAATTTTTTACATCCGCCCTCGAGCGGTAGTACCGTGATGTATGTGCGGTACTACCGTGCCGGTCTTTTGCGCTGCTCCGCCCTCAGCGGAGGTAGGCACGGAAGTAATTTTTTACATCCGTGGACGCGCGGTAGTACCGCTACCCCGAGCGGTAGTACCGCTGCCTCACGGTGTCTTCTGCCGTGTGCTGCTCCTGAGTGGCCGTTGAATACTACCCCCGCGGTAGTACTGCGAGGGCAGGCGGTAGTACCGCTCCGGCAGTACTACCGGCCTGTTGCCTCGTTGCAGTAGTGTTTCTATGGCTACTACCGCCCTAGCGGTAGTACCGCTCCTTGGAGCGGTAGTACCGCTCTGTGCGGGCTGTGAGGATAACGGTTGGATTTTTCCCCACCTATAAAAGGGGGTCTTCTTCCCCATTGAACCTTATCTCTTTAGCTCGTGTTCTTCCCCCATTGTTGACCTTCTTCGAGCTTGCTAACTCTCAATCCCTCCAATGATTCTTGCTAGTTCTTGAGGGAAAAGAGAGAGGAGATCTAGATCCACATTTCCACCAATCACTTTCTCCTCTAAGTGGGGGGAACCCCTTGGATCTAGATCTTGGAGTTCTTCATGTTCTTCTTCGTTCTTCCTCTCATTTTCCTCCCTAGCATTAGTTGCTTTGGTGGGATTTGGGAGAGAAGGACTTGGGCACTCCGTGTGCCCTTGCCATTGCATTTGGTGCATAGGTTTGAGTTCTCCACGGTGATACGTGGAAGTGAGAAGTTGAGAAGCTTATTACTCTTGGGTGTTTGAGCACCCTAGAGCTTGTTCCTCTTGGGTGCTTTGGCGCCCTAGACGGTTGGTGGTGCCTCGGAGCTCAATCATTGTGGTGCAAAGCTCCGGGCAAGCTTCGGGGTCTCCAATTAGGTTGTGGAGATTGCCCCAAGCATTTGAGGTCACCTCGGCGCCACAATCCATTGTGGTGAAGCTTCGTGGTGGTGTTGGGAGCCTCCAATTAACTTGTGGAGTTTGCCCCAACCTTGTTTGTACAGGTTCGGTGACCGCCCTCAAGGGTCCCTTAGTGGAATCACGGCATCTTGCATTGTGCGAGGGCGTGAGGAGATTACGGTGGCCCTAGTGGCTTCTTGGGGAGCATTGTGCCTCCACACCGCTCCGAACGGAGATTAGCATCCGCAAGGGTGTGAACTTCGGGATACATCGTCGTCTCCGCGTGCCTCGGTTATCTCTTACCCGAGCCTTTTACTTATGCACTTTTCTTTGTGATAGCCATATTGTTTCATGCTTTATATCTTGCTATCACTTAGTTGTTTATCTTGCATAGCATAAGTTGTTGGTGCACATAGGTGAGCCTAGTTGTTTTAGGTTTTGTGCTTGACATATTAAACGTTAGTTTTATTCCGCATTTGTTCAAGCCTAAACCATAATTATTTTAAAGCGCCTATTCACCCCCCCTCTAGGCGACATCCATGTCCTTTCAAGAGGCCTTGTGATGTGGCCCTGTTGAGGCCCGAGATGTTGACGCACACACGCAGCCTTCCGCCCACGTCGGGGGTGGCGGCTGCACTGGGTGGTGCGGGGCGACGCTCGCCGCGCATGGCCAGCGCCTCCTGAAGCTCCTCGATCGCGTTGGTGATGAACTCTCGTGAGCCTGGCACCTCGCGTCGTGCTCCTTGCTTGTGGGGGCGCGCGTCTAAGCGCGCCTCCAAGTGGTGCCCGAGCGCCTCCCTCGTCGCACCGGCCAGGCCAGAGACTCTCCAGTTGGAAGCCCCCGAGCCCATCCTGAGGGAAGCGCCGGGTGCGCCTTCCTATGCGGGAGGGAGAGGCGCCCCAGCAATGGACACAGGGCCTGAGGTGTCGTTCTTGGGGGTCTCTGTCCCCTGACAGCTATTGGGGAGGAGCTGCTTCTTCTTCTTGGGTGTGTCCTCAGGAGGAAGGATGCCGCCCTCGTCATCAGAATTTTCAGCCGCCGCAGCCTGGTAAGCGTGCTCAAGGCAGCAGACTGCATCCTTCTCATCACAGGCGACCGTGATGACACCGCCGCTCCCTGGCATCTTGAGGATGTTGTAGCCATGGTGGGTTGCCGCCATGAACTTGGCGAGGGCAGGGTACCCAAGGATGGCGTTGTACGGGAGGTGCATGTGGGCGACGTCGGAGTCGATGAGCTCGGTGTGGTAGTTATCACGCTTGCCGAAGGTGACTGGGAGGCGCACCTGCCCCAGGGGAGTGGTGGAGCCATCGGTCACCCCTGAGAAAGGCTTGGTCGGCATGAGCTGATCGTAGGGCACCTGAAGCGTCTCGAACGTCTCGACGGAGAGGACATTGAGCCCAGCGCCACCGTCGATGAGGGTCTTGGTGACGAGGACGTTGCTGATGGTGGGCGTGGGGAGCATGGGGAGCGCGCTTGCGGTGGCCGAGCACTTGAGGTGATCCTTGGAGTCGAAGGTGATGGCGACCTGCAACAATCTGAGGGGACGCACGGCCTCGAGCTTTGGGAGGGCTGCGTTCACCTCACGAGAGAACTGCTTGAAGATGGGGTTGGAGGCTGTGGCCTGAGCACCTCCCAGGATGTAGGCGATCGCCCTGGGTTCTTGGAAGCCCCCAGCCCCATCATCCTGCCGGTTATCGTCGTTCCTCCTTGGTGGCGGTGGCAGCGGAGGGAGCCAGCGTTGCCCTGAGGACGGCCCTCGCGAGGCTGATCGCGCCGGGGCCTATCGCGAGGCTCGTCACGCCAACGGTCCTCGCGAGGCTGGCCATGCCAGTCCTGACGTGGGTCGCGGTTGTCCCAGCGGCCTCCGCCGCGGCCCCCTCCACGGCCGTAGCCGCGGTCGCCGCGCTCGGGGCAGCGGCCGAGGCACTCGTCGCGGAGCGTCCTGAGCTCCTGGCAGTCTTCGGTGTTGTGGCTGCGGGTGTAGTGGAAGATGCAGAACGGGCGGCTACTCTTGGGTGGCTCATCATGGTCACGACCGCGCTTCTTCTCACGCTCTGCCGCCAGCACCGCGGGACCCTTGCGTTTCGCCACCTTAGCCTTGGCCTTCTTGTCTTCAGGGTCTGCCTCCGGCAGCTTGAGGAGGGAGAGGCGGCCCTCCTCGGCCCTTGCGCACTTGTTCGCTAGGTTGAACATCTCCAGGGCCGAGCACAGTTCATCATGGATGGCGAGCTCCTCTTTCATCTTGACGTCCCTAACGCCATTGGTAAAGGACGAGATGATGGCCTCGTCCGACGCCCTCGGGATCTTGAGGCGCACGTTCATGAAGCGCTATATGTACTTGTGCAGGGTCTCGCCCGGCTGCTGCTTCACGCGCCGCAGGTCGTTCACTCCCATGGCGCGGTCATGGGTGCCCTAGATGTTGGCGATGAAGCGCTCGCGGAGCTCATCCCAGGAGGAGATCGATCCCTCCAGGAGGTTGAGGAGCCAGGAGAGAGCGCAACCCTTGAGGGCCATGGGGAACCAGTTCGCCATGACTTTGTCATCGCCGCTCGCCACCTCGATGCTCAGCGCGTAGAGCTGAAGGAACTCTGCGGGGTCGGGGGTGCCATCGTAGCGTGGAGGCAGGTCCGGCTTGAACTTGCCGGGCCAGTTGACACGGCGCAGCTCCGGGGTGAAGGCACGGCAGGCTGCTCCACTCACAGGCACGGCGTGCATGATGGGAGCTTGGTCTTGACGTCCGCGCGCCGCGGACTCCGGCGGCGCACGGTCCTGATGACGACGCGGCGGTGCGGGGAGAACCCACGCCTCTCCTCGTGGCCGTGGCACCACCTGGCAGCTTGCTTCGTCTCTAGCCTGCGTCGGCGCCCCGTGCGGAGGGTTGCACGGGCACGCTTTGCACCTGGGCTCGGGGTCGGCGCTGTGCAGAGAAGGAGGAGGAGGAGGTGCGCTTTGAGCCACGTCGCCCGCTTGGGAGGGCGGGGGACGGAGCGAGTGGGTGGGCGCCGGGACCTCGCCGGCGACGCTGACGAGCTCAGCGATGCGACCAAGCCAGTCGTCATAGCGATCCTTAGCAGGGCGGTACCGCAGCAGCCCACGCGTCATGAACAGTGCGACCTGCGCGTTCGCCGGCCCGTAGTGGGCGTGCGAGGACGACGCCGAGGCAGGGACGAGGGACGGAGTAGCAGTGCGGCCATCGTGTCGCGCGGTGGGTGGCTGCGACGAGTCCTGCTGCTCTTGAGCAGCCGGACCAGTGGCAGTGTTAGCTGTAGGAGAGGCGGAGCGATGCCGGACGCCGCGACCCACGGGCGCCGTCTGGGCGACGCGGGCAGCCGGGCGCTCGGCGCGAACTCGGCTGGCGTCGGCCATTGGAGCGACGAAGCGCAGACGAAGCGGAACTGGAGGGAGGATTCCGACACGCCCCTACCTGGCGCGCCAAATGTCAGAAATCGGGCTCCACAGACCCAAGAAGATTCGAACTCTGGGGCGTGTGCGAAGATCCTACCCAGCTCAAGTCACAAACTTGCCGCCCCACAGCCAAGCCTTGCCGAATACACGCGAGCAAACGAGAAGATGAGCACAAGATATTTACCCAGGTTCGGGCCACCTTGCGGTGTAAAACCCTACTCCTGCTTTGGTGGATTGGCCTCACGAGGAGGTTTGTGGATGAACTAGTATAGCGGTTGAGCGACCTCATGAGGGCTCTTGGATGAGGGTGGATCGATCTCTCTCTCCCCCCTTTCTACGGTGGAGGCTAGTCCCTATTTATAGTGGCCTTGGTCCTCTTCCCTTATCGCACAGGCGGGAAGGGATCCCACAACGGCCAAATTTGAAAGGGGACAGGAGGTACAGCTTATCCTGACTAAAGGTGCTCTTCGCCTGCAAAGCTCCTGGCGTGACGTAGAGGTGGGCTCGGCAATGACATCCGTCCTACCAAGCCCGTGGTCTTGGTCTTGTTGCACCAGAATGGAAACCTTTGGGGGGTTCCTTGGGAACCCGCGTTCGTCCTTGCCTACTTAGCACCAAAGAGGAAACTGTCCCTGCTGCGCCCGCTGGCGCCCGCCTGCCTTGGTCGTCATGGCTCACGTCATCCCAACCTCCTGAGGCCGAGCACTGCGTAGGAATCTCCGCTCCTCGGGAGGCAACCTGGGGAGGCCGCTCCCCTGGAGGTCTTGGCGTCGTTCTCCTCGTGAGGCTGGGGCTCTCGCGAGGGTCTTGTCTTGGGAGAGTTTGCTGGAAGGCCGTACTGGGCCATCAAGCTGGGCCACGCGCTAGGCCACAGGCAGGCAGGTCTGGGTACCCCCGTTCCTAGAACGCCGACAGTGGCATTTCCCCGTAAAGAGTACTGCTAAAGGCATACAACTAGGTGTCATATCCCATACATACCGATGCACGTCACACGTACGCACAACATGCATGATATGTATAGATACAACATGACATCACAACATAACCATACAACATCCCCACATTTATTTACAAGGCTCACAAGAGCCTTGGATAATATGTTCATACCGGTAGGGGCACATGACCCGACACTCAAGTCCTACAATCAAGTCTTACAAACCATACGGAAGCGTAAAGTTGTCTGAGTAAAGACAGATGAAAGGATAGAAAGGCATGCAACCTGACTATCTACAACCCTTCCCAAGGGAGCCGGATCGTAGCTGGGATACTAGCTACTCGTCGTCGACGACATCTAGATAAAACCCACCAGATGGATCGTTGGTCTCCTCTGCAATAGTTTAAGCAAATGTGAGTACAAACATACTCATCAAGTCTTTTAAATCATACCTAGTCTATTCATGCATGAGTATCAAAAGGGGGTGGTGGTGTGTCATGCAGCACGCCAGCTTTGACTCTTGGCTATCCTGTACTATGACTACTAGTACTTTGAAAATGTTTGAGAAAGCGTACAGGAGTCCACTAACACCACATCAATACGCTACCATGGATCCGCTCCCGTCTCCCTACGGGAGTGCCATCCATGGTACTCACACCTGTCTTGATACTTTTATAAGTAACCATTATAGTTGCCTATGAACAGCATAAGTTTCCAACTAGTCCATATCCGAGGACACGGCTATTCGAACAGATTCATACCCTGCAGGGGTGTACTCCTTCACACACACTCTCGCCACTTATCGCCACATGCACGTAAAAAGGCACCTCGGCAACCTTCAAGCGGAAGTCCAGCGAGGGAGTCGGCCACGACCGTTAATCACATAAGACCCTAGTCCAGGCTATCGCCTATTTGAGACTGTACCCACACGGAAGTCCGGCCGAAGTTTCAGCCACAGCCTCAAACAATGTGGACAAGGTTCCCAAGCCCACCGTTCGGGTGCCACTTGGTACACCGTGTCACTGCCTACCGCGTCATACCCCACCCCTATGGCCAGTGCTACGCACGGCCTCCAGCATAGCTATAAACACAAGAAACAACTTGCAACTCCTGGACCGAGGACTAGGCGGTTAATAAGTCGAGAGGGTCAATTAACTATCCCAATGTGTGGTACTAACTAGTCTTGTGTCGGGGGGATAACCCCAGGGTAGGCTCAGGCCGGCCCTTAGTCCTTTTCAAAGCAAAGCCAGGCGTCTTGCGCCCCTCGTGGGCCGGCTCCACCGGGCCGGCTCTGTCGGCGTTCTGGGATCGGGGGTACCCAGACCCGCCTATCTGCGGCCCAGCACGTGGCCCACCACCAAGGCCCGGTACGGCCCTGCAACAAGTCCCCCCAAGTCAAGGCTCTCGCGAGAGTCCCGCCTCGCGAGGAGGACAACGCCAAGACCTCCGGAGGAGTGGCATCCCCCCAGGCTGCCTCCCGAGGACCGGAGATTCCTATGCAAGCACCCGGCCTCGTGAGGCCGTGGTGATGTGGGTTCTGACGACCAAGCCAGACGGACACCAGCGGGCGCAGAGGGAGGACAGTTTCCTCTTTCGTGCTAAGGAAGCAAGGACGTACGCGGGTTCCCAAGGAACCCCCCAAAGGTTTCCTTCCCGGTGCAAGAGGACCGAGACCACGAGCTCGGCAGGACGGATGTCATCGCCGAGCCCACCGCTGCATCACACCCAGAAGCTTTGTAGGCGAAGACCACCTTTAGTCAGGATAGGATGTACCTCTTGTCCCCTTTCAAATTTGGCCGTTGTGGGATCCCTTCCCGCCTATGCGATGGGGGAAGAGGACCGTGGCCCCTACAAATAGGGACGAGCTCACATCGTAGAAGGCAGGTTGAATCGGGTCGAGTTCATCACCACCAAGAGCCCTCGTGAGGCCACCCATCCACTGTACTAGTTCATCCACACCCTCCTCGTGAGGCCAATCCACCACAAAGCAGGAGTAGGGTTTTACACCGCAAGGTGGCCCGAACCTGGGTAAATCTCTGTGTCCATCTTCTTCCTCGCTCATACTTACTCGACGCAGCTAGGCCGTAGGGTGACAAGTTGGGACTTCGAGCCGGTTGAGATCTTCGCACACGCCCCAGTGTTCGAACCTTGTTGGGTTTTGCGGAGCCCCGATTCCGACATTTGGCACACCAGGTAGGGGCGTGTCGAAATCTTTCCCCGGTTTCACCCCGTCTCAACTCCGTCGCTCCCATGGTCGACGCCCGCCGAGTTCGTGCTGAGCACTGGGCTGCTCGCGTCGCCCAGACGGCGCCCGAGGGCCGCGGCGTCCCGCGTTGTTCCATCTCTCCGGCAGCCAACGCTGCCACCAGCCCGGCTGCTCAAGAGCAGCAGGACTCGGCGCTGCCAACCTCCATGCAGCGTGACGGCTACACCGCCACTCCGTCCCCTGTTCCCGCCATGGCGTCGTCCTTCCACTCCCACCGTGGACCGGCGAATGCATCGACCGCGCTACTCATGGCGCGCGAACTGCTGCGTTACCGCCCCACCAACGACCGCTACGAAGACTGGCTTGGCCACATTGCCGAGCTCATCGACGTCGCCGGCGAAGCCCCGGCACCCTCCCACTCGCTTCGTCCCCAGCCCTTCCAGGCGGGCGACATGGCCCACGGTGCGCCTCCTCCTCCATCCCTACAAAGCGCCGACCTCGAGCCCAGGCGTGAAGCGCGCCCCCGTGACCAGCCACGCGCAGCACCGGCGCGCGCTCGAGACGAGGCAGGCTTCCAAGTGGTGCCACGGCCGCAAGGCGACGCGCGGGCGCTCCGCCCACCACAGCGCCAGCATCAGGGCCGTGCGCCACTGGAGGTTGCGTCGGACGAATGTCAAGACCAGGCTCCCCCCATCCATGTTGTGCCTGAGAGCGAGGCCGCCTGCCGTGCCTTCACCTCGGAGCTACGCCGCGTCGTCTCGCCCAGCAAGTTCAAGCCGGACCTCCCTCCATGCTACGACGGCACCGCCGACCCCGTAGAGTTCCTTCAGCTCTACTCGCCGAGCATCGAGGCGGCAGGAGGCGGAGATAAGTTCATGGCAAACTGGTTCCTCATGGCTCTGAAGGATGGCGCATGCTCCTGGCTCCTTAACCTCCCAAAGGAATCGATCTCCTCCTGGGACGAACTTCGCGAGCGTTTCACCGCCAACTTCTAGGGCACCCGGGACCGCCCCCCGGCGGTGAGCGACCTGCGGTGCGTGAAGCAGCGGGAGGGAGAGACCCTGCACAAGTACATACAACGCTTCACGAGCGTCCGCCTCAAGATTCCGAAGGTGTCGGATGAAGTCGTCATCTCGGCGTTCACCGATGGCGTCAGGGACCTCAGGATGAGAGAGGAGCTCGCCATCCACGACGACCTGTGCTCTGCTCTGCAGATGTTCAACCTAGCGAACAAGTGCGCGAAGGCTGAGGCGGGCCGACTTTCCCTCCGCGAGCTTCTGGAGGCAGACCTTGAGGACAAGAAGGCCAAGGCCAAGGAGTCAAAATGCAAGAACCCCACCGTTCTGGCCACCGAGCCCGAGGCAAAGCGCGGTCGAGACTAGGAAGCACCCCTCAAGAGCAACCGCCTGTTCTGTGTCTTCCACTACACCAACACCCACAGCACCAGCGACTGCAAAGATCTCAGGGAGCTCCGCGATGAGCGCCTCGGTCGCCGCCCCGAGCGCGGTGGCCGTGGTTACGGCCATGGAGGAGGCCGCAACGGAGGCCGTCGGGACAACCGTGACTCACGACAGGACTGGCGCGACCAGCCTCGCGATGACCGCTGGCATGACGAGCCTCGTGACGGAACCTGGCGCGACCAGCCCCGGGAGGCCCGTCCTCGGGACAGGGCCGGCCTTCCTCTGCTGCTGTCGCCACCGAGGAGGAACGAAGACGAACGGCGAAACGATGGGGCTGGGGGCTTCCAGGATCCCCGTGCGGCTGCCTGCATCGTGGGCGGGGCTCAAGCCCCAGCCTCACACCGCATCTTCAAGCAGTTCTCTCGCGAGGTGAATGCCGCTCTCCCGAAGCTCGAGGCCATGCGACCCCTCAAGTGGTCGAAGTGGGCCATCACCTTCGATTCCAAGGACCAACTCAAGTGCTCAGCCACTGCAGGCGCGCTCCCTCTGCTCTTCTCACCCGTCATCAGCAACATCCTCGTCACCAAGACCCTCATCGACGGTGGCGCTGGGCTCAATGTTCTCTCTGTCGAGACCTTCGAGACGCTCTGGGTGCCCTATGACCTGCTCATGCCGACAAGGCCCTTCTCAGGAGTGACTGACGGCACTACCACGCCGCTGGGGTAGGTGCGCCTCCCAATCACCTTCGGAAGGCGCGACAACTACCGCACCGAGCTCATCGACTTCGACATTGCTCACATAGGCCTACCATACAACACCATCCTTGGGTACCCCGCCCTCGCCAAGTTCATGGCGGCAGTCCACCATGGCTACAACGTCCTCAAGATGCCAGGGTGCAGCGATGTCATCATGGTCACCTGCGACGAGAAGGATGCATTCTGCTCCCTCGAGCGTGCATACTGTGGGGACCCCGACTCATAAGTCGTGATCACCAAATGCACGTGTACAGTGATCCCAGTGATCAATGCTCACTGGACACACAGAAGCTGAATAACAAGAGTCTTACATCCACATTTAGCATCTTACACAAATAAAGACCATGAAGGTCTAGTCTTACATAGATAGGGCCGCAAGGGCCAAACACTTAAACATAACAAGCAGCGGAAATCTTGATTGGAAGCGTGAACCCATGCCATCTGCCTTAAACCTATAGGCATTCTGACTGGGAAGCGTCCTAGTTCGCATGTTCGTCACCAACGAACTCTTCACCATACTCCTGCTCTTCCATGCCTGGCCAATTAAATAACCAGTGGCAAGCCAATGAGTACTTTGAATGTACTCGCAAGCAACCCAAGTTTTGGAACAAGGTATAACAATGCATGATTTAGCACTAAGTAGGTAAGTTTTGCAGAAAGCTAGTTTTAAGTGCAATGCATGATCAAGTAACTTAAGTAAGCATGCAATCAACCGTTGACAGACATTCATGTCAACAAGTCACAGTTATCATCATGAATAGGGGTTGAACATCTCATGTTCATCCACTTGCCAAGTCATCGGACTCAGCTCAAGTTTCATCCTTATCACCAACACACACACGCACACACCAAGTTTAGTAAACATTGGACGTAGCACAAGAGCGGTCATCCAACTGTCCTTGACCGTGGACACGGCTATTTGAATAGTTTTACACTCTGCAGAGGTTGCACACTTTACCCACAAGACTCGGGAAACTTCCGTGTCAAGCCACGGCTCGCGATATTGTCCATACCCGAGGTAAGTACCCGAACATTGTCTTTCCCCTGGCGATACTAAACAAAGAGTCCACTCGATACATGATGTACATCACAAGTAACATCCATGCAGGGACCAACGGTGTGCCCGGTGCCTGTGAAGACAGTGCATGATCGTCCTTACCGGTACGACCCCGTATCGAGAGTGACCATGTGACTCCCGCCACTAGTAATGTGGGCTCTATGCTAGTACCCACCAAAGTAATCAACAAAGCCCCGTCCCATAAGGGGTATCGTGGTTGTACATGTAAGGTTGGAATAACGGTCGCAACTTACACCAACCCATTTTCGAAAACCACACACACTCACTTGCTCCGGTACACCACTTCTTTATCAAGTGGTTACCTAGCTCAACATCATCTCCCTCAGGCATTAGTGGCATTCGACATGGTTTTCGAAAAGTCTTTGAAATCATTTTTGTTTCCATCACCATGCATATACCCGTCCCACTTTGCGTAGCATCTACTAAGCATCCTATCTACTCCCACCCACACAACCCTCATAAGGAGATAGGATCATGCGCGATGCAAGTATCAACAAGAAAGTATCGGAGGCATCCCACCGAAGGGGATACCACATCATCATGATCATCATCGGAACATAAAGTGCTATATGACATGCATGAAAAGTTTCTTAACATGGTCAAAGGGCTGCTTGCCTGGCTCAACAAAGTCTTCGGAGTCTTCGAAATCTTCGGGTCCAACTCCCTCGTCAACAGCGCAATCTATCGTCGCGATAAATAACGGCAAAATAAGGATCATCACAAAAACAGAGCCCTAAAGCTACTACAAAAATGTTACCCTATTCTGAAAAATCCTAAAAACTATTCTAAAAATATTTGCCTAAGGTTTTGGGGTGAAAAAGGTTTTTAAAACCATTTTTAACAATGGCTAAAAATGCCAAAAGGGTTTTTTAAATAAAACAATACATAAAAGGTTTTCAAAAAATTTCACAAATGACACTGTAAAATACTACAGATTATTACAGGAATTGTGGTGGAAAAATATTTGGCATTGGAATTTTATTTTGCTCAGAGGAATTTTTGCAACATGCCAAAAATAAAGAAAAAGAAAAAGAGCACTATGCTCTTGGGCCAGAGGCGAGCGAGCAGAGCCGACCCAGGGGAGTTGCGGCCCAGGCGAGGGGGCATGCGCGCGGCGGTCGGGGTTTAAACCCGACAGGCCGGCCCCATCAGCCAGAGAGAGAGAGAGAGGGGGAGGATGACCAGTGGGGCCCACTTGTCATCACCTTCCTCGGGCCAGAGGAGGTCGAGGGGGCTCACCAGCGGCTATGGGTCATGGCGGAGCCTGGCGATGGAGGAAATGGAACCAGCATGGACCCGCCGTTCGGGTAGACGTGGAGGGGACACCGGAGATGCACTTTTTCGTCGGCAACGAGGAAGCACGGCGGAGCCGCTTCGGGAGGGGGGTCGTCGGCGTCGATCCTCGCCACGATTCGAGCGGAGAGGAGGGGAAAAAGGGTCAGGGGGACCTCACGATCTTAGAGAGAAGGGTAGGAGGACCAGAGCAGGCCGGTAACCTGAGATCGACGGAGCTCCGCCGCGGTGGCGCCTCGGTCGATCTCGAGGACTGGTGCTCGGGGAGATCGAATGGGGGCCTTTGGAGGTCGATTGAGAGTGAGAGAGGGCCAGAGGAGGAGAGAGGGGAGCTCGGGGAGCCCTTTTATAGCCGGGACGCGAGTCTACTGTGGACCCGTGTGCCGGCGAGGTCGAGCTGGTCACTGGAGGAGGAGGGAGCACACGGGCCTTGACCGGGGGTGTTCCTGGGGTCAGTCCACGGGCGAGGGAGGCAAGGGAGAGAGAGGGGGAGCTCGCGCGTGTGAGGCCGAGGGTTGGCCGAACCGGGCAGCAATGGCGCGTGCGAGCGAAGCCATTGGAGGGAGAGGGAGGAGGGGGCCGACAGGGTGCCGTGGTGCGGACGTCGAGGGGGGGGGCAAGTTGCGAGAGAGGGAGGCCCGAGGCTGTCGGGGCCATGCAGTGGGCGGCGGCTACAGTGTAGTCGGGCACTGTAGCGCGCTCTAGAGCGCCATTTTGGCATGCCAAGGCATGCCATTGGCGGCTTCTGCGTGGCCGCCCGTGTCTAGGGGATCTAGGGGAAGAAAAATAGTCCCTGGGAGGCATTGGATGCTCTGGAAGGCCTAAGGAAGAGGAGAGAGGTTGAAGGAAAGAGAGAAAGGGGCTATCCAGAGAAGAAAATGGAGGTTCCACCCCCTGTAATGATTGAGTCTTGGCCAAGGAAAATTACTGGGAGTAAAATAGGACTAGGTAGAGATGTGGTAAAAATTTGGGGTCAAGGAGAACAAGTTAAGAGGGGAGAACATGGCTTTTAGTAATCTGCCAGAAGGTGTTTGATCATGTTTTCAGCAAGCAAATAGAGTTTTCTTGCCATGAGATTTAACAGGATGAAAATATAGGTAGAAATAGAGTGGGCCACCAAGTTTGAGATCATTTGAAGAAAGTTCACAATGTAGACATTGCAAACCCTAGAAATCAACAGAATCAGATTTCTGTAGATCCAGACATGCAATCCTATTCTCCCAAATCCACAACTTGGTGTGGTATCATTATTTGTGGTTTAGAACATGTCTACAAAGTTTGGGATCAATAGGAGATACTTCACAATGTAAAGTTGCTCAAATTTGGTTCTGGACAGGAGTGGTTTTGGAATATTTTGGTGAAGCAAAACATGGGGGATTGAGATGAAACTTTGCATGATCATCACCTATGTCATGGGCGACTTGCTGGAATTTTCTTGGAATTTATTGAGAATATTTCTTATAGAAATATTTCAAAAGCTTGATTTATGCAGAAAGGGTTTTGAGGGGTTTTGCCCATGATTTTGAACATGACCATGTGTTGAAACTCATATATATGGAAAATATATGTCCAATGAGTTTCCCTAAATTTTCTCAAATATTTTTAAAGCATTTAAATAATTTTTTCCTATGAAAAACCATTTATGACCTTAAGAAAAAGCCTTTAAATAAAAGAGTAAAATAATCTTTAAAATTAATATTTGGTGGTTTTGGGAAGTCTTATATAGTAGGTTTCAAATAAAGCCTTTGGGGAAAAAGTATCCACCCAATTTGAGGACTTGTAGTACAAACCTCAACTCAGGGGTTTTTGAAAACCTAATTTGAATAAATCCTTTTTGGCCAAAAATAAATTTGATAAAACTAGTTCTAGGTACTTTACACATGGTATCATCATTGGGCAAGATGTTTGGATCAAGGAAGATAAGTATAGAGAGGAGTAGAATCTATGAGTGCCAAGCACAATCAACCAAACAAGCAAACAAGCAACATTTCAAACAAGCATGCACTCAAAAGGTTTTAATTGGCTCCAAATTTTGTAAATCCAAGCATAGCAAAGTGATACAAACACAGGGTGTGACACATACCAGGCCGCGGCGACCGAAAACTCTGACGACGAGGATGACGTCTTGCCTCCCGAGGACACCCGCAAGAAGCAGAAGCATCTCCTCCCAAGAGCCGCCAGGGGGCTGGGACCTCCGCCGCTGGCGTCTCAGGCCCCGTGTCCGCCATTGGGGCGCCTCTCCCTCTCACATAGGATGGCACGCCCGGCACCTCCCTCAGGGCAGGCTCGGGGGCTTCCACCTGGAAGGCTACCGACCTGACCGGCGCGACGGGGGAGGTGCTCGGGCACCACACGGAGGTGTGTTTCGACGCACGCCCCCACAAGCAAGGAGCAAGGCGCGAAGCGCCAGGCGCAAGAGAGTTCATCACCAACGTGATTAGGGAGCTTCAGGAGTCACAGGCCCTACGTGACGAGCACCGCCCAGCGCCACCCGGCGCAATAGCCGACCCCGACGGCAGGCTGCGCCTCTGCGTCAACTTCCCCGACCTCAACAGGGCCTCATCACGGGAGCTCTTCTGGCCATCGCATGTCGGATGAAGTGGGGGCTTCCCCTGCAGCTACGTCCGCATGCCCTTCGGCCTCATGAACGCGGGTGCTACTTACAAGCGCCTCATGCAGACCGCCCTCGCGTCTCATGAGGCCCGACGCCGCGAGGATCTTCCGGAGATCCCAGACCCTCGCGGGCCCCCCGAGCCTCTGGAGCACTCAAGTTCGTGATGATCCAGCTTCAACGACTACCCCAACGCTTCAGCGGCGCCGATGCCAGGTGACTTTTGGTTTGTTCAATTGAGGGCACCCCTCGGGCTGCACCATCCTCAAGCTGCTAGGGCCCATCCCCGCAGCTGTATCATTTTGCGCATGCACCGGACTAATTCTGCATTTAATGAATTTCTTGAATATTCCAACTGCCTCACCAGTGCTTCGTCACCATGAATGTCGCTGCGCCCTCACAACCCCGCCTTCGACAACCTCATGATTAAGGGCTTGCACGGCGTTTGTGCTCGGGTCCGTCCCTGCAGCGTTGATAAATCCAAGCGGCTGAGCTCTGTCTCGCGGGCCACCCCCATGCACGTCACCTCGCCGAGGCCCTTGGTACTTGTCCTCGCGTGAGCTAATCGAGAGTGGGTGAGTCAGGGCGCGCAGCCCGGTTCCAATAAACGCTTTTCGGCGCTTCGTCGTCATGAGAACCGCGCGCCGGGTGTCTTTCCTCGGGTTTGTCGCATGAGAAGACTGGGCACGGTGTATGTGCTCGGGTCCATCCCTGCAGCATCGATAAACCCAACGGCTCAGCTTTGTCTGGCAGCCTGGCCTCGCACACGTCACCTCCTGGGGTCGTTGGTGTTTGGCCTTCTCATGCGATGGCCTCCAGAGATTCATTCGGTGCAGGTTACCCACACCCCACAGGTCCTGCAAGCGCGCCTCGCGCTATAAAATTCAGGCGCAACCCGCCTTTGAGGTAGGGCCTCATGAGTCCCGCGCTGGCTCACGGGTGCCCAGATACACCTCCCAGATCAGCCGTGCAAGCCATGAGTGCGAAATTAATGGGTTGTACACGCCCGGAGACTCTAACACAGAGCTCCCTTCCCATGCCCAAGTGGAAGCCCCATGCTCCGCGCTGGCGGACGACACTGTCGCTCAACGGCTATGCCCACGCCCAGTGGAAGCCCCATGCTCCGCGCTGGGGGATAAACAACTGAGGGCGCCCTAGCGGTTGCACCAACCTCAGGATGGCCTCCCGGCTCTTCGCACAGCCCCGTCATGCACCGTTCCCCTGGAATGCATGCGTGAGGGGGCTGGCCAGGGGCTATGCTCAGGACAGGCCTGGCGTGAGCCGCCTCACCAGGTTCTGGTACCTGGTCTTCTCGCGTCCCTCCCAGGTAAAAGCTGGCGAGAAAAGGTATGAATTCACCTCACGGGCGCTGCTCGCACGTCAAAGGGGACCCCTGAGCATCGCAACTCAGGGGCCTCACTGGTCACGTAGCCCCTCACCCCTTGGTCTCGTCCTGGCGATCGGGACGCCCCAACAGCGGTCGAGGTATGCGCGGGATTGGTCCCTGCCGACGCAGAGCACTAAGGCGCCCCCAAATATACCCTGGCGTCGCCATGTTTCCTTCGTGAGTGCTGCTTGCATGTCAAGGGGGACCCCTGAGTATCGCGACTCAGGGGCCTCACTGGTCACGTAGCCCCTCGCCCCTTGGTCTCATCCTGGTGATCTGGACACCCCAACGGCGGTCGAGGCATGCGCGGGATTGGGCCTCGCCGACGTAGAGCATAAAGGAAAGCGGGAAGGAAACAAGGCACCGAAGGAAATTACGAAATTCAAAGAAATTCAAGCAATTATTATAGGCACTGAATGTCTTGCGAATTCAAAGTCTCACGCCTCTGCGAGGCACAGGGAAATGTTGTAGGGTAAGATCTAGGAGGAGGGGCCGCCATCGCCATGGCTGTCGTCGTCGCCACCACTTGCTTCCGCCGCCGGGGGCGTGGCAGTGGCGATGCAGGTGAACTTCTCCACCAACGCGTCCACCGGGCCCTTCATGGCCGCTTCCGCAGTAGCACGGGACGCAGGAGCAACCGGGACGAGTACCGCGTTGAAGTCGAAGCCGGGCTCGCGGAGGTAAAGCTGGTTGAAGACCCGCGTCACGGCCATGGCGAGAAGATCGCGACACTCGTCCTTCAAAATGGTGTCCACCCTGGTGGAAGCGCCTTCGAGCACCTCAGCAAGTTTGAAGGAGAGCCCTGCATAGCCGGCTTCGGGGGACGCCAAAGGCTCCAAGAATCCTCCCCTACAGCTGGAGCGCAGCGACTTGCGGAGTTCAAGTTCGAGGGAAGGGAAGGCGTCACGCTCCGCGGCCGCCTTCTCCTCGGCAACGGCGAGGGTCTTCTCCCTGGCCTCCAGCTGGGTCGTCGTCTCGGAGATGCGCCAGGCGTGGGACGCCTGGGCCTCTTCCACCTCGTCCTTCAGCTTGGCCAGGCACTCGCTTTCCTTGGCCTGGCCGTCAGCCACACGAGACAGCGCAGAGTTGCGATCTGCGAACTCCACCTCGCGGGCCTTGAGGACTTCCTCCTGCTCACGGAGACGTTTCGCGAGCGCGGCTTGCTCCTCCTGAAAGGCCTTCAGGTTGGCCTCCGCCTCACCGTAGCGCTTCCTGGCAGACTCCTCCTTGGCCAGTGCCTCGTCTCAGGCCGCCTTGGCCTCGGCGGCCTCCTGCTCACTCTTCGCGATGGCAGCCTCGGCCCGGCTCTAGGCCGTCTGGGTGGCCGCCTCGGCCTGGGACCACCCAGAAACGAGCCCCAGGCGCTCCTTCGCGAGGCGCCTCTCGGCATCTTGGAGGTCGGCCCGGAGCCTGCCAAGCATGGTGTAGGCCTCATCCAAGGCACCGGACCGGATCAGGGGACCGCAGCGCGTGAGCGCGAGAATCGGACCAGGAGGCGGCACCGGCGCATCGACAGGCGCCGTGACCAAGGGTCCGGCAGCATGGCTAACTTGGGGAGCCGAGGGCTCCAGCTTCTCCTCCGTCACGGCAAGCGCGGATGGCTCCACAACCAGTTGGCCCGCGGGGGCTGGCTCCTCCCGAGGTTGCATCGCTGCGACCACGGGAGCGGATTCCACCAGGAGGGGGCGAGGAGCCGCCCCCTCCATCAGCGTCGGGGCCACCACGGCTGCGGCGGGAGACGCCGCCACGAGAGCCCCCGCGCCCCCGGCGGCCGGTCCTCCAAGCGGCGCGCTGGGCTGGCGCGGCTCGCTTTCATCGCGGCACCAAGCCGATGGCGCCCCCAGGGTAGGGGGCTCCTTCGGCTCAACGCTCGCCTTCTTCCTCTTCGGCACGACCTCGACCCTGGCCAATGAGAGGAGGAGAGCCGTGAGCACATGTGCAGTCCAAGATCAAACAGAGACGAGGAAGGTTACTTACTCCTCGCGCGCGACCCACTTCCTCTTCTTCTCCACCTCGGCGCCGGTCGGGACACCCCCGCTTCCTTTCGATGCGGCCCTGGCCACGCCCAGGGGGCAAGCAGGATGCTCCTCGCCGACCCCCGGTGTGGCGCTGCCGCCCGGAGAAGTGTGGAGGACGGCTTGAGGAGTCGTGGCCGGCGAAGCTACATCCGCCCCAGCGGCGGCCGCCCCGCCTCTCGTCCGTGGCGCGGGCTGAGACGTGGCCATCACCTCGGCCACCTTGCTGGGGCGTGGGTCCTCCGGGGCGGGCGCGGCCACGCGCTTCTTCGGTGTCATCCGGCCGGATGTCCGAGCGGTTTGAGGAGAAGGCCCCGGCCCCCTGGGCACCCTGGCGAAGCGCTGGGAGCCAGCGGCTGGGGGCTCATCGGTATCATCATCGTCATCGTCAAGGCTACGGAGGAGCACGCTCTGCGACGGAGGGGACGCCTCCTCCCTGTCATCCATAGTCTCCTCTGAATCCTCCCCGCCGCTGGTGTCGCCGGAGGACACCAGTACCGGGGGATTGGGGTGCTCAGTTAGCGTGAGCCCCAGGTCATCAAAATAGGGCATGGCGGCGGCCAGTGCCCTGCCATCGTCACGGCGGTACAGCAAGGCGTAGGCCTCGGGAAGATCCCCGGGATTGTTGAAGAGCAAGGTGTTCAGGGTCTTGTCCCGCTCCTCGCCTGTCAGGCTGGCGGATCCGAGCCTGATGGCATCCCCGATGCCCTTGTACTCCCACATGGGCTTCGAGTGCTGCTGGAGCGGCGCCAGGCGGTGTGTCACGAACTCCTTCACCATCATCGCCCTGGTCAGCTTCCTGGCATCCATATCCGAGGAGATCCGCTTCAGAACGGGCGCCGCCCGGGGGTCGGTGAGCTTCGCGGAGGCCCACCCGAGAGTCTTCTCGGGCAGCCTCGTCGGGAACTCCGAATGCGCATCGACCCCCTGGACATCCAAGAAGACCCAGCGATGCCGGTAGCCTTGCACCTTCTTCCCGGCCTTCAGGAGCACATTGCCGCTCTGGACCGCGACGAAGGAGGCGCACCCCGACCGCTGCGCGCTTTCATGGAGCCTCATGCTGAAATAGTGGCGGAAGAGGGCCACTCAAGGCTTCACGCCTACGAAGGCCTCGCAGTAGAAAGCAAAGATCGACAGGAGCACTACAAGAGGAACCCCCCTTCAGCAACGCATCGATCCGTTGTCGTATGTCCATATATGTGTTGCTAGACTACACCAACGAATTTAAATGTGTTGTCGTAGGTGGCGTTGCAAGGGTCTACAACAACATATATGCATGCGTTGGTAAACATCAAGAATAAGCGTTGTAAGCTAGCAGTGTATATAGTTAGTGGGTAACAACACTTGCATGCGTTGGTGGATACCCTGACAAAAGAACTTTCAAATTGACATAATATATTTTTTACGTAGCATAATCAATCAATAGTTTTTATATCTTTCCATCCAGAATTATTAGAATTATTAGGACAATGCCGACAGTGCATATATAGGATCCACATCTTTACCTAATAATAAAGAGAATTGGGTTTCTGGTCGTCCGTCGTCGTCATTTTTGCAGAAAAGTCCTTTTGTTTTCTGATAATTGAACCCGCGGTCCCTCTTTAAGTGGATCTGGGAAAACGCTTCATTTTTATAAAAAGGACCCTGCACTTTTTAGTATTCAACCCGCGATCCTCTTAGGTGGCTTTGAGATAACGTTGAAAAAAAGCCCAGGTGCAGAACGAGCGGCTGGGGCGGCGGCTGCTCAATGCACAACGACGGCGGCGGCTGGAGCTTGCTGGGGCCGGATCCGTGACCGGAAGGGGCTGGGGAGGCCGATTCGGAGGCGGGCGGCGAGGAGGGGGTCGCTGGTGAAGAAAGGGAGGTGAGGGAGAGAAGAAGGAACAAAGGAGGGGAGGTGTGGCGTCCATGGCAGGAGCTCGCCGTAGCCGGGCGACGACGGACGGACGCGGGAGACGGAGGGATCCGGAGCCGGCCGGTCGGGCGACACCAACCAGGCCACGGGTGGCGTACGAACGAGGACTTGACCACTAGGTAATCCATTCATCTCCCCTCTTTTCCTACTTCCCCTCGATCTGCCCCTGCCCCTGTCCATCCAGCGCCGCCGTCGATTCAGCACCCGCTCGCCGGGCGCCGCCGGGCGGAGCCACCTGCCCAGCTCGTCGCCCCACCTGCCCACGTCGGAAGGCTCCCCACCCCCGCCACGCGCCAGTTCGTCTCCCCCTGCCCATAGCGCTCCTGCACAACCACCTCAAATCGCAACTCAGAGCATGCGAACCTCTCTCTCTGTACCGGTGGTAATGGACTGATGTTTCTGCTCCTCTCCCTCACAAGCTACCCCTCTCTCTATATCTCTCTTATACATGGATCAGCAACTGCATTCTACCCAAATAAATATGTGCCCCTTTTCTTGAGATTGCGCCCACAACATGGTTGATGTTACGCTTATAAAGAGTTAAACTTCATTTTTTCAGGTTTCTCTTTGATGTATATTAAATCTATATCTTTACCTACTAATAAAGTACCAACTTCGCCGGAAGACCATCCGCCGTCGTCTCGGCCGACTTTGTCCCAAGACCATCCGCTGTCGCCTCTGCCGACTTTGCCGGAAGATCATCAGTCATCCCCTCCGCCTACTTCGCTGCAGGTATCTTTTTTGTGTGCAAATTATGATGGAGCTATTTTTGATTTACAACTAGAGTTTACTGATGGTTATAGGATGAAAAATAGGGCATATAAGTTGCAAGATTTTGAATAGCAATTCCTATGTATATGTTCTGCACTTGTGCTCATGAACTCACTCACTCACATGGACTCTGGTTAATTAGAAGAGACAGTCACATGTGAGGATGAAAGCGTGGATCAGCTCCTGTAGTAGCTATCCTTGATTTACAACAGAGTTTACTTATGGTTATAGGATGGAAACTTTGTATTATTTTGCCATCTTCTTTCCTTTGTGAAACTAGCTGCACCAAGTAGAAATTTAAATTGATGCTAGCAAGTATCTGTTCTTGAATGTCCAACTGAAGATTTTTCAATGCTGAAAACATCAACCAAGGTACAACAGAGCCTCATGGTCAGCAATCTTGTCGTTCTATAGTTTCAATCATCCTTTTAGATAATTCTGTGTTAGTTTTCAATGTAGCTCCCAGCTAAGGCCTGAGCTCCTTAACTTTCCGTCGTCAGCAACTGTTGTCGAGGTAGTAGTGGATCTGCAATTGATAATTATACTTGTGCTCTGAGATGGAGGCTCTTGAAAATGATGAAACTATACTGCTGGTTCAGGACATCCTTGTGATTTTGAAGATGACGAAGAAAGAGAGTTCTCTTACTTGATGTATATATTATTACTTATCAAGCTGCGCCAGTCCCTTGATTGTTCTGCATGCAATGATGTGTTTGACATGCTTGAAAAAAATACAAGAAACTTACTCAGTGGTCAAGGGCAGAATGTAGACTTACTGTAACTAGCTACCAATGTGACATACTACTGGTCAGGTTTCACCACTCATCAATAATATGCTGACGGAGTTCTCATATTCTGTAACAAATTCACCATGCCTTGAATGGATCATTCAATGGTGCAGTTCAAATGGTATATCCTCCGTTTGTCATAGGTTGTGAGGATCTGATCATCAGGATAGATCAGGATGGGTTTCACTCGTGAAATTTTGCTTAATGAAAACCTAAGATTAGAAGTGTATACCGAGAGTCATGGTTAGAAGTTGAATGCTAAGGGATGAAATAATTGATTTTGGGCCATAATAAATCAAATCAAATGCGATGATTTTTTGTCCCGTTGCAACGCACGGGCCCTTTTGCTAGTCTATATCTATATCTATATCTATATCTATATCTATATATACCTATACCTTTTTTTTTACTAATTATTTTTTTCACTATTCTATACCTAATATTAATGGAAGGATTGTTTCTCCAAAATATTTGGTCAATGGTGGGACCCAGATAATATTTCGTCCGTCATTACTGGAGCGTTCTCTGGTTCTCCCGATTCGGTTCTGCAGGACGCACAAAGCAGTGATGTGCCGGCCCATTAACATAGCAACAGCTGGCGTCACTAAAAATCCCGGCCCACTAATGACCAACAGCTCGCGTCACTAAAAAATGTCCAACGAAAAAATACCATTCCTTGAGGAAACGAACCCGGGCGCTCAAGCTAGACCCCTGAGAGTGCTAACCACTAGACTAAACAAGACCTGGTGTTTAATTTGCAGCGCAAAATCTTAAATTACGTTGACGTTCGTGTCCGATACCGAGGCAAAAGAAAAACATATGTCTTTGAAAAAAGTGGATATATTTTAGAACGCAAAATTTTTGCAAAGTTGTGAATAAAATATTTAAAATTCGACCATTATTTAAAGAACAATATTTCACTTTTTGTTAAAGCTGAATAATTTTTAAAATTAGGAGGTACTGTAGTGATTTTTTTTTGAATTGCGAACATTTTCAAAAACACAAATGTAGTTTGAACTTTCAATTTGAAAAGGCAAACATTTTTTCAAAACATGAACAAATTTTAAAAACTGAGAGTTACTGTAGCTACCAATTTTTTAATCTATACATATCAATAAAACTAGGTGAATTTTTGAAATATGCTCACATATGCATTGTTTTAGTTCAATTTATTACACTACGGATATGGAAAGAATATTTTCCTCCATCGTGTCTTCACGTACGACCAGCCTCGCTCGGCCGACACCCGTTAAAATGCATAAGGTGTCCAACTAAGGTTTCATGTTCTATCTGACACAAATTACTTAATTTACATGATAATACAGACGTGTATTATGTGCATTGGTTTCCCTGTTATATTAGCCGAATCATAGGAAAATCTTTGTTCAACGCTCTTGATCTCGCCGGACACGAAGGAGGCTCAATGATTCAGTTATTGGACCTGGCCAATCTTGGTTAGTGACAACTGGTATTGCGACCACCGGCGATGAGGACGACAAAGAGGACAAGCGGAAACATGAGTCTGGTGTTATACTCCCTCCGTTCCACAATGTAGTGTGCCCGCGCTTCCCGAAATCTAAGTTTGACCATGAATTTCACCAACGAGACCGATTGCGGCGGGAGCAAAAACTATACCACTGAATTCGTATTTTAGTTTGACCATGAATTTCACCAACGAGACCGATTGCGGCGGGAGCAAAAACTATACCACTGAATTCGTATCGAAAATACGAATTCAGTGGTATAGTTTTTGCTCAATACGAATTCAGTGGTATAGTTTTTGCTCCCGCCGCAATCGGTCTCGTTGGTGAAATTCATGGTCAAACTAAAATACGAATTCAGTGGTATAGTTTTCGATGCAAATTCAATGGTATAGTTTTTACCCCCGCCGCAATCGGTCTCGTTGGCTAAATTCGTGGTCAAAGTTCAAGCTCGAAAACCGAGGACGCACTACATTATGGAACGGAGGGAGTATTAAAATGGAGGATGTGGACCTGAGGCTGAGGTATTAGTCATGCTTATTATGTTAGGGACATGAGGGTGGGGTCTTTAGCCATGCTCAGTGGGTAAGGGCGTGTGAAGGATGTTCTCTCCCATTGCAACGCACGGGCGTATTTGCTAGTTTATTTATTTTATTTTATATATATATATATACTAATAAAGCAAGGTCATATTCTTAGTTTCGTCCCGCGATTAGATAATTTTTTTGAGTTATTTTGTTATCTGGCGAGGTGGTACTATTGACAGGAAATATTTGGTCATCGTTTTGTGCGTTGAGAAAACATAGTCCAAAGGCCGCTACGCCTCAACCGGGTGGGCCTCGACTTTCTTGTGATGGGCCTGCTCCTGCCGCCTTGACAAAAAAAGGTGAAAAATATATGTTCCAGACATGAATCGAACTCCCAACCTCTGGTTCAAGCCACGTAGGTGGTAGCCAGCAGGTCTATATTTAGTCTGTGCTAAAGAAATAATTCGGTATATATTAGTCCCACCTCACTCCATTAAGTTAAATCCCATCACTTTATATACGCACGTGAGTTGTACTAAAATCAACTAACCAAGGGAGAGCCATCTATACCTACTAATAAAGCAAGGTGATATTCTTGGTTTCGTCCCGCGGTTAGATTTTTTTTTCCGTTTAGGTGATCTTTTCTTTTACCTACGTACGCACGCACGAAATTTTCCTCAGTCATACCTTCCCTAGCACGCATGCACACAAACTTGCTGTATAACGTAATGTAGTCAGATTCCTAAGTAAACACGTCTTCTACTATTGATCAATATAAACTGCGTAGAGCACCTACGATCGGTCCATAGGCAGGCAAAAAAAAAGACAACGATTGCCCATCACGGAGGGAGAAGGAGTTCTTCTTTGCCCTAGCGAGAGTTGATGGGGACGGGGGAGACCCTCGACAGGAAGCGTCGGAGGAGGTGGCCGTTCGCCTCGAACTATGCCGCGAGCGGTAAGCCTATGCAGATCGTGGGCTCCGGCAGCGGTGGAGAGAAGCTCCATACTCCATGCGCTCGGAGGAGATGGCCGTCCGCCTCAAAGTGTGCCCCAGCGATAAGGTTGTGCAGATTGTGGGCTCCGGCAGCAGCGGCGAGAAGCTGCAGTACTCCATACACGTTGGCTCCGTGCTCAACTTGGACACGTTCTTCCTCCATGGGTCCGGATACTACCCCGCCGGCCTCCACAAGTTCGTTCGCTCTCTCTGTTGACGGGTTTTTTGATGACCACTACTCACACAACGCCGCCGCCGCCGCCAAGATTTCTTTTGAGATTCTGGACGCGAGCAGGAGGCACGTCGTGTTCGACAACCACACTAGGTCGGAAGAAGATGTTGTGTTACCACGACTGTAGTAAGGGCTACGTCCGCTTCGTCAGCCGGTGGGAGTGCAAGCACATGTTGGACACTTCGACCATGACAACTCGTCTAGCAATCTCGCGTCGGCCGAGCATATGGTCAGAGAAGACCGCCCGGTTGTCTGGTGCCGCCTCCACGTGATTAAGGGTCACGACGCCGAGCCTGATGCTCCCTGCCACGGCCAGGTGAAAACCCCTCGAAGATGTGTGGGCTCGGGTAAGCGAGGTCGCTGGGGGACATGCATGCACGAGATGGAGGGCCAGGTGGCCGGAGGAGGTGTGAGGGAAGGTGCTGAGCCAACTGACGTGATGAAGGATGGAAGCGCTAGCTGGGAGCAAGGCACGGTAGAGGAGGTAGGAGCGGGTGGAGGTGGACACGGAGAGCAGGGGCTGTGGCAGCGACGAGTCGACGACCATGGGGTCTGGGGCTGGCCTTTGAGGCGGCGATCTATGCTGGTGATGCACCCTCCTTTTCTTCTTTCAAGCAATTACATCGATTTGCACATGAATAACGAAAACATGCATAAAATCGATCAGGTGTTTAATCTGTACTGCCCTCAGTTACATCATGTGTGATTCTTTCTCATGCAGGGCATATATATTCAGTGGTCTTTCTGTGGCTTTTATCATTCTCTGTTTAGCATGATTCTGAACATACGTTTGAACTAAAGGCATTATGATGTTCCACATTATATTCCATTAAGTTGTTTCTAACGAAGTGTCCTTTTAGTTGCTTCTTTGTTCAGTTGGAAACCAACCACTCTCATAAAGGGCTACTCAGCTCTACTTTTCTATTTTTATTTCGTGATTGGACTATATATGCTACGAAAATTTGTTCTTGCCAAATTTAAAATCTTGTGATGAGTATGTTAATTAGTAGTTCAAGCCTGATCTGTTTATACATGCATGTAAGGTTGCAGCGAATTTGTTCATGTTGGTTCTTGCCGATTGATGCTGCTCCTCCTCAACTCATAATTGCATATGCTCATATGCTCAGCCAAGGCGAATCAGGAGAATCGTTGCTGCTCTTGCTAGATGATAACAAGGCCGTGAGTGGACTGTGTTCTTCTGCTTATCCCCCCAATAAAAAAATGTTTATCCAGCTGTATTTAGAAGCTGGTCACCTCCAGAATCAATGACTATTTTTCATCATGCAATGGTGCAAGGTCTACATGTTTGATTCCTTCAGCCTTGTGCTATCAAATACTTCTGAATCTTCAGGTCAGAAGGAGAAAAATTGTAGTATTACGCGTGTATTTGGACATGCTTGAAGTTGCATTAGGTTCTTGCAAGGAAGGATATATTCTTGATTTTGTTGTCAATCCTTTAATCAAGAGAGACAAAATCTTACAGGCTATTGGTACAATTCGGCGGTTAACGAGTTCGAACACTGAAATAAGTAAGGGATCCTTTCGATTGTAGCAAAAGAATTATGCAAGGACATTGCAGATATGATGAACTCCTTGGAAGAGTGGAGGTATTTACCTAAGATGTGTCTTTGCAATTGAATGATTGGGTCTTTGTGCACAAATCTTGGTACTGACGAGGCATGGTTTGTCTTTGAAAGACTCATTTATTCATCAGTACAACTACTAAGGAGAAATAAGTCTGTTGAATGTTGTCACTTGCCTTGGAGTGTCTTATTGTGGTGCTACATTCTCTTTTCTATTAATTCCCAGAGTGGAAAGATAATTCAATTTTCTTTGATTTTATATATGATGGTTTTTTCATATAATTATTCTAAATCACGGAAGTATTTTTTTTTGCCATTGGTTTCATGTGTTTTCCCTTTCTTTTACCATTACAAGTGCACAATGAGTTCTATATAAAGGCAAAAGAAATTGAGTATGTAAGAATTTTGAATATATATTGGTTCCCCTATTTGTTGTGTTGTGTGGCCTGTTTGCTTCGCTTTGTATGTAATTGTTGTTGTATGTTGACGCATGATAGCAGCAGTGCATTCCTCTAACGGCTTGGTGAGCCCATCGCCTTGAGTTTTAACATGTTATGATTAGGTGGACACTGTGTTTTATTTTTTATCTCCCGTTGCAACGCACGGGCATGTTTGCTAGTTAAATCCAACTCGAAAAGAAAGAAAAGACCACAAGGCAGGGAGTGGAGGGAGGGACATGCACGGCTGGTTGGTTGACCCTACTTAAAAGACCTCGTCAGATGGATTATAGAGACGCGGGCATTCATAGCTACACTCCAGGAAGCTAGCTCCAAGCAAGACATGCAGATCAGTGAAGTGAAGGGATAGTGCGGGTTTGGCAGGCGAGTGATCGAGTGATGGTTGGACTCCATTACGAATGTGCACGGCCTGCAGGAGAGTGGCGAAGCTTGATTAATGTATAGACAGCCAGAAAATGCAAGGGAATCAACGTCAACATTGTGCGGGCTATGGCGGCTGACGACGGCGGCGGCCAGCAGGAGGCATCGATGACACCCGTCAGTGGCGATGTCCGACGCGCGCGCGCTCGGCGACGGTGTTCGGGCTCGAGGCTGTGTGCCTAGGACTGAGGCGCAGGCTGGCCGCCGGAATCCTTCTCGCAGCGGAGCAGTACGTCGCGTCAATTCGTGAACATATGGGCATGCATGCAACGTGCGTGAAGATGAACCATGCAAACTGGGCAGCAGGCGTACGGCCTCTCTCTCTCTCTCTCTCTCTCTCTCTCTCTCTCTCTCTCTCTCTCTCTCTAAAAAAAAGATACAACTTCTAATCATCTGGCACCCGCTGCGAGATTTAGTTTCTCCTCCACCAGAAGCTTTTTTTTCAATTTACCTATAAGTTCTTAATTAGAAAACGATAGATCATGCTGAGATGCCCTTTTAGTTCACATAAAATACCTCTAATTCTAATATTTTTCATGTGAGATTTTCATGAGTTATATGCAATAATGCTTCATGGTTTGGCTAGACAATAGCTACATATGATCATCTTATGTGCCCCCATAAGCATTCGTTTATCCAAAAATCCAAAGGTACCAATATGCATGCTCTATAAAGGATTTTCACATCTCTTTTTTCTGTGTGCGTATATATAAAAGAAGCGGCTATTTTTTTTTGGACATGGTGTTATTGCAAAAAAAAAGAGCTATTATGCATAATTTGTTTTTCTAGATAATATGGTGCTTCTTTTACTAAAATGTTGCACTTAAAACAAGTAAATGTCTGACAGTTTGCCCATAATAAAGCAGCCCTAGCGACAAAATCGAAAGCTTGTGATTGTGTGAGCATCCAAGGCAGTGGGCATGCAAGCTTCTGATAGAAGATTTGGAGCACTAGCAAGCAGGTAGCCCTTGATTGAGTCGTCGGGTGCTGGGGGGTTGGAGATCAACCAACGAACTCAACCAATGCATTTTCTCTTCAAAAATGAATTTGCAACCTCTTGGCCATTAAAACTAATAATATAAAATAAAAGTTGTTCAATCAAATTAATTTACTCGGAATCATACTCCCGTCTTGAGCTCACGCCACAATCCTCAGATGATATCTTTTTTGTCAGTACCGACCATTCTTTCATGACATAGTTACTCGACCCGGCCAACCTTGATTGATAAAAATCATTGTTTTCTCCCGTTGCAACGCACGAGCATTTGTGCATAGTTTATACTAAACAGAAAGGTCACATATATTGATTTGGAATTGTTGCATTACAAAGAACATGATCCAAAGATTACAGGATGTGAAACTATCTAGTAGCCCAATTCTCAACCTCGGAATCAACATCCCAGCCATTCTAAAACATAATGCTTGAAAAACTGACCCTAAAAATGGCATTACAAAATAGAATGTGAAGCTATGATCTAGTAGTAGCCCCATTCTCAGCCTTGCAATCCACAGTTGAGCCATGCATCGTCATTTATCTTTGGCAATCTACAACCACAACAACGAAATGAGGAGAAAAATCTGGTTAATAGGGCAATAAATTTAAAACAAGAGCAACATACAAAGTTTGAATGATACATCAATAAATTTGAAGGAGGAGCATAACACAAAGGTTGAAGGCCCTTGTTGCATCTACTAAGATGGCATGTTCATGCATGTGCGTGCAATGCGTTAATTTGTCACCAAATATCATAAGGTTCAATTACATTATAGTATGTCTTTTTTGTAATATGGTACAAGAAAGACAAAAAATATGAAGAAATTCAAGAGCAAGACCCAAATATATTACATGTTCACAAGCAGAAAGCTTAGCATCTTACTTTTATAAGAGTGCATCCAGCTATCATTACGTTGTGCTCAGATGAAAAAAAATTAGTGCCCCGGTACTTGCAAAAGCAGGGGCTAAGATTGATTCTATCAAAACTGATTTGCCTCCATCCTCCATAAAGAGATATGCATAGACAACAAAAGAAAATATCCCCTGCCTAGTTGAAGTTCAGAATTTTCCCAGATTTATATGGCCAAAAGAGATATGCATAGACAACAAAATAGAGCATTTTTCTATGTATATATTTTGACCCTATATTGACAAGGATACTAATAGATTTAGAATACTATTTGGTTGACAATGATGTCGCTGCTACTGCAGTCTATGGATTCAAGGTCAGCTTTCTGCAAAGGTGGAAAATTAATTTTCATCAACTTGGTTCTTTTAAATCATGGATTTCATATTCTAAATATTTACGAACAACATAACAGGGTAGATAACATATACTGTTAAAAGGATAAAGTACTATCAATCTTGTTTAGACATTACGATTAATGTGTGGTGAGAGGGTACGTCACAGAAGTATTCAATGCCCTGGACCGACATCGTGTTGCAACTCTGCACCCCGGCTTTAGCATTCTTACAAAAGAGAAAAGGCTAACAAAAGGTATGCAAAAAAACTAATCCCTAATTAACATGTTGTGAATAAGACATAAAGAGAACATAGCTCACAACAGCTAGGGGAGGGTCCATGCAGCAAGGGAATATCACAGTGTTGCCAGCTTACCTCTATCCTGTTATAAGTGGGTTGTCGTGCCATGAAACGCCACTACCAGCACATGTACGTGTACACATGAATGGCCGTCAACATGCCCTGCCACAAGACGCTTCTGCTGCCACGCCACGCCACTTCAAATGTAGGTAAGAATGTTAAATTGTTTAATTGAGTATATATTACTAGTAAATATCATAGAGTGAATGCGACTGAAACAGATTCAACCAATCTTCTCATGTATCAATTGCAAACTAAATCAGTCAACCAAATAGTATTCTAACTCCATTAGTATCCTTGTCAATATAGAGTCAAAACATATACATAGAAAAATGCTTGCTATTTACCTTGGAGCTTATCTTTTCAATCTGTACAATTCCCGAAAGGCAATTCCTATATATAGACAGACCAACTCGTACAACCAATCATACTTGAAGCACCTGCATCAATGGTTGAGATTTTGAGAGAGAAACATAGTTTCATAGAACCTAATGTGGAAAATAAATTAAATTAAATATGCAAATAATGGTAGGTCTGTCCTTTAGAAAGATGGTGACAATCGAAAATATAATGACGACCTGCACAAGCAAGTTCATTGCAGGAACATGAGTCCCAACTTCTAGGGTTTCTCTAGTTGCATTCTAAAATCTCAAAATTTCGAGTGAACTTGTCTATTTTGCAATCAGTTTGCACAACAAAATCACATTGGCATTGGAGCAAACACTGCTTGCACATAAAAATCCAAAATTACTGGCCGAGACACACATATTCACTTCGGATCTAATCGAGGATACAATCCCATCTGCAGTAATATATAACTAAGCATCTCATCGCTGAATATCAATAAACAGATGTCAACAACATATACACGTGCAAACAGAAAGAGAGGGAATCCAAATGAACACCGTCCGATCAAGCAAAATTCATGGAGAGAGAGAGAGAGAGAGAAGTGAAGGGGAGGGGGGGGGGGGGGGGGGGGGGGGGGAGAGGGAGGTTGTTGACTACCACAGATACGTCTTTCACCATCCAGCGGCGAGCCGGCACCGCCAATGCTGCCATAATCTGCCGCGACGAGAAACCACACATGCCCTAGCATCTCACGAGCAATCACCACTATCAGGTGGTCCATTATGAGAGGAGGGGAGGGAAGGGGAGGGAAGGTGATAGACCGAGGACGGGGAGGGAGGAAGGGGTGACCAGAGAGGAGACGGCATCGCCATTCGCCACCCAGCAAGAAAAGGGGATCGAGACGAGTCCAGAGATGAAGAGATTCCGAAGAGGAATGGGATGAGGTTTTTTTTAGGGGGTGTGAGGTGGGGGTTATCTTGATTTTATCGGTTCGTGGGTAGCAATTTTCCTGGAGGGAGTTCGTGGGTAACAGTTAGGCATGGTAAGGTGGGCTTGACCGTGGACCCTGCAACGCGTAATTATTTCGTTGCCATGCATCTGTTGCTATATGTAGGTTGTTGTTGTAGTGGAGCAGCATGATTGAGTTGGGCTGAAGGTGAAGAGCTTGGATCCCATAGTGCGCGAGGATGGCGAAGAAGAACCCCGAGAAGGGCGGGACGAGCCAGCACAAGACGCTGTGGAGGAAGAAAGGGTAGACCGTCTTCGCTAGGATGCGCCGCTCAGCTAAGCCGCACCAGATCAAGGTCCTCCCCCATTCATTGGAGTCCCCCGCGGTCAACGGAAGCGCGGAGGCGAGATCCCACTCCTTGGCGATGGAGGATGTCGTGAGCGCCAGAGAGGGAGAAGAGGGGGCCGAGGCTGCAGCCTCGTGCTTCATCTTCCCGGCAGGCACCATCCGAAGGATCCTGGAGGCAGAAGAGCAAGAGGAAGGGCGATGTTGCGCCAAGACCTGGAGGAGTTTCTAGCGGCGGAAAGGGGATCTGAGCAAGGGAGCAAGGCGCAGGGAGGAAGATCAATGATGGCCCCGTAGAGGGCTCCAGAATTTTGTCAGTCAGGACAGTTGCCGAGGCGATTGGGGGCGGAGGTGTCCGTTCCCCGTCGCGCGCCACGCGTCGAGCCTGGCACACAGGCGATTGAGGGCCCGCGGCGCTTCACCCTTCGCTCCTTGCCTTCATTTCGAAGCCAAGATTGGCACACCTTGGGCCCGGGGGCTACTGTCGGCGTTCTGGGATCGGTGGTACCCAGACCTGCCTGCCTGCGGCCTAGCGCGTGGCCCACCATGAAGGCCCGGTACGGCCCTGCAACAAGCCCCCCAAGTCAAGGCTCTCGCGAGAGCCCCCACCTCGCGAGGAGGACAACGCCAAGACCTCCGGAGGAGTGGCATCCCCCCAGGCTGCCTCCCGAGGAGCGGAGATTCCTATGGAAGCACCCGGCCTCGTGAGGCCGGGGTGACGTGGGTTCTGACGACCAAGCCAGGCGGACGCCAGCGGGCGCAGAGGGAGGACAGTTTCCTCTTTCGTGCTAAGGAAGCAAGGACGTACGCGGGTTCCCAAGGAACACCCCAAAGGTTTCCTTCCCGGTGCAAGAGGACCGAGACCACGAGCTCGGCAGGACGGATGTCGTCGCCGAGCCCACCGCTGCGTCACACCCAGAAGCTTTGCAGGCGAAGACCACCTTTAGTCAGGATAGGATGTACCACTTGTCCCCTTTCAAATTTGGCCTTTGTGGGATCCATTCCCGCTCTATTCGACGGGGGAAGAGGACCGTGGCCCCTATAAATAGGGACGAGCTCCGATCGTAGAAGGCATGTTGAATCGGGTCGAGTTCATCACTGATGGGGTTATGTACCTAGGGTAGGGTCATAGGCCTGACCTGCATACCCTACCTAAGGACATTACCCTAGAAAAGTCAAGGACTACAAAGAGGTCACCGACTGAAATCATCAAGACATACAAGTCACTCGACAACATCCATTCGGAGACTTTCCTCATCCACTCGACGGTTACCTTTCACTCGGAAGACAATCAATCACTCGGTCGTATGGCTCACTCGGATATGCGAAGACCGACAGTCGACAAGGCAGTCGAAGCACCATCTGGCGTTACGGCATCAATGCCCCACTTTGTAACATAGGAGGTGAAGGGGTGGCGCACTCTATATAAGCCACCCCCCACCACTAGACTAAGGGGGCTTTTTCTTCTACCTCTCTCTCTTTTCTACTAGTCTCCGGACTTAGCTCAGGCAGGGGATTCGTTCTCCGCTCTCTCCCACACACATTGTAATCTCCGGATATATACTTAGATAAAACAAAGCCTCTCCGGAGCATGAGACGTAGGGTTGTTATCTCCACCGTGAGAGGCCCGAACTCGCTAAAATACCATGTCACCCATATGCATCTCGGTAGATCATGCTCCTTTACCCTACCCCCTTCGTACTGTCGGAATCGTTCCCACGATAGTTGGCGCCCACCGTGGGGCATGGCGTCTATCGAACCATGATGCAGATGGTTATTTCTTCGATCACCGGCGGCCGTTCGATTTCCGCTGGTGCCCTCTATTCGGTTTCATCTCCATGTTCTAAGTTCTAACACATTTGTTTGTACTGTTCATCTTCACGACGAGCATTGCATCGCAAGAAAAAGAAAAACTGACTTCCATCCAAGCAACAACAGCGGCGTGAAAGCAGGAAACGCCGGCCTTGGCTCAGCTGACTGCGCCTCCACGTACGGCTACCGGTGCCGTCTGCCTTATCATCATCATGCACAGCTTCCGGCGCTGTCTGCCTCACCGTCGTCATGCACGACCGCCGGCGTCGTCTCCAGCGACGTCGTTGAGCCCTCGCGCACGGCCGTCGATGCCGTTCGTTTTGTCGTCGACTCCGGTCTCATGTCCTCGGCCGCTTGACGGCGACCTCCGCGGTGGAGGCACATGCCCAATGCGGCGCAGGCGTGCACGCTCCTTCCTCCAGCGCCGGTCGCTGGCTACGATCTCCGTGACGGAGGAGCGCTGCGACGACGACCTGTGGAACAACCTCGTCCCGCGACCGATGGCCGTTCGGGTTCGAGGGAATCAATCCCTGGTAAGTGCATGCATAACGTGGACCGGTTCCTCGATCAATTAAACTGCAAAAAATGGAAACGGCAAGACGTGGGCCTCGTAATTGTTCGGGGAGTTGATTGACCACCCGTCATTAAGCGGCCAATTGGTGAGTCTCTCCCACGTCCGTTTCCTAATTATTGCGTCCATAAAAGTGCACCCTTTCCGTTACTACCTTTCTGCTAGTAATTGATACGTGCGTGGGCAACCATCCGGCAATTAATTTTGTGGCTATGCTTACTAGCTAACATGCAGGGGCGTTTTTGACCCAGCAAAAATATAATACTTGTAGCTACACTCGCCACTGACATGCAGGGTCACTTGTCCCGTCGCTGGGTCCGGACGATAGCTCACTCGGACGGACATTTTGTTCAGGCAAGTAACAGGATGACATGCAGACAACTAACATGCAGTAACTTGGCGAGACGCGTCGTCATCACTCGGCAGTTCCGCGCGTCGCCATTCACTCGGACGCTCCATCGTCACTCGGCAGTTCCGCGCCTCGCCATTCAGCCGGACGCTCCATCGTCACTCGGCAGTTCCGCGCCTCGCCATTCAGCCGGACGCTCCATCGTCACTCGGTAGCTCCGCACATCGCCACTCAGTGAGACGCGTCGTCATCACTCGGCAGCTCCACGCGCCGTCACTCTACTGGACGCGTCGTCATCACTCGGCAGTTCCGCGCATCGCCATTCAGTCGGACGCTCCATCGTCACTCGGCAGTTCCGCGCCTCGCCATTCAGCCGGACGCGTCGTCATCACTCGGCAGTTCCGCGCGTCGCCATTCAGTCGGACGCTCCATCGTCACTCGGCAGTTCCGCGCCTCGCCATTCAGCCGGACGCTCCATCGTCACTCGGCAGTTCCGCGCATCGCCATTCAGTTGAACGCTCCATCGTCACTCGGCAGCTCCGCGCGCCATCACTCTACTGGAAGCGTCGTCATCACTCGGCAGTTCCGCGCCTCGCCATTCAGCCGGACGCTCCATCGTCACTCGGCAGCTCCGCACATCGCCACTCAGCGAGACGCGTCGTCATCACTCGGCAGCTCCGCGCGCCGTCACTCTACTGGACGCGTCGTCATCACTCGGCAGTTCCGCGCATCGCCATTCAGTCGGACGCTCCATCGTCACTCGGCAGTTCCGCGCCTCGCCATTCAGCCGGACGCGTCGTCATCACTCGGCAGTTCCGCGCGTCGCCATTCAGTCGGACGCTCCATCGTCACTCGGCAGTTCCGCGCCTCGCCATTCAGCCGGACGCTCCATCGTCACTCGGCAGTTCCGCGCATCGCCATTCAGTCGGACGCTCCATCGTCACTCGGCAGCTCCGCGCGCCGTCACTCTACTGGACGCGTCGTCATCACTCGGTAGTTCCGCGCCTTGCCATTCAGCCGGACGCTCCATCGTCACTTGACAGCTCCTCACATCGCCACTCAGCGAGACGCGTCGTCATCACTCGGCAGCTCCGAGCGCCGTCACTCTACTAGACGCGTCGTCATCACTCGGCAGTTCCGCGCATCGCCATTCAGTCGGACGCTCCATCATCACTCGGCAGTTCCGCGCCTCGCCATTCAGCCGGACGCGTCGTCATCACTCGGCAGTTCCGCGCGTCGCCATTCAGTCGGACGCTCCATCGTCACTCGGCAGTTCCGCGCCTCGCCATTCAGCCGGACGCTCCATCGTCACTCGGCAGTTCCGCGCATCGCCATTCAGTCGGACGCTCCATCGTCACTCGGCAGCTCCGCGCGCCGTCACTCTACTGGACGCATCGTCATCACTCGGCAGTTCCGCGCCTCGCCATTCAACCGGACGCTCCATCGTCACTCGGCAGCTCCGCACATCGCCACTCAGCGAGACGCGTCGTCATCACTCGGTAGCTCCGCGCGCCGTCACTCTACTGGACGCGTCGTCATCACTCGGCAGTTCCGCGCATCGCCATTCAGTTGGACGCTCCATCGTCACTCGGCAGCTCCGCGCGTCGTTGCTCTACTGGACGCGTCGTCATCACTTGGCAGTTCCGCGCCTCGCCATTCAGCCGGACGCTCCATCGTCACTCGGCAGCTCCGCACATCGCCACTCAGCGAGACGCGTCGTCATCACTCGGCCGCTCCGTTTATCGCCACTCAGGGAGACACGTCTTCGTCACTTGGCCGCCCCGTGCGTCGCCACTCAGCCGGACGTGTCTACTTCGCTCGACCGCCCCGCGCGTTATCAGACAGCTAAGTCATTCTTCACAGACTTCATTCAATAAATTAATTATTTATGCATTACCGAGTGTCAAGTAAGTCGCACATGATGTTCACTCGGAGGCCACGCCACTGAGTGTACCCCTGCGCTCGGTTCTTTATCTTCACGTCGGATCCTTCACTTTCACAAGTTCACTCGGATCCTTCACTCTTTAGACTCTTGCTGGTTCCGGACCAGCAAGCACCTGGCACACCCAGCGGGTGTCTATGGGTTCATTTCAACAAACATCAAATTACTTCGAGAATTTTTTATGTTAGCTTGTTTTATTTTTCATACACAGGTTACCTGGACGCCTCTGTGCGCCATTCTCGATGACATGCTCGACTCGGTCGCCCCGTGCGCCGTCACTTGTTCGGACGCCTCCTCGACGACATGCTGGACTCGGCCGCCCCGCGCGCCGTCACCTGGTCGGACGCCTCCGCGACAACAATCTCGACTCGGCTGCCCCGCGCGCCGTTACTCGACCGCCCCGCGCGTCGCCACTCCGCCGGAGGCGTCTTCATCACTCGGCCGCCCCGCGCGTCACCACTCCGCTGGATGCGTCTTCATCACTCGACCGCCTCGCGCGTCGCCATTCCGACGGAGGCGTCTTCATCACTCGACCGCCCCGCGCGTCGCCACTCCGCCGGAGGCGTCTTCATCACTCGACCGCCCCGCGCGTCGCCACTCCGCCGGAGGCGTCTTCATCACTCGACCGCCCCGCGCGTCGCCACTCCGCCGGAGGCGTCTTCATCACTCGACCGCCTCGCGCGTCGCCACTCCGCCGGAGGCGTCTTCATCACTCGACCGCCTCGCGCGTCGCCATTCCGACGGAGGCGTCTTCATCACTCGACCGCTTCGCGCGTCGCCACTCCGCTGGATGCGTCCTCATCACTCGACCGCCCCGCGCGTCGTCATTCAGCCAGACGCGTCTACTTCACTCGATGCCCCGCGTATCGCCACTCCGACGGAGGCGTCTTCATCGCTCGACCGCCTCGCGCGTCGCCACTCCGCCGGAGGCGTCTTCATCGCTCGACCGCCTCGCGCGTCGCCACTCCGAGTGAGGACATCATCCACACTCGGGGGCTTAGCTGCGATTCCGTATCGCCTAAGTTAAAAACCACTCCGAGTGAGGACATCATCCACACTCGGGGGCTTAGTTGTGATTCCGTATCACCTAAGTTAAAGACCACTCCGAGTGAGGACATCATCCACACTCGGGGGCTTAGTTGTGATTCCGTATCACCTAAGTTAAAGACCATTCCGAGTGAGGACATCATCCACACTCGGGGGCTTAGCTGTGATTCTGTATCACCTAAGTTAAAAACCATTCCCAGTGAGGACATCATCCACACTCGAGGGCTTAGCTGCGATTCCGTATCGCCTAAGTTGAAAACTCTTCCGAGTGACGAGCGCTTCTCTCGCTCGGGGGCTTAGCCGCGAACAAGTTTTCGCCTAAGTTAAAAACCCTGCCGAGTGAATAGCATCCCATTCACTCGGAAACTTAGCCGCGAACCAGTCTTCGTCTAAGTTAAAAACTCCCCCAAGTGACAAGCACTCCTCTCACTCGGGGACTTAGCCGCGAGTCAAACCTCGCTTAAGTTAAAGGTTGTTCCGAGTGACAGGCAACACTTTCACTCGGAAACTTAGTTGCGAACCAGTTTTCGCCTAAGTTCAAAATTCTTCCGAGTAATGAGCATCCATCTCACTCAGAAGCCAAACAAACTTAGCCAAGCAAAGGATTGGAAAACAAACAAGCGAAGATTGTCTCTATCAGACCCCCGCCAATGCAAGCACTCGACGGCGGTCTCGGGGACTACACCCAGTGGGTGCACTCAGCGTGCCCCCATTGGACATATTATCACTCGACCAGGTCCGTCCTGTCGAGTGGCAAGAAACTTTCAAAATGAATTTAAGACCCCTGCCGATGTCTTCGTCATTCGACAGCGGCCTCGGGGACTACACCCAGTGGGTGCACTCAGCGTGCCCCCACTGGACCAACTATCATTCGACCAGGTCAGACCTGTCGAGTGACTAGCGACTATCAAAACAAATCTAAGACCCCTGCAGATGTCACCGCCATTCGACAGCGGTCTCAGGGACTACACCCAGTGGGTGCACTCAGCGTGCCCCCACTGGACCAGAAACCACTCGACTAAGACCTGCTCTACACGAGGGGAAAACAAGCAAGTATGCACCAGAAGAAAATGCATATCAAGGCAGAATCGATCAGGGTGAATGACAAAGACTCCAATCGACGCAGACTTCTGTGAAGACCCAAAATGCACTTGGAATTTTTGTGTCTTATCAGAACCCGCATCAATCTATTTTTCACTCGAACCCCAATCCATTCGGGAGCTAATGATGGGGTTATGTACCTAGGGTAGGGTCATAGTCCTGACCTGCATACCCTACCTAAGGACATTACCCTAGAAAAGTCAAGGACTACAAAGAGGTCACCGACTGAAATCATCAAGACATACAAGTCACTCGACAACATCCATTCGGAGACTTTCCTCATCCACTCGACGGTTACCTTTCACTCGGAAGACAATCAATCACTCGGTCGTATGGCTCACTCGGATATGCGAAGACCGACAGTCGACAAGGCAGTCGAAGCACCATCTGGCGTTACGGCATCAATGCCCCACTTTGTAACATAGGAGGTGAAGGGGTGGCGCACTCTATATAAGCCACCCCCACCACTAGACTAAGGGGGCTTTTTCTTCTACCTCTCTCTCTTTTCTACTAGTCTCCGGACTTAGCTCAGGCAGGGGATCCGTTCTCCGCTCTCTCCCACACACATTGTAATCTCCGGATATATACTCAGATAAAACAAAGCCTCTCCGGAGCACGAGACGTAGGGTTGTTATCTCCACCGTGAGAGGCCCAAACTCGCTAAAATACCATGTCACCCATATGCATCTCGGTAGATCATGCTCCTTTACCCTACCCCCTTCGTACTGTCGGAATCGTTCCCACGACAATCACCACCAAGAGCCCTCGTGAGGCCACCCATCCACTATACTAGTTCATCCACAGCCTCCTCGTGAGGCCAATCCACCACAAAGTAGGAGTAGGGTTTTATACCGCAAGGTGGCCCGAACCTGGGTAAATCTCTGTGTCCATCTTCTTCCTTGCTCATACTTACTCGACGCAGCTAGGCCATAGGGTGACAAGTTGGGACTTCGAGCCGGTTGAGATCTTCGCACACGCCCCAGTGTTCAAACCTTGTTGGTTTTTGCGGAGCCCCGACTCCGACAGGCTCCACGCTCTAGCCGGCTCAAAGCAAGCGTCCCTCTGGCCGGCACCGAAGCAGCTTGCTAGCCGGAAGGCGATGCCTTTCACATCAGCGCATGCCGCAGAGCACTGATGCAACGGTGTGACGCGACGGCAGCGACTCAAGTACAGCTGACCGGGGTGCGCGTGGCAACAATAACACTTACCCAACCCCCGGCCAGAGTAGGCGAGGCGGTATAGTGGAGGCACGCCCCCGTCCACTCCATTACCTGCCCCCGCATGGCTACATCTCAACCGACCGTACAGCTGACTGTGGCCGACTGCGGCTAGACGACACGCCACAGTGGAGGCACGCCTCCAACCACTCCATTAACCGCCCCGCGTGGCTACAGTGCAGCCGGCCGTACAGCTGACCGTGGCCGGCTACGCTAAGGCGGTGCGGCATAGTGCGACCCGTGCCGCGGCATGATGGGCACGCACCAATGGCGAGCCCGGCCGGCGGGCCCCCACTTCGATGGGACCCTGCAGCCGGCGGGTCCTACCAGGGACAAGACGGCCCAGCCGGTGGGCCCCTGGCCGGCTAGAGAGGCTGCCTGCCGGGTCCCTCCAGATGTCCTTTACGCATATTGTAAGACGGGGGGTTGGCCTATAAAACCCCCCGGCGCCCCCCATGCAGCAGAAGAACTTACGCACGCTCTCATACCCACACACACTCACGAAGAGGAGAGACCAGTCCCCCCAGCTCCTTCCTCCTCCTCCATCCAACAGCTCAAGGAGCAACCATTGTAGCCCTCTTGAGTAACGAGCTAGGCAAGCAGGATTAGGGGTGTTACCTCGCCCCCCCAAACCTGGGTACATCGGTGTCTCGCCCCGCTTGTTCACAATCCCGTTTCCGGAGTCCGACGACGCCCTTCTGGCCCCAACCACACTCGATTAGCCTACCCATGGCATCTGTCGTGACAAAACGACAACAGTTGGCGCCCACCATGGGGCCGATCGGGGCGTCGGCCGGAGCCACGCTCCGGGCGGGACCCTTCACTCACTCCGCCGAGCGCAACGCGCTCGGGCTACTCAGCACCCCGGCAGCACCCGCTCCCGCGGGAGATGGCGCGGTGCCAGACTCTGACTCCACCCGCCGCGCGGACGACGTTTACGTCTGCATAGATGGCTTTTGCGCACGCTTTGGCAAGCTATGCCTGGGCGACGGCATGGGCCCCGACGACTACCTTGGCACGGGGCTCGTCGTTGCCAACCCGACATCCCCTCCGGACGGCGGGGACGCCAGCGACCTAGACGGTCTTTGCGCCCTCTTCGCAGGGCTCCGCATCTCCGACGCACCCGCCACCGACGAGTACCCTAGCCTGGTGCTCAACGTCACTGACCCTCCAATGGCCGTCAGCTGCAACACCCTAGGCGGCATCGTTATCTCCGACTCGTGCGTCGAAGTGATGGCCACCGACTCCTCCTGTCGGCGTTCTGGGATTGGGGGTACCCAGACCTTCCTGCCTGCGGTCCAGCGCGTGCCCCACCGGAAGGCCCAGTACGGCCCTGCAACGAGCCACCCAAGTCAAGGCCCACGCGAGAGCCCCCGCCTCGCGAGGAGGACAATGCCAAGACCTCCGGAGGAGTGGCAACCCTTCGGGCCGTCTCCCGAGGAGAGGAGATTCCTATGCAAGCACCCGACATCGTGAGGCCGGGATGACGTGGGTTCTGACGGATTAGCCAGGCGGGCGCCAGCGGGCGCAGAGGGAGGACAGTTTCCTCTTTCGTGCTAAGGAAACAGGGACGCACGCGGGTTCCCAAGAACCCTCCAAAGGTTTCCTTCCTGGTGCAAGAGGACCGAGACCAGGAGCTCGGCAGGACGGATGTCATCGCCGAGCCCACCACTGCGTCACACCCGGAAGCTTTGCAGACGAAGACCACCTTTAGTCAGGATAGGGTGTACCTCTTGTCCCCTTTCAAATTTGGCCGTTGTGGGATCCCTTCCCACCTGTGCGACGGGGGAAGAGGACCGTGGCCCCTATAAATAGGGACAAGCTCCCCTCGTAGAAGGCAGGTTGAATCGGGTCAAGTTCATCACCACCAAGAGCCCTCGCGAGGCCACCCAACCACTGTACTAGTTCATCCACAGCCTCCTCGTGAGGCCAATCCACCACAAAGCAGGAGTAGGGTTTTACACCGCAAGGTGGCCCGAACCTGGGTAAATCTCTGTGTCCATCTTCTTCCTCGCTAAAACTTACTCGACGCAGCTAGGCCGTAGGGTGACAAGTTGGGACTCCGAGCCGGTTGAGATCTTCGTACACGCCCCAGTGTTCGAACCTTGTTGGGTTTTGCGGAGCCCCGATTCAGACATTTGGCGCGCCAGGTAGGGGCCTGTCAAAATCTCCGGTTCCACCCCGTCTCAGCTCCGTCGCTCCCATGGCCGACGCCCGCCGAGTTCATGCCGAGCGTCGGGCCGCTCGCGTCGCACAGACGGCGCCCGTGGGCCGCGGCGCCCCGCGCCGCTCCATCTCTCCGGCAGCCAACGCTGCCACCGGTCTGGCTGCCCTGGAACAGCAGGACTTGTCATTGCCACCCTCCGTGTGGCGCGACGGCTACACCGCCACTCCATCCCATGTTCCCGCCACTGTGTCGGCCTCCCACTCCCGCCGTGGACCGGCGAACGCACCGACCGCGCTGCTCATGGCGCGCGAACTGCTGTGTTACCACCCCGACGATGACAACTCCGAAGACTGGCTTAGCCGCGTCGCCGAGCCCACCGACGCTGCTAGTGAAGCCCCGGCGCCTACCCACTCGCTCCGCCCTCCGCTCTTGCAGGAGGGAGACGTGGCTCGCGGCGCGCCACCTCCTCCTTCCCTGCGAATGGCTGACCGCAAGCCCATGTGTGAAGCACGACGCCACGAGCCACCGCGTGGGGCGCTAGCGCGCGCGGGGGACGAGACGGGCTGCTAGATGATGCCATAGCCGCGAGACGGCGCCCATGCACTCCCCCGAAGTTCAACTTGGCGAACAAGTGCGCAGGGGCGGGGGCAGGCCGTACGTCCCTCCACGCACTCCCGGAGGTAGACCGTGAGGACGAGAAGGCCAAGGCAGGAAGGCAAAATGCGAGAACCCCACCGTTCTGGCCACGAGCCTGAGGCCAAGCGCAGTCGAGGCCACGAAGAACCCCTCAAGAGCAATCGAACGTTCTGCATCTTCCACTACACCAACACCCACGACACAAGCAACTGCCTGGAGCTCAGGGAGCTCCGCGATGAGCGCTTCGGTCGCTGCCCCGAGCGCGGCAACGACGGCAGTGGCCGTGGGGAGGGCCGCAGTGGGAACCGCTGGGACAACCGCGACTCATGACGGGACTGGCGAGACCAGCCTCGCGGCGAACCTCGGGACGATCATCCTCGGGAGGTCCGCCCACAGGGCAGGGCCGGCCTCCCTCCGCTGCCACCACCACCAAGGAAGAACAAAAGCAGACGGGACGATTGGGCTGGGGGCTTCCAAGAGCCCCGCGCGATCGCTTGCGTCCTGAGCGGCGCGCAACCCCCGGCCCCCAACCATGCCTTCACGCAGCTCCTGCCCACGAGCCGCCTGGGGGCTGGAGCCCACGCCGCTGGCGCCGCAAGCCCCGCGCCTACTGCTGGGGCGCCGTCCCTCTCCGCATAGGAGGGAGCGTCTGACACCTCCCTCGGGACGGGCTCGGGGGCTCCCGCCTGGAGAGCTCCTGACCAGACCGGCGCAACGGAGGAGGAACTCGGGCACCACCCGGAGGCATGCTTCGGTGCGCGACCTTGCAAGCTCGGAGCAGGGCGTGAGGCGCCAGGAGCGCGAGGGTCCGGTGCTCACAAGGGCGACGAGTGGCGGATGACACATGATGCATGTGCCCCGAGAGACGTCGGGGCACCACGGGCCTTCAAGGCATAAGGGAACTGATCGACCCCCCCGCACGCGGCCGTCAGGTGATTCCAAGGGTCGTTCCTGCTAGACAATTCTCTGTATTTTGTATCGCCCAAAGCAAGTGTCTTTTGAATACATAACGGATCCGGCTAACCCCCCACTCAAGATGGTATTGTTTGTCTAAAGCCTCAGGCTCTAGCGCGTCGCCGCTACCTGGGGATGGCGCGCGCCCCCCACGACCGCCCCGCGATGGTTCGGCACGGGGACTAGGCACGACGTCTGCGTAGGACTAGTCCTCGCAGTGAATCGTTGAAAAATCTAAGTACCCGAGCTCTGACCCACGGGCTAGCCACCCGTGCGGATCATCTACCTTAGTGTCACGCCCCCTCGTGGAAGGCGGCATGGCTCGCGATGCCATGGGGCAGGCAATAACGCCTCTCCAGCAGACGTGCCCTTACGGACACGCGGGGCATGCCACGGCGCTCATGTTTGGGCCGTAGGGGCACACAATCAGTGAACAACGGCTCTCCAGCAGATATGCCCTTACGGACACGCGGGGCATGCCACGGCGCTCATGTTTGGGCCGTAGGGGCACGCAATCGGTGAACAGCTGCTCTCCAGCAGACGTGCCCTTACGGACACGCGGGACGTGCCACGTGCACGACGCTCATGTTTGGGCCGTAGGGGCACGCAATCGATGAACAACGCCTCTCCAGCAAACGTGCCCTTACGGAAATGCGGGGCGTGCCACGACGCTCATGTTTGGGCCGTATGGGCAAGCAACCGCACTCCTGTGGCCGCGTGGTGTACGCCGGCGCTCATACACGGGCCACAGGAGCGCAGCTCCCACTTGCGTGCCCCCACACCGAAATGTGCAGGAGCATCTGAAGACCGGGTTAGGAGCTCCTAAGCCTTGTGCCTGGGGTATCCACCCAATTATTGCCGTCGTGACACTCTCACGTAATAATGAGTTAGGGGCTGTACACGCTCCGGTCCCCGCAAAGTGGAAGCCCACGACGAGCCGCGTCGTGGCCGCAGAGGGAAGGGCTCCCGCCCACACCCAAGTGGAGGACCCCATGCTCCGTGCTGGTGAGAAGGCAAAACGTGTACGGGGGTCGCTCCCCCGGTCTAATATAGTGTTTGTGCCTGGGTCCGCCCCGACGACACTGGAAGTTTAGAGACCGAGTTCCGACTCGTGGGCGTATCGCACGCATAATACCCCGCCAGGGTCTAGGGGCCCACCTTTCTCACGTAACGCCCAAATGCAGGCGGGTGTGCACTTAACACTTGGGACAGGATAATTTCCTTGCAGGACCCTCATTTTCAGGCCTCGCGGAGCAGGCCTTGCTGGCAACGCTCTCCCTGAAGCGAGTCGCCCAAATGCCCGAGGCGGCCCCCCAGGTGCCTCACCTCAGGAGCCCTCGCGACACCGACGTTTGAGCGTGAAAGGCACAACCCCTCACGCTGCACTCGCGGGACCAGTGCGGATGCTACGGGAAAGGAAAGGCAACGCAAAAGGAGGAGAATCGGGCTCTCACAACGCGCCCCAGAGAGACCGACGCAGGCGCCACCCAGGCTTCACGAGCGGGGCCATCGCGAGGGTATCAGCCTCGCGAGGATCAAGCGAGCAACCATCCTTGAAGGCCACGCGGCGCTATCGGAGCCCCCCCTGAGGAAAGTCCAAGGTGAGACAACAGCCCCGTGAGGCGAGTACACGCGCAAGGAGGAGCACGGGGCCTGCCGCACCGTGGCCTCCACCGCACGCTGGGAGCAAGGACCTCCGGAGCCGCTCATCACACGTCCCCGCAGGCCGGGGCGCAGGAGGCGCGCGAGGAAAACAGGAAACCACAAGAAGGAAATAAGGATGTTCAAGCATGATAGGCAACAACTACCCAAAAGCAAAGGTATCATACAATGCTTAACGCCCCACGGGGGCCAAATAGTTCATGATGCAACAGGAATAAAAGAGAAGGAGCTCAGGCGGAGGAGGCGCTGCCCCCGTCGTGCCCCTTGGAGGACTCGTCGCCGAAGCTGCCACCCCCCTCAGACGACGCCTCCGGGGCGAACCATTCGATCAGGGACTCCACGTTCTCGCGCACCTCGTCCCCGAGGGGCCTCCGGAGCTCCGCGGGCACTGGCTCCATCGCGCGGGAGAGGTCGAACGCGGGGACGTGGCAGCAGAAGTTGGAGAAGACGCGCGTCAGTGCATTGTCCAGGAGGTCGCGCGCGCTGGATTCGACATCTTCATCCACCCGGGAGACGTCAGACTCGAGCACCTCCACCACCTTCTGGAAGAAGGTGAGGTATCCACCGTCGCCGTGCGCACACGGCAACGCGGGGGCTTCCCGGACGTATCGGTAGACCGCGATGTCTGCGCGGTGGGCGATGTCCAGGTACTGCTTGGCACGCTACGCCTCCATCATCTTCGCATGCGCCGCGTCGTCCTTGGAGGTCGATGATCAAACTCGGCAAGACGGACGCAAGGAACAGGAAAAGCAGAGGCGACGATGCACTTACTCATCGCTGGCCGCCCAGCGCCGGCGCGCCTGGACCGGCCTCGAAGGCTGGCCCCCGCCGCCCTCCTGAGTCGGTCGCAGCGCAGAGGGCCCCGCTCGCGCCCTGGCGCCAGTAGCACTTCCCCTGGATGCCATCGGGAGAAGGAAGGATGGAGAAACCGGTTTTCCAACTGAGGAGAATGGGCAGTAATGGAAGGAGGCAAACAGGATGGCAAGAAAGGATGGAACTGCCCCTCGGGCGAGGCGGGTTTATTGGCGCAACCGCAATCCCCGAGGCGTCATGGGGAGCGGAGGCGACGTGGATTCTTCGGGCGCCACGTGCCGTACGCGGCTCGTGGGCGGCTCTACCTCGCGTCGCCTTTGTTCCACTGACGGGTCACTTCGGCGTGGGTCCGATGTGACAGAACGGCAGGAAGGCGATGTCAGTCGAGGAGGAGCAATGATGATCAGCACAGCGCGCAGGCTATGAACCAACTTGACTCAGGGCGGTCCCCGAGGCTCTGTGAGGGAGGAGGAGTCCAGCGTTCCGCCGGGCGACTCGCACCGGGCCCATAGGCGATTTTTGGCCCGCGGCGCTTCGCCCATCGCTCCTTGCCTTCGCTTCGAAGCCAGAACTGGCACGCCTTTGGCCCGGGGGCTACTGTCGGCGTTCTGGGATTGGGGGCACCCAGACATGCCTGCCTGCGGCCCAGCGCGTGGCCCACAACGAAGGCCCAGTACGGCCCTGCAACGAGCCACCCAAGTCAAGGCCCTCGCAAGAGCCCCCGCCTCGCACGGAGGACAACGCCAAGACCTCCTGAGGAGTGGAACCCTTTCAGGCCGCCTCCCGAGGAGCGGAGATTCCTATGAAAGCACCCGGCCTCGTGAGGCCGGGATGACATGGGTTCTGAAGGCTTAGCCAGGCGGGCACCAGAGGGCGCAGAGGGAGGACAGTTTCCTTTTTCGTGCTAAGGAAATAGGGACGTACGCGGGTTCCCAAGGAACCCTCCAAAGGTTTCCTTCCTGGTGTAAGAGGACCGAGACCACGAGCTCGGCTGGATGAATGTCATCGCCGAGCCCACCACTGCGTCACACCCGGAAGCTTTGCAGGCAAAGACCACCTTTAGTCAGGATAGGGTGTACCTCTCGTCCCCATTCAAATTTGGCCGTTGTGGGATCCCTTCCCGCCTGTGCGACGGGGGAAGAGGACCGTGGCCCCTATAAATAGGGACAAGCTCCCCTCGTAGAATGCAGGTTGAATCGGGTCAAGTTCATCACCACCAAGAGCCCTCGCGAGGCCACCCAACCACTGTACTAGTTCATCCACAGCCTCCTCGTGAGGCCAATCCACCACAAAGCAGGAGTAGGGTTTTACACCGCAAGGTGGCCCGAACCTGGGTAAATCTCTGTGTCCATCTTCTTCCTCGCTAAAACTTACTCGACACAGCTAGGCCGTAGGGTGACAAGTTGGGACTCCGAGCCGGTTGAGATCTTCGCACACGCCCCAGTGTTCGAACCTTGTTGGGTTTTGCGGAGCCCCGATTTCGACACCTCCATGAGCTCTCGCCGCGCTCAGGCGGAAGCCGACGCGGCTGTCGCGGCATCCCGTGCTAGGGTGGAGGTGGACGCAGCTACCGCCGCCGCCCGCCCTGGCACCTCCGATCTCCTCCGCTCCACCCTCCAGGGGTTGAGCACCCCTATCGCACCAACGACCAACCCGGCCACCGCAATGGCTGAGCTGGAGATGCCCCGCAAGAAGTTGTTTGCAGAGGCCAACTCCCTTGCGTCCGCTCGGCGCCGGATGGAGGCTACGCAGCACGAATACAACTCCGCCTATGGCCTCACCCCGGCTGGCATCGAGCCCAGCCGGCGTGGGGAGGTCAGAAACCACGGCCGCATGGTCGCGGCGATCCTCGGCGGCAAGTTGCCCACCTACGACACCCCTGCAGCCAAAATGAGGGCGGCCCAGGTGGCATACGCCGACCTCGCCTCCCTAGAGGGCGAGGAGCGTGCGCAGCAAGAGCGGCACATCCAAGACCTCATCACAGCCGCCAACGAGCAACATGCCCGCCTTGACCAGGCCCCGGCTGGCACCGGCTCCCTCCGGCCCAAAAGGGACAAGGCGCCTGCCGGCGAGCATCGACAAGCTCAGCATTCCTCCTCTCCCCGCGGCTCTGGGCGCCGGGCCGACCACAGCCGTGGAGGGCGTTCTCAGGACGGCGACGAGGAGCCAGCTGTGACCAGCCAGCGGAACAACGAGCCGGCCCTATGCCATGACCAAGCACGCACACCCGAGCCAGCAGTTCGACCCGAGCTCGCCGCCCGGCTCGGGCCCCGCGTTCCCTGGAGCGAGAACGACGCCCGGACCCGCATCGAGCGGCCGGCGGAGTCCCTCCTTCTAGAGGAGGAGGGCCTAATTGGCCCGGCCTGCTTCGGGCCACGCATCCGCAACGATCCATTCCTGCCAGGCTTCTCGTTGCCTCGCGACACACCCAAGTACAATGGCATGGCCAAACCCGAGGACTAGTTGATCGACTACACCACCGCAGTCGGCATCGCCCGGGGCAACAAGCGCGTTGCGGTGCACTACGTCCCCCTCATGCTGCTGGGCTTGGCCCGGACATGGCTTAACAGCCTGCCGGCCGGCAGCGTCAACACCTGAATAGACTTCGAGGAAGCGTTTGTACTCAACTTCACCGGCACCTATAAATGGCCTGGACACCCCCGCGAGCTGGCCATGTGCGTCCAGGGGCCGGAAGAGTCCCTTCGCGACTATCTCACACGCTGGACCGAGCTTCGCAGCTCGTGCGAGGAGGTGCACGAGGTGCAGGCGATCCAGTACTTCTCCGAGGGCTACCGAGACGGCACCCTGCTCAAGCACAAGCTCATGTGCTCCGAGCGGGCCACCCTGGCGGAGCTCATGGCCAAGGCGGACAAGTACGCCACGGTCGACTCCGCCATGCGGATCAAGGTCAACTCTGCCGGCAAGGCCGTTCCCGCCTCGCCCTCATCCGCTCGGTCGGCTGGGGATGGCCGGCAGCCGCAGAGCAACAAGCGAAAGGCTGACCAGCCGGATCCCCGCTATGGGAACAAGCAGGTCGCCTTGATCGAGGAAGAGCAGCCGGCTGCCCAGGCCGCCAGCCAGCGGCAGCGAACCGGCAAAGCCGCCTGGCAGCCCAAGCTCACCTTCGAGCAGATGCTCGACACACCCTGCAAGATGCACACCGGGGCGAAGCCGACCGCCCACACGCTCCGGCAGTGCAGTTTCTCTCAACGGCTTGCCCGGGGCGAGGGCCTCCCGGTGCCCCCGCCTCCGCCTTCTCGGGCTTCGGCCCCCGCGCCGGCTCTGGCTCCGCAGCCGGCGCCGGCTCCAAACAATGGCCGCCTCCACGACGAGTTCCCTGACCAGGACGGGGCATACGTCGTCTTCACCAGCAAGGGCACCGACAAGCATAGCCAACGCCAGCACCGGCATGAGGTAAACGCCATTGTGCCTCAACTCCCCAGTACATGCACTGGTCCGAGAAGCCGGTCACCTTGAGCCGGGCGGACCACCCGGCCGTGATGCCGAACCCGGGCAGCTATGCCCTCGTCCTCGACCCCACCATCGCCTCCGACAGGCTCACCTGCCGTTTCTCCCGGGTGCTGATCGATGGACGCAACAGCATCAACATCCTCTACCGCGACACGCTACTTAAGCTGGAGCTCAAGGAGAAGGACTTGAAGCCGACCCGGACGGTTTTTCATGGAATCGTACCGGGGCAGTCTTGCTCCCCCATAGGGAAGATCCAGCTCGACATCCTCTTCGGCAACAAGAGCCACTTCCGCCGCGAGCCAGTTTGGTTCGAGGTGGTGGACCTCAACAGCCCCTACTAGTGTTGCTGGGCAGACCGGCGCTCGTCAAATTCATGGCGGTCCCGCACTACGCTTACCACAAACTGAATATGCCGGGCCCCAAGGGCATCATCACCATCGACGGCGACTGCAAGAATTCGATCGAGTGCGCACGCGATAGCAGCCGGCTGGCCGAAGCGTTGGTCATCGCGGAAGAGAAGTGCCAGCTCGACCGGCTCTTGGCTCAGGCCACTGAGCACTCGGCCGTGTCGGCTCCTCCATCCCAGTCGGCCAACGAGGCGGCTTTCCAGCCGTCCAAGGACATGAAGCAGGTACCGCTCGACCCGGCCAACCCTCAGCAGTGCATCACTATTGGCGTGAACCTCAACAGCAAATAGGAAGGCGAGCTCGTCGACTTCCTCCGTGAGAATCGGGACATCTTTGCGTTGTCCCCCAAGGACATGTCGAGTGTTCCGAGGAAGTACGCAGAGCACAAACTCCATGTACGACCGGATGCGAAGCCGGTCAAGCAACCCCTGCGCCGTTTCTCCGAGGAGAAGCGGCATACCATAGGTGAAGAGATCGCCCGGCTGCTTGCAGCCGGCTTCATCATGGAAGTTTTTCACCCGGACTGGCTGGCGAACCCAGCCCTGGTGCTGAAGAAGAACAAGACTTGGCGCATCTGCATCGACTACACAAGCCTGAACAAGGCATGCCCCAAGGATCCTTTCGCCCTGTCGCGGATCAACCAGGTGATCGACTCCACTGCCGGTTGCGACCTGCTGTCTTTTTTGGACGCCTACTCTGGCTACCACCAGATCAAGCTGGACCTGACCGACCGGCTGAAGACCTCCTTCACCACGCCCTTTGGGGCCTACTGCTACATCACCATGTCGTTTGGCCTCAAGAACGCGGGCGCCACCTTCCAGCACTGCATGCAGAAGTGCCTCCTGCCCCAGATCAGCAGGAACATGCACGTCTACGTGGACGACATCGTCGTCAAGACCAAGAAGCATTTCAGCCTCCTCGAAGATCTTCAGGAAACCTTCGCCAACCTGCGTGAGTACAAGGTCCGACTCAACATGGAGAAGTGCGTCTTCGGTGTGCCAGCCGGCCAGCTCCTGGGTTTCTTCGTCTCCGCCCGCGGGATCAAAGCCAACCCGGAAAAGATCAGGGCCATCGAACGCATGCACAAGCTGGCCAAGCTGGCATGACATGCAGAAGTTTGCCGGCTGCCTGGTGTCTCTCAGCCGGTTCGTCAGCCGGCTGGGCGAGAAAGCGCTGCCCCTCTACCAGCTCATGAAGAAGACCCCCCAAGTTCGAGTGGACCAGCATTCCGCGGCCTCAAGCGGCCTCTCTCCACCGCGCCCGTCTTGGCTGCGCCGACTGAGAAGGAGCCCATGCTGGCACCCATGGCGGCTACCACGCGCGTGGTCAGAGTCGTTCTGGTAGTGGAGAGGCCCGAGGAAGGCAAGGCGCTGCCGGTTCAGCGCCCCGTCTACTACCTAAGCAAGGTTCTCTCTGCCTCCAAGCAAAACTACCCGCACTACCAGAAGATGTGCTACGGCATGTACTTCACCGCCAAGAAGCTGAAGCAATACTTCCAGGAGCACACCATCACCGTGGTGAGCAAGGCTCCACTCTCAGAAATCATGGGGAGATGGGATGCAACTGGCCGGATCACCAAGTGGACCATTGCTCTAGCCGACCACGACATCCAGTATGAGCCACGCACGGCCATCAAATCCGAAGTGGTGGCGGACTTCCTCGTCGACTGAGCTGAGACCCAGTTTGTGCCGCCGCCACCAGACTCCACGCACTGGCGCATGCATTTCGACGGCTCAAAGATGCAAACCGGCCTGGCAGCCGGCATCGTCTTGTCCTCCCCGAAGGGAGACCAGCTCAAGTACGCCCTACAAATCCTCTTCGTCGCCTCCAACAATGTGGGCGAGTACGAAGCGCTCGTCCACGGCCTCCGCCTCGCGAAAGAAATCGGCATCTGGCGCATCATCTGTTTCGGTGACTAGGACCTCGTGGTGCAGCAGGTCTCTGGCGAGTGGGACGCCATGGACGCAAACATGGCAAGCTACCGCTTCCTCGTCCAGCGGCTGACCGGCTCTTTCGAGGGCTGCGAATTCCATCATGTCCCGCACGCAGACAACGAGGCGGCGGACGCACTGGCAAAGATCGACTCCACCCGGCAGGTAATCCCAGCCGACGTCTCCCTTGAGCAACTGCGCAAGCCATCGATTAAGCCCTCCCCCGAGTCGGAGTCCATCTTCGTACCTTCCGACTCCACCAGGGCCGTTCCCGTCTTGGGGGCTCCGCCGGCTGCTCGGGCCCCGACGGCCGCTCCGGCTCCCGCCTCTGAGCCGACCCCGGATGGTTTCGGCCCCCACCACGCCATCGCCTTGGAGGTACAAGAAGCTTCCCCAGCCGACGAGGTCTCGGGGGCTGCCAGGTCGGGCCCGAGGACTTCGTCGCCAGCCCCGACACCGCCCGGGTCCCCAAGCGAACCGGCACCGGCTCAGGTGTCCGCGCCAGGGTGGGCCCAAGACATCTTCGCTTTCCTGACCCGCGGCGAGCTCCCCGCCGACGAGGCGACGGCTCGCGAGGTACAGCGCCGATCCCCCGCCTATGCCATCATCAACCGCGAGCTGGTCCGACGCAGTGCGAGCGACGTCTTCCAGCACTGCGTCGAGACAGCTAGGGGGCTTGAAATCCTCAAAGACATCCACCAAGGTGAGTGCGGCCACCACGCCGACTCCAGGACCTTGGTGGCCAAGGCCTTTCTCCACGGTTTCTACTGGCCAACCGCCTTAGAAGACGCCAAGGGGCTGGTCGACATGTGTGAAGGATGCCAGCAGTTCAGCAGCCTGAGCCACTTGCCGGTTACGGCTCTCCAAACCATCCCCATCTCCCGGCCTTTCACCGTCTGGAGGCTCAACATGGTGGGACCCTTCAAGACTGCGCGAGGCGGCACGACTCACCTTTTGGTGGCCGTCGACAAGTTTACCAAATGGATCGAGGCCATGCCGATCAAGAAGCTGGATGGCCCCATGGCCATCCGATTCATCAAAGACGTCACCGTCCGCTACGGCGTCCCCCACAGCATCATCACGGACAACGGCACCAACTTTGCCAAAGGCGCAATGTCGCGTTTCTGCTCCGTAGAGGGCATCCGGCTCAACCTCGCCTCAATGGCTCACCCACAGTCGAACGGCCAAGCGGAAAGGGCAAACGGCCTGATCCTGGCCGGAATCAAGCCCCGGCTAGTCGGCTCGCTCGTCCGCTCGGCCGACTGCTGGATCGACGAGCTGCCTGCCGTCCTATGGAGCCCGAGGACCACGCCAAACCGATCAACCGGCTTCACCCCTTTCTTCCTCGTGTACGGGTCCGAGGCGGTCATCCCACGGATGTCGAGTTCGACTCACCGCGTGTCACCCTGTACACGGAGGCGGATGCCAGAGAGGCACGAGAAGACGGCGTCGACCTGCTCGAGGAAGCACGAGAGCTGGCCCTCATCCGGTCAGCCATCTACCAGCAAAAGCTACGACACTACCACAACAAGAGGATTCAGCCGCTCGCTTTCCGTGAGGGCGACTTGGTGCTCCACTGGGTCCAGCGGACCGCCGGCCAACACAAGCTCTCCTCCCCATGGGAGGGACCCTTCATCATCAGCAAGGTGTTACACAACAACGCGTACTACCTAATCGACGCGCAGAAGTCGCAGAAGCGCAAGAGAGACGCCTCCGGTGAGGAAACGGATCGTCCATGGAACGCGGCGCTACTCCGCCCGTTTTACTGCTAAGGAATCAGTGTATGTATGTACCCCCCCACCCTTTTGGGCTAAATGAATGCAGCAGGTGCCCCAAGCCCACACTTGGGGTCTACCCTTTCCGTCCACTTCTTTCTGTTCATCTGGGTCCGGTTCCCCGGACCCGGGGGCTCACCGGCTAGGCCAGGCATCCTTCTTCCAGGATAGTCAAGTACTGTGAGCTAAGCAAATCCCCCCCTCTCCGCCCAGCTATAGACCGGCCCCCGGCTGTCCGGCTGGCGAGACCCCAGGGATGGAAAAACTTACTACACACGAAAAACTCCTGCGGGGGGCAGCCGGCCCGTATGTCACCTCCAGTCGGCCTCTACCGCGCTCGTTTTTTAGCCCATGTCCCCGTGTTTTCCAAACGCCGCACCGTCTCCCTTAAGGCAGAAGCCCCGTCCCAGTTGCGGTCCGGCTCCCGGCTGTCCGGCTGGCGGGGCCGAAGCCGGCAAGGAGGAGGTGCAGAAAAACGGAAACCAAAGGGAAGGAAAGCGATAAACGGGCCAGCACGCACAAATGTTTTGGCTAAACCAAGAAGCATTAAGTTATATACAAAAAGCATAAAGGCCCACGGCTGCATGTTCATTACATCCATACACCCCCAGTGGGTGGAACTGCAGACTAATCAAAACAGGCAGGCAATTAAAAGACCACCCTAGCTGGTGGAAGCTCCGTCATTGGCTCCCGTGCGCCCCACGTCCGCTTCCCTTTCTAGCCCGATGTCTTCATAGGCGTCGCTGCTGGAGGCGGTGTCTTCGGCGCCCGTCTCACCGGCGCTGCCGTCCGGACCGTCAAGGGCCAGCGCGTACCAGTCCTCCGGAATCACCGCCCCGTCTGCAGCCCGCTCCGGGAAGTACTCGTCCCACGCGGCAAAAGACGCAAGATCGCTGGCCCGCACACCCAGCTCGTCGCAGCTGCCTCCAACTCCGTGTCGGTGCCGGCGCGCTAGGTGGCCAGCAGTCCTAGATCCAGGTCCGAGTCCCAGGACCTCGCGATCCAGAGGGCCATGGCCGCACCGGCTCGCGCTGCTGAAGCCTTCCAGGCCTCCACCCACGCGCGCCCGGCTTCCAACCACCACGCCAGCCGGCTGACAGAGCCGGGCCGTACCGCAGTCGGCCAAAGGACGCAGACCAAATCCAGGCCGGCCTTCTGGAGCCGCTCCATGGCCCGCACCACTGCCTTCAGGCGGGATTCGACAGCAATCCTCCTCACCCACCGTCCAGGCGGCAGCGGGCCCAATGTGCATGCCCAGGGCGCGTTGCTCCTCGCGATGGGCCTCCACGGCCGCCTCCGCAGCCCCCTGCATCTCAAGATAGAGTTCTGGAGGTTGAAGGAAAAACGCGCAACATAAGAGAAGAAGTCAAAGCCTCGAGACAGCACCCAAAAGCAAAAGTACGAGGTACTTACGGCCAAGTAGCGAATCCATCGATCCCACTTCCTCACGCATGTCCTGCTCCCTCATCGACCACTCACGGGCTCGGCGGTCATAGTCCTCCCGGGCCTTCTTTGCCTCCTCCACGGCCTGCTCTAGCAGTTCGTCCTTAGCCTTCAATGCCTCGCGGTGGCTCGCCGCCTGCTGCTCCGCCTCCTGGCGGTGGCCCGCCTCGTGCTCGCCCTTCTTCGCCTGCAGGCCGTCCGCCGCTTGGCGCAGCCGGTCGCACTCCGCGGACAGGAGGTCCCGCTGCTCGCCAAGTTGCACCACCTGACGGTGGAGGCAGTCCGCCTCGGCAGCTGAGGCTTCACAATGCAAAGGCACTTCCGTCAGAAAGAAAGCAAAGAAAAGGATTCGACCCGCCTGTAGAGCAGCCGGCCCGAATCCCGAGGGCTACACCCAGTGGGTGCGCTCGCGCTCCCCCACTCGAAAGATTACTGGAGCACCATACCTCGCAGGTCCACCGACATGACGGATTGCCGGCCCTTGGCCTGTCGGTAAAGACCCAGCAGCGTGTTGTACGCGGTCGCCCGACGATCGTGGACGGCCTGCAAGGAACAAAACAGAAGAACGCAACGGTTAGGCCCCACCCGGCAGCCCTCCAACCGGCCCGTGTCTCGGAGGCTACACCCAGTGGGTGCACTGGCGTGCCCCCACTGGAAAAGGCTCAAGCAGAAAAAACGACGAGGAAACAAAAGAAAATGGGGACACAGAACCCTTACCGCAAGGGATTGCTCAAGGTGGACCATTCGGTCCCGCGCCGCCTGGGCCTCTCGCACCGCCTGGCTGTGGCAGTCGGAAAACTCTACAATGAGCGCGGCCACGGCGGCCCCGAGGGAGCCGGGTGCGCTCCCGCCTGGGGTGCTGCCAGCCACGGCCCAAGACACCTGCGGCTAGCCCCCAGCATCGAAGCCGGCTCCGGTCGTAGTCGGGCCCCATGCCATCACGATCAAGGGACCGGCCCCCTCCGATGATCCGCCTCCTGGCATCTCAACGGTCGTCCCGGTCGTCTCCGTCGGCGCGGCGGCCGCGGTTGGTCCCTCCGGCGCCGCGTTCTCAACCTCCGGCGCGCCATCCCTCACCGCGCTGTACCCGTCCACTTGTGGAGCCGCATGCTCTAGCGGCACGATGGCGTTCTCCGGTGGCGCATCGTCGGACCCGGGCAGCACGTCGTTAGTCCCCGGTGCCGTTTCTTTGGCAGCCTCCATCGTGCTCGCCGCCACGTGTGCCACCTCTGCAGCATGCGCGTCCGCCTCCGCTCGTAGCGCGGGGTCGTGGACGTCCTTCGATCTCCTCTCCTGGCTCGGCGGGCTCGCGGCCGGCGGCGGGTGAGCCGTCTCCGCGCGGGTCCTTTCGGCTACCCGCTTCTGGGCGGCCTCCTCCCAAGGCCGGCGCTGCTCGGTGAGCAGCTCCTGCTCAACCGCCTCCAGATCGTGCCAGCCTGTGTGCTTCCTCTCCTCGGCGGTCACGTTTCGGGCCGGCTCTGTAGCCCCGCTGCACGCGGCCCCCCCTGGTGGTGCCGTCTTCCCCAGGGCACGCGCCGCCCTGCGCACACCAGAGATCAACCAACAGAGGAAGGAAAGAAAATGCGAAGGAAGGGCCGGAGTTCGAGGGCAGCCTACCCGGTTGTCGTAGGCACCGCCCGCCTGACAAGGCCAGCCGGTGTGGCCCGCTGCTTCTTCCCACCTCCTCCGTGGCTTCCTCCCGGCTGACCGGCGGCTGCCCGCTTGGCGGCTGGCTGGGAACCCGCCGGCCGCCTGCCCTGAGCCCGCTCATCCGTTGTCTTATCTTGGACGTGATGCCTTTATAATGATCATCGCCTTGGATATCGTCATGACTATTCGATTTTCTATCAATTTCCCAATAGTAATTTGTTCACCCATCGTGTGCTATACTCATGAGAGAAGCCACTAGTGAATCCTACGGTCCCCGGGTCTACTTTTCCAACATATTGCTTTCCGATCTATCTTTTTGCCTCTTTGTTTTCAGATCGACAAAACCAAAACCCAAAAACATATTGCTGCATATTTTATTTGCCCTTTTTATTTTGTGTTCTTGAGAGATCTATTTCTCCTATCTATCAATACCTAATCTATCTTTTTACCGTAGAGAGATTGACAACCTCTCTTTCGCGTCGGGTTGCAAGTATTTGTTGTTTGTGTGCAGGTGCTGCTTATTGGGTGGTGGTGATCCTCCTACTAGTTCGATAACCTTGGTTTCATAACTGAGGAAAATACTTACCGTCGCTGTGCTGCATCATCCCTTCCTCTTTGGGGAAATACCGACGCAGTCTCAAGCCATGTCAGTTATTTATCTATGTGGCAAATCTGCTAGAATTGCAAAGAGAGTTCTTAATGAGAAAGATGAGCTAGATAAAAATAAACCAGTAGTTGGCATGCCTATTGTTTCAGTTAAAATTGGAGAGCATTGTTATCATGGCTTGTGTGACCTTGGTGCTAGTGTCAATGCTATACCTTTCTCCTTATATCAAGAAATTATGAATGACATAGCACCCTCTACAATTGAAGATAATGATGTCACTATTAAACTTGCAAATAGAGATACTATCTCACCACTTGGGATTGTTAGAGATGTTGAAGTCATGTATGGAAAAGTCAAGTACCCCACTGTTTTTTTAGTACTTGGTTCGAAACAAGATAACTTTTGCCCCATTATATTTGGTAGACCTTTCTTGAATACCGTTAATGCTCAAATTAATTGTGTTACTAAAAAGGTCAAAGTAGGCTTTAATGGTGTGTTTCATGAATTTAATTTCTCCAAGTTCAATAGACAACCTCATGAGAAAGAATTACCCAGTAAAGATGAAATAATTGGCCTTGCTTCTATTGCCGTGCCTCCTACAGACCCACTAGAAAAATATTTGTTAGAACATGAGAATAATATGCATATGAATGAAAGAAATGAAATAGATGAAATATTTCTCAAACAAGCACCTTCCCTCAAACATAACTTGCCTGTTGAGATTTTAGGGGATCCCCCTCCACCCAAGAGAGATCCCATGTTTGAGTTAAAGACATTACCGGATACTTTGAAATATGCTTCTCTTGATGAGAGGAAAATATATCATGTTATTATCAGTACTAACCCTTCAGAGCATGAAGAAAAGAGATAACTCAAAACTCTAAAGAAGCACCGGGCTGCTATTGGATATACTCTTGATGATTTCAAGGGCATAAGTCCTACTCTATGTCAGCACAAGATCAATATGGAACCTGATGCTAAACTAGTTGTTGGTCATCAATGCCGTCTCAATCATAAGATGAAGGAGGTGGTAAGAACTGAAATATTAAAACTTCTGGTGGCAGGTATAATTTATCCTATTGCTGATAGTAGGTGGGTAAGTCATGTTCATTGTGCCCCTGAGAAAGGTGGTATAACTGTCATCCCCAATGATAAAAATGAACTCATCCCACAAAGAATTGTAACTGGGTATAGGATGGTGATTGATTTCAGGAAATTAAATAAAGCTACTAGAAAAATCATTATCATTTGACTTTTATTGATCAAATGTTAGAGAGATTGTCTAAGCACACACACTTTTGATTTCTGGATGGATATTCTGGTTTCTCTCAAATACCTGTGTCAAAAGAAGATCAAGAGAAAACTACCTTTACTTGTCCTTTTGGAACTTATGCTTATAGATATATGCCTTTTGGTTTATGAAATGCACCTCCTACCTTTCAAAGATGTATGACTGCTATATTCTCTGACTTTTGTGAATAGATAAACAAATACTATGTCCCTAGTATGCCTCTACTAGACTAGCTCGTTGATCAAAAGATGGTCAAGGTTTCCTGACCATGGACATGAGTTGTCATTTGATAACGGGATCACATCATTAGGAGAATGATGTGATGGACATGACCCAACCGTTAGCATAGCAAATGATCGTTCAGTTTATTGCTATTGCTTTCAATATGTCAAATACACGTTCCTCTGACCATGAGATCATGCAACTCCCGGATACCGTAGGAATACTTTGGGTGTATCAAACGTCACAACGTTACTGGGTGATTATAAAGGTGCACTACAGGTATCTCCAAAAGTGTTTGTTGAGTTGGCATGGATCGAGATTGGGATTTGTCACTCCGACTATCGGAGAGGTATCTCTGGGCCCTCTCGGTAATACAACATCACAGAAGCCTTGCAAGCACCGTGACTAAAGAGTTAGTTGCAAGATGATGTATTACGGAACGAGTAAAGAGACTTGCCGGTAACGAGATTGAACTAGGTATTGGATACCGACGATCGAATCTCGGGCAAGTAACATACCGCCAGACAAAGGGAACAACGTATGTTGACATATGAGGTTCACCGATAAAGATCTTCGTGGAATATGTAGGAACCAATATGAACATCCAGGTTCTGATGTTGGTTATTGACCAGAGAGTCGTCTCGGTCATGTCTACATCATTCCCGAACCCGTAGGGTTCGCACACTTAAGGTTCGATGACGATTTAGTATTATATGAGTTATGTGATTGGTGGCCGAAGTTTGTTCGGAGTCCCGGATGAGATCATTGACATGACGAGGAGTCTCGAAATGGTCGAGAGGTAAAGATTCATATATTGGAAGGCTATATTCGGACGTCGGAAAGGTTCCGAGTGATTCGGGTATTTTTCGGAGTACCGGGGAGTTACGGGAATTCACCGGGAGAAGTAATGGGCCTTATTGGGCCATACGGGAAAAGGAGAGGCAGGCCACGTGAGGAGGCGCGTGCCCCCCCTTGCCCAAACCGAATTGGACTAGGGGAGGGGGCGCAGCCCCCTCTTTCCTTTCCCTCTCCCTTCCCCCTTTCCTACTCCGTATGGGAGGTGGAATCCTACTAGGACTAAGGAGTCCTAGTAGGACTCCCCACACTTGGCGCACCCCTAGGGGGCCGGCCTCCTCCCTCTCATCCTTTATATACGGGGGCAAGGGGGCACCCCAAAGTACACAATTGTCCCATAGCCGTGTGCGGTGCCCCGATCTCCGTTTTCCACCTCGGTCATATTTTCGGAGAGCTTAGGCGAAGCCCTGCCGGAATCACTTCACCGTCACCGTCGCCACGCCATCGTGCTGACGGAACTCATCTACTTCCTCGACGTCTTGCTGGATCAAGAAGGCGAGGATCGTCACCGAGCTGCACGTGTGTAGAACTCGGAGGTGCCGTACGTTCGGTACTCGATCGGTGGAGCTCGAAGGATTGTTCGACTACATCAACCGCGTTGTGAGACGCTTCCGCTAACGGTCTACGAGGGTACGTAGACACACTCTCCCCTCTCATAGCGATGCATCTCCATGGATAGATCTTGCGTGAGCGTAGGAAATTTTTGAAATTCATGCTCCGTTCCCCAACAGTGGTATCCGAGCCAGGTCTATGCGTAGATGTGATTTGCACGAGTAGAACACAAGTGAGTTGTGGGCGTGGGTGTATACATATTGCTTGCCGTTACTAGTTGTTACTTGATTCGGCGGTATTGTGAGATGAAGCGGCCCGGACCGACATTACGCGTACGCTTACGCGAGACAGGTTTCACCGCTACGTGCACTCGTTGCATAAAGGTGACTGGCGGGTGTCTGTCTCTCTCACTTTAGTTGAATCGGTTTCAATGAAGAGGGTTCTTTTAGAAGATCAAAAAGCAATCACTACACCACGTTGTGGTTTTGCGTAGGTAAGAACGGTTCTTGCAAACCCGTAGCAGCCACGTAAAACTTGCAACAACAAACTAGAGGACGTCTAACTTGTTTTTGCAGGGTATGCTGGTGATGTGATATGGCCAAGACATGATGTGATATAAGTTGTTGTATGAGATGATCATGTTTTGTAAGTTATCATGCAACCGGCAGGAGCCTTATGGTTGTCTCTTTATTGTATGCAATGCCAACGCTATGTAATTGCTTTACTTTACCACTATAAGTTAGCAGTAGTAGTAGTAGCAATAGCCGGCGAGACGACCACGACGCTATGATGGAGATCAAGGTGTCACGACGCTACGATGGAGATCAAGGTGTCAACCCGGTGACGATGGAGATCATGACGGTGCTTTGCTGATGGAGATCAAAAGCACAAGACGATGATGGCCATATCATGTCACATATATTGAATTGCATGTGATGTTAATCCTTTTATGCATCTTATTTTGCTTAGGACGACGGTAGCATTATAAGATGATCCCTTCACTAAATTTCAAGATAAGTGTTCTCCCCTAGTATGCACCGTTGCGAAGGTTCGACGCTTCTAAGCACCACGTGATGATCGGGTGTGATGGATTCTTTCGTTCGCATACAACCGGTGTAAGCCAGTTTTACACACGCAGAATACTTGGGTTAAACTTGACGAGCCTAGCATGTACAGACATGGCCTCGGAACACAAGAGACCGAAAGGTCGAACATGAGTCATATAGTAGATATGATCAACATGAAAGATGTTCACCATTGATAACTAATCCACCTCACGTGATGATCGGACGTGGTTTAGTTGATGTGGATCATGTTACACTTAGACAACTTGAGGGATGTTAATCTAAGTGGGAGTTCTTAAGTAATTTGATTAATTGAACTTCAATTGTCATGAACATAGCCTTACTTGTCTTAGCAAATTTATGTTGTAGATTAATAGACCGTGCTGTAGTTCCCCTGTTTTTTATTATGTTCCTAGAGAAAACGAAGTTGAAAGTTGATGGAAGCAACTATGCGGACTAGGTCCGTGATCTGAGGATTGTCCTCACTGCTGCACAGAAGGCTTATGTCCTTAATGCACCGCTCAGTGAAATACCCCTACGGATTCGTCTGAGGACGTTATGAATGTCTGGCAGACAAGAAAAGATGACTACTCGATAGTTCAGTGCGCCATACTTTACGGCTTAGAACCGGAGCTCCAAATATGTTTTGAGCAACACGGAGCATATGAGATGTTCCAAGAGCTGAAAATTTGTTTTTCAAGCTCACACCCGGGTCGAGAGGTATGACACCTTCGACAAGTTCTATAGCTACAAGATGGAGGAGAACAGCTCCGTTAGTGAGCATGTACTCAGAATGTCTGAGTACTTCAAACACTTGAATCAAGTGGGAGTTAGACTTCCGAATAAAGTGGTGATTGGTAGAGTTCTCTAGTCACTATCACTAAGCTACTGGATCTTCGTGATGAACTATAAACATGCAAGGGATAGAAGATCCTTAAGCTATTCGCGATGCTACAATCTGCGGATGTAGAAATCAAAAGAGGGAGCATCAAGTGTTGATGGTTAATAAGACCACTAGTTTCAAGAAGGGCAAGGGAAAGAAAAGGGAACTTCAAGAAGAACGGTAAAATAGTTGCCGCTCACGCGAAGAAACCCAAGGCTGAACCAAACCCGAGACTTAGTGCTCCCATTGCAAAGGGAAATGTCACAGGGAGCAGAACTTCCCCAAAGTAACTGGCAGATAATAAGACTGGCAATGTCAACAAAGATATTTGATATACATGTTATTGATATGTACCTTACTAGTACTCGTAGGAGCACCTGGGTATTTGATACTTGTTCAGTTGCTTACAACTTGAAACATGGAGCTTCGGAATAAACGAGGGCTAGCTAAGAACGAGGTGACGATGTGCATTGGAAGTGTCTCCAAGGTTGATGTGATCACCATCGCCACGCTCTCTCTACCTTCAGGATTAGTGATGAACCTAAATAATTGTTATTTGGTGCTTGCGTTAAGCATGAACATTATATCTGATAGTGTTTATTGCAAGACGGTTATTCAATTTCAGAGAATAATTGTTATTCTATTTATTTGGATAATATCATTGATGATCATGCACTTAAAATGAAAGGTTTATTGAATCTTGATCGTAGTAATACATATGTTCATAACACGAATGCCAAAAGATAATGATAGTACCACATATTTGTGGCACTGCCGCTTAGGTCATATCAGTGTTAAACACATGAAGAAACTCCATGCAGATGGGTTTTTGGAATCTCTTGATTATGAATCATTTGAGACATGTGAACCGTGCCTTATTGGCAAGATGACTAAAACTCCGTTCTCCGGAACAATGGAGCGAGCAACCAACTTATTGGAAATAATACATACCGATGTATGCGGTCCGATGAGTGTTGAGGCGCGCGGTGGATATCGTTATGTTCTCACGTTCACTGATGATTTGAGTAGATATAGTTATGTCTACTTGATGAAGCATAAATCTGAAACATTTGAAAAGTTCAAAGAATTTCAGAGTGAAGTAGAGAACCATCGTAACAAGAAAATAAAGTTCTTACGATCTGATCGTGGAGGAGAATATTTGAGTTACGAGTTTGGCAATCACTTAAGACAATGTGGAATTGTTTCAAAGCTCACGCCACATGGAACACCACAGCGTTATGGTGTGTCCGAACGTCGTAATCGTACTCTATTGGATATGGTGCGTTCTATGATGTCTCTTACCGATTTGCCACTATCATTTTGGGGTTATGCATTAGAGATAGCTGCATTCACTTTAAACAAGGACATCGTCTAAATCCGTTGAGATGACACCGTATGAACTGTGGTTTGCAAGAAACCTAAGATGTCATTTCTGAAAGTTTGGGGATGCGATGCTTATGTCAAAAGGCTTCAGCCAGATAAGCTCGAACCCAAAGCGGATAAGTGCGTCTTCATAGGATACCCAAAAGAGACCGTTGGGTACACCTTCTACCACAGATCCGAAGGCAAAGTTTTCGTTGCTAAAGAATGGATCCTTTCTAGAGAAGGAGTTTCTCTCGAAAGAAGTGAGTGGGAGGAAAGTAGAACTTGATGAGGTAATTGTACCTCCTCTGGAAAGTAGTACGCCATAGAAAGAAATTTCTGTGACACCGACATAGACCAGAGAGGAAGTAGATGATGATGATCATGAGGCTTCGGATCAAGTTGCTACAGAACCTCGTAGGTCAACCAGGACACGCTCCGCACCAGATTGGTATGGCAATCCTGTCTTGGAGGTCATGTTGTTAGACAACGGTGAACCTACGAACTATGAAGAAGCGATGGCGAGCCCGGATTCCGACAAATGGCTTGAGGCCATGAAATCTGAGATTGGATCCATGTATGAGAACAAAGTGTGGACTTTGGTAGACTTGCCCGATGAACGGCGAGCTATTAAAAAATAAATGGATCTTTAAGAAGAAGACGGACGCTGATGGTAATGTCACCGTCTATAAAGCACGACTTGTTGCTAAAGGTTATCGACAAGTTCAAGGAGTTGACTACGATGAGACTTTCTCACCCGTAGCGATGCTAAAGTCTGTCAGAATTATGTTAGCAATTGCCGCATTTTATGATTATGAAATCTGGCAAATGGACGTCAAAACGGCATTCCTTAATGGAATCCTTAAGGAAGAATTGTATATGATGCAACCGGAAGGTTTTGTCGATCCTAAAGGTGCTAACAAAGTATGCAAGCTCCAGCGATCCATCTATGGACTGGTGCAAGCATCTCGGAGCTGGAATACTCACTTTGATGAAGTGATCAAAGCGTTTGGGTTTATGCAAGTTTATGGAGAAACTTGTATTTACAACAAAGTGAGTGGGAGCTCTATAACATTTCTAATAAGTATATGTGATTGGAAATGATGTAGAATTTCTGGAAAGCATAAAGAATTAATTGAAAGGAGTTTTTCAATAAAAACATGTTTTTGAGTTATCCACGGTTTGGGCATCGAGATCTATAAAGATAGATCAAGACACCTGATAAAAGATTTTCACACACCTTGATGAGATTTTGAAGAAGTTCAAAATAGATCAAGTCAAAAGAAATAAGTTCTTGGCTGGTGTGAAGTGGAGTAAGACTTGAAGATCTAGGTAAAGGTTGTTTACATGTTAGGCATCAAAATCTATAGAGATAGATTGAGACGCCTCATATGACTTTCACAAAACATATACCTTGACAAGATTTTGAAGAAGTTCAAATTGGATCAGTCAAAGAAGGAGTTCTTGACTGTGGTGAAAGGTGTGAAATTGAGTAAGACTCAAATCTCGACCACGGCAAAATAAATAGAATGGATGAAGGTTATCCCCTATGCGTCGGCCATAGGTTCTATAAAGTATGCCAAGCTGTGTGCCTTGCCATGTGTCTGGCAAAAGAGGTACCAAAGTGATCCAGGAGTAGATCACTGGACAGCGGTCAAATTATCCTTAAGATGATTAAGGAAGAATTTCTCGGGAATAGAGATGATAAAGAGTTCGTCGTAAGGGGTTACGTTGATGCAAGCTTTAAACACTGATCCGAAAGACTATGAGTCTCAGACCAGGATAAGTATAGTGGGGAAATCTTTTGGAGTAGCTCCAAACAAAGTGTGGTAGCAGCATCTACATATAACATAGAGATTTGCCAAGAACACACGGATCTGAATATTGCAGACCCGTTGACTAAAACCTCTCTCACAAGCAAAACATGATCAGCTTTAGAACTGATTAAGTGTTAATTACATGGAGATGTAATCTAGATTATTGACTCTAGTGCAAGTGGGAGACTGTTGGAAATATGCCCTAGAGGCAATAATAAATTAGTTATTATCATATTTCCCCGTTCATGATAATAGTTTATTATTCATGCTAGAATTGTATTGACCGGAAACTAAAAACATGTGTGAATAGATAAACAAATACTATGTCCCTAGTATGCCTCTACTAGACTAGCTCGTTGATCAAAAGATGGTCAAGGTTTCCTGACCATGGACATGAGTTGTCATTTGATAACGGGATCACATCATTAGGAGAATGATGTGATGGACATGACCCAACCGTTAGCATAGCAAATGATCGTTCAGTTTATTGCTATTGCTTTCAATATGTCAAATACACGTTCCTCTGACCATGAGATCATGCAACTCCCGGATACCGTAGGAATACTTTGGGTGTATCAAACATCACAACGTTACTGGGTGATTATAAAGGTGCACTACAGGTATCTCCGAAAGTGTTTGTTGAGTTGGCATGGATCGAGATTGGGATTTTGTCACTCCGACTATCGGAGAGGTATCTCTGGGCCCTCTCGGTAATACAGCATCACAGAAGCCTTGCAAGCACCGTGACTAAAGAGTTAGTTGCAAGATGATGTATTACGGAACGAGTAAAGAGACTTGCCGGTAATGAGATTGAACTAGGTATTGGATACCGACGATCGAATCTCGGGCAAGTAACATACCGCCAGACAAAGGGAACAACGTATGTTGACATATGAGGTTCACCGATAAAGATCTTCGTGGAATATGTAGGAACCAATATGAGCATCTAGGTTCCGCTGTTGGTTATTGACCGGAGAGTCGTCTCGGTCATGTCTACATCATTCCCGAACCCGTAGGGTCCGCACACTTAAGGTTCGATGACGATTTAGTATTATATGAGTTATGTGGTTGGTGGCCGAAGTTTGTTCGGAGTCCCGGATGAGATCACAGACATGACGAGGAGTCTCGAAATGGTCGAGAGGTAAAGATTCATATATTGGAAGGCTATATTCGGACGTCGGAAAGGTTCCGAGTGATTCGGGTATTTTTCGGAGTACCGGGGAGTTACGGGAATTCACCGGGAGAAGTAATGGGCCTTATTGGGCCATACGGGAAAAGGAGAGGTAGGCCACGTGAGGAGGCGCGCGCCCCCCTTGCCCAAACCGAATTGGACTAGGGGAGGGGGCTCAGCCCCCTCTTTCCTTTCCCTCTCCCTTCCCCCTTTCCTACTCCGTATGGGAGGTGGAATCCTACTAGGACTAAGGAGTCCTAGTAGGACTCCCCACACTTGGCGCACCCCTAGGGGGCCGGCCTCCTCCCTCTCATCCTTTATATACGGGGGCAAGGGGGCACCCCAAAGTACACAATTGTCCCATAGCCGTGTGCGGTGCCCCGATCTCCGTTTTCCACCTCGGTCATATTTTCGGAGAGCTTAGGCGAAGCCCTACCGGAATCACTTCACCGTCACCGTCGCCACGCCATCGTGCTGATGGAACTCATCTACTTCCTCGACGTCTTGCTGGATCAAGAAGGCGAGGATCGTCACCGAGCTGCACGTGTGTAGAACTCGGAGGTGCCGTACGTTCGGTACTCGATCGGTGGAGCTCGAAGGATTGTTCGACTACATCAACCGCGTTGTGAGACGCTTCCGCTAACGGTCTACGAGGGTATGTAGACACACTCTCCCCTCTCATAGCGATGCATCTCCATGGATAGATCTTGCGTGAGCGTAGGAAATTTTTGAAATTCATGCTCCGTTCCCCAACACTTATGCTTATAGATGTATGCCTTTTGGTTTATGCAATGCACCTCCTACCTTTCAAAGATGTATGACTGCTATGTTCTCTGACTTTTGTGAAAAGATTGTTGAGGTAATCATGGATGATTTTTCCGTTTGCAGAACTTCTTTTGATGACTGGTTAAGCAACCTTGATCGAGTTTTGTAGAGATGCGAGGAAACTAATCTTGTCTTGAATTGGGAGAAGTGCCACTTTATGGTGAATGAAGGTATAGTGCTTGGGCGTAAGATTTCTGAGTGAGGTATTGAGGTAGACAAAGCTAAAGTTGATGCAATTGAGAAGATGCCATGCGCAAAAGATATTAAAGGTATAAGAAGCTTCCTTGGTCATGCTGGTTTCTATAGGCGTTTCATCAAAGATTTTTCAAAGATTTCTAGACCGCTAACTAATCTTCTTCAAAAAGATATTCCTTTTGTTTTTGATGATGATTGTGTAGAAGCTTTTGAAATACTAAAAAAGGCTTTGATTTCTGCACCTATTGTTCAACCACCTGATTGGAATTTGCCTTTTGAAATCATGTGTGATGCTAGTGACTATTCTGTTGGTGTTGTTCTAGGGCAAAGAGTAGACAAGAAATTGAACGTTATCCATTATGATAGTAAAACTCTAGACTCTGCCCAAAGGAATTATGCTACCACTCAGAAGGAATTTTTAGCAGTTGTTTTTGCATGTGATAAGTTTAAACCTTACATTGTTGATTCTAAAGTAACTATTCACATTGATCATGCTGCTATTAAAAACTTAATGGAAAAGAAAGATGCTAAACCTAGATTAATTAGATGGGTGCTTTTACTTCAAGAGTTTGATTTGCACATTGTCGATAGAAAGGGAGCTGAAAACCCCGTAGCAGATAACTTGTCTACGATGGAAAATGTTCTTGATGACCCACTTCATATTGTTGATAATTTTCCTGATGAGCCACTTGCTGCTATAAATACTTCACGTAGTGCTCCATGGTATGCTGATTATGCAACTCCATAAGCCAAAGCATGGTTAGAATGGAGAAGTCAGCAGAACATCATTACTCATAGAAAGGTATTTAGACCAAATGGTTCTCTTAATATGAACTTCTTAAGATAATATAAAATACAGAGAAATTGATGCACTTTGGTATGGCCAATATATTTAGCTAATAGATAAAATTTGTCGCCAGATGGTTTGGTGTTTCAAGTAAAATATTACTGTCAAAATTGGAAGCTACTTTTCTCATCAGTGATTAGTTTTTTCAATGAAAAAATTGTTGGTAACTTGAATACCGCAAAGTATGTTTCGTACATGTACATGTATCTAACTTTTCGTACTTGGCTGAAAAACTATACGCTAGTACAAAAATAATAGCTACAACTACACCTAGTAATATCATTATAACCTCTAGCTGCTGCGTCTTAAATTATAGTGTAGGAATATGGCTAAGTTACTATGAAGACGTATAAATCAAGACATATAAGAAACAAAAACCCATAGAGAGCCACAAAAAACTACAATAGATTTCAACGACTAATTATATATGCATCAATGTGGAATTAGAAGTATGAACAGACATATCAGCCTAGGTGACTGAGTTATGGTGCTGGATTGGATGGGATGATCCTGATGGCTAACTGACCGTGCTGCACAATGAACCATCACTGTAGAGCGGCGCCCGCTTCTGTACATCTCGCAGTCGCCGCACCACCCTTCAGCACATGGGAGTCGCCACCCCGCTGTTGTGCATCTGGGAACCGCAACAGAACCTTCACTTTTTTGGCCCATCGAGTAGCCCCCCTGCCTTGCACCATTGACAACTGATCCAAATTCCTATCAAACAAGAGGTAAACAATGTGGCATTTATCTAAATTACTGAAGACATATAGTAAAAACCTACACATGAAGAGCTAGATAGGAAACTGAGAGAAGCAAGCCTAATTTAGGCTGAACCTGGATGGTGCAAAGAAAGGCACAACTCAAATGAAGCCCTGGAAATCTCATCGACCATTCGGAAGACACCAACCAAACTACCTGACCGTGGACAGTTTGGCAGTACTGAATTATTATTGACTTATCACAACTAAAATATGATTAGTGAAAAAGGTAAAATAAAACTGCGTAAATTGTAGGAGCATCTACCATCTTGAAGAGTCTATTACTTTGCTTAGCCTTCTTCTAGCAGAGTATATGCGGCCTCCTAGCACAGTGTCGCATGACATTCTCATCCCTGTCGCTCTGAACCTCATCTCCTAGACCTTCACCCACATAATAGAGAAGGAATTAAGAAACACCCAAGGTAACAAAGTCAAAGAGAAAACCGAGAACAAGGCGAGAAGAACCCGTGTGCGTATTCACCTTGTAGTCGTTCTCGGCGTCGACTATTGAAATGGAACGCGGGGAGCAGTGCTTCCAGAGAGAGCGCGATGGTGGATGCGGTGAACATTACCAGCTATACCGTGATAGTTTCTTGTCGAGCCGTGATCTACGATGCCGTGGCAGCGAACCCTCGTACAACCTGAGGGTCAATTGGAGAAACCTGACTGTGGTTCCAAGCTAGCAGCAGCGTTGGTAGATCAGGTGAGATCAATGGAGGATGTGTGTCGGCGGCAGCGGTGGATCAGGTTGAGATTGATGGAGAATTTGTGGTGGCGTCCCGCAACGAGATAAGTTCGTGTTGCCCTATTTTTTCACTTGTTTGGACATGTGATATGGAGATGGTGTAGATAATTAAGGAGGAGGTGGGTAGAGGAAGGAGGTTAACTTTTTTTTGAGGGGAAGGAAGTAGGTTAACTATTCGTGGGTAGGTGGGGGAGGTTGATTCCATGGCCCGCCAATGCATATGTCATATCTGTTCTAGATATGTGTTGGTATATGTGGATTTTCTTGTAGTGTCACTGGGATATAGAACTCCGACAAGTTGAACCCACTACAACGCACCACTTCCACCGATGAAATACCAATCTAGTTGGCCAAACTAAACTGATAGATCGTTAAGATATACGAAGCTATAATGATCATGCAAATATAATTCAGAGAAGAACCTATCCTTTTATCATAAATAATCTGAACATAAACCCACAATTCATCAAATCCCAACAAACACACCGCAAAGATTGATTACATAGAGTAGATCACCGCGGGAACCGCGATGATCATGACAATTAGGAACATAGAGAGAGAGATAGCCATCTAGGTACTAACTACGGACCCATAGTCTGTGGTGAACTACTCACACATCACCATGGGAGCAGCAAGGATGATGTAGAGGCTCTCCGTGATCGATTCCCCCAACAGCAGGGCACTGAAAAAGGGCTCTGTTTAAGATCACGGCGGAACAGACATTTGCGTCGGCAGGCAATATGTTTTGGGAGCTCCCCTAGGGTTTTTGGGATTAATGAGAATTTATAAGCCAGAGAACGGAGTCGGGAGAGCCACAGGGGGGCCACAAGCCATCAGGGCGCGCCCTGTTGGCTTGTGGGGCCCTCGTGCGACTCTCGGCCTTCTCCCGAAGCTTCCAGGTCTTCTTTTGGTCAAGAAAATATCATATTAAAGTTTCGTGGCAATTGGACTTCGTTTGGTACTGTAAACCTGAAAAGCCAAAAACATGTAGAAAACAACAACTAGCACTTGGCACTGGGTTAATATGTTAGTGCTAAAAAATAATATAAAACAACAAATAAGTTCTATAAAAACATCCTAGAATGGTAATATAATAGCATGGAACAATCAGAAATTATAGATACGTTGGATACGTATCAACATCCCCAAGCTTAATTCCTACTCGTCCTCGAGTAGGTAAATGATAAAAATAGAATTTTTGATGTGACATGCTACCCAACATGTCATCTTCTTGCATGTATGCTCATTGAGAAATGATGAATTAAAAACATGAACATCGCAATATTTATAAGCATGAGCAACACAATCATTAATCTTTAGAAATATACGATCCTCAAAGAATGTTTACCCCATTTATTTATTTTTATTAATAAGGCATGGCTCTGTCTTCACCACATTAATAGAAATGTCAAGCACCACGGTGTCCAAGTCAGGCAATTGGATCATAGGTTTTAAGGCCCATCAAGGTTTTAACAATACATGAGCGTGAACCATGGACATAGCATAAGGGTTGAATAGAATATGATGGTAGATATCAAAGGGGTAAAAAGTGGAGAAGAAAATCTTGCATCAACTAGGTGTATCAATGGGCTATGGAGATGCCCATCGATAGATATCAATGCGAGGAGTACGGATTGCCATGCAATGAATGCACTAGAGCTATAAGTGTATGAAAGCTCGACTGAAGCTAAGTGGGTGTGCATAGAACATGCTTGCTCATGAAGACCTCGGGCATTTAAGGAAGCCCGTCATTGGAATATACAAGCCAAGTTCTAATAATGTAAAATTTCCACTAGCATATGAAAGTGACATAACATGAGACTCTCTCTATGAAGAACATGGTGCTACTTTGAAGCACAAGTGTGTTAAAGGATAATAGCATTGTCCCTTCTCTCATTTTCATTTTTTTTATTTTTTTATGGTCGGATCATTTGTCCTCCCCCATTTTTATTATTTTTCATCCGGAGTCTCATCCCGACTTGTGGGGGAATAATAGTCTCCATCATTCTTTCCTCACTGGGACAATGCTCTAATAATGATGATCATCACACTTTTATTTATTTACAACTCGAAATAACAACTCAATAATGATATAAGATGACTCCATATGAATGCCTCTTGCAGTGTACCAGGATGTGCAATGATCTAGCATGACATGTAAACAATGATGAACGGTGGCTTTGCCACAAATACTATATCAGCTATATATGATCATGCGAAGCAATATGACGATGAACACTCAAGTCATATGATGTAACGGTGGAAGTTTCTTGGAAATATACCTCGGAATGGCTATGGAAATGCCATAATAGGTAGGTATGGTGGCTGTTTTGAGGAAGATATAAGGAGGCTTATGTGTAACAGAGCATATCATGTCACGGGGTTTGGATGCACCGGCGAAGGTCGCATCGATCCTCGAGGTGAGAATGGGCAATGCACGGTACCGGAGAGGCTAGCAAAATATGAGGCGGTGAGATTGCGTATGTCCACAGATTCACATTAGTCGTAAAGAACTCATATACTTATTGTAAAGTTTTATTAGTATTATTGCAACAAAGTACTACTCGCATGCCCCGAGGGAGTAGGTTGGGAGGAGTTAACCACCGTGCGCCTCCGACCCGGAACAACACTAGGATTTCAACGAGGAATAAAAATGCTCACACATCCCCGCCATGCCTTTACAAACATTTAGACGAATGGGAAATAAACCCAATTTAATACTGATACTCCTATGAACTGCCAACCATGCACTCACAACATTTCACATTACAACATCAATATCATTAACCCACAATTTTACTTTAATGTGCTACATGAAGGTTTTGATTATCATTCCTTGAATGCCTACCATTTTTGGACTAGTCTTATAACCCATGCAAATTACCGTTACTATTTATTAACTCTTGGACAAATATAAGTGAAGAACGAGAGTGCAATTATTTCTATAAAATCTATACGCCACCGTTCTCAAAAAGATATAAGTGAAGCACATAGAGTATTCTAACAAATCACAGTGAAGGTGTGTCTCTCTCAAATAGGTGTGTCCAGCAAACAATGATTGTGGCAAACTAAAACGAGAGCAAACAAAAGAAAATGACACTCCAAGCAAAACTCATATCATGTGATGAATAAAAATATAGCTCCAAGTGGCATACCGATGGATTGAGACGAAAGAGGGGATGACTTCCGGGGCATCCTCAAGCTTAGACGCTTGAGTCTTCCTAGAATTTGACATGGTGTGCCTTGGGCATCCCCAAGCTTAGACTCTTGAGTCTTCTTAGAATTTTACTTGTGGTGCCTTGGTAATCCCCAAGCTTAGGAACTTTTCCGCTCCTTATTCCTTTGCCCATCGTGATAACACCCAAAACTTCAAAACTTCAATCACACAAAACTCAACAAAACTTCATGAGATCCGTTACTAAAACCAAGATATAAAATACTTTAGGTAATGTTATAAATTGAGTGATATTTCATTATTGAATAATAGGTACTGTATCCCAACTTCCTCATGGCTTATACCCCTCGATACATACCATAGCATCATCGAAACAAGCAAACTATGCGATCAAAAAACAGAATCTGTTTAAAAAAGAACAGTCTGTGATGATCTGAATACTAGGCATATTTATTTAACTCAAACAATTCTGCACATTTAGGAAAACACGAAGAATTTGTATATAAATAATGTGTAAAAAATTCAGAATTTTATCAGGCTCCAGTAAAAAAACAAAATTCTTGTACTGAAGTCAAAAGTTTCGATTTCTTCACATCATCAATTCTACTATCATCCAAGTTAATCCCAAAGGCTTTACTTGTCACAAACACTAATTTAAACACAAAAACACAATAATTAGAGAGGCAATAATCATTCTATCACACACTAAAATAAAGTAAAATCAAAAATATAAATATAACTATTGGGTTGCCTCCCAACAAGCGCTATTGTTTTATGCCCCTAGCTAGGGATAATGCATCGTATCAAGTGTTGTCATCTCTAACACTCAGTACATAAGTAGCCCTCATGATGGATTCATAAGGTGGTTTAATTATCTTCATAGGTAAGTGTTACGTCCCCTTCTTAAATGGGAATTGGAATCTTGTGTTTCCCTCTTTCATATCAATGATAGCACCTATAGTTCGTAAGAAAGGTCTTCCAAGTATAATTGGACAAGTTGAATTGCAATAAATATCAAGCAAAATAAAATATATAGAAACATATTTTTTATTTTCAATAATAATCACATCATTTATTCTACCCAAAGGCTTTTTAATGGTAGAATCCGCAAGATGCAAGTTAAGGGAACAATCTTGAATGTCGGTGAGACCTAGCACATCACAAAGAGATGTAGGCATTGTTGAAACACTAGCACCAAGATCACACAAAGCATTACATTCATACTTTTGAATATTTATTTTAATAGTAGGTTCCCACTCATCATGCAACTTTCTAGGGATAGAAACTTCTAGCTCAAGTTTCTCATCATAAGCTTTGATAATCGCTTCTGCTATATGTTTAGTAAAAGCCTTATTTTGTTCATAAGAATTGGGTGAGCTAATAACGGATTGCAACAAGGAAATGCATTCCATTAAAGAACAACTCTCATAATGAAAGTCCTTGTAATCCAATATAGTGGGTGCATCACTAGATAAAGTTTTGACCTCTCCAAACCCACTTTTCAGTTTTATCATTAGAATCATCACCCTCCGAACAAACGGGATGCCTTCTAGCTAAATTTGACTCATAGCCAGTCCCTTTATCATCTATTTTCACATTAGTAAACAAAGATTCAATGGGAGAAGTACCAATCATTTTAAGATCTTCATCATGATTACGGTAAAAACCGAGTGGAAGAGCCTTTTCTAAGAATTCTCGCTTAGCTCTCAACCTAACGGTCCTCTCCTTACTATATTCAATAGATATTTTGATAGATTTAATGGACTCATTGATATCATACTTTCGTGGCAAAAAAATTTAAGTTTTCCACATCAATAGCAATTCTATCCAAGTTCCTAGCCATATCATCAACTTTATACAATTTTCTTATACCATAGTGTTTAAAATATTTTGAGAACTAATAATATATTTAATGGTGTTCTCAAGATCAGAGGATATCCCATTATTATTTGCATAAGAATATCCCTAAGAATTGCCAAAATTGCTAGAGGAATTATTGGGATACGGTCTAGCATTAAAATTTCTTCTATATGTGTTGTTGTTAAAGTTGTTTTGAGAAATAAAGTTCACATAAATAGCATCATAATTTTTCTCAATCAAGGTAGAAAAAGGCACATCATTGGGATCAACATGAGTATTTTTACGAGCAACCATTTTCATAAGAGCATCCACTTTTTCACTCAACATAGCGATTTCTTCAATAGAGTTTACCTTCTTACCAGTTGGAGCTCTCTAGGTATGCCATTGAGAATAATTTGCCATAATTTTGTCCAGAAGTTTAGTGGCCTCTCCTAGTGTCACCTCCATGAATGTACGACATGCAGCAAAATCTAGAAGATTTCTAGACACAAAGTTTAGTCCAGCATAGAAATTTTGTATGATCATCCATAAGTTCAAGCCATTAGTTGGGCAATTTTAATCATCAATTTCATTCTCTCCCATGATTGTGCAACATTTTCATGATCATTCTGTTTAAAATTCATAATATGATTTCTAAGGGAGATGATCTCAGCAGGAGGAAAATACTTGGTAATGAAAGCATCTTTACACTTATCCTATGTTACAATGCTATTACAAGGTAAATATGAAAACCAAGCCTTAGCTTTATCTCTTAGTGAAAAAGGAAATAATTTTAATTTTACCACATTATTATCCATATCCTTTTTCTTTTTCATATCACATAATTCAACAAAGGTATTGAGATGCATAGCATGATCCTCATTAGGACTTCTGGAAAATTGTTCTTTCATCACAAGATTTAGCAATGCAGCATTAATATCATAAAACTCCGCACTAGTGGAGGGTGGTGTACGAGTACTAATAAAATCATTGTTATTAGTATTTGAGAGGTCACACAACTTGGTACTGTCTTGAGACATGGTGACCGAGCAAGCAAAGTAACAACCAAAGCAAGCAAACTAGTAAAGTAACAAGCAAACTAGTAAATTAAATACTTTTGTATTTTTTATTTTTTTATATAAATAGAAAAATATAACAGAAAATAAAAAGTAGAACAAGTGAATGACAATTTGTGCGAAGGTACTTGACAAGAAGTTGATGATACTCCCCGGCAACGACGCGAGAAATCCTTCCTAATACTTGTGATCTGCGTTGGGTCTTTCCATGAAGAGGAACGGGCGATGCAGCACAATATGGATAAGTATTTCCCTCAGTTGAGAACCAAGTTTTATTGAACCAATAGGAGAACCACGCAACTCCCCATCTTCAGCGCCTACACATAAAAGAGAAAACACTTACACCCAACGCGGGCAAGAGGGTTGTCAATCCCCTTGGACTCGTTATTTGCAAGATTAAAACAGATAGATAGTGTTGTTGATAATTTCAGAAAATAAATAAATAAAAATGTAATAAATAATAGCAAGAAAATAGTACTGTTTGTAAATATATGATATGATAGACCCGGGGCCCATAGTGATCGCTAGAGGCTTCTCTCTCGGAGAAGGCATACGGTGGGTAAACAAATTACTATTGGGCAACTGACAGAAAAGAGGATAGTCCTGTAATATTTATTCACGGCAATGATAATGTGTATATAGGCATCACGTCCATAAGCAAGTAGACCAACTCCTGCCTACATCTACTACTATTACTCCACCCATCGATCGCTATCCAGCATGCATCAAGAGTATTGAGTAAAAACAGAGTAATGCTTGGAGCAACATGACATGATGTAGACAAGGTAAACACATCTAAGGTGAATAAACCGCATTGTTTAATCCTTAGTGTCAGCAATACAAAGACGTGTCTTCTCTCCTACTTTGTCACTAGGATATAGAACTCCGACAGACTGAACCCACTACAACGCACCACAAGGTTTTCATATGGAATCATCACATCGAAAAAGATAGCTCATTGTGTTGCTGCCATTAAGGGTAAAACGATTGTCTTTATTCATATTGATTGAGTTTACTTTGTCTACATCATGTCATCGTTCTCCAAGCATTACTCTGTTTTACTTAATACTCTAGATGCATGTTGGATAGCGGTCAATGAGTGGAGTAATAGTAATAGGTGCAGGCAAGAGTCGGCCTATTTGTTTATGGACGTGATGCCTATATACACATGGTCATTGTCGTGAATATGAATATGATTATTTTCTTTTCTATCAATTGCCCAATATTAATTTGTCTACCCACCGTATGTTTCCTATATGAGAGATGCCACTAGAGAACACTACGGCCCCCGGGTCTACTCAATTATAAATTTACAAAACCCTTAAATACCTTGCTGCAATTATTTACTTTTTATTTTATTTTGCAATTTACAATTATCTACTGTCATCTACGTGCCTCACTTGCTTGCAAATAACGAGTCCAAGGGGATTGACAACCCTCTTGCCCGCGTTGGGTGCAAGTGTATGATCCTTTGTGTGCAGTCGCTGAAGAAGGTGGTTGCGTGCTACTCATATTGGTTCGATAAACCTTGGTTCTTGACTAGGTGAAATACTTACTCGTTTGTGCTGCAATTACCCGTTCCTCTTCACCGAAAACCCAATGCAGATCACAGACAATATGAAGGATTTCTAGCACCATTGCCGGGGAGTATCACCAATTTACTATCAAGTAACTTCACACAAATTATCATTCACTTGTTCTACCTTTTATTTTCTTTTATATTTTATTATTTATATAAAAACATCAAAAATACAAAAAAAAATGAAGTTTAGGTTGCCTCATATGCTGCGTCTTTATAATGTCTTTCGTGAAAATAAGGATTCAGAAAATTGTGCACAATTGTTAGAGGAAGAATTTATAAAAATGCTTAATGTGAATTTCTTTAAAGATGAGCATGATATAAATGTTGTTAGTATGAATTTTATGAATATCCATGATGCTAACGATATGCAAAACCACAAGCTTGGGGATGCTATGTTGGATGAAGATGATATTTTTTGTCCCCCATGTTTTGATGAGCAAATTTATTATGATGATTGTGGTGATGATACGTATGCTATAATTTGTAATGATAACCATAAAAATTTTCATTATGATTTTAATTTTCAATTTGGTTACAATAAACAAGTGTCACATGATAGTTATTTTGTTGAGTTTGCTCCCACTACCATGAATGAAAAGGAATTTGCTTATGTGAAGAGTAATAAATTTTCTATGCTTGTAGATCATTAAAAGGATGCTTTATCTGATAGTTATATTGTGGAATTCCTTCATGATGCTACTGAAAATTATTATGGGGGTAACATATGCATGGAGGAATTGCAATAATATCAAGTTTCCTCCATATATGTTCAAAGTTTCAAAGTTATGCTTGTTTTGCCTTCCTATGCTAGTTGATTCTTGCTCCCATAAATTGTTTGCTCACAAAGCTTCTACGCATAGGAAGTGGGTTAGGATTAAATGTGCTTGTCATATGGTTCATGATGCTCCCATTGTGTTTCAATTCTTTACTTTTATGTGAGCATCATTGAATTCATCATGCCTAGCTAAAAGGCTTTAAAGAAAAGCGCTTGTTGGGAGGCAACCCAATTGTTATATTTATTTTTACTTTTTACTTTATGTTATTGTGTTATAACATAATTATTTACTCTGTAATTATTGTGTTTTTGTGTTTAAATTAGTGTTTGTGCCAAGTAAAGCCTTTGGGATTAACTTGTATGAAAGTAGAATCGATGATGAAACAAAGGAGAAACTTTTGACTCCAGTACAGGAATTTTCGTTTTTTGCTGGAGAGTGATAAAACTCTGAAATTTTTACGTAGTATTTATATAAAAATTCTTCTAGTTTTTATAAGTTTTCAGAATTTTTGGAGTTATAGAGGTATGACTATAATTCAGATTGCTATAGACTGTTCTGTTTTGAACAGATTCTGTTTTTGCTTGCATAGTTTGCATGTTTTGATGATGCTATGGCTTGTATCGGGGGGGGGGGGTATAAGCCATGGAGAAGTTGGAATACAGTACCTATTATATATTAATAAAATATGAATCAATTTATAACAGCACTCAAAGTATTTGATATGTTGTTTATACTAATGGATCTCATGAAGCTTTGTTAAGTTTTGTGTGGTTGGAGGTTTCATGTTTTGGGTGTTATCACGATGGACAAGGAATAAGGAGCAGCAAGAGCCTAAGATTGGGGATGCCCAAGGCACCCCAAGGTAATATTCTAGCGTCTAAGCTTGGGGATGCCCCGGGAAGACATCCCCTCTTTCTTCCCAATCCATCGGTATGTCACTTGGAGGTATATTTTTATTCATCGCATGATATGAGATTTGCTTGGAGCGTCATTTGATTTTTCTTGCATTTGTTTTAGTTTTCCACAATCATTGTTTACTGGACGCACCTATTTGAGAGAGACACACCTTCACCATAATTTTTTAGAGTACTCTATGTGCTTCACTTATATCATTTAAGCAAGGCAGTTGCTCTAGTACTCACTCATATCTTTTTGAGCATGGTGGTGTGTAGATTTTATAGAAATAATTACACTCTCGTTCTTCACTTATATTTGTTTGAGAGTTAACAAACATCGATGGGAATTGCATGGGTTATAGGACTAGTCCAAAAACTAATATGTATTCAATGAGTGATAATCAAAACCTTCATGTATCACATAAAAGAGAAATTTTGACTTAATGATATTGATGTGGTAATGTGAAAGGGTATGGGTGCATGGTTGTCGGTTCATAGGAGTATCGGTATTAAGAGGTTTAATTTCCTGTTTGTCTAAGTATTTGTAAAAGGCATGTTGGGGATGTTTGAGCATTTTTATTCCTCATTGAAATGCTAGTGTGTTTCGGGTCGGAGGCGTGTGATGGTTAACTCCTCCCAACCTCCTCCGGCCCAAGGGGCATGCGAGTAGTGCTTTGATTTGTGATAAGACTAATAAAACTTTGCAATAAGTATGTGAGTTTTTTCTGACTAATGTGAATCCGTGGACATACGCAAGCTCACCTCCTCATGTTTTGTTAGCCTCTTCGGTACCGTGCATCGCCCATTCTCACCTCGAGGATCGGTGCGAACTTCGCTGGTGCATCCAAACCTCGTGACATGATACACTCTGTTGCACATAAACCTCCTTATATATTCCTCAAAACAGCCAGCATACCTACCTATTATGGCATTTCCATAGCCATTCCGAGATATATTGCCATGCAATTTCCATCGTCACATCATATGACTAGTTCACTCATCGTCATATTGATTTGCATGATCATATAGAGCCGACATAGTATTTGTGGCAAAGCCACCTTTTATTAATTTTTGAATGTCACGCTAGATCATTCACTAGTAGAAAACAGGGCTTTGGTCTAGCCCTGAAAAGCCCATTAATCCCGGTTCACTCACGAACCGGGACCCATGGGGGCATCGGTCCCGGTTCGTGAGGCCAGGGCGCCGGCCGGGCCTCGTGGGCCATTGGTCCCGGTTCGTCTGACCCCTTTGGTCCCGGTTCCAGACACGAACCGGGACCAATGGGCCTCGCTCCTGGCCCACGACCATTGGTCCCGGTTTGTGGCTGGAACCGGGACCAAATGGTGTCCTTTAGTCCCGGTTCCAGCCACAAACCGGGACCAATGGTTGGCCTATATATACCCCCTGTCCGCGAGCAGAGCAGTGCACTGCTCTGTTTTTTTGGCCGGCCGTGGGAGAGCTTTTGTGGTGCTCTAGCTCACCTCCTATGCACATGAGGTGTTCGATGAAATGCCCGAGCCACACTTAAGCTTTCTCCTCTTGAAGCTCCTTGTCGAAGCTCCATTTTCCTCAAGATTTGTCTAGGTTTGGCGGTCCGTCCTGTCCCGTCCCCGTCCTCACCGCTGTCGATCACCCGCGCCCATCTCGGCGCCGGCACCACCGTGGTTAGCCTCTTCTTCTTATCTTCTTTCTAAAAGAAAAAAGTTCTTACTTGTATGATTTAGATAGATACTTGTGTAATTTTCTTACTTTTATTATTGTTTGTTATTATATAGTGCGATGGTTTTGGTATCCGCCTCCGTCGGCCCTCGTCCTGTCTATGATTCGGATGTGGTATATATTATCTTTTATAACTATTTGTTTTATTTAGTGTTTATGACAATTATGCCGACCAACGTGACATAGATTTTTTAATCTAGGAGGTATGTGAACCGGAAATTCCAACCGACATAGAAATTCTTGTCGAGAAGTTAAATTTGGTTGAAAAAGAAAACAATTACTTGAAAGAAAAATTACAAAGAGTTGAAGAGGAGAAGATGAAATTGGAGTTGAATGTTGCCGATGTCGTCGACGATCACAAGATCAAGATGGATGCAATGCGCTTGAAGGTTAGAAAGATTAGAAAATATGCCATTCATACTGAGGCTTGGTATCATTATGCCGTTGGATCAATTGGTACCTTAGTTGCGGTTATGATCGCATTTGTTGTTGCATTTAAATTTTATAGTTTCAATGTATGTTTTAATTACATGCTCTAGAGAGCTATATGTTGTTCAATAATGAGAACTATGTATGAACGTTTTGTATTTATTTTGGTCACTACTGTACTTTGGCTTTAATGTGATGATGAATTTCTATTAATTTGGTCACTTCTCTATTCATGATATGCTGTAATGGTTTTTAATACACTTTATTATATAACGCACGCAGATGAACCGGCAATGGATGTACGGTGACCGACGCACCTCCGAGTATATTAAGGGCCTGCATAATTTTCTCGAAGCGGCTGAGGCAAACAAGCAGAATCGTTTTATGCATTGTCCATGTACTATCTGTGAGAATACGAAGGCTTTCTCCAACTCTAAAACCCTTCACTTCCACCTGCTTGAGAAGGGTTTTATGCCACACTATAATGTTTGAACCAAGCATGGAGAAAGAGGGGTTATGATGGAAGACAACGAAGAAGAAGAGTATGATGACAACTACCCGCCCCCTGAATACGGTGATGCTGCAATGGGGGAAGCTGAAGATCAAGAGGAACTAGACGATGTGCCCGATGATGATCTTCGCCGGGTCATTGTTGATGCACAGAGAGAATGCGAAAGTGAAAGGGAGAAGTTGAAGTTGGATCGCATGTTAGAGGATCACAAAAAAGGGTTGTACCCAAATTGCGAAGATGACAACAGAAAGCTCAGCACCACACTGGAATTGCTGCAATGGAAGGCAGACAATGGTGTATATGACAAGGGATTTAGTTCGCTACTGAAAATAATGAAGAAGAAGCTTCCAAAGGATAACGAATTGCCCGGTAGTACGTACGAAGCAAAGAAGGTTCTATGCCCTGTAGGATTGGAGGTGCAGAAGATACATGCATGCCCTAATGACTGCATCCTCTACCGCGGTGCGTACGAGGATTTGAACGCATGCCCGGTGTGCGGTGCCTTGCGGTATAAGATCAGAAGAGATGACCCTGGTGATGTTGAGGGCCAGCGCACCAAGAAGAGGGTTCCTGCCAAGGTGATGTGGTATGCTCCTATAATACCACGGTTGAAACGTCTGTTCAGAAACAAAAAGCATGCCGAGTTGATGCAATGGCACATAAAAGACCGTAAGAAAGACGGGAAGTTGAGAGCACCCGTTGACGGGTCGCAGTGGAGAAAGATCGAGAGAAAGTGGAGCGACTTTACAGGTGACCCGAGGAACGTATGGTTTGGTTTAAGTGCAGATGGCGTTAATCCTTTTGGGGAGCAGAGCAGCAAGCATAGCACATGGCCTGTGACTCTATGTATGTATAACCTTCCTCCTTGGTTGTGCATGAAGCGGAAGTTCATTATGATGCCAGTGCTCATCCAAGGCCCTAAGCAACCCGGCAATGACATTGATGTGTACCTAAGGCCATTAGTTGATGAACTTTTATAACTATGGAATGGAAGAGGTGTACGTGTGTGGGATGAGAACGAACAGGAGGAATTTGACCTACATGCGTTGCTGTTTGTAACCATCAACGATTGGCCTGCTCTCAGTAACCTTTCAGGACAGACAAACAAGGGATACCACGCATGCACACACTGTTTAGATGACACCGACAGTATATATTTGGACAAATGCAGGAAGAATGTGTATCTGGGGCATCGTCGATTTCTTCCGACCAACCATCAATGTCGAAAAAAAGGAAAGCATTTCAAAGGTGAGGCAGATCACCGGAAGAAGCCCGCCCTCCGTACTGGTGATCACATACTTGATATGGTCAATGATTTACAAGTAATCTTTGGAAAGGGTCCTGGCGGACTATCTGTTCCGACTGACAATGCGGGACGCGCAACCATGTGGAAGAAGAAATCTATATTTTGGGACCTACCCTATTGGAAAGACCTAGAGGTCCGCTCTGCAATCGACGTGATGCACGTGATGAAGAATCTTTGCGTGAACCTGCTAGGCTTCTTGGGAGTGTATGGGAAGACAAAAGATACACCGGAGGCACGGGAGGAACAGCAACGTGTGCATGAAAAAGACGGCATGCATCCAAAGCAGTATGAAGGTCCTGCCAGCTACGCTCTTACCAAAGAAGAGAAGGAAATCTTCTTTGAATGCCTGCTCAGTATGAAGGTCCCGTCTGGCTTCTCGTCGAATATAAAGGGAATAATAAATATGGCAGAGAAAAAGTTCCAGAACCTAAAGTCTCATGACTGCCACGTGATTATGACGCAACTGCTTCCAGTTGCATTGAGGGGGCTTCTACCAGAAAACGTTCGATTAGCCATTGTGAAGCTATGTGCATTCCTCAATGCAATCTCTCAGAAGGTGATCGATCCAGAAATCCTGCCAAGGTTAAGGAGTGATTTGGTGCAATGTCTTGTTAGTTTCGAGCTGGTGTTCCCACCATCCTTCTTCAATATCATGACGCACGTCCTAGTTCATCTAGTCGACGAGATTGTCGTTCTGGGCCCTGTATTTCTACACAATATGTTCCCCTTTGAGAGGTTCATGGGAGTCTTAAAGAAATATGTTCGTAACCGCGCTAGGCCAGAAGCAAGCATCTCCATGGGCCATCAAACAGAGGATGTCATTGGGTTTTGTGTTGACTTCATTCCTGACCTTAAGAAGATTGGTCTCCCTCAATCACGATATGAGGGGAGACTGACTGGAAAAGGCACGCTAGGAGCGGACTCAATAATATGTAGGGACGGGCATTCTTGGTCTCAAGCACACTACACAGTTCTACAGAATTCTACCTTGGTGACCCCGTATGTCGATGAACACATATGAACACATCAGGACTTTCGGCAGTTGGTTGCAAACACGTCTCATGGGTGACAACACTGTTTCTGATGAGCTGTACTCGTTGGCCAGGGGACCATCTTTGACTGTATTGACTTACAAAGGGTACGAGATAAATGGGAATACATTTTACACGATCGCCCAAGATCAAAAGAGCACCAACCAAAACAGCGGTGTCCGCTTTGATGCAGCAACCAAGAGGGGAAAGGACACATATTATGGTTACATAGTGGACATATGGGAACTTGACTATGGACATGATTTGAAGGTCCCTTTGTTTCAGTGCAAATGGGTCAATCTGTCAGGAGGCGGGGTACAGGAAGACCCGCAGTACGAAATGACAACAGTGGATCTGAACAATCTTGGGTACACAGACGAACCATTCGTCCTAGCCAATGATGTGGCGCAGGTTTTCTATGTGAAGGACATGTCTACCAAACCGAGAAAAAGAAAAGATAAGGAAGCGAATACATCATACGATGAGCCAAAGCGCCACATAGTTCTTTCAGGAAAAAGAGACATCGTGGGATTGGAGGGCAAGACAGACGTGTCTGAAGATTATGAAAAGTTTCATGAAATTCCTCCCTTCAAAGTCAAGGCTGACCAAGCACCCTGTTAAACGATGAAGATTATCCATGGTTACGGCGCAATAAGCAAAGGACACAAGCGAAGAAAAAGTGAAGACTTTCTCTCCACAACTAGTATGATGATGCCTTTGATCTAGAATATCACTGCAGTTACATGTGAAGAAATGAATTGTCCGTTTTGTACACGAAGTGCATCCAGTTATTGCCGTAACCCTCTCAACTTTTTATGACATGCTATGTGGGTGAAATGATGATACCATGCCAACTTTCAACCTTTTCAGAGTTCATTTGTAATGTTTTTCAATTTCAGGGTCATTTAGCTTAAAAAAAATCAGTAAATGCATGAAAAATACCAAATGAAGTCAGAAAGGGTTGAAAATTGATGATGTGGCTTTGAATGGTGCATTTTGAACACACAAAAAGTCTGGAGTTCAAATAAGTTCAAAAAATGAAATCCCTTTGTAACAGATGAGTTTTCGTCCGAAACCCTGATACTTTGAAAGAGATTGTCCATTTTGTACACGAAGTGCATCCAGTTTTTGCCGTAACCCTCTCAACTTTTTAGCACATGCTATGTGGGTGAAATGATGATACCATGCCAACTTTCAACCTTTTCAGAGTTCATTTGTAGTGCTTTTCAATTTCAGGGTCATTTAGCTCAAAAAAATCAGTAAATGCATGAAAAATACCAAATGAAGTCAGAAAGGGTTGAAAATTGATGATGTGGCTTTGAATGGTGCATTTTGAACACACAAAAAGTCAGGAGTTCAAATAAGTTCAAAAAAATGAAATCCCTTTGTAACAGATGAGTTTTCGTCCGAAACCCTGATACTTCGAAAGAGATTGTCCATTTTGTACACGAAGTGCATCCAGTTTTTGCCGTAACCCTCTCAACTTTTTAGCACATGCTATGTGGGTGAAATGATGATACCATGCCAACTTTCAACCTTTTTAGAGTTCATTTGTAGTGCTTTTCAATTTCAGGGTCATTTAGCTCAAAGAATGAACTAATAGCAAAAAGAATGAACTAGAAAACTTTTATGAAACTCTAATAGCAAAAAGAATGAACTAAAAATAATCAATTAAAATATTCTGTTATGATCAACTAAAACAAAACTATAATATTCTTCAATAGCAAAAAGAATCAACTAAAAAGCTTTTATAAAACTCTAATAGCAAAAGGAATCAACTAAAAAGCTTTTATAAACCTCTAGTATTTTTGAAACTAAAATTATATAAAATTTATGCAACTAAAATTATCAAAGTATTTTTTGTTCAAAACATTAATAGCAAAAAGAATTTTCATAAAGAAATTTTTTGTTAGAAACTTTAATAGCAAACTAAAATAACCAAATCTGTTTTTGATTAAAATAGAAATTTAAAATAACCTAAAACTTACCAAATTGAATATAATGATAAAACACAATAATATTAAATAGCAGGAAAAAGAATCACTCAAAAATCTATTTTTTAGTAAAGTTATTCACAAACTAGTGATTCACACAAATTTCAAAAAATTCAAATTTAAACTATTCAAATTTGAAAACTAATGGCACTAACAGAAAGTTTATAATTTTTTGACCTAAAAGCAAAAAGAATCACTGAAAAACAGTAATTAGGAACAAAATAAAATAAATAAAGCAAAAAAACAAAACAAAAAAACTGGATTTTTTTTTAAAAAATGCCACCTACTGGGCCACCACGGCCTGAATACGACTAGAAACCCAACCAGCTTGTTGGGCCATGATTCAGGCCCGCAGAAGGCCCAATAGGCCCACAGGCAGTGACAGATTAGGCTCGGAAGCCTGCAGTTGAGAGGAGCTCGAGAGGGTGTGCGCAGCAGCGCTTATAAACCACTCTCGAGCTCTCTCAGCTAGCGAGGTGGGACTAAAAATTTGGCCCCGGGCAGCACCACCCTTTGGTCCCGGTTGGTGGAACCAACCGGGACCAATGCGCCCCATTAGTCCCGGTTGGTGCCACCAACCGGGACCAAAGGTCCCTGTTTCCCGCCCTTTGGGCTGCTGAAAACTGACCTTTGGTCCCTGTTGGTGGCACCAACCGGGACCAATGCACCCCTTTAGTCCCGGTTGGTGCCACCAACCGGGACCAAAGGTCCCTGTTTCCCGCCCTTTGGGCTGCTGAAAACTGACCTTTGGTCCCGGTTGGTGGAACCAACCGGGACTAAAGGGGTGCATTGGTCCCGGTTGGTGCCACCAACCGGGACCAATGCTCTGTGTATATAAGCCCACACTTAGGAATTTTCAGCATTCTCATCTCACCCCCGACGACGCCGACGAAATCGATGCCGCCAGGCTGCCCGCCCGCCGTCGCCCCAGCCGTCGCCGCCGCCCGCCGCCCCCGTCGTCGCCGTCGCTCGCCGCCCCCGTCATCGCCCGCCGCTCCCGTCATCGCTCGCCGTCGTCGCCCTCGCCCGCCGCCCCCGTCGTGCTCGCCGTCGCCTCGCCGTCGCCCTCGCCATCGTCGTCCGCCGCTCCCTGCCCCGACGCACCGACCCCCAGTGAGCTCCCCTTCCCCTGCGCTGCCGCCGCCGCCGCTCCTGCGCTCCCGCCGCCGCCGCTGCCATTTTTTTTTGTTCATAGATTTTTTTTGTTCATAGCATTTTTTGTATATATGTATGCATTTACTGTTAATATACTCCGATAGATGTATATATGTATGTGTGTATGGATGGATGCATTCGTTGTCGATCTACCCTGGCCTCCCCGATAATTTCGACATGAGGGGGGACGTCGGACATGCATGAGAGAGAGGCGGTCCGCTCGCCCGACCAACTATCGAGGCCACCCAAACCCTAGAAGAAAGAGCGTCGTTGTCGATCTACCCCCTCCCCGATAACTTCGACATGAGGGGGGACGTCGGACATGCATGAGAGAGAGGTGGTCCGCTCGCCCGACCAACTATCGAGGCCACCCAAACCCTAGAAGAAAGAGCGTCGTTGTCGATCTACCCCCTCCTCGATAACTTTGACATGAGGGGGGACGTCGGACATGCATGAGAGAGAGGCGGTCCGCTCGCCCGACCAACTATCGAGGCCACCCAAACCCTAGAAGAAAGAGCGTCGTTGTCGATCTACCCCCTCCTCGATAACTTCGACATGAGGGGGGCGTCGGACATGCATGAGAGAGAGGCGGTCCGCTCGCCCGACCAATTATCGAGGCCACCCAAACCCTCGAAGAAAGAGCGTCGTTGTCGATCTACCCCCTCCTCGATAACTTCGACATGAGGGGGGACGTCGGACATGCATGAGAGAGAGGCGGTCCGCTCGCCCGACAAACTATCGAGGCCACCCAAACACTAGAAGAAAGAGCGTCATTGTCGATCTACCCCCTCCCCGATAACTTCGACATAAGGGGGGACGTCGGACATGCATGAGAGAGAGGCGGTCCGCTCGCCCGACCAACTATCGAGGCCACTCAAACCCTAGAAGAAAGAGCGTCGTTGTCGATCTACCCCCTCCTCGATAACTTTGACATGAGGGGGGACGTCAGACATGCATGAGAGAGAGGTGGTCCGCTCGCCCGAACAACTATCGAGGCCACCCAAACCCTAGAATAAAGAGCGTTGTTGTCGATCTACCCCCTCCCCGATAACTTCGACATGAGGGGGGACGTCGGACATGCATGAGAGAGAGGCGGTCCGCCCGCCTGACCAACTATCGAGGCCACCCAAACCCTAGAAGAAAGAGCGTCGTTGTCGATCTACCCCCTCCTCGATAACTTCGACATGAGGGGGGACGTCGGACATGCATGAGAGAGAGGCGGTCCGCTCGCCCGACCAACTATCGAGGCCACCCAAACCCTAGAAGAAAGAGCGTCGTTGTCAATCTACCCCCTCCCCGATAACTTCGACATGAGGGGGGACTTCGGACATGCATGAGAGAGAGGCGGTCCGCTCGCCCGACCAACTATCGAGGCCACCCAAACCCTTGAAGAAAGAGCGTCGTTGTCGATCTACCCCCTCATCGATAACTTCGACATGAGGGGGGACGTCGGACATGCATGAGAGAGAGGCGGTCCGCTCGCCCGACCAACTATCGAGGCCACCCAAACCCTAGAAGAAAGAGCGTCGTTGTCGATCTACCCCCTCCTCGATAACTTCGACATGAGGGGGGACGTCGGACATGCATGAGAGAGAGGCGGTCCGCTCGCCCGACCAACTATCGAGGCCACCCAAACCCTGGAAGAAAGAGCGTCGTTGTCGATCTACCCCCTCCTCGATAACTTTGACATGAGGGGGGACGTCGGACATGCATGAGAGAGAGGCGGTCCGCTCGCCCGACCAACTATCGAGGCCACCCAAACCCTAGAAGAAAGAGCGTCGTTGTCGATCTACCCCCTCCTCGATAACTTCGACATGAGGGGGGCGTCGGACATGCATGAGAGAGAGGCGGTCCGCTCGCCCGACCAATTATCGAGGCCACCCAAACCCTAGAAGAAAGAGCGTCGTTGTCGATCTACCCCCTCCTCGATAACTTCGACATGAGGGGGGACGTCGGACATGCATGAGAGAGAGGCGGTCCGCTCGCCCGACAAACTATCGAGGCCACCCAAACACTAGAAGAAAGAGCGTCATTGTCGATCTACCCCCTCCCCGATAACTTCGACATGAGGGGGGACGTCGGACATGCATGAGAGAGAGGCGGTCCGCTCGCCCGACCAACTATCGAGGCCACTCAAACCCTAGAAGAAAGAGCATCGTTGTCGATCTACCCCCTCCTCGATAACTTTGACATGAGGGGGGACGTCGGACATGCATGAGAGAGAGGTGGTCCGCTCGCCCGACCAACTATCGAGGCCACCCAAACCCTAGAAGAAAGAGCGTTGTTGTCGATCTACCCCCTCCCCGATAACTTCGACATGAGGGGGGACGTCGGACATGCATGAGAGAGAGGCGGTCCGCTCGCCTGACCAACTATCGAGGCCACCCAAACCCTAGAAGAAAGAGCGTCGTTGTCGATCTACCCCTTCCTCGATAACTTCGACATGAGGGGGGACGTCGGACATGCATGAGAGAGAGGCGGTCCGCTCGCCCGACCAACTATCGAGGCCACCCAAACCCTAGAAGAAAGAGCGTCGTTGTCAATCTACCCCCTCCCCGATAACTTCGACATGAGGGGGGACATCGGACATGCATGAGAGAGAGGCGGTCCGCTCGCCCGACCAACTATCGAGGCCACCCAAACCCTTGAAGAAAGAGCGTCGTTGTCGATCTACCCCCTCCTCGATAACTTCGACATGAGGGGGGACGTCGGACATGCATGAGAGAGAGGCGGTCCGCTCGCCCGACCAACTATCGAGGCCACCCAAACCCTAGAAGAAAGAGCGTCGTTGTCGATCTACCCCCTCCTCGATAACTTCGACATGAGGGGGGACGTCGGACATGCATGAGAGAGAGGCGGTCCGCTCGCCCGACCAACTATCGAGGCCACCCAAACCCTGGAAGAAAGAGCGTCGTTGTCGATCTACCCCCTCCTCGATAACTTTGACATGAGGGGGGACGTCGGACATGCATGAGAGAGAGGCGGTCCGCTCGCCCGACCAACTATCGAGGCCACCCAAACCCCAGAAGAAAGAGCGTCGTTGTCGATCTACCCCCTCCTCGATAACTTCGACATGAGGGGGGATGTCGGGCATGCATGAGATAGAGGCGGTCCGCTCGCCCGACCATCTATCGAGGCCACCCAAACCCTAGAAGAAAGAGCGTCGTTGTAAATCTACCCCCTCCCCGATAACTTCGACATGAGGGGGGACGTCGGACATGCATGAGAGAGAGGCGGTCCGCTCGCCCGACCAACTATCGAGGCCACCCAAACCCTAGAATAAAGAGCGTCGTTGTCGATCTACCCCCTCCTCGATAACTTTGACATGAGGCGGGACGTCGGACATGCATGAGAGAGAGGCGGTCCGCTCGCCCGACCAACTATCGAGGCCACCCAAACCCTAGAAGAAAGAGCGTCGTTGTCGATCTACCCCCTCCTCGATAACTTCGACATGAGGGGGGCGTCGGACATGCATGAGAGAGAGGCGGTCCGCTCGCCCGACCAATTATCGAGGCCACCCAAACCCTAGAAGAAAGAGCGTCGTTGTCGATCTACCCCCTCCTCGATAACTTCGACATGAGGGGGGACGTCGGACATGCATGAGAGAGAGGCGGTCCGCTCGCCCGACAAACTATCGAGGCCACCCAAACACTAGAAGAAAGAGCGTCATTGTCGATCTACCCCCTCCCCGATAACTTCGACATGAGGGGGGACGTCGGACATGCATGAGAGAGAGGCGGTCCGCTCGCCCGACCAACTATCGAGGCCACTCAAACCCTAGAAGAAAGAGCGTCGTTGTCGATCTACCCCCTCCTCGATAACTTTGACATGAGGGGGGACGTCGGACATGCATGAGAGAGAGGTGGTCCGCTCGCCCGACCAACTATCGAGGCCACCCAAACCCTAGAAGAAAGAGCGTTGTTGTCGATCTACCCCCTCCCCGATAACTTCGACATGAGGGGGGACGTCGGACATGCATGAGAGAGAGGCGGTCCGCTCGCCTGACCAACTATCGAGGCCACCCAAACCCTAGAAGAAAGAGCGTCGTTGTCGATCTACCCCCTCCTCGATAACTTCGACATGAGGGGGGACGTCGGACATGCATGAGAGAGAGGCGGTCCGCTCGCCCGACCAACTATCGAGGCCACCCAAACCCTAGAAGAAAGAGCGTCGTTGTCAATCTACCCCCTCCCCGATAACTTCGACATGAGGGGGGACGTCGGACATGCATGAGAGAGAGGCGGTCCGCTCGCCCGACCAACTATCGAGGCCACCCAAACCCTTGAAGAAAGAGCGTCGTTGTCGATCTACCCCCTCATCGATAACTTCGACATGAGGGGGGACGTCGGACATGCATGAGAGAGAGGCGGTCCGCTCGCCCGACCAACTATCGAGGCCACCCAAACCCTAGAAGAAAGAGCGTCGTTGTCGATCTACCCCCTCCTCGATAACTTCGACATGAGGGGGGACGTCGGACATGCATGAGAGAGAGGCGGTCCGCTCGCCCGACCAACTATCGAGGCCACCCAAACCCTGGAAGAAAGAGCGTCGTTGTCGATCTACCCCCTCCTCGATAACTTTGACATGAGGGGGGACGTCGGACATGCATGAGAGAGAGGCGGTCCGCTCGCCCGACCAACTATCGAGGCCACCCAAACCCTAGAAGAAAGAACGTCGTTGTCGATCTACCCCCTCCTCGATAACTTCGACATGAGGGGGGCGTCGGACATGCATGAGAGAGAGGCGGTCCGCTCGCCCGACCAATTATCGAGGCCACCCAAACCCTAGAAGAAAGAGCGTCGTTGTCGATCTACCCCCTCCTCGATAACTTCGACATGAGGGGGGACGTCGGACATGCATGAGAGAGAGGCGGTCCGCTCGCCCGACAAACTATCGAGGCCACCCAAACACTAGAAGAAAGAGCGTCATTGTCGATCTACCCCCTCCCCGATAACTTCGACATGAGGGGGGACGTCGGACATGCATGAGAGAGAGGCGGTCCGCTCGCCCGACCAACTATCGAGGCCACTCAAACCCTAGAAGAAAGAGCATCGTTGTCGATCTACCCCCTCCTCGATAACTTTGACATGAGGGGGGACGTCGGACATGCATGAGAGAGAGGTGGTCCGCTCGCCCGACCAACTATCGAGGCCACCCAAACCCTAGAAGAAAGAGCGTTGTTGTCGATCTACCCCCTCCCCGATAACTTCGACATGAGGGGGGACGTCGGACATGCATGAGAGAGAGGCGGTCCGCTCGCCTGACCAACTATCGAGGCCACCCAAACCCTAGAAGAAAGAGCGTCGTTGTCGATCTACCCCTTCCTCGATAACTTCGACATGAGGGGGGACGTCGGACATGCATGAGAGAGAGGCGGTCCGCTCGCCCGACCAACTATCGAGGCCACCCAAACCCTAGAAGAAAGAGCGTCGTTGTCAATCTACCCCCTCCCCGATAACTTCGACATGAGGGGGGACATCGGACATGCATGAGAGAGAGGCGGTCCGCTCGCCCGACCAACTATCGAGGCCACCCAAACCCTTGAAGAAAGAGCGTCGTTGTCGATCTACCCCCTCCTCGATAACTTCGACATGAGGGGGGACGTCGGACATGCATGAGAGAGAGGCGGTCCGCTCGCCCGACCAACTATCGAGGCCACCCAAACCCTAGAAGAAAGAGCGTCGTTGTCGATCTACCCCCTCCCCGATAACTTCGACATGAGGGGGGACGTCGGACATGCATGAGAGAGAGGTGGTCCGCTCGCCCGACCAACTATCGAGGCCACCCAAACCCTAGAAGAAAGAGCGTCGTTGTCGATCTACCCCCTCCTCGATAACTTCGACATGAGGGGGGACGTCGGACATGCATGAGAGAGAGGCGGTCCGCTCGCCCGACCAACTATCGAGGCCACCCAAACCCTAGAAGAAAGAGCGTCGTTGTCGATCTACCCCCTCCTCGATAACTTCGACATGAGGGGGGACGTCGGACATGCATGAGAGAGAGGCGGTCCGCTCGCCCGACCAACTATCGAGGCCACCCAAACCCTGGAAGAAAGAGCGTCGTTGTCGATCTACCCCCTCCTCGATAACTTTGACATGAGGGGGGACGTCGGACATGCATGAGAGAGAGGCGGTCCGCTCGCCCGACCAACTATCGAGGCCACCCAAACCCCAGAAGAAAGAGCGTCGTTGTCGATCTACCCCCTCCTCGATAACTTCGACATGAGGGGGGATGTCGGGCATGCATGAGATAGAGGCGGTCCGCTCGCCCGACCATCTATCGAGGCCACCCAAACCCTAGAAGAAAGAGCGTCGTTGTAAATCTACCCCCTCCCCGATAACTTCGACATGAGGGGGGACGTCGGACATGCATGAGAGAGAGGCGGTCCGCTCGCCCGACCAACTATCGAGGCCACCCAAACCCTAGAATAAAGAGCGTCGTTGTCGATCTACCCCCTCCTCGATAACTTTGACATGAGGCGGGACGTCGGACATGCATGAGAGAGAGGCGGTCCGCTCGCCCGACCAACTATCGAGGCCACCCAAACCCTAGAAGAAAGAGCGTCGTTGTCGATCTACCCCCTCCTCGATAACTTCGACATGAGGGGGGCGTCGGACATGCATGAGAGAGAGGCGGTCCGCTCGCCCGACCAATTATCGAGGCCACCCAAACCCTAGAAGAAAGAGCGTCGTTGTCGATCTACCCCCTCCTCGATAACTTCGACATGAGGGGGGACGTCGGACATGCATGAGAGAGAGGCGGTCCGCTCGCCCGACAAACTATCGAGGCCACCCAAACACTAGAAGAAAGAGCGTCATTGTCGATCTACCCCCTCCCCGATAACTTCGACATGAGGGGGGACGTCGGACATGCATGAGAGAGAGGCGGTCCGCTCGCCCGACCAACTATCGAGGCCACTCAAACCCTAGAAGAAAGAGCGTCGTTGTCGATCTACCCCCTCCTCGATAACTTTGACATGAGGGGGGACGTCGGACATGCATGAGAGAGAGGTGGTCCGCTCGCCCGACCAACTATCGAGGCCACCCAAACCCTAGAAGAAAGAGCGTTGTTGTCGATCTACCCCCTCCCCGATAACTTCGACATGAGGGGGGACGTCGGACATGCATGAGAGAGAGGCGGTCCGCTCGCCTGACCAACTATCGAGGCCACCCAAACCCTAGAAGAAAGAGCGTCGTTGTCGATCTACCCCCTCCTCGATAACTTCGACATGAGGGGGGACGTCGGACATGCATGAGAGAGAGGCGGTCCGCTCGCCCGACCAACTATCGAGGCCACCCAAACCCTAGAAGAAAGAGCGTCGTTGTCAATCTACCCCCTCCCCGATAACTTCGACATGAGGGGGGACGTCGGACATGCATGAGAGAGAGGCGGTCCGCTCGCCCGACCAACTATCGAGGCCACCCAAACCCTTGAAGAAAGAGCGTCGTTGTCGATCTACCCCCTCATCGATAACTTCGACATGAGGGGGGACGTCGGACATGCATGAGAGAGAGGCGGTCCGCTCGCCCGACCAACTATCGAGGCCACCCAAACCCTAGAAGAAAGAGCGTCGTTGTCGATCTACCCCCTCCTCGATAACTTCGACATGAGGGGGGACGTCGGACATGCATGAGAGAGAGGCGGTCCGCTCGCCCGACCAACTATCGAGGCCACCCAAACCCTGGAAGAAAGAGCGTCGTTGTCGATCTACCCCCTCCTCGATAACTTTGACATGAGGGGGGACGTCGGACATGCATGAGAGAGAGGCGGTCCGCTCGCCCGACCAACTATCGAGGCCACCCAAACCCTAGAAGAAAGAACGTCGTTGTCGATCTACCCCCTCCTCGATAACTTCGACATGAGGGGGGCGTCGGACATGCATGAGAGAGAGGCGGTCCGCTCGCCCGACCAATTATCGAGGCCACCCAAACCCTAGAAGAAAGAGCGTCGTTGTCGATCTACCCCCTCCTCGATAACTTCGACATGAGGGGGGACGTCGGACATGCATGAGAGAGAGGCGGTCCGCTCGCCCGACAAACTATCGAGGCCACCCAAACACTAGAAGAAAGAGCGTCATTGTCGATCTACCCCCTCCCCGATAACTTCGACATGAGGGGGGACGTCGGACATGCATGAGAGAGAGGCGGTCCGCTCGCCCGACCAACTATCGAGGCCACTCAAACCCTAGAAGAAAGAGCATCGTTGTCGATCTACCCCCTCCTCGATAACTTTGACATGAGGGGGGACGTCGGACATGCATGAGAGAGAGGTGGTCCGCTCGCCCGACCAACTATCGAGGCCACCCAAACCCTAGAAGAAAGAGCGTTGTTGTCGATCTACCCCCTCCCCGATAACTTCGACATGAGGGGGGACGTCGGACATGCATGAGAGAGAGGCGGTCCGCTCGCCTGACCAACTATCGAGGCCACCCAAACCCTAGAAGAAAGAGCGTCGTTGTCGATCTACCCCTTCCTCGATAACTTCGACATGAGGGGGGACGTCGGACATGCATGAGAGAGAGGCGGTCCGCTCGCCCGACCAACTATCGAGGCCACCCAAACCCTAGAAGAAAGAGCGTCGTTGTCAATCTACCCCCTCCCCGATAACTTCGACATGAGGGGGGACATCGGACATGCATGAGAGAGAGGCGGTCCGCTCGCCCGACCAACTATCGAGGCCACCCAAACCCTTGAAGAAAGAGCGTCGTTGTCGATCTACCCCCTCCTCGATAACTTCGACATGAGGGGGGACGTCGGACATGCATGAGAGAGAGGCGGTCCGCTCGCCCGACCAACTATCGAGGCCACCCAAACCCTAGAAGAAAGAGCGTCGTTGTCGATCTACCCCCTCCTCGATAACTTCGACATGAGGGGGGACGTCGGACATGCATGAGAGAGAGGCGGTCCGCTCGCCCGACCAACTATCGAGGCCACCCAAACCCTGGAAGAAAGAGCGTCGTTGTCGATCTACCCCCTCCTCGATAACTTTGACATGAGGGGGGACGTCGGACATGCATGAGAGAGAGGCGGTCCGCTCGCCCGACCAACTATCGAGGCCACCCAAACCCCAGAAGAAAGAGCGTCGTTGTCGATCTACCCCCTCCTCGATAACTTCGACATGAGGGGGGATGTCGGGCATGCATGAGATAGAGGCGGTCCGCTCGCCCGACCATCTATCGAGGCCACCCAAACCCTAGAAGAAAGAGCGTCGTTGTAAATCTACCCCCTCCCCGATAACTTCGACATGAGGGGGGACGTCGGACATGCATGAGAGAGAGGCGGTCCGCTCGCCCGACCAACTATCGAGGCCACCCAAACCCTAGAATAAAGAGCGTCGTTGTCGATCTACCCCCTCCTCGATAACTTTGACATGAGGCGGGACGTCGGACATGCATGAGAGAGAGGCGGTCCGCTCGCCCGACCAACTATCGAGGCCACCCAAACCCTAGAAGAAAGAGCGTCGTTGTCGATCTACCCCCTCCTCGATAACTTCGACATGAGGGGGGCGTCGGACATGCATGAGAGAGAGGCGGTCCGCTCGCCCGACCAATTATCGAGGCCACCCAAACCCTAGAAGAAAGAGCGTCGTTGTCGATCTACCCCCTCCTCGATAACTTCGACATGAGGGGGGACGTCGGACATGCATGAGAGAGAGGCGGTCCGCTCGCCCGACAAACTATCGAGGCAACCCAAACACTAGAAGAAAGAGCGTCATTGTCGATCTACCCCCTCCCCGATAACTTCGACATGAGGGGGGACGTCGGACATGCATGAGAGAGAGGCGGTCCGCTCGCCCGACCAACTATCGAGGCCACTCAAACCCTAGAAGAAAGAGCGTCGTTGTCGATCTACCCCCTCCTCGATAACTTTGACATGAGGGGGGACGTCGGACATGCATGAGAGAGAGGTGGTCCGCTCGCCCGACCAACTATCGAGGCCACCCAAACCCTAGAAGAAAGAGCGTTGTTGTCGATCTACCCCCTCCCCGATAACTTCGACATGAGGGGGGACGTCGGACATGCATGAGAGAGAGGCGGTCCGCTCGCCTGACCAACTATCGAGGCCACCCAAACCCTAGAAGAAAGAGCGTCGTTGTCGATCTACCCCCTCCTCGATAACTTCGACATGAGGGGGGACGTCGGACATGCATGAGAGAGAGGCGGTCCGCTCGCCCGACCAACTATCGAGGCCACCCAAACCCTAGAAGAAAGAGCGTCGTTGTCAATCTACCCCCTCCCCGATAACTTCGACATGAGGGGGGACGTCGGACATGCATGAGAGAGAGGCGGTCCGCTCGCCCGACCAACTATCGAGGCCACCCAAACCCTTGAAGAAAGAGCGTCGTTGTCGATCTACCCCCTCATCGATAACTTCGACATGAGGGGGGACGTCGGACATGCATGAGAGAGAGGCGGTCCGCTCGCCCGACCAACTATCGAGGCCACCCAAACCCTAGAAGAAAGAGCGTCGTTGTCGATCTACCCCCTCCTCGATAACTTCGACATGAGGGGGGACGTCGGACATGCATGAGAGAGAGGCGGTCCGCTCGCCCGACCAACTATCGAGGCCACCCAAACCCTGGAAGAAAGAGCGTCGTTGTCGATCTACCCCCTCCTCGATAACTTTGACATGAGGGGGGACGTCGGACATGCATGAGAGAGAGGCGGTCCGCTCGCCCGACCAACTATCGAGGCCACCCAAACCCTAGAAGAAAGAGCGTCGTTGTCGATCTACCCCCTCCTCGATAACTTCGACATGAGGGGGGCGTCGGACATGCATGAGAGAGAGGCGGTCCGCTCGCCCGACCAATTATCGAGGCCACCCAAACCCTAGAAGAAAGAGCGTCGTTGTCGATCTACCCCCTCCTCGATAACTTCGACATGAGGGGGGACGTCGGACATGCATGAGAGAGAGGCGGTCCGCTCGCCCGACAAACTATCGAGGCCACCCAAACACTAGAAGAAAGAGCGTCATTGTCGATCTACCCCCTCCCCGATAACTTCGACATGAGGGGGGACGTCGGACATGCATGAGAGAGAGGCGGTCCGCTCGCCCGACCAACTATCGAGGCCACTCAAACCCTAGAAGAAAGAGCGTCGTTGTCGATCTACCCCCTCCTCGATAACTTTGACATGAGGGGGGACGTCGGACATGCATGAGAGAGAGGTGGTCCGCTCGCCCGACCAACTATCGAGGCCACCCAAACCCTATAAGAAAGAGCGTTGTTGTCGATCTACCCCCTCCCCGATAACTTCGACATGAGGGGGGATGTCGGACATGCATGAGAGAGAGGCGGTCCGCTCGCCTGACCAACTATCGAGGCCACCCAAACCCTAGAAGAAAGAGCGTCGTTGTCGATCTACCCCTTCCTCGATAACTTCGACATGAGGGGGGACGTCGGACATGCATGAGAGAGAGGCGGTCCGCTCGCCCGACCAACTATCGAGGCCACCCAAACCCTAGAAGAAAGAGCGTCGTTGTCAATCTACCCCCTCCCCGATAACTTCGACATGAGGGGGGACATCGGACATGCATGAGAGAGAGGCGGTCCGCTCGCCCGACCAACTATCGAGGCCACCCAAACCCTTGAAGAAAGAGCGTCGTTGTCGATCTACCCCCTCCTCGATAACTTCGACATGAGGGGGGACGTCGGACATGCATGAGAGAGAGGCGGTCCGCTCGCCCGACCAACTATCGAGGCCACCCAAACCCTAGAAGAAAGAGCGTCGTTGTCGATCTACCCCCTCCTCGATAACTTCGACATGAGGGGGGACGTCGGACATGCATGAGAGAGAGGCGGTCCGCTCGCCCGACCAACTATCGAGGCCACCCAAACCCTGGAAGAAAGAGCGTCGTTGTCGATCTACCCCCTCCTCGATAACTTTGACATGAGGGGGGACGTCGGACATGCATGAGAGAGAGGCGGTCCGCTCGCCGGACCAACTATCGAGGCCACCCAAACCCCAGAAGAAAGAGCGTCGTTGTCGATCTACCCCCTCCTCGATAACTTCGACATGAGGGGGGATGTCGGGCATGCATGAGATAGAGGCGGTCCGCTCGCCCGACCATCTATCGAGGCCACCCAAACCCTAGAAGAAAGAGCGTCGTTGTAAATCTACCCCCTCCCCGATAACTTCGACATGAGGGGGGACGTCGGACATGCATGAGAGAGAGGCGGTCCGCTCGCCCGACCAACTATCGAGGCCACCCAAACCCTTGAAGAAAGAGCGTCGTTGTCGATCTACCCCCTCCTCGATAACTTCGACATGAGGGGGGACGTCGCACATGCATGAGAGAGAGGCGGTCCGCTCGCCCGACCAACTATCGAGGCCACCCAAACACTAGAAGAAAGAGCGTCCTTGTCGATCTACCCCCTCCCCGATAACTTCGACATGAGGGGGGACGTCGGACATGCATGAGAGAGAGGCGGTCCGCTCGCCCGACCAACTATCGAGGCCACTCAAACCCTAGAAGAAAGAGCGTCGTTGTCGATCTACCCCCTCCTCGATAACTTTGACATGAGGGGGGACGTCGGACATGCATGAGAGAGAGGGGGTCCGCTCGCCCGACCAACTATCGAGGCCACCCAAACCCTAGAAGAAAGAGCGTCGTTGTCGATCTACCCCCTCCCCGATAACTTCGACATGAGGGGGGACGTCGGACATGCATGAGAGAGAGGCGGTCCGCTCGCCTGACCAAGTATCGAGGCCACCCAAACCCTAGAAGAAAGAGCGTCATTGTCGATCTACGCCCTCCTCGATAACTTCGACATGAGGGGGGACGTCGGACATGCATGAGAGAGAGGCGGTCCGCTCGCCCGACCAAATATCGAGGCCACCCAAACCCTAGAAGAAAGAGCGTCGTTGTCAATCTACCCCCTCCCCGATAACTTCGACATGAGGGGGGACGTCGGACATGCATGAGAGAGAGGCGGTCCGCTCGCCCGACCAACTATCGAGGCCACCCAAACCCTAGAAGAAAGAGCGTCGTTGTCGATCTACCCCCTCCTCGATAACTTCGACATGAGGGGGGACGTCGGACATGCATGAGAGAGAGGCGGTCCGCTCGCCCGACCAACTAACGAGGCCACCCAAACCCTAGAAGAAAGAGCGTCGTTGTCCATCTACCCCCTCCTCGATAACTTCGACATGAGGGGGGACGTCGGACATGCATGAGAGAGAGGCGGTCCGCTCGCCCGACCAACTATCGAGGCCACCCAAACCCTAGAAGAAAGAGCGTCGTTGTCGATCTTCCCCCTCCTCGATAACTTTGACATGAGGGGGGACGTCGGACATGCATGGGAGAGAGGCGGTCCGCTCGCCCGACCAACTATCGAGGCCACCCAAACCCTAGAAGAAAGGGCGTCGTTGTCGATCTACCCCCTCCTCGATAACTTCGACATGAGGGGGGCGTCGGACATGCATGAGAGAGAGGCGGTCCGCTCGCCCGACCAATTATCGAGGCCACCCAAACCCTAGAAGAAAGAGCGTCGTTGTCGATCTACCCCCTCCTCGATAACTTCGACATGAGGGGGGACGTCGGACATGCATGAGAGAGAGGCGGTCCGCTCGCCCGACAAACTATCGAGGCCACCCAAACACTAGAAGAAAGAGCGTCATTGTCGATCTACCCCCTCCCCGATAACTTCGACATGAGGGGGGACGTCGGACATGCATGAGAGAGAGGCGGTCCGCTCGCCCGACCAACTATCGAGGCCACTCAAACCCTAGAAGAAAGAGCGTCGTTGTCGATCTACCCCCTCCTCGATAACTTTGACATGAGGGGGGACGTCGGACATGCATGAGAGAGAGGTGGTCCGCTCGCCCGACCAACTATCGAGGCCACCCAAACCCTAGAAGAAAGAGCGTTGTTGTCGATCTACCCCCTCCCCGATAACTTCGACATGAGGGGGGACGTCGGACATGCATGAGAGAGAGGCGGTCCGCTCGCCTGACCAACTATCGAGGCCACCCAAACCCTAGAAGAAAGAGCGTCGTTGTCGATCTACCCCTTCCTCGATAACTTCGACATGAGGGGGGACGTCGGACATGCATGAGAGAGAGGCGGTCCGCTCGCCCGACCAACTATCGAGGCCACCCAAACCCTAGAAGAAAGAGCGTCGTTGTCAATCTACCCCCTCCCCGATAACTTCGACATGAGGGGGGACATCGGACATGCATGAGAGAGAGGCGGTCCGCTCGCCCGACCAACTATCGAGGCCACCCAAACCCTTGAAGAAAGAGCGTCGTTGTCGATCTACCCCCTCCTCGATAACTTCGACATGAGGGGGGACGTCGGACATGCATGAGAGAGAGGCGGTCCGCTCGCCCGACCAACTATCGAGGCCACCCAAACCCTAGAAGAAAGAGCGTCGTTGTCGATCTACCCCCTCCTCGATAACTTCGACATGAGGGGGGACGTCGGACATGCATGAGAGAGAGGCGGTCCGCTCGCCCGACCAACTATCGAGGCCACCCAAACCCTGGAAGAAAGAGCGTCCTTGTCGATCTACCCCCTCCTCGATAACTTTGACATGAGGGGGGACGTCGGACATGCATGAGAGAGAGGCGGTCCGCTCGCCCGACCAACTATCGAGGCCACCCAAACCCCAGAAGAAAGAGCGTCGTTGTCGATCTACCCCCTCCTCGATAACTTCGACATGAGGGGGGATGTCGGGCATGCATGAGATAGAGGCGGTCCGCTCGCCCGACCATCTATCGAGGCCACCCAAACCCTAGAAGAAAGAGCGTCGTTGTCAATCTACCCCCTCCCCGATAACTTCGACATGAGGGGGGACGTCGGACATGCATGAGAGAGAGGCGGTCCGCTCGCCCGACCAACTATCGAGGCCACCCAAACCCTAGAAGAAAGAGCGTCGTTGTCGATCTACCCCCTCCTCGATAACTTCGACATGAGGGGGGACGTCGCACATGCATGAGAGAGAGGCGGTCCGCTCGCCCGACCAACTATCGAGGCCACCCAAACACTAGAAGAAAGAGCGTCCTTGTCGATCTACCCCCTCCCCGATAACTTCGACATGAGGGGGGACGTCGGACATGCATGAGAGAGAGGCGGTCCGCTCGCCCGACCAACTATCGAGGCCACTCAAACCCTAGAAGAAAGAGCGTCGTTGTCGATCTACCCCCTCCTCGATAACTTTGACATGAGGGGGGACGTCGGACATGCATGAGAGAGAGGTGGTCCGCTCGCCCGACCAACTATCGAGGCCACCCAAACCCTAGAAGAAAGAGCGTCGTTGTCGATCTACCCCCTCCCCGATAACTTCGACATGAGGGGGGACGTCGGACATGCATGAGAGAGAGGCGGTCCGCTCGCCTGACCAAGTATCGAGGCCACCCAAACCCTAGAAGAAAGAGCGTCATTGTCGATCTACCCCCTCCTCGATAACTTCGACATGAGGGGGGACGTCGGACATGCATGAGAGAGAGGCGGTCCGCTCGCCCGACCAAATATCGAGGCCACCCAAACCCTAGAAGAAAGAGCGTCGTTGTCAATCTACCCCCTCCCCGATAACTTCGACATGAGGGGGGACGTCGGACATGCATGAGAGAGAGGCGGTCCGCTCGCCCGACCAACTATCGAGGCCACCCAAACCCTAGAAGAAAGAGCGTCGTTGTCGATCTACCCCCTCCTCGATAACTTCGACATGAGGGGGGACGTCGGACATGCATGAGAGAGAGGCGGTCCGCTCGCCCGACCAACTAACGAGGCCACCCAAACCCTAGAAGAAAGAGCGTCGTTGTCCATCTACCCCCTCCTCGATAACTTCGACATGAGGGGGGACGTCGGACATGCATGAGAGAGAGGCGGTCCGCTCGCCCGACCAACTATCGAGGCCACCCAAACCCTAGAAGAAAGAGCGTCGTTGTCGATCTTCCCCCTCCTCGATAACTTTGACATGAGGGGGGACGTCGGACATGCATGGGAGAGAGGCGGTCCGCTCGCCCGACCAACTATCGAGGCCACCCAAACCCTAGAAGAAAGAGCGTCGTTGTCGATCTACCCCCTCCTCGATAACTTCGACATGAGGGGGGATGTCGGGCATGCATGAGAGAGGCGGTCCGCTCGCCCGACCAACTATCGAGGCCACCCAAACCCTAGAAGAAAGAGCGTCGTTGTCAATCTACCCCCTCCCCAATAACTTCGACATGAGGGGGGACGTCAGACATGCATGAGAGAGAGGCGGTCCGCTCGCCCGACCAACTATCGAGGCCACACAAACCCTAGAAGAAAGAGCGTCGTTGTCGATCTACCCCCTCCTCGATAACTTCGACATGAGGGGGGACGTCGGACATGCATGAGAGAGAGGCGGTCCGCTCGCCCGACCAACTATCGAGGCCACCCAAACCCTAGAAGAAAGAGCGTCGTTGTCAATCTACCCCCTCCCCGATAACTTCGACATGAGGGGGGACATCGGACATGCATGAGAGAGAGGCGGTCCGCTCGCCCGACCAACTATCAAGGCCACCCAAACCCTAGAAGAAAGAGCGTCGTTGTCGATCTACCCCCTCCTCGATAACTTCGACATGAGGAGGGACGTCGGACATGCATGAGAGAGAGGCGGTCCGCTCGCCCGACCAACTATCGAGGCCACCCAAACCCTAGAAGAAAGAGCGTCGTTGTCGATTTACCCCCTCCTCGATAACTTCGACATGAGGGGGGACGTCGGACATGCATGAGAGAGAGGCGGTCCGCTCGCCCGACCAACTATCGAGGCCACCCAAAGCCTAGAAGAAAGAGCGTCGTTGTCTATCTTCCCCCTCCTCGATAACTTTGACATGAGGGGGGACGTCGGACATGCATGAGAGAGAGACGGTCCGCTCGCCCGACCAACTATCGAGGCCACCCAAACCCTAGAAGAAAGAGCGTCGTTGTCGATCTACCCCCTCCTCGATAACTTCGACATGAGGGGGGATGTCGGGCATGCATGAGAGAGGCGGTCCGCTCGCCCGACCAACTATCGAGGCCACCCAAACCCTAGAAGAAAGAGCGTCGTTGTCAATCTACCCCCTCCCCGATAACTTCGACATGAGGGGGGACGTCGGACATGCATGAGAGAGAGGCGGTCCGCTCGCCCGACCAACTATCGAGGCCACCCAAACCCTAGAAGAAAGAGCGTCGTTGTCAATCTACCCCCTCCCCGATAACTTCGACATGAGGGGGGACATCGGACATGCATGAGAGAGAGGCGGTCCGCTCGCCCGACCAACTATCGAGTCCACCCAAACCCTAGAAGAAAGAGCGTCGTTGTCGATCTACCCCCTCCTCGATAACTTCGACATGAGGGGGGACGTCGGACATGCATGAGAGAGAGGCGGTCCGCTCGCCCGACCAACTATCGAGGCCGCCCAAACCCTAGAAGAAAGAGCGTCGTTGTCGATTTACCCCCTCCTCGATAACTTCGACATGAGGGGGGACGTCGGACATGCATGAGAGAGAGGCGGTCCGCTCGCCCGACCAACTATCGAGGCCACCCAAACCCTAGAAGAAAGAGCGTCGTTGTCGATCTTCCCCCTCCTCGATAACTTTGACATGAGGGGGGACGTCGGACATGCATGAGAGAGAGGCGGTCCGCTCGCCCGACCAACTATCGAGGCCACCCAAACCCTAGAAGAAAGAGCGTCGTTGTCGATCTACCCCCTCCTCGATAACTTCGACATGAGGGAGGACGTCGGACATGCATGAGAGAGAGGCGGTCCACTCGCCCGACCAACTATCGAGGCCACCCAAACCCTAGAAGAAAGAGCGTCGTTGTCAATCTACCCCCTCCCCGATAACTTCGACATGAGGGGGGACGTCGGACATGCATGAGAGAGAGGCGGTCCGCTCGCCCGACCAACTATCGAGGCCACCCAAACCCTAGAAGAAAGAGCGTCGTTGTCAATCTACCCCCTCCCCGATAACTTCGACATGAGGGGGGACGTCGGACATGCATGAGAGAGAGGCGGTCCGCTCGCCCGACCAACTATCGAGGCCACCCAAACCCTAGAAGAAAGAGCGTCGTTGTCAATCTACCCCCTCCCCGATAACTTCGACATGAGGGGGGACATCGGACATGCATGAGAGAGAGGCGGTCCGCTCGCCCGACCAACTATCGAGTCCACCCAAACCCTAGAAGAAAGAGCGTCGTTGTCGATCTACCCCCTCCTCGATAACTTCGACATGAGGGGGGACGTCGGACATGCATGAGAGAGAGGCGGTCCGCTCGCCCGACCAACTATCGAGGCCGCCCAAACCCTAGAAGAAAGAGCGTCGTTGTCGATTTACCCCCTCCTCGATAACTTCGACATGAGTGGGGACGTCGGACATGCATGAGAGAGAGGCGGTCCGCTCGCCCGACCAACTATCGAGGCCACCCAAAGCCTAGAAGAAAGAGCGTCGTTGTCGATCTTCCCCCTCCTCGATAACTTTGACATGAGGGGGGACGTCGGACATGCATGAGAGAGAGGCGGTCCGCTCGCCCGACCAACTATCGAGGCCACCCAAACCCTAGAAGAAAGAGCGTCGTTGTCGATCTACCCCCTCCTCGATAACTTCGACATGAGGGGGGATGTCGGGCATGCATGAGAGAGGCGGTCCGCTCGCCCGACCAACTATCGAGGCCACCCAAACCCTAGAAGAAAGAGCGTCGTTGTCAATCTACCCCCTCCCCGATAACTTCGACATGAGGGGGGACGTCGGACATGCATGAGAGAGAGGCGGTCCGCTCGCCCGACCAACTATCGAGGCCACCCAAACCCTAGAAGAAAGAGCGTCGTTGTCAATCTACCCCCTCCCCGATAACTTCGACATGAGGGGGGACATCGGACATGCATGAGAGAGAGGCGGTCCGCTCGCCCGACCAACTATCGAGTCCACCCAAACCCTAGAAGAAAGAGCGTCGTTGTCGATCTACCCCCTCCTCGATAACTTCGACATGAGGGGGGACGTCGGACATGCATGAGAGAGAGGCGGTCCGCTCGCCCGACCAACTATCGAGGCCGCCCAAACCCTAGAAGAAAGAGCGTCGTTGTCGATTTACCCCCTCCTCGATAACTTCGACATGAGGGGGGACGTCGGACATGCATGAGAGAGAGGCGGTCCGCTCGCCCGACCAACTATCGAGGCCACCCAAACCCTAGAAGAAAGAGCGTCGTTGTCGATCTTCCCCCTCCTCGATAACTTTGACATGAGGGGGGACGTCGGACATGCATGAGAGAGAGGCGGTCCGCTCGCCCGACCAACTATCGAGGCCACCCAAACCCTAGAAGAAAGAGCGTCGTTGTCGATCTACCCCCTCCTCGATAACTTCGACATGAGGGAGGACGTCGGACATGCATGAGAGAGAGGCGGTCCGCTCGCCCGACCAACTATCGAGGCCACCCAAACCCTAGAAGAAAGAGCGTCGTTGTCGATCTACCCCCTCCCCGATAACTTCGACATGAGGGGGGACGTCGGACATGCATGAGAGAGAGGCGGTCCGCTCGCCCGACCAACTATCGAGGCCACCCAAACCCTAGAAGAAAGAGCGTCGTTGTCAATCTACCCCCTCCCCGATAACTTCGACATGAGGGGGGACGTCGGACATGCATGAGAGAGAGGCGGTCCGCTCGCCCGACCAACTATCGAGGCCACCCAAACCCTAGAAGAAAGAGCGTCGTTGTCAATCTACCCCCTCCCCGATAACTTCGACATGAGGGGGGACATCGGACATGCATGAGAGAGAGGCGGTCCGCTCGCCCGACCAACTATCGAGTCCACCCAAACCCTAGAAGAAAGAGCGTCGTTGTCGATCTACCCCCTCCTCGATAACTTCGACATGAGGGGGGACGTCGGACATGCATGAGAGAGAGGCGGTCCGCTCGCCCGACCAACTATCGAGGCCGCCCAAACCCTAGAAGAAAGAGCGTCGTTGTCGATTTACCCCCTCCTCGATAACTTCGACATGAGTGGGGACGTCGGACATGCATGAGAGAGAGGCGGTCCGCTCGCCCGACCAACTATCGAGGCCACCCAAACCCTAGAAGAAAGAGCGTCGTTGTCGATCTTCCCCCTCCTCGATAACTTTGACATGAGGGGGGACGTCGGACATGCATGAGAGAGAGGCGGTCCGCTCGCCCGACCAACTATCGAGGCCACCCAAACCCTAGAAGAAAGAGCGTCGTTGTCGATCTACCCCCTCCTCGATAACTTCGACATGAGGGAGGACGTCGGACATGCATGAGAGAGAGGCGGTCCACTCGCCCGACCAACTATCGAGGCCACCCAAACCCTAGAAGAAAGAGCGTCGTTGTCAATCTACCCCCTCCCCGATAACTTCGACATGAGGGGGGACATCGGACATGCATGAGAGAGAGGCGGTCCGCTCGCCCGACCAACTATCGAGGCCACCCAAACCCTAGAAGAAAGAGCGTCGTTGTCGATCTACCCCCTCCTCGATAACTTCGACATGAGGGGGGACGTCGGACATGCATGAGAGAGAGGCGGTCCGCTCGCCCGACCAACTATCGAGGCCACCCAAACCCTAGAAGAAAGAGCGTCGTTGTCGATTTACCCCCTCCTCGATAACTTCGACATGAGGGGGGACGTCGGACATGCATGAGAGAGAGGCGGTCCGCTCGCCCGACCAACTATCGAGGCCACCCAAACCCTAGAAGAAAGAGCGTCGTTGTCGATCTTCCCCCTCCTCGATAACTTTGACATGAGGGGGGACGTCGGACATGCATGAGAGAGAGGCGGTCCGCTCGCCCGACCAACTATCGAGGCCACCCAAACCCTAGAAGAAAGAGCGTCGTTGTCGATCTACCCCCTCCTCGATAACTTCGACATGAGGGGGGATGTCGGGCATGCATGAGAGAGGCGGTCCGCTCGCCCGACCAACTATCGAGGCCACCCAAACCCTAGAAGAAAGAGCGTCGTTGTCAATCTACCCCCTCCCCGATAACTTCGACATGAGGGGGGACGTCGGACATGCATGAGAGAGAGGCGGTCCGCTCGCCCGACCAACTATCGAGGCCACCCAAACCCTAGAAGAAAGAGCGTCGTTGTCGATCTACCCCCTCCTCTATAACTTCGACATGAGGGGGGACGTCGGACATGCATGAGAGAGAGGCGGTCCGCTTGCCCGACCAACTATCGAGTCCACCCAAACCCTAGAAGAAAGAGCGTCGTTGTCGATCTACCCCCTCCTCGATAACTTCGACATGAGGGGGGACGTCGGACATGCATGAGAGAGAGGCGGTCCGCTCGCCCGACCAAGTATCGAGGCCACCCAAACCCTAGAAGAAAGAGCGTCGTTGTCGATCTACCCCCTCCTCGATAACTTTGACATGAGGGGGGACGTCGGACATGCATGAGAGAGAGGCGGTCCGCTCGCCCGACCATCTATCGAGGCCACCCAAACCCTAGAAGAAAGAGCGTCGTTGTCGATCTACCCCCTCCCCGATAACTTCGACATGAGGGGGGACGTCGGACATGCATGAGAGAGAGGCGGTCCGCTCGCCCGACCAACTATCGAGGCCACCCAAACCCTAGAAGAAAGAGCGTCGTTGTCGATCTACCCCCTCCCCGATAACTTTGACATGAGGGGGGACGTCGGACATGACATGAGGGGTGAGCGTCGTTGTCGTCTACCCCCTCCCCGATAACTTCGACATGAGGGGTGGCGTCGGACATGACATGAGGGGGGACGTCGGACATGAGGGGTGAGCGTCGTTGTCGTCTACCCCCTCCCCGATAACTTTGACATGAGGGGGGACGTCGGACATGTCATGTGGATTTTTTTTGTTCATATAGAAAACTCCGGTAACATAGATTTATCAAGAATGCCCCCATTATGGATGTGCACAAGTTGATCCAATTTTTTTCTGATCTCATCTTTATATATATTCTTCTATATGTCACGTTGTCTGTCAAAGTATTGAAGAAATCCATGGCTTCATCATTAGCCGGAAGTAACATGTGTATGATGCTACGAAGCTCTTCAAAGTTGTTTTGGAACGGAGTTCCGGATAGAATAATTTGCTTTTTGGTACGAATTTCAGCAAAGGCCTTCCAAATAGCGATATTCGGAAGGCTCTTGCTGAACTTCGTACCAAAAAGCTAATTAATTATCCTATCCGGGACTCCGTTCCAAAACAATTTTGGAGAGCTTCGTACCATTATGCGCCTGTTACTTCCGGCTAATGATAAAGCCTTGGTTTTCTTGAATCCTTTGACACTAGACAACGTGACATATAGAAGGGTAGATGAGATTAGGAAAAATATGGACCATTTTCTGCACATTCAGAATGGCGCCATTTTGTTAAATCCCTTAAAGGTTAATAGAATCCCTTGTTTGACATTCATGAGAGAGGTGGTCCGGACGTCAGACATTCATGAGAGAGGCGGTCCGGACGTCGGACATTCATGTTTGTATATTAATTGCCATGTTGTAATATTTACAGAAACTATGGCTCAAAGAGACTTGGAACAAGAACAATTGTTGGGGGAGATAATCCTCGCCGGACGTGATGTCTTGTCGTTTCTCAACGACACCGATGGTCTGGAAGGAGAGGATGACGGCTCCGGTGATCGAACAATGGAGGAGGAAGGACATGATCATGATGGCTCCGGTGACCGAATGCCGGAGGAAGAAGGAGACCATGATGACGGCTCCGGTGATCGAACGGAGGAGGGACCTGTTGCAAAGTCCGGCGAGGTATATATATTAATTAAGCCTGTGCTGACTAGCTAATTGATGCATTAATTGTTTTGGTATGTACATATATTAACTCTTCTTTCTTCTTTTATAGCCCTCCGGATCGAGCCAAACTTCGGTAACGAGAGGAGGCCCGAAGAAGAGGTTGCGCAAGGATGAAAGGTTCATGATCACAGCACTCGCGGACGATGGCCATCCGATTGAACCCAAGCGGACCAAGGACGCATTTTCTGCTCAGTGCGGAGCTATTGTTAGGGACAACATCCCGATCAGCATCAAGCAATGGAATAAGCCTAAGGACGACGCCCCTGAAGGTGATTATGTCACCGATAGACAGAAAGATGATCTTTGGACCGCCCTGAAGGAAAATTTCACCCTACCGCCAGAGGAGGATCCGAATAAGCCAGTTATAGAGCCACTGGTCAAGGCGTGTGCTCTTAAGAAGATGGCAGATCTCTTCAGGAGGTGGAAGAATGAGCTGAAATCAAAGTTTGTCGACAAAGGGGAGACTCCAGAATTCATCGGCCGATTTGAGAAGATAAGAGATCACTGGCCCGCATTTGTGGCCTACAAGACATCGGACAAGAGTAAGAAAATGTCAGAGAAAAACAAGAACAATGCTGCAAAGAAGCAGTATCACCATCACACGGGGTCAGGTGGCTACCTCAAAGCCCGGCCGTTGTGGGACAAAGCTGAGAATGACCTGATTGCTAAAGGGGTCGTACCACAGACATTGAACTGGCCAGACCGTTCAAGGACTTGGTTCTTCGGGGTTGGGGGAACTTTGGACCCTGAAACAGGGAAGTGCCGTTGGACGGACGAGCAACTTGCAATACCCGTCACGAAGCTTCAGAAGTATATCACCGCAGCGCAGGAAGGGACGTTCATTCCCGACAGAGAGAAGGACGAGCTGACTGAGGCCCTAGGGAATGCTGAGCACCCTGGACGAACACGAGGCACACCAGGCTCCATTCCGTGGAAGGTTGGGTTTCCTGACGCAGGCGGTTACAGAAGCCGGGAGAGAAAGAGGAAAGCGGAGCTGATTGACATGCAGAAGCTCAATGCAAGACTACAAAAGCTAGAGGAAGCTGAGAGCCAGCGAGCTACCGGCCAACCATCTCAGCGGCACGAAGCTACCCCAGAAGTTACCCTGCCATCTCAGCGGAGAAGCAGCGTCGCTTCCACGGAGCCCGTTCAGCCTGACTTCACGGCTCCTAGCTACCCCGTGGATACTATCACGGAGGCTCAACATTGCGAGCTTATGACGAAATGCCGGAACCTCACTTTCAAGGCGGCTGTCGGCTCTGTTGCACCTCCTCAACCCAACGGAACTTTTCACTGCCGTCTGATTCCACATGGCTATGCTATTGTGATGGTGGATGAAGTAATGGAGGGATTTGAGGAGCTCGAGCTTGACCACTCTACAGGTGAAAGGGAGAATCGGCTGGTTCCTGCTCTGAGGAGTACATGTCTATGGCAGAAGGAGTACATCAAGCTTCCAAACTGGACGCTTCCGCCTCCTCCTCCTCCTCCGGCGAGTCAGGGCACTCCGCCTCCTCCTCCTCCTCCTCCTCCGGCGAGTGATCAGGGCACTCCGCCTCCTTCTCCGGCTCCTCCGACGCGTGAGGGCACTCCGCCTCCTCTTTCGCCTACTCCGGCGCGTCGGAGCAGTCCGCCTCCTCCTCAGCCTCGTCGGCAACGGCGGAAGACAGACGCCGCCGTTTCGGCTCCTCCGGCGCGTCGGATTTATCCACCTCATCAGCAACGACGGAAGAGAGACGCCGCCGCCGCTCCGGCGGCTAGCAGTACAAGTAGAGGCGGGAGGCAATTCAGATACGGTCCATCTCTCAAGCCTCTAGAAAAGTTACCATATGAGAGGACCGAGCAGGAAAACGAGGACATATGTCATGCCCAACTGAGGGACCATTTTGCAAAGAAAACTCCACCTCCGAAGGAGAAGGTAGATCCGGTGAAAGTGAAGCGCACTATCAATGCCCTGAAGCGACCACCACCGCCTCCGCCGGATTCCAACTATGACCGCATAATTACTAAGACACATGCTGAAGCGCAGTAGTCGGGAAGTACTTCCAGTGTTGCAAGAGCGAAAAAACGAAGAAGTGGGAAAACAATTCCCCAGCTCGGCGAATAGGAGAAGCAATCGTGCCGCCCGCTCAAGGTGTCTAGCGATATCGCTAATCATCCGGTGCTACTGCCCGGTACCACTCTTGATGATTACCTGCCCGATGATGTACAGTTTGAAACGGCTGAGGTAGTAGACGTCTTTAGATACGAGCACGGGAAGCCTCTCGTCAAACCTGATCATCCTCATCTAACAACGATGATGCAAAAATTGCATGACTGGTACATGGCAACCTGCAGGAAGTCTGGGAAAGACAGTTTGTTTGTCGGAATTAAAAAAGAGCATGACTTCCCTGGAGTCAACCTGCTGCCTGTTGAATTTGTGGAGTTATTTCAATTATACAATCAAAAGGCCCTCGACAAACAACTCATGACTTGCTACTGTCTGTAAGTATTACTTCTATAATTAAGTCTCTAGCTCAGCTCGTTCATTGCATGTATATATAATTATCCTCACTATATTATGCAGATTGAAGATGGTCGAATGCAAAAAAACAGGAATCTTCGACATTGGGTTCATTAGCCCAAATACCGTAAATGAATGGTCAGTACGAAAGGAGGCCAAAGATACCGAGA